>CM071938.1:21657500-23032500 GCA_036784905.1 Acrossocheilus fasciatus
ACTCTGTGTGTGTATGTCTTATTTACCGTTGTCTGTCATTGTGAGAAACGATAAAACCATGCCAAAGGCTAAGTCTAAGACTGATAAGGGGTGTGATAAAAGTAAACAGCAGTTTAGGCTGTGTTGTTGCTTGGGAGCGAAGCACGCTGAGTCTCGAGGGAGCTGACTGTCCGAATTGCGACCGCCTCTTGCTGTGGACACTTCACTCCCAGAGGGCTCTCTTTGAGGAGGGAGCCCTCACCAGCACTCCAACCCTAGACTGGTCAGGTTGTGAGAATACCGACGTATTAGATTCTAGTATCGTACCGTTGAGGAAGCAGATTTTCTCTGCATCCTTCATCTCCACCAGGTTAATCCACAGGTGGCGTTCCTGGACCACCAGAGTGGACCTCGCCCAACCAAAAGCCTGCGCTGTGACCTTCGTTGCTCATAAGACAAAGTTGATTGCTGTGCGCAGCTCCTGGACTACTCTTTTGCAGGTCTTTAAGTGCCTTGGCCTGATAGATTGCAGGATAGCCATGGCATGCACCGCGGAAGCAGCCTGTCCAGCAGCACTGTAAGCCCTCGTAGTCATGGATGAGGTAAAGCAAGGAACTGGGATGGAACATAGTTGTGCCTTACGGAAAGAAAATATTTGCTTATATATGAACGGTCAATATATTAAAGAATTTTCAGAATATTGGTAATTATATAGAAGAATACATTGTGGTAATTGTGACGGGAGGAGCCAACGACAGACACAGTGGGTGTGGCGTCAGGCCTCGGAGAGGTTTTTATTAAACAAAAATGATAAAATAAAGTGTCCAGGGGGAAGAAGTGTCCATAAAACAGGGGGGATCTGGTGTCCTCGATGTGCTGCGGGGCTCGTGAAGGAGGGCAGTGTTCCAAAAGGGAAGGGTCCAGGCAAGGGGCGGAGTCTGGTGGCCGCACACGCTCCCGCGGTCCGGGGCACGAGGGGCGGCGGCTTCTCTGGAGCGGCGGCTCTTCCTCTTCTGCCTCTTACTGGGCCATTGGCGGGATGGACGGCCCGGCATCCTGGCCCGACGGCCGTTATACGGGTGCGGCTTGCACGATGACTCTGGAGGTTCCGCGGCTCACATCCTCGGCGGCGCGATGTCCCTCAACGCACCCTTCCTGGACCCACGAGGACACCAGCGTGCATGCACGGGGGAAGAAACCGGTCTCCCGAGGAGAGGCGCGCTCTGCATTTAACGGCGGCGGTGATGAGGCTTAATTCAGTCCAGCTGTGCCTCATCACACGCCGCCAGCCCACGTTGGTCCCACGCCCCTCCTCTCATCCACCCACTCCAGTCGGGAGCCTGGTGAAGGGCGGCGAATAAGGGACGGGGTGGTGATGATGATGAGGGGGAGGGCCACCGATCCGTCACATAATATATTACAATATACTGAGTTCTACATAAGGAATTTCCACTTTCCATATATTGGGGAATATATGTCAACATATATGGTGCTCAAATAGTCATATTTATATGGGAATATGTATTAGCAATATATGACACAATTCAAGGTAAATACTTATTTTAATATATTTTCATATATGGAATTATATATTTGTAAATATAAATATTGGCTACACATATAATTTAACATATTTTCAGTATGTCATATAATAAATAAAACTTGCTACGTGTACTGCGGCTAACCGAGACTTGTCACAGCACTTACATATTATTGCTCTTTTATTGGTGTGATTACTATTGTCCTCATTTAAGTTGCTTTGGATAAAAGCGTCTGGTGAATGATTAAATGTGAACGTTAATTTGTCTGAATCTGTATAGAATTGGGGACCTTTGTAGGAATATTGGGAATGTATTTTTGAGACATTTAATTTTGTATGTGAACCCATGTGTTAATAAAAAGGAATGAGTGTTTCAATAAAGCTATGTAGTACTGTATTGTTTCTGTCTTATTTCTAAATGTATATTTTATATGTATCAATATATGGCTATACATGATTCATGCATATATTGAAAAATATAAGGACTAGAGTCCCATATATCAAAATATATTATTTCATATATCACATTAGCCTATATCTTCCAATATATTCACATATATTTTTGTTTCGCAAGGGGTGTGCCGTGCTCTGAACCCAGAAACCAATCATCCAGCCATGAATGCTCAGGGCAGGTTGGAGTAGTCTACTCTAGTCCGATGTTCGCGGGTGCCAACACAAGCATGGCCATTATCTTGCCGTTGGACACAGAAAGAGCAACCACACCAGGTGGTGTGGGCCCAGGTGAGTCAGATGGCATAAGCCTTAATGTTGCAATCAACAGATAATTCTCACTGAATGAGAAATTACATTCACCCTCACATGAACCGCCTAACCCATCCACAGACCCCACTAGAAGAAACATGAAAGAGGCACTTCTGTAGATTTGCCAAAGCATCAGGGTGACATTCTCTCTAAATAAGAAAGCAATGCAATGAACAATGCAATGAAAATTTGCTCTTTTTTTCACACTGCTGAAGCACCCAGGGGAGCTCTCCACATTTAACTGTTTACAAACAGAGAGACCATTGGAATGCGCCGTTACTCCAACTGACTTGTATAGAAGTGAATGGAAGAGTAATCAGTTCTATAGCTGACTACTCCAAAGAGAAAGACAAAAGTTATCTCCTTTTATACCCATATTTCCAGGAAATGCATGCAAATTCCATTTCCCAATTTTCATTGGCCTTTTTTGAAGTATGAGAGGTCTTTAGGGCTCCTAAATGTGACCCCTAGTTTCACTACATCAACACAATGTTGAGTAAGTGACAGATAGGCAACTTGAGTAACAGAACAACAACTTCAGATTAAAAAAATATTATAGCTACAAATATTTATTATTTGTATATAGCTGCATTTCTATCATGACAACTTTCAGAAGATTTTAGCATGGTAATGGATTTGACAGTACTAATGTATTTGGTCTTGGTGGAATAGATCTGTTACACTGCTGCTGTTGGTTATTGCTGTAGTTGTAGATTATTGCTGCCACTGTGCAGGAACTTGCCATATGGCACTGTGAGTATTTAAGACATGCTGCTGCTGCTGCTGCACAAATAGCATGTAAAATAACCCCTAGCTGATCTATACAGGTGGAGCTGGGGAAGGTGGAGGATTTCAGAGGAACTGAATTTTTCAATTGACCGTTGACAAAAGCTACAAATTTCCTGCATAGCTGTGCTAGTTTTATCTAATAAATAATCTAATTTAATTAAGATAATCAATATAATGTACAATCAAAATCCAATTGGAATCGGGGTCCTGGTTCACTATCTGCCGTTGGATCTCTCTCTATATCTATTTTAACCTTTTCAAATAAGATAAAAATATGTTATTCACTTATGCTATAAGACAGAGATATGCTATTCATATATGCTATTTGAACAGAACTACAATGTTGGAAACAGGAAATTGTTAGCAGATGCATCACTTGTAACGAGAGCAACTCTCCCAGACAATTACCATCCTGCTTATTGCACCCTTTTCCGGTTCCTCGCCAACCACAGTCTCATCTGGCTATAGACTTTATCACTGATCTCCCCAAATCCAATGCCAATACCACAACACTCACCATCATAGATCGTTTCTCCAAGGCCTGTCACTTAATTCCACTTCCAAAACTACCTACAGCTTTCGAAATGGCTGAATCCCTATGCAACTTTGTGTTTCGCTTCTAAGGCCTCCCTGAGGATATCGTGGACGGATCGAGGTCCCCAATTCACCTCCAGAGTTTGGTCAACTTTCTTCCAAAAACTTGGAATATCCTCACTTCAGGATATCACCCGCAATCTAATGGCCAGACTGAGCGGCTCAATCAGGAGATCACACGATTCCTCAGATCCTACTGCCAACAGAACCAGAATACTTCAAAAACCCTCAACTGGACTAACTCCTTTCCAATGCGTAATGGGCTTCCAACCACCTTTATTCCCATACTCAGGAGAGCCCACCGAGGTACCTGCTATCAACGACTGGCTCCAGAGGAGCAAAAACATTTGGATCCAGGCTCACACCCACTTGCTACATGCCGTTAGGAGGCAGAAGTTGCAAACCGATCGTCACCGTCGCTCCAATCCTGAATACACTCCAGGTCAATGGGTCTTGTTATCTACCCGAGATCTCCGCCTCAGACATCCGTGCAGGAAACTCAGTCCCAGGTACATGGGTCCCTTCCAAATTGTTAAACAAATAACACCAGTTTCTTACCGTTTGGCATTACCCGCTAATTATCGTATTTCTCCTACATTTCATGTTTCCGGACGCCGGGGAGGACTCCTCCAATATCTGATGGATTGGGAGGGGTACGGACCGGAGGGGCGATCCTGGGTCAGTACTGAAGTCATCCTCGATCCCACACTCATAACCAAGTTCCATAGGACACACCTGGATAAATCGGCCCCTCGACCTCGCGGAAGACCCCGGCGTCATCTTCCTCCTTGCCTCAGGAGCCGCTCAAAGGGAGGGGGCTCTGTCACAAATGAGACTCCCACAGTGCTTCCCACTCGCCACCAGAGGGAGCTCTCCCCTGAGTATTGAACTGCAATTTGGACTACATTTCCCACTCACGTACCTGGCTTTGTTTGCACATGCACCTGACCTGCATTAGTGGACTATTTATACAGCTCTCAGACTCTCCCTCATTGCGAAGTCTTGTATTGCCCTGGTGTGCATCTCTGAGCATTTATTTCTGTGTCTTGTCTATCTGTGGATTACCTTTGGATTGTTTATTCTCATCGTGATTGCTTGCTGCCTACCCTGGACTCTTTGCTATTGTGAACTGATTACTGATTCATTGCTGCCTGCCCTGACCTCATGCCTGTCCCTGGATTCCGAGTTGTCTTGCCTTTACTGTTGTGTTTGCTGGTGACCCTGCCTGTTCTACCACGTTCTCAATAAAACTGCAAATGAATCCTCAATCTGTTGAAGCCTCGTTACACTATTATGGACAGAGAAATGCTATTCAGCTATAGACTCCTTGTTTCTGAAGGCCAATAATCATGTCTGGAACCATACTTAACAGCAAACTCGCAAACCACATGTGTTTGCAGAACATCACCTTAATTTCTCAATGAAATCACAAAACTCTCTCTTGTGTGTGTGACAGAGGCATGTTTTTTGCCTCCTACATCTTTGTCAGAACTACAACTATAAACTCTTAGTGAATATTTCTTGCATATGTATATGTGACTCTCAGAGTGATGATTTACCACAGTATCTCCAGATTAAAGTGAGGGTCCTCCAGTCCGTTAGAGAGTAGTTTCACTCCTGATGGTCCTAGTTTATTTCCAGACAGATTCAGTTCTTTCAGGTGTGAAGGGTTTGATCTCAGAGCTGAAGTCAGAACAGCACAACCTTTATCTGTGACACCACAATCAACCAACCTGTAGAGAATAATTAGATTTTTCATTTTTGTTTTAAATTTGTAAACAATTTCTTTATTCATCATAGGAGGAAAATGGAGGAGAATGCTGACACATTTACATAATCTTACCGCAGTGTTTTCAGTTTACATTGAGGATCATCCAGTACAGAAGAGATCATATTAATTCCTAGGTCTTTCAGTTTATTTCCAGTTAGGTCCAAATAGCTCAGGTGTGAGGGGTTTGATCTTAGAGCTGAAGCCAGAGCAGCACAACCTTCATCTGTGACACCACAATCATTCAACCTTTAGAGAACAAATGGACACTTGTCAGTCTCTTAATTCAGGATATATCAGATCAGTAGAAATTTCACAATCAAAAAAAGAGACTTGCACTTTAGATTAATTAAGATCAAAACAGCATCATTAATCCCAGTAAGTGAGGAATGAGGATGGTACTTTTATACAATCTTACTGCAATATTTCCAGGTTACAGTGAGGATCCATCAGTCCATCTGAGATCAGCTTCACTCCTGCATCTTGTAGCTTATTTCCAGACAAATCCAGATCTCGCAGGTGTGAGGGGTTTGAGCTCAGAGCTGAAGCCAGAACAGCACAACCTTTATCTGTGACACCACACCTACACAATCTGTATAGATGAATGAATGTTAATGAACAAATGACAACAGGTGCAGTTAAAGAATACAATGTGAAAACCTTGCGAAATGTAATTCAGTGATTTTTGTGTAGTGGTGTAGTAATTGTTGACATTTTTACTTACTGAGCTGATCTGGATTCTTTAATCACAGGGAGCAGTTTCTGAAGAACTTCATCTGCAGTATTTTGTGCTCCCATGAATTTTTTTAGATCAAATGTTTCCATCTTCCGCTCTGATGTCAGCAACACAAAAACCAGAGCTGACCACTGTGAAGAAGAGAGTTTGATTTGATTTATTTTTCCAGATGCCAGATAATCCTGGATCTCCTGCATTAGTGAATCATCGCCCAGTTCATTCAGACAGTGGAACAGATTGATGGATCTCTCTGGAGAGATATTCTCCCTGATCTTCTGTTTGATGTACTCAGTTCTTTCCTTTTTATTGTAGGAGCAGCTTCCTGTCTGTGTCAGTAGTTCTTGTAAGAGAGTCTGATTAGACTCCAATGAGAGACCCAGAAGAAAGCGTAGGAAAAGGTCCAGATGTCCATTCTTGCTCTGTAAAGCCTCATCCACAGCTGTCTGATGTAGGTCAGATAATGAACTATTTTTCATCCAATTTAAGACCTTAGAGAAGATATTTTGTTCGGTGGCATGGTCGAACACATTTATGTAGTCTGTAAAGGAGAGGTGTGCATATAAAGCTGCTAGATGTTCTTGAATGCTCAGATGAACAAAGCAGAAGACCTTCCCCTGATACAAGCCAAATTCCTCCTTGAAGATCTGTGTGCACAATCCTGAGTACACGGATGCTTCTGTCACATCAATGCCACTCTCTCTCAGGTCTTCATCATAGAAGATCAGGTTGCCTTTCACAAGCTGCTGAAAAGCCAGTTTCCCCAACTTGAGGATCACGTCTTCATCTTTCACTTTCTTCTCATAGTCCTTCTCATGTTTAATGTTTGTCTGAAGGATCAAGAAGTATGTGTACATTTGAGTAACAGTCTTAGGGATCTTTCCTTTCCATGATTTCCCCAATATTCCCTCTAGAACAGTGGCTGAGATCCAGCAGAACACTGGTATGTGGCACATGATGTGGAGGCTCCTTGATGACTTCAGGTGTGAGATGATTATGTTGGCCAGACTCTGATCATTGATTCTCTTTCTGAAGTATTCCTCCTTCTGTGGGTCATTGAAGCCTCGTACCTCTGTCACTCGATGGACACACTCAGAGGGGATGAGATCAGCTGCTGCTGGTCTGGAGGTGATCCAGATGAGAGCAGAGGGCAGCAGATTTCCTGCAATGAGGTTCGTCAGTAGCACATCCACTGTGGCACATTTACTTACATCACACAACCTCACATTGCTCTGGAAATCCAGAGACAGGCGACACTCATCCAGACCATCAAAGATGAAGAAAACTTTAGATTCATCACTGGATATTTTCATTTCTTTTGTTTCAGGAAACAAAACCTGAAGTAGACCTGAAAGACTGAGTCTTTTGTCCTTCATCAGGTTGAGCTCCCTGAAAGGAAGTGGAAATATGAGCTGGATGTCCTGGTTTGCTTTCCCTTCACTCCAGTCCACAATAAACTTCTGCACAGAGACTGTTTTCCCAATGCCAGCGACTCCCTTTGTCAGCACAGTTCTGATGGGTTTGTCTTGTCCAGGTAAAGGTCTAAATATGTCATTGCATTTGATTGGTGTGTCCTCTGTTGCTGCTCTCCTGGATTGTGTCTCAATCTGTCTCACCTCATGTTGTTTATTGATCTCTCCACTTTTACTCTCTGTTATGTAGAGTTCTGTGTAGATCTCATTTAGGAGTGTTGGGTTTCCCTGTTTTGCTGTTCCTTCATGCAGACACTGAAACTTCTTCATCAGATTTGATTTGAATGTGCTTTGAACCAATCGAGAGCCATTAAATAAAGATTCACATAACAGATTACAACATTTAAACATTTATCAGTTAAAGAGATAAAAGTGACAGCAAACTAATCTATCTATCTATCTGTTCAAATCTGTGGTTTGATTCTCTTGGTCCTTTTGGTCCAGATCAAAAAAAGTATTCATTTAGCCCTTGGATTACTTAGCATTCACACTGTGAGATCGATAGATAGATAGATCTATCTATCTATCTATCTATCTATCTATCTATCTATCTATCTATCTATCTATCTATCTATCTATCTATCTATCTATCTATCTATCTGTCTGTCTGTCTGTCTGTCTGTCTGTCTGTCTGTCTGTCTATCTATCTATCTATCTATCTATCTATCTATCTATCTATCTATCTATCTATCTATCTATCTATACCTACCTACCTACCTGTCTGTCTGTCTGTCTGTCTGTCTGTCTGTCAATTTAAACAGAAATGTACCTCAGATCAGTTGATGTGTATCTTTCCTTAAATTTTATTGGCTTGCCCATAGACTGGTCGCTCTTCATGGACACACAGCTGGACTCTGGTGGGTTTGATCTCCCATTGTACAAAAGACTAGAGTAAATTAGAATAGAGACTTTAGAAAAAGACACAGAATTCATTTAGTTGATATTACATGTAGGCCTACTTAAATTTCACACAGGGAGTCAATCTATATTTATCTGTCTGTTTGTCTGTCTGACTATGTAGACAGAAACATCATACCTTAGATCAGTTGATGTTTGTTTTCCCTTAAATTTTATTGGCTTGCCCATAGACTGGTCACTCTTCATGGACACACAGCTGGACTCTGATGGGTTTGATCTCTCTCTGTGCAACATACTTGTACAATAGAATGGAGACATTATTAATAGATTCAGAATTCAAGATTTTAGATTGGACTGGCGTTTTCAGTTCTTTCCAGGTTTTCAAGGATGTATGGGAACCTATTTGTATGTCTGTCTATGTATGTCACCCAATTAGATCACCAAAACAACCATGGAAAAGATTTACCTACACTGTTAAATACAGTGAAAAGCCATATGAAGACATTGATGTCCCTGCATTCTGAAGGTAAATCTCTGCTGATGAATGTTTGTGCGTTCTCCATAAATCATTTAGTCTTCACAGAGCTGCATAGGTAAGTCTAAGAAGGGGTACAAAAGTATTTATCACATTTTTGTGAATTAACTTGAATGTAGTATTCATGAGGACAAAATAGGCTAATGCAAGTTTTGAGATAATGCCTTGGCTTGCTAAATGCCAATCTATAGACAGATTCTCGGAATATTCGTGGTTTCCCACCAAGTACACCTTAACTCCTACATTAGCAAATAAAAACACTATAAAAAAATGTTGATTCTTATTTTCCAATTACAGTTTTTCTCAGTCGCTTTGGTGCATTTTTTGAATCATCCTTAATATTTGCAAAGAAGCACGTGCATTTCTCAAAACAATTCGTACAAACAGCACCACACAATGGATTATCTGCAAAAGCCTGTAACTTACTCAAAATCTTTAGTTCATCTCTCAAAAGTAAGTATTTATGTCAATGAACATTTCAGTGCCATCAGAATGAAAAGTCCTTGTGTCATTGTTCACAAACAAGATAGTCAAAATGCTTAGTCATGTTGTCAATATAACACTGCACTCTATTATAGTTTTTCTCAGTCACTTTGGTGCATTTCTCTGATCAGAAATGAAATTCTCAAAACTACTTGTTCAACCTCCACATAATCTAGTCACTTGTGCACATCATAAAAGCAGTTTCTCATTCTTTTGAACAAATTGTGATTGCTTTGGTACATTCATGCAACTGATTATGTATATTTGTCTGTGGTTTACTACATTTTCAGTTGCTATTATCATGTTGCTTGAAATGTATATAGTTCTCTGTGCTATAGTCTTACCCCTCAAAACATCTAGTCATTAGTTAAGACATCGTATAAGTCGTTAAATGCAAAATGGTTGATCTAGTTGTCATAAACTGTCAAGCATATTTTCTACACATTTCCATTAGACTTTTTGTAAATTTGCCATGAATTGTGCAAGTGAATCTTGACTTTCACTAATGAAGAGAATGTAGATCAACCAATTATAAATCAGTTCTCTGAAATAGCTCAAAGGTGTAACTCATGAATCTTTAATTGGAAAGCATATAGACAGAGGACAACACAAGAGCTACAAATTCTGACGATAGATGAACATCCAGAAAACGATCAGGGTCAACAGCAAGAGGAAGAAGAGGAGTAAGGATGTTTGGTGGAAGGGTACAGAGGCAAAACAGAGGAAGAGGTAGAAGAGGCCAAGGACAGAGGCACATATCAGATGAAATAAGGGCCACTGTTGTGGACTATGTTGTCAATCATGGCCTTACAATGGCTGAAGGGTGCAGCTAAATATTGGGAGATCGACCATATTCTTGATAATTCAAACATTTCGAAACATTCTCTTTCAATCAATATCCCACATACAGTAATGTGTAAATTTGTACATTTGAAAGGATATATGGCACACATAAGAAGCACAGCCTTCTGCACTTCAGTACAGTAACTCTCATCCAAACTCTTGTCATAGTTTACAGCATATAAAACTGAGTGCACAGTTATATTGACAACATAACTAAGCATTTTGACTTTCTTATTTGTGAACAATGACACAAGGACTTTTCATTCTGATGGCACTGATATGTTCATTGACATAAATATTTATTTTTGAGAGATGAACTAAAGATTTTGAGTAAGTTACAGTCTTTTACAGGAAGTCCATTGTTTGGTGCTGTTTGTATGAATTGTATGAAATGCACATACTTCTTTGCAAATATTATGTACGATTCGAGAAATGCACCAAAGCGACTGAGAAAAACTGTAGTATTACCTGATGTAAATTATGACAACAGTTTGGATGACAGTTACTGTTTCAAAAAAGTTTCAAATGTACAAATTTACACATTGCTGTATGTGGGATATTGATTGAAAGACTGGACTGGATACAGTTTACTAGTGATCTGACAAAAATTTTTTTTAAATAAAATTACAACATCATTGTGATACAGAAAAGAAAAAGAAATATGGGCACAAAGGTGAAGCATTTATTTATTTATTTTTTGAAAGTCCATTATCAGAATTTGTAGCTCTTGTGTTGTCCTCTGTCTGTATATGCTTTCCAATTGAAGGTTCGTGAGATGTATCTTTGAGTTATTTCAGAGAACTGATTTATAATTGGTTGATCTATATTCTCTTCATTGGTGAAAGTCAAGATTCACTTGCACAATTCATGGCAAATTTACAAAAAGTCTAATAGAAATGTGTAGAACATATGCTTGACAGTTTATGATAACTAGATCAACCATTTTGCATCTAATGACTTATACGATGAACTAATGACTAGATGTTTTGAGGGGTAAGACTATAGCACAGATAACTAATACATTTCGAGCAACATGACAATAGCAACTGAAAATGTAGGAAACCACAGACAAATATACATAATCAATTACATAAATGTACCAAAGCAATCGCAACTTGTTCAAAAGAATGAGAAACTGATTTTATGATGTGCACAAGTGACTAGATGATGTGGAGGTTGAACAAGTAGTTTTGAGAATTTCATTTCTGATCAGAGAAATGCACCAAAGTGATTGAGAAAGACTGTAAACGAATCTTAAGCAGCTGTAAAGTGGCACAGATAAAATCCACTTTCACTTGCTCTAAGTTTGCAATCCTGATTAAAGAGAATTCACATTTCAGACACAGTGGGACGATTACCCCATTCTGTAATCAGTAAGTTAGACAATATCAAAGCAGAGCGGTGCATCACATTTTGGGACTGGAATGTCTCATAAACAAAATGAAATAACAAATTTAAAATGTAGTTACCCATGTATACATGCAATGCCGTCTGTTTTCTGTTACTTCAGGACTCCCATGTAAATTGTGTGTATCCAGTAGCTGCATGACTACAGAAGTCGGGCATTCTCCTGCAGACAGGTGTGATAAACTTTCTCTTTATCTCTTACGGCGTAAGGAAAATGACGACTGCGTATAGATCAAGAGTTCAGTTTGAAACCCTGGAATAAGCCACTCTCGTAAGTTCATTCAGATGTAGTAGTTGTAGTAAGCTGTCGATAAGTTCAAACACGCTGTTCAAACACTTTGCTTGGACATGTGGAATGTGAATACCATGGGATAGAAACTAGTAGGCTACGTGTTACAATAATGGTCACTCAGACATTAAACAAAACAGAACTGTAATCATTACAGAGGTTGTATTGTAGAAAAAATGTATTTATATACAGTATATGAAGCAAACCGGAAAAAAAGATAGTTGTACTAGTAAAGTAAAGTTGTGCATTTAAAAAATATTACTAAAGTACAAGAAGATACTACTTCAACTTTTCTAGTTAAGAATTTACTTACCGTTTCTTTGTTACTGTTTGTGAAATGTACTGGAAATGTCTAGAAAGAGTTTCAACACCCATTTTTATACCATAACAGTAAATATTGTACATTGTCACAGTAAAGAAGTACATTGTCTCTATTGTTGGCTCATGTCACATGCATGCATGTGTGTGTGTGTGTGTGTGTGTGTGTGTGTGTGTGTGTGTGTGTGAGAGAGAGAGAGAGAGAGAGAGAGAGAGAGAGAGAGAGAGAGAATCTTCTTTTCACAAATAGAGCAAAAAGACTTTGAACTTAAGTTCAAGTGTCTAAATAGTGTTTTTGCCCTCCTGATGTTCATGTGCTTCTGGACACTGTAAATAGTCTACTTTTTAAAATGTTTTATTTATTTTTTTACCTTTTTTAAGTGTCAGAGGTGTTTACAGTACTGACTTGGTTAACATATTTGTTTTTGTAATTATTTTCTTCTAGTACAGTCTGCTGCTTGTTTTTGTGTTTTGCTTCCATCACTAGAGGTCGCTTTATACTATGAAAAACGCTCAAGAGTAAAGCATGTTGGAATGACGTGTGCAATTACAGATGAAAACATATGTAGATAGAGAAACATATCAAAGGCAGAATAGAACACCCTGAATTATACACATTTGTTGTAAATGGAAATAACGGCTCCTTGAATGATGACACACTAAAGATCTAACTAGCAACAACAACTAAGTTAAAAAATAATTTTAAGATATATGGTTTTCTGTACATTTGTTTGGTCAAAAAGCAATTGTAAGCAGGTTAAATGCCCTTTATTAATTGGTGTTGTTTGTCCACATTGCAAAGGAATACTATTCCTTTGTGGTATGAATACATTTTTATTGTCAACTCTAACAGCATAACGAGAGCTTTATTGATGTGCATCATTGGTATTTGTCCAAAAGGTCCAAATTATAGTATACTTCATAACTCTGTGTTTGTCACACAAGCTTAGTGTACAGTGTACACAATCGCAATGAACAAACCACTTAAAGTGGATATATGTAATTTTTTCCCCATGAAATATCAGTTTCAGAATCATTCTAATGATACACTTTAACTTCTAATAAGGTGAATGGCAGGTTTGTAAGATTCGTGAGCGAGAAAAGGGCAGATTGATTTACAGTAGCAACAAATGCATGTGGACAGCTATCCACTGTATGTGACTGTTGTTTGTATCATGTCCTTAGGCACTCACAACAACAGCCTGTTAACAGATACAGTATTACATTTCTTTAGTATATGACATTAGACTTAGGACAGTAATTCAAAGCAGTAATTCTTATATGTGAAAAATAATTTTGAAATGTGAAGTACAATGGCTAATCTTAGGCCTGTATGAAACAAGCTACTAATCTTTCCAGATATTTTCCTTAACAAGTTGTTTGTTCTAATATCTCAGGGCTCAGGTTAAAGTTCATTGTTTATTCTTCAGAAATATGCTGAGTTGGGGAAGGGAAGGGCAAGAGTTTACGAATTTATAGTAGTAGTGGAATAACTTTAAAATCACTTTTAACAACAGCTTCATGGCCTTATTTCTTTTAAAATGTTTACTACACATACCAAGGTTTCATAAACACACAGCAACAAAATGTAATAATTTATTGATAATAAATAATGATTCCTTGGCGCAGCAACACACAGCATTTGGTGCAGTAATAGAATATTTCATAGTGGCCAATGACACATCACATACACACACACACACACACACACACACACACACACACACACACACACACACACACACACACACACACACACACACACACACACACACACACACACACACACACACACACACACACACATATATATATATATATTAGTTAAAATGATTCGTGAATAATATTCCTCTTTAATATCTTAATATCTGAAACTGTTAATTTAAAAAGTATTACTACATTAATGCTTTAACACAAAACCAAGTGGTTATATGGTAACACTTTATTTTAAGGTTTCCTTGTTACGCATATTACATGTAGCCTACTTACTATTATACTAACAATAAATTATACATAATTTCATGTAAGTAACCCTAAACCTAACCCTACGCATATTGTAAATACATGTAGTTAATAAATATTACTCAGTTCTTAAGTGTATTACACTGTAAGAAGGACACCTTAAAATAAAGCGTAACCATATTTATTTATTTCCATTTTCTTGGCACCATGTTAGCACCTGGCACATAGATTCCTGTTGTGTCTTGCATAGGTAGATTTGTGTGGATAAGCTTTGATCAATGGATTTTATAGACTTTATTTCATTGTTGTGTAAGATTAGAAATGCCTACTGCTAATGCCTCAAAACACATGCTGCTGTGTGACAAAATCCCCTTGACCTGACAGATCAGATCAACAAACAACATCAAGCACAACAGAATCTCAGGACAATGCAATATGGCAGCAGCAGTTATCTGTCTGAAGCGTATTTAATCCATAGGATTGTTTGCATGTGTGTGTGGCAGAGTGTTAACAAAAGACAGCTGCTCTTTTCAGAATTGGGGTGTAAAGGACCCAAATCTTTCATAGGAAGATCAGCCATGCTGCATGTTTACCATAATGTTTGTTAAGGGTCAGATTATGAAACAAATTGAGGAGCTGCATAGCCAGTGAACTCCTATTGGGTTCTATTGGACTGAGATAAACTGGACTGGTACACAGCAAATTTAAAAGAGTGGATTTAACTCCCTCAGAGTTAAAATTAACACTTACCCAGAGTACATATGGGAATCACTGCTAAAGTGTTAAATTAACACTTTTTAAAGAGTTAACATTTTTAACACTCTGACAGTGTTAACTAACAAACTCTTAACATGTAAAATATCAAAACCAGAATGGATGATAAGAACACCAAAGTTGGTGTTGAAAGTTAACACTTATGGATTAACTGGTCAACACTGCACCAGTGTTCAGGTGAAAATATTAAAAAATAAACCCACAAAACAATACACGTTTACATTTATTTATTTTATTGAAACATTGTAAATATTTTTCCCTGCACCAAAATGTCTTCACACTCAATGTTTTCAATACATGTAAAGAACATGTTCTTACAACAATTAAACATCATAATGTAGAAGCAAATCAGTGCAAAGACACAAAAAACATATTCTTATTTGGTCCATTAATGTCATAAGGTTTATAATGCTGACATTTAGGAGGTTAAATAACAGCATTCCATTCATTACCAAAAAATGAATGCATGTTAATGCTCACTAATCAAAGTCTGTGCTGGTGTTTGGACCTCCTTGGAGAGAATAGTCTCATTCTTTTTTTCAGCACGATGAGATGCGTTTCTCTGCAGTTTTCAGCCAAGCAAGATATCCAATCCTATTTGCAGCATCACAAAACTGCCCCTGTAAAATTGAAAAATAAATAAATAAATATAAATACAAAACCAAAACAGGATCATTTCACATCCATTTATCAAAACTATTATCAGGTGAAATGTCAGAGACAAGTATGAACTGCAATACAAGAACTTCACCCAAAACTGAAAATTCTGTCATTATTTATTTATCCTCATGTGGTTCCAAACCTGTATGACGTTCAGTCTTCTGAGGAACACAAAAGGTTATATTTTGAATAATCTACAGAAGAAATACATGGGACCACTCTGATCCTTTTGCATCTTTTTTAAAAGCTTGATATTGACTGGCATGTACTGACATTATAAGGACAAGCAGGTCCGAAAAAGAAAAAAGCGCATACCAGAACAACACAAGGATGAGTAAATAATAACTTAAAGGCTTAGTTCACCCGAAAATTAAAGTTACCCCATGATTTACTCACTTGCAAGGCATCCTAGGTGTACATGCATTTCTTCTTTCAGACGAATCCAATCAGAGTGATATTAAAAATTTCTTGGCTAATCCAAACTTTATAATGGCAGTGGGTGGGTGTTTCTGTTCAACAGTCCAAAACAAGTGCAATAAAGTGCATTCATCCATAATAAAACATTCCTCACACAGCTCTGGGGGGTGAATAAAGGCAATGTGTTCTTGTAAGAAAAATATCCATATTTAAAATGTTATAAACACTTTTTTCTAGCTTGAGCTAAATGTTGTACGTGGAAGCCTTTCCGGGCGGATGACGCAGGACGTCGGTGTAGTGCATGCGAAGTGACGAAAGCGGAAGAGCAGAGGAGAGAGCTAAACAAACGAATCACGAATTAGAAATACAAAACAAGAATTTGTAAAGAGAAATGTCGGAGGATTTCGATGTAAGCCAAGAAGAGAGTGGTTTGTCTTTGCTAAAGTAAGGAAAATTGAAACTGTAAACAAACGGTTCTCGTGAGACTAGCATAATTCACTGGAGCCAAAAATTCACTAAAGTCCTACATCATCCACCCGGAACGGTTTGCGCACACGACAGTTAGCGCAAGCTAGAGGAAAGTGTTTGTTTTAAATATGGATATTTTTCTTACAAAAACGCATTGATTCGCTACAGGTGGCCTTTATTCACCCCCCAGAGCCGTGTGAGGCACTGTTTACTATGGATGGATGCACTTTATTGCACTTCTTTTGGACTGTTGAAACAACAACACCCACCCACTGCTATTATAAAGCTCGGAAGTGCCAGGATAATAAAATTTGAAAGAAGAAAGTCATCTAGGATGCCTTGAGGGTGAGTAAAACATGGGCTAATTTTAATTTTTGTATGAACTAACCCTTTAATTTTTATTTTTGGGTGAACTATCCCTTTAAGGAAAAGCAT
This sequence comes from Acrossocheilus fasciatus, assembly GCA_036784905.1. Lineage (NCBI taxonomy): Eukaryota > Metazoa > Chordata > Actinopteri > Cypriniformes > Cyprinidae > Acrossocheilus > Acrossocheilus fasciatus. Next base: position 21,674,587 of record CM071938.1, read on the forward strand.
TTAATTCACTGTAAATGTATATTGTAAAAAGAAAGTCTTACTAGAAAATGGGTCTTCTAACGACAGAGACAAAGTCACAATTCCAAGTGCATATTGATCTCGCCGCACTGAGGTTGGACGACTCCTATCAAAATGAATGCACATGAATGGGACAGTACATAAATAAATGACAGTTCAAGCATATCAAAAACTTACAGTTGATATTTTTTAGAAAGAAATCAGACTCTTTATTGATTGTCATGTTTATTTAAAAAAAACAATAATAATAATAATCTTAAAATGTGCAGTTGTGGCTTACCCATGTATTGGTGGTTTCATACTCTTCAAGCACATCATCTCCTTTTGATTTTTCTGTTAAGTCAGCATGAACCATCTGTAACAATGTTAAAGAACTAGTTTACTTAAAATTGTAATTCCAAACCCATACGACTCACTTTTGCTGAATACAAAACACAATTTAATACTTAAAGATAATAAGATAAAGTGTCTAAAGTAGTTCATTGCAACTCATGTGCCATTCTCCCAGACTTGTGAGGGCACAAAAATCACTTTGAATGATGAACAATGTAATTCACTCAGTATAGAGAGTTTGAGTTTACTTAAAGTGTTATTTTCAAATTAATTAAATGAAAACAGCACTCAAATCCAATATAAGGACACATCAACATCATGAAAACTCAATTAATGCTTAATGAAATCACAAAAATTGGTCATGAGACACACAAGAACAAATGACTTCTATTGTCATTTAGATTTGGGCAGTTTACAGTGGTTTGATTTGACAATATGACGTTGCAAAATACATACTGTATTATAAATGAGGTAAAACACTTCCCTTCAAATTCAAATGTCATTTGTGAGAAACGTTTCGGATCGTTTAGGCGCGCACATCTATAGATATTGTCATAAAGTAATATTATTTTATAAAATATATATCGTAAATCAAGTAAAACACTTACTGTTGGCGTTTTCCTTGTTAAAACCAACTTCCTCATCTGCTCCGGAGCATCACGAGCGAACGAAAATATCACTCTGAGAAAAAGTTTAAGAGTGCACAGCAGATGAATATCACTATAAATCAATATAATGTTATAAAATACATATAGTAAATGAGGTAAAACACTTACTTTCAGTGTTTTCCTTGTTAAAACCAACTTCCCCGTCTGCTCGCGCCGCGAGAGAAAGAAAATATCTCTAAAAAAAAACGTTTAGGAGAGCACAACACATAAGTATGGCTATAAATTAATATGATGTTATAAAATACATATTTTAAATGAGATTAAAACACTTACTTTCGGATTTTCCCTTTTAGAAAAGTCCTCGTCTGTTCCGCATCGCGAGTGAAAGGAAATGCCATTGAAAAACGTTTAGGCGCATACAACACATTGAAATAATTATAAAACGATATGATATTACAAAAACACACTTTGTGAGTAGGATTAAACACTTTATTTCGCTGTTTTCCGTCCGAAAATGCTCCGCATCGCGAGCAAAGAAAATGGCGTCTGTAAAAAAATTTTCAGACGGATTAGGCTCGGACACGAGAAAATGTCCCGGATGTCACTAATAACACTCAACGGTGTTAATAAGGGTAATTCTCCGTATTGACACCGGCCAGAGGGTGCTGTTTACTCTAGCTAGTGTTAATCCTTCACAATTCAACACCACAACTTTAACTCTTTACTCTAAAAGTCCGTAACACTGGGATTTCAACACTGGAGATTTTACTGTGTACGTATTTCAAATACAATACATAATTTGGCAAATAGCCTTCATGCATTTGCATCTAATACTTGTAATCCCTAGATTACATGCTCACATCTATTAATAATAAAGAATCAACAATCTGAAGTGTTGTGCTGCTTTTATTTCATGACCTGATTTGAGCTACATCATTACCAGGGAAAACAAAGGCTAGCTGCAAAGAACAAATGCTCATTCTTGTCAAGAAAGAACTATTAACAAGCGTATTATGCAATAGATATAAGACGTTGATATCTATAGGCATATCTCAGAGGTCAGTTATAAAATATTACTTCAGTGGTCAGGAATAAATACCATATTGGTCTTTGATGTGGTGCCATTTCTTGCATGGGAGTGGAAAAACAGCACAGTCATTCTTATTCATTTAATACATTATTATTATCATCTATTTATAATTAAAATAAATACTGTTTATCATTTTATATTTCCTACAGATTAAGCTATGCCACTGGATAAGATATGGTGGACTATTTCAGTTACATCACATGCTAGGTATTTTAAATGTTCTTTAGATTATTTGTGGAATGCAATTACACCTAGAGCTAACCAAGGAAAAGATTAGGCATAATGTGTTGGTACAACTACAAACGCCATCATTTGTTGGTCCCACAGTAATGCTTTTATAATCTCACTAAATGCAAAAGTCAATTTTACATTTGAGCAAGGCTATAAACCATAGTACAAAGAGTTCAATGTAATATTTTTATATTCTTGTGTTATGCGTGGCCAGAGGGTGGCGTATTTTTACTTCTACAAGCTGCGCAGTTCCTTTTTTTTTTTTTTTTTCTGGAACAAACAGATCGTATTCTACCATTCCAGAAAGTTCCGAGTGTCCTTAAATTAAGGCTCTAATTTCAAAATCAACAGATTCCTTTTAACAAACTGTCAAAAGACCACCTTTAAAAGTAAATGGTTTTAAACAATACCGAAGATCCATATATGTTGCACGACGGACGCGAGATGCATAGAAGACATTCAATAGGCTATACAGAAAAAACAACTAGATGGGATGCTGTGTTCAAACGCGTTCTTCTTGACGTTATGTACAATAACGCTAATGCTGGTTCGCAGACACTGTTGCTAGACAGGGACACCCGAGTGCGTAAAAATAGACCATCATATGCGTTATGTAACACGCAGCACGCGCACTACGACTTCACGCTTGTTTACAAGTTAGAATAGACTGCATGACTCTGTGATCTTAATAACTGACATATGCGTTTTCTCACTCCCACAAGTGCGTGTTTTCACATTCTGACAGAGTAAAACGAACATTGGGTCTGACTAAATTATAATTCTGAAACAGCTACACAAGTCTCATCTGTATTTGTCGTCATTGCTTGTTTAAAAGAAACACTCAAATGTGTGTATCGAGTGTATTTGGAGTGGCCTACACAGCAGGTTTATTCAAGTTCCAGATTAAAACATGTCGATGTTTATGGTCGCTAGCGACATAATAAAACATTTTACAGCTATCAAGACGCAAGTCTCTGCAGCACTGAAGTGCGTAGGCTATATACAGTAGATGTGTCATCCACACAGCGCTGTTTGTTTTGAGAGGAGGAGAGAACAGCTTGTGTAAAGGGGGATTTGCCTGTACTACGTCACGGATTTGTCCGTGTACTGTCAATCTTTTCGCCTGGCCAATGAATACAATGAGAAACTCCATTCGTCGGTTTGGCAGGCACGCCTCTAAAAGATCGCACCGCCTTATGTGACTTTTTTTTCTTCTTCACTGATCCAAGATGGGCTGTGTATAACGTCACATGTTGTTTGTTTTTTAAGCTCAGTCATTCTGAGCGAGGAGTTGTTTTGCAGCGAACTAGTAGACATCTCATTTGGAAAGAGCGCGGAAATCTCCAGTTTTCGGATATTTAAGTTTCTCATCTCTTTTTTCTACGGATGGATAACAAGTTCTTAAAACTGAATAAATAAATTTTAAACGCAAGTATGGCAAGTCCGCCTCTTAAAGGGGGACCCGCGTTATCAAATGACAACAACATTCATTCAAACAACATCAGAAAATGCGGATACCTCAAGAAGCAAAAGCACGGACATCGGCGCTATTTTGTTTTGAAGGATCAGAGTGAGGGACTCTCTGCGCGGCTGGAGTACTATGAGAATGAAAAGAAATGGAAAAACAAGTCCGCTGCAAAAAGAGTCATATTCATCGACTCCTGTCTGAGCATAAACAAGCGCGCTGACGCGAAACACAGATATTTAATAGCACTCTATAGCAAGGACGAGTATTTTGCTGTTGCTGCGGAGAATGAGCAAGAGCAGGAGAGCTGGCACGCAGACTTAACCGATTTATTAAGTAAGGGAAAAGTGTGTGACAGCTCCGTTTCTAGTTCGGCATCTTCTCTGGTGGGCTTCGAAGAGGAAAATTACGGTATGATTACACCAGTGAATGCCGCGTATAAAGAGGTATGGCAAGTAAATCTTAAAGCAAAGGGACTTGGGCAGAGCAGAAATATCACTGGAGTTTACAGACTGTGCTTATCAAGTCGGACAATTAGCTTTGTGAAACTTAACTCGGAGGTGGCATCTGTGACACTGCAGTTGATGAATATACGCAGATGTGGGCACTCTGATAGCTTTTTCTTCATTGAGGTGGGAAGATCTGCTTCTACTGGACCTGGAGAGCTGTGGATGCAAGCAGACGATTCTGTGGTGGCACAAAATATACATGAGACCATTTTAGAAGCTATGAAAGCGATGAAAGAGCTGTCAGAGTTCAGACCACGCAGCAAAAGCCAGTCATCGGGATCAAATCCCATCTCTGTACCCACTCGGCGGAACCTAAACAATCTACCCCCTAGTCAGACGGGGTTGGTGAGGAGGTCAAGGACGGACAGTACAGCAGCGACATCTCCTGTCCCCAAATTTTCCTCTTGCCGAATACGCACAGCAAGTGAAGGGGAGGGTACCATGACCAGGCCTGTCTCCATGTCAATATCTGAGAATGGGAGCCCGACAGCTGTTGGCCGGAACCACATGAGCAGATCTAACACAGTCTCTGTGGGCTGCCGGACATCAGAACCATCACTGCTTCATCACAGCAGGTCCATGTCCATGACAATGTCCCACTCGCCACCATCTGCTGTAAGCCCACTAAGTTTGTCCTCAATCAGTATGAATGGATCCATCTCATCTGCAGCACACAGACCCTCCAGCTGCAATGATTCTGTTTCTGGGTCACCCAACGATACTGGCTTCCTCTCATGTGACGATTACAGTTCTAGCCCGGGGGATGTGAGGTACAACCTAGCAAACAGGAGTGACACTCCGTCTTCTCTCTCCAGTACACCACCCTCACGAGAAGCCAGTGAGCTCCATGGTTACATGATGATGGACAGGCCAAACCAAAACAAGATGTGGCCAAGTAGCAGAGAAATGCTGGATGTGGAGACATACCGGAAGAGGACGTATTCTCTGACAACCCCGCGGCAACAGGTAGCACACTCCCAGGTTTCCTCAGCGTCACTTGATGAATACATGCTGATGAGGGCTGCGAACAGCCACTCTGGACGGAGCACAAATTCTGCCTCTCCTAAGGTCTCATACCCAGAAGATTATGGGGACATTGAGATTGGCTCTAACAGCAATGTAGGTGATGATGGCTACATGCCTATGACACCAGGCATGGCACCTCAGGGTGCCAAAAATGATCACTACATGCCCATGAGTCCTATGAGTGTTTCAGCACCCAAGCAGATCATTAACCCGAGGTTACATCCCCAGCCCACAGGCAGTAGCTGCACTACTAACTCGCCCAGCAGTGGATCTCTAGAAGACAGCGGGTACATGAAGATGTGGTCTGGATCCAAGTTTTCTCTTGAGAGCTCTGACGGGAGAGCGGTGAGTGGAGAATACATGAATATGTCGCCTGTTGACTCATGCGTCTCGCCCACACCACCAGATTATTTGCTGGGTCAGTGTGAACCAACACAACGGCCCTCCCCATCACTAAGTATTCGCTTCAACAAGCAACAGGCACCTAAACGGGCAGAGGATGACCAGTATGTTTTGATGAGTCCCCAGAGCCAAAATCCAACAGAAGAGGCAAACAGGGTTTCTGCCCTGCCCCCTCTACGTCGTCCTGATGGCATAGCACACAGAGCGAGAGTCAACAGGCCCAATAGGTTATCTCTAGACACTCTGAGGATGCTTCCCAGCATGACAGAACATCCTCTCCCTTGTGAGCCTAAAAGCCCTGGTGAGTACATCAACATAGACTTTGCTGCTGCTACACAGTACTCTTCTCCCTCTATTGTTTCTGTGGAAAACCAAGGCTCATTGTCCAACCTCAGACAGGGATCCCCCCTCTCAGACTACATGAATCTCAACCAGAATTCACACTCTCCTAAACTGAGGGAAGCACTCAGCAGTCCCCTGGATGCAATGCCAGAGCTGGCTGAATGCCCATGCCCACTTAATGAGAGGGCTTTTTTCCTCAATGAACAGAGGAACTCACCATGCCCATCTGGCACAGGTAAAGATAACTACACTGAGATGAGTTTCAACAGTGGTCAGATCTCACCTCCATTCCTGACTGAGAATAATGAGAGTGCTTCAGTCAGCCCCACTAGCAGGGTTCAAAGGCTTAATTTGAGTGACCAGGGGGTTTCAACTGGAATTGGTGCTTTCTTGTTGGCTGCCTCTTCCGTAGACCCAAATGGAGGAGCGAAGGTGATCAGAGCAGACCCTCAGGGTCGTAGACGGCATAGCTCTGAGACCTTTTCATCCACCACCACAGTTGCACCTGTCTTTCCTTCCTTTGCACACAATGTTAAGCACCACAGCTCTGCCTCAGTTGAGAACGTCTCTGTCCGAAGCAGTGAAGGTTCTGATGAGGAGTATGGGTCTCCCATGTGCCGAGAGACTTCAGCTGGTTATCAGAATGGACTTAACTACATTGCCTTAAACCTCATGGAGAAACAAGAGATGGGCAATTGTGAGCTTGTGGGCTTCAAGACTGGTGGTTGCTGCAAAGCAGGAATAAATGGATTACATGCAACTCCATATGTGTGTCTGGGATTCAAAGAGACTGCAACCACTGTACAAGGTGAGTTTAGATGATGCGATGGGCTGTTAAGATTTGAAAAGATGGCTGAAATAAACTGGTAAATGCTGCATGTGAGGTTGATGCCATTGTGTTGGACAGTGTGGTATAATTGCAAATTAAATGCTACTTAATATTATTGCAGTACTTCTACATAGGCACATCCAAATCAACTTTAAAAATAAACACATTTTCTATAATTATAGTGTGTGTATGTATGTGTATATATATATATATATATATATATATATATATATATATATATATATATATATATATATATATATATATATATATATGAGAAAGAGCAGGAGATTGGGTTATAACTTCATAAAATGTATTTAAAACTGTATTAAAATGTTTTCTGTAGATTGCATATACTATATGTTTGCTTGTATTTATTTTAACTGTAAAATTTAGTAGTAAAGGATATTTAGGACACAACTGTATCGAAATTATTCAGAAATTTTACAAAAAGTAATTAAACAAAACGTTAATGTAATTCAAAACATTTATTGAGGTTTGCACCTCTGTCTATTTATGTGAGCATATGGGGCGTTTATGGCGATGATAAGGTGTTTTTCATTCAGAGGAATTCCAGAGAAATTTGAAGCATGAGAAACGTGACTAGCTCAGTGGCGCGCGGTAAACAACTCAACTGCGCAGGCACGATGACGCTGCAGGATAGAGAGGTGCGCGAGCGCGTCTGTTTATTTACCCCAAACTTGATCGACGCTGGGTTTATATAGACTGAAGTGTGTTAATGATTAACACTGTTTTAATGTCTGTAGGCTTTTGTATAAGCTGTTCTCAGAGAATGGAGCATGCACTGAGGAGAGAGAAATGTTATTTTGAGGTTAATTTGGCTCACATGCGTAGCAGTGTTTTCATTCTGTGATACAGCCTGGTCGATCCTTTTCCAAGAAACTAATCACCGTTTACTTTAGTGCTGAAGGCAGATCTGAGATCTGTTATCATTTCACATTATATTCTGAATTTTGTCATGCCCTGTTTACTCCAACATAATGAAGCAAAATGCTATTAAATTTCCCATTAACGGGGATATTAATATAAGGTTAAGAATGATTCCCATATCAAATCTTCCTCACACATGACATATTTCTTACAGAAGTGCATGTGCTAATTTGCATACTTGAATAATAAGTGGGCGTGTGTGAGATCGAATTGCTGTCACAAGCTGGAACAATATGCTGCTCTTAAGCGCAGTGCCTGTGGCTTTTCCATGTGCACACTGTTTTTGCATAACACACAGAAGACAGAACGTGCCATGTTCTGGGGCACGTACTTCACATCATCTGGTTCACCCATATTTCCATAACGCCTCAGTTGGAAGCAGAGTTGTGGCCCAGAATGATCCCCACTGGTTAAAAAGACCGTTCATGGCTGGTAGTTTTCATTGCAGGCAGCTTGCAGTGTAAACATCAGTCAGAGAAGGGATAGTGCACAGCATTTTAACTCTTTCTTGGCTGGAGTATTGAGCCTTGAGAATATGAGAGGGCAAGAGGAGGTGGGGTTGAGAGCTTGTTTGCATTTTGTCTCTGAAATGAACATGTGCAACCATGTCCACGGGTTGGCAGAGCAGAAGAGGGAGAGCCTGATGGAAGCTTGAGCCATGTGCTTCCATCAGGAGGAAAAACAAGCCAGTTGGTTGTTTGTGGTTCGTTGTCAGGTAACGATGATGTTTCACGCTTGGAATGCCTGACTGGGTAAAGGTTGCTGGGAGAGGCGAATACTCGCTTGTTTTGGTTTCACCTTGAGCTTTAGTATTGTTCACTCTCTCCCCACTCATTGCCAGGTTTCAATTTCACATACAATATGTTGACAAGAACTTGTTTTGGTGTTTTTTGAATGAATGCCAGGGACTCTCAAACATAACTATGCTTTCACTTTTGTATTCTAACTGTGATGCATTTATACAAGCAGTGCTGGTCATGCCCCATTTGGTTGAATTACTTACAGTTAATGTACTTTTGAATTTTGATTCTCCGTTGGTTGGATTATCAGTAAGACTTTATTTGAGAATGTTGCTAGGAAGTGAAATTGGCTTGACAAATTGGCATCCCCAAAGAACTGGCACCCTGGGTGGTTGTATGTCGCCTAATGGGTTTATTATGTTTCCCTGTTTACAAGCACATTACTGTGCAGAAATACTTAATGTAAATGTCTATGAATGGTAAAAGCTAGGCATTATTTCCACATGAGAGCAGCAGGAAAAGAACATGCATGGGGCTAGTTTATTTGATTTATTTCTGAATAAAGACAAAACCAGAATATGGACATTAATCTGAAAATGATGTGCATGTAAACATGGTCAGTGTATTACGGTACCTGTTGCTCCCCATATACAAAACAAACCAAAAACATTTTTTAAACATATTTTGGGATGCTGACATTTTAAAGATGTACCTTTAAAAATAAGAGTAATAAAAAGTACCAGAAGAAAAATAAATTTAGTTTAAGAATTCACACTTTCATGAATCAACAGGGTTTCTTTTCATTTCTTTGTATTCTTTTCAGTCATTCTTGCCATAATAATTTGTTAACATTTATGTTTATATGTAGAATGTCTCTGTATAGATTTGGAACACCTCTGTTGAATGACACTTACTATTGTGGTGTTATAAACAAAAATGTATTAATCAGTTAACACCTTGGTATACAACATATGTAAAAGTTAGAAAGAAAAGATAACAATTTTGACCAAGAAGCTGTTTTGAGACATTTAGTACATAAGAAACTTTTTTTCTCTCTTTTGTTCACTCATTCACTCTCTCTTTTTTTCTGGAATCATATTTCTAGAGGTGTTTGTGTGCATTTGCGTGTGTGGCAGATGGCTGAGCAGAGAGGGGTGTGTGTGTGTGTGTGTGTGCACCTGCCGCTCTGCTCACTTCAGGTCTGTTATCAGGCATGGCAGCAGCACAGACAATACACTAATGACAGCACGCCATCTGCTTCTGCCCCAGGACAGTGGCTAGTGCTTGTCCCTTCAGCCTGAGAGGGGCAGGGGGTGGGGGAATGGCGAGCTATAGAACCTGTGTGAGAGATAGAGAGATAAAGATTGAAAGTGGTTTGCTGAAAGAGAAGAAATTAGGAGAGATGTTTTAAATTTGGACAAACGTTTTTTTTTTACTGAAATATGTTTTTACTGAAATACTCAAACTGAAATGAAAGTTTTCATTTAGCCAAAAACCAAATATGAAGTTTTGTCAATTCAGTTTGGGTCATTGAGTAAACTCTTTTTTGCAGTGACTTGTTCTCTGGTGATTAATTAAACCAGTCAAAGTTCTTTGGAAACAAGTTACCTCTTGATATTTCAGCCAAACAAATTTTCTCATACTCTGTTGTCATTTTTGGTCACTGTGAAGGGTGGCCACATTGCTGACTTGTGGCTTATTCACATTGTGTAAGAAACACTAACACTAGTCAAATTAAAATGTAACTACAACATGATTCACATATACCATTCTTTTTATTTAAAACATGTAAAATCATCTGGTTAAAGGGAGTTCTATTCACTTGTTCAAATATTTTTGCAGAAAAGAAACATGAAATTTGAAGGCAAATATTGTACAAACTTAAACATATCCTATATGTTCAGAAATAATTTCTATTTAGAATATAGAAAGAATATAATAGAATTATTTCTATTCTAATTACTAAGAAAAATGCTAAATATTTCTTAGCGTTAAGTTAGGATTTATTTAGTTACATTGGGTTTTAGAGTTCAACCCAAAAAGTCAAAACAATTTAAGTTTAAAAAGTACAACACCAGTAAAATATCATTAACAGTAAATGTTTTGTAAAAACAAAGAAAATAACAGAACCTTTCAGCCTGTCACCATCATGCAAACATGAAATATGAAACATGAAGTTCTTGACAGGTTATTGCATTCCACTGTGCTTTCCATATTTTTTTCTAGCGAGTCACGCATGAATTGACTTTCTAAAAACGTGGCACTCAAGTTAAAAAAAGTTCAGTTTTCATCTCATATACTTGTATTTTCTTCCTATTCCCCTGCCGCTTCTTGGGTTTTTCTGTGTGAAGTGACTAGTGATACAGTGTGTTCTATGTTTTGGTTCTTCATAGAGCGCGTCACACATGAGCGGTTACATTTGAATTAATCAATAATATAATCGATTCAAGATGTAGATGAGTTTGTTTCTTAATGGAAACAGATTTGGAGAAATTTAGTATTACATTACAATAATCCACAAGTAATCTACACAACTCCAGTCCAGCAATTCAACTCAAGTCAGTCATCTTGGATGACACGAGTACATTTTCAGTAAAGGTGAACTATTCCTTAAGGGTGTGAAATGACACAATTCATATAGTTGGCTGAATGTTAATGTGTGTAAACAGCCTGCAAGTGTTTGTGTAACTTTAGCACGAGGACAGTGAGTGTGCATTTTCTGAGAACTTAGTTACTATTCTACTACACTTTCAAAAACTAGGCTATCTCTCCCTAGCTCTGTTTCTCTCTCACTCACTTTCCTCGTGTCAAATTATAGAATGATTTATTACTATTTCACACATTTAGATACTTAGATACAGTCTGGGTTAATTATAACTTCACAGCTTACATACCACAACAAGGTAAACACCAGTCAATTACCATAGACAAGTATTTCATTTATTTACTATTAATTAAAAAAAAATATTAAGCATGTTTTATAGTAATACAGAAGAAGCTTAGAACTGTGGCCTTTTTTTTTTTAGGAGGTTCTTTATGTCAGCTCCCAAGACCTTGTAACTCTAATCCAAGCTCTAACTTTAAACAAGCTGAGATTTAATAAACAAAAATTGTTAACACAAGCAGTTCTCTCAGATTCTCCACCTCTGCAGAGCTGGCTAAACTAGGCCGGGATGTTCCCGCCTGAGATAGCCATGTCAACACTGTCAATGTTACCCACATTTAGCCAGGAGCGAGAGGAGATTACTCTTAGGGGAGAGTGGGGGATTAGACATTGTTCAGCGGCTTGTTTTGAGGCGGATGAAAGGAGCATTGACTCAGACATAGACAGTCATTCATGCAGGTTCACAACAACCATGTCCTCAAGTAGACGTCACAACATTTCCGGGATGGTTTTGCGCAGCCTCATTAGCTTTTGTGTCTCTGCCGATTATAGACCTAGATTTTAACCCATCGTTGTGGAAGGTTCTATAACCTTTATTAAATCCACAGCTTAGACTGTTTATTAGAGGACTCAGCTGCCCTCTTGTTGTTCCACAGTTGTAGGTTCTGTTATATCTCTATCCAGTGATGCGCAATCTAGCAGAGACGCTATGTCATGTCTGCTTTAAATCAGCATTGCGTGACTATTTCCCAGTTTGAGGCATCACTCACTGCTGCCTAGAGCTTTCAGCATTACACACTGAATAGGCTGCAGACATGGTTGTTGGTAGCATCATCATGCAAACCCTAAATCTCATCAGCTGAATAAAATACAGGGAGGATAACCATTTAATTTATCTACTTTCATGCAAGCTTGAGCCTTTTGGTCTTGATTGGCGGTTGTAGTGTTGCATGCTTTCTGCTCATTGGCTTATTGAAGCTAATACGTTATTATACATGGACAGTTATATTCTGTGAAATGTTACCAGTATTGTGCATGTAATAGGAGTGTTTTTGCTGAGTGTATTGCAGGGTAGGCATAATTCAGGCAAAATTCATAACTGAATTGGCTCAGTTTCAGTTCATGAGATGGAGTTTGAATTGAATTGGCCACATCCTGCTAAATGTTGAACTGGAATTTGAATTGGAGTAAAGGGAAGTGGTATGGGGTATATGGTCATTTTTAGAAATGACATGGTTCTCTCTCCTGGTTCATACATTTGTTAAATAAATCAATATAAAGGGGTGTGTGTTTGTGTGTGTATAATATGGTGGAGTAATGTGAGGCCTTACAAAGGTCTCATTCCGTAAGGAGGCCTAGATGCAAGTCAAAAAGGGAACACAATTCCAAAAGGGCAGACATTAAATCAAAAGACTCAGCACACGCAAACACAAGCCTTTACAAGGAGATCCCAAGGCCCTACTTAAAGTGAAATTGAAGAACGAACAGGTGTGACGTCATGTCAAACTAAATGTGGCCAGCTCATTTTGGTGGTGTGAAGCAGCTTGTCAGAGCAAACTTTCTGCGAAACTTTCTGCTGGCTGTTAAAAACATTTAAACTTGGAAATCTTTTCAGGATAATTTCTTCACTCAATCCATTAAGGTCAGATTTGAGTAAAACCATGAACAGATTCAAGACCTGCTTTATAGTTTATACGTTGTATTTATAGATTAGGTGGCCTTAACTACTATGTACTTACATTTAAATTAATCCTTTGATACAGTGAAGTTATTGTGTACATACATGTTCAATTCATTTGAATGGAATTGTAAAAGACTGCTTTTGGATATCTTTTAAGATGCTTTGACATGGTTTGATTTCAGGGATTCTATACAATGCAACTACATTTTTTCTCTCTCTCAGTACAAATAGAGCTTTAAAGATATCTTCTCTTGTTTCTCCCTCTTACTTTCAGATTGAGCAGGAAGCAGATGTTACTTCTCCTGGTACTGAGGCAAAGTGGAAGCTCAACCAGTAACTGGACTGGACTGATCTGGTCTGGACTATGCTGCTGTAAATGAACTGTGACCTTTACACCTCATCCTAAAGCTGAACGTCGGTGTTTATTCCAGTGAGGCCACTTTAACATGCTACTCCTGTTTTTACCATCTGCACCATTTTTCAGGAACTGCAAAGCTGCTGCTCTGTTGGTAACAAGAGTCATGAAACGTACATGCCACTTGTATGTTTGAACATTTATTATTGTTGTTGTTGTGAACACTTTGTTTTGGGGTTGTTCAAATTCGGAACAACGATTGGAATATAGTTTACCCTGAAATCTGTAATCTTTATTTACCTGACCTAAACAACTGTAAGGTACTTTTTGCCCTGTCGTACGAATAGCTACATTTGTGGCATTTTAGTAATTTTAAATGATAATGACTAAAAGATTTCAACAAGTTCTCTTTCGGAAAAATACTTGTATTGATGTACGCAATTCTGAATTATTTTTTCTTCAAAATTGAATGTTATCATATGACCAATCCAAAGCCTTACTCTATCTGTCTGAAAAATTGTGACTACTTATTTGGACCTAAACAATCAGAAAGTTATCAAAAATATAAGATATTTATTGTATTCACACTATTTTTCTAAATACTTAGTTTATTCAATAATTGCATAGTAAGTTGCTATATAAGAGTCCATTTTGATATGCAGAGTTTCCTACCACTTAATCAGAGGTGGTTATTGCACATAATATTTAATAACTACACAAGTCGATATTATATTTATGACCAAAAACGGTCAGTCTTTCACTCTTGTGTTTCCTCAGATTCGTTGTCACTGTCTCACCTTGCAACATAAAACATGGCCATTTCCTTTTCCTCTGCCTCAAGTCATATTTAACAGTTACCAGTGAATTAAGTAAAAAAAAAAAACACATGCATTAGACGTCAGGGATGCACAGAAATGTTGGCTGCAGAAAATCTGGCCCAAAAATGTCTGCCCCATGTTTTCTTAGAATAGAGTTAGTTTGAAGTAAATCAAACATTGATCAATATTGATACCGTGGAGCTGCATTATATTAAACCATTTTGGAAACCAATATCTTATTGTAAAGTCACACCAATCAAAGAAAGTTAAAGTAATCATTTAAAAAGTATTATTAAAAGAACTGATTAGATGAATTAAAAAAAGAACACTTTTGGTTTTCAGATGAGAGGATCCAGAATGAATTTCTGTTCATTTCTGTGGATCATTACTAGACAACAGTTTAATGGTTGTCTGTCTTAATCCGCTCAGATTGGCTCTGTGTTGATATGTGGCTGTGATGTCTCATTCAACTAGATTGTAACACATGACACATCTGAATGTAGAGCACAAAACCCACTTACATGAGAGAACTGATTAGTGGGGCAGAAAGAAAATGATCACAACATCAGTCATTTTTAGCCACTGTCTGCTTTTCCCTGAATGTTGTGAACTAAATAAAAGCTGTGATGTGCTTAGCATTTTCATAACATTTAAAAATACTCTTCATCCAACGCAATATATTAGTGTCTTATATTAAAATATTAAGTAAACTGCTAAGAAAATAAGAAATGCAAGATACTAAGCATTGCATTGGTGAAACATGTTTGGTTCATATCTTAATAAATCCCTTATCTAAAAACACATGTATAGCACCGATATAGATGTGTTGATTAGTATTTTTTATTTTTTTATTTTATGTTTAAAGCCCTGAAAAGGAGTGACACATGACTAAATGAGTAATTTCTTGAGGTAGTGGTACATATTCTACTTGATTCTTGGGAAGGTCTTGCTTCTTAGGTAGCTTTCATTCACCCTTTCTATATGCAATACTTACAAATCAGATTAGTTTACAAAGTGGAACCAAATGTATAAATATTATGTTAATATATTTGTTAAAAGATTTTACAGAGATATTGAATTTATGCTGTTTATACATTTCTTTCTGCCAACTTTTAAAGCTTATTTTATTTTGCTTTTTGAAACTAAAATATATATATATATATATTCAACAGTGTTCTTGAAGATCTCGAGTATAAGTATAAAAATAAATATATCTATTGTTTGTACGTATCAAAAGGTTAATATATTTTCAATATTTGCCAGGTTTAATTGAACAAGCTGTCTTCCATTGTACAAATGTCACATACTGTTCATTGTTATGCTGTTGAGAAATCATTTAATATATCCTTGATGAATATTGCTTTTGTTTGTGTTGCAAAAGATAGTCACATGCAATAATACGAATAAAATCATTATTTAAGAAAAATAACATTTTTATTGTTTCTTAAATCCTTTCTACAACAAATGTGAAATATCAGTAAAAAGTATTACATAAACACCTACGATATTTTGCCATAATTTCCACCTCGTTACTGACACTGTGTCCCTAAGCTCGAGGGCAATAGAGGAAGGAACACACAGTTCATTCATAAACAAGTGGACAGATTACTTCCTGTAGAATGAGCAGGACAGAGGCAAGTGTTTTCCTGTGCATATCATGAGTCCCAGGCTCCCATTGACAAAACAGGATGCTAATAAATCACAGTATTCCAGTCTGAGGGAGACTGTGAGGTCCAGTCCAGCTATACATGCCTCCTTTTCTCTGTTATCATCTGCAGGAAGCTAATAGATTTGTGAGACATCCTTCCTGCTTTCACTATACATCTGGATCATTCCTGTTACAGCATCACTCTTGAGCTCTGTAAGTGCATATCAAGAAACAGTTATGCCAGTGTTTATATGTGGAAGTATTTCTATAAAAGGGAATACTCAACTTTCTGGAAACACTTTATTAATTATAGCTTGATTGTTTATGACAGAAAAAATAACATGATGGAAGCCTAACAGGGTGGAAATAAAGAGTTCAATTGTGCTAGATCAGCGTGGGATTGACAGTCTACTTCCATGAGAGTGTTAGCTTTGGAATTTTGATAATATCATATCATTTTACTCAAAGTTTTAAGTCTAAGTCTATCAAGACTAGATTATCAACATGTACTTATGCATATATATATATATATACACATTACTATATACTAGATGTTTAGGTTACGTGGGACAATTACTAGATCTACATGTGTTAAGACCATTTCAGAAAACAAAATATGTGCTGACTCATGCATGCACAGGGGGAGAAGAAACACCTGACAAACAAACGATCACGTATTTGTACTCACACAATGAAGCGCAAGGACAGCAGGACCTCTGTTAGATCACAGTGACTGGAGGGAAGAGGCAAGGGCACTGTGTTATGCAATAATCCATGTCAGTGTGCAGAGAACACACTGTGCCGGAGCTGCAATTTCCCCTGCCTGTGTCCCAGGGCCTGTTTCTGAAATATTTGCAAAAGACCTCCCACAGAGACTAAATGAATATGAAACGAGTCAATTAAAGCCATTTAAATCAAGGCAGTGTTGCTAAGAGAACATTCTGTTTAGGTGGAGGCTTTGACCAAAAGAATTGGGCACAGATTTTGAGTGAATGATTTCCCCCTTAAACCATGAAAACACAAACCCTGCACAGCAGACGATTTCATTGGTCAACTCAATCTTGCAGTCATTGGTCAAAAAGAGTTCAAAATTCTGAAAAAGGGGCAGGGTTTGGGGAAATGGTTTTGAAAATGCTGCATGGGACAGGTATAATTTTGGCTACATTTCTTTTTAGCAAATTTGTATGAGATGAAAGGACTTGCAGAGATTTTTCTCTGGGGCAGTACTGACAGTAAATGTGAAATTATTGGGATTCCCCAGATGTCAGACAGGCCATCACCTGTCTTTCCAGTGGTGTATGGCAGATTTTGAACCACTACAGCTTAAAAACGAGGGGTGGGGAAAGCCCCCATGTCTGAATGAATTTATGTTGTCCAGAAAATTGGGTAAAATTAGTTGATGTTCATTTCTTCACTATGAACATCAACTAATTTTACCCAATTTTCTGGACAACATAAATAAGGTGATTTATGGGTGCCAAATGCATTGGAATCAATACAGATTTTATTATGTTATAGACAAAATCTGTATTGATTCCAATGCATTTGGCACCCATAAAATACCTTATATTCTCAGACACAAAAGTCTTGGTCCTGCTTTACTCACTTAATCAAGCTACCCTTCTGCATTCCAAACAACATACCTACGAACTAAACAAAATATTTCATAATTAACTCTCTGCCATGCTGACATCAGACATGGTTATGAGAGCACAGAATATGCATGCACATATACATAAGCACAAACACCTCGGCAATCAAAAGAGCAACCACTGTTTATGGAGCATCCATTAGTAGTCATGGTGGCAAACACGCACACATCCATCCATTATGCAAACACACATTATTTCCACATAACGTGGCTTATTATACTCTCCCCACAGGGAAACTACTTTAGATTCAGTATTCCATTCTCACATTCAGCTGACATGCAACGCAGCGCTGGCATCTTAAACGGTGAAGTCCAATAACATGCAATATCGGCTGAGTGAATGATAACTGAAAAAGTGACAAATTTAGCCAAGAAGACAACAGTTTGTACTTATTCACCAAGACTAATTCACTTGAATAAATACAGAAAACAACAGCAATATGACCATTACACAATGGTTATAGTGTGTCTATACTAAAAGTGACAGTTAAAAAAAAAAGATTATTTTGATTGTATTGACTTCCACTAATTGTATTGGAGTTTCAGTGCAAAAAGATTACAGTATGAATTGCCTGTAGAATTAATTTTTATGATAAACGTTTGTACAGCCAGAGATGAAAATGGGAAACTGTTGCTTGAAATTCTCAGGGGCATTTCTCATAGCCAGTTTTCTTTTAATAGTACACGTGCATGTACGCTTCACTTGTGATGCTTTCACATAGAGTTTTATAGAGCCATTACAGCAGCATGATTACACAAGTCTTGACACCAACAGAACAGAGGAAACGGGTGAGAACAGATAACAGTGTTTGACAGCATGTTAATCTAATTGCTGGTAATACCCTGACTTGTCCCAATGACTGCAGGACATTTAGGATTTTAAAATGCATTTGGATGGATCCATGTAATGGCTTCATCCAACACACATTTTTCTTTAGGGACTGAAATACGTGTGTATGTGCTATGTGGGAATTTGGTTTATTTTATTAAAAATGATCAACATAATCTGATTTAACAAGAAAGGGAAGATGCTGGCATTAAAAAAAAAAAAAAAAAAAACCTCTGTGGGAGTCCTTTTGGACCGACACATGCTTCAGATCATGTACACAAGGCGCTCACGTGCGTGCGTGTCACGGACAGCAGCTGATGGTGTGTAACCTGATCTTTCCAACCCCTGCTTCTATTCCCTTGCTTTATAAACAAACTAAAACTATAACATTCCAATGGAGGCAAGTAACGTGCTTTGAGGAATAATGAATGGGCTTAGTTCTAATCGCACACGAGGCCACAGACAGTAGCGAGTAATCGCGAGCTTGTAAACAAGTCCACGTGCTCGCTGCTGTTTCAGGGCTAGAGCCACGCCCCCTGCCTCAAAGTCTCTTGAAGCTTGTATATCTGCAATAATTTGAAGCTTCCTGAAATCGCCTGCATGGACTAAATATTAAAGTAATCTGTCATTTCGTTTATTTATTTATTTAAAACATTTTTTTTCTTTACAAACATATAGCGCAAAAATGCCTGTACTTCTTGGGGGTAAAATCTTTTTTTCTCCTCAGAATCTTTAAAATATGTCTGTAACAATTTGAAATATAATTCTGATTTGATTTATCTTATATATATATATATAGATATATATAGATAGATAGATAGATAGATAGATAGATATTATTAATATTGTTATTTATTCATTTAAAAGTGAGAAATAGGTGAAAATAGAAATAACGTTTATCTTTTCACAAAATTAATAGTAGAGGAGGGGCAATTGTCACACTGCTCTGGTCAGTATATTTCTCATGATGGGTTTTTCTTGAAAGTCAAGTCATTGATGTATCGGTACATACTGTACTTTAAATACTAGTCTTGGCTAAAAAATAATAATAAAAACAAACAAACAAAA
This sequence comes from Acrossocheilus fasciatus, assembly GCA_036784905.1. Taxonomy (NCBI): domain Eukaryota; kingdom Metazoa; phylum Chordata; class Actinopteri; order Cypriniformes; family Cyprinidae; genus Acrossocheilus; species Acrossocheilus fasciatus. Next base: position 21,694,065 of record CM071938.1, read on the forward strand.
ACATTTCCACATTTAAAACACCTGTTGTGACAACATGCCTCAATAGCTGAGCATGATTCCATCCTGTTTAAATTCTTTTATTGTTGACATTTACCTTGCATTCCAGTGTGATTTTGCTATTCCTTTGTGTACACAGGTACTTTTACAAAATGGATGATCGATATATGACTGTTGCTGCTTCAAAACTAAAGAAGTGTGCAGCAGCTTTTCTTTATGCCATGTCTGCACGAATGGTACAATGTTTGTCATCTATCCTATATGAACACGCTCCAAAACAGCAAATCAGGTAACATCACTTCTGACTAAGTTTTACAGAAACACTCCTCGGAAAGATGCTTCAGACCCATAAATATCAGTTCAGTTTGACAGCACAAGGGCTTCTTGCGCAGTCAGCCCGCTAAACCTGCTCCTGAAATTAGAGTCAACCCCAGCTACATTTATTCCATCATTTGTTTCACAAAATCTCAACATGCATAGACATTAAGATTCTTTCTGTACAGTCTTCTGATATCCTGGAAAATTGTGTGTGTAGCCTCCTATGACACTAAGCTGAATCCAGTCAAATACATTACGTATATAACATCGGTTCTGTACTATATAGATTAGAGGTAATTCTGATTTGATTTATATTTTCATTATGTTCCCTGCTGAAGATTTGCTTCAAGCACAAGGCTACTCAGCTGTGACCTATTTGCCTCTGATATGAAAACTATTTAGAGCATTATGTTACTTAAAGAGGTCAATATTTTCCTTATTTTCTTTTTCCTTTTTTTTTTCGTCTCTATTTTTCTTCATTATGTAGGTCATTTTCCCTAACTAAAATAAAACTGTTCTTTTGGTCAAGCAGAAACGTTTATATATACAGAAGTTATTATTATGATCTGACATGAATATAAATATGCTTGCCACATGCCAGATTTTTTGTGTTGTATGGAACTCTGAGGCCATTATAACAAAATTGTTTTGTTTTGTAGGTTTATAAGGGTTTGTTTTACCTCCTTTTAGGTCATTGTTACACATCCTTGTCACTTATTGTCTAAATCCTTGGTAAATAAGCTGTTTAATTCGATTCGTCTTAAGAATGATTTACAGTTTCAATGGAAAGGTCAAGTGTGGCCTCTGGCAGGGAAATTCATCTGAGTGAAGCGCACATGTCAAGCCATTTAACATCTACATAGGCATATATCTTATTGTACATTACCATTCATACATTTTTATTTATTTATTTTTAAACTGACTGATGATTCTATTAACCAACATTGAATTGTTAAAATCACTGAAGTGTGCTTATTTGGGTAATCAAGAAACATTTTTATAAATAGCTCAAATTTATTGTCAGGTGCAAAATTACTGAGTAAAATTGCTCAGCGAGCAGTTCTGTAGGTAAAATGCCTTTTAATGACAGAGGTCAAGCGAGAATGACCTGACTGGTTCAGGCTTATTATTGCCACATATGGGTAAGCGTTCCATTTACTCTTACAACCATCTCAGTTCTTTGTGGCATGGATTTAAGGTGCTGGAACCATTCCAGTATATAATGTGGCAGAAAAGCTACTTATTTTGGATGCTTTACAGTTCAAACAGAGGACTGTGACATCAGTCACATGGGCCTCTATAACTTTCTGGGCTTTAGAGGATGGATATCTTGACCTCCAGAAACAGAACAGTAGTTACATTAGTAGTCACAGTAGACCATCATACTACAATATGTATGTAGAAAACAGCTCTAAATTAGCGTGTGGAATTAAAGTCTGCATGTCAGTTGCTATACAATTTGCAAAGAAGTTTATTTGCATTTTTTGTAACACAAATTTTATTAATTTATTTTTTTAAATAGGCAATATCAACATGAGACACCATTATAATAGGTCCTCTCTTCATATTTTATTAGTTCTTGTAAACTAATAAAAAGTTAAACTAATCAAAGTTACGCTTTGAGATGTAACATTTAAATTTGCTAAAGAAAATAAAGAATATTATTATTATTTCCTTTATTTATTAATATAAATGCAAAACACTGTTTGACATCTCTGTAAGATTTCTGTATTGATAATTCATTCATTCATTCTTTCTGCTACATTATTCATTTTGTGTTGAGTGGTAGAAAAATACCCAAGGCAAAAAAATTGAGAAAATAGTAGAAACAGAAGATTACTCTGATACACTCAAGTGAATACACCTGAACATGTTAAACAGATATATAAAAAATGTATTAAAATAATATAAGAACTGGAGCAAGATGCAACTTAAAAAATGTTTTGTGGCTATGTCTCACTTCAATAAATGCATATCTCCTTATCTCACTGTTTGTTTGGCCAAATGTTATATAAATATGTGTATGTGTGCATGGGTGGATGCATGAATATGTGCTCTGATAATACAACGTGGAATCTAAAACTTCTTTGAAGCCCATCTCTAATTGACCCATGGTAGTTTCAGTTTCTTAATTAGACAGCTTTAGACTCATAGGCAAGGTAAGGACTCTATTATATTACGGTTGTCTTAACCAGATTACAGGTGAAAAGTCAGCAATGAGAATATAAGGTCAGTGTGTATTTGCAATGTGTTTTTCCATGACCAATTTTAACCGTGAAAGAATCTACAGTCCACAGTGCATTTAAGGTGTTTTTTTTTCTCTGTCTCTATACATCTGCTTTGAAACAACAGACTGTGATAAGTAACCTACAAATAAAAATGTCAATATTTCTAAAAATCTTTTGTTAAACTATATTTATGAAATATTATACTCAAGTCAATTATGCTATTTACATTAGCTCTACATTATCTACAGAGTAAAGGGCAAGCATTACCACTAAGCAATCTTTCGCTTATCGCTTATCACTTTCAAAGGTCTTTATTTCTTAACGTCAGTTAAAAAATAGCTTTCAGAACATAAGAAAAACAGATTACTGTATCTCTCAATGCATCATGGGACACAGTTTTGAATTATCAGTAAAAGATACTTTGCTAACAGAACTGCTGAACTTATTCGGCAAGTCTCATATGTGCATTTAATTAGCCGTTACCATGTTTTTATGGACTTTAGCTCATTGAAACATAGCTCGCAGAGTGCTTGTGGCACTGCTGTCCTCTCAAAGAAAGAAAGGTAACACAAACAACTGTGAGATAATTTGCGATGCCCTAGGGGGGCATTATATAACTCATGGCTGACATGTGATGTCATCATTCACTTGTGCTGCAACATGGTTCTTGAAGTCGATGGAAGTTGGCCATTTCACCTTCAGCTTTCTTGGCGCATTCCAAATAATACTAAGAAAAATTTGTATAAAGGCACAAGTCAAGTCATGATCTAATCAAGCCCAGAATTATATTTACTTTTTATTTTATTTAATTATATCTGGTTCACACTGCATGTATTTTGGATGAAATATCTAGAATGATGGAACTTCCACAATAGGAATCAAAGGATGATGGAATCAAAGTTTTCGCACAGCATGAGGTGCTCACTCGCTCCAAATCCCAGTTGCAATCCTAATCTCATTTCATAATCCTATGTGTAGTCTTGCCTGCATGTGAGATTTACGGTATATTTTACTGTATTTTTCAGTCTTTGCATAGTGTCCTCATTGTGGGATTGTGTCTGAAACAAGTCATGGTGGATTCAAGCATGAGTTACTTGCTGTTTGCATTGTTGTGGTAGCTCCATTAGCAACATCATTTCTAAATCCTCCATTGTCCTGTATTACACCCACCTGTGGTCCTTGGCTCAAAGTTGAGCCACAGTGAAAATCCTTAAAATTCATAAATTCATTATTATGATGTGTTTTTCTGGTCTCAGAATTGCAACATAATACACTGATGTCAATTGTAAAATATGCACCCATTGTGCACATCCATCATAATTCACTCATTCCACCCCTACTTATGCAATTTTTAATTTATCTATTTATTTTTTCTATATAATGGGTGGTCATTTTACTCAAGGAATGAGATTTTAGTTAATGAAATCATCATCATCATCATCATCAACCTAATAAACTAATTTAGGGGTTTTGAGAGTGTAAATCAAATCAAATATTTTAGAGTCAAATTTGGTTGATAGACAAAAAACAAAATAGTGTTTGCATAGTGTTTGATGAGATAATCTTGACAATGTTCCAAAGTCCAGAAGTCCTGGGGCCCGTTCTTCGTATGTCGCTAACTCAGTTAGCTGGATATGATTGTTGCCGATTTCGCTTGATCTTGGATTGTTTGGTTCTTCGAAGCTCATCCCGGAGTTGCTGTCATAGCAACAGGTCCGTAAGCTTAACCCTGCTCGGGAGCAGGCTTATTTCATTTAAACAGGAAAGCAGAATTGATACTTAAAATCTGTCCCAACCACTGCTACTTTATTACAAGAGCACCCCAAGAGTACGATCCAGGGACAAATTCAAAAATAATATAATAATGTTGTGTAATCTATAGGCTAATAGACATAGTCAGGTTTACTTATTGAAAGATTTATTTGTCATAAAATAATTACTTCATAATTGTATTAGAGGCTTACACACATGCTGCTGTATAGATAGTCGTGCATTAATTTGAGGGATGACAGCATTATGGGAGTGGCTTGATGGAGCGCATGAGATGCAGATTATGTGATCTTGACCAGGGACGTGCACAGGAATTTTGAGGGGCAGTTGCTCTGACCTAAAAAAAGGGCACTCGCCTACCAACAACCCCCCCCCCCCCCCCCCCGCCCCAAAAAAATTAATTTCATAAAACTTGATGATGATCGTCCGTTTGTTATACCTTTCCGACAACGTTAAGTCGTCTCACCCGACAACCGCGACAATCTCCTAGTGCCGCTCATGCAGGCTCAGCTCAGGTACCGGTCGCGTGCAGCGCTGCAGCCACGTAAACAGAGTTTGCCCTTCCCCTACTGACTTTCACTTTCCCGAATATGGAAGTGAATGAGGCTTTGCGTTTTTTTTTATTTTTTATCTAGGCTTACGTGAAATTCTGCATCCATTGTACGATTTTTTTATTTATTTTTTTCCACCTCGGAAGGGCAACGTGAGTCGAGAAGGGTATATGGGCAGTTGCCCGGGCAACCTGAGCAACCCCCCTGTGCACGTCCCTGATCTTGACCCTAAAGAAAGTTTAATTAATGCTGTCACGAAACAAATAAAATTAAATGAATTGCCATTTATTAATGTAAAACCTGTACAAACATTAGACATCGTGAATATAAATAATTGGGAATCACGTAAAAATAAATAAAATAAAAACAGTGCACATTTCATTGATCTAATATAACATTTATGTAGTTTTGTTCGCTTGGCTGTGTGTTTTCATCTTTTTTAATTATACGATGTCATTACGTTGCTGTCTTTACGTTGCCAATCGCTGCATTGGTCGTGATCGTGGTTTCGAGTATCGATACATAGCCCCAAACCCACGAATGCACTATTATCTCTGATATCTCAATTCAGCCATACTAATCATCAACACAAGGTGCATTCGAAGAACCGAATTAGTCAGATCATGATTAGCGCAATCATCTTGGATGTGTCATTTGATCTCAGATGTAATAAGCGACATATGAAGAACAAGCCCCGGAGCTCCAGTACCAAAAACAATGTAATGTTTATTATTTACAGAAAACGAGTCAAAAATTTGACTTGGTTGTAAGACTTACAACCCCTTTGCAAACTGTGGTATCCAAGCATACATGGAGATGGAAAGAAAAAGACAGAGAACAAAAGGATGTGTTACAATGATCTGCTTGCCTGAGAGAGAGAGTTAGCATGTTCCCTGCTTTGGCTATGGCAGTACAGCAAGCCAATAATGAGGAGATATATCTGGACTTAGAGACTACAGCAATACGCAAGCCTAAATCAACACAGCACAGATTTATGTCACAGTTTTTGCCATTTTAGTTTTTTCCTAAACATTATGTTTCACCACAAGGACAAATAGCATTTAGTTCCAGAGACAGAACTCAAAATGACTTCACATGATGCCAGCTTTCCCCTGATCAGGCTCACAGTCTTGGAAATGTAGGAAATTTATGAAATTAAGAAGATTCCAGGCAACAGAATGACAGACTTCAAACTGAAGGGGTTTTCCAGACATGTGTTAATTAATGTTGATGCTGGTCTCTTGAGTGAGGCACACTAATCCATCATACTTGTTTATCACTGTTTGAGTGACACTGCAAATTACTGTCATCCTGATTTCAAACAAGCAACAGCATATTAGCAGCATCCTTGTGGGTTTTGTGTGTGTATGATGAGAGCAGATCTAAACTAACATATCATTACAGAGGTCAGGAAATGGTGGACATTTTCCTGAAAGATACAAGAGATTCTCACTGCTGTTCTGCTCTGAGCTGAACCCTGTCATCCATAATTTACACTCTTCTCTCCCTCCTCACCTCTCTCCCCTTCCCCTCCTGCCCTCCCCTCTTGTCTATCTGTCTATTCTGAGCCTGGAGAAAACCGGAACAAGACAGGGGAACACAGTGTACCATGCAAGCACAACGCGCACACACGCTTGTTTTTCTATGATGCTGGGGACTTTCCATTGACTTCTATTGTTTTTAGAATGAGATAATGGTACATTTATACCATACTCTTAAACCTAACCTTCAAACGAAGTATTTTCTATTACATATTATGTTTTATTTTTTAAGCCATGTTCGTCATTAGTTCCCACAATGTGGGTGATTTCAAGTTTTACTATCCCAAATGTTCACACAAGGCCAACAAAACCTTATCCACCCACACACATCACTATACTTATCCCTCACTTTCATTCATCCATGCATGTTCTCTCTCCATTTCTCTTCCTTGATAATTTTTTAGTGATGTTGCTTGGCAACAGGTCTAAACAAACCATCATAATACTGTAAATATATGCATGTGCTTTTATGAACACAAAGAATGTATTAAAAGATTTAAAGGTGGTCATAAGAAATAGAAAACACATCAGCAGATGTCTGTTATATTATCATGACACTGTTTAGACCTTTAAGAAACACATGAGTGAAGGTGTTCTAAGGACTGGTGTTTTTCACCACTCTCCACTCCAGCCTCCCAGGCACAAGCATAGACACAGGAGGCTTGAGAACATGTTTACCACCACCATTAATAAAACACTGAATTAAGGTCTGCCTGCAATGAATAAACTCTGAGCTATGAACTGTTTGTACCTGTTATGGCACACAGTGCATCATTTATAGCACATGACTGGATCTTGCACTGGTTGTCAGTGCGAGCACGACTCAGTCCTATCAAGTCGTGCCACAATCCTCTGTGAGCAAATATTAACCTGAATGAAGTGTAATGGAAATGACAGCTCATCTGGGATGTTTACAGAAACTTCATTAAAAGATTGTTGCTCATGCATGTGAGCAAGATGCATTTTAAAAGTCTGGCAGACGACACAGATTGAACTGGTGTCCTGGTATATTTGGCATATTTTTCAGTTTTGGATTGATGGCACATGTGGGCTCATGAGTTGAGTTGAGTTTCCTGACCTCGGTTTCAGGATACAGATTACCTACTTTAGTTCATGCATTCTAAGGAGACAGTAGCTCTTAATTAACAGATAAGATTTAGCTAGTGTCTGTGTTGTGATCTTGCTCTTAAAATAGAAATCTTAGGACTTTAACTTTAACAGATGGCTGGATTGGAATGGGGTAACTGTTTATGAGTGTGAGGAAAGAGAGATATCATGAGTAGCTTCCTGCTTAAGCTCGTCTGTCTTCAAAAAGACATAGACATGGGCCAGTCCAAATATGCATAAAGATGAGAAGAGACATGGTTGATATAAGATCTTATATCAAAAATTTGACCATTGGAAAATCCACTGTTTAGTTTTTGCAAATTTCTGCTAAAAGTAAAATGTCACATTGTGAGTGCTATGACACAGCAATTGTACAATGCCAAAGTCAATTTAAAGAAGCACATTTTCGGAACCAGGATAAGAAACTTTGTAGGACAAGTATAGCAGAAATGCAGATAGAGCACCTTGAAAAACTAATAAAAATATAGCATTTTGGCCTGATTATTTGAAAGTTGTAAGATTCATTTTAATTGAAAATCAGCCTCACCTCCTGAATGGAATCTCTGCCTCTGAATTTGTTTAACACGAGCATCTGACCCTAATTTGGGGGCAATCTGATTAAAGCTGTAGGAATGAGTTTGGAAAAAGTAAAATGGCAGAAAATTCAAAACAGGCTAAATTGAAGCCATAAGGTACATTGAACTCCGCATACCAAGGAATTTATCTACATCATGATTGCAGTATGATACCACTTTTATACATATAAAAACAAGGTCATGTTATTTAACTTACAATCCGAATTCCAGAAATGTTGGGATGTTTTTTAAATTTGAATAAAATGAAAGTGAAAAGACTTTCAAATCATATGAGCCAACATTTTATTCACAATAGAACATAGATAACATAACAAATGTTTAAACTGAGAAATATTTACAATTTTACGCACAAAATGAGCTCATCTCAAATTTGATGCCTGCTACAGGTCTCAAAATAGTTGGGACGGGGGCATCTTTACCATGGTGTGGCATCTCCTCTTCTTTTCAGAACAGTTTGAATATGTCTGGGCATCGAGGTTATGAGTTTCTGGAGTTTTGGTGTTGGAATTTGGTCCCATTCTTGCCTGATATAGGTTTCCAGCCACTGAAGAGTTCGTCTTTGACATATTTTTCATTTAATGGTGTGTCAAAAGTTCTCTATAGGTGAAAGATCTGGACTGCAGGCAGGTCAATTCAGCACCCGGACTCTTCTACTACGAAGCCATGCTGTTGTAATAGCTGCAGTATGTGGTTATGCATTGTCCTGCTGAAATACACAAGGCCTTCCCTGAAATAGACGTTGTCTGAAGGGGAGCATATGTTGCTCTTTATATACCTTTCAACCTTTATATACCTTTCAGCATTCATAGTGCTTTTCAAAACATCCAAGCTGCCCATACCGTATGCACTTATGCACCCCTATACCATCATAGATGCTGGTTTTTGAACTGAAGTCTGATGACATGCTGGAAGGTCTCCCTCCTCTTTAGCCCAGAGGACACGGCATCCGTGATTTCCAACAAGAATGACAAATTTGGACTCGTCTGATCATAGAACACTTTACCAGTTTGAAAAAGTCCATTTTAAATGAGCCTTGGCCCACAGGACACGATGTTCACATATGGCTTCCTTTTTGCATGATTGGCATCTGCAGATGGCACGGCGGATTGTGTTTACCGACAGTGGTTACTGTAAGTATTCCTGGGCCCATTTAGTAACGTCAATGACAGAATCATGCCGATGAGTGATGCAGTGTCGTCCGAGGGCCCGAAGACCACGGGCATCCAACAAAGGTCTTTGGCCTTGTCCCTTAAGCACAGAGATTTCTCCAGTTTCTCTGAATCGTTTGATGATGTTATGCACTGTAAATGATGAGATTTGTAAAACTTTTGCAATTTGACGTTGAGGAACTATGTTTTCCACAATCTTTTTATGTACTCACAGATTGGAGAGCCTCTACCCATCTTTACTTCTGAGAGACGATGCCTCTCTAAGACATCCCTTTTATGTTACAGACCTGATGTCAATTAACTTAATTTGTTGCTAGATATTCTCCCAGCTGAATCTTTTCAAAATTTCTTGCTTTTTCAGTCCTTTGTTGCCCCTGTGCCAACTTTTTTGAGACCTGTAGCAGGCATCAAATTTGAAATGAGCTCATTTAGTGACTAAAAGTGTAAAATTTCTCCGTTTAAACATTTGTTATGTTATCTACTGTATGTTCTATTGTGAATAAAATATTGGCTCATGTGATTTGAAAGCCTTTTAGTTTTAAATTTAAAAAATGTCCCAACATTTCTGGAATTCAGGTTGTACATTTAAGACAAAATATTGCCTATTACTTTGTTTAGTTTTGCTCCATCAATTAGAGTTAACATTTTTATCAGAACAACTAGTGGTACTTATGAACGAAGGCACAGACAATTTTGCAAATTTTGCCCATTGTCAGGAATGAATGGAGGAAACAAAGCTGTTCCCACAAATAACTTGCTTTCTATTGGTCAATGTGGCCAAGTTCAACATTCTTGAATCCAACAAATCCACCTTGGTAAATTCTTCGCCTTGGGAAGTCCATTAGTGAAATTTCATGGGCAAAGAAGACGAGACTGGAAGTTAAGTATATGAGAACCCACATGTGTTCCAGATTGAAACATCACAGAGGTTCCTACCAAACTAAGCAGCTGCATATTTGTGAATGTGGTGAATTTGCATGTCAGAGTTCATTAAACTTGAACCTGACACAAAAATTGCATGAGAAAATTCTTGAACGCGTATCATATATTGAATCTTATCTTTTGCCTCTTGTCGTCACCTACTGGCATATAGATGTAAACTGAATAAAAATTAAGAGTCTCTGTGCTGTTGGATTATAGCACTCTTGGAATGCTGCTCATCAAATCAAATTTAAGGACTGGAACTAAATATATGCTTAATTTCAGGGAATATTTGGAGTAGGTTGTTGCTGTGACAAAAAATTCTGAATAATACAGGAATATACCCACTGTTTTAGTCAGATTTATACTAAATATTATAATATTAGTGGACTATAGAAATATAGGAATATTCTTTTTAATATAAACAGTGAGAAATTCAAAGTAAGAATGAAGTGTATAATACTGTATATGCATTGGTTCAGTGAACATAACTTACATGAACATGCATATCATTGACAAGAAGACACATAAACTAAGATTATCTTCAGGTTAATTTTTGGTACAAACACAAATAAACAAAACAGTTATAATTGTCACTACACCCCTGCTTATGTACACTGACTGAGCCCCCATATGTGCATATGTGTGTAATTTTGGTCTATGAGTATCCCTGGATAAAGGCAATCCCAGCCACTCATCTGTTTGTCTGACAGGTTTATATCCAATAAATTTGCCACACAAACCAGTCTATGGGTGCTAATGATATGCTATTGTCACAGATGAGCCAGGCTCATTCACCACCCAATCACAGCTCACACAGTCACCAGAGTATTAACTGCACGCACCTGTTTGGAATCATCACTCTCATCAGGACTCCTTCATAAGCACACACCACACCATCACTCAATGTCTGGTCTCATTTTAACAAAGTGGACTCTCTCACATGCCTTTCAAGTGCTATTCAGAATTACTTACCTTGTGTACTTACACACACTGGAGGAGACACAAAGGGTGTCTCTGCTCTTCATTCCAACGTCAGTTCCAGGTGCCCTCTCCTTGTGGATCTTGTCACTACTCCTAGTCAGAGGTGTGTGCTATCTCCAGTCTCCATTCCATGATCTCCTGCGAAACAAGGTTATACTCCCCATCAATCCATCAACCGTTCCATTGCCCTTGATACTTGCCTACCATTACCATCCACTTCAGTTGCTGCTAATAGTTACCTGTATATCTTCTAATCCTCTGAGTCCCCTTCCGTAACAGTTATGTACTAAGTATTTATTTATTTTTTTTTTGTGCTGCGCCGGTTTTTTTGAAAATGCTCCCCCAAGTGGATAAGCTTAAAAATGAAGACTTCCTGATGTAATATGGACTGTGAAAGCAAGTTTTAGAAAAGGATGATGATTGTTTTGAGTTTACACGACTAAACATGCAAGATGGAGGCCCATGTTTTACAGCATTGTGCCTTTCCGCGTTCAAAGTCTTGTTGAAGATAACACTCATGCAATTTCATTCCCAAATGCTATCCTGACTGTCAACCTGTACAGTGCACAATTATTATTATTATTATTATTATTATTATTTTTTTTTTCCCCCCCTTTCAACTATCAATAACTTATTCAAGACTTTTCAGTGTTGCTTTGGTTAAAAGACAGTTTTATACAGTTATTAACTGAAAGTATTGTGACTTGCACCGTGACTTGAAAAGATCTCTTTGAGGAACTGTAAACACAAGATAGCATAATGAAAGGGTCATTCAAGTTCCTGCTGAGGTCAGAAAGTCAAAACAGACGTTAGTCATTTAACACAAAGGCTGAAGGAAATGAAAATCAAATCCCTCAAAATGACCATCATCTCTTTGATTTCCTGTCTGCTTAAAGCCTGAACCTGAGGGGATAAAAGAGTGAAAAATGAAGTCAAGTCGAATATATTTGTATAGCTCTTTTCACAATACACACTGTTTTTAGAGCAGCTTTAAAGTTATACTGTTCTGTCTACAATGCCTTAAAGGAATAGTTGAAATGTACCCACCCTCAGGCCATGTAGAAGTAGATGAGTTTGTTTCTTCATGGGAACAGATTTGGAGAAATTTAGCATTACAGCACTTGCTCCCAACGGATCCTCAGCAGTGAAAACAGCGAAACAACTGGTATTTATTTAAAGCACATTTTTACATAGGTGGAATAAATTAAATGCATAGAATAAAATTATTATTTTTTTTTTTTAAATGGTATTTTCTTTTGACACCATAATGTTAAATATTGATGAGCAGAACACATACTGTTAAGCTTTACTGACTGCAAAAATTATTGTATGTTTTATCAATTTTTCTGTTTTTTTTTTTTTTTTTAAATATGATAGCTTAGCTCTCGTTTATGGTGATATTACACTATAATACAACTTTACATTAATTATTATCAAGTAACATTTTGGCTTATGTTTAAAAATATATATTAAGTATATAGATAGACTGAACGAATGGGAAGCCGGCTTTACTTGATCAGATTATTTGTTCTACGCAACAGAATTGTGTTTCTCTTCTAAACTTGATTTCTTTCCTTTTAATGAATGCAATTGTGTAATCTACTAAATTGAATTAAGTAGGTTGAATGTGAACCAATTAAGTAATAATAATAAATAATAAAAAAAAAAACTCTAATGTTTGCGTGCCAACAAACATTCTTGATTGGCTGGCGTGAATTCTCATTGCTGGTGATGTTGCGTGGCCATGCTGTGTATGCATCACCAAGATTATAAATAGATGCTTGAAAGCATGCCACACTGGAAAAAAAAAAAAAAAAAAAAAATTATATATATATATATATATATATATCAAAGAGTTTCGATAGTTTTCCTATTTAAAACTTGACTCTTCTGTAGTTATATTGTGTACTAAGACCGGCGGGAAATGAAAAGTTACGATTTTCCAGTCCTATTTGGCTAGGAACTATACTCTCATTCCGGTGTAATAATCAAGGAACTTTGCTGCCGTAACATGGCCGCAGCAGGCGCAGTGATATTACGTAGCACCTGAAAGTGGTCCCACCTACCTACCAGGAGGGAGGTGGAGCGGAGGCGGAACAGGGGGAGGGATGGAGGGCCAGGTCCCTGTGGAAGCGGAGTGACTGGGGACCAAGGCAGAGCCAACACAGCAGGAAACCTGGGCGGACCAGACGGGACTTGAGCCCACCAGGGCGGACCAGACGGGACTTGAGCCCACCAGGGCGGACCAGATGGGACTGAAGATCTCCACGGTGGTGCAGAAGACCACCAGAGCCAGACAGCAGACCACCACGGCGGAGCAGGTGGAACAGGTGGAGTAGAAGACCACCAGAGCAGAGCAGGAACCCACAGCAGAGCCTGGGACCTAGGGAGGACGGAGACACAAGGAGAAGACAGAACATGCACAGACACAAGGACTGAGGTAGGGGACACAGGAAGTTCATTGAAGGCCTCCATAGCCGTGACAGGACAGAACGAGAGTTCATTGACGGCCTCCATAGCCGTGACAGGACAGACCGAGAGTTCATTGACGGCCTCCATAGCCGTGACAGGACAGACCGAGAGTTCATTGACGGCCTCCAAAGCCGTGACAGGACAAAACAAAAGTTCATTGACGGATACCGCTGACACCTCTGGAGGTTCTGCGGCGGTTGCCGCCACCTCTGGAGGTTCTACAGTGGTAAACACAGGACACAGGGAGAGTTCAGTAATGGTCTCTTCGACCGCAACACAACAGAATGGGAGTTCATTGACAGATACCACTGACACCTCTGGAGGTTCTGCGGCAGTTGCCGCCACCTCTGGAGGTTCTACAGCGTGGACCGCCACCTCTGGAGAAGCTGCAGCGGGCGTCACCACCTCGGGCAGTTCTGCGGTGGTGTACGCAGCCCAAACACAACACAAAGTGATTCCCATCAGGGGAAGTGCCTCAGACAGGGGAATATGCAGAAGAACAGGAGGGTTAGAGTGAGTTGGTTTGGGGATACCAGCTGCGAGTGCGTGACGTGCTGCTGTGACTCTGGACGAGCAGCCGTGACTTGACTTAGCTTGTGAAGATCAGCTTTGACTTGATTTGTGACGATCAACGGTGACTTGACTTAGCCTGTGAAGATCAGCTTTGACTTGACTTGATTCGTGAAGATCAACGGTGACTTGACTTGGCTCATGAATGGCAGCAAAGACATGACGGGGTGTTGTTGTGGCCTCCATTTTGTGAACGGGCATAGCTGCCATTTCAATCACCGCTGTGGTGTCGCATTCCTCATCCGTGACACCCACAGTGAATGGAGAGCCAGCACACAACAAAGCATAGTCCATAAACTGACAGAGTGATGAATGCGGACCCTCGCGTCTAAGCTTATACATCAGCGGTTGCTTAATGCCTTCGCAAAAAAACTCTATCAGTAAACAGTCTGGTAAGTGAGAGTCATTGGCAATGGACAAATACTCTTGAACATAGTCCTCGAGCGATCGCGTACCCTGCTCGAGGGCAAATAACCGTCTTGCAATGTTCATACCTGGCCAATGTTCATCAGAAAAGCTGCTGGATCCTCGTGTGGCCGAGTATTCAGGTAACGTGGCTGACAAGACGTGAGTCATGCGGATCCATCTGCAAGCTTTTATTTATAGGCATGGTCATAAATACAGGCAGGGTCGAGCAATGGCAAACAGGTATGGCAGAGACAAGATGAAGAGTAATCCTAGGGCAAGCAAAGGTCGACGATCGGCAAACAGTATCCAGTGGGCAAGGCAGAGAGATAATCCAGGGAACACGGGCTAGAATCCAATAGGGGGCAAACAGTGTCCAGACGACAAGGCAAGGGTTAATCCAGGGAACACAGGCTAGAACATACACGGGAAAACACAATCCAAACGGGCAGGGGAAAACTAGGAAAACTAACTGGGGCTCTGTAAGTTGCTACGGCTCGGGGAGCGGTAAACGCAAACAATACTCGGCCACGAGGGAGAGAAAGTCCAGGGTTTAAATAGTGTGTGTAATGAGTGATGCGTGGGATCTGTGTGCGTGTGATTGGTGAGATGGCTGATGGGAAATGCAGTCCATGTGATGTGTGGTGTGAAAGTCAATATGATGAGCGAGTGACCTCTGGTGGTGAATGAATGTAAGTGCATATACTGGATTCGTGACAGTGACACAATCAAGCGATAAATTATTTTGTCGTTTTTTTTTTTTTGTTCAGAGTTTGGTCCAATAAAGAAGGAGGTCCATTTTAATTAAAATTATTTATGTTTGCTGTACTGTACACACTGTAATTCTAATGCAATATGAACTGTAAAACTAGTTCCAGCATGATTTGTACATGAACTTAAGCTGCACCCTCGTCCCAGAAGTGGTGGGTGAACAACACAGATTTGACATACTGAATATATTATTCCCTAAAAGCATGAAGATACTGAAGATACCACAAAGCAATTATTTTTAGAGAAAAAAAGCCACTGCTTTCTATTGCTAAATATCAATCCTGTATTGTAACTCTTCATTCTTCAGGATCATGAATAAAGAACCTTAATATGAATGAATGAATCATGTCTAAAATGCATCCACTAAAGGAATCATACCGTAATTCAAGGGAAGAACAGCCCATCGAATCAGTGCCCTAGCATTTTGTAATTGACGTGTTTTGACTTTTTTTTTTTTTTTTTTACCCACCTCATTGGAATGCGTTTAGAAAGTTGCTGAGGAAACCTGTAAATGGACAACACTGTGCTGAGTTACAGCAGTTCAGCAAACTGGACATAGACTATTAGATGAATTTGAGCATTTCCCTTTAATATCAGGAGATAATTAAATGTAACAATATGTACAGTAATTTCCACATTGGTCTGTCTGTGTTATTCTGAAAATGTTTTTATTGACCTGACATCTTCATGGATGTGTTCAGTATATAACTGATCACGGCAAGTATAAGGACAAACTTTTAAATTGTCATTGTAAAAATTGTTATTGTGGCTTCTAATGATTATAATTTGGGACTGATCTGATAAACTATGAAGCTGGTTAGTACTTATAGACAACCCTGAATAACAAACCAGCTACCATGCTCATAAAACATGGTTTTCCAGCAAGAACTTTTGTTACTTTTCATACAGAAAAGTGAAATACAGTCAAGCATCATCACAAAGAAAATATATTAAATACTGTATTGTTTCAGTATATATTTACATTTAGAATGGTTGTGCCATCAGACCAAAAGCTTTCATCAGTGTTTCATCACAAACCTACCAAACACTGTCCTAATGCTGCATGCAGTAGTTTACCTTATAGGGAAATCTTATTTCACCCTGTTTTAATAACACTCCAATTCAATTTCACATCATAAACACACACATTGTCAACCTAAGAGGATCTAGATGTCATTTGTTAAATTAACAGAAATTTTAAATAATTTCAACCTATCTCCTTATTCAGCACAGTCTACACTGGGTCACCCATTAGCCCACCTGTCTCTGTCTCTGCTATCTGTAAACAAGCCTGCCTTGTTTTCTTGATCACTCACAAATGGCTGTTTGTACGTTTTATCCTGCAATTACCATGTTACCTCAATTCAACCCAACCACATGTTGAAATTCAGCTGTTTTTCTGCATGTTTCACTGTTAAAAAGCCTCTTAGTGTGAATTGGCCCAATTGAAAAGGAAACCAGGACAATGTGTTATAAAAGCGTGATCATAAGCTGTTTGTTGGGTATTTTCAGTTTGAAAATAACTGATCTGTGTCAGAGCACATGCACACACACACACACACTGGTTTCCAGTGTTTTATGGGGACCTCCTTCCATATGGCAAAATGGTTTTTATACTGTACAAACTGTATTTTCTAACCAATTACCCTACCCCTCACACAAAACGATATAAATATAACTACATCCTGCTACATCTGGGCAAATCAGGGACTTGTGAGGATCCTGTTTGTGGACTTCGGTTTGACCTTCAACACCATCATTCCAAACCTCCATCCGTAAGTGGACAGTAAGGCTGGAAAAAAAAAAAATTCACATCCAACACTGGACCCATCAGCACTAGAGCCCCCTAAGGATGTGTCCTCACCCTACTGCTCCCCACTTAACAAATGACTGCACCTCTACAGACCCCTCTGTTAAACATTTGAGGTTTACAGATGACACAACAAACATCAACCTCATCCAGGAGAGTGAAGTAGAATTTAGGTCAAGCAGCTGACTTTCTGGTGCAGTCACAATAACCTCTGAACACACTCAGAACAGTGGAGATGATTGTGGACTTCAGAAGAAACACCCCAGCACTCCAACACTTACCATTATAAACAGCACTGTGGCTGCAGTGAAGTCCTTCAGGTTCCTGGGCTCTACCAAGTCTCTGGACTTTAAGTGAGACGCTCACATAGATTCAATTGTGAAAACGGCCCAGCAGAGGTTTTTATTTTCTTCGCCAGCTGAAGAAGTTCAACCTGCCACAGGAGATGCTAACACAGTTGTACTTGACTGTCATCAGAAGACTACAATGGACAGTCTGGACTGCTGAGAAGATTTTTGGTCCTCCCCTGCCAGGACCTGAAATTTTCCAGATTGAGGAAGGGGACAGAGAAAATCAACACAGACTCCACTCACCCTGACCACAACCTCTTTAAACTGTTGACATCTGGCCAGCGACTCAGAACACTAGAGCATAGGCACAGGAACAGCTTATTCCTACAGGCCATATCTCTCTTGAACAGTTTAATACTGCCCAAGGCCTCTCTTACTGCAATACTTCCACTGCAAATTCACTCCTGTTTATTCATATTATTGCTCATAACACTGTAAATATGCAGACATCTTTAGATACTTGTCCTGTATTTCTATTCTGACAAACTATTTCTTCTATTTCCATTCCATATAATTGCATTCCATATTATTCTGTAATTTTATTTTAATGTGTCTTGTATTTTTGTGAAAACTGGAAGCTTAAAAAAACAAGTCAGACCACTATAGTTCATAAGAATTACTCTGCAATAAACATAGAAGGTCATCCACTGCTATGTTATGCAATAGATTGCTTTCTATCTACTGTTCTCTATCACTGAGAAACATGTGAGCAATGGCTGGTAGGTTGCAGTGAGTAGATGCAGACATTACAGCCACTACTGTGGCCTCTGCTGCAGCCTGGAGCTTTAGAGGTTTGTGCAGAAGCATTTGTGCAAATCTGTGCACCGACCTGATTTCAGTTATAGAGTGTGGGGTGAGGAGATAGACTGTCTGAGATGCAATGCGATTTATCTACCAGTCAATGTAGTGCAATTTTATCATTCCTCCCACTCATGTGCACACCTGACTCATAAGAAAAGGCTTCATATGAGCAGCAATGGAAAAATTAACAAGACTGACAGTATGTTCCCAGAGGGAACAATATTTCACCCTACTGCCATCATCTGTAATAATTATATCTTCATAAATTTAAATGAAAAAATCTATAGTCAGCAGTTCATGAGATAAGGAAAACAAAATTGTTTTAAGATATCTCTAGAGATTGTTGTCTGAAATAAGGGAGCTTGTTGAACGTTAATTCCAAGACTATGCCCTGTAAAAATATAGAACGTAATATAACGTTTATTAATTTAGTTTTATGTATTTTCATATTCTAAAATAATATTTTATGTTGCCCAACTCTAAGCAGCTGAGTCCTTCGCCATCTTCAAGAAACGGCTAAACCATCTACACTTGACACTCTAACACTTGCACTCTCTATTCTATTTTTATTCTAACTATTTGTTTTCTTTTCATTTAAAAAAAAAATCAATTTGCAAAGGTTTATTAGTAAGAGACATGGTCATAACAGGCAGGGTCACACAAATGGAAAACAAGTATAGAGAGGGCAAGGCAGAAGAGTACTCAAGTGAATGGGTGTGGTCTCCGAATGGCACACAATATCCAGAGGGCTAGACGAGAGGGGTAATCCAGGTACACAAGCAATAATCCGGGCAAAGGGTTAATCCAAGATACAACAGCAGAAATCAGAACACGAGGAAACAGGCAAGGCAAGACTAAGACAACTAAGTGGGCTCCGTAGAGTAGCTATCACTGGGGGAGCGATAAACACTAGAAAATACGGGAACTAAACAAACACAGAATAGCTCGGTAAAGCAGCTATCGCTAGGAGAGTGCTACACACAGAACAATACTCGGCAAACTGTGAATAGACGTCCATGGTTTATATAGAGTGTGTGATTATGTGATAGTTCTCAGGTGTGAGTGTGTGATTGAGACAGCTGTGTGTACTTGGTGAGATGAATGATGGGAAATGTAGTCTGGTGAAGTGCAACAATAGTGTGGTGCAAGAGTCCATGTGATGAGCGAGTGACTTCTGGTGGTGAGTGAACGGAAGACCATAACCCGGATTCGTGACAGTTACAATGCATCTTATGTTGGTTAATTGTGTTTTATTGCATTATTTAAACATTGCATTATTTGATTTTGTTTGTATTTGTGTGTATGCCAAAGTGAACTCAGCTTATGGAACGTCTTTGTTACGAATCCGGTTCGTGGTCTTCCATCCACTCACCATCAGAGGTCGCTCTTCCATCATATTGACTCTCACACCACACAGACTGTTACATGTCACTCTGGACTACAGTTCCCATCATCCATTGCACTGACACAGCTGAATGCACTGATCACACAGCTGTCACCAATCACACGCTCACCTGAGAGCTATTACGCACTCTATTTAATACCCACTCAGATCCTGTTCAGATCACTGAGTATTGTCTAGCATATATTCCTTATCTAGCGATAGCTACTCTATGGAGCCATCCCACGCTTGCGCTAGGATTACTCTTGTGCCTTGTCCGTGCCATACCCGTGTGCTGTTATTTGACCCTGCCTGTGTTTTTACCGTGTTTCATAATAAAAGCTTGCAACTGGATCCGCTTGCCTCACATCTCGTCGACTCCATTACAGTCTTGTGATGAACTTTGATTCTTCATGTGGCTTTATCTTTTACTATCTGTGTTATTATGGAGTTTAGTGTATGTTAAAGATGGAAAACAGATTTTAGTTACAGAATGGTTATGTTAATGTAATTCAACTGAAGTGGGACTGGATTTACAGTACCTTTTTGTAAATTAGTTTAAACTACAATTTAGGTTGTTCTGCAAAGTTTCTTACATTTTTGCAGTATTTATTTTTTTATTTTTTTACTGTTTTTTTTCTTTTTCTGGCAACTACAGCTGTCAGTTTCTTTTTCCCTTTTTGTTTTGTTTTTTGTGTGTGTAAAAACAAAAGGAGTGTTGTTATTAATAGGTCGTTGGTGTTTCTTTTTCTGCTACAACAGCTTTCACTCTTCTGGCAAGGCTTTCCAGTAGATGTTGGAACATGGCTGCAGGGATTTGCTCGCATTCAGACACAACAGCATCAGTGAGGTCAGGGACTAATGTAGAGCGATGGAGCCTGGCTTGCAGTCTGTGTTCTAATTCACCCAAAGCTACTCAGTGGGGTTCAAATTATTCCACATCAGGTTCAGTAAATGTTTCTCAGGTTCTCATGTCATTTCCAGATGTTGCATATTTAATATCATAATAAAAATAATGGACTAGCTTATTAATAGCAGTCCTTTAAAGATTACATAAATGACAAAAGCTGATGACACTTTCTATTTATATATACATAAACATTTAGAACCTGCCATTGTTTATATGAAGTACATCCACTGCAGAAGCGGAGCTTAGAAGTGGGTCTCTCAGACAGACAGGTGATGGAGAAATCATGTGCCTCTGACCGGTAATAACTTTCCTTACTGTAATCAACGGCAATCACCACTACAGCCCTTGCTTTTGCATTTGTTTTGCATCTGGCTAATCAATCATGTTGCAATGGGATAGTTGAGGGCACAGGAAGTGCTGATGTGGGAGAAAGATTGACTGGATAAAACAGAAACATTTTCTGACATGTTCTGAATTGAATCAGCTGCATGCCCTTATTTAATTCAAACTTCAAAACATTATATAGCAGCTCTTTGATCATCGTAGAAAGGACGGTTTCACAGTACATGCAATGCTATGGTGCAGATCTGTATGTCTGCCATCTAATGCTTTAATAGATAACAACAACGTGATTTTCTTTTCCATTTAGTTTGCTCTAAGTTGGGGTTTGGGTTGATTAAAAAAAAATCCACTTGATATTGATTGTTTTTTATTTTGTCATTTGTTTATGTTATATTACCAAAATATAGTAAAATACTATTAAATGTATTTTAATAAGGAACATGGAATTTTTTCTTATGCTGTATCTTTACCTAAATACAGTAACAAGCATTTGTTTGTGTTAACTGTTGTTTGGATATTATTTTTTATAATCTTTTATAAAAAAGAGCTTTAGGGAGGCAAACAAGAGGCATACCTTCCTCAGAAACTTTATTTTTCACTGTAGGACAGGTTGTTTCAGAGTACAGAAACATGTTTGTTTACTGTTTCATCTCGTAGTTTTTTCGGTAGCCTTTTTCTCCCTATGAAGACAGACAGACAGACAGACAGACAGACAGGCACGGACGCACGGACGCACGCACGCACGCACGCACGCACACACACACACACACACACACACACACGCACGCACGCACGCACGCACACACACACACACACACACACACACCGAACTAGCAAACTAGCCTGAAGTGTTTTTGAGAGCAGGTGTGGGTCATTCTAAATTTGGGGAAAAAGGTCAAGCAACTTAGGCTACTGTATAATCACTCTGTAACATATATAGCAATGTGTTTAAAGGGATACACCCAAAAATAAAATTCTTTCATCATTTACTTATCCTCTTGCCATTCCAAAACTGTATGACATTATTACTTCCATGGAGCATCTTTTGAAGAATGTTTAAACTGTTTTTGTATATACAATGAAAGACAGTGGCTTTCGCGCTGTTGACAAAATGCTTTTAAACATTTAAAAATATATTTTTGTGTGTGTGTGTGTGTGTGTGTGTGTGTGTGTGTGTTCAACACGAAGAAACAAATTCATACAGGTTTAAGACATAATATATGCGTCTGTATATTGTTTTAATAAAGTTGCATATATAAATAAATTGCATATATTTGACATAAGTGGTTGCTAGATATAAAAAATCATAATATTTATTTTTAACATAAAGTATGTACAAATTTTACTAAGGGGATTTTATGTTAGAATCTTATATCTTTGCCTTATAGGTAACATATATGACTACATCACTCCTGATATCTTGCAATATATGTCATATATTACATTTCCATATGGGTATTTTACAGAGGTTTATTTTGTTTTGTCCTAGTTAGAAAAAGAGTTGAAGTGAAGTTGCTTGGTCCTACCCTGTGTACAAACAGTAGATAATTCCACAAAAACATCATTGTGGGATTTTAGTGGGAGGGAGAGAGACAGAAGAAAACAGATATCAAGAACATTAAAATGATTATGTCAAGTAAACTTTTCTCCCTTATTGCAGGTTAGAGACATCAGTATAGTAATTTCTGACCAGCCTTTTTTTTTTTCTTGGTTTTTTTTTTTTTTTGCATGGTCATGGTGACTCTGTGACTTCTGTGAAGCATTGTAGGTTGTGGTTCAGTGATGCAGAAGTCATTTGGTGTGCAGTGCAGTGAGTAATCCTATGAAGATTAAAACAGCAATAGCCTCACAGCTGGGAATATGTACGTATGCATGTGTGTGGATAAAAGTGAGAGAGAGAGAGAGAGGACCATTAGTGATTTTGTGATATCAGCTGACCTAAAGTTTCCCTGACAACAGAGCATTTTCCATGCACTAACCCTCCTCTAAACCCTCTGTACAAAACACACACACACACACACACACACACACACACACACACACACACACACACACACACACACACACACACACACACACACACACACACACACACACACACACACACACACACACATTGTTCGGTTCCACTTGAAAATGGACTCCTCACCACAAATGCTGACGTCACTTGTTTACCATTTCCCAGCTCAGCACACCCTCAGTTCGGTTCACTTAATCATAGTTTCCTCTACCTCTTGTGCAGACACACATCTACATAACTGCACAATCACACATATGGAGTGTTATGTAATGAACTGTTTCTTAGTGCCTCATTTTCATGCTTGTAATTCTGTTTGATGAGATATGAAGTGCCAAGCCATTGGTAGCACTGATGTTATCGTTCTGGAGGATGGCAATAAGAGGGATAAGATGAGCACTGTCCCTTCAATGGTTTCTCTACTGCAGGACTGATGTAAACAAGCCAGGGCTCTGACACAGTTCCAGCAGTGCAGTTTCATCTCATATGGAAAGTACTTCCCTCTAGTGGTGAATATAGAAATTCCAAACGTAAAATTCCACTCTGTTGGCCTGTTGACAAATTCACATTCTGCCTTACTCAGCTCTTCTATTCCAGTGCTTCAGGTCATGGGTTCATGTTTGCATTATGATTGGATTATTTTGAGGGCACAGGCTTCCAACCCAAAACAAATTCCCAGAGCAAAGGATTCCTAAAAACTACTGAGTGTATAAACATTGTGCCCGTGTGACCATGAGCAATTTCTCTCGTTTTGATTTTTCTTCTTAGAAAAACACCATTTAGTTCCTATCTATGTCTGTAAGGCCTATAAACCATTTTCTTTGCAATCATTTAATAAAGTTTGTCTTGACGAACCTTGCTATTGGCTTCTAAATGAATTAAATAGAACTGAAAATCAATTTAAAATTTTATTTTAATTTGACTTCCTAGCTTTCAGATCGCAGTTCTGCATCCTGATTTTCTACCTCAATTCAAATTTAAGACTAAGACACTCTTAATTCAGTTTTAAAAGGTACACTTAACTCTGAATAAGAAAAAAAGAATTCAGGTAATAAAGCAGTTTATAGTTACACTTTGGGGTCTGGGCAGAGGCTTAAAATATGAAGGGATGTTGTGTCCCACAAAACGTAAATCTGTCCCTTGAACTTTTTCATGGGACAAGTATGTTCACATTGAGGTTTTCATGGGGCAATGTGCATGTGTTACGGAGCCGACGAGACAAGAGGCGAGCGGATCCATTTGCAGGGTTTTATTTAAAGACATGGTCATAAATACAGGCAGGGTCGAACAATGGCAAACAGGTACAAACACAGGGAAGACAGAGAGTAATCCTAGGGCAAGCGTGGGTCTATGATTGGTGAACAATATCCAACGGGGCAAGGCAGAAAGATAATCCAGGTACACAAGCTATAATCCAAACGAGGTGCAAACAGAGTCCGAACGGCATGGGTAAATCCAGGAAACAAGGGCAATAATCAAAACATGAGAAATCCGGTGTTGTGCCCAATTCTGACCCCTGCCAGATTATTACCCCCTAGTATTGTTGGGTTTAGGGTTAGGTGTGGGGGAGGGGTTAGGATTCGGCAATCATATAGCGATTTCAACGAGAGGGGTAAAAATTTGGCTGTGGAGGAATTTTGTCCCACTCTTCTTTGCAGAATTGTTTTAATTCAGCCTCATTGGAGGGTTTTCGGGCATGAAAGGACTGTTTAAGGTCATGCCACAGCATTTCAATTGGATTTAAGTCCAGACTTTGATTTGGCCACTCCAAAACCTTGATTTTGTTTTTCTTGAGCAGTTCAGAGGTGAACTTGCTGCTGTGTTTGGGATCATTGTCCTGCTGCATAACCCAAGTGCGCTTGAGCTTGAGGACACGAACAGATGGTGTTTAAGAAATTTAAGCGATTTCTTGAATCAACAGGTCTGGCAGTAATCAGGCCTGGGTTTGGCTAGTGAAATTTAACTCAGCTTTCTAAAATAAAGTGGTTAATCACAGTTCTTTCATGATTCAACAGGAGGGGGGCAATTAATTTTTTCACGTAGGGCCAGGTAGGTTTTGACAGCTTTTTTCCCTTAATAAATGAAATCATCATTTAAAAACTGCATTTTGTATTTACTTGCATTATCTTTGTGTAATATTAAAATTAGTTTGATGATCTGAATCTTTTAAGTGTGACAAATATGCAAAAATAAAAATAAAAAACAGGAAGGGGGCAAAAACCTTTTCACGGCACTGTATAAGGGGGCATATTTGCGGCACACATATGTAGCATCGAGTTCCACTCAAAAGGGAAGCAAACTTTACCGGAATCACTAACAATCCTAACCCAGCTGGTGGGCCTTTCCCGATCCCACCCCCTTCTCTTTCTCACACTTTGCTTCCTGTTACTGCTCCACTGTCCAAAAATAATGAATGGATCCAATAATGACATGGATATAAGGCTATGGGTAGGGTTAGGGGTTAGTATTTGTTTCAGTGTGTAGACAATCAGTTCTGTGATAAACATGACCAACAGAATTTTTTATATTCAACTGAAACAGTTTCTGGTCCCCATTGACTTCAATTATATGGAAAAAATACTATGGAAGTCAGTGGGGACCATCAACTGTTTGGTTACATGCATTCTTCAAAATATGTATTTTGTGTTTAGCAGAAGAAGAAACTCATTTAGGTTTGGAACAGCTGGAGTAAATGATGACAGAATTTTCATTTTTGGGCAACCTGTCCCTTTAACATGAGTGTAACTTTAGGACATTAAAAAAATGCAGCATCAACTGATTGGGCCATGACAGATCTAGATCTATGACTGTTGTCATACTATTGCAAACCTTTTAATGCCAAGGCCCCTTTAAAGCAGCTGACCAGTATCTAGTTAATGTATGACATAGCATAGCCTGTTTATACTGTGAGGGGAAAACAGTGTAATGTTACAGGCAACATTTTGTCTGCAAAATAAAAAAAATAAAAAAACTATAAGAAAACTGTGGCATTTGTAAATGATAATGTCAAACTCTGTAAATGTTTTTTTTTTTTTAAACCCATTAACCAATGGATCTTTAAGATCTTTGTTCAGTTTAGTTAATGTACTGTAGGTGGCGGTAAAGTTCTTTGTGAGTGAGCGTCCATTAAACCAGGAGAAGAAGTAACTGCCCTGTGTTACATTAAAAAACTTCCTACATAAAATAACATAGCATGAACGATAAGCTAAATATATCACATTATTTGCGGATAAATCTGGAAATTGTTTCTAAAATATATAGAATATATAGAATATATTGATAAACTTCCTGTAAATAACACGGAAGTTGACTTGAACTGACTTCCGTTTCAGAAGTATTGCCTAGTCTTCGTTCAAAGGTAAATATTTTATTTTACGTTGTCTACTATGTAAATATTTTTTATTTGCCAAAATGACGCGTTTGAATGTTTATCAAATCTTAAAATGCGATCATTTGCCTATTACTATTACACCACTTTTACTTATTCATTAAAATATATTGTCGTTTATTTTATGTTATTTTCGTTGTGAAAGTATTCCGTTTAAGAAAGAAAATTATTCGTTATATAAAACAAAAAACAAAATGCTCAATAATGTGTGTAATGGTCTGCTTATGTTTTTAGGTTAGAGTGACACAATATATTACTGATCCTCAAGGAAAATTAATCAGTCAGTGAAAAGCTCTTCATATGCTTCAAGCCTATGTGCATATGTTAAATTTCTATAAAGAAAATTTCTATAAAAAAAATATGTGAGACCTATTAGAAATTAGTATTCCTTTTAAGAAAGAAAAGGATTAGTTATACTTTGTGTGAGAAAAAAAGAAGAAATAAAAGCTCAGTATGTGAATGAGTGTAATGGTCTGCTTAATGTTTTTAGGTTAGAGTGACACAATATATTACTGATTAGAAATTGAGACAGTTTCACATATGTGACCCTGGACCACAAAACCAGTGTTAAGTGTCAATTTTTCGATTGTTGTCAATTTATACATCGGCTGGAAGCTGAATAAATAAGCTTCCCATTGATGTATGGTTTGTTAGGATCGGACTATATTTGGCCGAGATGCAACTATTTGAAAATCTGTAATCCGAGGGTGCAAAAAAATCAAAATATTGAGGATATCACCTTTAAAATTGTCCAAATGAATTCTTAGCAATGAATATTACTAATCAAAAACGATGTTTTGATATATTTACAGTAGTAAATTAAAAATGTCTTCATGGAATATGATCTTTACTTAATATACTAATGATTTTTGGAATAAAAGAAAAATCTCTAATTTTGTCCCATACAGTGTATTTTTGGCTATTGCTACAAATATACCCCAGCGACTTGACTGGTTATGTGGTCCAGAGTCACATATTAGCATATATATCTAGTTCATGCAATATATGTGTTTATTTGTGTGTGTAATAGAGTTTTGGACATATTTGTCATGTACATGTATATTCATCCTAAAACCTGTCGATACTAAATAAATAAATGAACTGATATTAAATAAATAAATATAAAAATTAGAAATGCATTTAAAACATTTATTACAAAAACATATAAACATACAGATTTTTGTGAATATATACTTTTGATGAAGCTGCGTATATAACTATATATTGTTGACATATGGTTGCTATTACCATAAATCATATAGATATTATTAGCATATATATAAGGAGAATGTACATTTGTGAAAATTATATATTTCAGTGTAGGTAATATGTCATATATTACATCTGAGCTTAACATTACATCTCCATATATAAGGAATTATTTATTAGCTCTAGTAAAAAGCACATGAATAAAAACCCTTTAGATAAACTCTGCAATAGTTTTTTCCTCAGGTGTCCTCTGCAATGATGGAAGGTGCCTCAAAAAGTGATGTCACACCACAGACGGCTGTTGCTGCGCAAGTTCCGTTCATCGACCTCTGCACAGTTCTGGAGAACATCCAAAAGACCAAACTCCGACCAGACAAAGGCAAAATTCTAAAGGATTTTATTGATTCTTGGAGGAACTTCCATGCAGCGCTTCACAAGGACAATTCCGATAGCACAGATTCATTTTACGCAGCCATGCGTCTTATCGTGCCTCAATTTGAGCGAGAGCGAATGGCTTACGGTATAAAAGAAAACATGCTTGCCAAACTATATATTGAAGTTTTAGGCCTACCTAAAAATGGACCTGAAGCAAACAAACTTCTAAATTACAGAGCTCCAACCACAAGTCAAGGAGAAGCAGGTGACTTTGCCCTTATGGCCTACTTCGTCCTGAAAAAAAGGTGTACAAGTCAGGGGAATTTAAGCATTAAAGAAGTCAATGACTTCTTGGATTCCGTAGCTATCAACAATGCCAGCAAACAGAAGGATCAAGTGAAGAAAAGCCTTTTGCATCTGATAACCCAGAGTTCAGCATTGGAACAGAAGTGGCTCATTAGAATGATCCTCAAGGACATGAAACTTGGCATTAGCAAGGAGACAGTACTTCAGGTTTTCCATCCAGATGCACCAGAACTCTACAATGTCACCACAGATCTGAATAAAGTCTGCCGAAAGCTTCATGATCCATCTGTGTCCCTCAGTGAGGTCTCCATCGATCTGTTTTCTGCTTTTAAACCAATGCTGGCTGCTGTTGCCAACATCAGACAGATAGAGAAGCAAATGGGCAACCGGACATTCTATATTGAGACAAAGCTTGATGGTGAACGCATTCAGCTGCACAAAGCTGGAGATGTTTACAAATACTATACCAGGAACTCTTATGAGTACACGCAACAGTTTGGGGCCTCTCCACTAGAGGGCTCCCTCACACCATACATTCACAACGTCTTCAAACCTCATGTGGTAAACTGCATACTGGATGGAGAGATGATGGCTTATAACCCTATAACTGAGACCTTCATGCAGAAGGGCAGTAAATTCGATATTAAAAGGCTGATGGATGACTCTGATTTGCAAACCTGCTTTTGCGTATTTGATGTCTTGTTAGTAAACAATCAGAAGTTTGCAAATGAACCTCTCAAGAAGCGCTACGAAATTATTGAGACTATCTTTACGCCAGTCAAAGGTCGTATCCAGTTGGTCACAAAATCTGAAGGCAAAACCATGCAAGAAGTGGTGAATTCTCTCAATGAGGCCATTGACAATCTGGAAGAGGGAATTGTGGTTAAGGATCCCATGTCCATCTACAAACCAGATAAACGGGGTGAAGGGTGGGTGAAAATTAAGCCTGAATATGTGGATGGTCTGATGGATGAGCTTGATCTGCTGATAGTGGGAGGCTACTGGGGTAAAGGCAGGAGAAGCGGGATGCTCTCTCATTTTCTGTGTGCGGTAGCAGAGGTGCCGAGTCCAGGGGAGAAGCCCACGGTTTTCCACACCCTCTGCCGCATTGGATCAGGCTACACCATGAAAGAACTGTACGATCTTGGTCTGAAGTTGGCCAAACATTGGAAAGTTTACAACAGAAATAATCCTCCAGCTGCCATCTTGTGTGGAACAGAAAAACCAGAGGTTTACATAGAACCACGCAACTCTGTGATCATACAAGTCAAAGCGGCAGAGATCGTCTCTAGTGAAATGTATAAGACCAACTGCACATTACGTTTCCCCAGAATAGAAAGAATCCGAGAAGACAAAGAGTGGTATCAGTGCATGACCTTGGCTGAACTGAGCCAGTTCCGCTCCAGAGCTTCTGGAAAGCTGGCATCCAGACATCTACATATCCAAGAGGACCAGCCTGAAAAGAAGAAGCACAAGTTCGTATCCAAGCCCAAGAAGACAATCGGAGTCATTGACCACTTTAAATCTCAGGATTTATCAGCAGTCACTAAAGAGACGGATATGTTTGAAGATGTGGAGTTTTGTGTGATAAATGGCAATGATGAACATTCCAAGGCAGAGCTTGAGAAAGTTGTGGCCCGCTGTGGAGGCATTGTTGTGCAGAACCCTGGGAAAGACACATACTGTGTGATTGCAGCTGTGCAGAACATGAGAGTAAAGAACCTCATCTCTTCAGACCAGCATGATGTGGTGTGGGCTACTTGGCTGCTGGAGTGTCTGGAACATAAGCAGGTTATACCATGGCAACCACGTCACATGATCCACATGTCACCTTCAACCAGGGACCACTTCGCTAAAGAGTATGATTGGTATGGAGACAGTTATTATGTTGACACTGATGAGCAACAGCTGAGGGAAGTCTTTGATAGGATTGGCCCAACAGAAGCTGAACGTTCATCTGTGGCACAGATAGAAGCAGAGAATGCCTGGGATGACTTGCCCACTAGCATGTTTAGGCCTTACACTGCATACTTTGACCGGTGTGCTGACTTGGGAGATCCAAAAACCATCATACGGGGTACAAATTTGGACACACGTGCCTTAGAATTCCGATTCCATGGTGGTACAGTTGTGGAGAAACTGAAGGAAGGAATCTCGCATGTCGTAGTAGAAAGTGAGAGAAGAACTTTGAACTTCAAGACGCTGAGGCGACTTTATGCTAAGAAGTTCAAAATTGTTCGAGAATCTTGGGTGACTGATTCTATCAAAGCAGGCCACGTAGAGGATGAGACTGACTACCTAATATAACTATGAAGGCTACTACACAAACTATAACATCGGAAGATTGTGGTGTTTTTATACTAGCTGTAATAGACTACACTTGATAACCCTTACTGTTGCATTAAAGGTAACCATTTTAAGAAAATATATAAAATGATGGGACTGTAAAGGATTACAGGAGAACTTTGCTGTCAGCAAAAGAGTGTAATTTACTGTTTTTACAGTACAGTACCTTTTAAAGTTTGCCATATGTCTCTGATTTAAAGCACTAAGTAAGACAAAAACTTTACAGGTGGAAACAATTACTTTTTGGAGAATTTTTGTTTTCTTACGCTGTGTTTTGATCTAAATAAAAATGTGAAACTTTTAGGATGTACTGAATTAAATGGGGTGGTTGTAACCTAATGCTTAAGCCTTTAAATGTTGCCCTATTAATTACATTGATGTTACTGTACTATTAATTACTTAAGATGGAAATTATATGCAAAATAACGTGTAATTAAATTTGATTCTTAAAGAAGCATTCAGAATTTTAATTGAAGCTGTCAAGAGTGTTTTTCTTGTACATTAACTTGACTCATTACAGTCAGACAAATTGAGCTTCTGACAAGCTTGAAGTTCCATTTGAACAGCTTGTCAAGCACACTGAATTTATGGTGTGAGAGCTGTAGCTTTCTAATTGTTTGGAATGGGAGTTACTGTAATGCTTCCAGAGATCTAATTTCCAGAGCACTAATAGAATGATCGAGGCTTCACACACAAACACATTCAACTGTGTGTCTAGGTATTGTAAAGATAGATTTGCATTTGAGTAATATGGATATTACACTAGGTAATTGGTGTGAGTTTGTGAAGGTGTGTGAGTGACAAATCCATCCTTCATTGAAAATGAGAGCATAATGTGCTTGCACTGAGTTATGAAATCCACATTTAGTGTGGGAAGGTGCTTTGGTTTGGAAATTTATGCTGCAGAGCTATGACAGAAATGGTCCTAAGACAATAGCGTGTAATGTGTTTTAGGGAGGGGAATTGTTTACTGTTTCACAGACGGGTAAAACTTTTGTAACTTTGTTTTGTGTGTGTGTGTGTGTGTGTATATGTATATAGTCTTTCTGTCTGGAAATCCCTGGTCTGTATAGCCAAAGACAACAGCTTTTAAGTGAACCAGACCTTTAAAGTGAAAATTGTCAGCAGACAATTGCTCTTGTCATAGTACAATGTCTAGTTTCTATTTTCAGTAGTTTGTGAGAAGTTTACCGGTTTTCTCAAGCTACAAGTTACGGATAACAAGATTTTTTGAAAATAATGACTGAAGTCTCTTCTTCACACAAAGCTATTGTGTGAACTTAAGAAGAACTGGAATATACACTCTAAGAGACAAGAAGAGACATTACCTCATCGATTAAAAAGGTACAGACAGCTATTATAAACCATAGCACTGGCAGAGTGTGGAATTTCAAATAAATACAAAGCCTGAAAAGAAAAGTTTTTGTGCAAATTCTTCATTGTCTCTTTGTGTTTTGTCTTTCACCTACATATGCTTTGAGTGTGAAATCACCCTGCCATGCAGATCTAGGGAGAGTGAAGCACACTACCAAAGAAGAAAAACAAAAGCTTGTTACAGGTTTTAGACAAGAAAAGCAAGGACATTGGAAGGTAATATGAATCTCAATTTGACCGAAGATGTGTCCCAGAGTGCCTGCTAGATGGTGCACCCACTGATGAAAGCCTCCTGTATGGAAAATTTCAGAAAATTATCACGAGTTTATATTAGCCTGCAGGAGCTTTGTCTGCTTTTTGAAGTTGGTCACTGATATTGTTTAGGATACAGGCTTTGCAGTATTATTTTATTGAAAATCAGGGTTTTGGTAAGATTAATTAGCATTGATTTGTGTTTTGATGTTTTGAAGTCCATATCCTGTACTTCCAGGGAAAACCATATCATATTTTCTTACTGATGGCCAGTCTTTCGTTGAGCAGTTAAGTCTTCGTCAGTCAGCAGCAGTAATTGGATGTTTATAATAGATAGAGAAGAGAGGATCCATTACCCTGGGGCTTCCTGGAAATAAATCAGTGGGAAACGGCTGCATGTAT
Source organism: Acrossocheilus fasciatus (assembly GCA_036784905.1). NCBI lineage: Eukaryota > Metazoa > Chordata > Actinopteri > Cypriniformes > Cyprinidae > Acrossocheilus > Acrossocheilus fasciatus. The sequence goes on from CM071938.1 coordinate 21,726,728, forward strand.
TTGAAAGAAACACATACCCCCGACCCCACCCCACTGAGAGCCAGAAAACTTGACTCAGAAATGGGGAATTTGCCTTGCAAATGAGAGCCTTCCCTCTGGTGACATGTTAGTTTAGAGCCACTGGTCCAGGATGTTTAAGGAAGATCCTGTCAAAAGCAATTTGTCTTCAGTTATGTAAGGTGGACAGTGTTATTGGCATGAGTCAATTCTGCTTATCATATATGGAGTGACAAAACATGTTTTTTTTTTTTGTTTTTTTTTAGCCAACCCTCATTATCCACCATTCTAATTTCTCCTGAATTATCTGATGTGCTTGGCCACGGCATAATGTGTATATATCCAACTGGCTTAATTCACCTCAGCTTCCTGCCAAGAGTTGTCTTGATAAATTTCGTTTTATCCTGATGTCTGTATAGTCATTGGTCTTTTTTCAGAGAAAACTCTGTAATGATTGGCTATTATTGAGATGAAGACAGTTATTATTGAAAGAATCGACAACGACGATGATGATGATGATGATGATGATGATGATGATGATGATGATAAATTATTGTTGGTATAACAATGATGACTTCATAATGAAGGAGAAACAAGTATAAAATGGTGAGAAAGGAATGGTGGAAATTCAGCATAACATTGCATTCTTATACATGAGCCATACTGTATAATTTGAGAGACTGGTGAATTATAGCCTTGCTTTGTATGTTTTCTCAGCTTGAATGCTATTGTTGTTTTAATGCCATGATCTCAGCTCACATATGGGCACCCGCTGTGGTATGAATGGAGTTTGCAGGTCTCAGATCCCCAGCCTAACATCCTTTAAATAAGTGTGATAGTACTCATATTCAGATAAGGCATTCAATCAGAGAGTATTTTTCTCTGTCTGTTTCCTGTCTCAGGAGAAGGTAGGATAAATCCACATACTGAGGGATTATATGTTGTCTTTGACCTGCTTCTGAATGTTCGCTTTGAAGTGATGAAACATTTTGAAAAGGGCTGTGGAGAGGAGAGAGGATTTACCTTGCACCTCTGTAAGGGCATGTTTTGATCTAAATGGCTTCATATGAAATCCTTGTTCAGTATGTTCTGTATCGCTTAGAGGCACAGTGGTGTCCCTTTTCTTCCCACTTTATCCTAAAGATCTATGTCTAAGTAGCAGACAGATGCATGTACATATGTAAAATGTATATGAAATAGATGCCATCTAAAGGCTCCTTTTGGAGAGACATTTCTTCAGTCTCTTATTTATCATCTTTTTAATGTATCTGACTACAGTTTCATGCATGATGTTTTAAAAAATTGTGGCACATAGGCACATACCCCCCCCCCCCCCCCCCACACACACACACCTTATATATGCAACCTGTTCCACTCAGTCTACTTTTTTAGATCTCATCTAAAAGCTTCTTTTGATGAGACATTCCTTCAGTCTCTCATTTCTGGTTTGTTTACTGTATCTGATTGCAGTTTAATTGCAGTAAATAAAGCCTCAGAGTACATCATGCTGGAAAAACACAACTTCTCACAATCTTATTGATTTTGATTACTGAATATGCTCAGAGGGGTTTCCAGTAATGACATTTGATCAAATGTAATGGTAACTGTGAACAGAGAATGGGGATGCATCCCCCAAAGTACATCAGTCAGTTTGGTTTCTTTAACACAGAAAACCTAGTAATTCAATTTGAATGTGGTTTCCTGCAGTTGATACAGAAGAAATGCCTCTGACCCTGTCTGTGGATATTGTGCCCGGATAACATCCTCAGGTGTGCTTAAAGATGGCACCTTTGCTTCCCACACTCCTGACTGTATCCTTACACCAATTATGCATGAAATTGCCATGTACACAAAATGTTGTAGTTATAAAGGCTTATGTCAATGTCTTCTTAATTGCAATATGCAGGCTTTAAGGATAAATCCTAATTGAAAGGTGTTGAAAATTTGAAAGGTGATATAAATTCAGCAACCACGCACTTGGTAGTATGTTGCAATAGGTGTTATAAATAGGGCAAAACTTGATGCATGGTAATGCATGTTTAAAGCATTTGCCGACGTGTGGCCATATGGCCTGTAGCAGACAAATACTGCTGGAATGAGGAAAAGGAAAATGCTCTTAATTGCTGCTTCAAAGTGGAATGCAGGTCTTAATTGTAGCTTGACTAATAATAGTTAATGAACAGAAATAACAAATAATAGTGGAGCCAAATAAACAAAACCACTGTGTTCACAAGAAGCAAAGTGCATCCTGTTTACACTCTTAAAAACAAAGGTTCAGAAAGTTTGCTATAGAAGAACAATTTTGGGTTCAAATAACCTTTCAGTGAACAGTTCTTTTTTTTTTCTTAGTGTGAAGAACATTTTTCCACTATAAAGAACGTTCTGTGCAATGGAAAGTTTCCATGGATGTTAAAGGTTCTTCATGGAACCGTTATCGAATTCTTCTGGAAAACATTCATACCACTGTTTAAAATAATGTTGTAAGGCAAATAGAAAGGACAGAGATTCCTACTATTTTTAAATCATTATTATTATTGCCGCTTGCTGTTTTTAGATTTGTGTTACGTCAATAAACATTAGGCACGTGTTTTTTTCCCTTCACTTTAAGCATATATGCTTCATCCTGTTTACATCTTTTGTATGAATGTAATAAATTGTTCACAATATTCTTATTTATTAATACTATGCATTTCACATTTGTGACCCATTTTCTATTAGCTTTCTCATCACAACATCAAACCTCATGCTGCTGGTTAGAGAGAATAAAGGAGATGAAGGGAAAAATGCATTTTGCAAGCATGAACACATATGCTGTTGATTAGACAGCTCTAATGTGTCAAGCCTTAGGTCATTACATGCTCTGTGAGTATTTGTTTGTGCAAATGTGACAGGTTTACACACTGCCATATGGCTGTCCACTGAGAGACAAAAAATCAAAAACAAAGACCAACCTCCAAATAAAAAAGAAAAAGGGGGCATAGGAAAATTTGTTTGTTTGACAAACAATATGGTGTGTTACATCATCTTACTGTTTCATAAACTGCTTATATTGTTTTTGCTTTAAACATTTTTGTCTACATAAACCTATGATTATGATTGTATGATTACTTTGATTTGTTTGGAGGCACTTACACTCCACTTGCAAGAGGTTCGTTGTGGGGCTGTTAACAAATCATTTGATTTCAAGAAGTATTTTCCCTTTTTATATTTATTTTCATGCTGCAAATTGAACCAAATTAAAAGATACGGAATAGTTCCCGTCAAAGTGTCATCATTTAAAACCTGTATGGCTTTCTTCTTTCTGTGGAACACAAAACAGTCCAAACAACATTAGACCATTTTGACTTTTATTGTATGGACCAAAAATAAATACATAAAAATAAATACATTTTTGGGTGAACTAACCCTTTAAAAAAATATTATTGATCATATTATTAGTTTTTTTTATTATTATTTTAGTTCCAATATGCATTACAAGAGTTGACTAATTACAAAATATAAATTAACAGGTTTTATTTAAATTAAATATATATATATATATATTTATCAGTGATAAATATCAGTGAATCAACCTAAATATGTCAATTTATACCAAAACTACTTTATATGGGTTAAATCATGTAGAAATATATCTTTAAAGTAATAATGGCAGGTTACCACTTTTTGCAGTGTGTTGTCAGTTAACCTAAAATGTACAATCTGTGGTGACATCTGGTTTTATTGAAGTCATAAATATGACTGAATTTACCCGACTGCTAATGCCAATGTCATTTTTATAAGGTAAGCTTTATAACATCTTGACATTCTCACTCTACAGAGTGCATTCAATATAGACTATCTATAATGTTGGTTTCAAGCAATACTGAATAGTTTCACAGTGTACAAGCTCTTGTGCAGCTGTTCAACCTGTTGATGTAAACGTATTATAGATTCTAACGTGATGATTATGAGGGCTTATTTTCTTGACCAGCAATCATGTTATCTGTCGCTACGGTGTATCAGCTCAGCCTGAACAGTTTGCAAATCGGCCGGGTCGCTGTGATGGATCAATCACATCGCATGAGCTGACGCAAATGACCCTGCTCTCTTTCAAGAACTCTTTCAAAACGAACATGGCGGCAACTTAACGTTTGGCCAAAATGACTGTGGATCGTTTCGCGAGAAAAGATCCCACCTTGTCGGACCGAGGAGGCGAGATTCGGCGTTTCGAAACGAGGAGCCCTTGCGCTTTTCACCAGAGCGAGCGGCCAGACACTGGCTTTTCCGCGTTGTAGCGGCTCTGCGCAAAAGGGGAGAGCGGAACCCATGACAGACGAGCAGGGAGAGACATGTTGCTACAGATAGCTGGGTTTTTCTCCGGAGAAGCACGGGGAGACGGGACTCGACAATGAAAGCAGTAATCCCCCTGAACACAGCAACTGATCGTTAATCGCGGAGGTGAGCCACGACCGCTCGTCAGCCATCGTTTAGTGGGCAAAACTCAAGGCAGACCTCCCGTCAATGACTATTGTGGCAGAAAAGCCCCCACGGTGGAGTCAGCCAGAGCTGCGCTTTCCCAAAATATGACCAGCGGTGCTTGGAAGTGTCGGCAGCGAGATGACGGCTTAAAAATTTGGTGTGCTCCCCGCGAGAACGAGAAGCCATTCACCGACTCCGAGAGGGCCCAGCGATGGCGATTGTCCTTAGCGTCCCTCTTATTTCTAACCGTTCTGCTTTCTGATCATCTGTGGTTCTGCGCCGAGGCCAAACTGACAAGGACCCGAGACAAGTTAGCTTCAGAGGACATGAGCGCAAACCACAGACCCGACCTCCCTTCAACACACAGCAGCCTCAGAAGAAATGAAGATGCTATTTTTGTAGTCAATTCTACCAAACCTTTGTGGCAACTAGAAACTTGCCACCCGGATGGTTTGTCTGAAAACTGCTTCACTTTTGTCGACGCTGACCACTTGTGCAGGGGCCTTTCGCAAACGGAGGGGACGCGGTGGATGAACATAAGCGATTTGTACCTTTCCTTTTGTAATTCGTACTCTCTTATGGATTTGCTTTACGGATCGTTAAGTCCGGACAATTTGAACTGCAGCCTTGACGTGATCGTGGACGGCGACCTAAACAGGTGCAGTCTGTGCGTTCAGGCGTACCAGCGTTATGACCTGCACGCGCAGGAGAAATATGAGGAATTTGAGATGATGGCAGACAAATACGAGACGGATGTGTACTCAGTAAGGACGTGCATGGAAGAATGCAAGGTAGGGCTTTATGATCTGGATCTCTCGTTTTCGCTGAATAGAGTTGGCTCTTCGTTCTCAGTCGTCATGGTAACTGGTGACAGTAACGCGGTGATGTTTTAGTGGGGGAAAAGTGCATTTCATATTGTATTCGTTTTTTTCCGCATTTCGCATCTGTTGGTGGTGCCAACTTTGCAGTCATCTCATTTCCGAGACAGTTGGAAGGTGAAAAATGAGACAGGCTTTTAAACTTTTCCTTTCCCGCTGTCTCAAATGATCCCTAGCGCGATCAACGCAAAATCCATTGTTCTGGTCTGATCTTACGGAGGAAATTAAATGTTGCTGCTGATCCAAGGTTACTGTGTCAATGCACAAAACGCCGCACAGCCGATCTTTCAACGTACGTGCGTCACTCTATAGCGCGCAGGTGCGTCTCTCTGAACTGAATATAGAGCTGCTCCGCCAGGTGTTCATTCACGTCCACCACACTGAGTACATTTCAATAACTCTAATAGGGCAGCGGTGCTTTCTCAGCTAATCTCTCACAAGAGTATTTTCCCTCGCTCATTGGTCTTGTTTGCACAGCACTCTGCGCGCGCTGCAACAGGGTGCCCTCTTAACCGCCATAAACTTGACATTAAGGTTAATTTTTGAGCTCCCGCTGTCATCTTAAATGGATTGCTCCCGGGCGACGAAAAAAATGGCACTCTGTGCATAGTTGCTGTGTGCTGATAAGGAAGCGATCTTACCGTGTTCTTTACGCCTGTGTGTGTTGCTTTGCGTAATTAATGGTCAAACATTTACCCAGAGCTTGTAAGTTGTCGTTTAAATGAAGGAGGCACAGATAAGCTGGTGAATAAGTGGGTGGCGTGTTTTGCTTATTCACTGGTTCATTTGGCACAGGGCTCGATCGCTGCTCACGGAGTCACGGTGTGCTCGCTGTCCGTGGTGCTGAAACACTCTTAATTCTACAATGAAGGGACAGGCCTTTTGATGCAGGGGACATGTTTAATTGTGACCCTGGACCACAAAACCACTCATAGGGGTCAGTTTTTTTTTAAATTGAGATTTACATATCATATGAAAGCTGAATAAATAAGCTTTCCATTGATGTGTGATTTGTTAGGATCGGACAATATTTGGTAGAGGAGAAGCTATTTGAAAATCTGGAATATGAGGGTGCAGAAAATCTAAATATTGAGAAAATCACCTTTAAAGTTGTCCAAATGAAGTTCTTAGCAATGCATATTACTAATCAAAAATTAAGTTTTGATATATTTACGGTAGGAAATTTACAAAATATCTTCATGGAACATGATCTTTGCTTAATATCCTAATGATTTTTGCCATAAAAGAAAAATCTATCATTTTGATACATACAATGTATTGTTTGCTATTGCTACAAATATATACCGGTGCGACTTATGACTGGTTTTATAGTCCAGTGTCACAATTATTACATGAGCAATTTGCATCATTGTTACAGTTATGACATTGGGCCTTTGCATCTGTGATACACCTGCACTCCCAAAATCCACATCTGCCTTTCTAAAGTTGCCTTTCATGAAAAAAGAGCTGTTTTGTTAGCCCAAAATAATAGTAATAATGTAATTAGTGTCAACACAATTTCATTGAGGCTGACAGTGAGGCTGTATGCTTTATTTCAACCTGTTGATGAGTTACATTTCTTTTCAGGACAATGCATACTGCCACCTGTGCGTGGTGTTTTCTTTGCCTTCGCCATATCTTAGCAAAGTGACAGCCACAGAATTACTATTCAGAAACCTCCCATATGAATAATCTCTCTGGAACAGCCTCTACAGGACAATTATTTATATTAAATGCTTGCAAAGTATTGTTTGAGGATGGAAATTCTGGCCAGTAACCACAAATGAGTCTTTTGTGTTATTGTGGATGATAAGTCTATACTGTTTTGCAGCATTGTTCTTCTGTTCAGGAAAACATAAGTGCTCATCATTGCTGGCACAATACGGCCGAAGATACAGTGCATTTATATTCAATGCTTTTTATGGCTTTCAAATGGAAAGGATGCATGTAGTAGAATATTTGGACTGTTCTGTTTCTCAGACATTTTCAAGCGTTAACGTAACTGTCGAACCACGTTACCGTAGCCTGATAAACTACCAGTGAGTGTGAATGAAGGCTGTAATGCAGAGGGGGGTGGCAGGAGTCAGTCAGAGCCTCTGGCAAGCAGCTGCAAGGGATAGCCAGTCCCAGCTGTGATTAAGCAGCGAGAGTTAGAGACAGAAAGAAAGAGAGAGACTGAGAGGATGGGTAATCACTGTGACACGCCGTCTCTGACAGCCGGATCAGCCTTCAGGTTGATTTAATTCGGGCACCTTCCTTGCACTCCATCTGAGTGTGGAAGACACTGTTACTTTTGTCTGCGTGTATGGGTTTGTATTGTGTGTAAATGTGCTAAAGGTTCAGTTCAATTGCTATGAATAAACCAGACATTATAAATAGGTAACAAACAAATGAACGAAGGGAGTGGGTAGCGATTAGAGGAATAAACTAAGAAGGTTTTACTCAATAGTGTGCTATTCTTAGCTACTGTATTGAGCTCTGCACTGTTGCACTGGTGTTACAGCTAGGCTGTTCTGTGACAAAGCAATCACATCACTGATAACATGGACCACATTTAGTGTCTCAAAGACCAAAAGTGGACAGTACTTTTATTCAAAGGTGGAATGCCTTTGATGTTCTTTTTTACACTACAGTGTGTTCTCTTATAGCAACTATTTAATTAATCATTCAAAATGCTACAGAATAACTTCGAAAAGTCCATTTTGTTACTTGCCCTGACTTTTCCACTCACTGTGATTCTAAATAATTTGATTCTAGCAGTGAAATCTCCTGTTTCTTGCTGTAGCGAGTTGAATGCTGGCCTCATTACATTTCAATTGGAAATGTGGATGAAAACCTCCTAATATAGGTTCTGAATGCTTGGCGTAGATCTGTGTGATTTCCACTGATTGACTCTTATGGGCAATATAGAAAGGCTTGTGGTATGGAATTGATAGCTACTGGGATGCAACCCTATTTGCTGAGAATAGATAAGGACAAGTCCAACATTCCTCTAAGAGCGTAGATAGTGTTAGTACACTTGGCAGGGTATGATCCCCGCAAGGGTTTATCACAGTTGCTTATTCATCTATTTCAAAGTTGTCTCATTTTTGAAACATCACCATTCTGTCTGTTGCACACATTTTCCTTCTATTTTCTCTCTGCATTGCAATACAATTGAATAATTCATAATTGAATAAGCTCCTCATATAGATTTCCACATTTTTCCATTTTGTATCCTCTATCCAGTATTCCTGAATTAAAGGAATAGTTCCCCCCAAAATGTCAATTCTGACATGATTTCCTCACCCTCTTATTGTTCTCATCTGATTTTCTTTCTTTTGTGGAACATGGAAGATAGATTGAAGAATGTTGACGGAATGAAATGATGGCATTTTGTTTTATTTTTAGGCCGAACTTTTCCTTTAATGGGGTGCTTTGCTCATTTGACTCAACCGTGGATCCAGGATTTGCTTGTCACTGAGCTTCACGTGGAGTGAATTTGGAAAATCTGAAATGCAAATTATACAAAACAGAAGCCCCTACATTGTTATCATGTTCGTGAAGGGACGTTTTTTGTTCGCTTTCCTACTCTTTTTATTCTAGAAAAAGCAGACAGTGCTCCTCTGTGTCTCATTAAGGCTATCACTGCTCACTGTGTTATTTAAACAGGGCTTTTATTAGTGTTAGCCAACAAAAGATGACTATCAGGAAGCTATTTTCTTTATCCACATCCTGGCATGAAACCCCTAAACTGATATAAAACCAGAGTTACAGAGGACAGAATTGGTGACTAAATCTTTCTCTGTGAATGATCACATTTGTCTGAATGTAAGTTTAGATATTTATTTTTGTCATTTACCACTTAGAGGTTGATTATTTGTACCAAATTATTTATATGAGTGAGAAGGTGAGCATGGTGCTCTCTTCTTGGAAAATATATGGCAATTGTTTATTGTTATAGTTGAGAACCAGAATCACGATGGTGTTATTTTTGTGGTAGTCACTGGTTCTGGTAAATTGAACCCTTCAATAAACTTAAAAGTGCTGTTCTCTACTAACAACCTTCTGCTCACATTACTTAATAATCAGGATTTCATGCTCAAATCAGAGTATATTACACCAGACCATATAGTATTTAACAACTGATAAATTAATGCTAAAGACAGATAAAGAATTCACTACAAATCTGTTACTATTATAATACATTTTTATTATTACAAAATAATTTTTAGCTTTTAGACTTTACATTTCATTGATCTTTTGCAATGAATTTAAAAACTTTTAATCTTAAAATAACCAGGATGTTCAATCCCTCATTCCCATATGAATAATTTTGTACATTATTAAGCAAAAATGGTTTGGTGTTTAAAATAGTTTGATTCTTGTTTTTAGGACCAGATTATGAATGAACAGAATTGACAAGAGTAGAAGTGAGTTATAAATAGAAATAGAAATGTTACTAGATCTTCTTGCACGTTTGATAAAGAAAGAATAAAGGAAGAGAGAGATTGTGATTATGTGTTTTCAATCTTTGAACTAACCACACAAATAGCCAGACACACAGGATTCGGCAACTGCCCATTCATCTCCAGCTTTGCATATTTGGGCTCTTTTTTAATCATCCTAATGGGTGGCATTTAGCTTATCGGGTTGGAGAGTCATCCGCCATTCAAAAGATACACCTCACCATGGTGTTTACAGATGGTTGGGTAACCTTTTTTAATTAAGCAAAAATAGTGATATATTGATGTAATATTATGTAGTTATTATGATTTATATTTACCGCATCAAGGCATTTTTTTTTTTTTTGTAAAAAGCAGCAGTCACACACAGTATTTTAGCTCTTTGCATATCATAACTAGTGTACTGCATTCATAGAGCTGCCATTCAGATCAACTCAGGCTGGAGGTAGGCTGAAGCTCAGACCCATTGCCACTCCTGTTCATTGAAATGAAGCAGTGGATTGGATGGGATTACAGTGATGGGTGGAGCCAAGAGGTTGAAGCTCTGGCTAGGGTCAGGTCTCCATGGCAGCATTAGAATGCTGAGTGTGTTTGCTTATTCATAAAAGCCTGCCGTGGGCTGCTGCAGCAGGCTTCCAGTGAGGGACACAACCACAATCAAGGTCAGTGTCCCAGATCTCCATTGCATCACTGCCACTGCAAAAGGTGCTCTGAAATAATGTGCCAGACCAACACACTTATGCTTTTATATATGTCCTCCAATGGAGACATTTTTTTATTATTATTATTATTTTTACATTTGCATAATTCTTTAATAGACATTTAGATATTAATCCATGTTCTGTTGATAAAGTGATTTATTGAAATAAAGGAAGACACTGACTATAGCACATACTTATTTCTTGTGTTTGGTGATGAAGGTCATAACACCTCTGTATGGGTCATAATGCCTTTGAGGATAGGTTGCCAAGGAGATTGAACAGCAGCTTAATTAGTGTCAACGTGAGTTTGACGTCAGTCAGCAATAAGAGTCTTGGAGACTTCATACAGATTCACCTTCTTTAATTCCCAAGGAAGGACTGTAAAGTACCTCATAGAGCCCAGACCTCCAATTGTCCTTCCCAGGCTGCTTTAGAAGAAATTAAAACATATAGACTACAAATTCTTTCATTATTTACTCACCCTCATGTTCCAAACCTTTATGACTTTCTGTCTTTTGCAGAACACAAAACAAGATGTTTTGAAGAAACAAGCTGTTTTGTCCATTCAATTGAAGTCAGTGGTTTCCAAAACAACACTGGCTGAACATAAGAATAACTTTGATGTTGTTAGTAATTTTTCAAGATGAACACTTACTGGACTGAAATAATTTTTATTATTATTATTATTATTATTTATTTATTTATTTATTTTATTTTATTAATGTTCAAATGTGATATCAAATATATCAGGCTTTTGAGGAATGTTTATTGCTTACTGGACTGAAGTAATTTAGGACTATACTTGATTATCATACATACATATATATATTTTATATATTTTTTTAATTAGATTCTTATGACTTTTTTTTTTTTTTTTTTTTTGCTGTTATATGCAATAGAGCTACATTGCCCTGTAAAGCCTCTTGCTCTTTTGTATGAACAACACTTTTTTCACATCCACTGAACTATTTAGGGTCCCCCAGTGTGAAGTACAGGTACATAGTAAAGAAAAATTACATGAATACAAAATGGGTTTTATTCACTAAAAATTTTATGGATTATTTTGTATTCATACTGTACGCACAAAATAATTCAGCCTAGTTCATAGCACATGCGTTCACCCATGAATGTTTTCTTAACCTTGTTCTAATGGTAATAATGTTGGAGTATTCCAAATGAGTGGATGAGTGCCCAAGGTTAGTCATTTGCATAAACCACACCCAAACCATCTCCATATAAGGGCTTTTGCACACAACCTTTCCTTGGCAGTCTTTCATCATTCTCAGGAAACATATGATACTCTTGCCTGAAAGACACACAGCAAGATCCTCGAGCAGTGCAAAGTGTGTTGTTCTCAAAACTAGTTCATTCATTCATTCATTCATTCATTTGTACTTTAAAATCTATTTTAGTACATTTTTGGTGAGTGGTGTTTTTTTTTTCATGAAAACATTTATACACAGACTTTTTTCGTGCATATGCATGTTTAGTGAGTAAGAACCATAGTTTATAATGTTGTGAAAACTATGATCATCAAGTGTGCTGTACATTTCCTGAATTGATGACATTTTTTTGCTGTTTTGTGGAATATCATAGTACCGGTGACTTTACCACTAGCTGTAACAGCAGCCTCTATGTATTGCAAATCTTTGGCGGCTTAACAACCTCCAACAGAGCTTCCGTTTCTTGGATAATGATCGATTTCACACTTTCCATCCACTACACAGTGTTTAAAGAGGTGACTCATAGAACCTCACCGCATGATCATTCATCTGGGGCTAAAACAAACGGGGTGAGATATATTTAAGTCTACTTAACTATTACAGTGACTGCAATTTAATGGAGAGCTCAATATAGGTTTCCAGACCACGTGTTCTGTCTAGAGGCTAAGGTGTGGAAGACAAAGGTGTAGATCTTTTCCTTGTTTCCTTTTTTTTCTTTCTTTTTTTTTTAACATGTGCTACACATACAGTGTGTTAATTTGTTCCCAGATCAATGCAACGTCTTTGAGGTTGAGCAAATTTGTGCCCATGTGCATTGTACCTGTCCTCAGAGGGTGTTAATGGAAAGCTTATTATTGAATGGAAAGATTAAAAAGTGCAAAGGAGAGATGAGAGAGAAAAGAATTAGTACATGTGTTACAAACAGCTAGATGGGAACCACAGACCTAAAGATGTAGCCAGAAAGTGGCATGAGGGGGGCCTGAGTCTGAGCTAGCACTAATTTACCAGTTTTTAGGGTATGAATAGGTATTCCCTTAAAAGTACAGTTTCTTGTGTTAGTTGAATGAGGCAGTGGTCACAGTGTTAGAGTTGTGAAAGCCAACTGTATTTCACTCTCTTGGCTCCCTAGAAAGTGTTTTATTTGGTGCAGACATGCTTTGAACAAAACAGCATGTATGGCGCCTACTGGGTGAAGAGAACATGATTCACGCTCCTCCCTCCATTGATCTCCTCACTGACAGACACCCGTAATAAAGATGATGTCAAGCAGTCTGGGAATCTGTTGACCTTGTGCTAAACAAGTAGTTAATCAATAGTCAACCTTATATTTCCAGTGTCTCGTGTGAAATTTTTTAAGAGTTAAGAATAATACGATGGAGTTTTAGGAAGTGAAACGTCTCTGCTTCACATCAGAGAAGCTACAGTTAACATAAAAGGGAAAGAAAATGCATTAATGTACTTACAATGGAATTCTAACAGACAAGATAGCCAGAATGTTTAAATGTGAAGCTTATATTTTTGGTGAAGCATTTTCATTACATTTTTACTTTATTTTCAGTCTTTTTGAGGCTACTTTTCAGTGGAATTCATGTAATTACTATATGTAGAGTGTTTTGCAAGTCAACAGTGCTTTATGAATAGCTCAATCTACCCCTTCCATGTCACTTCCTGCAATCATAGATTTATTTTTAGCATAGTTGAAAACTGGATGCATCCTCATTCGTTTACTGTCCATATTTACTGTACAAGATTAGAATTAATGCTTCATAGTATGAACATTCTGTCATTTGCTCATCATCATTTACTCACCCTCAAGTCGTTCCAAACCTGCATGACTTTCTTTCTTCTGTTGAACAAAAAAGTAGGATATTTTGAAGAATGTGGGTTTCTGGTAGCCATAGTAGGTGAAAAAATTACCATGGAAGTCAATGGAGACTAGAAACTTTTTGGATACCAACATTCTTCTACAGGTTTGGCACAACATGAAAGTGAGTAAATGATGGCAAAATTTTATTTTGAACTATCCCTCTAACCCATATAGTTCTGGTGTTAAAATTCATGTATTTAAGTTGATTCAGCAATGTTAAATAATATTTCTGACATAAACCAGTTCATTTAGATGTTACCATTTCATTGTACATTAAAAACAGTATGACAAAGGTGGAATTATATAGCAGTAGATTTCTGTGGTGTGTGTGCACTGAAAGTATTTTTCAGCATTTTCAGGTGCCTTAATGTGAAAATGTTTTGTTTGCAATCAGTAAAATTCAAAAGACGGAAAAACATTTGGTATAGAACTCAGTACTTACAACTTCAGTATAAATTAATGTGGACAGTTTTTTATGAATTTTTATTTACTTTATATTCATTGATTTTTATTTATTTATTTATTCATTTATTTTTTGTGAAAAATCCCTTAATGCAGTGCAATGCAGTACTGGCACTATTTTAGTCTTTAGCATACCGGCACTTTTTTATGTGTATACCGGCACTTCTGTTGCCGGTATTCAAAGTCAAAGCGTCAGTGTCTGGGTGATTAGAAATGACACAATATAAATCACACTACCAGGAGGGGTCACCTCTCATCTCGACAAATCACGTGAATGAATGCAAGTGGAGTCAGTCTACCGCAGGGGTTGTCAATGTGTGGGGCGCGAGAGCATGTCATGGGAGGTAGAATAATAATTAATTATAGATTACTAATGTGAATCAGTACATTATCAGAAACAATTCCATAAAAATGAAAAGAAGCAGGTTTTTGTGATCACATCACTTTAAACTCCTGGAAAGTCCAAGGATCCAGTAAGCCAATTCAAACAGTAAGTTCAAAACAGAGCTAATAATGCAGAGAACAGTGACTCATGTCCAGATGTCAGTAAATTATTCTTTCAGTGTGTATTTGGCTTAAAAGCAAGAGTGTTTATAATGGACACTGGCTGAAGGTGTTTTAGATTATGCGGTGGTATTATATATAATATTAAATAAATAAATAAATAAGAAGGTACCGTCGCTTCTTTTTTCCACTTCAAGCACTGCCTTAATGTAACCATACTTTAACTTAACTACGCCTTCTCTATACTTGTAACTGTACACCACTAACGGTCATTTAAAATTTAATTAAAAATGTTTATTCAGAAAGTGTGTTCTGATAAGGAAATATCTTCATAAACTTCTATGCCATTATCTGACATTTGGATGACTCTTGAGAGCATGAAATGATCTTATATTTATACCTATCTGCTACCTTGCTGCTACATCTCAGTATTGTCACAAGTTAAGATGTTCTTTTGGTGCTTTCAGCCGATCAACATCCATGTGGTGCTTTCAACTAGCCAGTACTAATCGTGTCGTCAAACAATGAGCACTGTCGGCTTGTTGGGATGTTATTTTCCTGAGGCTCCAGAGTGATTAGTCACTTCGCTATTATGGCTAAGCTGATATCTTGAACTGAGTACCCATCAGATATTACAGGAACTCCTTGGTATATTGATCAATGTGTCTCATCATGATCACCAATATTACTCAGATTTTTATAAGAATAGCTACCAGGATCTCATAACAAAGCTAATCTTAAGAAATAATATTTTCTGCTATTCTTCTGTTCTTTCATTTCATTATACTACAGATGGTTTAGAGCCTATACTGGCTGGTATTGTGGAGAAAAGTGAGAAAATATACAACATAGACGTACGTGAAAAGGTCCATATTCTGTTTATTGATCGATTACTCTTGCTCACAGTAGCTCTGCTCTCAGCACAGCAGAGTGATACCCAGTACAGACACTTTAATAGGTTTACAGGATATTGCTGGTGATGTTGAGGGCAGTTGTTATGGGTATTACACTTCTCATAAGTATATCTGAATGATTACTGTTGTGATTAGCCTATCCGCTGCTTCAAACAGACTAATCATATATACATTCAGGCAGAGTGGGAGTAAAGAAGCAGCATGAGTATCTTTACACCTTTGTTAGGATGCACCAGCCTATCCTTTGTAGACACAAGTAATATTGAAAAACCATGCATTTTGGTTTATGTTTATGTTTAAAACTTCTTTTACCTTATGTAACTGACAGTAATAATTAGGCTATTTCAATTTCCTTTTAATATAACCAAGGAACAGGAAATGTCACAGGAAGCAATATCACATGAGCATATTCAGACCAACAGCATGAGTTTTTTGTTGAACGAATCAGTTTATTGACTTACTCATAAAGACTTACTAGTAAGCTTACTTTTAAAACTTTTAATCTGCAAAAAATGGTTAATGAAAACACTGCTAGGCCAATTAGATTCAACAATTGGAACTAAGGAACTGTATTAAAATAAGAATGAAACTGAAATGTAAAAGTAAATGTAAATAGTATTTTTAAAAATATTTTTAATTAAAAAAATGTGTGTTTTAAAATGTGTAACCCATTCTCGCTCCTAAGGCATCAAAAACTGAAGCGTGGTCAAATGCCTTGTTCGTTGAATTAAGATGCAAAAGGTACTTTTTGGCATGACTATACTGACAAAGTAGCAACTCTGTTTCTTTCAGTTGCTTGCCTTTTTCTCTTGTCTTCAGAATTTTACTTGCATAGTTTTTTTTTCTCCATATTATGGAAGTCAGTGAGGACCAGCAACTGGAACTGTGAAGAAGAATCAATTCATACAACTTGAGGATGAGTAAATTATTCATTTTTGGGTCTATTCCTCACACAAATCAACCATTTGGCCTCAACGTATTTGCAATTTTTGACTAAATTATTGCGACTGTACTTGTATCTGCTTGTTATATTCTGTGTTTAAAATTGTTTTCTACTAAGAAAAAATTGGGTCCCACTTTATATTAGGTGGCCTTAACTACTATGTACTTACTTTTAAATTAATCATTTGATACAATGCACTTATTGTGTAGATGAACACATTTTAAAAACAATACTTGCATGTAATTACAAAAGAGTTCCTGGTTTCTAGTGATGCCTGGGGTACCTTTAGCATCTCAATAGGGACAAGCAAGGCGCTTGCTTCAGTTTCTGATACCTCCTGAGTGAGGTTGAAACAGGTTGAAACCTGGCATGTACAAGTAGTTAATGAAACAGTGAAATCTCTGGCACTTCTCTACATACAGTACATTAGTAATTTTCTCTACTGCTACCCATCACAGTTTGCATGTAGCTGATGCCAGGGTGACACACACTAGGAGGCTTTGGAAAAGTGTGTCAATTATATCGCTAGAAGTGTGTGTTTAGATCATGTTAGAAAGCCATTAACAAGTCGGTGATTCACACAATGCCCTCTTTCTTAGAATGCAAATGTCAGTGTCATAATATATGCCTAAATGATTGAAATCTGTCATACAAAACTCACAGATATAAGTTAATGAGTCTGCTGCTGTATTTAACAGATGTCAGTGGTTTGTCTATGGTCTCAATAGCATGAGAGCAGAACAGGAACAGCTGCTTTGTACAGTATTTAATCATCCTTGTAACTATTACATCTCTAAGCATACTGTATACTGTAACTATATGATTAAGAAAGATAATAAAACTTATTGAAAACAATGAGCTGCTTTAGTGATGCTGGCAGAAATGAAACTTATAGTTGCCTGAGCATCTAGCTTTAGGTAGGAGTTATCATTTGCTGTGTGTGTGTGTGTGTGTGTGTGTGTGTGTGTGTGTGTGTTTAATGAGCCCCAGATAATTCTTACTCATGAAAAACCTACAGTAGTAAATCAACAGTAGCAGCCATTGACAGCTGGCATAGAAGCCTTCCCCTCTATAACAGTCCAGCTCTGCAGGTCCATATGAGTGGAGCTTATAATATGCTGGCAGCCTACCATCAGTGCCTGGCACCCCCTCAGTGGAGCGTATGCCACAGCAAAACAGTGTTGCGTACCCCCCTCTGGGTCAATGGGAAACACTGGCATATGGGCATATTCTGGTGCTTAGCCCTTTTCTTCCTACTGTGTATTATTGGTTGCTGAAACCTGGCTTGGTCGATCAGCTAATCCATGACTGGCTGCTTCCCAGAGCATTCAATAAGTACAGCCACCAGCTAGCCTGAGGGCATCAATGCTACTCTCTGTTGTGGTCAAGTTAAATGTGAGCTCTGCCTTATGATCTTACAAGTCGAATCAACCATTAATTCTTGAGACATAGCAAGCTCTAAATTGCCTCTTGTTTTTTTCTACCATGAAAGAAAAAACACAGAGAGAAAATAACATAGCACAGCGCAGCGTTCAAATGAAATAGCACAGCGCAGCGTTCAAATGAAGTGGGCTTGCTTTATTTATTTATTTTTGACCAAAGTTATTAGTTTATCATTCAGAAAAGTTTGGAAAACTTCTGAAAGACTTCACAATCTCAGCTTTTCATTTTAAAATGTGTATTCCAACATGCATTCGTTTGTTCCATTTGTATAATGACCTAAAGTTCACTGATTTAGTGGTTTAGTTGTTTATGTATTGCACAAGCTCTGTATGTAGCTGTCCTGAACACTCATTAGATTAAAGATCTTCAGAATTAAATAGATCTTAAGCAAGTGAGTTAAGCAAACATTTTCCCCAGGATATGTACATAAAGCATTCAACAACAAAACGTTAATGAAAATACAAGTACATAATACAGATAAAGTATGCCACTCTTTTTCCTCTTTTTCCTTTGTACTTTGTTTTCTCCTTCCCTAACTCTTCTCCTACCTCTTTCGATGTATGCCAGTAGATATTGAGTGAAAAGAGGTTATCAGTTGCATCGCTGTACACAGAGTGCCAGATATTGATTTGGAGAATTAAAAAAGAAAAGCTCTCTTTGTGTATATGTCAGGTTCACAAGATCTCTTCATGCACTATACTGCATGCCTTTTTGGTTACACTTTATTTTAAGGTGTCCTTGTTACAGTGTAATTATACATTTAAGTATTAAGTATGTTAATTAACTACATGTACTTACTAAGGTTAGGGTTATGATTAGGGTTTGGTTTAGGGTTACTTGTATGTAATTATGCATAATTTATTGTTATTATAATAGTACGTACATGTAACGTGTAACAAGGACACCTAAAATAAAGTGTTACAATCTTTTTCCTTCACACTTTGTAGCAGTTATTAGAAGAAAAAAAAACATTATTAATAAAAAAAAGTTGGTAAAACTTTAGATTAGTCACTATTATTTGTATAGCGCTTTTAACAATGCAAATTGTGTCAAAGCACCTTTACTTCAGTTTGATATAAAGCTGGGTGACTTTATATCAGCTTTACAGTATTTAGGGATTAGGGATTAGGGAACACACATTTAGGCTACTATTGACTAAAACTTTTCCCTGAATAAACTCCTTATTTGCTGCTTATTAATAGTTAGAAAGATAGTTAAGTTTAGGTGTGGGCATTAATATGTGCTTTATAAGTACTAATAAACAACCAATATGCTACTAATATGCATGCCAATAAGCAACTAGTCAGTAAAGTTCTATAAAATCAAGAATGTATCGTTCCTTCCTTTCCATATAATAAAATGGAATGGAGGTGTATGCTGTCAGGCTTTAGAAGGAAAACAAAAAACTAAAAGAATTCAAATGATTGGTGTGTGCATCACCGCATGAAATCTAACTCATTTTAAAGGGATAGTTTACCCAAAAATGAAATGAAGATTTTTTTCCTTTTTTTTCTATGCTGTGGAAGTCAATGACTAGCAGCAACTGCTTAGTTACCAGCATTCTTCAAAATATCTTTTGTGTTCAACAAAAGAAAGCAACTTATACAGGTTTGCAACAACAGGAAGGTGAGCAAATGGTTACCAAATTTTTTTATTTTTGGGTGAAGTGTTCTTTTTAGGCAGAGAGACACAAAGCGAAACATTTTCTGTTGCTCTCCAGCCATAAAGAAGCTGCGAGAAGCTGCTTTTTAATTGATTTGAGGTAATGTTTGTGGTTTTGGTGAAACTGAATCAGGGGAATGATGATGTGAAGCAGATTAAATGTGGTACAAGAATTGATGTTTGCACATTGCACGCAGCCTCTCTCAGTCTACTTCAGTCTCTTGGGGCTGCATTGGTCTGTAATTTGCATTATCTTACCAGTATCTCACAAAATGGGGGATATTTCTGGTGTCATGATGCTGCCAAATTTGTTATTAGCTGAGGAAGCAACAGGCTGAGAAAAATAATTGCACATTTCAGCTCTCATTGTCAAGTTACTTTCTGGCACTGGACTACAATTACTGTAGCCACACATCCGTACACACGCACACACTTATTGCCCTATTGCTTAATTTCCTGGACATTTGCGTCAATGCCTTAATGAAGCCTCCTGGACAAACTAAATGGGCCTCTACACCATGTTAAATCAGATATCTATTGTCACTACTCCAGAGAGCAAATCACTAACAGCCTCCCTGGAACAACAGAGGTCTGTGTTCAGTCAGGGAACTGTGAGAATGGTAAACAAAGACAAGAAAGTGAACCTGGGATTTTTAGGATTAAGCACAATCTTTTAGCAATTCCCATGACTGCCTGATTGCAGTTACTAATAATAGATTCTACCATGCCATAAAGTTTCTGAGTTTTGTGGTAAAAAGTGGTAACCTGCAATTGTTACTTCTCTGCTGCCAGATTAGTGCTTCTGTGGTTTCACTCAGTCCTGCCATCTACAGCCACTGGATGGTATAGGATTTCCCAATGCCAGCAACCTCTGCTATCATGATAACCCATGGTGGAGCTTGTTGTACCACATCACCTCATGTTCTCCCATCTGCTGGTGTCTGTGGTGTGCTCTGGAGTAATTGTGACCCTGGACCACAAAACCAGTCTTAAGTCGCTGGGGTATATTTGTAGCAATAGCCAAAAATACATTGTATGTGTCAAAATTATCCATTTTTCTTTTATGCCAAAAATCATTAGGATATTAAGTAAAGATCATATTCCATGAAGATATTTTGTAAATTTCCTACCGTAAATGTATCAAAACTTATTTTTTGATTAGTAGTATGCATTGCTAAGAACTTGATTTAGACAATTTAAAGGCGGTTTCTCAGTATTTAGATTTTTTTTCACCCACAGATTCCAGATTTTCAAATAGATGTATCTCGGCCAAATATTGTCAGATCCTAACAAACCATACATCAATGGAAAAATTGACACTTATGACTGGTTTTGTGATCCAGGGTCACAATTTATTTTATATATCATGTTTTATCTAGAATGGTAGTCTTTATGCTTACTGAGACCTGACAGCCTTTTAGACTCCAAATGAATGAAATGAATCAATAGGGCTTTTTTACACTTAAATACTTACCCTGGTTCTTTTTAACCCCGAATAAAAGGAATCCAGGGTTATCTTGCTTGGTTGGATGAACGCAGCGTGCAAAGTGTTTACATAAAGATTCTAGCATTGAACATCCTCATATACTGTACTATTGATTACTGATTGACTATACAAGTTGTCCAGAATGGACTTTTTGGAACATAAAGGTAAGAATAAAATGGTCTGTTCTTCACTTCAATATACTAACAATTTTCTCACCATTTGACAGTTTTCCCCTTAAATGCTGAAAAGACGGTTTATACAATACACAGTGTTTCTATAACTGTCCAAAGCATGTGAATGTGAGGCACTCAACTGGTTACTGGTTACTAAGCATCTTACTGTAACATTCTAACACTGCATCATTTCACACTGTACACGTTTGGCATTTTAATACAGGGTTAACAATGCAAAAGCGGTGCTAACCCTGTTCTGGAACAGTATTTCAAACTAGAGGGAAAAAGTGGCGCTAACCCTGCTTCTACATTACAACTGGGTTAAAAGCAGGGTTTAGAACAATGGTGACAGGGTTAAGCACAGTGTGAAAAACCCTGCAGTAAACCAGCGAAAGTCAGAAGTAATTATCTTAATTTGATGTTGTTTTATGTAAGAAAATATTGTCAGAAAAAAATAACTAAAACAGTTTTAACTTATTTGCATGCGATATTCAGTTATGCTATAAAATCTAATTAAGCGTGTTAAAATAATACACCTGTGTTTATCTCAAATCCATCAGTGAGGTTGCTTAATTACACGATAAATATCATAGACTTAGAATAGCTCATAGAAGTCCTACTTTTGTTGACTTTCAAGGAGATGAACCTGTGGATTTCATGAAATCTTTCAACACAATGAATCCATTGAAATACAATTAGAAAAACATTGCAAAACCTGGACAGCTATAATGCTGTCCCATCAAAGCTGAGAGAGCAATTGAGAAGAGGGACCAGAGAGAGAGGAGAGAGAGAATCCAGTTGCAGAAATTATTTTCTGAAATGGCAGAAGCTGATCAGAAATCTCTTCAACTCTTCACAGATAGAGAGTAGCCAGAATGAAGACATTTGAAAGAAGGAAAAAAAAAAAGAATGTTGTTGTCTGATCCTAATGTTGAGCTCTTTGAAAGGCGAAGTGCTATGTTTGCTTTAAACGAAGTATGGCTCAATGCCCAGGTAACACAATTGTAACAGAGTGTTCTGGACAATGACGGAAACACAAGCACCTGGCATTGGGGTGGTGATGCCTGTGATGCTGGCAGGCTCCTACACTTCCAAAATATGTGAATATGATCCCTTTTGTTTTTTCTCTCTTCCTCTAATGGTGTGCAGAGTATGTGAAAAAGGAGACACAGTTCAGTACAGAATATCCTGGACTGTGACTGATAATGTACCAAGTGCATGTGATGCTGCTAAGCTTTAATCTATGTTAAGAAGAGATCTTATCAGAAGACTTATCAGAGTAATGTTTGTTGTGTCTCCTGTCCCATGCACTCTCTGTACATGCTTGTTGAAGGCATTTTTTTTTAAATAATTTGTCCTTCAAAGCTGTTGGCTTCCTAATGACTTCATATTTTAGGTTTATAAAACTATCTTTGAAGACAAAATCACCAGTGTTGGGGGTAACGCATTACAAGTAACATGAGTTATGTAATCAGATACTTTTAAGTAACTAGTAAAGTAACGCATACAGTAGCTTTTTAATTTAGAAGGAAATATCTGAGTTACTTTTTCAAATAAGTAATGCCAGTTACTTTGTTCCCCATGTACTGACCAAAGGCTCTCCTGTCTGTATGTTGAGAGAAATCGGGAGTAAGCGCAGAGGCGTTATGTGCGCTGTGAATATAATGTTACTGTTGTTCTAGACTAAAGGTGAACATGCATTTACTCATCTCACCTGCACAAAAACAGATTCAATTTTCTTCAAAATTAATAAAAACTCAAATGCAAACTCAGAATATTATACAAACCTGCCATAATTAAATATGTTAAGACAAATATCATTTATGTATTAAATCCCATTTTCATAACCAATGTCTTTGCTACTGAATTTTATGATCCAATTCAACCATACTAAGCAAAAATGACACATTTCAATTCAAGTTTATTTGTATAGAGCTTTTTACGATACAAATAGTTGCAAAGCAGCTTTACAGGAAATTAAGTTTCTACAATACATTTATATATTGTAGAAACGTAATATATTTAACTTATGGTAAAATTGGGTCATTCTGTATGTTGTTTGAGGGTTGGCATCCTCTGAGGTCCTCTGAGGGGTTGGCATCTTCTGTTCTCAGGTGTTCTCAGGTCATCTCAGATCATTTAAGAGTTGGATCCAGACTGAAGCTTGTGTAATTCCTAGTTACCACAGGATGTTAATCCAGAAACATAGAAACAAATAGAGACGTAATTAGCGTAGCTGCTGTTCCATCCAAGCAAAAACGATTTGTTCAACCCAAGCTAAAGAATAATAATGTGTGTTTGAACAGATATAACTGCAGTACAAGATTATGAGATGCATTATGTGAATGCTTGGCTAAAGAGATGTGTCTTTAATCTAGATTTAAACAGAGAGAGTGTGCCTGAACCCCGATCGTTATCAGGAAGGCTATTCCAGAGTTCGGGAGTTTTATTTAGATTTAATTTTTGTTATTGCTGAATAGTGTTGAACTTTTTTCTCCTGCGTTAATATTCTTCATGCAATTTGTTTGAGTTGCATCCTCTACTGTACATACATGAATTTACATTTCCTTCAGCCTGAGGCGTATTCATTTCACTTTTGTTGTGAAAGGGCTTTTACGTTTGTGAAAGAAGAACTTTTTTATATTAAAAACAAACAATCAAGCCCTGCCCAGATTTAAAAAGTAATGAAAACATAATGCATTACTTTCCATAAAGAATAACTAAGTAATGTAATTTTAAAAATAATTTTCCCCAACACTGTAAAGCACCTTGTAGTAATGGTGATTTAAAGTAATATTGTGACATCTTGTGGTATATAGACCTGTCTTTGAGTGCATTTTTAGAGCTAGAATTAGATTTAATATTGTTGAACTTGGCAGAGATGCTGTTTTAAATAATATTATGATGAAAGCAGTATATTCAGGATGTTGTTTTCCCGCTTAGTTGAGGCTGTATGAAAACAGCGATAAAAGGTATAGTTTTAATCGATGTAAAAATGCTTGTATGGATGTTATTTACATTACATAATAGTAATAAAGCATTTTTGTAAGTTGTTGTTAAGCTCAATATAAAGTGGGAATATCTGAACATCAACCAGTGTGTGTTACTAATGTTTGTGGACTCTTTCTTAACATAATTTATCTTTAAACAAGTGTGTATTATGCACATTTGTGAACCTATTGTACATTGTGACCTATTTCATCACTACTTTATGTTCTATATTATCATTATTTAACAGCAAAAGAGCATTTTTTTTTTTAAAATTAAGGTGTACCTGGACCTTATTGACCATTTTCATCTATTATATATTCATCTTTAATACTATTATGTAATGTAAGAGTCCACAATATTTATATGGCCAAAAATATTATCACAATATGTTTTCCATATCATACGATATTGATAATTATCACGGTATTAATTTAATGGGGAAGAAAATGCTTAACAAGTTTGCTAGAACATGAGAATAATTGTAAACATAACTTGTTTGTTCACAATTAAGCTGTACAGAGTAGCTATCTTTTAATTAGAGCCCCCATAAAATACATTTTATTTTCTCCTAAATTCTGGATTTCTTGCTTTATGATTTAATACAGATTTATCGTCAAAAATTCTGTCTAATGAAATAAATTTAAACAACTTTAACAGTTAACCCAATATTTTAAAATGCAATTAATTGAAAATATAACAATTAATTTACAACAATAATGCTGCAAAACAACTGTATATATTAAAACATGGATGAAAATATATATATTTTTAATATTTAGTGACTCTCAGAACAGCTCTGGAGATGAAGTTCATGTGTTCATGTCCTCCATAGTGTGAGACGGTAGACATTGAAAACACAGCGAATGTCAGGTGTGTTTGAGTTGTTTAGTAGACAAAACTATGCAACTCTTTCACACTGAGACACGCAGGTCATGCAGAACTATTAGTGACATGCACTGACTGGCTGTTGTGGTGTTTATTTCTGCTGTGTGTTAGGCTGTTATAGATTAATCCACGTAGAGAAAAAATGTCAAGACTTTGTCATCATTATTGACATAAATTATATTGCAATCTCAATATTATATTGTTTATAGTCCAATCCTAATTATAATATATATATATAGATTTTTTAAACATTTTTATTGAGAATTTACAGTAAAGGAGACATTTTTGTCCAGGCTTGATCACTCATAAGCAATAATCGACAATGGATAGCACCCACTTACATGCCTTTAAGCAAGCACTACTGGGTGAATGTTACATCACCTAATTAATATGCATGAAGCTGATTATTCCTTCATATCTGAATAAAGGAATTTTTTGCATGGCCAGACAAGCTGTAGCTGGAAGCCAGTGTTACACCTCAGTAACTGCAGCCCATGTATTTGTATAAGGCACTCTAATGTATCATAAGAGTATCCATGTTTTGATACTCCAGTGTTATTATGTGGTTGTGACTGTGAGGGATTTCAGGACCCCTATTTTCATAATCTCCCACAATCCTCTCTGGTATATTTACATATAGTGAAGTTTGAATAGTGCACAAAAGCCAGTGTGTCCCCATGCTCGGCTGGTATTAATAACAATATGATATGTCAACAACTGACTTGTGAAATTAAAGTCCTCCTGCACAGAACATTTGTCTATCTCCACTCACCTAAGCAGCACTCTCCAACATTCTTACAGCTTTTTTGGCCACCTAATGTGAGCGTGAGTTTCCTCCTCTGATGTTGGCAACCCCCATTTCTATAAACATTGTTAATTCATTATCGGTTGAGCTCTCTTATGTGTGCAGTAAAATTGTTGTAGCATAGCCCATACGCAAATGCAACATATGTACATATATTAAATATCCATATATGAAACATATGGTAATTTGACCTAAAAACATATATGAAACTGGAACAATTTCCTTTATGCCATGGTCTGTCTGAATACTGGATTCTGATTGGCTGGCAGGTGTTGATTAAATTCGTTTAACTGCACAGGTAGTTCCAGGTCAGTTTAATCACGTTCTATATTAATGCGCTTCCTATAAACATTGGTAACCATAGTAACATACAGTTACAGTTGAATAGTAATTCAGACGAAAATAACCGTCATTTTTATCATTTTTATCGCACAAATATTATTAACATCTTTAATATGTGAATGCTGGGAAATGACCATGGCATAAACGGGGTAATCAACGGCTAGCTGTGCATTAAACTATTTGAATGCACTCTGCTGCGCATCGGGTGGTTCTTCGCCTTCACGTCGTGCATTCAAATCGTTTAATGCACAGCTAGCTGTTGATTATCCCTTACATATTAAGATATATATCTAGTCCATATATGTATGTGTAATACATTTTTGTACATATATGTCATGTACAACATATAAAACATAAAAACATATAGATTTTCTGTATTCTGTTGTTTTAATAAAGTTGCATATGTAAATAATATATATTCTGACATATATGGTTGCATATACAGATTTTACTATGAGGATTTTATATGTTATGAATTCATATCTACCCAGACAATGTAGGTATATGGAAATTACATATGATCTTAAGCCCTGTTCACACCAAGAACGATAACTATAAAGATAAATATAAAGATAAAAAAATTAGCATTCACACCAGTGAACGATATCCTCTGTTTATTCTAAGCGCACGCTCATCTGGCACTTTAAATTCTTAAGCTCATGATTGTGTGTCAATTATTTTATCGTTCATCAGCTGGGAAAAAAAATCGTTCTGGAAGTGATTCCAACGTTATCGTTTCTCTGTGCCTTTATCATTATAGCTGTGGTGTGGACTTTGCTATTCTTTAATACTGAGAATGATTTTTAGAACTATATCTTTATCGTTATCTTTATAGTTATCGTCCTTGGTGTGAACGGGCCTTTATAGGTAACATATGGGAATATCACTCTTGATATAGGGCTATATATGTCATATATTACATTTCATTATGTACAGTAAAGTGTAAAGAGTCAAAATTAGCAACACAACAAGCTATTTGTTTGTTTAGGTGTTTGGCTACTGTTTTCCAGAAAAATTCCAATCCATGCATTTACATTTACATATGCATTTACATATTACATTTTGTACAACAGTTAGTTTCAAATTTGATTGTCTAGGTCAGAGGTTCCCAAAACTTTTTGTTTGATGAACCCCTTGGACGTAAAACATTTACTTGAGTATATATCTTAATATTTTAATGACACTTTTGGATGTTCAGAACAGATTAACATAATAGCTCATTTATAATGCTATTTTTACTATTTCTACCCTATGTATGTGTATAGGCCAGGGCAGAAGTAGTATGCGAGTTTATGCAATTTTAGATTCTGTCTCATTCATTCAGAAATACCACTGCTGTGTGTTGCACTTAGGTTCTACTTTGAATTTATTTGTATTTTTGCTTTGGGAACAGATATAGTTACAATAATTTTTCTGAAATGTAAGCTTCTCAGTAAACTTTACTGAACTATCGTACAGGTTAAAAGCAATGTCACATTTAAAATCATGCTGACTGTCTGAATATCATCACAGCTTTCGATTACAGATTTGAACAGCTTGCTTGTGTGATATGACTTAAATAAATAATGTGCATTATAAGATGTGGAATTCAGTAGGCCAGTAGCTTACAGTGGGAATATGATGTGAAGCGGGTGAGGCACGCTCCTATCTGTCTTTGTGCTGTGCGCATGTGTGTGAAACGATCCATAATTGAATACAGCTGATATCTCACTATCATGACTCACCATCTTTTAATAGTGGCAGAGTTCTTTTTTTGAACCCTCACAACCAAAACACAAGGGCATTAAATGAAGAGGGAGATGCATTTCAGGCCCAATCTTTTACAAGAGAACTCTGATGTGTTGGCACAATAGAGCCTTGATCTGTCGGTTAAACGAATCTCATGTCACTTCCCTCAGAGTATTCATGGTTCATCGAAACAGAAAGTGTTCGACATATGCTTTTGCCATCTCTTATTAAGCAACACTCCTAAACACGGGAGCCCAGCAGTTCATTTCAACCATTTGTTATGCTGCAGCTTTAATCCAATGAATTATTAAATGGCACATTTATTACACAGCCCTTTGCTTAAGAAACCACTGCTGCAGAGGAAACCAGACTGTAGATATACTCCTCAATTCTTTATTTATTTTAATTATGCATATATTATGCATTCTTTCTCCTCTGTCTGCACCTAGGCCTATATGTGAAATGATTCTCTTCTTTTGCTTTTTTTCCACCTTTTATACTAGTTTCCTCAGGGACTGTGTTCTGATTTTGTCTCTGCTTCAGCATGACAGGCTGAAAAAAAGATGGGAGGGGAGAAAAAGTCCGTCAAATAAACGTGTAAAACAGAATTGAGAAGGAGCTGCTTTTGAAGAAGTGGATCTGTGGAAATAGGCTTAGATCTCAGGGTTGTCAGTCTACGGCAATGAGTCCCCTTTGATGTGGCAACGAGGAAGAGTCGCTGATGTGTTTGTTCAGATGGAGATATCCCCTCTGTCTGTCTGTCTGTCTGTCTGTCTGTCTGTCTGTCTGTCTGTCGGTCTGTCTGACTGTATGTCTTTGTGCAGGAGTGTCACACCTGCTCAGTGGATGATTCTAGAACAGCATGTGCTATTCAGTACCATAGTACATTCACATAAAGACTGTATATGCACACGTGCAGGAAGACTCCAGGTCTATGTGTTATTCAAAATTGAATCGAGAATGTGTTTTAATTTCCAATTCAGTTCCAGAATTTGAATTGAATTTAGCAAACAGAATGCAATTTGAATTTTAATCAACTTAAAATGAATAAAAAATGAAAAGAAATGTATATCTTTCTATTTTTAACTAGCAAAGCAAAGTTCAGAACAAACATTTAAATAGAACTTGAAGGAGATTTATTTATTTTTTTGGTAAATTTAAGAAACTGTTTAAAAGTGATGTGATTAAGAAATACAGAATACATGTCTGATTTGTAAATTATATTATTCATTATCATTTCAATATTCAATATAAATTTAAAATTCCTTAATGGAATGTTATATTAGTATAATTTGTGTTTAATTGTTAAATTTATTACTAATTTATTAACTGTTGATTTAATAATTAGTTCAATTACTATGAGTTGATAATGAGGAGATCATAAGCAAACTATTAAGAACGTTTATTAATATACATTTGAGTGATTCTGAGAGTGTAAAGTTGAAGAATAAAATCTAATTGGCTTTAAACATTCATGTACAAAATTATTCAACCCCCAAAAGTCAAATTATGTGCAAATTTTTTAGTGAGTGAGTGAGTGACGTGACGTGTTGCCAAGTATGGTGAAACATACTCGTAATTTGTGCTCTGCATTTCACGCATCCAGGTGAGTAGGGACCAAGAACATTCTATGACCAATCCTGGCACCAAGCTTAAGTAGATTTGAATATACTTTGGGATGGCTGTCCTGCAGGAAAGTCATGAAACTTATGAACAAGGCTGCCAGCTGTGTCTCTAGAAAGCTTTAGTGTTTTGGAAATTTCCTTGTAGCCATAGACTTTCGAATATAATAAAACAATTTGTTTTCTATAGCCTTTGTGAGAACTCTTTTGACTTATTTTGACCATATTTGCTTCTCATCTTTATTTTTGTTATAGAATTTCCAAAGGCCTAATTGTAATTTAACACAATTTTGTACCATACCATACAAGTAAGTTACTTAAAAGCAGAAGCGTTGAATAGGGTTGAATAATAATGACATAACTGTGTTACAGAAGAAAATAAAACATTCTGGCTATAACTCATAAACATTACAGTGCATATTGAAATGATCATGTTTAATATGCCATATCAATTTGTCCATTGGGTTCAAATCTTCACATTACAGTTAAGTAAATTCATCATCCTGTCAGTTCAATTTTCTATTCATCCTCCTGGGGTGTCCATTTCAATTCAGATCATGAATTGAAAGGAAACCAATCTTTCTATTTTGAATTTTTCGTAACCTCTATACACTCCCACAGATTCCTAATATGAAGCCTCTGGGAACTTCACAAAGCCAGTTGTTTTGTTCTTCTCTCTAGGAATCATTCCCATCATGCACCAATGCATGCAAGACCACATATCAACAATTAAGTGACCTCTATGTCTAAATGCAATGTTTTTACTAAAACCTTTTTTAAATATTACAAGATGAATAACAACTTGATAAAATGACCTTTGCAGCCCACATCAGCCTGTGCTCAGGTGCTGTGAAAAAACCACTCTGTAGAATGTCACATCCTGTTAGAGGTGAATCGTTGTTTGCAGGAAAGTTTGTCACACATTTCTCAAGCAGTATTTTGTCTGACTTGGCCCAGACATGCTACAGTGCTGTGTGTGTGCGTGTGTGTTCTGTCACTTTATTAGGGGTAGCAGTGACTCAGGGGGTGAAGAAACGATTTTCAGCACCCCTGCTCTCCTCTTCTTTGTAATTAGTGAATGTGTTTGTGTGTGTGCCTGACTCTGTCTTTGTGTATTCTTTGATTTATCTGGGGTTGTTGCCCTCCAAAAGGCATAATCAGTGTTGAGTTTAGAGATCACTGAATCAGAAAATGAGGTGGCATATGTGAGAAGGTATTGGGGATGTTTGGGACCGACCCCCTCTCTGTGATCTCATTTTCTTATTGTTTATTCAGGTATATCTACATATGCTCATATGGCGATAAACACTGAAGTTGTGGAAGATTTGGAAGTAGTTTTTGTTTTAGCCTCAGGTCATTTAATTAAGGTTCAAAGAAGTCCCGTCTCTAAATTTCCTTCCTTCCAAAGGTCTAAACAATCAAATATCTCAAAATAACTTAAACTGCTTCGGGAGCTGATGCTGTGTGACTACGAAAGTAAAAAAATAATAACATGCATTTCATTGTACATTTTCAAGTTGGCAGTATTGGTCGACCTATAGAGTATATTGCCAAAGCTCCCATCTTCTGTCTTCATTGGTTTATTGTCTCTGATTTACAGTTTATTTGACAAAACTACTAAACAAGTAGAAAAAAGAATTATAGCATTTGCTTTTCTGTTATTAGTAATAGAACAGGAAATTAAATACTACAACAGGATTACACAAGTTGCCATATAAAGTATAAATCTGTTTATTTTAGATTATTTTTTATCAAGTTCAAATAGTTAAATTGGCCTGTTTGCCATAAACTGGAACTTTTTAAAAACTAAATCATTATTCTCCCATTCACCATACACAGTCTTCTGGAGCAAATAAAGTACAAAATCAAATTTATGCTGTTTTAATAACCAATATGAAGATAAAATTTAACTCATAAAAACTTAGGTGGCGCTGATAGCCTCGTGGACAGTGTGTCAAGTTGTAGTATTGCGCTTCGGGCGTCCCATGTTCGAATCCCATCTTTCCCGATCCCGCCCCCCTCTCTCTCTCCCCCACTTTGCTTCCTGTCACTATACTGCCCAGTCAAATAAGGCAAAAACAGCAAAAATAAATAAATAAAAATGATCACATCAGATTGGGCTCAGTACAAAGTCATTGCCCACTCACAGAGTTCTGCGCACACAACATAACGAAAGAAGCTTTTGCATCTCTCACTTGGAGTAAAAAATACTGAATATTGCTGCATCAACCTGAATACATCAATTTATACCAACAAAACTATTACATGGGCTAAATCATGTGTAAATATCTCTTTAAAACTTTAATTCCAGGCAATTTTTGTGGTGTAAAGTCATGTCCTTGCTAATTTTATTAGCTATTATTTAATACATTTAAAAGTATTAAATAATAAACAATAAATAGTTGAAATAGTCTGATTAGTCAGACTGATTTGTCCTTATAAAATCAATTAATAATTCAGTTCCATTAAAATTTACTACATCAATTGTTAGTGCACAATAATAAAAAAAATCCTTAGAAAATCAGATTACTATAGGGCCAAGTTAGCTTTTTTTTTTGAAGTGCATGTTTACAGTCACGACAGACAGGTGCTAGCATTATTAAACCTGGTGATTGGATGAACATATAAAAGCCTACACAGTGGTGCCACATTAGGCTTGCAGTGTTATGTATGTATTCACTTTGTATGAGAATAAAATGGCAGTGGCAGATACATTGAACTGATTCAGTGTTTCCCACAATATATGATTCCTGTTAAAACACACTGTGATATCTTTCTGTAATATATGTCACTGTGTCTTTTCAGTTAATGTACAGTATCTCTCCAACCAGACCTTCTGGCACGGAATACTGTAGCTCTTCATACGAGGTCATTCTTTGGTCCTGGACTCCAGAAGTTCCTTGTTTATAGCTCTTATAATTCCCTCGCTATAATAGCCAGAGATAGAGCAGGCTCTGTATGTGTAAAAAGAGACTTATCTAATCTAACACGACGGCCTGTTTCCTGCCACCCCATCCCATAACTCAATCCAGCTCTAACATATCATCTCCTCTCTCTCTCTCCAGTGCTCTCTCTCTCTCTCTCTCTCTCTCTCTCTCTCTCTCACACACAGACACACACACACACACACAGCTGGGTCTGGAGCACTTCACTGAAAGAACGTCTCTCCTTCTCAAAATAGAAGCTGCATGTAAATGCTAATAACCTGTGAATATTTCCTTAGTAATATATTCAGAACTTTTAACATTACACTGTAAAAAAATCCACTACATATGTTCCGCTTTACAAAACCGTCTGACTCTTTCCTACTACTGTAGGCAAATGCTAAGAAATTTTCCTACATAAAAACCCTTAACAGACCAGTTCCCCTAAATTTTGATCCAGTGTAATTAAAGTTGTCTGAGCAAAGAATTTCATATTGCTGACATGTTAAGCATATGTGAGTTCCCAGCATGCATTGCAGCATTAATTAAAGCTGGAGTATGCAGATTCTGTTAGTGTCACCTAATGGAGCTACAAAAATGTTTTTAAATGTTTTTAAACACTCTTTGCAAATGCCCATTTCACACTTCATGTGTCCCCAAACTCAAACATCATAAACACAGCTCTTATAGGTTTATAAAAATAGAGTAATGACAAAAACAGTTCATTTTAAATAATCTGTTTCTTACATTTCTATATATACAGCTAACCCCCCCCCCCCCCCCCAGTAAATTAGTTTATTGTGTCACTAAATGAAAATTTGCTGAACAAGAAATTTGTTGTCTTGATGATTTCATCAAATGAATGAGGCAGTCTGCATTTAGTGATAAAGAAATTCAAATTGACAAATTAGTGTAATTTCGTACAATTTTTAGGATAATAGTTAAGAGAACTTAATCTGAATGCATCCCTAGATTTTCATTCTCAACCATTTATTTATTTAGTTTTTTTGAGTGTAATTATTTAGATTTCTTTAGTTTGTCTTTAAGTAATGATGATGACCCAGGGGTTTTTCTGTGGTCAGTGCATTTTCTGGACTGTGTATGAGGACATCCTTTGTGAAAATATTGGAATATAATAAGAAGAATCGAAAACAGTTTAAAAATAAACTAAAGAATTTGGACCCATGGTATTCTGTAGTCTGAATCACCATGTAGACAGTTTAATGTTTTTAAGTTTTGTTAGAATTTAGCAAATGGTTATAATTATAACACATATTAGAGCACATCTGTATGTTCCATGTTGTTACAGTATGTTCCTGTAGCTCAACTTGCAGTGGTTTCCATGTAACACACATACAATACATACAATGGTAAAATGTATAGTTTGAAAGTCACTTTTAAGGGGTCGTAGATTACGATTTCACCTTTTTAACTAGTCTGTAATGTGGCTGTTTGAGCATTAACAACATCTGCAAAGTTACGATGCTTGAAGTTCAATGCATCGGGAGAAATTGTCTTGAATTCGCTTTGTAAGGCCTACAACAAACGGCTGGTAGTGACTGGAATGAACTACTTCCTGGATTAGTGACATCACAAACCCTGAAATTAACATAAACCCTGCCCCGGGGAGCCCGCAACAGAGGGGGTGGGGCCATTTTATGCTGTAGCAAGAATGTAAACAAAGGCTCCGCTAGCCATTAGCAAAATGCTAATACATACTTATCCATCAAACTCATACTTGCATATTTTATGCTCGATCCTCTTCAGTAATATTCTCTGCGTATGACTCGGGCTGAAATTGAAAAGGCAATATTGACCCCATTGTTTACAATACACCGGGAGCGCATGCAACTACCCGTAATGGGGTAAGAGACGTGATGTTTCCAGAGTACCTGAGGTGGTTAGCGAATCACAAACACTCTGGGCCAGCTAACCAATCTGAGCCCATTGCGAATTTCTGAGACAGGAACCAGGAAGTTAGCAGACCGTTTTTAGAAGAACGGAAAAGTGGTGTAGAATAAGCTCATTTACATACACTTTGCAGAATCAGCAAAATGTTATTTTACCAAAATAAGAGGGATTATACAATATGCATGTTATTGTTTATTTAGTACTGACCTGAATAAGATATTTCACATAAAAGATGATTACATATAGTCCACAAGAGAAAATAATAGTTGAATTTATAAAGATGATTGTTTTGGTTTTCCAGCATTTTTGCATATTTGAACCCTTTCCAACAATGACTGTATGATTTTGAGATCTTTTCACGCTGAGGGACTCATATATGAGGGACTGAGGGACTCATATATGCAACTATTACAGAAGGTTCAAACCCTCACTGATGCTTCAGACCAAACAGCATAAAGTGAAAACTTTTTGAATTTGAAGATCAGGCTAAATTCACTTATTTTGTCTTCTGGGAAACATGTAAGTAACTTCTGTAGCTTCTGAAGGGCAGTACTAAAATATATATATATATATATATATATATATATATATATATATATATATATATATATATATATATATATATATATATATATAATATTTAGCATATAAGAGAAATATCACATCTTCATTCTGTTCAAAAGTTTTCACCCCCCAGCTCTTAATGCATTGTGTTTCCTTCTGGAGCATCAGTGAGGGTTTGAACCTTCTGTAATAGTTGCATATGAGTCCCTCAGTTGTCCCCAGTGTGAAAGGATGGGTCTCAAAATCATACAGCCATTGTTGCCATTTTTGCAACATCTATGATTTTTTGTTGTGTGAAAATAATCAGCGTGAAGATTCCTCAGAATATATTCTTTTGATTTCCGCAGCATAAAAGTGGTGACAGAATTTTCACTTTAGTGGTGCTTGGGTATATCAGTGTGTTTAGAACTCACTCAAATCACAACAATAAATCCCTCTGTCTTTTGGTTTAGTCCCCCTCTAAGTGTCCTCTGAAATCTTCAGAGTATTTTTGTGTGGTCTAATATTTCTTTCCTCTCTGCATGTGTATGTGCGTGTTTACATTCAGATCTGTCACTAAGGGTATGTGTGCCTAGAATGGCTCAAGGAGACAGGATTGTTCTTTCTAAATTACCGTTATAGATCCAGCAGCAGGAGTCTGTCTTGTTTGGCTGCCTCCCAGTTTCTCCATCCTCTAGCATTTCTCTGTATTCCTTCCTGTCTGTTCCACATTGGGGGATAAACCTGCCATCACTGAGGATACACTCCTGCAGGACGGAGATTTAATTAACGAGTCCTTGAAATCAGCCAAGACTGGAGATGCCCAAGCTAAAGCTAGCAGGTGCTGTGGAAGAAAATTCACACTGAAACTATAGCTAACACCAGTGAAGACACACTGTACACACAGTATTATGCTCTAACCTCAGGAAACCAATAAATTAGCATGAATGCCAGTTAAAGGGGCTACAGTATATGGAAAAATGTTCATGTATTGATTTTTATATGAAGGACTCGGGACGGTTTTACTGGGGAAGTCAAAAGGATGTGACATTTATGCACACTCCAGAGAGCCTCTCTGTCTTTATGACACACGAAACAAATTCTTATAAAATGTTTGGGTTAATACCAAAAAGCTATTCTGTACTGTAATGTCATGGTTCATGCAATAGCCAGATCTACATAGTCTGTAGTCTCAGATATTCTTTATAATCAAATTATAAATTGCAGGTCTGGTGCAAACATATCCACATCACTATGATCAGATGCTTTCTTAACTGCTGTTTTCACACCTCCTTATTTTTCATGTATGTTTATTTTGTTATTGAGAGGAAAGTATGCAGCACATATTTACATATTCATCTAAATGCCACTCTTAGCAGCGTGGGTGATGTTTGGATGTTATTTAACAGTATATCACTGCAACGATATTTTCAGCTTCTTTTTACTTCTAAGCAAAGAACAAAAAAGAACTTCACCGTGAGTATATCGGGGCACTGAATCAGTCTCTTGTACGTTACATGTGAGCTAAAAATGAACCTAAAATGCTAAATAATTCGCCTAATGAAGGATGGTAAAGATTTATTCATAAAAGCACAAATTAAAAAAAAATTCCATGCATTTAAAAATGCTTTTATCTGTTTGCTATTTGTAGTTAGTATTTACCTTTTTTTCATAGTTTGATTTTTGGTTGAATTTTGTTAAAAGGCATTGTAATATATTATTAATTTTAATATATAATAGTGTAATAATAATTGATAATAATTGTAAGAAAAATTGTATTGTCTGTGTTTTTTCATTTGAACATTTAGTGACATTTCACTGGTATTTTGACGACTGAACTAGGAAATTTCCCCAGTTTCCATTTCACAAATGTGGTCATCTTACTGGCAGGAGCTGTGAGGGATAATGCTTTATTGTGTGATCTCATTTGCTACCACTGGAATTTTAAGTTGACAAATTCTCTGTTGCATTATTCTTTGAAATCATACGTTGTTCATTAGGTGGTCATATGTTAGACAAACAAACAAAAAAACAAGCAAACAAAAATTTTAGATTTAGACTGGATCTACACTGCACTCAACTGTTTTACAGTTTACATTTAAGGGCCTCAAGATAGGTATGAACTTTGCAAATCAAGTTCAAATATTAAATGTAATTGCATTTATAAAGCTGTAAAAGACCCTGTATGTTTTTATTCATTTTATGAAGAAGTAATAGTAATAGTAGTTAAAAAACAACAACAACAACAACAACAACAACTAATATCTGTTTGTTTAAACAAGAACAACTGATATGCAGGCAATTGCACTGTGTGGGTGATGTTATAGTTCACAAAAATTTAAATTCTGTCATTTACTCACCCTCAGGTTTTTTCCAAACCTCTATAAATTTCTTCCTTCTGTTGAACACAAAAGAAGACATTTTAAAGAATGACGGTAACCAGTTGCTTGTAGCCATTGACTTCCGTATAATTTTTTTCAC
Organism: Acrossocheilus fasciatus; assembly: GCA_036784905.1. NCBI lineage: Eukaryota > Metazoa > Chordata > Actinopteri > Cypriniformes > Cyprinidae > Acrossocheilus > Acrossocheilus fasciatus. The sequence continues at coordinate 21,764,116 of CM071938.1, forward strand.
ACTACGTCATGTTTTCTTTCAATTACAACAGCTTTAGTATATCTTTTTGGAACTGATTTGTTGTAGGCCTCACTGATTGTATGCACCTCTGTTTATAAGTGAAACAATCTTTATTTATGGATCATTTTAGCAATTTTCACTCAAAAACCAATGACATAGTTACTCTCTTAACTCTTGTAACTAGTTGCAACTTTCCATCCTGTGCACTTTTATTGATGTAATGACTGATGTTGAGACTAAGACCACTTCAGTGTTTAGTATAGTCTGCAGCGATGAAGAACATAATAAAATTAAACCTAAATGAGTATGGTATGCTCCACTCCAGATTTGCCATCATTACTGCCATGTTTAGCAACATGAGTCAGCCTATTCATAAATTCCCCACTGAACCACATCTCTGAAATGATCTCAGACTACATCATGGTCACACATTAAAAGCTTTTGAATTTCCATGCGGAAATGTTATAAATGACACGTGTAATGTAAATGTAATTATGACATATATTGGCCTATATATATTAAAGTGATATTACCATATTTATATGCTACGTAGACTTAACTTAAGAAAATTGAGGTAACCCATTGCCTTAAAATTATTAATTAAATAATAATAATAATAATTTAAAAAAAAAAGTTAAGTGAACTTGACAATTTGCTTAACTTATTTTTTTTTAAATTATTATTTACTTAGTAATTTTAAGGCTTAGTAATTTTAACAGCTTTCCTGTAGCTCAAATAGTAGAGCATGGCGCTAGTAACGCCAAGATCATGGGTTCGATTCCCAGGGAAAGCAAGAGCTGATAAAATGTAAAAACTGTAACTTGAATGCAATGTAAGTCGCTTTGGATAAAAGCGTCTGCTAAATGCATAAATGTAAATGTAAATGTAAGGCAACGGTTTTCCTAAAAAAAATTTAAGTTAAGTTAACATCACTTTTTACAGTGTACCTGTAAGTCGATAATATCGACAAATATTTAAATGCTTTAGGATAAAAGCATATAGTAAATAATACATATGTTAATGTGATTTATTTTGATATGTAGTGTTATGTATGTTAGCAATATATATTTAATTATATATATTTAATTCATGTGTGTGTGTGTGTGTGTGTGTGTGTGTGTGTGTGTGTGTGTGTGTGTGTGTGGAACAACAAGAATGGTATTACTTAATTGCAGGGAGGTACACAGTAACTTTCATACAGGCATTTTCTGCGAAATTCTGTCATTCTTTCATTATTATTCAATACCACTGGTCAATTAACACAACTCTAATACACATGTCGAAACTTGTCAGGAAAAGCAGAAAAGTCTATGCACAACAATCTTCTTTCCTCCCACTTGGCAAACAACGTGCACACTTCTGGTCCCCCTGGATGGGTGAAAAAGAATGAGACAGAGGTGGGAGGGTGGCAGCAAGTTTCAAGATGCACACCCAACTCCTTATTCCTAGAAGACTGCTTTCAAGAAAACAACGCGTGTGAGCATGCCTGGGACCCAAGGAGTGTAACACTCACACACTTACATACTCACGAGAGAGTGGGGGAGTCATCGGCTCTGCTTTTCAATCTAAATGCAAATGTGAAGAACAGGAACTCATAAGCAACAGGACAGAAGATAAAACAAAAGAGAAAAAGCAAAAGCTTAAGAAACACTTGTGTGTCATCATGTATGTTTTAGAGTGTGTGAGTATGCATAGTTCCTATGAGTTTATGTTGTGATCAATAGAAGACTTTGTTTTTCCATGGATGTGTGCCTGTCCGCTCGTGGAATGTGGCTAATTCTTCTTTAATGAGCTGCTGATGTCATTAGTGTGAGGTGTATGCATCACTGCGTCCTCAATTGGCTGAAACCATAGTGATGAGGCAATCCACACGCACATAGCCGTCACGTCAGGCTGTGAAATGAAGATGCAGTTCTGTCAGAGCAGGAGTCATCCGTGGCCCATCGGTCCGGGGATGGTTTAGAATCTTGCTGTTTTGTTTTTCTTAAATCAATTTGTAAGCTAGTCAAATGTGGGTGTCTTATAAAGGTATAAAGGTTGTTGTTTTGTTCTCTTTGTGTGTTAATGAACGACTGACCAAATTCATCCAAGTTAAAAAAAAAAAAAGGTTCATTCATTAAACTGATGTGGCAAACCAGCAGAAAGAGAAACAATTATAATGAAGCCAGTGCATAAGAACCTGACCCTGCACCATATTTACAAATAAACCCTAAGTGACAGTTACAAAGCCACAGAAAGATTTGTTTACCCTTTATTGTGGGTGTATAATGAGGTTGTGTATGGTGTCCTCAGAAATGGGCTGCTCATTATCAGTAAAAGCTGTTCACTGGTTCTGAAACATTTCCTTGTAATACACCTTGAGCTCCTCTAATAAAACGAATATTTCAGGATTACTCAGGTACTGAACTTATTAACTGAATGTAGCGTGTGGTAAAAGCATTACATAAAATAGAATACATTAAATACCTTACACTCAAGAGATGGCAATGTACTTTTAAAAGAAAACTTTAATAATTTAAGTTAATAATCTTTTTGGTTTGTCTGATGAATAAAAGTGGCCAATGCATAATGTAATCCATCATTTATTTTTGGGTTTACGAATGCCTTTGTGCGTATATATGTGTGTGCTGGAAAAAGAGCTAGAAAGAGATGCTCTTTGGCAGATGGCTCATATTTCTCCACTCCAGTTGTGAATCTCGGCCCACAGCCGAAACACATAAGCAGCTTCCAGATTAATAAATAAGCAGGCAAATAATTGGCACCAATTAAATATTGAAATGCAGCGGTTGTTTACAGAAAAATGACTGGAGCTACAAATTGGGACATTAAGCTCCACTATAAGACAGCATGTTATCTCATTTTACAGATTCATTTGGCAAGCATCAATCTTCTACTATGTCTTTTCATGTGATTATCTTGTTACAGCCACTTCAGTCTGACTGTGTATCATGGCATTATGTGTCATATAATGTGTTATTTTTATGACAAAGAACATATGTCTCATGGCCGTCCCATACGCAGATGTAATACATATATTAAATTTCCATATATGAAATATATTGTCAAGAGGTAAAAACATATATGAACCCTTTTAGAAACTAGAACAATTTAATATATTAACATAAATATCTAGTGTATGTATGTTTATGTATGTGATACTTGTTGGATATATTTCATGTACATCATAAAACATGCAATACATGTGGATATTATATAAATAAATATAAAATATAGACATGCATTTAAAAAAATGTATTACAAAATATTTATAAACATATAAACATTTTGTATATATGTTGTATGGTATTATATGGTTGCGACATACAATACCATATATTAAAAAAATCACAAAAAATGTATTAATATATGTACATATATATTAGTTTTACTATGAGGATTTAATATATGTTATAAATGTATATCTGCCCAGAGAATGTAACGTATGTGAAAATTAAATATTGCTTTTTGGTAACGTAAAATGACAATATCACTCTTGATATATTGGGTAATATTGGTTTGACTAAACCAAAAATCTGTGGTACATTAAATCTCAAAAATCTTCAACATCTGCTGCCATAGCCATATTGTATTATAGCTATTGTGTCAAGATTTGGCTGGTTATCATGGTCCAGTTAGATTCTACACCAACACATAAATCAGTAGTATATTGTTACATTGCAGTAAGTCAAGTCACCTTTATTTATATAGCGCTTTTAACAATACAGATTGTGTCAAAGCACTTAACAGTATCAAATTGGAGGATAGATGATGTCTTAGATGTCTTACCAATTACATTTTAAAGTGTGAAGGTCTCCAGAAGGTCCTGTGATGATTTTAGCTTGACTTTAACTGTTTTAGTCACTCAGCTTTGGGCTTTTGTTCATTTTCATCCTTGAGGGCTTTGTGGGTGTAAGTCAAACAGTGAAATGGAGAGATTTCAAGCAACATTGGTATCCAAACCAATTAGAGCCAGTAGGGTTGTCCATGTGGTAGACTGAGAGACACAAGACAGAGCATTAAGGCAGTATTTGGGTAATGCCTGCTGTCCTGTACACCACTGCGTAATTGAAATTCATGAGGAAAACACCATGTGAATGCCACCTCTCGAACATTTTGTTTTCCTTGAGAAGCAACTCAGCTGGGATCTGTGGGAACACATTTACAGTGCTTGAGACAAAAATACATCTCTGATAAATACTGAAACACTATACTTTGCTTATTTGAGGTGTGTTGACTTGATGCAGCACTAGTCTGAACAGCCTAAATTGAAAGAGTGCCATGATCAAAGCTCAGAGAAGCAGTTGCGATCATGAAAGTGGATGCTTTTGAAATTCACAAATCGATTTTAAAGTTATACCTACACTGCTGTTGTGCCCTTGAACAATATTTGTCAGCTTTATGCAAAGTGTCAAAATGTAATTACGATTCACATAATTGAGACATTATCAAACTGTTGAATATTCGGAAAACGCTTAGAGAAAGATACAGTATTCATTGCTAACGCTTCAAAGTCGAAACAAGAGAAAAATATAGGGCTTTGATCTTTGGTATTTATTAAGGCCTAATTGAAGGAATTCTCTCTTAAACAACGCAGACACTCTTTGAAGCTCGCTACCATTTAACAGTTCTTTGAATCTAGTCTTTAACCTTTATCTTCACTTTTTTAGCTTGAAAATATATGCGCATATCCAAGACTGACAGGTTGAGAGGAGGGAAATTTCACAACTTGCCTGTTTGTTTGATTTGCAAACAGTCACTGTTGAAACTGTGGGAGGGTGCCAGTGTTTATCGGGCCTTCAGAGAAAAGTGATGCTGGTGACATTTTGGCAACCCTTGAGCCTACAGTATGCAAGTGCAGGTTGCGGAAGGACACAAATTAACTCAAAGTCACTATTTTGAGAACATAGCAAGAAGCTTAGCCTCGGAGCTCTAAATATTCAGCGAGAGGAAGGTGTGTGTTATTGCCAGCCAATTTTTTGACAGCACCCGGGGCTGCAGCGTGAGTCAGCAGCGCAGATGTCTGCTGCTAGCACTGCTCACATCTGGAGAGCAAAGGACACACAACAAATGTCATCAACATGTTGCTTCATCTGGCTTCAAGGGGGCAGAAAAAACATCATCCTGATTAGTGGATCTAAACCAGCAGGGCCATGTCAGGGGTTGTTAGTCATGTCATGCCAGCAACCAAAAACAATAAATACAATTAGCTCTAGAAAAGGTTCCTTTTTTTTTTTTTTTTAAATCAGAGCAAGGCCTCAATGGACAGGCATGAACAAGGTGAACAACAGTGCGATTATGTTCTTTTGACAGTAAAAACAACTAAGTCTTACGGGCTCATACAGCTGTAAACATTAGCTCACGGCGAGGGGCATCTAATTTCATTTTACAGTTTATAATGTAGCTCTGAATTATATTATGCATTCAGGCATGCTGTTCGATAATTATTTTAAAGGTGAGGCATTTAATTTCTGCACCAAACAGAATTACAATATAATATAATGACTGTGTTCAAACAGGTTACATTATACACAGTATACACTTGTCTGCTATTCCCTTGTGAAAAAGAAGTACACTTTTTCTTAAGACTATTTATTATAGAAATATATTTTTAAAAAGTCTACCTATAACTGCAATTTGAATTTTTTGGACAATTCATTGGATTTTAATTAAAATTAAAATAAAAAAGTTTTAAGTTTCAATTAGTATTTAAATGCAATAAGTTAAAATTAAGAGTGTTTTTATATGCTTGTAATTAGGCAAGGCAAGGCAAGTTTATTTATATAGCACATTTCTTACACAGTGGTAATTCAAAGTGCTTTACATAAAAGGAAGTGAAATAGTCATTAATAATAACAAGGAATTCAAAATAATAATAATCATAACAATAAAAACAAATTGATTTAAAAAGAATTTAAAACATTTAAGAACAGAAAATGATTATACATAGTGCAATCAGTTCGGACGTAGCACAGTGCTCATTCAACAAATGCACAGCTAAACAGATGAGTTTTGAGTCTGGATTTAAATGTGGCTAATATTTTAGCACATCTGATCTCATCTGGAAGCTGCTTCCAACTGCGGGCGGCATAATAGCTAAAAGCGAACTCCCCTTGTTTTGTGTAAACCATTGGTATTTCTAACTGACTCAATCCTAATGATCTGAGTGGTCTGAGTGGTCTGGTTTATATTCAGTGAGCATGTCTCCAATGTATTTAGGTCCTGGGCCATTGAGAGATTTATAAACGAGTAAAAGTACTTTAAAATCAATCCTAAATGTAACTGGAAGCCAGTGTAAGGACCTGAGGACTGGTGTGATATGCTCAGATTTTCTGGTTCTAGTCAGAATCCTGGCAGCAGCGTTCTGGATGAGCTGCAGCTGTCTAATGGTCTTCTTGGGAAGGCCGGTGAGGAGAACATTACAATAATCCACCCTGCTGGTGATAAAGGCATGAACAAGTTTCTCCAAGTCTTGACTGGAAACAAAACATCTAATTCTTGCAATGTTTTTGAGATGATAGTATGCTGATTTAGTTACTGCTTTGACATGAATACTAAAAGTAAGGTCTGTCTCCAGAAACACCCCAAGATTTTTGACTTGGTTTTTGACTAGAGTCAAGGTATGCATTCACCTTGAGAACTTCAGCTTTGTTTCCAAATGCAATGACTTCAGTTTTCTCCTTGTTTAACTGAAGAAAGTTCTGGCACATTCAACAGTTTATTTCATCAATGCATTGGCAGAGGGAGTCAATGGGCTCTTGCCATTTGGAGATAATGCTAGGTAAATCTGGGTATCATCAGCATAGCTGTGATAGGCAATTTGGTTCTTTCTCATTATTTGACTTAGTGGGAGCATATACAGGCTAAACAAGAGTGGTGCAAGAATTGAGCCTTGTGGGACTCCGCATGTCATATGCTCTCCTATACTCACATAATAACCTCTCCCTTCTAAGTATGACCTGAACCATTTGCGTGCCATCCCAGAAATCCCGACCCAGTTTTCCAGTCTCTCTAGAAGTATGTTATGATCAACAGTGTCAAACGCAGCACTAAGATCTAGTAGTATCAGCACTGATATTTTGCCAGAATCAGAACTGAAGCGAATATCCTTTATTATCTTAATGAGTGCTGTCTCTGTGCTATGATGTGCTCGGAAGCCAGATTGAAAATTGTCCAAGTATCCATTTGAGTTTAAGTAGTTGTTCAGCTGATTAAAAACAACCTTTTCAATAATCTTACCTATGAAAGGAAGATTTGATATTGGTCTATAGTTGTTCAACATTATGTTATCAAGATTAGTACATCTTTTTTTAGACTATTTTATAATTATTTCTGTTGTCTCTGAAATAAGGTTAAAGTGTACTTCCAAAATTACTGACAATCATTTATGGTAAACTAAAATATATTTTAATGTCATTTCTTTAATGTCATGTGTTTAAATATATTTATAATTACAAATTTGTAATGGCGAAGCTGCAGTTTAGTATATTTAAAACATTAACTTTAAATATAACATTGAATAACACACTACATTTAAAATTATAATGAAGTACTTTACATGTGCTTTAGTATGTTAGTCCACACAACACAAATAAGTGTACTTATTTAAAGCATGAAAAAGATTGTAAAGCAATTATTTAAATTGTACCTTAGATGTACCTTTTAATATGACATTTTTCAAACCTTAAAGGGGTGGTTTACTTGTTTTTTTTTTCTAGGCTTGATTGTGTTTATGGGGAGCAGTCTAACATGTGTTCATGCTTCGTTTTTTTAAAAATGCATTATTTTTCATATAATTTACCTTTATTCCACACCGCTCTGTCCCTTCTCTGACAAGCGCCTCGTTTATTTCCTGTTTTTATGAAGCCCCTCCCTCAGAAATACGTGATGGACTCTGATTGGTTAGCTGGCTCAGTGTGTTGCTTATCAATTTAGTGAAGAGGATCGCACAGAACCTGTGCAAGCTCGGCTCTTAATGGTGTGTTTGTTTGTTTGTTGTCTCATACTTTTAGATATGCTGTTATTATGCTACTGGTTATGTTAGCTTTTAATATACAGTTTTATTCTGATTAAAGCTTTAATACAGTACGGCAACCGCACACGTATCCATGTATAACGCTTCTCATTGTTATGTGAAAATGTATAATTGGAACAGTTTGTTGGAGCTGATCTGACGATCTTAATGAGAGAGAGAGAGAGAGAGAGAGAGAGATGCAGAGCAGGGCGACGCTAGGAGCAGTATTGAGAACGGCTGTTTTAGAACATTAATTTTGAAACTTGTGAATCCATTAGAATTGTTAGAAGACAGAATTGCGATTCATATATGAATAGATATTTACGTGCACCCCTAGTTTTCTCTTCCTCTTCTCTAAAGCAGCACAGCATGGCCTTGCCCCCTTCCTTACATGTTCCCGAGGGCGGGGTTTATCTGGGTCCGTGACGTAACAGACCCGGGAAGTAGTTCATTGTAGTCCCTTACCAGCCGTTTTTGTAGGCATTAAACTTCCAGAATTTTAAAAGATGATATCTCTGTTTGTAATGAACTTTCAGCGCTGTAACTTTGCAGATATTGTTTATGCTCAAACAGCAACATTACACACTAACTAACGTTAAAAAAGTGAATTTGCAATCAACCACCCCTTTAAGTACATATATATATATATATATATATATATATATACACACATACTTATTAAGTATAAAATATTTAAGTACACTACAAGTGGACATTCAGTACTATTAAGTGCACTTCTGCACTTCACTTCTTAGCCAGTAAACAGTAATGGCAAATTTGCATCAGGGTGAGCCTATGTTGCCATGTTGGAATAATCAGGACTGCCAAAACATTTTGATAGCATATTGATAATAATTAATAAAGATTTTGCCAGTGAATTCGTGATTAGTCAGGTCTTTGTGTTGTGCATGGAGACATGTTAGACAGTATTCTCTGTCAACATAAAACACCAAATGAGGGAATATAGGTCTATCTTTTGGAAGATTGATGTTCCAACTCTCCAGCAGACTTCCAGAGACCTGTAGATCAATGCCAAGGCACAGTGAAGCTGTTCTTGCGGCATAAAGGTACCTGCCCTAAGATATATGTGTTTCTCTTATTTTGTCACCTGTCTGTAGTTTCACGTGGTCACTTTGCAATGTCAGGTTATTTGACAGTGCTGGTGTTGTTCAAGAGGTATTTCAGCAGTACAACTACTTTGGTTTTAATGTTGTCTTGCAGGGATGTGTATTGTGCAAAACAGCACAGCACTGACAACAGCAAACAAGTGATTAAATAATGCTGTCATCAATTTCAAATATTTTATAGAGCAGACGGGGGTTTTTGACCTGGGTATGAGGACCTACATATGGCCATGATGTAAAAATTTGAAAGAAAAAGAGGGAGTATGTCTCCTCCTCATTGTGACCTTTATATTGCTTACTGGGGGCTGTAAGTCAGCATTCTCTGTAAATGATATTTAATGTGCAATCATGCATTTTTTAAAAGATTTATTTTTTGGTGTTTTTATGCTTTTATTTTGGATAGGACAGTAAGTTGACAGGAATCGTAGTGGGAGAGAGAGGGGGAACAGGATCTGGAAAGGTTCGCCAGACCGCAGCGGCGTTACATGTCGGCACGCTGCCTACGAGGCTATCGTGCACTGACAATCATGTATTTTTTAATGTAATGAAGTTCACAACGCAGGTTCAGGAGGAACCTAATCATCCAGTCCTGCCAATCATTTTTCGACTGTATATAAGCGGCTATTCTTCCGGCATGTACACTAACCGCGTGTACACTTTATATGATAAACTTTCTATTTATAACCTTTTTGCTCACTGTGTATTGCATATCACCTGGGGACCCACAGCACATTTTGTCTGTCTTATCTGACAGACTCAGTTCAGTACCACTCTCTGCTAGTATTTGAATCAGGTGTATTAAATAAGGAAGTCATACAAAATATGCAGTGCTGTGGGTCCTTCAGGGTCCCATTCTTTGTACACAATAATACATCTGATATGATAAATCTTAGATCTTCTAATTATAATTTATCTCTGGCAAATTTGGCTCGTCAAATGCATTTGCGAATTTGATTAAAGCGTCAAAATGATGTTGTCTGAGATTACGGTGAATTCTCATTGGAAAAGGCAGATGTATTGATACTTACAAACATGGTCAGCGAAGCAGTGACTCGCTGCCAGTATGACAGCAACAAAATCACGTCATCAATAAGAGTTTTACACAAGTAGAGTATCTTTACAATATCAATATTCAATTTCAATGGCAGGTCAGATGGTACTTTTTTTACAAAGTTCCCTGCATCTCTTGCTCCGTATCAAGCACAGTAGCTGTCATCACTCAAATTAAAGGACAGCACTGGGCAGGATGTGGAAAATCTGATTAGCCAAAGTAATAATTAACTGACTTTGTTATTTTTGTTGCCCTACTCTGAATTTTACATAATTTGAATAGGAGAAACTACTTTAACATGACCTTTAAGTCCAACTGCTGCTGATTTGACATACATGACATCTCTGGATGTTAACTTACACACTCATTGGTTCAGAATCACACCCAGTATTGCACAAACTCCAGGTTTCTTAATCTAATCGTGTTCTGTAATAATGTGGCAAGTCTTTTTTTTTTTTCATGTAATTAGTTACCATTGATGCATTATAATGATCCTCGGAAGCACTTTAATTAGATTTGAATCATTAATGAGAAACTCATGGTTAATGAAGTTTGATTGGACATGTGAGTGTGCAGAGACAGACCCACATGTACGCTTGCACAACACACACACACACACACACACACACACACACACACACACACACACACACACACACACACACACACACACACACACACACACACACACACACACACACACACACACACACACACACACACACACACACACACACATCACATTACTAAATGAAGGGATTTAGATAAATGAAACATTTTTGTAAAGTGTTATTTCCGGGAGTAAAGGGTGCGTGTGCATATGTGTGCGTGTGTGTGTGTGTTTGTGTGTGCCTATATTTTGAGGACAAATTTGTACTCCCAAAACTTACTCTCCCAAAACCTCCTTTTGGGGACATCGTTATTTGTATAATTTAAAGAAAGTTCTCTGTTTGTGTTTGTGGTAACAAAGAGCAAGGGCTTATTTTGGATACTGTCTTCCTATCGACTGACATCTGATTGCATTTTCAGTGTTCATGCTTTGTAAACAACATATTCTCTTTTTTTTTACCTCTTAATTTTTTTGAAGGAAATTGATGAGGAATATTTTTTTCCACTGTACTAGAATTTTTGGAGATTCCTTGAAAACTGGATAATTTAAGTAGAATATTGAAAATACAGTTTTGACAGCTAATGCTCAGTTCTAAATAGCACTGCACATCAAATTTAGTTTGCATATTGAATTAATGTCTTTCTGTTAGTCAATGAGTAATACTTGCAAGGTCTACAAGGTCAATGTCATATACAGTACACCAAGTATTGTACAGGTAGTGTGCTGCTAATTCATACACAATATTACCTTTTTCTGTCTCTTTTATATGGGTGAAATTTGCAATTCTGTCATGCTTGTTAAGATTCACTGGGCCACAGTTCCTTGAGGAAACAAAAAACAACTTCCTCTTTCATTGCGTTCACTGATGCTGTTCACTTGCACGACCATGCCTTTCCGGATAACGACTGCATAACCCTTAACCTTGGCTCATGGCCATATGGTTATAAAAAATCCCTTGAGGCATTGCGGTGGATACTCATAGCGCTCTTTACCATATAAGTGCCTGAAGGTATTGCACGCTTTAACCTTTTGACCTCCTTTTACCATTGTATGTGATGTGGGAGGATTCACAATTTTTTCATAGCCCTAGAACTTTCACGGTTGCAGAAATGTTGTGTTGTTGGTTTTTAATTTAAAGAATTTAATTGTTGCTCTTGACCATGCAGTAGACCCTAGTCAGGGTGAAATGGCATATTTAATTTCTCTCAGCAATAAAAACGAGGCTGTGCGTGACTGCAGTTCCTCCACCCTCCATACATCCACGTATTCCCTTGTTCAAAACATCAAGAAAACAGGATTCTGATGAAACTAGATATATTTGTCTTTTGTAACTAATGTCAAGAGATGAGGTAAGTATTATAAATTAAATATATAAATTAAAATTAGTCTAATATAGAAACATGGCATGTAGAAGTTGACCTTCAGCAGAAAGCTCCACCATCTTGTTTTTACAGAGCTGTGGATGTGACTTGTCACTCTTGCAGTCTCACAGAAAATACCAAAGATGCCCCAGCAGGCCTGACTGCCAAAAAAACAAAAAACAGAACATAAAATCTCAAATGCTAAGGATTCCATTACTACACTATATCTTTACATAGCAAATAGTTATTTTCTGATTCTATATGTAAAAATTTAACTTCGGCTTCCATTAGGTTTGAACTTCATTTTACATATTTGGTGAGCTGTATGTGTGTTGATCAGTGTTAATATGTGAATAAAAGTCTTAATTAAATAATATTAAGCGAATACATCAAGTCAATTAAAATCACATTTAAATATCACTTTATACAACAAGCTTCTTAATAACAGTGTTAATGTTGCAGAATTCATCAATTCAGTTTCAGATGTAAAGCAGCTCTACAAAAGATAATAGTGTCATTATTCAGCTCAATTCAGATCAGCGTTGATTCAGATCATTTCAATAACTTTGTCAATTCAATCTATTATAATCTATAATCATTCAAATCAATACATTTCGATGTTGATTCAGTTTAGCTCAGTAATTGTCATGTTGTGAAGTTTATTGGTTATGAAACTCAATTCAACTATAATTCATGTCTGTAAAAGATGATAGTGTTGTTATTCAGATCATTTGTGACCCTGGATGACAAAACCAGTCTTAAGTGTCATTTTTTTATTTCATTTAATTATACATCATATGAAATCTGAATAAATAAGCTTTCCATTGATATATTGTTTGTTAGGATCGGACAATATTTGGCCGAGATACAACTATTTGAAAATCTGGAATCTGAGGGTGCAAAAAATTATTAGCAATGCATATTACAAATTTTTTTGATAAGTTTTGATACATTTATAGTAAGACATTTACAAAAAATCTTCATGGAACATGATCTTTACTTAATATCCTAATGATTTTTGGCATAAAAGAAAAATCGATAATTTTGACCCATACAATGTATTTTTGGCTGTTGCTACAAATATACCCCAGCAACTTAAGACTGGTTTTGTGGTCCAGGGTCATATTTTAGTTATGTTTTTCAATTCAATTATTATAACTAATAAATAATAACTCAGTCAATGTTCCAATGTACATAAATTATGAAATTCAGCTGTAAGCAGAAGCCAACAGTATCATTATTCAGGGCAAAATATCCAGTGTCTTTTCAGAAGACTTACTAAGCAGCTTGATTCGTATGGATTACATTAAGATGTTCTTGTTATGAATGTTTTGAAACTTTTATTATTTTTATTTATTATTTTATTATTATTTTTTGAAGATTTTGGTGGAATGGACTTTCAATGGAGAGAAAGAAATCTCAGGTTTCATTAAAAATATGATTGATTTGGGTAAACTATCCCTTTAAAATCAATCTGAACAATTTGTTTGTGAATGAGACAGATCCATTTCTTGAGTTCATCTCACCGACTCAATGATCTGGTTGTACTGTAGCTCACTGTACTGCATGACCTTCAGTGAATAATGACTTGAAGTTTGTCTGGTCCTTACAAAAAGCTATCATATGGCTTCAGAAGACGTGAAAGTCTATTTTTCCTGAAATTTTTCAACCTTTTTAATGTATTTTTTATCTTTGGCTCATACGTTGAGTTACGCCCTTGTCACAGGAAGCTTTCTTCCTAAACACGTACAGTAAGTGCAAATTTATGATGTGACAGCTCTAGATTTACAGTAAACCAAACATTTGTTTTTTGCTTCCATCTGGCATGTGATGTTTGAGATGGGGGTCAGCAGCCCCCAATGGCGTGTCATTTCCTGTTATTCTGTTACAGATGTCTTGTTTTTAAAGACGTTTTAAGAAGAGAGAGAGAGAGAAGAAGAGAGAATCCTCTTAGAAACCAGCCTTCACAGATCTGCAGTACTGGATTCTCTGACAGCCAGACAGTGCTAATGACGACCTGGTTTTCTATGCCTCCTGTTCTCTTTTTCAACACACACACACACACACACACACACACACACACACACACACACACACACACACACACACACACACACACACACACACACACACACACACACACACACACACACACACTCGTGGATGCTCTGGCATCTTCCCTTTCCTCAACAGCAGGCTGTGCTGTGTGCTATGTAGGGCAAAATAAATGAGCAAAGTCTATTCTTATAGCGCCGTGGAGTCCTCTGCCCACCCCTTGCACTGCCCACTGCGCTCTTCTGCTTCTAAATCACTTTATATATAGTGTGATACTATCATTTTGTCACAGTGATGTTGTAGTAGGCATATTTGGTTAGACGATCAAAGGTACATCATAAAGCAGCAGTGTTTTTATGAGGTCTGCGTGACCTGGTTGGGCCTCTGTGTATGTCACTGAGGCGGCACTGGCAACTGAGCTGTTGTGAGACAGATAAATGAAGCTAGCAAACAGGTCCGAAGTGGAGAGCTGTGCAACTCACCCATCTGCTGGTCACTTTCAGTACTGCACAATTGATTGATGGTGATATTGGTTTAAATTCTTTGCTATAACTATAAATAAAAAGTGACACTTGTTATGGCACTGTAGTGACAGTGAAGTCGGGAAATCAAGAGTTTATTGCTCTTTTCAATGCGGACTGAGGTTTTCAAGCTTCAAGAACCATGGTTTTCATCTATTTTAAGTCTTTTGAAGGAACATGATAGCTTTGTGTGAGGAGGATTTAGGTTGTTATTTGCTGAAAATCTTGTCTCAGTTCTTCCTGATGACTCGATTGAGCAAATTGAGTTTCCATTTACTTTTATGAGTTTCTGTTTACCATATGTGATATGCTCTATACATGTGTGTTGATCAGTGTTTATATTAATAAAAGCCTATATTAAATCTGTTCATCATATAAAGCAATTGTGTCTCACTGTGCTAAGAGTTTGGTCAAAAAAATAAATAAATAAAGCATTTCCAACTTAAAAATGTGTGAAATCCAACCAACAGATGTTTGAAAGTTTAATGGTTTGCATTCATTCACTCAGTTTATTTGTCTGTTTCTTGCTCTCTCTGCAGACTGTCTACAAGCCCTGGCTCTGCGCTCAGTATTTCCAGAGTCCTCAGTCAGGCTGCAGTCATAAGATTCCCTGTGAACAGTACTGTCTTGAGGTCCAGCAGAGGTGTCCGTTCATATTGCCTGACAATGATGACCTTATACATGGTGGAACTCCCAGTTTTATATGTGCAGGTTGGTATACAAATATTTGCAAACTCCGTATAGCCAGAACTGGATTGTACTTTGTAAGATCTATTGTGCATTATGCACCATAAATAATATGTTAATAATCTTTTAAGTGCTGATAATTCCATGTTTTGTGTCAAACAGAATTCTAATGTTAGTAGGCTAATAAAGCAATAAACAGTCAAAATGTAACCGTTAAAACAATCTAAATCTTGTATCTGCATTTAATCATTACAATAAAGTCTATAAAGTAAAAACAAAGTACAGTCTGCTCATAGGTAGCTTTTTATCTTATGTACAGTAGGAGACCAGTCATAATTAATAGCATCAATACAGCAAAAAAGTTTGATTTAAATAATAATAATAATAATAATAATTTAAAAATTTCTGTTTCATAGTACAGAGCTCGTTCATTTCTCAGTATAATCTCAGCACTTGTTTAAAGTAAATACATACTGAAATGAAACACGCTATTTGAACAGTGACATCTGTTGGACAATTGCTGAAACTGTCAGACCTCTGCTCAAAACAAAACAAAACCCTTTAAACAATAATTTAGTAGTCATTTAACATAACATGAGAAACCGAGCAACACATCCACTGCTTTCTTCCCTTTGAAATGAACTACATTAAATACATTCAATTTCCATGTATGAAATTGTGCTATATAAAACATAAAAACATATATGCAAGCCATTAAAAAATGGGACAAATTTATATAGTAACATATATATCTTGCCAAATCAAATATATATGTGTTTATGTATGTGTACTACTTTTTTGGACATATATAGCCATCCTAAAACCCATCAATACACGTTGATACTGTTGACGTATATGGTTGCTACGTATAAACAATCATCATATATATTACTAACATACAGTATCTTATATCTTCAACTAGAGAATGCATGTATGTAAAAATTATATATGGCCTTATAAGCAACATACATGGCAGTATCACTAAATTCTCACGCAATATTGCATATAATTTCTGTATGCCGCATAACAATCTTCATGTGCATCACCCTAATCTCTTATACTCATCAATAATAATATAATTCAATAATAATATGATTATGTAATCAATGAATAGTTTAATGATAATAATAATATTAATAATCAACATTATTTACATCATTTAGCAGATTGTTTTTAAATGAGGAAAAGCTATTCATCATATAGGAGCCAACAACATTAGCAGTGACAGTATTTTTGAAGTTAATTTTTGAGCTTGAACAAATGACAAAAGCATACAAATAGTTGATGTACTACTACACTAGCACTTAACTAGCTTTTTCTCAAGTGTGAGCATCTTGGCCTTAAAATGAGTTATTTGAAACTTCTTTCATCTTTCCTAATTATTTATGAGCTGACCATTTATTTCTGCTTATATTCAGCTTTAATTTGCATACGATGTCACAGGAATGTCAGTGCCATGGGATGCAATTAATGAGCACACAGAAGCATCTTTGTATTTAACACTGCAGCCTTATACTTTTCTTTAATTCATGATGAAAGAGCCAAATGCTTTTCAAAGCATGTACAAACACTTTACATGGTGAAGTCTTCAAACAGCTTTAAAAACCTGCTTTAATTTTTTAAGAGTATGATGAAGCAGTCACTTCACCCTGACTAGCACCTTTAAAACCTTTCACAAACCTTTTAAAACATGATGAAACAACAAAATGCCTTTAACATGCATTTTAATGGACAGACCATTTAATCCAAAGACTTTTTAATGCAATATGGAACAGTTAATTATAAGATTTTATGAATATTCAGTTAAAGTTTAAAGTAATAATTTTAGGGTAAGCCCAGCTAACAAAAATATTTATGTCCATTTAAAAAAAAAAAAAAAGTTAAACTTTTTTCCCCTCGTTTTTGAGAACATTAGCAAAAACAGTAAGGGAATACTGAATTAGGGAGTATTACTTTTGAATGAAGACCAGATAACTTAGATAAACGAATGTTCATAACTTTGAGAAAATCTAGCCAGAACTCTAGGAATTTTTTCATAAACACAGTCAGGCAGGCATACTGTTGTGTCATACAGTGTGCAAGAGTTTTCCAAATAAAACACTGATGTGTGTTTTTGCATACACCCCAGGGTTCAAACCAGACATCAACCAGGAGCCAGAGTGCTGTGATGTGCGGTGGGACCAGAAGTCCAACAACCGCTCCCGCGGCACTTTAAAAAGAACTCACCCTTCCTGCCAGCACACATCCGTGACCTCCTCGGGGGCTCCACGGCTCGGGCAGGGCCGGCTGAAACTTTGCTTGCTGGTCCTAGTTCTTCTCCACACTGTGGCTACCATGACGGCCAATCAGAACTCGACCTGCCTGACCGCCATCTTTCCACTGGACGACAACGCCCCCAGAGAAGAGTGATTGGACAATGCTGGGCTGGACAACTCTAGCGTATCCGCATGCTCCAACACATCTCGCTTCGGGCTTGTTAGTAAAGAAGCCCCGCACTCAGAGAGAAGTTAGGTGTATCGGCTCCCAGTGAGGCTAACAGTCTCAACCAGAGAACACTTGACCACACTTGTCATCAGCACCTGGTGGGGTTTGGGGAAAACAGCAAACAGGACACAGGACAAAAGATAAGCATAATATGAAGAGTCAGAACATGCCCCCACAGAGACTTCTCACTCTCTTCTGGAACACACATTGTGACACACTCTCTCTCTCTCTCACACACACACACACACACACACACACACACACACACACACAGAAAATGTCATTTCACTTTGCACTAGGAGATTATCTAACTTTTCCCTTTTTGTTTCAGCTGTTATTTTCACTTCAAGATGGTTTTGACTTCTGTTCAGTGGTTTCAGAGCAACCTGGAAAGTGAGTGTTTAATGAGTGTCCATGGTCCTGTCAAATTCTCTCTTTATATGTTGCGTGCCAGTATTTTGTGTATTTTGAGAGTGAGTGGCACACCACAAAGTCACAGCACCATTCAGACAGGATACAGGCTAGGATACAGGATTCATGTCTCTCTTTCAAATGCATACATTTTCATCCTGAATAAAATGTTTTTAAATTAAATGTACTCAAAGCCTCAAAATCAAAGCAGCAATTGGCATCCCATCTAATTAGTAAATGTTGTTTTTCTTCTCTGCTTTCTAAGAAACAGATACAACCACCTCACGTTATATTAGAAAAATGATGATTATTCCTTTAACTGTATGAACTGTATGAGTTTGCTGCAGTTTGTCTTAACTACCATGAAATAGTTCTGTTTATTCCAAGATCTTCATCTCCATATCATGTACATGACTTACTGCTGATGTAAACTCTCAGAAAAAAGAAAGGGAAAAAAACATACTGTAAGTAGATAATAACATAAGCTGTCACTGTACCCTTTCAAAAGGTACTAAATACTAATATGTACCTTTAAGATACTGATATGAACCTATTAGGGGTAAGTAAGGTACAAAGGTGTACCTTTTGAAGGGGTACAGTCCTAGTGACAGCTTTTGGTACCTTTTTTCTTTTCTGAGAGTGAATAGATTCCAGAGTGTAAAGATTCCATTGTGTCGGTACTCATTTAAATAGAAATGTTGTCTACAACAGGTCAAAATAATCAAATGAACAGGGCGTTGGCACACAACTGTAAAGGAGGAGGATGATAAGTATTTTCATACATGACACTACTTTATTATGCACTTTATTCATTTAATAATGTGCTAAACCCTTCAGCCTTTCTGCATTAATTGCATCTTAGATGTTCTGTGAAAACATTTTTTTCAGTATGTGGTCCTCATGTAATTCTTGGCATCAACAATGTTTGTATCTTTACTCATTGCATGACAATTTGAATGCATTCATTTAACACGCTTGTATGCGAAGCTGGTTTAACAAAGGTTAACTACAATAGTTCATATGCGAATGGAATTGAAATAGCTGAACAGAATGTGCTGTTCCATCATAATCATACACAATTACACTGTAATTTTACCATCATTTCCCTGTCAAAAATAACTATCTATTGTGTAAAGGGCTTAGCAAATAGTAGTGTGTGGAGAAGGAGTTAAGGGCTTACTCTACATTTCTCCTTCTGTGTGGTTGTTGTCTTCAGTGTTTGAGTGTAATGGCTAATAGGGATTATGTGCTGTTTCGCCTTTGTCAGGACCTTATTTTCGAACTATCCTTGTATACACCTGTGCATTCAACACTTTCCTTTGGTCATTATTTTCATTATTTTTCACTAAATGAATTCTTGTAAAGTTAAATTCAAATTACTTAAGAGCAGAGATGCACGGAGTGACTGGTAACATTGGCCCAGGTGTACAATTCTTAGGGGAAACTACTAGTAAATGCCCCTTTTGGAATACTATTTATAGATTATTATCTACATGTTTTTCATAGACTGTAATAAAAATAATAACACTAGATAATTTAAAATGTTTTCTTTTTTTAGTGTATAGGCTAATTTGAGAAATATCAATACACAATAATAGAGTACACTTCACAAAACAGGAAACTAAAAATTGCAGAATCTCTAAAGTTACACGGAGATGTTTTGTTAATTAAAACATGTACAGCAACACAAGCACTATTTTATGCACAGGCTCCCTGGTTCTCTGTTTTTGAGCCTTTGTCTCTGTACGTCTCTGCTTTAGAGTAAATTTAACTGTGCAAGTGATTACGTATTCTTGGTTTTACTCTAAAACTTCTCTGTCAGTGTTATTAAGTTGTTTCTGAGAACCTGTGTCCGTTTATGTTTATTCCACATAATTTTGTTCAGTAGTGTTTTCACTGTCTTAATTTTTCACTATCAAATGATAATGCTAACTTAAAGGATGGCAATTTTCCCAGATTGTAATGATCATTCAGTGGAAACATTATGCCTTCACCCAGTGTAATAGATATATATTAACCATACAAAGAGCAGCATGCCAAAGTCTTGCATAACACTTTGTTTTCTTTCCTTTTATTTTTTTATTTATTTATTTTATCACACTGTTCAGCTGAGTGATGAAAGCATGAGCACCATTGATTTTAAAGGCTCATGTAGACTTTCCCAGTATAATATTAACATAATAACACAATATCTATCACACTAGGTGAAGGCAACACCAACTCTTAAATGATCAATATTATTTACACTGTTATGCAAAGGCAACATACAGCAACAGAGTTATGACTGAAACTGGGTCTACTATGATATAATATATGGGTTTAGCGGTCCAAAAAAATCATAGGAAAAGAGTTTGAATTTATATAAAATCAGTTACAATAAAATACTTACAAATAGAGCCATTGTTGCTTTAGTTACTGTGTTTTGACTTTGCATAGGATTATACAATGAGATCATATATTTAATTGAAGATTTCAGACCGTGAATGATCACAGATTATCGAGAGATTATCACTATGAAAATGTATGAATGTCCAGCTTGGAAGAGCTGCATAGAACATATTGTAGTCCATCTGATGCTGTAGGGCATCTGTTAATTACCAACCTGTTTCATGCTGACTTCAGGATCAGAGATTTCCTTTTTTAATTATCCCAAATGTATTCTCCGTCACTATACTGTATTTCCATTGTAAAATCAAAGACTGCTCATATATAATCTAACCCTGAATCTGGCCTCGTTGTATAAAATCCAGTTTACCGTCTAAAATCCATCAGTATTTCCCAGATATCTCTCTTGTTCCCGTGGATTTAATTCCATAGTGTCATAAGTCACATGACCGATCCTCGTCTTTGTCGAACTCTGGTTATTCTGATATAAATTGTACGATTTATTTGAATGTAGCCTGTCCTCTTTGAGGTTTTTCTGTGCTTTTGTTGTTGTTTCTGTTGTTCAGACACTTTTGTTTGTCATGTTTATCAAGATTTTAATCACTGTTGAACACTTGTCAAAAAGTATGATTTACACAATGAATGCTCTCCTCCTCTGGAAAGGTTGCAACTGGAACCTGCGGTTTACAAGCATAGAAATGGACAGACATACAGTATATAGAAATAACAGTTATTATTACAATGTCATATTGTCATACAATAGATGCTTTAGTTCAACAATTTTCTTTTATTTTTTTTTTACACAAAGACTTTGATTAATATTTATAAATCAGTCTCACTGGTCATGACCTTTTTTGAAGGTAAGATGAAAATACAGCTACATTTATTAAAGTTCTGTTCTAAGGGAAAATAAATAGAGATATAAACTATTATGAAACTGCTGTCTGTGTTTTTCTGGCTATCTGTGTCTGTGTGTTTTTTTTTTTAAAGATTATCTGCAAACTAACAAGAGAAAGTATGCAAATGCTTTGGTGTAACATCACAAACTTTGGGTTGCATAATCAACTTATCTAGGACTAAGTCACTACCTTAAAGGGATAGTTCACCCAAAAATGAAAATTGGCAGTTCCAAAAATTTGCCACCACATACTCTTGTGAACATACTCAGGACTGTTTCCATAAGGCTACGGATTCCAGGTAATAATGTTGTAAATAATTTTCTTGCAGATGCCGATCATATCACTTCATAAGACCTTAAAGTAGGCCTCCATTGTCAGGAGCCATTGGCATTCATTTTGTGTTGCCTGTATATGCTTTTTTGACTCTCAGAGTGACTACAGATGTGGACTTAAATGAATTTGCATTTTGCTAGCACTAACTATCAGTTATTAGCATGTTGTTAGCATTAAATTGCATGTTGGTAACATGTTTCTAGCATGTTTGACATTTGGTAGCATGAATTATCATGTTGATAACACAGATAACATGTTTTAGCTGTTGCTAGCATGAGTGAGCATGTTACCATGGTTAACATGTTGCTAATATTTTGATAGTGTCTTTTAGCATGTTCAACATTTTGCTAGCATGAATTAGGATGTTGTAATCATGGTTACCATATTGTTGGTATAAATTCACGTTTTTAACATGTTGTTAGCATGATTTTGCATGTTGCTAGTATCTTAAGAGAGGCCTTTTTATTGGCATATTTCTAACATGAATTCCCTTACGAAAACTAACTATGGTTTTATTGTACAACACAAATTTCGGAAATGTTGGGACATTTTTTAAAATTGAATAAAATGAAAACTAAAAGACTTTCAAATCACATGAGCCATTGTATTCACAATAGAACATAGATAACATAACAAATGTTTAAATGGAGAAATTTTACACTTTTATCCACAAAATGAGCTCATTTCAAATTTGATGCCTGCTACAGGTCTCAACAGAGTTGGGACGGGGGCATGTTTACCATGGTGTAGCATCTCCTCTTCTTTTCAAAACAGTTTGAATATGTCTGGGCATCGAGGTTATGAGTTTCTGGAGTTTTGGTGTTGGAATTTGGTCCCATTCTTGCCTGATGTAGGTCTCCAGCTGCTGAAGAGTTCGTGGTCGTCACTGACATATTTTTTGTTTAATGATGTGCCAAAAGTTCTCTATAGGTGAAAGATCTGGACTGCAGGCAGGTCAATTCAGCACCCGGACTCTTCTACTAGAAATCCATGCTGTTGTAATAGCTGCAGTATGTGGTTTTGCATTGTCCTGCTGAAATACACAAGGCCTTCCCTGAAATAGACGTTGTCTGAAGGGGAGCATATGTTGTCCCACAGACACACACAGAGATTTCTCCAGTTTCTCTGAATCTTTTGATGATGTTATGCACTGTAGATGATGAGATTTGCAAAGCCTTTGCAATTTGAGATTGAGGAATGTTGTTTTTAAAGTATTCCACAATCTTTTTACGCACTCTTTCACATATTGGAGAGCCTCTGCCTCTCTAAGACATCCCTTTTATAGCTAATCGTGTTACAGACCTGATGTCAATTAACTTAATTAGTTGCTAGATGTTCTCCTAGCTGAATCTTTTCAAAATGTCTTGCTTTTTCAGTCCTTTGTTGCCCCCATGCCAACTTTTTTGAGACCTGTAGCAGGCATCAAATTTGAAATGAGCTCATTTAGTGGATAAAAGTGTCACATTTCTCAGTTTAAACATTTGTTATGTTCTCTATGTTCTATTGTGAATAAAATATTGGCTCATGTGATTTGAAAGTCTTTTAGTTTTCATTTTATTCAAATTTAAAAAACGTCCCAACATTTCCGGAATTCGGGTTATAGTAAAAGTGTAGAAACCGTTTTTTTTGGCGTATTGATTACCATTTGTGTAACCACAGTTTTACTACAAATACCATGGTTAAACTATGGTTAGTGTAGCAAAATCATGGTTAATTTGTGGTTAGCATTGTTTTAACTATAACTATAGTTGCTAATGAGGCATCTACGTATATATATATATATATATATATATATATATATACTGTATGTGTGTGTTTCTAACATGCTTACCTTTTGCTAGCATGAATTTGCATGTTGCTAGCATCTTTCTAGCATGTTTTAATACATTGGCAACATGTTTTATCATGTTGCTAATATGTTTTAACACTTTGCTAACATGAACTAGCATGTTAACATTTTAGTACTTGGTTAACATGTTTTAGTTGTTGCTACATGTTTTTAAAGATGTTTTAGCTTGATGCTAACATATTTTAACACATTGCTAGCATTGACTAACATGTTACTAATTATGCTTTAAAACATGTTTTAACGCTTTGCCACCATGCTTTAGCATGTTTACCATGTTGATAGCATGATTTAACAGGTTTTTTTTTTTTTTGGACTAAGATACTAGTATTAGCCACACCTACATATTAACCAGCTGTCTTGGATGATTCAGTAATTAACACTAGTTTAAGAACAACTGTTTAAGCAATTGATGTGTGTCCTGAAGAAGGCTTTGTGCCGAAGCACATAGATCTACTTTTAACTATTTGTAATGATTTAAGCCCAGCATATTAAAGGCTTTTAATCTTAGGCTACCCTGTGAGTGCCTTGGAAGTATTTCGTCTACATAGCATGATTTAACATGTTGTTAACATGTCCTAGACTTTGCTGCTAATATAAAGCTAGATACACTGTTAGACACAGTAATTTCTGTAATTTCCACAGTTATTTACTGTATATCACCCAGTGTAATACTGCAAATCCCTTTACAGTAAATAACTGTAATACACTTTGCATCATATGAATTTTCTGTGACGTCAGACCCCACATACAGAGACTTACTGTATTTTTTAAAATTGTTGTATACTACTGTAACGGTCTCTTTGGCGCCATACTGAGGTCGTTTTATTTTCCTCGTTTCTTACATTTGGACTGACACAATTTGCCCTGCACCGTGTCTATAACGTCGCAACAGCTTGGGACAGACTACACTGGACGTGTTACATCGCTTCTAATGATTGGAAAATCCATTTGTACTTCTTGTCAGAAACAGCGCGAGCGCTTGGAGTACATCTGTACATCAGAAATATAACGGGGCATCACATTACTGTCCGCATTCACTGTAGATAGTATATGTAATGGGTTCTATATTGTTTTTTATCAAGTGGCGCCTTGCAACGCCACTCGTGTCCGAGGAAGACACGGAAGCAGCGGGCAGCGCCGGGGATGAACCCGCGAGAGTGGAAGAGCTCCGTGCGCCGTGTGTCGATGCACTTTACGAGAGAATAAAACCAGCAAGCAAGGTAAAAATATATGTACGTTTGTGTCAGATTTTTGCACACCAGTTTACCCAACATGGCGGTTACAGAACTTTAGGCTACTATGGTAAACTGCGCTGTCGTTTCAAACGACTTTTGTCAGCTTATTGAATTAAGTTACCGAATTAAAATTGTTTTTAACGAGCAACGCTTATCTTATATGAACATTAGGTTAACTAATGCGAAATTTTGTTCAGGTGTTAGTAGCTGGCCAGTAGCCTGAGAAAATAAAATTGTATGTTAGCTAGGTTAAACTAGTTTTATGGCTAGCTGCCTTTCTAGTTTTAGAATTAATTTGTTATAGTTTTTAATGGAATTTAAGATATACTGCATTTTTTGTATTTGTGTTTTAAAGGCAACTGCAAGGAAGCATCAAGAAAGACATGAGCAGGCCAGCCACCCTGAGACTGATAATTCATGGTAAGAGAACAACTATGGTTTTGAGAAATTTGTGTATTCTATATGGAGTTTGCCTTTTAAAAGTATGTTATTTCTTCTACTTGTTTTTCAGAGAAGACATTTCTGTCAAAGTGGATGGTGAGCAAAGATGGTGGCCACGTTTTGGAGCAGCATATCTGGGTTTTGCAGACGGCTATGTATTCTTTGGCTGCTTGTCTTTTCCCCCCATTATGTTTCTGTTGGCTAAAGATTCTTTGTGAGGATAAATCCAGAGGTCACAATGTAATGCACTGCAAAACGTACTAATACAGGAGAAATGGTGAAGATGCACTGTTCCAGTATTGGAAGACTGTATTTTTCAGTTTTATACATGCAATGTTTTAAATAAAGAATTTGATATTTTGTAATTATTGTATCAGTTTTAATTGAATGCCAGTAGTACAGAATAAAAATAAAATCAATTCTATATAAAAATTATAAAATGTAATGAAATCTAATATTTTTTTATTTAAAAAAGGTGATGATAATATGATGTGAGGATAATCTAGAATTGCAGTGCTCAAAATTACTTCACAGAGAAATCACATAAAACACTAATAGTTCAATTACAATTTTGTAGTTATAGAAGGCAGATAATACTGAGAGAAAATAAATGTTTTCAGAGACTCTTGGAAAGAAGAGATGGTGAAGGTGTTATGAAGACTCTGTGGGAGTGAGTTCCAGAGTTTAGGTGCCATAATACTAAATGATCCACCACCTGTTGAGAATCTTGGGCAAGCAGTTTGAAATCAAAGGACCTGAAAAAGCAGACAGGTGTGTAATTCTGCAGTAGCTCAGATACAAGGTCATTGAGGCATTTAAAGGAAAACAGAAGTACTAATATGAGCAGAGACAGGCAGTCAGTGTGACTCATACATAATGGAGGGAAATGTGGTCAGATCTTCTGGTGTGCATGCAGAGTTTTGAAAATGTTGAGGTCAGCAGGCAAGCCAAATAAAAGTACATTACAATAGGAAGAAATGTTCGCAATGTTGTGAAAGGTGAAAAACAGTTTTAATTCAGGTATACATGTGGGCCTAAAATGTAATATAAGGATCAATTATGACACCAAATAAAGCATGGATGAGACTTTTTTTAAAGGGATGGTGGTTTGAATAGCAGGACTTTTTAAAATGAATTGCGAATATTGGCATTCTCTGAAAGAAAGGAAGGACTGTAACAGAATGATCACATACTGTACAGTATATAGTGTTCAAGGTTATCAGCATAGTAGCTATAATGAGGATAATGTGACCAAGGAGGAGCATGTAAATATTAAAAAGAAGAGTGGCAAGAACAGAGCCTTGAGGGACACCTTGAGTAAGCAGAACAGAGAAGGATTTGGCCTGTTGAATAGAGAACTTCAGAAATTCCTTCTGTAATCGAAATATAAACCATTTAATGCCAATAGCTAAAAGTCACGAGAGGGGTGTATCATGACTAACAGTGTCAAACACAAGACTATGAGGGTCCAAATCTCAGTTCCTGGAGGGCCACAGCCCTAAAGACTTTAGTTCCAACTCTTTACACACATACCCTAATGTCTTCTACAGACAGTGCAATTTCAGAAGTCTTGTAAGATCATTACAAATCACACTGTGGGACATTGATCTAATAAACTTTGGTACAACACATATGTAGATGATGACACCTCTATAGTAGGCTACGATACAAGTAGTATATAAGAATAAACATCATGAGCATACACTTTTATGCAGGGGCGCGAAAAGATGTTTTAGGTTGGGGGTGCTGTACGCGCGGGGGGGTTGGGGGGGGATTCGGGTTGCTGCGATAGAGGCTATTTACACTAAGTGAAAATAGCAGTATTAGTTATATGCTATTTACACAGTGCAAACAGCTTTAGATTCTATTTATTCTATGTTAAAATAGCAGGATCCTGCTAATTACTTATTGCAAATATTGAATAAAAGGGTATGATTAATTGTGGCGAAAAACATAGAGAAAAACTACTTATTGCAAATAGTGGCAATTATCTGCAACTCTGCATTGTAATACATTAAAAATAGTATGCAATACCTTATTGAGTGTAATTTTTTAAGTTTATTTTAAATTATTAAGCTCTCCCTACACCTACCCTAAGCCTACCCGATACTTTATGTTCAACTTTTTGATTATTTCCTTAATTTTTATTAAAAAATAAATGCTTTTCTGATGTGATTTTAAATTTAAAAAGGGAGAAAGTTCGCCAAAAGGCAGATTCGAACCCCGGTCAATCGTGTCAAAAGAACCGTAATACGCGTATTACCATTTCATTATTGAATTCAGAGATTGTCTAGCTCAGTTTAGTTTAAATATGTGCAATCAAATCGACACGTTCATACATCGGGGCGTTTTGTGCAGATAGCCTTTGTTATATTAACGTTATGTTGTATAAATAATGAAGCGTATTCTATATGAGATAAATTAGTTCAATCCCATTGATTAAAAACCTGCTATCAAATGCTTCATTCTCCTGGTCATCCAGCGCGCGCAGCTCAAAACAGAAATGCAGAACATTAATGACAATCAATCAATCAATCAATCAATCAATCAATCAATCAATCAATCAATCAATCAATCAATCAAACAAACTTTATTACAGACTCAAGGTCCAGATTTAAAAAAGACAGTAGACAACATATACAACCCATAGCATCTATCACAAACATGAAGAGTTACAGAATACAACAATACCAGTGTCTCCACAACTTTGACTGATACCGTGTAGTACTAACCCCTATAGCCTATTTGATAAACCCAAAATAACCTCATTTTTTGAAGCATTAAGCCTGCAGATAAATCTATACATAAGATTTCGTAACAGTGGTTTAAAAGTGATCACTCTTACACTCACAAACATTTCACTTGCACTATGCCATCTAGGTCTCCGTAATAAGATTGTCATTGCATCATTATAAGCTACTTGCAACTTCTGTAGACTAGATGTTCTGTAGTTACACCACAAATGAGCAGTATAAAGTGTTCACCTCATCTGAACAAAAACAACATTTACGTATAAGTATATTTGCCTGCATACATCATACGGCGTTGTCATTCAGTATCCTCATCATCTGTCATACGTTCAGTGATAAAATGTCCAAGGTATTTTACTTTCTCACACACAGTGAGACTCTTGTTAGACAACTTAAAAACTGGAAAATTTTATCCTCCTAGTTCTACAAATCATAACCACACTCTTAGCAGGATTATATAAAATATCATGTTCAAGACCGTAATCAGAACACATAGTTAAAAGCTGTTGAAGACCAGCACTGCTAGGACTAAACACCACAAGATCATCTGCATACATAATATGATTCACTAAAATATTCCCAATCATACAACCAGTTTTATAGACACTCAAACATTCAGACAGCTCATCCATGTAAAGATTAAACAGAATTGGGGACAAAATCCCTCCTTGTCTCACACCATTACTAACCCCAAAAGGGGCAGAGACCTTATTGCCCCATTTTACTCACATCATCTGGTGGCCATACCAATAAGCCAGGATTCTCACAATGTATTCTGGCACCCTCTTTGTCTCATTTTAAAAAAATAACTTGGCATGGTTAACCCGATCAAAAGCTTTAGATGCATCAATGAAACACATAAAAACTGATGAATTTTTATCTCTATACTTGTTTACTATTTCCTTTAATGCATAAATGCAGAGATCAGTACCATGTTTAGCCTTAAATCCAAACTGGTTGTAGAATTAATAAACACATTTAACCTTTCCAACAAAATGTTTTCCAGCACTTTAGACAGGATACTAGCCAAGGCTATAGGTCTATAATTGTCTAGGTTACCTACCATTCCAGCTTTGTTCTTAATAACTGGTACTAAAAGAACAGACAACACTGAATCTGGTAACACACTATGAATCAAAAAGCCAGTAAAACAAACAGCTAATAGAGGGGCTATCCTCTTACTTCCATACTTAAGATGTTCAGCAGAAATATTATCTAGGCCACTAGCTTTATTTTGAGATAATTTGCTTATAACTTGATCCACTTCATGTGACATAATCACTATTGGATCATTAACTTGAATATTGTCCACATTATACAATTCATTTTGAATGCAATTAAAAAGACTACAATAATGTTGTCTCCATAATTCCGCAATATTCTCTGCCCCAGAAACTCCATCTAAAGTACAAGGAAGAGATACTCTGCAACTATTAAAAGTTCTAACTTCTTTCCAAAAATCAGTAATATTATGATTTAGCAGCTTCATAACCATAGAATCAGCCCTTAAGGTTCGCTCATTATTACAGATAAAACGAATGGCATACTTATATCTTAAATTTGTAGATTTCTTATATTCAAGCTCAGGTCTTTGCCTAGGTCTTCCTGCCATAACCCATAACTTATGAGCTTCCTGGGATTCAGCCTGATATTCAGCTACATATTTACTCTATCCAGGCCTAGTCTTATTCATTATACCCTTCGATTTAATAAATGGCTTACTATACATATAGTCATATACATAACATTATAATGAGAGCACTATTGTAAAAAAAAATTGTGAATTCTTAGGGTTTCGCTGACGTTTAATGTTAACTTTCTTTTAATCAAAACATAAAACATTATTCACTCCGTTTGTATCTGTGAGGCGTCCATTACACATTTTCCTTGTGTGTTAACGTCAGTATTTATGACTGTCGAATGTCTGACTTGGCTCTTAGTAATGTATTTTGACCCCGCCCCCAAACATATGATTCGACTATCAGTCGACTATCAGCAAGATTTGAAAATTCCGATTCGACTATGGAAATCCTTAGTCGGGGACACCCCTAGTTGATCAATATGTTATTTCATGTAGCAATTTTATTGACTAGTCAGTAGATGAAGGTTGTAGCAGCAAACATACTGTGAATGGTCATCCTAAATTTCTGATATCTTTCATCTGCAACAGCCCAAAATCGTAGAGTGTATACTGGGCATAAGCCCTAAGGACTTGATTAGCTGGATCAGGACAGGTTAATTTAATTAGGTTTGAAGCTAAACTCTGCAGGGCTGTGGCACTCCAGGAACTTTTTGCACCCTTGCAGTACTAAAATGAAGTAAAATGAAGATATTAAAGCACGAAATGTTTGCAGAGTCAGAGCTGTTTCACTGTGGTAAAATCCAGACAGAAAATTTTAAACTTTTTCCCAACTGGTAAAAAAGAAAAGAAAAAGAAATAGTGTAAAATACTGCTTTGTCTTAAAAAAAGCATGTTAAATGTGACCTTTAACTCCCTAAACTGCCAAATGGAAAACATAAAAACATATTGTCATTCATTTTTTCTCCACTAGATGTCAGCACATGTCTTTAGTGTAAGAAGAACATTTTTTTTTTTAGCCACAAGTGAGTAAAAGGCAGAGAGGTGGGAATTTTGAGAACACAACAAGGCTTGATCATTTAAAATCCATTGATCTAATTTGTGTGTATGACTTTTTATATTATCATTAATTCTACATTATCACTGTGTGGGGAGGAAAAGCTCATTTTAATATGGTGGACCACCAATAAGGAAAAAAGTCAAAGAAATGTAACTAAAAATGAACTAAAATTCTTACATTAGGCTTATTCCCTTTCCCTTTACATTTGTGCTGACCAGTTGCCTTTACAACACACTAGTTGCAACTTGCAACAGGTTTGAGCAAAGCTGCCACAGAAATGCATAGTTTATCACTGCAAAATCAAGTAATCAAATAAATTATTAAAATGGAACCAATTGAGATACTGTTCCTGTTAATATATCTATAGGTTTGAAGTAAATTTATTATAACATGAATCATTTATTTCAGCATAAGAATTGAACCCAACTTAGTTTCCTAAAGGATGCCTTTTACCCAATGACTATATATTTCTAATGGTGCAATGCCCTAATATCCTAATAATAGCCTAACAATTTAGTAAGTGTTAATTCTTTAAGTTTTTAATATAGAATATAATTGAGCAGGGCGATGTATTAATTTTTAATGCTGTTATTTCTTAATACATTGATGTATACGGGGTGAAGGTTCTGACACAATTGGAACACAGTGTAAAATGCCACAGGGTAAGTTGCAACACCATCAGTTTAACATTTTAGAAATTTACACCATGATGTGGTGAATGTAGACTTCCAACTGTCTTGTGCAGAAATTTGTGCAGAAATCCATAAGTCAGTTTTTGCTGTTGCATCAAGTGTCTGAACATGGTGGAACCTGTAGAGAGTATACACTTAATTATAAACATTCAGTTTTAAGAAAATAAAACACATCAAACAGTCAAGTTTCCTACATTATATAAAACCTGTTGAGCAAACATTTGGTAAGACAGGTGTGTAAAGCATGGTAAATGATTCTCACTGTTGATAAACGTAAACTTGCAGAACAAATGTTAGCACTGGATAGCATCATTTACCTTCTACAATTAGGTCATACACCTGAAAAACTAACAGTAGCCTTAGGGATTTTAGGTAGCACTGACATGCTCTACACACCATCTGTCACGGTCTCACCTGTCTCACCAGCTCTCTCACCTCTCACCAGTTGAACCGCACTACATCTCCCAGCATCCCTCTGGTCACTCACCTGCACTCCATCTGTAATCACTCACACCTGACTGCCATCAAGGAATCCTCTACACCTGTCACCACCAATCAAGCTCTCTACAAAACTGCACTCAAGCATTACCTCACTGTCTGGTCTCAAGGTCGTAAGCTCTACGCTGTCCCTCACTTACCTCTTGGATTCCTGGAATCGGCCGTACTGTAAGCCTTACACACCGACCTGTATGAAAAGAGTGACTTTGAGTTGGATGCACTACTTGAGTTGAAAAGACTCCTGCACTGTTAAGTTGGTTTTGTAGTCCTTCGGGACCAGTTTGAGTTTGTGGAGAAAGAATTAAAGAAAAGTATTTCCACTCACCTGTGTTTGCCTCTCAGTCCAACTCTGACACCATCTTCCAAAAATCTGGTAATGAAAACAGAGCCCCTTTCCCATATAAGAAAATGTTATCTCAAAAGATTTAAATCTGCAATGGTCCCATAAAAGAACCAAGCAGTTCGGCACCCATGGGTTCATTTCATGTTTGAAAATATAGAAATATATGAATGGTAACATGTTAATTTTCCAGTGTCTTAATCCTCTTTATCCCTGAATTGCTGCAATGCAAGAAGAAAATAAAACTGTAAAACAGAATGAACCCACAGTGACTGCTGTTCTTTTAGGAGTGGTGATATACTGTATATAAAAAAAGGGACCTGAATACAGACCTGACTGATTGAAACTTTGCACTGTTTTAGTAATACATTTTCTGGAGCTGTAATTTCAGTGTGCAGACATCTATCCTTTTTTGTTTATTGCTTTTTTAGTCCTGCACCTGAGCCCAATTTAGGTTTTCGATCTGCACACCAGCACTTTGCATTCTTTTGCTGATAGCCTATTACATATGCAGTGTTGGGAAGGTTACTTTGAAAAATGCAATAGGTTACAGATTACAAGTTACTCTATTTAAAATGTAATAAGTAGAGTAATTATTTTATTAAAGTAATGTAACTGATTACTTTTTTTATTACTTTTCTAAATTTCTAATGAATGTTTTCAACTTATTCATTTTCAAACATTTAAACCAGGCAGGGTTAACCTTACAATAGTACTGAACACTGATTACTGTCAGACTTTTAAAATCCTTCATCACTCGAATTAAGATTATAAAAGTTAAATTTAAAGCACAGCCACCACAAAATCAGACTTAGCAACTTTTTTTTTACTTTGAGATCATATTGAGGTTAAATACAGATTTTAAATCATAACAAGATATAGTTTAATAGCTATGATACTGTTTTTGAAATCAAAATAGTTACACATGACAGGAAACACTGGCATCTAACAATGCCTTGGAAAAAACAATAATTTAAATAAATAAATAAATAAATAAAGCATATAACCTACATAAACCCAAATAGGAAATAAAACAGCAAGCAAAACAATAAGCATCTGTCCTATTCTGTGTCCTAATCTCCTGAGCATAATTTAGAGCAGTCTGGGAAAGAAATCAATTAAATCCTTGTTTGTTTGTGTGTGTGTGTGTGTGTGTGTGTGTGTGTGTGTGTGTGTGTGTGTGTGTGTGTGTGTGTGTGTGTGTGTGTGTCTTTTTTAAATAAAAAAGCAGAACTATTTTTATTATGATACTATACACTAGCATTCAAAAGTTTGGAATCGGTAGTGTTTTGATGTTTTTGAAAGAAAATTGGTATGCTCACTAAAGCCGCATTTAATGGATCAAAGATACAATAAAAGTGTAATGTCATAAAATATTATTACAGATTAAAATATCTGTTTTTGCTTTTCTCCAGAGGGAGGACTCCAAGGTTAAAGGGTTACTCCAGGCCAAAATGAAAGTTTTGTCATTAATCACTCACCCCCATGTTATTCCAAACCCGTAAGCTTCGTTCATCTTCGGAACACAATTTAAGATAATTTGGATGAAAACTGGGAGGTTTGTGACTGTCCCACTGACTGCCAAGTAAATAACCCAGAAAAGTATGAAAGAATAGTCCATCTGCCATCAGTGGTTCAATCGTCGTTTAATGAAGCGACGAGAACACTTTTTCTGCGCAAAGAAAACAAAAACAATGACTTTATTCAACAATTTGCTACCTCCCATTAAAACAGTAGGTAGCACAATTGTTTTTGTTTTCTTTGGGCAGAAAAAGTGTTCTCGTCGCTTCATTAAATTCAGATTGAGCCACTGATGGCAGATGGACTATTTTGACGATGACTTTCATACTTTTCTGGGCCTTGACAGTGTTATTTACTTGCCAGTCAATGGAACAGTCTCAAGCCTCCCGGTTTGCATCCAAAATATCTTAAATTGTGTTTCGAAGAAGTATGAAGCTTTTACGGGTTTGGAACCCCCATGAGTGACACGTTCTGAGTGATTTATGACAAAATTTTCATTTTGGGCTGGAGTAACCCCTTAAGCTAAAAAAAAAACGCATAACCGACAAGGAGCCATGATCCACAAGTCAGTGGAGGAGATGCCTCAGTATTAAGTCACATTTCTACATATATAGCATTTTATACAGGTTGCTTCAAAGCAGATTTACAGTAAT
This sequence comes from Acrossocheilus fasciatus, assembly GCA_036784905.1. Taxonomy (NCBI): domain Eukaryota; kingdom Metazoa; phylum Chordata; class Actinopteri; order Cypriniformes; family Cyprinidae; genus Acrossocheilus; species Acrossocheilus fasciatus. Next base: position 21,798,666 of record CM071938.1, read on the forward strand.
TAACAGGAATTTGTGTCATTGTTCTTCAATTTCAGGAATCAAACTAATGCTGAATAAACTACTTTTTGTGTAAAATCAGCTTGTTTTACCAAATGACATATTCATCTGAATCTTTCTTCTTCAGACCATCTCAAAAAGCCAGACATATGCCACATACAAACTGCAGCTACATTTAGTTGTCAATTCACCTTTTAGTAATTAATCCTGTTCTGTACACATTAACAGTGCTAGATTTTGCTGAAAAAAAACAAGCCCATAATAAACTTAAATCCAAACGCATTATCTTGGAAATAAGCCACATGCCAAAATATCATGACCTGCACCTACTTTGTTAACTCTAAAAACTGGATCACTTTATCAGCTGAGCCCAACCATGATTAATAAGCATTGCTAATAATAAGTGGACATGGCAACACTTCAAGAAAGCGCTCTGCCAACCAAACTTTTAAACAAAACACTGGCTTTGCTGACGATGGTTTAGATAAAATCGTTGAACATAACTTTGGTCTTTGGTTGCTGTAATATTACTTTGGCCAAAAATAGCAGATACCAAACACACAAGATGGCAAACCATTGCTATAGTTACATTGGTGTAAGTCATCGCAATTTTGAGAATGCATTTTTTTTCATACACACATAAATTTAGGGGATTCGCTTCAGTATTTAAATGCAGTTGTCACTCCTGAAACTTTATATTGTGTACATAGCCATAGAAAGTATAGCACAGCTTCAGAAGACAGAATCACAAGCTATTAAATAGTTAACTCACTGCTCCCCTTCAACAGAAACACTAACATCATGTCTACACCAGAACCTCGGTTGTGGATTTAAAGGGGGTGGGCCAAAATAAATTTAAAACCACTGCTGTAGTTGAACTGGTATAGAACATATACACCAATGTCATGGGTTAAATTCTGAGGAAGCACAAAAATGCATAACTGAGATGAAACCTATTTTTAATTAAACATTAATTTTGGGGTGAGCTACATTTGGACTCTGATGCCAAAAATAGACATTTTTAGAATGGAAATCACAGACAAACTGGCAAAAGGTAGGATTCATTTTGTGACACTACAATATCTGCAAACAATGACTTTCAGCTGTAAAGCTCTGAAAGCAATTTAAACTGGACCTATTGTGCATTTTTCAAATTTTATCTTTCCTTTAGTGTGACAGGCCTATAGCTATTTGCACATGTAAATGATTTGTAAAGTTGCAAAGCACAATGTCCACACCAAAAGGAGTTTGTCTCTCCAACCCAAGGGTGTAGGTTTACTTTTGACATTAGTGGGGACATAACAGCAGAGACCCTACATAAACAAAAGTTAAAGACTGCCCGCGGCGACTCAGGACACTGTTCCAAATCCTGCTGGACCACAGAGCACCACTTAAATAGTTTACCATAAAATCACCCTAAATTTTTCCCAAATTATTGTTAATGTGCATAATGACTTCATCCTAGGCTTAGAAGATTGTGTGTATAGTGCATCTTTCAGCACATTCGTCTTTCTGTCCGTATATAGAGAGCTAATATAGATTGAGCTTTTTTTTTTCAGTTTGCACTGATTTGTCAAACACCGTACAAACTCATAGACACAACTTTGTTAATTCCTGAAGTGAACTTTTAATATGAACTGTTTTGGACTGCTGTCTTGAACTGGGTGCAATGTGGCGCTTCTTTGGTAATATCAATGGTATGACATGTTTCAGATGTGACCGAAATTTCAAAAACATTTACATATATTTAATTGTTTGATCAAAACCTAAAACACTTGCCTAAAATGCTGGTTTGTAGCCCTTGCCATTATTTCTGTGACTTAACTTCGTCGCCATGTTACACATCTGCATGCACAATGTCTGCATACTGGCTGCTTTGGCCTGCCCTCAAAGTACCATTGGGCAAGTGATTTTTGCTGAGAGGGCAAAAATAAACAAACAAAAAATCATTATATGGACAAAGTCATTAGTTAAATTACCAATGCCATAGTTACTATACTGTTTACAGCTGCTCATGAAGACTCCGGATTTGAAACCTGATTATGGTAAGGCCTGTTACATTTCTGACACACACTCTAAATGGTAGAGATGAAAAACAATGTGTTTTTGAACTTTAAATCATGTAAATATAATCTATCAAAAATACAATTTTGAACTTTTAAATGGCATTTTAATTCACATCAATGACATTACATAATTAACTTACATGTAGCATATTATCCATGTTGATCATTGCTTTCTGCAGTGATAGATACTGATGCTGGTCATATAATCAGAATATCATCAAAAAGTTGATTTATTTCACTAATTCCATTCAAAAAGTGAAACTTGTATATTATGTTCATTCATTACACACAGACCGATATATTTCAAATGTTCATTTCTTTTAATTTTGATGATTATAACTGACAACTAAGGAAAATCCCATATTCAGGATCTCAGAAAATTAGAATATTACTTAAGACCAATACAAAGAAAGGATGTTTAGAAATCTTGGCCAACTGAAAAGTATGAACATGAAAAGTATGAGCATGTACAGCACTCAATACTTAGTTGGGGCTCCTTTTGCCTGAATTACTGCAGCAATGCGGCGTGGCATGGAATCGATCAGTCTGTGGCACTGCTCAGGTGTTATGAGAGCCCAGGTTGCTCTGATAGTGGCCTTCAGCTCTTCTGCATTGTTGGGTCTGGCATAATCACATCTTCCTCTTCACAATACCAGGCGAGGTCAGGCGAGTTTGCTGGCCAATTAAGAACAGGGATACCATGGTCCTTAAACCAGATACTGGTTGCTTTGGCACTGTGTGCAGGTGCCAAGTCCTGTTGGAAAATGAAATCTGCATCTCCATAAAGTTGGTCAGCAGCAGGAAGCATGAAGTGCTCTAAAACTTCCTGGTATACGGCGGTGTTGACCTTGGACCTCAGAAAACCCTGTGGACCAACACCAGCAGATGACATGGCACCCCAAACCATCACTGACTGTGGAAACTTTACACTGGACTTCAAGCAACGTGGATTGTGGGCCTCTCCTCTCTTCCTCCAGACTCTGGGACCCTGATTTCCAAAGGAAATGCAAAATTTACTTTCATCAGAGAAAGTAACTTTGGACCACTCAGCAGCTGTCCAGTCCTTTTTGTCTTTAGCCCAGGCGAGACGCTTCTGACGCTGTCTGTTGTTCAAGAGTGGCTTGACACAAGGAATGCGACAGCTGAAACCCATGTCTTGCATACGTCTGTGCGTAGTGGTTCCTGAAGCACTGAACTCTTTGTGAATCTCCCCCACATTTTTGAATGGGTTTTGTTTCACAATCCTCTCCAGGGTGTGGTTATCCCTATTGCTTGTACACTTTTTTCTACCACATCTTTTCCTTCCCTTCGCCTCTCTATTGATGTGCTTTCACACAGAGCTCTGTGAACAGCCAGCCTATTTTGCAATGACCTTTTGTGTCTTGCCCTCCTTGTGTAACATGTCAATGGTCGTCTTTTGGACAACTGTCAAGCCTAGAGAACTAGACTGAGAGACCATTTAAAAGCCTTTGCAGGTGCTTTGAGTTAATTAACTGATTAGAGTGTGGCACCATGTGTCTTCAATATTTAACCTTTTCACAATATTCAAATTTTCTGAGACACTGAATTTGGGATTTTCCTTAGTTGTCAGTTATAATCATCAAAATTAAAAGAAATAAACATTTGAAATATATCAGTCTGTGTGTAATGAATGAATATAATATACAAGTTTAACTTTTTGAATGGAATTAGTGAAATAAATCAACTTTTTGATGATATTCTAATTATATGACCAGTACCTGTATGTCCAAGTTGGCATCTCTTCCTTTATTAAGATAATCTCTGGTGGTGCCCTGAGCTGAGAATAATTATGTGAATATGTTGCATGCCAGGGTTTTAGGAAAGCATCATTCTTAATGTAATAAGCCTTACAAAATCAAAATTGAAATTGAATGTGTGTACTATCTAACAAATAGACTGGAGAATACAAGAAAATAGACTGGCAAATCCAATTTCCTATTGTTATTTGTGAAGACAGTCACCCTTAATACCTTATTCCCAAGACACAACATAAAATTAGAGTCTGCAAGAAGATTTTCACATCCTGACATTTTCAAAGACATGACTAAAAATATCCTGAACTCTACTGTGTATACAGCTTCTTTGAAATTTAATAGGACATTAAGTTTTCACACAAAGGTCTGCAGCAGACATTTCACCCCAGATCATCTTGAATGGTAAATCAGAAGGTCAGCGGGGTTTAGTAGTGTCACGCCCCTGGACTGTTTTGTTGTGGTTTTTGCTCCCCATGTGTTCCCTGTTGACCCAGTTTCCCCCCAGTCTGATTGCTAATTTGATTCTAGGTGTGTCTTGCCTTCCTCCCTGATTGTCCTATCTTTAAAAGCCCCAGTCCTTTCAGTTAGTATTTGTCAGTCCTAGAATGTCTTCCTTGCTTGTGCTCCCTGTCACCCAATTGGATATTAAAGACTTCTGTTTGTGAGCTCCTCGTCTCTGTGCCTCCCTGTGATTTGTGACAAGTAGAGGGTGTAGTGCCAGTGTTGTTTAAGTTAAACAGCTACACTTCAAACACTGTGCTGCAGTGTGTGGGTGAGGATAAAAAGACTTGAAGCTAGAGTTACTAGAAATAATGTCAGGCCTGTATCTTTGTAACTGAGAAGCCCTTCTTCAATACCTTAATTGTGACCCTGGACCACAAAGCCAGTCATAAATGTCAATTTTTCAAAACTGAGATTCCTACATCGACTGAACTGAATAAGCTTTCCACTGATGTATGGTTTGTTAGGATTGGACAATATTTGTGCGAGATACAACTATTTGAAAATATGGAATCTCAGGGTGCAAAAAAATCTAAATACTGAGAAATTTCCTTTAAAGTTGTCCAAATGAAGTTCTTTGCAATGCGTATTACTAATCAAAAATTAAGTTTTGATATGTTTACGGTAGGAAATTTACAAAATAACTTCATGGAACATGATCTTTACTTAATACCCTAATGATTTTTGGCATAAAAGAGAAATCAATAATCTTGACCTGTACAATGTATTTTTGGCTATTGCTATAAATATATCCCAGTGACTTAAGACTGGTTTTGTGGTCCAGGTCACAATTTAGGACAGGGATACTCAAATCTGGCTCGCGAGATCCACTTTTCTGCAGAGTTTAGCTCTAACCCTAATCAAACACACCTGAGCATGCTAATCAATGTCTTCAGGATCATTAGAAAATCACAGGTAGGTGAGTTTGAGTAGGGTTGGAGCTAAACTCTGCAGGAAAGTGGAACCCGCGAGCCAGATTTGAGGATCGCTGATTTAGGATAATCATTGTGGAAAAGGTGCCGCAAAAAAATTCAATACCTTTATATTTGACATGAATTTTATTCTACTTACATCATTATAAAATAAAAACAATTAATCTTCCCCTCAAATAACTATGCATGCAAGCCTCACTGCATGCTGAATGTTGCAAGGTTGTAGCAGTACCACAAACACACATCGACATATGAACCAAATGCATCTAGCAAGCACATCCTGACTCATGTTTGACCCTGCTCCAACTCTTCTCCCTACACCTCGCTTTGCTCATCCATCAAACCTATAAATGACCAACGAGTCAGACTGACAATGCCACGTAGTGACTATCCAGGTTTCATCAGGCACACAGGGTTGTCTAATGCTGACAGCTGGATCAGACAAATGTCCTTAAATCATGTGTGGCCACAGGATGGAGCAGGAGAGAAATGGGTATGTGTATCTGAAAAACACCAATGGACTATAATAAAAGCTACTGCAAAATATAGATAGGTAAATCAATTGAAAGTGCGACTTGGTCCAATATGAGACCTCAAACTGTATTACTGTATTTTTTTCCCCCTGTCCTGGTTTTCCTTAAGTGTCTGCTGGTTAGAACAGCACAACCTTATCTTTGTAATCTTGTGCAGCATTTTATATAAAAATGTGCTGGTCTTTCAATTTTCTTAAAGCCCTAAAGCAGAAATTGTTCTGGTGATGGGTTTGGTTGTTCAACCTGTCCTAAATTGCAGGTTTTTTTTTTTTTTTTTTTTTCAAATTTGAGATGTTTTAGATCATTAACAGTGTTGAGTGATTGACTACCAATTGCTTGATAATGACTTTAAAGCTGCTTCCAGACTCATCTGGGAAGATGTTATCACACATCAAATATTAAACCCGAACCACGGAACAGGTTTTCAATGTGCTCTCCAGGTTGCTCTCTGTTTTGGAGTGTGCATTTATACTTTTAAACATTTGGTGAAATGCTATATTAAGGCCTTAATAACATTTTATCCAGCAGCGTCAAACATGTTACATCAAACATGGTATTAGTGTTTGTACAAAAAAGGTATATATGATTAATAATGAAATACTGCGTTCCAATCATAAAAATAAACAGCTTGATTCAATCCATGACTTCACATTCTTTATATATTTTAAAATGTAATTTTATGCCACAATTTATCTGGCAAACAAGCATCTTAGTAATGTTATTACTTAGAATTGCCCTGAAGAGGGCACTGTATTGCTTTGATAGTAATGTAGAGACCATGTCTCTGTATCTGTGTGTGTGCACGAATGTATTTAGAAAATTTCAGTTCGTTGATGTTATTTAGGCATCATATCAGGAGAGTTTCTGTTATCACTCTCTAAGTGAAGAACAGTGCAGATTTTTATCATGACTTCACATTCCAGACACACACAGGGAAAGCAACACTATAAAAAAATAAATAAGTAGGCCTAAAGATTTCCAGTTAGTCTCTCACAATCCGATTGCACAGACATTAACAATTCTAGCCAGCGTTATACCATTTAACATTCTGTTTTGTAACATTATTCATTTTGCAGATGCTTTTATTCCAAGCAATTTACAGCTGAGTAAGATCCCGAGAAATTTATCAGAAGAACCAACAATATTCGTAGTACTGAATGGCAAGTTTCAGGTATGAGCTAGATTAGTATGCAAGCAAGATCAGAAGTGAAACAGAGAAAAGAAGAGAGAGACTTAATCAATTAGTTAAGTGCTAACCAAAGAGATGTGTCTCTTTATCTTGAAATGATGAGTTATGATACAAATGTATGTCTTTGATGAATGTGTTCCATTATGTAAAACCTCCCATACAACATATTAATAGTTTTGATAGCAAATCTATGGTGAATCTCTGAAGTCTGAAGAATGCTGGTCTGAAATCAGAGGAGGGAACTGAACTAAAAGGGATTTATTAAACTGTCATGCTATGAATGAAGAACAATTCAGACAGAACCCTGACTGTTTAAATTTATCCCTCTAAATTGGGCAGAGCAGTTTTCCTCAGCGCTTCATCCAGACTATAATTCACCAGGAAGAAAGGAGATAACAGACCAGAGACAGAGGAGACTCTGACATTCACATAGAGGTGAATGCATAAGCAAAGTCCTTCTTTAAGATGCGCCTGTTGAATAATTCATAAGAACCTTTGGCTACGGTCCATTTACAAGGATGCTCAATCTTAAGAAACCATTACTCAGAGGTCTTAATGTAAACAGGAGCATTTCAAAATGAACAAATTCCACTAAGTGCAATATTTCTAAATCAGTGGAAATTATCCTAAGTTCTAGTTAAAAAGAAGTGTGGTAATAATACAAATCTACAGTATTTGGTTAGTATGGGTTATTTCATTACTCGCGAATTTATTTATTATTTTAACCTATCACTTTTCAAAGTGTGTCCCCCTTGTGAGTTAGCTAGTAGCAAAGAGTCTGTCGTAACAAGCCTGTGTAAATATCACTTCCTCACCATGACTCCATAGTAACTGCACACCGTCTCACAGATAATTTACTAACTATAGCATCAGTATGTACTTGTGACGTGAATGCAATCGCACATGCAAACTGGAATAACGCCCATTAGACCTCAGTTGACTTTTTAATTAAGAAGAGATGTGTGAATGGTGTTTTGAGCCTCTATATTGTGGAAGTCAGTGTTGCGAAGAGCTGTTGCTGGGAGGGATTACATTGAGGCCATTTATATCTCAGGTTGGCAATGAGAAAATGCTTCCATTCATCTGTAAGGGCAAACAGTTGGGTGGGGTGAAGACAGCCGCTGAAGTGATAAAAGACTTACTTCCATTATATTTATATTGGAAATATTGCATGAAATAACTATTTATGCATGCCAAATGGAGAGTGAGGAAGGATGAACCTGTGGGTAAGTGCCTCACTTTTTGTATCCAGGCATATTTTCTGCCATGTGATCATATAAACAGGATGTATCCATCATCTTATCAGGCTGGGAAGAGGATAAGTTTAAGCTTATAACCAATTACACACACACAAAAGTTTTTTGGTGGTGGCCAGAGTACTTTTTTATATTAAAGGCTTAATGACTGTTGTGGGAAAGCACATTTATTCAGGTAAAACAAACAAACAAAAAAAAAACACTATATATATAACATACTCACCCTCCACTTGTTTCAAAGCTGTATGAGTTTAAATGATGAACGAATTTTCAATTTTGGGTGAACTATCCTTTTAACTTTGCCAAAAATATTATTTAATATCACTAAATCAACCTAAACACATACATTTAAACAACTAAAACACATTCATTTATAGAAGGGGCTTAATTAACTAAATTTCACAGAAAAACAAAACTCCACAAGAAGTGGTGAAAATTACTTAGTCAGTGACAGAAAGTTTGTTAACATGTATGGCTGGTCTGGCTGATCCACGTGCTAATAATTATGTCAGTAAGGGAGAAAAAAAACGAAAGTGAGGGAAAGGATGACCTTAAAAGGTTGCAAACTCTGCAGGCAAACACTGGTCTATCATTAATTAACATCGAACATGTTTTATCATTTTAGACATGTTGGTAGTCTAACGTTAGGCATTTTACATGGCCACTAGATATAACCTTAGGGTTAACTGTGATAAACTCGTGCTATTACATTAGGTGCTTTTCCAAGTTTTCATGCAGAGTGTGGAAGTTACTGATCAAACCATTTTCTCCCTGTATATAGCCTACTTAAGTTTTTTAATTAATATCTTAAATGTGCGATTAGTTGACTAATGGCTTAAAATAAATAACTAGTCAACTAGAAAACTCCTTAGTCGGGGGCAGTCCTAGTAGCATGTTAGTGTAGCCCTGTGAAATAATTAGTTTATTTTGTTTATTGATTTAATTTTTTTATTTTATTTATTTGATGTTTGTATTGTGTGGCATATGCTTATCTTAACATATTCATTTTTCAAGTGTAAATGTGTATTTTATTTTTATTACTTACCTAAGGCCTATGTATGACCAATCCACCATCGGGGCAGAGGTAAGGGGAGGAGTTAAGGGAGAAGAGAGAGAAGAGGAGGGGAGGGATAGAACAGGACAATATTGGATCGAGCTTTGTGTTTTAATTCTAAAGTAGTGGTTTTCTGACCGAAAGCCAAGGGACTGCTGTAACTGTACTGGTAGGGAAGTGGATTTTAATACAAAGTCCTGTTACCACGAGCTAGATCAGCGAGTGTTCTGAGCAGAATCGGCGAGACATTCGTTCCGAGGACATCAAAAGGATCCCAGATAGCACTCTGAGCTACCGGGTATTGCTCAGAGTTCCTCCGGGAACGAGGGATTTGTTTGTTCTATTTCAACAAACTATTTCCCCCTCTAAATACTGTAAAGTTGATATAAAACCACCCAGCTTTATATCAAACTGATGTAAAGCTGATTTGACACAATTTGCATTGTTAAAAGTGCTATACAAATAATAGTGACTTGACTTGACTTGTTCAGCGCCATTGTGAGGATCAGCGCATTGTGCATCCGAGTAGGCCTCAATTGCTTGGGCTGACGCAGAGGTTCCAGTCATGTTTGCAGCACCACTCCCAACCGACTGCTCTCTCCATAATCAACGGCAACTGCGGTGAACGGGTTTGAAACGGAGGAACATTTTCGGTTTGTTTTTTGAACTGAAAGGATCCTGATTCTTTTCCATGGGCCCCAACGAACTTGTTTTTTGGCATTATAAAGTCTGAGTTTCATTACGAACTGAGAAATCGAATACTTATTGTCACTCGTTGTGTTTCTGATATTTTTCCCAGTGACTTTGTGAACTGAAATCCATTTAACGAGGCATCTTGTTTAGTTAATTTGTTCATTCTATATTTTCCTTTATTTGTCTATTCATTCGCTTGATTATCAATACATATATATTGAGGTACCAACCCCTTATTGTGATCTAGTCTGGGTTATTAAATATAGAGACAAACAGTATATTGATTAAAAATCTGAAAGCCCTCTAATTGAAGTTCTTATTATTGAAATTCATAATCTCCATAAACCCTAAGATACCATTTACGATTAGTTACCGAACTCAGGGCACTGTCTCTTTATTAGAGGCAACAAAAGCGCTACATTAGAGTAAGTGCTAGTTCACATATTTTCTTTTAGTCTTGATGGTTGAAATGTTGAATAGTGTTGTGTAAACAAACATGTGTTTGTGATGGATCCTGTTGTCCAAAAATACATATTTATTGAAATAAATGCATTTTTTTTCTCTCTCATAGATTTATTACTCACTTATTATAAGTGATAACAAACTACTTAAAAATAAAGGTAGCTATATTTCTTCTGTCAGTTTTTTTTACTCATAAGAGACAAAATAAGTTAAAATTGCCTCACATTATTACTGTCTATTAAAATAAATGAAATAAAATAAAATCAAAGCTTAATTTATGCTCAAGTCTTACATTCAAGTTTTAAAACTATTTTAAAAAAAAACTCTCTCTCTAATATATAGACGATAACACAGACATTCTGAATGAGCCATTGAACAAAAACTAATGAAATCATCCATTATCACAGGAATTCCCTCAACCCCAGTCATTAAATATTAAACCAGAGCACATTGTTCGAGGAAGGAAACACACAACCATGATTTAAAATCAATTGCAACTCTCAATGCTGCAAGCAACACTCTTATTTAATTCATCTTAGCTGGAGATAAATGAATTATTATTGGATTTCATGCATCATGGTTGTCTAAGCCTAAAGGAGCAGACTAAATCAAGCTCATCATAAATCATAAGATAGCCACATGTGTCATTCATATGAGTGATGATGCAGATGTCTTGGATTTGTATTGTGACACTATGTTATTGAATTTTGCTTATTTGTTTGAATCTCAGCTCCACAAATTGGTCTCTGTTCACAAACATACAACGCATGGCCATTGTTAACTATGTCCAGCTGTCCATGCAATTATAGTCTCTCCATGTGTTGGATGGCCTCGGTGGACTGGATGATGTATTGTCTAATGTTTCCCTGCAGTTTGTTGTACCCATCAGCCCACAGACAGCTTACTCACTCAGACTGTTATTCTAACTCTAGAGGATGTCTCCCTCAAGATTCACTGTTCAGATGGTGTTACCACAGCACAAAGCCATTCGTAATGAACATCAGACTGGACATCCTGTTTGTGTGAGTCACAGTGACTCAGACAGCAACATCAGCACCCCTGCTATAGAATAGATTCACATGAATGGTGTATTGAGTTCCAAATGTTCCTCAATAAAGGGATGCCCAGCCTAGCAGGGGTGTTTCTTAGGTTACACACTGTGAAGATATGAAACAGTTACCACAGCGACTTGTTATTGACAAAACCCTGCTAAAGGGGAATTGGTGCAGATACTGGAGAGAGCAGGAATGTATGAGATGGAGAAATGAGATGCTGATGAAAAGTTAAAAGAAGAGAAATCCAAATGCTGGGGGTTGCACTGTTATCTTGGCTGACTCAATGCTATCACAGGGCATCTTAGTTCCAGTTTGATGATTGTTTCGTCATTATTCATGCACACTAGATGCCATTTTTAGATTCACAGAATGGGGTTTACATCTAATAAGAACAGCATTGAGGAATCATTTTAAAAGAGAATTCATATTATGCCAATGAAAAGATGCATTTGTTTTGGCTCACATTTACCAGCTATAGCCATGTAATCCAAACTGGTTTGAGCTTCTTGAGAAGCCAAACAAGATTTACTGCTAACATTAAATTAATAACTAAAGATAGGCCATATTTAGGCTAAGGGACAGCTTCAAGCGACAATCGAGAAAAAGTATTCCTACAGTAAAAGCACATCCCCACTTCTGTATTTAACTTCATTTATTTGGAGTATTTGTGTTGATCAGATGAGACCATCTTAATAACCATAAAAGGTAAACTGCCCCTTAGGTCAGCAATGATTTTGGTTCTCATGTTGAAAAACTGTAATATATTTTTGCACATGGTTAGATCAAGGTATAAACGTTTTGGTGTTCATCAAAGAGTAATCCTAAATGCAATTTTTCTAAGAAACAAGGCAAGGTCAATGTGAAGATGAAGTTTTAAAAAAAGGGATTCAACCATAAAGAAATTCTGGGTCACATGCTATATACAGTATGTATGTGTATATAAACCTTTTAAGAAGTATTCATTTATACCCCTTTTTTCACAATTTGTTATGTTGCAGCTTTATACTAAACTGCTTGAAAGTGCTATTTTCCACATCAATCTACTCTTTATATACCATAATAACAAACCAAATTAGCAGACTTGTGATAACTTTATTTGTAAGCAAATGTATTAAAAAGTAAAAACTGAAATAATTACATTGTATAAGTATCATACCCTCAGTGCAGTACTTGAAACACAGTATACATTATTTTGGATATGATGCAATAAGCTTTGCACATCTGCATTTGGGGATTTTCTGATTCTTCTCTGCAGATCCTCTCAAGCTCTGTCAGATTGGATGGGGACCGTTGATTGACAGCCATTTTCAGGTTTCTCAAGTAGATGCTCTGGCTGAGCCACTCAAGGGCATTTACAGAGTTGTCCATTAGCCACTCTTGCATTGTCTTAGCTATGTGCTTAGGATCATTGTGCCCAGTCTGAACCAGGTTTTCATTAGGGATATCTCTGTATTTTGCTGCATTGAGCTTTCCTGCTGAAAAACACCCCCACAGCATGATGCTACCACAACCATGCTTCACCATTGGGAGGGTATTGTGCAGCAGGTGATGAGCAATGCAGGATTTTCTCCAAACATGATGCTTGGAATTGATGTTCATCAGACCAGAGAATTTCGTTTCTCACAGTCTGAGAGTCCTTTAGGTCCTTTTTTCGCACAAGTGGGTTTACATGTGTTTTCATCTTCACTGAAAAGAGGGTTGAGTCTGGACACTCTGCCATAAAGCCCAGACTGGTGAGTGTTGCAGTGATGTTTATTCTTCTGTAAGTTTCTTTCATCTCCTTATATGATCATGGAGCTCAACTAGAGTGACCATCAACTTCTTGGTCACCACTCTAACCAAGGTCTTTCTCCTTCGATTTCCCATTTTGGCCAGGAGGCCAGATCTAGGAAGAGTCCTGGTTGTTCCAAACTTCTTCCATTAAGGGTAATGGACGCTATATGCTTCTGTGAACCTTCAATGCAGCCAAATTCTTTTCTTGAACTTTTCCCCAGATCTCTGTCTTGATACAATCCTGTCTCTGAGCTCTACAGGCAGTTCTTTTGACCTCAGCGCTTGGTTTTTGCTCTGATATGCATATTTAGCTGTTCATACCCATTCAAATGAATTTGTCACAGGTCAACTCAATACCTGAAGTGAAGAAATATCTACAAGCGATATTGGAATGCCCCTGAGCTAAGTTTCAAGTGTCCCAGAAATGAATACTTATGCAATGTACTTTCTTTGCTTTTCTTTCTTTTCTTTTTATAATAAATTTGCAAAGTTTTGCACAAATTTGCACTCATGAGAACTACATTTTTGCCTATCACTATCAATCACTTCTATAAATATATAAATCTTAATACAGGTGGAAACAATGAAATTCCCTATATTTTTTCAGAAACAATGGTACTTTTAAATGCTTTATAACACTCAAAGTGAGCACACTATCCCTCAAACACACACCACTATGGTACATTGAAAAAATAAATTTACAAACACCTCTAGGGTTCCTTGTTAAGAGATCCATATAGTTAAAATTCAAAACCAATCGATTACTGATCCTGCTGTTCAGTGAAGACCTAATGACAGTGCAGCAGAAGCTGGGGGAAGACACAAATCCTTTGTTCTCTGCATTGTTTGCAATTTCACTACGCATTTCTTTAATGAGATAAAAGGAAACAGAGACCTCGTTAGTGGAACAATATGTGACAGACTGGCAATTCATCTTAAGCTGCATGAGGAATATAGTGATTGACAGTGTTGGCTGCTGTATTCATTATCGGTCATAAGTCACTGAGCAGTGTGCATAATTTAACATCGATCATTAAGTATTTTAGTAATTATTATTCAAAGACCACTGGTTGATGTATGTGCAATTATATCTGAGCATGACAGTCATGTTACATTGAGGACAATGAATTACCCTCTAGATATTGATAACTGAAGTTCCAAAAAGTGTAAATAATGTCTTTCTAAAAATTACATTTTTCTACCCATCATTATTTTCCAAAACGTTCAAGCCTATAGAAACAACATCATGACTGACAACCTGTGACCATGAATACTTCAAAAAGATATGGGAACTTTGAATTGCTCTGAAGGTCAGGACAGAAATAGTACAGTGAGTCACTATTTTTGAACAGAGGACTTTACTTGAAAGCTGATTGAAAAATGTCAAAACGGCCTTTTAGCAAGATGAACCCCACTACACATGCTCATTATATTAATTTGGCCACTGACACTTATGTCACTTTAATCTCTTTAATGTGTGAAATAAAACAATGCATCTGCATTAAGGCATAATTATTAGAACACTAGTATTTTCACCAGCTAAAAATGGTTTTAAGTCAGTTATTTCTATCTTTTGCTGTAGTGTGTCAGTAGAAAATATCAGTTTACATTTCCAAACATTCATTTTTCCATTATATTCATTCATTTCCAAACATTCATTTTGAGTCTGACAACAGTCAGGGCTCCACACAGAGATCTGATCTAATCATCATCCAGTCTGTCTGGAATGACATGAAGAAACAGAACAAACTGAAACAGACTAAATCCAGAAGAACTGTGACAACGTCTCCAAGATACTTCAAGAATCCTACCTGCAAAGCTACAGTACTGTTAAAAGTTTTAGGCACTTGATGAGGATGCTGTCAAAAATAATGTCACAAATAGATTTTCTTTATCAATTAACTAAATTAAATCAACATTTGGTGTGAGTGACCATCCTTTGCATTTAAAGCAGCTTTTGCCCTAGGTGCACTTGTGCATAGTTTTTCATGCAGCTTTGCAGGTAGGTTTCTTGAAGCATCTTGGAGACGTTGCCACAGTTCTTCTGGATTTAGTCTGTCTCAGTTTGTCCTGTTTCTTCATGTCATTGGACCATTTTACGGTCCTGCATTGTACGATTGCTCACTGGTTTACATAGGCTGTGCCAACTTTGTTTACGTGGAGCTGTGAACTGAAGCCCAGGAGGACACTTGAGCGACATCATGTTCACTTGTTTGATGATATTAGGATTGTCTTTTTAAATCGAATTTAACCTTGCTGAATAAAAAATATGATAGTACTGTAATGTTTTATCATATTAACTGATGTAATTTGTCATATTGCATAACCTAACCAAAGTTATATGAATTCATTTTGTTTGCTGTCAATTCTTATAATTTAAAGGATTGACAGAAAACTGTTTATTCAGACTTGACATATAAAACTGTTGCAATTGGTGGCAAATTTGATAGATATTACAGAAATTCTGAATTTTAAAATGTATGTCTGTGACAACTGTGCATAACAGTACAATATGAACAAAAGAAACTCTATTAATTGTGATTTTCCTACCCAGTGTTAAAGATATTGAAACATTTGAGGAGGATGAAGAGGAGGACCATTCATTTTCTGATCAGAACACAGGAGAACAGTGAGTCACCTGTCTGATGCCAACAGAGTGAAAAATGTCTTATATAGGCATGATAATTGCTGTATAATGACTCAATTGTTACACTTACATGCACCCAAATAATCTGTTAGTAATGGGATTGATAGCTCAAATACCTTGCACACATGCACAGTGCTGGTATGAATATGTTTACTAGAGCCCTTTTATAAGATCTGTGTGAATCAGATTACATATTTTGTCTGTGAATCAGATAGAAATTTAGGGTTCATATAAACAGAACTTTCAGAATCTGAAATCGGATTGGATTTATTCAGATTGATGAAAATTTGTGTAAACCTACACAATGACATCCTAGATACTTATTTTTGTTCTTCATAATTTTTTTCTTTAAGTCTCTTCTATCCAAAAACAGATCTAACAGTGGTTTTGGGGCACTGCAAGACCATGATTACCTGGAAACATCTCCTTCCACGGAAGAGCAGCTGAATGCAGCACAAAAGGAGAAGTCAGCAGTTTTGTCTACAAAGATTCCAATGTAAGCCCAAACTGATCATGTTTCACACCGGATTTAAAGATTATGAAACCCTCAAGGCACTCTACCTGTCTCTTCAACCTACAGCACAGTCTCTGGTGAGATGGACTCAAATGCAAAGACTTAATAAAACAGAACAGACTGTAACTGCTGGCTTTCAGGCTCAAGACATCTGTCTCTTTGACCAGTTTTTCTTGTTTCTCTGCCGTATGAGGCAAGGGCTTCTTTCCACAGATTTAGCAGTAAGGTAATATCAAGGAATATCACATTTTTGATGGTGTCCTACCCCTTTCACTCTGTGGTTCAGTCAACCAGATGTGGACTGTTTGTGCTCTATTGACAAATTTCCAAGGACCTCTATTAATCCTATTAGTAATCTGTTCCGATGAAGAAACAAACTACATCATGGATGGCCTGAGGGTGAGTACATTTTCATTTTTAAGTTAATAAATAGTTAACTAAAAAACGGAAATGTACTCACCCTCAGGCCATCCATAATGTAGGTGAGTTTGTTTCTTCATCGGAACGGATTTGGAGGAATTTAGCATTACACCATTTGCTCAGTATCTTGGGTGTCCTGAGAGTAAGTACATTTTTCAGCAATTTATTTTTGGTCAACTATAAATTTTCTCCCCAAACTTACATTTTAGCTTACAGTTAAAAAAAACAAATAAAATGTACATAAATGAGTAATTTAAATGTTGCTACTTTGGTTTATTGTTGTAATTTGTACAGTAGGAAGACAAATATACAATGGATTGAATTACTGAAATAAAAAATATATATTTTGTACCTTTCACTGGTTTTAATCTAGAAATGAGTTCTTAAACTATACAAATATTTAATTCATACTTATGTATACAGTACAGTGAAAACCTATTATAATTAGCAATGACAATATTTTTACATTGTTATTTGTTTTTAATGTAGAAATTAGTTCTAAAACTGTACATATTTACTTAATTATCTAATGTGTGCATCGACTGTCTGTTAAGTGTGTGTGTGTATGTGTGTGTGTGTGTGTGTGTGTGTGTGTGTGTGTGTGTGTGTGTGTGTGTGTGTGTGTGTGTGTGTGTGTGTGTGTGTGTGTGTGTGTGTTTGTTTGTTTGTGTTACTCACTAAGGACAGGTTGATTTATAAGCACAGGTTGGGCAGCCAGTAGTTGGAAAAAGTCTAATTTAGTTTTTACAGACTCCCACTTCTCTTCATCAAAGTCAATGCGATCTAGATGGAAATCATTTCTGGATTTGACAAAAAAGTCACACCAGGTCATCCCTGTGATTCCCATTTGTCCAATCATCTGGTAATGATATTCATGGCTGGTTTTCAGGGCAAGCGCACCATCTTCTTTTACAGAAAGGAATTTGCACTCTAAGTACACTGTCTACATCAGGGCACTTGATTTCAAGCAACCCCAGAACACCAGTACTGTCAACCACCTTTCGATCAGAAGACGCGCCTAAATGAGGGGCATGAGGATTTATGATGAAGCCACAAGGGAAAGTATGATTGCCGGTTTCCTGCTCATACTGTGCTGCTGCATCTGGATCCAGTTCCAGGCCTCTCTTCATGGCTTGTGTCTGCACTGACCTTTTCTGCTTCTGCAAACTGGTGGCAAGTGTGCTGAAGTCTGCAACTCGTGACACTATTCTTTTAAAAGTGGATGAAGTCAGATGCTGGGAACGAACACGGTGCCATATCTTACTGTCGCTCTGTCCCCTGGTTTCTTTCTCTAGTGCCTCCACATCGGAGGGTGTAACAGTCATACCTCTATAGAAAGTACTCTCCTTCTCATTAGGCCCTTTTGCACCGCAGGAACCTTGTCATAGTACCCGAACTAATTGTGGAACTACCCACTTTTTGGCGTGTTCGCACCGCGGGAACTAGGAACTGTTTTAGTTTCCGGAACTCCGTTTGGAGGAACTAATTAGCTCCTACTTCAGAGTAGGGTCTAAAACAATTCCATAGGAACTATCGTGACGTAAGTGTACGCTGATTGGCTAAACGCGTACAAAAACGCCCTCACCCGGCATGATTTTTAAACGCCGTGTAAACATCGCATCAACTTTTATTTCGCAAGAATGGAGAACAGCGATAGATGGACGGACGCTGAAGTGCAGGCACTTTTGAACATTTTGAATTCCTTTCCGATCTTTCAATCGCTTGACGTATAAGTTACATCAACATTCCATGTCCATTATTGTGAACCTCGCAAGACACAACAAAAACACAGCTCCGATCACAGCATCCTCCATCGTCCTGTTGTTAACGTTGTTCTGTTTTGTTTTCGTTGTTGAACACCGCGCACAAATGACGTCACTGTCGACCGGCTTACGTCACTTCTTAGTACCCACTGTCGGTGCGAATGCAACCCTTTAAATGGTACTGTACTTTAAGTTCTGGAACTAAAGCGGTGCGAAAGGGGCTGTTGAGAACTGTTGAGTAAGTGCACGGTTGTGGTGGCAGAGGAAAAGGTGGGTAGTGATCAGTGGTTGTGGTGGGTAATCCAGTGGCTTGGTACATCAACGCTGATCCATGGGGCAGAAGTCCAAATTCTGATTCAACTTTGTCCACTGGGTATCTCCTTGATGCCAGCAGCAGATTGTACATTTGGCTATTGCTTCCAATTTTAGCAAGGTTTTCACAAAGGTCATTAGCAAACTGATCACTTGGTAAAGAGGTTGGAATAGGATAGTAGATCTTGGGTATGATTCCATGACAAGATCTTTTAGGATGTTTGTGGTGGATCAGCTGTTGGGGGCTTCAATTTTGAAATTGTTACAGTGTTAATAGGTTTAGAGGCTAGACCCATAGACCATGAAGCAACGTGCCATGTCTGTGGTAGGGAGGTTTACTAACGGTAGGTGGAATGGACTTGTATCCCAGTTTGATGTAATGTGCCAGGGTATACAGTAACCCAGTCTGATGATTGCAGTGACCTAGGCCAGCTTTGCAGTTGCACTTTGATAGGCCAACGATGAAGGAACCTTCCGCTGGAAATTCCACCTGGAAATTAAGAAACAAAATAGGTAAGTCAATACTTATTTCAAATAATAACAATATTAAAAGGATAGTTCACCCAAAAATGAAAATTTGTAGATGCCTCATTAGTGACTGTTTCTATGGGCCGTGGGAATCTACTTAGGGAATCTGCTATGCCAGAGCACGTGTACGCACCGGATGTTGAATATTGCGGTGTAAAAGAGGTAAAAAAAGATATAAATACTGTTCAATTTCTTGCACAGACCGTTCGTTTCGTGTCTTTACACATCAATGTAACATCAAAAGCCGCAGGGTTTAATTTGGTTTTGTCTGTGTATGTTTTTTTGACTCTCAAAGCCGTGGGTACCATTCACTTACATTATATGACTGACAGATTGCAACGGTTTGAGTTAAAAATTATTTGTTTGTGTTCTACTGAAGAAACAAATTCACCTACATCTTGGATGCCCTGGCGGTAAGCAGGTAAACATCAGATTTTCATTTTTGGGTGAACTATCCCTTTAATGTCCAGCATGTTGTGGGAAGTGAAGGAAAATTCTAACATTTCCCCCCAAAAATGGAGAGGTTTGCTGGTTGTAGGAAACAACAAGGTAAGTTGGCAACTGTATAGCGATTGTATTTGTGTTGAACTGATGATGCTAAATGTTGGCTGTGCATGCAGTATAAATACATTTAAAATATAATTTATTCCTGTAATGGCAAATCTGAATTTTCTGCATCAATACTCCTGTCTTCAGTGTCAAAAGATCCTTCAGTAATCATCCAAATTTGTTGATTTGGTGTTAATTTATTATCAGTTATTGATGGTGCCCAATTATTAATAATGGTTTGTGTTCTTTATAAAATTATTATTATTGCTACTATTATTATTGAAAAGTGTCATTGAAAAGAAGGTGATGAATTCAGTAAAGAAAAAAAAAGAACTTTGGCACTTGAACTAGCACCTCAGCGTCTGAACTTGAACTCACTGTCTACTTGTCAGTGTTGGGTGTAATGCGTTATGCGTTACTCGAATTAAATTACTTATCCACTGAAAAAGTACAGTGCTCTCTTCCACCCTCAATACCACAACTGAGGTGAGACCCTTGAGCAAGGCACCAAACCCCCAACGACTCCCGGGGTGCCGCAGCAAAAAATGGCTACCTACTGCTCTGTGTGTGTATGTGTGTGTGTGTGTGTGTGTGTGTGTGTGTGTGTGTGTGTGTGTGTGTGTGTGTGTGTGTGTGTGTGTGTGTGTGTGTGTGTCTTTGTCTGTTTGTTTGTTCACTACTCACTGTTGTGTGTGTGCACTTGGATGGGTTAATATAGAGAACGAATTTTGAGTATGGGACACCATACTTGGCCACACATCACGTCGCTTCGCTTCACTTAAGTTAGAGATATACAATATGAGTGTTAATAGGCTATTATGAGGAGAATAAATAAATTGAATGTAACTGACATCTCAATAAACTACCTACAGAAAGTTCTTTAATGCTTTAGTACAGTTTATACCATATCCACACTGCGAGAGACAAAATTAGATTGCTTACAGAAATAAAATGTTTTCCAAAAATGACCAAATATGTTGACACTGCAGACATGCACCTTGTGAAGGAGCCCTTTAAACTGTCACACTTTAAACTGTTTAAAATGTATTTCTTTTTTCTTTTTTTCTTTAAAAATAAATTGCAATGCTTTGTGACCGATCCTCCCAACACTTGTTGCATTGCTGTATTAGTGAGGGACAGAGCTTTTTGACACTGACAGCAGAGAAATCTGTGGAGGGACACCATTGGATTTAAAATGAGTCACAACAAAGAATCTGTTTTTAACACAACACATACTGCATGTGTGCCACACAAGGGTGTTATATTGGAAAGGTAAATAACTGAGCTAAACTTGGGTGGCACCAAATAATAAAAAACAATACCTGTGGCCGAACACTGAATCCTGACACTGTGAATAATGTATACTGCTAACCACACTGACAATGACTGATTAATTCATTTAACAAGCCAAAACTGATTAGGGGGTGACTTGCTGATAGGATCTATTAATAGGATGCTGTGATAGAACTGGTTGTATAGAAGGGAATGGGGGCTGCGAGTGGTAAGTTCACTTTTATTGAAAATTGGTAGAAAAGGCACTCTTTTCCGTATTCACAAAGTGTTTGTCAATATCAGCTCCATAGCAGGCCTCTCTCTTTGAATCTGGTCACAGGTCTCACCTCTCTGCAGTTCATAATGGCTCATCAAATTGGCATACTCTGGTGACTTTTATCCTGCAATAGCAAACACAAAGCTTTGCAATGTGAGAAAAAGGCCAAAATATATATTTTTATTTACACCACCAAATTCTCCAATGCATCCAAAATATGGGTCATTCCTGGGATTCGGTAATATTTCATTCCAATTTTTAAAGTGGTGGTTAACCAAAATGAATTGTTAGAACCCATAGGAAACATTTATTGCTCAGTTGTTGCTTTTCCTAAGCTCAGGAGACTTCTCATATATCTCTCATTTTAGTATCAACAGCATTTCAGATGTTTCTCCTAAAATTACTTAGGAGAAATAGAAGTAGACACAAATGAGACATGCATGAGAAATATATGAGAAAAAAAAGTGTCAAAACTGAGAATGTGGTGGAAGAAACATAGAATATCTGTTTATTGACTCCAATATTGAAATATTTTATTGCTCAGTGGTTGGTCTTTCTAATCTCATGAGACTCAGTTGTGATTCTCATGTATTTCTCATTTTAGTCTCAGCAGTGTCTCAGATGTTTCTCCTAAAAATCCTTAGGAGATAAATAAAAGTAAAAGTTCTAAAAGAAAGGAATCCAAAATGACAATGGGAGAGAAACGTGGAGAAACATGGGAGATCTATTTATTGTCTTGCAGTAGTCTCTTGCAAGACTCCATTATAAAAATGTTTTACTGCTCAGAGGTTGCTTTTTTTGTTTGCAATGGGGTTTTTCACTTTTAATGGTCAGGACAGTAGGAGTAAAGACAAGAAACGATTGGAGAGGTGAGAATTGAATTGAACAGGAGAAAAAAAGGACCTTTAGCTGAGATTTGAACCCATGCTCTCTGAAGTGCAGTTGTGCCTTCACGTCAAGCCCACAAGGCTATTGCTTTGACAGAGGTTACTCTACACTCAGGATACTAAGCGGTGATTCTGTTACATGTCTCATTGAGATATCAGCTTAAGATGTCTTCAGTTTTATTTTAGGAGAAACGTTAAAGTTTTACTAATATTGTAAATACTAAAACTATCATTTAAATAGCATTAAACATTTCAGAATATCAAGGGTTACTAGTTTAAATGTTTAAATTTATCTTCAATGTCCAGCGTTCTATACACCACATTTTCCAATTGTCTCCATAAAACAGCTTCAAATATGACAATGCATGTGTTGTCTTGTGGATAAATGACACTGAAGCTAACCAGAGGGAAGAAAATAAAATAAAATAAAAAAGGGACATCTTTAATATTTCAAATATTTATCCTAGACAGAAATACAGAGTTCTGGCATGAAACTGTAGATGGTGCAGTCCGATAGGTCTAACTCAATCTGAACTAATTACACCATTATCACATGGCACACAGCTGATTGGTTTTCTCCTGTATCAGTAGCCAATGAGCTCACTGCTCAATATTCAAATACCTGGCTTTTGTTTGCTGTTGCAGTTTGGCAGCACACTTCAGAAGCCCTTCACCTTCCCCAGCTCCACCTGTATAGATCTGCTACAGGGTGATTCATGTATGCTATATGGGGTTATTCATATGTGTTATATGTGCAGCAGCAGTATTTCCTACATGCTCACAGCAGCATGTTGTAAATGTTTTGGTACTTGCTCTACCGCAGCAGCAGCAGCAGCAGCAGCAGCAGCGTAGCAGATCTATTCCGCCAAGACCAAATACATTAACATTGTCATGTACATTACTATGCCAATCCCTCCGAGAGTTGTCATGACAGAAATGAGATTACTTTAAGGCTGAGTGGAAACTTTTGCTTTGGTCTCCTGCTTCTCAAACTTGTCTCCTGAAACAAAAACACTCTCACAATGGTTTAGAAGAGATCTCAACAACTTTACACAATGTGCTCAGATTTTTCTCCATCTAAAGACACTGGCAGTCTCATATTTGTCTCCTCCACTGTTTCAAACAAAATCTCAACAACATCACACACTGTGCTCAGATGTTTCTCCTTAGCTAGAAACTCTGGATCTCTCACATTTGTCTCTTTTAAAGCTTTAGAAGAGATCTCAACAACATGAGTGCTCAGATTTTTCTCCTACACTAAAGACTTGGGAACTCTCACATTTGTCTCCTCTAAATTTGAGAAGTGTGATCTCAATAACTTTACAAAGTGTGCACCAAGTCAAATGCCTCAATATCAGCTTAAACATTTCTACCATATAATATGTATTAATAATCAAATTAGTCAATTAATATTCAAGACTGAGTCATAAGCCATTTGTGTGCCTTTCAGCAAAGAAAGCTCCAGGGTTATATTTTCTGTAAATCAGTTTTGATTAAGCCATCTGGTACATTACTATTTCCAACAACAAATTATGTGCCTATGTACATAAACATTGTCCTAAAAACCTAAAAAAGTAACATTATCCTTATTTCTGCATAATTTCTCTCACAATATAGCCTTTAACTTTGAATTTATGAATTTTTTCACCCTTTCTTTAGTGCATTTCAAGTACTTGACTTGGTGCACACTTTGTAAAGTTGTTGAGATCTCTTCTATCGCTTCACAGGAGACAAATATTTGAGATGTTAAACAGATCTCACTTTTTTAATTTTTCTTTCCTATGGTTAATCTTTTCACAATACTTTTGTATGACCATTATATGAATAAAAATAATTATTGAATTTTAATCATTTAATAATTTAATAAGCATAAAATAATGTCTTATATCTATCTTAAACCAAGCATTTTGTCATGTCCCTGAGGCACTTCACTGAGTTTGTACTTAGAACATTATTAACAAAATGTGCATAGTTTCTATGATTTTGGGCAGTAATGTAAGCATTTATTTGTGTTCCTTTCTTGTGAAAAATATTTTTTCACTCTAACCATTCTACACCCATAATAATTTAGTTTTACCATTTACCAGAAATGACACTCTCTTTAATAGTGGTGCAGAAAATGGTTAGTGTTATCATACTTTTCATTCATATTTTTGAGGTGTATTATAGTCTGGGAGGGTCACATAAAATTAAGATTTTATGTGTTATGTGTTAATTATGTTGAAAAATAATTAAGATAATTATTTTTCAACATTTTTTTCAATGTACTTATTTTATTCCTGCCATATATGGTCTACTCTTGAGTGAAAAACCACAACCCCGTCACACTCAACCCCACCACAAATATATATTTCTCATTGTTACGAGACTGTAAACTTGTGACAGGGTTGAGTTATTTACTTCATTTATTAATAATTATAATAAAAATATCAAATAGTCATGTTTCGGTAAATATACAGTATACTTACCAAAATCATGACAACTCATATTTTTGTTATAAATAGAATTTTTGATGTAATATGTTCACTTAAACTTTGACAAGCATCATACTTCTAAAATTGCGCCCACATTTGCAGCAGAAAGATGATGTTTGCCATGCAGATATGGTTACCCAGAAAAAAGGGTATGAGAGAGAAAAAAAATTAAAAAATAAAATTGAGGGCAATGTATCCCTTCAAATGTGTTACAGTCTTCAACCCTGTCACACCTTGTCACATTAATATTATTTAAAAAAAAAAAATAGAGAAGACAATTAAGAATGAAAACATTTCTTGCTGATTAACAATAAAATTGTGGTTTTAGTTAAACTTCTAAATTAAAAAATTTTTTTTACAAGAATTAAACAGACCATAGACACACAATTTGTGTATTTTTAGCTTCAGTCCTATAAATATTATTTATCATTAAATTGTTATCAGAGACACAGGAGCAGTAGGTAGATGATTTTTGTGTAGGTTTAATGTGTCTAATGATGTGGGGTATTTAGAAAATTAAGTATATGTAGTTGAAAAAAATGTATATTCCAAGATTAAATGTTACCGAATCCCAGGAATGACCCATTTCACCTTGAGAGGCATTATAACAGGTTTTGTATCAGTGATTGCTCTCTCTCGCACGTCTTGTGACCAAGTGTTAACATTCTCTTTAAAGTTGATTCATCCTGGTTATCAGTTTGTTCTATCACTGCTTGCAGAGGTACTGTATGTTTGTGAAATGTGTCTCTGCACTTGACAAACATTATATAATTACAATTTGTATTTTGATTCTGTGCCTGTGGATCCGCAGTCACGCAACAGTGAGCAGCCATCATTGTAAGTACAAGGTAAAAATGTGATGAGTTCTATTTCAGATCTCTGTATGTTTTAATGACTTAATCTGCTCTTCATTTGTGTTGGTCAGTGTCATGTTTGTTTACCTACCCATGTAATTTTGGACTGCTGCTGCACTGCTGTTTGGATTTTTATTATTAAGCTTTCCAGGAAATGTTGTGAGTCTGCCTCAGGTAGACTGCTGTGGTTAGTGGATGGCAAGGACCTTATGCAGTAATAGTTTGTACCTGATTATTGATTGAATAATTTGTAGGGTCATCCTCTTGTGTGGGCATGGAACAATTTGGGACACATCCCTGTGTGGTCTGCTTATCAGCCCTGATTTACCTGTTTCCACAAATTTATTACAGCACTAATGGTGAACATGATTTTACCAAGTGGAACATGTTCCTTAATTAACATCCTTATTGGTACAACATTCCTCTCAACCAATCAGATTTTTAGGGTTAGGAATATGGCTATTGTTACAGTGAAGCTTGGGGCTATAGTTAGGGGCCTTTCTTAACATATCATCTGATTTTTTGGGTAGGCTTGGGTTTGGGTTTGTGTTTGGTGCAGGGTTCAAATTTGGAGTATGTTTCTTTTACACAAATTCAACAAAGATGTTGATCCAGGAACATGTTTTACTGGCAGCAGACAATATTGTACTTGGTAGATGATTTTATCAAAAGCGTCTTACATTACATTCAAAGTATATATCTTATCTATTCATGCATTCCCTGGGAATTATATCCTTGACTTTTAGCCACATTAATGTGCCCTTGCATTATGTCTGTCTTTAGGACAAGGGATTGGACAGCTTGTCTCCACAATTTTTTTTTTGTAACAGCACTGTATCAATTCACCCGTTCTTCTTCCAGCTTAATGTTCAGCCAAGAAACTAAAGTAACAATCACTTTCTTGATATGTGTGACAAAAGGGCCAGCTGTTGGCAACTTCCCATTGTGGGCCCAATGTCCAATCTCCCTACAAGCCAAAAACAAGTTAAACTCTGTCTTTAGCATCTGTTACATCTGTGAAATAATGCCTTAGCTTGTTTTTCCCTGTTTCATTGAAAGTTTCTTTATATGAAAGCACAAATCATCCAGTGCTCTTTTGGGTGTCTAGAGTCACTAAGAACAATGTTTTTAATGGAGGATTTTCACACACTCTATTTTCTTTCAAAAGCACAACTAGACTTTGAGACGACTTTGCCGTGTGACAACTCCAAAAGAGTGATGAAATCCTTCTGATTTCTCTTATGTTGTAATAGCCTGCTCTTCATTTTAGGAGTTTAAATGTCATGAGGCATGTCTGCCTACTCATCAGTGGTAATTTATGGCACTCTTTCCCAACTCTAGTCCTGGAGTAAATCCACAGCTCATTTTATCCCCCTAAACTATGAGTGTCCAATTCTGCTTCTGGAGGGCCGCTATCTTGCACAGTTTATCTTGAAACCTAATTAAATACACCTGAACCACCTAATTAGGTTCTTCAGGATACTAGGCTGTGTCCGAAATCACCCCCTATAGGCCTACCCTTGAACATGGCACTATTTGAGGGGACAGCCATTTTTAGTGGTGTCCGAAACCATAGTGGATGTTATTGAGTGCACTCATTCAACTCCATAACACTGCAATAACGCGTGTACAACCGGTGTACACACAACAACTAGAGAATTCCCATAATGCACTGTGGGTTGTGCAAAAGAATTCCTGCGTCTCATCAGAAGATGCCACCTGCAAATCGGGTCCATTTTTTAAGCCACTGGTCCAATGTGGGTACAGCATTTTTAATTCATTATTAAATTGTATTAAATGCTAGTTTCCATAAGTGTTCGAAATAAATCTTTTCATTACTACTGGAGCTTTCAGTTCACTAAGTTTCAAACGATTATTAAACAGCAAGCACAAACTATGCAAAAGCAGAAGCCCTTCTGGTGTATTCTGTCCGAATTCGCTTACTCATTTTCGTTTACTCCTTCAGGTGGACTATATTAGTGAACTAATGTTGGGAATAGTGAATGAGGTTATAGGGGACAATTTTATAGAACTAGCAGGTCTGTTTTGGTAGATTGACACTAAACTCTGCAGTACATTGGCCCTCCAGGAGCAGTCCTTGTTAGGCTGCATGTCTCGGCTGCCATCAAGTGATGACCAAAATGTTTTCTTTTGGTGCAATGTAATGCTACACTTAGGGCTGCACGATTATGACAAAAATCATAATTGTCGATTATTCCCTTGAGATTGTAATTATGATTATTAATAACGATTATTTTGAACAGTACCATTTAACAGTACCATTGTGAAAACTGTAACAGCCTCATCTTTTATACATAACCAAAAGTACAGCACCTCATTACCATGGTAAAAAAGTAGCCTAACTATATGGTTTCTGTGGTGTTTGCATTGAAAATCAGTGGCCTAAAGACATTCAGTCAATTACAAATCCACATCAACTGATAGAATAATTAACAAAATAATGTAATTATATTCCATTACTCCTTTAACATGTTTAGTATATTAATAATACTCAATATGAATATCCTACTTTTCTGCCACTGTACCATTGTTACCGTTAGTGGTACTACAGTAAAACTATGGTAAATGTGGGTGATTTGTGGATTGAAACGTCTTCTAACTAGATCGTTATGGCACTGTTTCTGTTGCTTTCTGCATCAGTGTTGATGAGAATTTTGACACGTTTGGCGTTTAACATATCTATCATACACAACAGAATGATGACTATCAGTTAGACAAAATATCCAGTGTGTTTGAGTTTGTTAAAGCCCGTGCTGCAAACACCTCTTAGCACACAGCCCTGCTAAAAAAATAAAAAAAAAAAAAAAAAAAAAACAATAGAAGCCCAATAGAAACCATCACAGAAATTCCAATGGTTTCCATTAAAATACCATTATAAACCATTAGCTTTTTCCAATAAAACCATTACAAAATTCCTGTTTGTAGTGTGTTTTGGGCTTTTTTCCAATAGGATTTAACATCCCATCAATAAAATCCATCACAAACCAGTAGACACCATTATAGTTTCCATTAAAACCAATACAATTCTCATTATGACCATTAAAACCATTACACTTTCTATTGTGTTTTGGGAAGGGTTCTTTTGTTTTTTTCAGCAGGGAGAATAATGCAAGTGGGCATTTTTAATTGTTTATTTATTTGGTTACACTTTATATTAGGTGGCCTTAACTACTATGTACTTACGTCAAAAAATAAGTACAATGTACTTATTGTGTTCATATTGTATTGCAAAACACTTTTGCTGCTATTGAGGTGGGATACGGGTAAAGTTAGGGACAGGTTTGGTGGTATGGGTAGGTTTAAGGGTGAGTTAAGGTGTAAGGGATGGGCCAACAGTGTAATTATAAATGTAATTACAGAAATTAATTACAGATGTAAGTACATATAGGTATTTTTAAAAATATAAGTACAATGTAAAAACATGTATGTACACAGTAAGTGCATTGTATCAAATTATTAATTTAAATGTAAGTACATGTAGTTAAGGCCACCTAATGTAAAGTGGGACCATTTATTTTTATAATCGTGGCTTTGAACGATTATGTAATTGTGGCACCCATAATCGTAAGAGCGATTACAAATTTGATTAAAAGTTTTCATACTTGAAGGTAATGACTGAAAAGTATTTTGACCAATAGTGTACAGGCATTGTACATTATGGACAAATTGTGCCATGCTATTAGGTTGGATCTACAGAGAACAAAAAGCAATGCAAATACCCAGACATTTTAGACAATTTAGAAATCCCAGCTAGGGCATATAGGGAAAATAACTTATGGTCACCCATATTTTATTATCCAGTGCCAAGAAGGAGTCTAGTCTAGAAGCTTCAGAAGGACTGGACAAGGATTGATGCATCCTCGCTAGGATGCAGACATCTGACTGAGAAGCACTCATCCAAAATGTGTACTGTTAATGGAGCGCAGCTGGAGAAAAACAAAATTAGAGGTATTTCATATTGCTTGGCGGGAAAATACTCTCTCCTACAGGAAAGCCTTAAAAACTGCTAGATCTGATTACTTTACTTCTCTTTTAGAAGAAAACAAACACAACCCCAAGTATTTATTCAATACCACTGTTAAATTAACAAAACAGACATTACCCAGCAGCACAATAGTAATGACTTTATGAACTACTTTATTTCCGAGATCGAAATTATTAGAGATAAAATTGTAACCATGCAGCTGTCAGCCACAGTATCACATCATATAATAGTGCACTATAGAACCCCCGAGGAACAATTCCACTCATTCTCTTCTATTGGAAATTAAGAATTGTAAACCATCTAAACCAACAACATGTATGTTAGACCCTGTTCCATCTAAGCTCCTACAAGAGGTGCTTCCAGAAGTAATAGATCCTCTTCTAAATATTATTAACTCATCATTGGCATTAGGATATGTCCCTAAAACCTTCAAACTGGCTAAGCCTCTCATTAAAAAACCACAACATGACCCCAAAGAATTAATAAATTACAGACCGATCTCGAATCTCCCTTTTCTGTCAAAGATATTAGAAAAGGTATAGTATCATCACAACTATGTTCCTTCTTAGAGAAAAATGGTATCTGTGAGGAATTCCAGTCAGGATTTCGACCGTGTCATAGTACTGAGACTCTCATTAGAGTTACAAACGACCTGGTTTTATCATCTGATCGTGGTTGTATCTCTCTATTAGTGCTATTGGATCTTAGCGCAGCATTTGACACTATCGACCACAACATTCTTTTAAATAGACTAGAAAATTATGTTGGCATTAGAGGTAGTGCACTGGCATGGTTCAAATCGTACTTATCTGACCGCCATCAGTTTGTGGCAGTAAATGAAGAGGTATCATACCAATCACAAGGGCAGTATGGAGTACCTCAAGGCTCAGTACTTAGCCCCTTTCTTTTCACGCTTTACATGTTACCCTTGGGAGATATCATTAGGAAACATGGTGTTAGCTTTCACTGTTATGCTGATGATACCCAGCTCCATATTTCTTCGCGACCTGATGAAACTTACCAATTTGCAAAACTAACAGAATGTATAGTTGATATCAAAAACTGGATGACTAGCAATTTCTTACTGCTAAATTCTGAAAAAACGGAGGTGTTAATTATTGGACAAAAAAACTTTTGCGTGTAATAACCTAGATCACTTTCTAATACTTGATGGCTGCTCTGTAAATGTAGATTACGAGATTATTTATTTATTTTTGTCTGGTCATCATTTATATGATTTTTTATTTTGGTCTTTATATTTTATCTCAGCTCTACAATAGAATTTTGTTTTGCATCTTTATTTATTTCTCAGTTGTGTTTCTTCTGCATTATACATTTATACGTACCAAACGTCTGTATTTTTCTCCAAGTCTTATTGGACCATTGGTGTGAAATACTGTTTTTCTTGTTTGATCCTTTGGCCAGTTTTTATCTTTTCATAAAGTGCCGTGAGTCTTCAACAAGGAGAATATTTACTAGGTGTCAATATGCCTTTTTGGGCATACATGCCTGTATTGTCTGTCTCCCTGCTGGTCAGCCACAGTCTTACTTCTTCTTATTATTATTCTTTATGTTTTAGATTTATTATCTTATTTTTTAAATTATCTTTTGAAGTTTTTAAAATTGACTATGGCTTTTGTTTTATTAGCTTGATTTTTCACTCCATAACAGGTTGTTGTACCCCTAAAGGTACAATTTTTGCACATTTATTTTTATTTCTGAGAGCGTAGTCACTTCCCTTTATTTCTATTATTTCATTTATTTGTATAAAAAAAAACAAAAAAAACAGCAATTTAGATATTTCGGTTTATCCTATACCCACACTGTTTTTAGCACTGGGTTTAAATATCTGAATTAGTAAACCTGTATTTCTGATCTATATTCAGTATGTGTACTTTTGTAACTCGATAAGGAAATATGTATTTTAAAAAATGGATTTACAAAAACTCATAGCTAGTCTGAAAAAAATATTTTATCTTTGTTTAAAATAAGCATATACACATGAGCTTTTATGCATGATGCACATAAACACATTTCCTTGACGTCTTAGTCTATTGATATTCAAACCCCCCTAGGAAATGTCAGAAATCCTAAATGGGGACCTCTGAACACAGACACAGCAACGATCAATTCTTGGACTGTTTGATCAGAGTGAAAGTGAAAGATTGGTCCATGTCTTGAAAGCAGGTGTCAGGATGCCTTATTGATTAGGCCCTTCAGTGCTTCAAAAGGAGGTTTTGATATCTTAAATAAAACGAATGAAAGCCAGAATAATGTAAAAGAAAAAATAATCAGAATTAATAACTGTCCTGCATTTTGCACTGAGTATGACTGTGAAATGTAGTCTGATGCGGATACAGTACATCATTTTGCTTTGTAATCTGTATATCTGTTATATTATGTATTTTCTTAGTTACTTACATATGTATGGGAAACTGAGGGAGGATGGTTGTAATACCATTATCTTAGGGTTAGTTGAAAGAATTAGGGTTAGCCTCTTAAATAATGTACAGAGATTAAATGATTATCAAAATGAGCACCATCCTTCTGAAGTGACATTAAAAGGATCTGTGTACAAGCAGGATTTACAAAACACAAAAATGAGGTAGAAAAATAACCATTTATTATAATTATACTTGTGATCAGGTTAATCAATGTTAAATGAAATAAGTGGTATCATTTGAATCAGCAAGTTCTCCTGCTTAAACTGATATATAATATTTCAAATTTAAAACTTTGGTTTTAAACTTTTAAGGAGTATTGTTAAGCCTAGAGTTTTGTCTACTACTTTCCCCATTTACTGTACTTCTGGACCTATGAAGATCGAACAAAACAGGACAGAATAAACAGCTGAATATGGAATATGACTAACACATACACATACGTCTGTTTGACTATTTACTGTGGACGTCTTACAGACTTTCATTGTTTTATATATAATTAAAGAAATTTTCTTAACCCTGCCCTACTTCTAAACGTAATCTTCATAGAAACCTAAATATAAACATGACTTGGATGATTTATAGGCATTTTTAACTAGTGAAGTCACACAGGCTTATTAGTTGTTCAACAGATTTCACTATATTACTGAATACTTTTTTTTTTTTTTTCGAATAGGACATTTTGGACCTCACAAGTATAGTCAATTTCAATAAACTTGTTACAAGCCTTTTCAAAAACGTGCTGGATAGAATTTCTTTGTCCTTGATCCAAACTAGGCAGCCTGGTGTTTGTCTGGGGGAAGGCATCGTCTTTTCAAAAATCCTAACAAAATAAATAAAAAAATAGTGAAATTGTGTTGTACTGTTGGAATGGAAGGGAAGATGAAAAATTCAGTCTTCACTATGTTTGGTTGTGGGTGATGTCCTTAATTACACTTGCAAACTTACACTTGTGTACATGGTGAAGTCACAATAAAGTGGGCTGATTCTGAGGTGGAAGAACCCCTGCAGTCTCTTCCGCTTCATACTATTTCACTCAAAATGGTATTGCAGGTGTGTGTCTAATTTTAGAGCTAATTATATGATCAGCTACCACAAGCTCACAATTTCCTGCTGAAGCCAAACCATGTAAAATAAAAAGGGCGGTGGTCTGGTTATATCACAATACACTGAATACTTAGAACCTGGTTTGCTGAAATGCAGTGGTGGATTTTTGGCAGGAGGTAATGAAAAGCAATAGGCACCAGGTGCAGCTCATCCTGCACTGTAGATATCCATCCATCTCCACCTTCTTTCTGAGGTCTGGTGAAATGCAAGACAACGTCCAGAGTGCTTTGCCAGTAGACAAAAGGATAACAATGTTCCAGGTATATTCTCATCCCCATAGGTTTTGTAATGAGGAAATGGAGAACAAAGAGTGAGTCAGAAAGAAATTTCCTCTTTTCTGAAGATGTTTGACAAACTTTAGGCCTGCTTGTGTTCTTTTTCCACCTCCTGGGTCCAAAGTCATGACAAGATATGAACATGCACCCAGGCAGACAGCACAAATACCATATTTCATATTTTTTGGACTCAACATTGA
Source organism: Acrossocheilus fasciatus (assembly GCA_036784905.1). Classification (NCBI taxonomy): domain Eukaryota; kingdom Metazoa; phylum Chordata; class Actinopteri; order Cypriniformes; family Cyprinidae; genus Acrossocheilus; species Acrossocheilus fasciatus. The sequence goes on from CM071938.1 coordinate 21,832,478, forward strand.
GCTTGTAAACAAAGATTCTGTAAAATGTAAGGTAAAAAACTGGATGCTGTGGTTGCCATTATTTTACAATTAAAAAATATGGTAGCAAATTATTCTCAGGATATATACAAACACTGGGCAGGGAGGTTAGTAATCCAGTATTTTATTAATGGTAATGCAACATAAACGGGTATAGGGAGCGATGGAATGTAGAACTCTGAGTGCGGATGGATGATATGATAGGAATAGTCTTATTGAAGAAGGTGAATAAAGATCGGGAAGCACACACCTCAGCGTCAGAGAGAAAAGTCGTTTTCAGGAGTAACCTCAAGGAGATAATCTTAGTTCAACAGAGATCGTTCGCAGGAGAACAGGAGAATGTTCGCTGGAATACAGGAGATCACGGGATAGAGTCTGTATCCAAATCGAGGACAAAGGCTTAACTGAGGTGTGTGCTTATATGCTGGGGCTGATGAGGGTGTGCTGATTGAGTGCAGGTATTCAGAATTCAGGTGATTGGGATCGTTGCGTGGTGGTGAGAGAGCCTGGTGACTGGTGACAATTATAGGTTTTACGGATTTAACTTAAATTTACATTTAAATACCGCTAATACCGTTAATACAGGTGCTGGTCATATAATTAGAATATCATCAAAAAGTTGATTTATTTCACTAATTCCATTCAAAAAGTGAAACTTGTGTATTATATTCATTCATTACACACAGACTGATATATTTCAAATGTTTATTTCTCTAATCATCAAAAAAGAGCTTACAGCTCATGAAAGTCAAAAATCAGTATTTCAAAATATTAGAATATTACTTAAGACCAATACAAAGAAAGGATTTTTAGAAATCTTGGCCAACTGAAAAGTATGAAAATGAAAAGTATGAGCATGTACAGCACTCAATGCTTAGTTGGGGCTCCTTTTGCCTGAATTACTGCAGCAATGCGGCGTGGCATGGAGTCGATCAGTCTGTGGCACTGCTCAGGTGTTATGAGAGCCCAGGTTGCTCTGGTGTCTAGTGTCTGGTGTCTCTCATCTTCCTCTTCACAATACCCCATAGATTCTCTATGGGGTTCAGGTCAGGCGAGTTTGCTGGCCAATCAAGCACAGTAACACTATGGTCATTGAACCAGCTTTTGGTACCTTTGGCAGTGTGGGCAGGTGCCAAGTCCTGCTGGAAAATGAAATCAGCATCTCCATAAAGCTTGTCAACAGAAGGAAGCATGAAGTGCTCTAAAAATTTCCTGGTAGATGGCTGCGTTGACTGTGGACTTCAGAAAACACAGTGGACCAACACCAGCAGATGACATGGCAGCCCAAATCATCACTGACTGTGGAAACTTCACACTGGACTTCAAGCAACATGGATTCTGTGCCTCTCCACTCTTCCTCCAGACTCTGGGACCTTGATTTCCAAATGAAATTTAAAATTTACTTTCATCTGAAAAGAGGACTTTGGACCACTGAGCAACAGTCCTGTTCTTTTTCTCCACAGCCCAGGTAAGATGCTTCTGACGTTGTCTCTGGTTCAGAAGTGGCTCGGTAGCCCTTTTCCTGAAGACGTCTGAGCGTGGTGACTCTTAATGCACTGACTCCAGCTTCAGTTCTCTCCTTGTGAAGCTCTCCCAAGTGTCCCAAGTGTTCGGCTTTGCTTGACAGTATTCTCAAGCTTGCAGTCATCCCTGTTGCTTGTGCACCTTTTCCTACCCAAAATCTTCCTTCCAGTCAACTTTGCATTTAATATGCTTTGATACAGCACTCTGTAAACAGCCACACCTTTCAGTAATGACCTTCTGTGACTTACCCTCTTTGTGGAGGGCATCAATGTTTGTCTTCTGGACCACTGCCAAGTCAGCAGTCTTCCCCATTATTGTGGTTTCAAAGAACAAGAGATAACCAGAATTTATACTGTAGGGATGGTCATTTATTCAAACTCAAATGTAAATATTCTAATATTTTGAGATACTGATTTTTGACTTTCATGAGCTGTAAGCTCTAATCATCAAAATTAAAAGAAATAAACATTTGAAATATATCAGTCTGTGTGTAATGAATGAACATAATATACAAGTTTCACTTTTTGAATGGAATTAGTGAAATAAATCAACTTTTTGATGATATTCTAATTATATGACCAGCACCTGTATACCAACTTATGGAAGTACTGAAATCTGTTTAGTTCCTTTGTAATATACTGATAACCACCAAAAGCAGGTGATGAGAAAGACACACGATGAACCAAAGCCCATCACAAGCAGCTTATAAATACAAACATATATAGAACTTCACAAGTTCGTGTGCCCATATAATCTTAGCATTAGTGGTAAAAGGATTTGGCTTTATGTCTGCAATGGAGAGCTCAAAGAGACTATTCTACTTGATCTCCGATAGCCCCCTATAGACAGAAGGATAAATGAAATAAATATGCATCAAGGAGATGGGGAGTTGGAGGGATGCTGAAAGAACTAAAAACATTTGACAATATGACAATTGGTCATTGACACAAACACTAAACACCATCATGGTAACACACATGAAACTGAAATAATGCAATAAACATTAATGTAACAACATTATATGTAACATCTAACCCTAATGTACACAAGCCATAAGAAAAAAAAACTAAGTAGTTATTTCAACAACAACAACAAAAAAATTTGTAACAGGGAATTCTGGGAATGTCAATTTACGGTTATACACTGTAAATTATATGTTCATTTTCACTAACAAAAATGGTATACTACCATAAAATTACATGTAATGTCTAACACAGTTTTTCACCGTATATAGTAGAAGAACTTAGCATTAAAAAATTTATAGTTTTTTTTGCAGCATTTTTACAGTCTTTCACCATTAATATCAATATTAATATTAATATGTCTTTTTTTAAGGTCCCCCAAAAAGGAGAGGCAAAAACAGAACACTACTGGCAGTACGCAAGACGCAGTCTCAATTTGGCCTGATTCACTGGTGAAAGTACTCAACCATCTCTACTTCACTAAACATGGTTTCATGAATGTATGCGTGACATAGTCTAGTCATAGTCTATTCCATAATAGAGCAACTTGCCTGTTGATTTCTGGAATCACACCTCAGGACTCGATTCACCTTATTTTTTGTCTGTAAAGCTTATTTGGATTGTAGCATTTGGACAATTTGGACAATTTTTCATTAGATTTAACAAATAATCACAGACCCATCACCCAATACACATACTGGGTGCCAGCATGTCTGTGAATGACTCCAGGCCCCCGGTTCCATGTCAACCAATCTGATACACTAGTTTTATTGTTCAAAGGAATGTGGGCAGAGCAACACTCACTTCATTAACCCTTAGGAAAGATGCATAATGCCCATAAAATGGACTCTTTTCTAATTAATTCAAAGAAAAACCTTTCTTTGAATGAACACACATATCCTTCAGGTCATATTATTACTGTTCTTGTATATGTTCTTGTGTATTGTATACTGTTTTATGCATGCTTATGATAGATCACTAGTTAATATCACCTCACTTATACCATGTTTGGTCTCTATGAATTTGTTTTCGGATGATCTAATTGAGAGTGAATATTACATGGTACATGTTGAGAGTGAATATGCAACATATTAGTGTCCTAAGAATCTTTAGTAGTGCATTAGCCCCAGGCGAATTACATATGCAAATTACCATGTTCAGAGACAAAGAGTCATAAACTTTCCCTCCAAAATTTCAAGACACCATTGGCTCTTTGACACCCAAGAGGTGTGACCTCTATATCAGATAAAGCTCTCACATCAGTGACCCGTCTCCAGTCTGTGGTTCTTTTAGATCCTATGAGGATGAGGCGGATGTGAGCTCCTCAGCAACCCTTAAGTTTTTGCGCCAGGCCTTGCGGCCTCGACTTTCCATTCAACAAAAGATCCTTGGATCTCAGCAGATCTCTTAGTTCTTTTTCACTTTCTGCCTGGGAAGAAACTCCCAATCACCATCGAGTCAGGACATCTTTGGAATTCATCACTCTTCAACCCGGAAGAACGTGATCTCAAGTCTAAAACCTTGAAACCATCAAGACTTTCATCCGTGCATCCAGACACTCGTCAACGACCAAGGCAATGCAAGTATCTTACATTTAACTAAACGAAACAGAGGTTTAGTATAAGTTATAGACCCCGTTATAAACGGCGCTGATGGTTTTACTCAGGTGGTTAACTGATTCTTTCCATAACTGCATTCTCTGGTTTCTCTAATGGCTTCATTCATCCACTTTAGCTCCCATTTGCATGTACGCAGGAGTGTATGTTTATTCGTTTGTTTGTTTGTTTGTTTAGATTAGTTATGGGTGTTAGCGTTTAGTTAATAAAAGTTGTGTGCACAGATTACATGAGTTTCTGGTTCTGCCTTGCAAATTAATGTCTCTTTATTTTGACCCTCGCTACATGCTCTAATGCATTAATAGTAGCCTAATGTATTCTGTGGCCACGGAAATATTCTTTCTTAGAGTTGATATGAACTTACACTGAATGTTTGCCGGACAAACAGATCAGTTGATGGCAATTTAATTCTGCTACAGTTATTACTGTCAGCCGATATAAATAATTGTAATTAATCATAATTAATTGTAATTATTTATACATTTCCCTTTTGAGCTAAATATGCTACAGGATTTAACAAAAAAACTCAGGATCCCCACTGTCATTTTAGTGGGAAATTACAGTATATTTCAGGTTAATTGAATTGAATGAATTGCAATACTTTCACAGTAATTTCACAGCAGAATTTATTTTGTATCTAACTGCACTCTCAGAAAATTCATGCAATCCAGCATGAATAGACAATGCTGTAGACTTTTTCAATTCTTGTTGGTTTTATTTGTGCTAATGAATGTATTTTTGCTTCACTTTTAGCAGTTTGTTTTGTTTGTTTATTCTGTAATGTTGGTTTATGTTGCAAGTGTTGTTTTTACTTGAGTGTGACCGTTGTTGTGTTTTGTATTTCAAGTATTGATGTCACATCTTTCAGAGACGTATCTTAGCAGTTGTTTCACTATTGTGAAAGATCCATCCACAAACAGTTATGAAAATGAAATGTTATTGATTAATCTTCATGCTTAAATGATGCTAAAATAAAATCTTCATTTTCATGCTAAGAATAGTTTGACTTAAAATTAGGAAGTTAGCTTACTTAATATTCTAGCTTGTCATCATTTTGTCAAATATTTGTGACGTGACTAGATTAGAAATTTGAATATAAATATACAAGGTCCAAGATCCATAACAAATGCTAATCACTATAATGGTGACTTCAAAACAATTGTAGTAAACAACTAAATTTCTCACAGTGGCACAGTTAAAGACAACTTTATAATGTGAATTCATAGTAAAACAAGAACAGTAATGTACTGTGATGTTAGCATCATTCTCCTGTTCATTCACAGACATTTGTAAGAAAATTACCTAGCATGCATTGACTTCAGTAAATTTCTGACTATAGTAATTTATTGTAAAACAATACTCTTTAATCCTATAAATTCCTGGTGATTTTTTTACAGAACTGAAAAGGAACTTTATTTAGATATTTTCATCTATTTATGAATTATTAAAATGTTGGCATAATCCCCAAAAATTCTCTCCCAGAACATAAACATGTATTTTGACAGAAATGATTGTGTCAGGTGATGGAATTCAAGAGTAGCACGAAATTAAACATTGCAACGGGTGGTATTGTGCAAAAGCAAATTGACATAAGATTTGAAGGTAAGCTACTGTTTTATTTATTTTGATGCAACTGTTGACATGACTCAAATATTTAAATTGCCACAAATTACTAAATCCATTTGAACGGCTGAAACACAATGTATGTGTCACGGTGCACACAGCAGGGAGGAACGAGGAAGACGGACACGAGGAGTAACTTCAAAATAATAGTCTTTAATGGTGACATCAAGGCAGGACAAGGCAAGGCAGACACGGACAGGAACACCGGGGAATAACGAGTAGATCCAGACAAACACTAACTGAACAGGCAGGAACTAATATACACATGACAATCAATGATAATTACAAAAACATGGCTGGACAACACTAAACTAATAATCACACTTAACAAGGACAGGAACAAGACGAAATAAGGACACAAGGGGCGGGAACACAAGACACACACGACAGAGGACTGACAGTATGCCAGAGTGTAATACACCAAGTGACACTTGACACAAGTTTTTTTGTTTTGTTTTGTTTTTAATAAATTAATGTATGATGGACTTAGAATGATGGGTATTGGCTGCTTATCTAATTATTGCAAATTAAATGTGTCAGTGCAATTTGGTGCTTAATAAAGGCTTTAATCTGAAAATAACTGAATCGGAGGGATACAATCATATAAACTTCAGCATGACAAAATATAAAAGGTGTCTAATTTTCTTAGATCGATTAAGGTTTATTAAAAATCTGCAATTAGTGCAATTTAATCAACAAAGTTATCAAATATGTTTACAACTTTCTATTCAGTGAAAACAGATATGCATTTGAAAAAGGACTCTGAATGATGGTAAGGAGCAATTTTACAGCTCTAGCTAGGTAATATAAAGAGATATTTTGTGAATTATCATTGCCCATTAACTCTCACTCCCAGGATTTTCAGTGTGATATGATATTTTTTGTGTCCCTGTGGAATGTCTAAGAGGGATACTGGCAACCTACCAAATGTCAGCTTTGTAGTGGTTTAAAACAGGCTCTTTGATCAGGATGTAAACACACAGGCTAAGCTCTTTAGGTAAGTACCACCTGTGTAATCTACTGTGGCAGCAAAAGAGTGAGAAGCCTGCATTGTGTTTTTTTTTTTTTTTTTACTTTTAATGTAGTAAAGTTCCTTGACCTTACAATACCACCAACAAATCAGCAGCAGCACTTTAGACCGATTCAGTGTGACTTGATTACATTTAATGCAGTTTTGCCTAGATAATGTCTGAAAAAATAGTCACAGATTTGTCAAATTGTGTCAAAGTCTGCATTAATTAACAATAAGAAGAAGCAAGATACTTATGTTGGTTAACCCAGTTTCATGTAACATTGCCAGGTGAACATCAGACAGTGTAATGCGTTTTATACACTTATTTTAGCCCCCTCTACAAATCAAATAAAAATACTTCATATTTTGTTCCCTACAGTTGTCATGCAATATGTGTTGTTGTTTCTGCAATCTGCATGGAAACAACTATACCTGAGGTGTTTCAGACTTTTCTTGCAGATGTTTCAAGCAGTCACAATTTTCATCAGAGCAAAAATTTCCTTTTCAAGAGGATACATTTTTAATCAACTGGGCAGTGTGCAATCACTTAAATAAGAGGTGTGAGTGATTTTACCTTTGTGATTGTGTGAACATGCACACATATATCTGTCATTGTGATTAAACTTTAACAAGGGACTTGTGTCTAGAGGCACTAGAGAATATAAAATATAGACATGCACAACTATGTCTCATACACCCACTCAGACCCACTCAAATTTCTGTAACGCATGCAAGTAAAAGCTAATCAAAACCTTAGTCACTCCCAGTCACTCTCCATGTTGTGAATAATACAATTTGAAAAATGGCATTCGTTACGAAATTAGACAGTTCTGCTCTGCTACACTGCATCTCATTGACTGCTGGAGGGAAGGATGGTTTCTAGGGGGCTGCAGTAGCAGACTTAACTGTCTGCCACTGAAAATGAAGCTGCTTGTTCAATCTGCATTTTCAGCTAAGGTGTCTGATAAGGCGGATACAGATACTGCAGGGAAATATCCAAATGTGGGGATATTAGTAAGTGATAGGCCCCATGACAAAAAAGACCCACAGAGTTACCTACATCTAGCAGAATACTAATCTCAGAATCATGTGAAGAGCTTTATTTGGTATTCCTGTTGGAGTGTTAAACTACTGCTTCAGATTCAGGGAGGGAACAGTCGATTTCTGACACTCCACTGAAGATCAGGGCCTCCAAAATCTCTACATGAAGGTCTCTTGGGGAACAATTTAAATGGGCTGTATATGTGAGTCAACAGCAAGGAAAAGTATAGGCCTACTAAGATCTGTGGTGGTGACCATTAGTAGCCATATAAATGAGTCAGTGACTGGAACACATTGTAAATCATTAGATGTGTATAATCAATATTGAATGTCTTTGTGCCTTGTTGTAAAATGTGAAATATGTATAAATGCAAAGCAGTGTATTTGAAGTTTCATGATCTGGCACTGCTCAGTCTGAAAAACACAGTATGTCCCCAGAGCAAGATAGAAGGATATCAGCTCATTTTTCCAACTGAAATGTACTATGAAAGAATGACGCAGATGAGACCTCAGCAGATTCCCATCTGACCCCAGGATCACTACTCAGAGCAGAGAAAAGTGAACTCCTTATTAAAACTCTTAAATCATCTGAGATCATTACAGAAGGGTTTTTTTTTTTCTTTTCAACATGACTTCTAGGTCTATAATCGGGTCAACTATTTTTATATTACAATTACACTCTTTTACTATTTCTAACAAATATCTTCTGTGATGTCCGTGAAATAAATCTCCATGAGCTGGTAACAGAGTATAGCAGGCAAATAAACCATTGATATTAAAACGTCAGAGACATAATTTGCGAGATAGCTTGTTTGACTCAGGCTGAGAACTCAATTTTTTACCCCACAGGTCACTCCTTGACAATCAGTCTACCATCTGCCCCCCATTAGGATGTACTGTCACCTCCATAAGGAACTGATTCATGCACTCTACTGCACTTTTGGATAATGGAAAAACATTTTAAGAGTTAACTAGAACACACACTTGTCCTTATGTTCATATCATTCTTTGTGTCAGCTCATTAGTATATTTTTGTTACTAACTGCAAGCCAGTTTAGATAGATATAAGTGGAGTGTTATAGTCTCGGTTACAAAACATCATATCAAATTATACAGCATTGTCAACATTACAACACAGTTTGGTAACACCTCACAATAGAGTTCAGTTTATTAAAATTATACTTAAAGGGATAGTTCACTCAAAAATGAATATACTGTTATCATTCACGTCAAGTTGTTTTAAATCTGTATGAGTTTCTTTCTTCTACTGAACACAAAAGACTATATTTTGAAGAATGTTTGTCTCCATTGACTTTAATAGAATTATTATTATTATTATTATTATTATTATTGTTGTTGTTTTTGTTGTTGTTGTTGTTTTCAAACTATGGAAGTCAACAGAAACCAGCAACTGTTTGGTTACCCAACCCACATTCTTCAAAATGTTCTTTTATTTTCCATAGAAGAAAAAAAATCATAGAAGTCTGGAATGATATGAGGGTAAATAATGAACTATCCCATTAATTATATATCAATAACTAACAATCAACAATACTTTTACAGCATTTATTAAACATGTTTCCTGGGCACACTTATTGTACACTTAGAACTGCAGGACTGAATGAAAAACAAATATCAGCTACTTAATTTAATCAAGAGTCAGGCCTAATCAGAGGTCGTTAACACATTGCGTGAAATGATTTCACTCATCTAAATACCTCCAATGTTTGTAAAATGTCTCCATTGCGTTTGCCAAAGTGAGAGGACTTCTAGTGCAGACAGTACATTGTCGAGTTTTGTTCATTCAAAACGACTATTTTCCATCCTTCACACAAAGCTTATTTCTTCACAAATATGTGAAAATCTACTGTATACAATGAATGAGCATCAAAGAATGCATAAACAACTATTCACTTTTTAAATCAATAACTGAAGAAGAACACTTAATGATAGATCACCAGGAGATACATTTGGTCTGTTTACTCACATTCTCTACAATAAAAGGACAAAACCCCATTACATTAAGATTTACTCTCAGCATTTCTCAATTTACTAAAGGAATTATTAAAAACACTTTATGCCAAAAGAGTGACACTTTATGCCATTTTAATCTGAGCTCAAAACTATAGCTTCATTTTCATATGTTGCTTCCTTTATATTAATCAACACTGGATCCTTCTACTGCAGACATTTTAATTTTTGATTGAGACTTTGTTGCAAACAAATCATATATATAAGATCCAGTCTGAGAATTAATCAGCTTAGCTTTTTCTCAGAGCTATTTCATATACAACATATTTACAGCATACTTTCTGATTGAAGACATAATTAAATACTAAACATAATTCAAGGAGAGGCTGCCTCCAGAATAGCACAGTGACGTCATGAAATCCACCCACATGTGCGAAATCAGAGGGAAGAAAATCTTGAGCCAAGATGCTTTCTATACACTGATGAACTCAAAAAAGTGTTTTTCTCTTTTCACACACACCAGGCACACACAGATCTAGCAATCATTGGCAATCTTTACTACAGCATATGGATAAGTCATACAAGCCAGAGAGTCATTAGGACAAACCCTTGTCTGTCTCACCACAAGTTCAGAAACACTGTGTGGGAGCAGCGAATGAAAGTAAAAACTGCAATTCATATATTAATTTTTAATATTAATTTTATTACTAATTATTCTGTATTCTTTTTTTACCACAATTTTGCTATACTTCACGTGTGCTGTCAGAAAAAAAAAAAACAAAGAATGGTTTTCCTTGAAAATACTTTATTCAGGAGGTATTCTGGCCATTAGTACTGAGCCATAATTAGCAAAACAGGCTTCCAGCAATGCCATTTGTAAAGCCTTGGCTGACAATTAGCATAAAACAGTGGTTTTATGGTGGTTTATATACAACCCGAATTCCAGAAATGTTGGGACGTTTTTTTAATTTGAACAAAATGAAAACTAAAAGACTTTCAAATAACATGAGCCAAAATTGTAAAAGGTTCTCAGTTTAAACATTTATTATGTTATCTATGTTCTATTGTGAATAAAATATTGGCTCATGTGATTTTAAATTCTTTTAGTTTTCATTTTATTCAAATTTTAAAAACTTCCCAGCATTTCCGGAATTCGGGTTGTATGTATGTATGTGTGTATATATATATATATATATATATATATATATATATATTAAGGGTGTTAACGTTAACGTGTTAACGCATGCGATTAATCCAAATATTTTAACGCGTTAATATTTTTTTAACGCAGATTAATCGTTTGATAAGGTTTGATACCAACTTCTTCCCGTCATCGCAGCATGGAAGGTTATCTATCATTGTGTGATGAAGGTACAGTGAACCAGTGTTGCCAGCGTAATGGCACAAGTGGGCTATTTTGAAAATGCAGTCGTGGGAAAAATTACAGAGCCGTGGGTTGCATTTTTTTGGGCTACTTTTTTAATGTACCACAGCCGCCCAAAGTGTATATAGACAAATAAAAATAACAAAAAAAAAAAAATCCTTTTACTAATGTCTATTATCCTTGGAATGTATCCCTGGCAACTTAAGAACAGAGAGGCGGATGTAACACCACAAACAACGCGAGTTTCAGCCAGAGCAGCAGAAATAAACATGACAACAGCCACTATAGATTATATAAGATAATAAACACATGATTACAACAGATATGGTCTGTATGTAAATTTTCTTGAAATGAATGTGTGCATCTGAAATGCTAATTTATGCAGCCATATAAAAGGCTATAAATAGCATATTTTAACAACAGCAAACGACCAAATTCCACATGTGATCGCAAAAGGAAGTTACTACAAACACTTGATGGTGGTTTGAAGTGAGTTCTGAGTAAAAATGTACTATTAATATCATAAATTGTCTTATGAAGCATGATGCCAATGTTAGCTCTAATGCACCTGCAGAACAGGTCCAATTCTTCTTCGCATTTTGTCATAATACTTCACGTAAGGCACAAGAAATGTTTTGTTGTATTTATTTAGAAATACTTCTGATAATACTTGGATAAATGTATACTGGGATTGAAGCGATGTGGCTTGGTAAACGTTTTATTGCCAGTATAAAGGCTGATAATGGCTGAATAAAAACAAAAGAATAATGATAAAAGAATAATAAGGATTATGTCTCATACCTGCCGGAAGTGCATTTCTTGCATTTCTTTTTCAACACATTTACAGGTAAATCCTAGTATTTTAAATTTGTGACTGTGATTAACGCGATTAAATTTTTTAATCGATTGACAGCACTAATATATATATATATATATATATATATATATATATTAGTGTGTGTGTGTGTGTGTGTACATATATAAAATTGCAAATGTAGATTCCTCTTCAGCCATAGCTTTGATTTGTGCAGCTTACGAAATAGTGACCCTTTAAGATGATTTTGAAGTATGATCACACTTCAAGCTGTGATTAACTGCTGTCCTGTGGTGGTGCATCATTACCATAATAATTTGCTCAGCAATGAAAAAGCATACTGCCAACCAACAGAATCAACTGCACTTCTGCTGTGTTCTGATCCCACTTAACCCTCTGTTTTAGCATGACATTTCAGCATGATTACTGGACAACGGTTCATTGTTTTACAGAAGTTTTAAACTTCCTGACACTGGCCTTTGGTAGTAATCACAGGTCAGTTTTGTCACCTTGCTGATATTTTCGAGGTCAGGGTTTGAGGCAGTAGAAGGAAATCCTCTCAGAATTGGTATTTTAGCTAATTTAGCTAACACCTCACCACTTAACAGAAGTGATTGAGCAGAACAGAGGCCAAATGTGCCATTATGTCAGACTGCCCAGCACATTTTCACACCCTCCTCCCCCTCCTCTTCTGGTGTCCAATTAGCCACCAGTCATGGTATTTCCTCTTGGGGCACCATAGTCCATCTGTGGATCATCACATCTCTTACTGTGATCTAATCTCAAGGTTAAATGTGCTGTAAGGAAGCTTGGAATTGTACATAATGATCTAAGTGTATGTTAATATGGTCAGAAAGAATCTTGTTCCTCTTGGCATAAGATCTGTAATTCAATTTGGACAATGTCCAGTAATAGTCTATAAAACTGTGTTATTTATTGGATTCGGTGTAATCCTAGTTGGACTAGTAATAACAGCTGGAAATTAGATCTCCCACAGGTGTTGATTTAGCCAAAAATCCTGCTTACATTAAAGAAATGGAGCAAACGATTAGCTGTAAGACATATGCCCGGCAAAATGAGCTTTAGAGGAAATGTATTTGAGATTGTCCCCTGTGGCATACTTTGCCTTTATGAGGTACAGTCTAGCAGTAAGTGCATTTACCTTCTTCAACCTTCTGCACCAAGTTTACATGAAATGATGTGTAAAAGAAAATTTATAAAAAAAAAAAAAAAAAATGTCATCACCTAATTTGGGGGAAAAAACCCACAAAAGTCAAAGTCTGAAAACCGACACTAAAGCATTTACATGACATTTTAAAAAAGGACAAATTGTTGCTTTAGTTTCACTGAAATCAAACTTTATGTTTCTCCCAGGCAATAATGATGGTTAACTGAAACACGTGTCAGATGTTCTCACTTCATCCAAAGCGGAAGCTTCACCTTTTGTTGACAGTGAATTACGTAACCAAAATTTTGTAATTTCATAAAAGGAAATTAAAGATCTGGAAGTTCAGATAAAACAGCACAGTTGGATGCCATAGCGGTGGGCGGAAGAACAAAAGCTGTTGCTGGGCTTGAAAGAGGAAATGAAAGAGAAAGATGTTGGCAAGTTAACAAAATATCATTATTTTTAACAAAATTAAGAGGTTAATGGTCTTCTGGGGTTTATGAAAGTTTACCTTGATAGACTACTTAATTGTTAAATGATTCTGTACTGACTGTTTAAAGAGCTTTCACATATGAGTCAAGGTAACAGCCTTCAGTGTGGGAAGTGACAACCAAATGAGGCACATGACTGACTTAATGTTTGATTTGAAGACCGTGTGGCACAGTGGCATGTCATGGACGCACTAAGAGTCCAGATATTTTGAAAATACACAAAAATGCTTCTGGCTTGTACATACAGTATTTCTTTTTTATGGCCCCAGCATTGCTCACTCGCTAAACCTCAGGGGGTTAATACCTTCTGTGCTTCCAGAAAAGCACCTGATACAGGCTATTGATATTGACTCTTGTTCAGTAAATGCTTTCTGTTTCCAGTACTGTGGAGACTTGCTCTAGCCATTTTTAGCATGTTCCATTTGACTTTCTCACCTCAATAATTAGTGAAAACTTGCGTCAGCTTGTACAGGAAATGACCTTAGTGCCATAACATACTTTGTGAAATTTTGAGTCATCAGGCTTGATCTAATATTTTTTGGGAGATTCATTTTTGCTCTTATAATCATATGCAGTGGTGCTGTGAGAGGATGTGAGCTAGTGTTCAGTTGAGTCCTTTCCAGAGATGGGTAGAGTATCCAAAAACTGAACTCAAGTAAAAGTAATAATCTTTTCACATGTGCTCACAGCCTCACACCCATGACCAACGAATCAAATGCATACCGACTGACCTTCTGTCTGTTCTCCAAAACATAATCAAATGTATATTTCTGAACAATGGAGCCCAGTCTATTGATACGCAAAAATGGACTTTGGCGTTCATATGATACGCATGTGTTTGGTGTGCATATAATACGCAGTTTTTGCGTGCATATGATACGCATCTACCCCACAACCCTAACCCATCGCGTAGCATATACATGCCAAAGTCCATTTTTGCATATCAATACCTTGAGTTTTTGTTTTTATTTGGCATACTATTTATACACACTTTCATGAGATCGGGTTGAACAATGATAGGTTAATTAATGCATAAATTAAGCTATCTATTTAAAAACCTGGGGTAACACTTTATTTTAAGGTGTCCATAATACGGAGTAATTACCTAATTAAGTACTTAGTAGTAGCCGTTGTACTTACATTAAATAAAATGTACTTACCATGTAACTAAATTATGGAACAGACAGTTTGTAATTATGTACATGTAATAGGCAGCTACTGTTACACATATGTAACAAAGCTATTTTCTATTACACAGCTACTTATGTAACCAAAAGATTGTTACATATGTGTTGCAGACTTAAACGTTGTAATTATAAATGTAAGTACACAGACACAAGCTACTTAAAATAAAGTGCATCAAGATTGTACTTAAGTGTACTTCATGTGTATCTATACTGTACACCTTATCCAGCTGCACATTAGTTTGATTTAACCCACCATTACACAGCTTAAATACATGTAATACCTTTCTAATTACATTACAATTACAACACCCCGGAGCCGTGTGGAGTAGTTTTGCAATGGATGGGTACTTTTTTTTTGGATTCAGAAAACAGGGGCACCATTTACTGCAATTATACAGATTGGAACAGACAGGACAATGTTGAATACAACTCCGAATGTGTTTGTCTGAAAGAGGAATGACAGACATGCCTAGGATGACCTGAAGGTGAGTAAATCTTTGGCTAATTAAAATTTTTGGGTGAACTATCCCTTTAATTAAGTAATTACTCTGTATTATGACACCTTAAAATAAAGTGTTTGGTTGTAAAATGTATGAAATCGTTTGCATACCTTGTGGATTTGTTCACAGACAGCACACACAGTGTTCAACTAATAAAGGTCCTAATTGGTGGCAAACAATAGGATGCATTTGCAGATTTGGTTTCAACTGACTGTATGTTCATGGTCACTTTATCCAACACTATTTGTGCTATTTGTGCTCTTACATTTCCTGTTACAGCTTCTAATGAGAACCCACTTCCTATGATTCAGTGCCTGTAGGGAAATCGAACATAACTTTACTTCTGACAGGTCACTTCAGTCAAGCTTGCATTAGCAGATCCACGTCTCCCTACAGGAATATGATGCCTCTCACAGCATCCATATATATAAGGTCCATTCAGTATTATTCAGCAGCTTAACGCATTCCCCAGGAACCAATTACCCTCCTCCATCCCCAGCTTCTCCTCTCGTCCACAGTCAGGACTTGGCCTTCTAAAATCCCTCAATGAATCAGGCTCCTTTATCTTGAATTATGTTGTTACATTAAATTGTCATTAAGAAACTTAACGATATCTGCTACATTTATGTTGGATCTATTCTGTTTACCATAAGAAGTTTTTGCCCAGAACAGAACCATACTGCCAATCCAAACTGTGTGCTAATTTTCAATCATCTTTGACAATAGTGTTCCTGACAGAACTGAACAAATAATTCAAACTGATTTGTAAACCAATTTAGACTGGTTTGTCGATTGTTTGATTAAGTCTTTGAAGAGAATCAAATCAAACGAGTGATTCATTTGCGAATGAGGTGCACTTAGAATAAACTATGTGTTTTGTCAAATACTCCAGTTAAAGTAGCTACACACATTTAAATCTACTCTTAAAAGTACAAATTTTCCAAAAAAAATAAAAAATTACTCAAGTATATGTAACAGAGTAAATGTAGCAAGTTACTACCCACCTCTGGTCCCTTCCTTACTACCCACCTCCCTTGTTCCCTTCTTTCTCCTTTTTTAGTCTTTGTAATGATGCACTGTAATGAAATGGTGAGTTGCTGTTTAAAATGTCGCATTTTGTCTCTCCGTATACCATGTCTGGAACCTCCAATAGTGGAGATGTTTGTTTGACAAAAAAACAATCTCCCTTTAGACAAAGGTTTAGATACTCTGTTCTAAATAACACATTTCAAAATTTATTTTTCATATATAAAACAGCTGCTTTCAAGGTCCAAACATACTAACAATTATAGTCACCACACAGAGCTTTGAAAGAGGTTTAAAAAAACATATAATAAAACACTTCTTTTATACTTGCTTATGATAGAATCTTCATCACATACTTGATACTTCATAACATCATCCGATTCAACTGTAGCATTTGGACCAATCAGACACAATTTCTCATTTGATTTAACAAATGAAACTAGTTATTAGATTAACAAATAATCACAGACCCCTCACCCAATACACATTCTTAGGTGCCCCTATGTCTGCAGACGCCGCCAGAGCACCCCCGGTGCCATGGCAACCCATCAGATAACATTAGTTTTATTGCGCAAAGGAATGCAAAATGGTCAAGAAACACTCACTTCATATCCACTTTAGGAAAAGGACATTTATGCCATAAAATGGACTCTTCTCTAATTAATTCATAGGAAAACCTTTCTGTGAATGAGCACACATATCATTAAGTCATTGTGTATATTATTACTGTTTTTGTGTATTTTAATACTGTTTTATGCATGCTTATAATAGATCAATAGTTAATATCACTCTGACTGTAACATGTTTGGTCTCTATCAATTCGTCTTCGGATGATCTAACTGAGAGTGAATATTACATGTTGATACCTATGCAACATATCAGTGTCCTAAGAATCTTTAATAGTTTGTATAATAACTTTCAATCCAACCCCTTTTGGAAATTACCATGCTCTCAGACAAAGGGCCATAAAACCCCCAGTATTTCCAAAACTCCCGCTTGGAAATTCAGCCTTTCTCATTGGTCAAGCCCATCCTGAAAGGCGTGACTCTTCGCAGACTTTAAAGAGCCCACGCGCTCTCTCTCTCTCTCTCTTCTACCAAAAAGTGCCCTGGAGATCACCTGGGAAACCTCGCGGCTCCCCTTCCGGGGGAGCCCGATCTTCTGGCAATTTTAAGTTCGGTAACTTTGGGAACTCACTTCGGACTAATCATGGCTGGAAGGACGAAGCTTTTACTCCAAAAGGAATCCCCCCCCCCCGGGAATCTACGCATTATACATGCACCAGGATACTTTACTCAGCACCCACAAAAACCATGCAAGTAACCGCTTGTTAACTATCTAGATGCGCTTCTAGGCTTCGACCCCTTTTAATTAAGGTGATATGATTTTCTAATGGTTCAAACCCAGGTTTTAGTTAGTTAGAATCCTGCCATGCTTCTCTTGCGCGCGAGCGCTCTCTCTCTCTCTCTCTCTCTCTCTCTCTCTCTCTCTCTCTCTCTCTCTCTCTCTCTCTCTCTCTATGCCTTTCTTGCGTTGGCATCTATGTTTAATGTGTGTATGTCTGTGTCTAGTTCTATGTTACATGTTCCCCTGTAGTGTAGTTTAATAAACATCCATATGTATTCACACTTGGTTGTCTGTGTCTGCTGCTCTCAGAACTAAGTCACTTTAACGTCCGATCTTGCAACAATGCTCGGAGCACTGCTTCGTTAAGAAAATTATTTGTCGTGGCCAGAGGAATAATTTTTCTCAAAGTCAATAGAAGGGTCCGTACTGCGGACGAACTAATCATTCTATTGTACTATTAATACTATAGCTAATTCCTGAAGATGGATATATAATTGATAACCCGTTATGATTTATTATGTTCATCTCATAAAGCAAATATGCTACAGATGGTGGAGAAATTTAGAGCAACGTTTTAAACCTAGTTCTGTGAGCAGACTCAGTAACAATTGTGTGTTTCTTATGTGTGTTTATTCAAACCAAACCGAAGAAGATGGCTTAAGTTAACTGTTTATAAATCTGACCCTATAAAACGAAGAAACCTTTTATAGTGTGTCTTAATGCTATTTTAACCGCCCTAAATCGAGCGAAGAAACCCTCTTTTAGCGCGAAGAAGATGGCTTAAGTTAACTGTTTATAAATCTGACCCTATAAAACGAAGAAACCTTTTATAGTGTGTCTTAATGCTACTTTAACCGCCCTAAATCGAGCGAAGAAACCCTCTTTTAGCGCGAAGAAGATAGCGAGCGATGTTCCTCGCTTATCTTAAAATTAAGGCCTTATATTATATGTAGCTAGATTGATGCCATTGGTGTTCCGATGCCATACAACTAGACTATTACTCCCGGGGTTTAACCATTAGCGTAGCTAACTAATGCGTGCCCCCTCGCCCGAGCAACATTAATCTTACTGCAGGTCAGTGTCGGATTAATGATAACTGGGAGTCTTAAAATCTTGATCAAGTAATTGTTGCAACAACCGCACAAGTCCCATATAGCTGGCGAAGAAATCCCAGATCGGCAGTGCGTATAAATATATATATAATTATTTTTTTTTTTATATACTAAAGTTATGATCTTGGGCGAAGAATCCCCATTTTCAGTTTTGAACAGCATAAGTCCCATATCCAACTAGTAAATGTCAGATCGGCAGTGCATAGAGTTTTAGATGAAATCTATTTGATATTGGGTAAAGAAAATCCCCACTTTCGGGTTTCGTTGTAAACCGCGTAAGTCTCTCCTGAACAGATAAATCTCTTCAGGACAGCGGCTTAAATTTTAGCTGTGTGATAAAAAAAAAATCTCACTACAGTATTTCATCTGCTTATTGTCGCGTGTCATTGCATTCATATTAATCCACTGATGTGATGCAATTGGTCGATTTAATGGTGTAATGTTTTGCCATTGTCTGTGAAGTGAACGCGCTGTGTAAGTTATGAATGAAGTGTGAACGACAGCTCGACTGGATGAGCGCGAGATTCCCATGCATGTTTACCTCTGGCTCACGTGCTTCGCGCACACACCGGTTGTTAAGCGTGCATCGGTTTCTTAGCAACGCCTGACCCCGAAAGGCGATAGCGAGCCCTTTCCGGTTCAAACTAAAGACAGCGCATACGTCACAGACTAATGTAAACAGACCATTGCATGTAGCCAAAGCTACCGCGCTAACGGCCCTACATGGATAGGAGCTAAAGCCCTTACCTCAGCTGTTAGCTGTTAGCATCCGACTGACACTTAGAGACAGCGTGTGTAAAGTGTAACAGAACTCCTACCTCTACAGTTTCTTTCTGTTCCACCTTCTGCTGAGCTATCAATTACTTTGGTCTCCCCCACATGCTTTGGTTGATTTGTGTATTTTATTTTACCGTGTTATTTGCAGCAATTATTTATTTATTTTATTTGGGCTTGTTTTATTTCATCTACTCCAGTCTGTAGTTAAGTCTAGCTACACCTATTGAGCAAAATTTAATTTACTTAGATTTTAAATCTATTTAAAACAATTTTCCATTTATTTTCCTACGCAATTAGGACATTTTAACTTTGTTTCAATTTTCAATTTTATTTTGTTACCCTTTTCCTCTCCTTCCTCTATAGGCATAGGTAATGCTAGCCACAAGCTGCTTCATCCTAGACGCTTAATCTTTCTGTTGTCCCCTCTCAATGTTCCCTGTCAGGTAGCATGCCCCCTGGTGCTCGGCAGTAAGCTGACGAGTCATCCATGGGGAATTCTCGGGGGCTGGACTCGTCTGCCTGACCTACCCGACATGTACTGGAAAGGGGGCGCCTCGGATACCTCTGGCCCTGTACTCCGAGTGGCAACACGCAGCACGACATCAGCAATAGGGACCTCAAGTGTTGTATCAACCATACTGACTGACACATAAGGGCAATTTTGGTTAAGTACCCTGTGAAGTTACACGGTGGTCCACCCTTTTGAGAGGAGCGAACTCATCCATAGTTCGAGGCCCAAAAGGGGTCCGTGTAACTTGGGACCCACAGGCGAAACCCAATTTTGGCTGTGCCAGCTAGTCGTTGAGCCTCCCTCACTTGAGTGATGCAACATTGTGCCAAAAGGCATTGCTGTTTGAGTGGTTGCCACCGGGTGCCATGGGTGCGAGTGATCAGGAGCCCCTGCAGTTGTGTGCTCGGGAGAGTCAAGGGAGACGGCCCAATCACTGGGGCTCACCCGGGTAACCTCAGCTCATCACCAAGCCTAACAACACCTAAGATATAGCCATTCACTCAATATGAAACGTGAAGAGGACTAGAGAGCCTCTCTGCTTTAGCGTGCTTGGTCTGTCCAGCTATCTCTCTCATCACCTCCCTAGGCAGTACAAGAGCCCCGCTCCGCAGTCCTTGTCACAGCCCCTAGAGGTGGTAGTAAGCCCTTGATTTCCCACTATTCCTTTCTAAATTTGAACTTTGATTTTTTTTTTTTTTTTATTATTAATTTCGGTTCTGTTTGTTTTGGTTGTTTTG
Organism: Acrossocheilus fasciatus; assembly: GCA_036784905.1. Classification (NCBI taxonomy): domain Eukaryota; kingdom Metazoa; phylum Chordata; class Actinopteri; order Cypriniformes; family Cyprinidae; genus Acrossocheilus; species Acrossocheilus fasciatus. The sequence continues at coordinate 21,853,299 of CM071938.1, forward strand.
TGGGCCCGGAGACCAAACCTGTTTGAACCATCAGAAAATACTTGGTAATAACGTTGATAAACCAAATAGCCTAAGTCATTAAATGACCCCCTAGGTTATCACCCATCAACAGTGTTACCCATAGTTTTCGGGTGCTCACTCACACCAATTATTCACTCCTGCCTTAGCAGCCACGATATGTAAGCGTTTAGTTTGCGTCACTAACTGATCACACCAGTTAATCATGCAACACATAGCCCAAATATTTTAGCTCACTAAATCTGTGCGGACTTGCATTGGTGTTTTGTGTTTTTCCCTCTCCACTTGTGCTCCACCTGTGTCCAGATTATCCGGCTTGGCTAAGCACTGCAACAGACGCCCTCCGGTCCGGGACCACTCCTGATCTACAGCACATGAGCGAAACAGCTGGATGACAACCTGAACTGGCAGACAGACCATGATCAAACCAGGGCTACAGCCACAGAGAGCCAGCCAGGATCATCGGTGCTCTTGCCTGCAACCGCATCATCCAGTTAAAGCCAAGCGAAAGATGCTTCGACCACAAGGAGGCCCGGAGGACCGGGAGCGCGTGCAGAACCGCCAGGCCAGCTGGACCAGCAAATGACAGCGGATGAAGAGGACAAGGAGCTACAAGAGGAAGTAGAAAGTTTCAGGATGCCTCTACAAAACCCACACAGACACTGAGCACAGAGAGCAGCTGGAATAGAAGCCAGAGAGGCTCCAGCAGGCTAAAGCTCTCTTAAGTAATGACCCAGGCGAACTGAAACAATGCCTGTGAATGCCACCTGCAAGCTGCCGAGCTGAAATCCAAGTCTCTGCTCAGCGACGAGGCAACTTCAAACGCCAACCAACAAAGCCAAGGCGAACTCAATGTCACAAATGAACTGAAATAGGCTTGCAGACCACGAGGTGAACAGAAAGGGAAAACACAACACATAATTTCCCCTGACAAGCAGGCCCAGGCCCACTGTTCACACCTCACTTGCCAGCAACCACAGGTGGGGCAGGGACCCTTCCAGAGCATCACTGCAGATACACACACCGTGTGGCCCCACAGACCCCAACCAACTGGCCCGCAGAAGGCCACCACACTGGCCTGCCTGCAAAACATGAACTTTTATGCTCGAACTCTGCCCCATGTGACCACACGAGACAGGCTATCTGCTCAGGATCACCTCCGGCCTTGAAACACAACATCCTGTACCAGCAGTCTGAAACCGTCAAAGCGGATTACAAAACTTACGAGAAGCCTGCTACAGCCAGCTCTGAGTCTACGGCAGACAACAGATGCATCACATTGTGAGTCACCATTCAAGCGCCATGGTCTTCCCCCGCACAATGACCACCTGACATCTGCGGAACTCAGCCCATATGGCCTACAGACAACACAGCGCTGCCTCCATAAAGACTGGTAAAATCCTGCCTATCCCTGCACAGTACCCAGAACTGACTCTGGAGTGCACACGGGCCAGCAACAGAGATCCTGAGGACATAAAACGTGGCCTCCACAGCAGCGCAAACAGGATATATCAGACTCTCAAAACTCCTTTTAACTGCGAGTGGCATAAGAAACTTACCAGAAAGCCCTCCTACTAAAAGAAACGCCCAGATCTTGTCAAACAGTCTCTCACAACAGAGACATCCATCCTAATGCCAGATGGTCATGGCACCCAAACAGCACATCAGCAGACGGCTGACGGCCCACGACAAGCCAAAATAAACACACGGTCAACTCTCCTGCACCTGACCATCAGCTCCATGAGACCGTACACCCTGTGTACACAACCCCAAATGAACACCGGCCCTCTTTTCACCAACATGGACCTGTCGTATGGTTTTGAGCCCGAGGGACTTTAAGCATTCAGAGAATTAGCCTCAAGTGCGGGAACTTTCACACTTCCAGCCTGCCAACTCATCTGAAGTGCACAGCCAGGTCACAGAGATAAGACCTGACATCTCAGCTGGTCGCGAGAACTCAGTCTCAAGGTCAGACCAGCCCACGACCCAGACTCCTCCTGCCTTTACATCTTGAAAGGCACATCACTGTGATAGATGCTTCATCAGAAAGTCAACACAGTTCCCAACCAGCAGGAAACAGCATGTTGGAAAACAAGGCGAGACTTGGAGTTCTGCTGACACTGGAGTAAATCCAATTTTTATGTCAATTCCAACTCTTGGGCAGACCCCAAGCTGAAGCTCAGGAACAGAACTGAACTCTTAAAGCCCAAAGGTGTGCACGGAACACGCAGCCATACATGCATACAACCTTCTCAGTGATAAAGAGCTGCTGGGTCACATTGACCCTTTGCTGAAAGTGAGACAGCCGAATCTCCGGGCTGAAGGGCAAGAACCCCAGCCACTCCAGCCAGACAGGTCACCTAGACAGACTGTCAGGTCACAGAGGTCACGGGAAAATCTCACAGCCAGCCATGAGGACATGGCCTGAAGCCTCACACGCTTCAAAGCACTCACCGAGCACACACCAGACCTGCCTGCGCAAGCAAGTGCAAAAGTTTCCTATGAGACCTCGCAACCCCCGGAGAAGCCCTGTAAAGTGCAAGAACGTCTGGCCAGACCATACCAGATGTTTACACTGGCAAAAATATGAGACTGCACTACCAGCATACACAAAAGGGGAACGGACAGCAACAGTGTGACACACAGACAGCGTGGCCAAACCCTCAAGCACACACCTTCAAGGGGATGGAGGGAACCTGGCCCCACTCTGAGCCACACCCCCTTTTCTAAGAGACATCCTGCACCTGTCGACAACGGCCAGTGCCAAAGCTGCTCTTCACAAGAAGCAACAATGCAGAGCTGATGTCAGCTATGTGGACTCACTCAAGACCACATTACATCATCAAACTCAAATGGCATCTGCACTCTACACCAACAACATGGCCAGAACTAAAGGGGGGTTGCCCACTTCAGCAGAACACTGCTCCCACCGGGGCACTAACTACTCAGATGACAAAAGAGCCCAGCTCCGCACTTCACGAATCATCCAGTGATTCTCCAGTCTACCACAGCAACACTTCAAGCTGGACTCCCAGTCATCACAGTACAAGTGACAGCCATCCTGATAACCCTTTAAATCGCATCAGCTCACAAGAACTGCATCAAAGAACTCCTCAGTTACACAGACTCAAATTATGCCAATCTCAGCTTCGCACGCCACCTCCTTGGCTAGGAAAAAAATGAGTTTGCCACAATGAACAGGAAGCCAGTCAAGCACCAACACCTGTACCAGGCGTGCAACAACATCGCAAGTGCATTGCATGGTGAGCTACGGCCTCAACCATGAACCACCCACCCACCCACCAATGACATGGCAGCCGTAACCAGAATGAAACCAACTTTCACCTCCAGGGTACACACCTCGCAGCCCTGACACTAACTTAAAAGCTATCCATAAATGTCATTGCCTAAATGCAAACCGCTGACTGAACAATAAAGCTTGTTCTCTACCACCTCCCTAACCCCATCCAACCACCCTATCACATCTACTCGACTTGCTGCTGCTCCAGCCCTCAAAACTGCGGCATGACGTCACACACATGCTACATGTGCTGAGCAACATTGCATACTGTGTCCCTGATGCCCACTCTGCGCCAAAGCTTGTGGTGACACAGTGACAAAGGGGGGTCAGGTCAATGCATACCCACAACGCACCATGTGCTGGACACCACAGTACCAGAGACACTTATAAGACACTAAAACAAGTGGCATACGGGGCTGGCATAAAGCAAGATGTGGCGGAATGTGTCAGAGCATGTCAATTCCAAAACAGCAAGCCTGAACCACAAAGCCCCACTACAATGCACTCCACTTTGGGTTTACAATCACTGAAATGACCCTTAGCTGTTTCACCACATATGGGCCGATAATACCAAGCAGATCTGTGTCAGTCCTCACTTCCCAGTCTGCCAGCATGTCACAGAAAGCAAACCCCATAGGAGATGTGAACACCTGACTAAGAGGCATTACAGAGAGCCTCACCCTAAAGACCACTGAACTTTTAATATTCTGAGTAATAGTCACAATCCGGAAAAGACTCCTGACACACGACTCAAGCCAGAATCACCACCACGGGGAGCTAAACAAGGCCATCAGTTCCTTAAGCTATGCCCTCAAAGCCCAGCTGACACTACGCGACAAGCACAGCACCCATCGGCAAAAGGAACTGATACATGGCCAAAACCCGCATAGACAAACTGGCAGCGAAAGTCCAGGATGGTTTCAGGCATCAGACCACTGAGTTCCTGAGAGAGCTGTTGCACATCTCACGCTTCACAGACAAGCTCGAAATGAAGACTCGGGATAAACTCAAGGTACCAGGTGGAGTGAAACCGGAAACAAAGGAAAAAGTTGAACAGCTCCAAGAAGCCCTTGCAGTTGCTGAAAGTGACCGACAAGAACTAAAGGCTTCCCAGAAAGACATGAGAAGACATCTACAGTCTGCAGAACAGCTACTAAAGGAAGCCAAAACTGACCTTAAAACAAAAGACTCTGAAATAAATGCTCTGGAAGACCACCTAAAAAGGAATTAGAGCCAAGAAAAGCGGAGCCCTCGTCAGCATCACCACCGCTGAGCAGAATGGAGTCCCCCATCCAAGAATTGCTACACACTGGAAGAAGTGAATGGCCGCAAACCAAAGCATCGCCAGCCCTCACCACAGAACTCTTCCCTTCCAGCAAAAGAAGAAACCCTCTCCATGCAGACCCCGAAACTGCACGAGACGACTCCCAAAGACCTTGACAAACTGGCCAAAACATCCCCAGTTCGACCAAACACTACAGAAGGCCGAGATATCCAGAAGTGGAAGCTCACGCGACTGACAGAGACAGGTTACACCTCCTCAGACCCACATCCAGTCCTGAGAGTCAACCTGATGCAAAGGTCCATGAACAGGTGCACAGCTGCACGCCCTCAGACCTTCAAACGGAACCACTGGAGAAGAGGGGCCCAGGTGGAGACACTGCGTGACCTGACACGGAAGGCCTTTAACAAGCACAAGGCCTCTACCAAAGGTGTTTGTAAGACCCCACTGAATCTGAACTGCACAACCCAGAATCCAAAACAGACGCCAGAAGGCACCCAGCATTGCCACAATGTAAGGCCCTTCTACAGAAAGCCACTAGCCAGCAGAGGAAAGAGCCATTGCCATGGCAACAGACCCAGGTCCCAGAAAAGCCACTGGCAGGAACCATGGAAAAGGCCATCCTCATCCTGCGAACACCATGGTATGTCCGACGACAGTCCCCACAAGATCCTCCTCCACACCTTTCACACAGGTGCCAAACGGATGTTTCACAAGGACAGCCGGACACTCCTACTTCTGAGTTACAGGAGCTTCTGATACTGGCAGAAGAGCTCCTTGAAATAGACTCAACCGAGGAGTACTGCGAAGGACAAACTTCTGACTCCTCGCCTGACGCAACACAGCATCAGACCCCTCCAAGGGAGGAGCATCCCTTAAAACTAGTCGACACCCCAGAAGCAACCAGACAACGTTGGGTTGAGCAACGGCCCACATGCCCGACAGCGAAACCTCTACCAACACAACTCAGGCAAGCTCAAGTCGGTGCCGCCACAAAAGCAAAGCGACACCGCAAACATCAGATTTATGGTAATGTTCCAGCAGAACAGAGGGCTAACAACCACCTGCACTCTCACCAGTGAGAGTCTAACCCGGCTGTTCCACACCACGGGTACCACAGATAGCCTTCTGGCTAACAGCATCAACAACCATCTGACCCGGACCAACCCACTTCGGGATGACAGCTGACACTGCCTCGACATCTGCTGCACCAGCTCGAGGATCCGCACCTTACTACAGCCTACAGTTCCACAGCTTCCCACTTGACAGCATCCACCACGGCACCACAACCACTCCTGGAGGCAACCAACAACCAGAAAGCCACCACTGTCCCCCAGCCATGAGTGGCAGGTGCAAGTCTGATTGTTCTGCATCTTTAACGTCGCTCGTTGCTGTCTATTGGACGGACAACAACGTTCGAAAGAGGGGAATTATGTAGCATTTGGACCAATCAGACACAATTTCTCATTTGATTTAACAAATGAAACTAGTTATTAGATTAACAAATAATCACAGACCCCTCACCCAATACACATTCTTAGGTGCCCCTATGTCTGCAGACGCCGCCAGAGCACCCCCGGTGCCATGGCAACCCATCAGATAACATTAGTTTTATTGCGCAAAGGAATGCAAAATGGTCAAGAAACACTCACTTCATATCCACTTTAGGAAAAGGACATTTATGCCATAAAATGGACTCTTCTCTAATTAATTCATAGGAAAACCTTTCTGTGAATGAGCACACATATCATTAAGTCATTGTGTATATTATTACTGTTTTTGTGTATTTTAATACTGTTTTATGCATGCTTATAATAGATCAATAGTTAATATCACTCTGACTGTAACATGTTTGGTCTCTATCAATTCGTCTTCGGATGATCTAACTGAGAGTGAATATTACATGTTGATACCTATGCAACATATCAGTGTCCTAAGAATCTTTAATAGTTTGTATAATAACTTTCAATCCAACCCCTTTTGGAAATTACCATGCTCTCAGACAAAGGGCCATAAAACCCCCAGTATTTCCAAAACTCCCGCTTGGAAATTCAGCCTTTCTCATTGGTCAAGCCCATCCTGAAAGGCGTGACTCTTCGCAGACTTTAAAGAGCCCACGCGCTCTCTCTCTCTCTCTCTTCTACCAAAAAGTGCCCTGGAGATCACCTGGGAAACCTCGCGGCTCCCCTTCCGGGGGAGCCCGATCTTCTGGCAATTTTAAGTTCGGTAACTTTGGGAACTCACTTCGGACTAATCATGGCTGGAAGGACGAAGCTTTTACTCCAAAAGGAATCCCCCCCCCCCGGGAATCTACGCATTATACATGCACCAGGATACTTTACTCAGCACCCACAAAAACCATGCAAGTAACCGCTTGTTAACTATCTAGATGCGCTTCTAGGCTTCGACCCCTTTTAATTAAGGTGATATGATTTTCTAATGGTTCAAACCCAGGTTTTAGTTAGTTAGAATCCTGCCATGCTTCTCTTGCGCGCGAGCGCTCTCTCTCTCTCTCTCTCTCTCTCTCTCTCTCTCTCTCTCTCTCTCTCTCTCTCTCTCTCTCTCTATGCCTTTCTTGCGTTGGCATCTATGTTTAATGTGTGTATGTCTGTGTCTAGTTCTATGTTACATGTTCCCCTGTAGTGTAGTTTAATAAACATCCATATGTATTCACACTTGGTTGTCTGTGTCTGCTGCTCTCAGAACTAAGTCACTTTAACGTCCGATCTTGCAACAATGCTCGGAGCACTGCTTCGTTAAGAAAATTATTTGTCGTGGCCAGAGGAATAATTTTTCTCAAAGTCAATAGAAGGGTCCGTACTGCGGACGAACTAATCATTCTATTGTACTATTAATACTATAGCTAATTCCTGAAGATGGATATATAATTGATAACCCGTTATGATTTATTATGTTCATCTCATAAAGCAAATATGCTACACAACATTACTTTTACTTTAAAGTTAATACAGCAGTCTACTTTCACACATGGGTATTTTCTGTGAGGAGACAAGGAAGGCAGTTTGGATGAAAAATTTGGAAAATGAACAGTACAAAAAAAAAACTGTCCCACTTTATATTAGGTGCCTTAACTGCTATGTACTTATGTTTAAATGAATAACTCGGTACAGTGCACTTATTGTGTACATACATGTTCTTACATTGTACTTTTATTGTTAATAATGCCTTTATGTAATTACATCTGTAATTAATTTCTGTAATTGCATTTATAATTATACTGTTGACCCATCCCTTACATCTAAACCCACCCTTAAACCTACCCATACCACTTAACCTGTCCCTAACCTTACCCGTATCCCACCTTAATAGCAGCAAAAGTGTTTTGAAATACAATATGATCACAATAAGTGCATTGTACTTATTTTTTTATTTAAGTACATAGTAGTTAAGGACACCTAATATAAAGTGTGACCAAAAAACCTGCATCCTTCTTACCTTCAGTGAGCTCCTGAAGAGTGGCATGAATGTGGCAAGTCGCTCTGATTGTTCAGTGGCATAATACAACATAATTATGTTCATAACAGGCATGTAAAATAGTGAGAATAGATAGATTAACTACAAAGTGAAATGAGCTTCTAACGACTTGAAAAAAGGAATGATCTGTGTGTAACTAGTTTTAGTATAGGCTATAAGTTAAAAGTGCACCTCCACACTTGCATTGTTTTTTTCTGATTAATGATTCAATAAGAAGTCAGCTATTATTTTCCACTAGTCTACTGTTGTATGAAAGATGCAATATACAATATATTCTTGTTGCTGTATTATTGAAGCTATTATTGTTTCAGAAGAATCTAAAATAAATTAACTAAAAAAAACTAACCATTAATATTCTAGTATTTAGGACCTGAAAGATCTGTTTAAAACCAACATGAAATATTTGTTTTAATTATTTAGTGGTGGGAGAGGGTTCTTCTACCTGTGCTGTATTTCTGAATGTTCTGGAAGCTCTGTAAATGTGATAACAATTAATCTATCACAACTGAGCTGTCAACTTGTCAGCTCTTGTCAGCTTATTATTAAAACAAGAATGGTGCTTGATCATTTCATGCAGTCTTGCTCTCAATGCCAATCCAAAAACTACTGCAGCTTATGTAGATACACACTTTTGCATCCCTTTTACCAAAGTACCAAAAAAGCTGGCCAAACTTTCAAAAATGGCTACCTGCGAGAAGCACACCCAGGGGTCAGCAGAGGTCAGGGGTCGGTCACTAATGTGTAGTCCATGGACAATTACTGCCTCCCATTTCAAAAAACGTTGTTTTTACACTCACGGACCAGTATGTAAAATGGGCCTGTGAGCGGCATATGGGGTCATTATGTTTGGCCACATTACAGAAAATTGCTGGACCAAAGGGTGAATTTTACACAGAGAGAATAAAAGAGATTGAATGAAGCAACAGGAGTTGCGATACTGGATTAAAGGAATAGCAGGAAGAGAGAAGGACAGAGAGAAATGTGAGGGCCAGTGAAGATGAATAGCTTGGCTCTCTGGGGCTTTCCAAGCCGTTAGTATGCAGTGGGCACCATGAATTGTGTGTGTGTGTGTGTGTGTGTGTGTGTGTGTGTGTGTGTGTGTGTGTGTGTGTGTGTGTGTGTGTGTGTGTGTGTGTGTGTGTGTGTGTGTTAGTGTGTGTGTAAAGGGTCTATTTGGCTGACAGCGAATCCTCCAACACCATCTCATTACTGAAGCGAAGAGGAGTGTCCATCCATATGAAATATACTTCTCTGCTTTTACCACTTATGTCTAAGGTGAAAATTCAGCATCAATTTATTTCATTCTTTTCATCTTCCACCTTTTAAATGTACACTATGTGAAAAAAGGCTTTGAATCACTGTCAGAAGTGTAATGAGATCGTGACGACTTGAATCTCAACTCAAAGTTAAACAGCCTCTCTGCCGGTGTAGGCATGGTACAAATATCCAGGTGTAAATTGAGCTGTAAATTCTGCTGTACTGAACCGAGCTGTTTATACAGTGAACATGCTTTGTAAATGAGCCTTGAATTTTTCTTTTATGACTTTTGAGGAAGCAAGTCAAAAGGTTTTCACTTGTTTATTTGAAAGAGGAGGAACATTATCAGAGGATTCTGTAAGTGTATAAATTTGGCTGCATTCGTCATTTGCTGTATTGACATTGAATAATAAGGCAACTAATGGAACTTTACATCTGTTCATTTCCATCAAGGCCAGTTTGAGTGATTCACTACTTCCAAAAACAACCAGTTTTATGCCAGAAGACAGTAAAAATGAGAGGAGGACAATTATTTAAAACATCTACAATGACAGGAAGTTATGGAAAGTAAAAGTGAGCGACTATCAAGAATTCAAATATTCTGTTGTTGGGAGTGCCATTTTCCTGTATATTGTTAGAACTGCTCTTTGAAACAATGTTAGATTGGAAAGACCCAAAGAGGGATCTCTAGCTTAATGTCTCCAGACACTGTAATCTATCTTGTGGTAAGATAAGGCTCTCACATAAGCTGACCACGTATACACTAACCTATGATATGACCGAGGTTTCAGAGATGGCCACCAGATATGACTTATAAATGAAATGCCACACATACACAGAGATTCTGTCCCTCGCAAGACATTACTTTGACCCAATGTCTCTCCGGGATCAATCCTTACACAGTCTAGCCACAGAAATGGCCAGCGTGGAGACAGAAACTCATAACAGCTACGATGACAGTGTGTGTGAACTGGAGAGACTTGTTGTCTTAGACTGACCCTCATAAAAACAGACCATCTCCCCTTGCGATCTAGCAATCTTTTCCATCCTTAACACAATTTTCTCTCTCTCTCCCCCACTGGAGTTTCCTCAATGGGAGATGTTTTTTAAGAGATGAAACGGAAATAAACGTTGGATGTTTGAGGACTAAGGGTTCAGGCAGAGTGAATTGCTTTACTTCCCCTGACAGCTCAATGCGTCCGTCATGTGCACACAGCCGTAATTGCATGTGTTTTTGATTAGTCATATCTCAGTGTGAGATTCACCATTCACTCGGATGAGTGTAACATTGAAAAAAATCATCTTTTTTTTTTTTTGAGCTCCTTCTAGCTCATTACCTGCCTGTGCACACATGCAGCTAATTAATAATCACAAGGACATTTCTTCTTGACAGGCAGGTGTGAACCGTAAACCTGAGAGATAATAAGGCAATTGAACAGAAAAGGTTGTGAAAGGAGCAAAAAGAAGACACTGACCCCAATTATGGCTGCCACAGGGAAACAAGACAAAAAGAACTGGCGGTTAAAGTGAATCTTAACACAGGCCTGACTCAGCCAAACGTACTGAGTGCTCTTCAACGTCTAAGGAGACAAGTTTTGCCTTTTCTTGAACTTCAGTGTCAGTGCTAGTGATGTCTTTAACTATACTTTGAAAGTATAATTACATTAATTTTGTTAAAAGTATAATTTTACATACAATGACAGGATGTATGGAATATGCCACGTGTTGGGTTGTGAACCTTAATCCTGAATGTTCTAAATCGGCTGTTGATGTCTCTCACCCATTTATCCAAGCAGGCTATGACTTTCATTTATGGATTAAAAATCAATCAGCACAGATTTCAGTGAAGTCCTGGCAGTCAGTGTCATCTAAGATTTTATGTTGCTTCCCATATGGAAATGTAATATATGACATATTACCCTATATGTGACCCTGGACCACAAAACCAGTCTTAAGGCGCACGGGTATATTTGTAGAAATAGCCAACAGTACATTTTATGGGTCGAAATGATCAATTATCAAAAATCATTAGGATATTAAGTAAAGATCATGTTCCATGAAGATATTTGGTGAATTTCATATCATAAATGTATCAAAACTTCATTTTTGATTAGTAATATGTATTGCTAAGGACTCCGTTTGGACAACTTTATAGCCAATTTTCTCAATATTTTGATTTTTTTGCACCCTCAGATTCCAGATTTTCAAATAGTTGTATCTCGTATCTTGTATCCAAATATTGTCCTATCCTAACAAACCATGCATACATCAGTTTATTTATTCAGCTTTCAGAATAACGAGATTTATAAATCTCAATTTCAAAAAATTGACCCTTATGACTAGTTTTGTGGTCCATGGTCACATGTCAAGAGTAATATTGTCATATTTGTTGCCTATAAGGCCATTTTAATATCTGAAATTGTTACAGTTTCTAATAGGTTTCATATATGTTTTTATTTCATATGACAATATATTTCTTATATGTAAATTTAATATATGTACATATATTACATTTGTGTATGGGAATTGGATTGTAGCCTATCCTTATAGAGGAACCATACTTCATGAGATCAAAGTATGGAAAGTACAGACAACTTTTTTGAGTGACAGTTCATTATGTTATATATTGGGCTACATACGTGACAAGTGTCATGAAATCGAACAGCTCAGTATGAGGGATGATGTGAACATAATGCATGGATATTATGTTATCCATATAGTCAATACTAAATGTTAAACAATGCAATAATGCCCTTTATGCCCTACTGAGAATAGAGAAAGTGAGTTGAAATTGATTTAAGTTATGAGAATCACTGGAGTCACCAAAGAGGTTAATTGTTTTTCCAAATGTCACTTTACTTTGGATTTAATTGTTGGTATTTATTGTTGCAGGCTGCAAAGGTACCTATAAATAAAATGCATTATTATTATTATTATTATTACTATAAAGTTGCAATTCCTTTGTGTCATTTACAAAATCTTTAGCCGTTTTAAACTGACACCATCTCACCATCAAAGTTCACTCTCCTGTCTACCCATAACACACACACAGCACATGCACACTTGTCCTGTTGCTCAAAGTTGTGCAGACAAAAAAAGACGCAGCACTTTTGAGTAGTTGTGCTGTCACAACACTGGCTTTCCCTGAGAAACAGATTCTGTGAGACATCACCTGCGAACTAAGTAGCTGAATAAACATTCTGTGATGAAGGAGGAAGAAGTGGGAGTTTCAAAGACATGATAACAGAAGACAGATTACCATGGCAGCACAGAGAGAAAGCTTTATTTTAGCCTTGGCCTCAAACTACAAACCCAGAACACAGCAAAGACGTTTATACATTGCGAAACAAGCTGCCTCAGGTATAATAAATATATCAAACACATAATGAGATCAGCTGGCTTTGAAACAGACATTGATAGAGTTTCTCATAGCTTTAGCAACAAGAAGGCATAATGATATTGAACAGAACATACAGGACACAGGTTTTTTTTTTTTTTCAAGATTTCCAGAATCTTCTAAAAAGGTCCAGAGAAGTCATAAGTCATACAATCTCAAAAAAGAAAATACATGCAAGGCAAAGTGAGTAAAATCCATACTTGGGTAAGAAAAGAAAAAAATAAATAAATAAAATGCATATGCCACTATTTTATTTATTTATTTATTTAGAAATGTACTCTCTCTATTGGTTTTATCACAAAACTTTTAATATAATTTTTAAGAGAAGTTAAAGAAGTTGCATTGAAAAAAATTATACTACATTTTTTAAGGTAAGTGGATGCAAACAATTTATTTCAGCTACATTAAAAAAAACATGTTGAAAGTCAGTCAACTTTGTTTATTTAAATTTAGCTCAAATAAATTGATTGCAACCACTTACCTTGAAAAATTAAGTAAATTCAATTAATCTTTTTTTTTTTTTTCAGTGTAAGAAAAGTTTGACAAATGTTACGTGGTGTAACCATCAAGTAAAAGTAATAATATATTTTTTTAACCTTAATACAACCTTGGTGTCATTTTACGACTTATACTAACCTTGCCTTGTTTTTTTTTTTTGTTTTTTTTTTAAAAAAGGTCAAACTCTGATATTTTGAAAGACTTACTGAGCTAAAGACTGTCAATGATATTATTTTCTGTATGTTTTTGCATGGCTTTTTTGCCACTCCAGATGATTTTGCAGACAATTTGTTTTCAAATGTTAATAAGCAGTGTTTTTTTTCTAAAATAAATAAATAAATAATATAAGAAAGATTATGCCAAACTACTTAATATGGTTTTCATATTATCTTTTAAAAGATTCTTCTTTTAATTAGTCTTTATATAACAAAAAATTAGCGTCACATCACTGAGCAACAGCTAATCTAAAATGGGCTTTGTCATTAAATATACACTGCACACTGACTTAATTGTTTTCTGTTCAAACCTCATGTAGTCCAAACAATTCAGAACACTGAATTTTTATTCAATGCACAAAGCATGTACACCCACTTAAAACTCTGCCAAGAAACTTGCCCTTTGAAATCCATTCATCACAACAGCAACTAGCTGGAGATGAATGAGTGAAACACTGTGAGAAAATATTACTTCAAAGTATTAACCTTTGAGAAACAACCCTATATATATTATAGTTTGCTTCAAAGCTAATCACAAATAATAATGAAAAAAAAAATGGAATCTTACAGCTGTTGATGCTTTGTCATTCTCAAAGACGTAAGTAATGGGAAAAACAGCAACATAAATCAACAAAAAACATGGAACATTTGAGACATGGGGGGGGGGGGGGACCTGAAAGACAGTATCACATAACTTTCACAAAGTACATAGTAGCACTGAACATAACTGAGTACTGATAAATGTATAAATCACATTTATATTTAGATAATGGCCACTGGAAAGGACAATTTGCTACAAAAATGGCCTAACAATACAATCAATGGTTATGCACAAGTGCTTACTCATGCAAACACACACACACACACACACACACACACATATACACACACATATACACACACACACACGCGCGCAGTATTATATTTTCTCTCCCTCATTTAAGGCTATGGTGGCCATGGTGTATTGTGATGTTTTAGCCAATACACTGCATTTTAACAACCTTATCCTTATCATTTAATTGTGTTTTAAATGGAATTAACTTAAATTCCCACAATCCTCTCTACTGCAGAAAACCAGTACCATTTGCTTTTTTATATTGGATATATTTTGTTTTGTTGTTGTTGTTTTGGTATGTTTTATTTGGATTTGTCTGTGATTTATTTGGAAACGTATCTATAACAATCTCATAGTGTGCTTTTTAAATTATCTGATATTTATATTTAGAGATTTATCATATAATATCAGTACAGATAGAAGAACCATTGTGTTTACAAAGATGTTGGGTCACACTTTATATTAGGTGGCAATGTACTTATTGTGTTCATTGCAAAACACTTTTGCTGCCATTGAGGTGGGATACGGGTAAGGTTAAGGACAGATTTGGTGGTATGGGTAGGTTTAAGGGTGGGTTAAGGTGTAAGGGATGGGTCAACAGTGTAATTATAAATTTAATTACAGAAATTAATTACAGATGTAATTACATATAGGTATTTTTAAAAATATAAGTACAATGTAAAAACATGTATGTACACAATAATTACATTGTATCAAATGATTAATTTAAATGTAAGTACATAGTAGTTAAGGCCACCTAATATGAAGTGGGACCAGATGTTCAAACATAAAATTCAAGGACAGTACATATATTTAATTCAATATCTCACAATGTTTTGTTTAAATTATACAGATCACAAAGCACTCCCAAGAAATACACAACACATTTCCGTATCTATATTTCAGAAGGGAACTAGCCGAGGATAATTCCTCATAGAGAACAATCTAGAGCATACAAACTTTGAGACGCTGCATAATTATCAGTCTGTTAGTGCTCGTTTACATCTGCCACAGAAGACTGAAGAAGCATGTTAGAAAATATAAGCAAAACGTTTTATTTAACCTACCAGCCAAACATTAAAAGTGGCACTTTCGTTACACTGCACTTTACGTCCAGCTTGATAATAGATGCATCTCTGAATGTAGTTCTTTGTTATTTGCATGATTATCTAAAGCTATTTCTATGTCATTCTTTGCTATTCTGTTATTTATTTATTCAGGTAGATTTCATTTCAATCAGTTTCTATTTGTTACTTTGTTGCGTTCAGTCCGAATCAAACCCTCTTTGAATGTATGAATGGTTGTCTTGGAAACAGGTTCCATATTCTCTGTTGTAGCGATTTGAAATTAATGGTCAGACTTATGTTGTCTATCATGTACCCAAGCAAAACAAACCTGCAAGAACCAGCTCAACTTTCTGTGTCGCTTTCGGCAGATGTCACTGACACCAAGAGCAATAACAGCAGCTACTTAGCAAACAGGTTGTGTGTCTGAGTGAGAAATAACACTTCCTGTTTATCCCCAAGACTCTAGTTTGATATAGGTCTGCCACATACCCAGGTGGTCCTTTAGAGGAAAGGGAGAGAGGGAAAACTGATCGATGAAATGAAAAAATTGCAAGAAGGGAGTAATAATCAAGAGAGAGACGCAGACAGAAAGAAAAGAGGTAAGAAGGGCGGGCATGTGTGAGCACTGGAGTATTTGTTCACTGTATATCCCAGCGGGCACATAAACAAATTATGAAGCTATGAATTCTGGTGCTGACCCCCAAAGTCATGGAGGAGGTGGGAAGAAAGGGGAAACATAGAGAGAGAGAGAGAGAGAGAGAGAGAGATCGCATCTTTCATTAATATCATTTTATGCTATTTTCATTTTTATGTAGGCAGATAAAGGTACACATATACTGTAAGTAAATTGGTTCTGACCTGAAATCTAATGCTGATGAATCCAGATAATTCAAATAAAAGGGGCGTTTAGCCACCGTACAGCTCTCTTCTTCTACATAATTCTAGTAAAGTGTAAAGAATAAAGTGTATCATTCCATTCGCAAAACCATTTGAAAAACAACAACCATTTCAAAAGGCCTGCAAAAATACACTGTTTTGGACCTCTTGTTTGCCAGCTGGGTATATACCTATACAGGCTACATTTTTTTTCTATTGTTACTCAGAAATAAATGATTTTTAGCATAACGACTTGTTTCTAATGTGTGGTTTCTAATTGATACATTTTATCATCAATCATAAATGTATAGTTTGAATTATAAGAATATTTTTCAACATTGATTAAATAAATACATTTTTGACAACTGGCATCAACTGTATTATTATTATTACAGTGATATTTTGAATATATTTCATATTATTCTGTTTTCATTTTCATTGTAAAGTTTTGGTAATTTTTGTTGTGTTTTTGTAGCTTTTGGAAGAGGTTTTTAATTATGTCTGTATGGTTTTTATTCCAGTTTTAGTCATTTTAGTACATCAGGTTAAACTAAATTAAAATGAGAAATGTTGCCTTGGAATTTAAAATTTTATTTCAGTTATTTCACCATAATTTGTGGTGAAAGTGACAAAACTGTCTTTAAGGGTTTTATTTTTCATTTCTGTTTTAGGTTGTTAACTGTAATAACCCTGCTGCCAATACAATAATTTTACAGTGAAAAATATGGGCATTCAAGCATTTCAACAATCCAGTGGATAACAAGATGAACCAAGTATAAGCACACAAACATCTCATATGCGCTCCATCCTTTTGTGGATGAATTTTAAAACGCTTGGATTCTCTGTGCAGATCCAGCTTTCATGTTTAGCATGAACCGCTGAATAAATTAATTTCAGCACAAACAAGAGCTTAGCTATCCTTTCATATATTCAGAGAGGGTTTGCTGGGGCAAGGCGAGAAGCCGAATATCCCAGGTGTCTCATCAGCTTCAGCAATAAGGAAGAAATCGATTAGAGCAATTGCAATTTGAGATAGACTGAATGCTTTTTTTTTTTTTTGGTAGTGTTTTCATGAGCATGTCAATTAGAACATTAGTGCCTCCAAGGCAATCACATCAAACTTCCCTCCGCAGTTTATTATTTTCCATGTAAATCATTATCTCCAGTGCCAGGGCATTAAAATTCCAACCTGTCATGCAGCTTGGCAGTATTGACCATGGCATCACTTCAACTGGGGTGAAGATTTCCAAGAGACCGTTGATTCCGTTGATGACTGAATTGCCTTGCCCACCTGATACATCTTCATGTAGGATAACTTGTAGGAAATGTGCATCAGAAAAGAAGGAGCACAAATTAAACATTGTCTCCTACAAAACCATCTGATGTTAGAATATACAAAAGAAGGACTCTCAGTTGTGTCATTTAAGCAAAGCTCATTAAGACAAAGATACCATCATAGAACAAACAGAGAACAAAATACAGATGATACATCACAACACTCAAAATAGACAATAAAATGTACCATTTTGTAGCCGGAAAGCTGCTATCTACAAGATTAGTCTTGTGTCTGATCATGCACATGCAATATTTGGTTCTATAACATCAAAGATACAAGAATATTTCTATGGTATTTCTCTATGAACACTTTCCATGCATGATAAGATCATCCTCTGAAAAGTCTTACACAATAAAAAATATAGCTACATCTTTGCGCGTCCCGTGCACCACACTTTTTGATTGTATCACAATGCTTTAAATTGAAGACACAGCCAGACAGTTTACCACTAACACACCAACTTTGGGCAGAGAGAACAGACAAATGAGGTATTCTTTTCCAAATAAAAATGAACACTGACACATTGAACAAAGAATGTTGACACCATGAAAAAGAAGAACACATCTGGTGATCTGAACTCAGTACATGTCACAAGCACACAGCTCATGGATCAAACTGGAGACGCCTGCAATGCTAATGCTAACACGGTCCTACCGTGCTAACGGTGGTATAACTGAACTTTGTTATGGACGCCCCTGTGACTCCAGTGATCTCATCATCACCTTCCCTCCTCTTCCTCCGGTTGTGGCACGGGCGCCTGCAACACCCAAAGGTGGCCAAGAGAGCCTTCCGGAAGCGGGTGTTCATGAAGCAGTAGATGATGGGGTTGACGCAGGCTGAGGTATAGGATAGCAACTGAATGAAGGAGATGGGAGCTCCGGAAAGTGCGCGCTGGGCTGACTTTTGGTCAAAAGCCTTCCAGGTGTTGGCAGAGTATAGAGGCATCCAGCATATGAAGAACATGGCAACTATAATGATCAGCATTCGGATCACTCGTTTTTTGGCAATGAGCTTTGCCTCTGAGGTGTTGCTCCGTGGACGGTCTGCCTTGACCGTGCCAGAGGTGGTCAGAGCAGAAAGTTCCATAGCGGGGGGCTTCTTTGGGACTTGGATATAACATCCATCGCTCTCATCATGGCCAGAAGACAGTGCTCCATTCAACCCATTCTTTACACCTGTACATAGAAGAAATTAAAAATGAAGGTGCATTGGCAATTGATTCCATTTTTTACTAAATTGTATTGGTGTTATTATTAGTTGCAGTCACACTAGACTTTGCACTCTATTCATACCTATGCGAATACGAGAGACCAGAAATGCAGAAGAAATTACTATCTGGTTCAGCTCAGCTACCAAATCTGATTTCAGAAGACTAAAGAGGGTAGTCCGGACTGCTGAGCGAATCATTGGTACAACCCTCCCCACACTCCAAGAACTGTACTTATCCAGAGTGAGCAAAAAGGCTAAGAAAATCACTCTGGACCCCTCACATCCAGCACACTCCCTCTTTGAACTGTTGCCGTCTGGTCAACGCTACAGAGCTCTGAGCACCAGAACGGCCAGGCACAGAAACAGTTTCTTCCCTCAGGCAATTCATCTAATGAACACTTGACAATAAACGCAGAACACACAAGACTATAATACATTATTTAGCACACATACTTATTTACATTTAAAATTTGCACATATCATAACTGTACATACATAATTGTCTATATTATATATATTGTGTTTTTTGCTATTTTGTACATTGTCTATTTTGTATATTATTCTTTTTATTCTTTTTATTATCTGTGTCTTGTCTTGTCTTGTCTTGTCGCTGTCATTCTGTTGCAATGTGGAGCTTCTGACACTAGAACATACCTGGCAATAAAGCTCATTCTGATTCTGATACAAAATTTTGCTGAACGCTTATTTTCGAAGCTGTATAACAAAAATACCTATGACCAATAGAGGATCTAAACGTCACAGACTTGGTTGAATTCAAAGCTTATATGCAAATGTAATATACAGTATGTGCATGTGTAACGGAGCTGACGAGACGTGAGGCGAGCGGATCCAAGTGCAAGCTTTTATTAGCAAACATAGTCAAATCACAGGCAGGGTCAAACAACAGCAAACGGGTATGGCACGGGCAAGATACAAGAGTAATCCTAGGGCAAGCGTGGGTCTTCGATCGGCAAACAATATCCAGAGGGCTTGACAGGCTAAACTTCAAGACTGGCAGAGATCAGACAATAAACGAGATACACGTGCTAGGATAAAGATACAAATGACTCAGGCAATAAACTAGACTTAGACTAAACTTAGACTCAGAAACACGGAAGGGCTCCGTAGAGTAGCTATCACTGGAAGAGCGATAAATGCTAGACAATACTCGGCAACTAGATCAGGATCTGAGTGTGTTTTATAGTGTGGGTGTAATAGTTTTCAGGTGAGCATGTGATTGGTGACAGCTGGGTAATGCAATGGATGATGGGAAATGCAGTCCAGTGTGATGTGTGGTGTGAGATTTAATATGATGGAGAGGCGACCACTTGTGGTAGTCGGACGGAAGGCCACGAACCAGATTCATGACAGATAGCTCCCCAGATAGTACAATGCAGGAGGGTGGTGGAGCGGAGGCAGAACAGGGGGAGGGATGGAGGGCCAGGTCCATGTGTAAGTGGAGGGACAGGTGACTGAGGCAAAGCAGGATGCCAAGGAACCAAGAGCCAGGCTGTAGCCGGCAGAGTAGGAGCCCAGAACAGATCCAGCAGTATAGGTGGAACTGAGGACCACCACGACAGAGCAGACAGAGCAGCAAACCAACACGGCGGAGCAGAAGACCACCAGAGCCACACAGCCGACCACCACGGTGGAGCAGATGGGGCAGAAGATCTCCACGGCGAAGCAGACAAAGCCAGAGCCCACCAGTGCAGAGCAGAAGACCTCCATGGCAGAGCAGACAGAGCAGGAGCCCACCAGTGCGGAGCAGACGGCAGAAAACCTCCACGGCGGAGCCCACCAGGGCGGAGCAGAAGCCCCTGGTAGAGATTGGGATCTAGGGAAAACTGAGACAAAAGAAACAGAGAGAGCATGTATGGACTCAAGAACCAAGGCAGGGAACATAGGAAGTCCAT
Source organism: Acrossocheilus fasciatus (assembly GCA_036784905.1). Lineage (NCBI taxonomy): Eukaryota > Metazoa > Chordata > Actinopteri > Cypriniformes > Cyprinidae > Acrossocheilus > Acrossocheilus fasciatus. The sequence goes on from CM071938.1 coordinate 21,873,998, forward strand.
CAATATTTTCCCTGGTGGCAACTGAGCGGGCAGACAATTCGAAATCTGACTCATTGACAGTGACTGGACAGACAGGCAGTTCAAAATTTGATTCATTGACTGGAACTGGACAGGAAAACAATTCACCCTCAGGCTCATTGAGACTGGATAGACAGATAGCTTAGGAGTAAACTCATTGACTGGAAGGGGACAGACAGACTGTTCACTAATGGTCTCTTTGGCAATGACAGGGTTAACAGGATATATATTGGGTGCATTTATAGTTTCTGAGCTCAAGACAGACAGTTCAGGTTTAGATTCCTTGACAGAGAAAGGCAAGACAGACAGTTTGAAATCAGACACATTATTTGAAACGAGACGGACAGACAGTTCACAATCAGGCACCATGGCTGGTTAAGAACAGGGTGAGAGTTCAGAGATAGCCTCCTCGGTCGATTCAGAAAAAGACAAATGTTCAAAAGCGGCCTACGTGGCCGTGACAGAACAGGACAAGGATTCACAGACGGCCTCCATAGCCATGACAGGGCAAGACGAGGAATCACAGACGGGCTCCATAGCTGTGACAGGACAGGACGAGAGTTCATAAGTGGATACCACTGACACCTCTGAAGGTTCTGCAGCGGTTGCCTCCACCTCTGGAGGTTCTACAGTGGTAACAGTCTCTTTGACCGCAACACAACAGGCTAAGAGTACATTGCTGGGCGCCACCACCATACAAGGAGCTGAAGCGAGCACCGCCACTTCGGGAGGTTCTGTAGCATGTGCCGCCACCTCTAGAGAAACTGCAGCAGGTGCCATCACCTGGGGAAGTTCTATGGTGGTGTACGCAGCCCAAATGCAACATAAAGCGATCCCCATCACGGGAAGCGCTTGAGACAGGAGAATTAGTGCAGGAACAGGAGGGTTAAAGTGAGCAGGTTTGGGGATACCAGCAATGCGTGCTGACACCAGCGGTGGATCCTCCACACTGGATGCCAACCTCTGACGCTTGATGACAATTTCCCTTGATAAGACAGTGGAGGGTTGCAGTACAACAACCGCAACAGGACGTGGATCTGGGGTGGCAGACATGGCGTGAAGCTGTTCTGGAAGGTCCGACGAAACATGACGAGACTCTGGACGATCAGCTGAGCCGTGACGAGACTCTGGACGATCAGTTGAGACGTGACGAGACTCTGGACGATGAGCTGTGATGTAACGAGGCTCTGGACGATCAGCTGAGACGTGATGAGACTCTAGACAATCAGCTGTGATGTGATGAGACTCTGGAAGATCAGCTGAGACGTGACTGGACTCATGACGATCGACTGTGACTGGACTTGATTCATGACAATCAACTGTGACTTGACTTAGCTCATGAAGATCAACTGTGACTTGACTTGATTCATGATGATCAACTGTGACTTGACTTAGCTCAGAAATATCAGCAATGGCGTGGCTTGACTCAGGATTAGCAGCTGTGACATAATTAGCAGGATTAGCAGCTTCGTTGTTGTGTCCGCCATTTTGCAACCAGGCTCAGCTGTCGCACCATTTCAGTCATAGGTGCGGTGACTCATTCCTCCTCCTTGACACCCACAGTAAACAAAGAGTCAACAGTCAACAAAGCATAATCCATAAACTGAGCAAGTGAAGAACACGGACCCTCACGTCTAAGCTCAGATCGTAGAGGCTGATTAATACCATCACAAAAAATCACTATCAGAAGATAGTCCGGTAAATCAAAATAGTTTGCGATGGCTGTAAATTCTCGAATATGATTCTCTAACGATCGTGGGCCTTGTTTAAGTTCTAATAATATTCTTGCTGTGTCCATACCTGACCAATGTCCACTTGAACAACTGCTGGATCCTTGTGGGGCCAAGTATTCTGTAACGGAGCCGACGAGACGTGAGGCGAGCGGATCCAAGTGCAAGCTTTTATTAGTAAACATAGTAACAGGCAGGGTCAAACAACAGCAAACGGTATGGCACGGGCAAGACACAAGAGTAATTCTAGGGCAAGCGTGGGTCTTCGATCGGCAAACAATATCCAGAAGGCTTGACAAGAGGGGTAATCCGATAACGTGAGCAGTAGTCCAAGCAGGACTAGGGTTTACAGAGCATGGTCCATAAGAGAGAAAATTCAGTGAGTGGCAGTTCTGTGGCCAAGAGGTCAGAGGAGAATGGCCAGACTTAGTCAAGCTGATAGAAAGGCAACAGTAACTCAACCAATTGTTACCACCAAGGTATGCAGAAGAGCATCTCTGAACACACAACACAATGGACCTTGGGCTACATCACAACACATCGAAGCAGATGGGCCACAGAGGCAGAAGGCTGCACCGGGTGCCACTCCTGTCAGCTAAGAACCTGAAGTTACAATACCCATGGACTCACCAAAATTTGACAATAGAAGACTGGAAAAAAGGCTGGCTGGTCTGATGAGTCTCGATTTCTTCTGGTCAGAATTTGACATAAACAACATGAAAGCATGGATCCATCCTTGCTTTGTATCTACAGTTTCGGCTAGTGCTGGTGGTGGGGGGCATTTTCTTGGAACACTTTAAACCCCTTCAGTACCAAGTGAGCATTGTTTAAATACCACAGCCTACCTTAGTATTGTTGCTGACCATGTCATCCATTTTATGTCCACAGTGTGCCCAACTTGTTATCACTAATTCAAGCAGAATAACGTGCCATGTCACAAATCTCAAATCATCTCAAACTGGTTTCTTGAACATGACAATGATTTCACTATACTCAATTGGCCTCCAAAGTCACCAGATCTCAATCCAATAAAGCACCATTGCGACATGATGGAATGGGAGCGCTGCATCATGGATGTGCAACCGACAAATCTGCAGTAACTGCATGATGCCATCATGTCAATATGGACCAAAATCTCTGAGGAATGTTTCCAGCATGTTGTTGAATCTATACCATGAAGAATTAAGGCAGTTCTGAAGACAAAAGGAGGTCCAGTCTGGTACTGGCAAGGTGTACCTAATAAATGGCCAGTGAGTGTATCTAGCTTATATAAATATGTATGTTTATGTATGCATAATACATTTTTGGACATATGTGTCATGTACATTTATTACAAAAACATATATAAACATACAGATTTTTTTGTATACATGTTGTTTTAATAAAGTTGTTATAAATAAAATAAACAAACTTGCCATTTGTAGTGCTGCAGAAATATACAATAAATTTTCAAATGTTGACTTCATTATTACTTATTTACTAAATATGAAAGTCCTAGAGCATGAGATCATAACCTGTTCATGCGCTGTCCAAAGATACTTCAGAAAACTCCAGTGACACCACGGTTTAATGCAGATTGCATAAAGTGGGTTTGGCAGAGCACAACAACATAAGGAGGATGTGTCAGCTCATTTATATTGTAACACTATGCATGCACATGATACAAGGGAGTTACATAGTAGTGCAAATAACAACCTGTACAACCAGTATGCTGATTAAACATATAAGACCTTATGCATGTCCCTACTTTCAGTTCTCCAAAGCAGTAACTTCTCTATTTACTCTCTTTGTCTTTTTCCAGCCTAATTTATTTGATCACAGCAATGGTACAAGACAAGTACTTTCTGAAGAATACTTCTAATAAAAGGTACCTGTAGAGGTCTTTAACTAAAAAATGCCCTCAGAAGTACCTCTTTCCACCTCACTGAAGTTGTCTAAAGCTTTTCCCTGAGAGAACTTACATCTAGCACATCGGTGCACAAAGAGCTTTAATGCCCAGGGAGGTACTCAGCATGACCTTAGTGCATTCAGACCTCACCATGGGAGACATGGGTCAAGCAGCCTCTCTCACAAATGGAGAGAGAAGGGAAAAGACTGTTGAGCCTTTGAGAATGGCCAAAAAAAATAAACCCAGCAACCTCACTCGCAGCATGTAAAAAAAAAAAGGTTTCTAAAAATAAATGTCACAAATGACGGCATGACAACTTTTGACTAGGGGTGTAATGGTACACGTATTCGTACTGAACATTTTCGATATACGTATTTCAGTTTGGTACAAATGCAGCATTGTTTTAACCACTGTACGAGTGGAATTTCATTGGAAACCTCCAGTTTCCAGAAAGTCTCATCTTACAAATTCTGTCCATTTGATCAGGAAATTTAAACAATTAATGCCGTTTTGACACTCTTTGATGTATAAATGCCTCAGTTCAAATGGCAGCACAGAGTGCGAGTGAGCAAGATCATTCCTTCTTCTTTACTACTAGTTTTAACGTGAAATAAACATGAATGAACATCTCAACCATCACGTTATCGCTCAATCGGTGTTTAAACCGCAGAAAGACATCAATAAAACAGCTTGCAAACAAAATGTCACGTAGCATTTCATTTACCTCAGGCAAGTCATCAGTGTCCACAGCTCAAGTCTACAGAAGAGCATTTCGTAAATTATTATACTATATATTCATTATATTTTAATTTACCTGTTAGTGATGTCTTAATTATTTAATGTATTTCTAAATAAATCTGTTATGAAACAAGTTATGACCGCCACTGTGTAAATGTGTATATTACTGTATAATTTTATAATTTCGAAGTTAATTTAAAAACTACATCATGTGCAATTTAGATGTTTGGATACAATTTTTTTTTTAATTTGAGCGTTGATTATTAAAAAAAAAAAAAAATAGTAATTGAATTTAAGTTTGGGCTTTGTTTTTAATTCTAACCTTACAGTAATGTAAATGGGCTCCCTATAGTTTAGAGCAGAATCTGAGGTAGACTTTTTATCCCTAAGACAATTTAATTGTAATTAAATTTATTTACAGAAAGAGCAATTTGTTCAGTACACTGTTCAAGCACTGAATGTTAATCCATTTTAGTACAGTTTATGAAAGTGAACAGGCACGCTTCAGGCAACACAGGGCTTCGAGGGCTAACTTAAATTATGATGTGAGGGCTTGAAAAAATGGTTCATACCACTAGAGTCTTTCTTCTGCTCCATTTCAAACTGAATCCCTCTGTAAAGTTCTCTGGATATGAGACCGTAGGCGATTATCATCACCAGACCTGGGATGAAGAATAGAATTAAGAGCAACAAGACGTACCTAACAGAGAGAAAGAGAGCAAAATATCTGTCAATGAAAAGATTGGGTATACAGATAATGAAACCAAAGAGCTACATGTCAGTAGTGGAAAAATTATAACAAATGACTGGTGATACTGTACTGAGCTGCGTTTTCCAAAAGTAAATTGTAGAAACCATTAACAACAATGCTCTCTAATAGGCTTCTGACACTTTTGGGAAACAGCCCTGGTCAGTTTTGGTATTGATCGAAGAAGATCTAAGGTTCAATTGAAATTATGAGGTGTTTGAAATTAATTTGAAAAACTTTTATATCAAGTCCTCTAATCTGGTAGTTCTGAAGCAACAAGTGATACAGTCGTATTTATACTTCCTCTGAGGTTATTGTCACTACAATTGTTAAATGAGACAGAAGATGGTTTCAGTTACCTGGATGAGCAGTATGATATACAATTATTACAGTTACAGAATGTTACTAAAAATCTGATTGTTTTGATAACCTGCAGCTGTGGTGATATTACAGTACAACAGATTATATTATTGTTTAACTACTCTATTTAAAGGATCTGCAATAAACAACAGAAGCTTTAGATTCAGTCACACAGTATTTAAAATAATGTGGTCAGATGGTCAGCTCTGGCATACAATAGGACAATGCAATACTTGAATGTCAAACTTTAAATTAAAAACCTCTACCCCATAATATGATGTCATTTTATAATATTCAAATGACAGCGTGGGAGTGTTCCCTGAAAGCATCTCCGGTAGTCCGTTCCTCTGATCTTTTTCATCTATCAGACAGCTTTGTGCTTGGAGCTCCTTTCCATGCTGCACTTATCTGATATCAAAGACACTTTTCTCTCCTCTTGTTTCCTGTGTGGCTTTCAAATTCATTACGAGCTCCAGCACAAAGGCAATAAAAGCAATCCAACTAATCCAACCAGGAAGTGGGTGTAAGAGATGAGGGTGTGATATTGGGAAGCACCTTTTTATGCAAAGCAAAATAATAATGTGTGATCTTTAATACCTGTGCGTTTGTTTGTTTTTTTCTCTCATTTAAACAAAGCAAAACCAACGTCATGAGTAGTGAGACGGACACAAACACATATATACAGTAGTCAACATTTGAAGTGGATTAAAAAAAAAGTTCATTAAAGTTGTACTAAGACAAGAACATATCTTGGACAACTTTGATGAAAGGTTTTGATCCACTTCAAATGTTGACTACTGTGTGTGTGTGTGTGTGTGTGTGTGTGTGTGTGTGTGTGTAAATATATATATATATATATATATATATATATACGAAATGAAGCAAAGAATAAAACACAGCTGCTGTCCAATCAGAATCGAGGAATGGAACTAATCGTTTTATATATATATATATTGTGACGGGAGGAGCCAACGACAGACACAGTGGGTGTGGCGTCAGGCCTCGGAGAGGTTTTTATTGAACAAAAATAAGAAAATAAAAGTGTCCAGGGGAAAGAAGTGTCCAAAGAAGGGGGGGGATCTGGTGTCCTCGATGTGCTGCGGGGCTCGTGAAGGAGGGCAGTGTTCCAAAAGGGAAGGGTCCAGGCAAGGGGCGGAGTCAGGTGGCCGCACACGCTCCCGCGGTCCTGGGCACGAGGGGCGGCGGCTTCTCCGGAGCGGCGGCTCTTCCTGTGCCACTTACTGGCCCATTGGCGGGATGGACGGCCCGGCATCCTGGCCCGACGGCCGTTATACGGGTGCGGCTTGCACGATGACCCTGGAGGTTCCGCGGCTCACATCCTCGGCGGCGCGATGTCCCTCGACGCACCCTTCCTGGACCCACGAGGACACCAGCGTGCATGCACGGGGGGAAGAGACCGGTCTCCCGAGGAGAGGCGCGCTCGGCATTTAACGGCGGCGGTGATGAGGCTTAATTCAGTCCAGCTGTGCCTCATCACACGCCGCCAGCCCACGTTAGTCCCACGCCCCTCCTCTCATCCACCCACTCCAGTCGGGAGCCTGGTGAAGGGCGGCGAATAAGGGACGGGGTGGTGATGATGATGAGGGGGAGGGCCGTCGATCCGTCACAATATATATATATAATTACCTTATCTATATTAACTATCAAATATTCATTGTATATAATTATAGTTCCTAATATTCGTTCCTACGACTTACTATGTCGTGGCCATTTCAAAACTGAACATGTTCTTTCCCCATCACTATTTTTCTTCACACATATTTTACACTATAAACAATAAGGTCAGATAAAAGTTGATAAATATCTGTTCAGATTTATGTAAACAGTATACAGAAAAATATAAGTAGGCCTACTAGTTTCCTATATATGCAAATTTGTTATTTATTATATCGCATTATATTTTCCACACAAGGGAAGAATGAGCACAATGTGGAAAAGATGGTTGTAACATGGGGAGAGTTGTAACAGCACCATTTCCACCTATCAGGGATAAGCTCGGAGTCCTATGATAATTTTATTATTTCCCTACTTATTCCCCGATCTTATATGAATGGTTGCCAAGGCTGTAAATAGATATATGCAGATTTTATAAAGAAAAAAATGATTTTGGTGTAAGAATCCGATTTTGCTTAGTACTTAAACCATTGCAGATTAAATCATATAACTTGCATTAGAATAAATTGTAGACTCTCAGGCAAAATGTGATACATTTTTAAACTGCTAATTTCAAACCGTTCAAACCGCTAATTTCTAATACAGCTAACTAAACATTGGATGACAGGGGTGGGGGAATTTGTAACATAATTTAGCATTCTCTTACATAGAACTGAGAACTTTCATGTTGTCTATATGGAGCTTTTTTGGCAGCTCAAAGCCAAAGGAAGTGTGGGTAAAATGCAGTTCCTGGATTCTCCAAGTCCTCATTAGGGTTACAAAACATTGTTTTGACACCATTGTGAATCTGATTGAGAAAATTCATACATAGACAATCTCACACACAAATTTACACAGTTTTTTGTTAGATCTACATGTTCTTTACGTCGGTACACTGGAGATGAGTGTTCAGTAAGCCTAAATACCATTAAGGAGGTTTGTTCTAGAATTCAAATTTACACACACAAACACACTCCTGCATCAAACAGAAAGTGGATTGGAGATGTGGTCATTCGTAGAAAGTGTGACATTGTTTTGTATTGTTCTTTTAGATTGTTTCAATAAACCTGTTTCTGAAGCAAACTTTATGAGGTGGCTGCTGTTTTTGCTTCTTTTGTCTAACTGTTACAACTTACCCCAGAATGTGTTACAACCTACCCCGGCGGTGGGGTAGATTGTAACAAGGGAACTCCATGTATTTGACATCAACTTTTAAGGGCTGTGATATTCTTTCAGAGGTTTGAATTGGTGCCTTTTGTAGTGAACAAATGTGGGTGCTTTGTATAAAAGTTTGAGCATTCTAGCTTAAATATTCAGTGAGATACAGATGCTGAAACAAGTGTTACAACCATACCCGGTCTCCCCCTACCTCAAACTGTGATGTATGCCCCATGCTGCATTAGGTGATACACTCACTAAAAAGAGAGTGTGTGTAATTTAGGAGTATTCAATCCTGCTAAAACGTAAAAAGAAAAAAATAAATAACTAATTTTAAAAAAGTTGTCATTTTGAGATTTCCTAGAGCATCAAGGTCACTTTGCCTGTTTCTACAGTTACATTATGAAAGTCACAAATCCGAGCCCCCTGGAGCTCAACAGCCCTCTGAGCCAGTCTCTGACCACGACTTGAACCAGCAGGATGTGATTTGTGTGAAGCTCTTGTTGACTGATATGATGCATCTGACATGAATGTCTGATGAGAGAGATCATGAATACTATGGAGGTTTGGACCTCAGCTTCACAATTAATGAATAAGATTTAATTGCTCTTGTTATGCATTTTGAACTTATTTTAGAGTTGAGTCCTGACAGCAGGTCCCTTGCTTACAGCCCAGATTAAACCAGCATGAATTTCCAGGCTCTGGTTTATGCTAGTTAGTTCTATTTTGGTCTTGCCGATTGTCCTTGCTATAAACATACACTCTTAAAAATAAAGGTGCTTCCAAAGGTTCTTCACAGCGATGCCATAGAAGAACCGTTTTAAAAATTCCTTACAAAATGCATTGATTCGCTACAGGAAGCCTTTATTTACCCCATGGAGCCATGCGAGGCACGTTTTATTATGAATGGATGTGCTTTATTGCACTTCTTTTGGACTGTTGAACAGAAACACTCACCTACTGCCATTATAAAGCTTGGAAGAGCCAGGACAATTTTTAATATAACTCCGATTGGATTCGTCTGAAACAAGAAAGTCATATACACCTAGGATAGGGTGAGTAATGCATGGTCTAATTTTCATTTTTGGGTGAACTAACCCTTTAATAGCAGAATTATATTAGTCATTGTTGTAGTAGTTGAAGTAAATGAACAGGGTGTTCACACTCCCAACTCGTCACATATTATATGTATTATATAAATATTTTTTAGTAAAAAAAGTAAGATTTTTTTTTTTAAAGTGTTTTAAAAAATATTTTTACTTTCATAGATTTTGGAGCACATAACCCCACTCCTACCCTAAACCTACCCACTTCTCAACAACATAGACAGACAAAATCATAGGTAGGCTATGTATTTTAAATAATTTAATTTATTGGTATTTATTAATACTCCAATGTGTAATTTCATTATGGCGATATTCCCATGCCCATTGTGTCTGTGTATGATGCCAAAGGTTTCTCACTGAAAGCAACAGAGCACCCTGCACATCAAAACATGACTCTAAAGGGGCACCCTGAACATTAAAAAGTGACATCTAGGGACCCTGACCAAGAGTTAGTATGTTGGGAGTGAGAATGTGTTGAACTGTTATGTTCAACACATTTTGAGAAATGACTCATCATGCGATGTATAATTTTTAGCCCCAATGTGGGGGTGACTCTCTTCCTGTACAACAAAGGTGCCCAATCCTCCGCCTGCAGAGCTACTGGTGTGTTCAAGTCATGTCTGAAAGGTCAGTAAGACTTTATTTTGAAAGTCCACTTTCTACTGACTATAAGTAATTTTGCTACTATACAGTATGTCAACTGACAGTAGTTAGAGTATTAGTAGACTGCTTAAAATGTAAAACTGTCTTCTAACACTTTATTTGTTCCCCTACAGACATTCTACTGATCATAACCACTGTGTTATTACTGTGAATATTACTAATAATTACTGTGACTACTGTGATTAACCCATTTAATCCCAAATTTTTCCCAGACATGAAAATATCCAAATGATGTATCGTTAGTAACCCTTTGAAATAATCAATAATTATTTTTTGAAATTTTTTTGGAAAAGTGTGTGAAAAAATGTGTTTTATGTTCGGTCACAATAGTGACCGGTGGGATATGGACAGTATTGAAATCACATATTTCTGCAGTCATAAAAATTGTTATATATCTTAGCTCAGCTTTTTTAAACTGTTTGATCACATCCTAGGGTTACTATTATGCATAAAAAAAACCTTATGCAACATTGATAGGAAAACAGATAAAAAATTTTTTAAAAATTCAACCATCACCGCATTTCAAAATTGTTACTTTTTTCTAAAATATAACATCAAATGTTTAAATCAATGCTACGAGTATTACAACATCATTATTGTAAAATTTTTCTAACATTTGAATTTTTAATTTAGTGCAATATTTTGTCATTGCAACATTTTATTGTCATTTTCACTAGCAACTGTCATTGGATTATATTGTAAAATAAAGTTCACCGTTATGCCACCGGTCAATATTTTGACCATGTTTACTCACTCTATGACCACACTCAACAAAACTGAATATATGCAAATGCATATATTAATACTAGACACCCTAAAGATATTGTGTACCAAAAATCTTTGTCATATCTTTATGTTAACATACTTTACTAGCCTTTCGTTTTGGAGCTTTGATGCATCCATCATCTACTCAAGGTGCAAACAGGAAATAAACTGCTCTGGTCATGTGACAATTTGCACTAATCATGTGAAACTGCACATATTTAATCGAGACCCTTTATTTTTTCCATGTTTGCAGGAAGTGCACTAAAACATCAGTCGGTATGGTTTGTAGAGCTTTATAAATGAAAAACTTTTTTACGGTCAATATTGTGACCGGTGGGATTAAATGGGTTAATGCGACTGCATTCAGTTGTAACATATGTAAACTTCCTGTATACCTGGTATACTGTCTATTTCTTGCGTATACTGTGTATATATAGTGTATACTTGTAAAATGTGCGGACCCACTTTATATTAAGTGTCCGTAACTACTATGTACTTACTTTTAAATTAATAATTTGGTATAATGCACTTATTGTGTACATAAATGTTTTTATATTGTACTTATATTTAAAATTACCCTGTTGTCCTTTAATTACATCTGTAATTAATTTCTGTAGTTATATCTATAATTACAATGCTAACCTTCCCCATATCCTACCTCAATAGCAGCGAAAGTGTTTTGTAATTCAACATGAACACTACAGGTACATTGTACCAGCAATTCATTGTTTTATTATTAAGTACGTAATATTTAAAGACACCTAATACAAAGTGGGACCAAATGGGTATATTGTTATTTATGTATATTGTCAATTGTACATACGTTCAAGTGCAACTGAAAGATCTCACGCAAGTTGAACTCACTTGAACGCCACCACACAATCATGATTATGACTGGGGAAAAACTTTTTTTTTTTTTTTGAGCCATTAGTTTCCAAGTTGGTGCATGTTAGTGACAAAACATGGCAGACACAATGGATGCAGTGTCTTTACTGATGGTAAAATTGTTCAAATTATTATCTTTTTATTTACAATAAAAATATCTAATTAGCATGTGCAAATTACTACAGTACCTTTATAAACTGAATGCACATAAAATAAAAATAAATTAAAACAAACTGATGCACATACTGTAATAATTTTGTAGAAATTATTGTAGAAATTACCAAAGTCATTTGAATGCAACTGATGTCGTAATTGCAACTTTCCAACTTGTAAATACGAACGTCCCAGGAGGGCTTGAACTGCAGAATTTAGCTTCCTTAAATATGCCTGAAACCAGTTAATCAAGGTCTTCGGGAGTACTAGAAGCTTCTGAACAGGTGTATTGGAGCAGGTTGGAGCTAAATTCTGCAGGAAAGGAGCCCTCCAGGAGCAGGACTGGGCACCCCTGCTGTAGAATAAACAGCATTTAATAAGCAACTAAAGGCTGTGACACACCAAGCCAGCGGCTGGCCATCTCTGAGTGTCTGTCAGCTTAGTTTTTGTGATGTGTTCCACACCATTGACCAACGTGATCTCACAGAATTCCGTGTAATGTTCACGGACTTAATTAACTTCCGAATCTGTGGTGGCATCACGGAATCGCCGAAAATTCCGTGATGGGCTCACAGAAGTGATAGGCTACCAATGTAAGTCAGTGACAGGCATCAGCCGTGCTCCACGCACGGAAACCCTTAGCATCAATATGCCGACGCGATGCTGGGAAATTTATCGTCATCATTATTGTTCAGAACTGGGTAGGTTTAGGGTAGGGGTGGGGTCAGGTACTCCAGTGAAAGTATAACTGCATCGGAGTCACTCTTTTTACGTGGTCCGATGCAGCGCTGGTGTTGAACCAGTGAATCCGTGCATGGACCACGGCTGATGCCTTCTGTGAGCCCATCACGGAATTTTCGGCGATTCCGTGATGCCACCACAGATTCGGGGTTAATTAAGTCCGTGAACATTACACGGAATTCTGTGAGATCAGGTTGCATTGACAGTCAGTGAGAAAGGTCACTCTGATTGGCTGTTCATCTTAGCAAACCAGTGCATGAGAAGAAAAGCTACAGAAAATGACAAAGTCAAGAGAGCACACACAGAATCTCTTCTAATTTTATGTCATTTTACATAACCAATACTATATCAAATATTTTCATAACGACATGGCTGTCTAGAATGAAGAAAGTGATGAACACAATTAATATTCAAAATGGTACACAAGTACTTTGTTCACAGTTTGTATATCCACAGTCCTTGTTTAGCTTTCTCTTTTTGAATGACAAATATAGGCTACTACTCCCTGCTGTTATAGTAAATTATTTCCTCTCATACAGACATAGATTGTACATTCTAGCTGGCCTTTGGCTGTAGTCTTCTCAGTGTGTTCAAGCTCATGCTCTTTGTTGTTGGTTTAGTGTGTCATGGCCTTAATATAGTATAACAGAAAAATAGTATATAAAAAATAGTATACGTGTGTGTGTCTATACACATACACACACACACACACACATATACAGTATCTCAGAAGTGAGAAGTGAGTACACCCCTCACATTTTTGTAAATATTTTATTATATCTTTTCATTGTGACAACACTGAAGAAATGACACTTTGCTACAATGTAAAGTAGTGAGTGTACATCTTGTATAACAGTGTAAATTTGCTGTCCCCTCAAAATAACTCAACACACTGCCATTAATGTCTAAACCGCTGGCCACAAAAGTGAGTACACCCCTAAGTGAAAATGTCCAAATTGGGCCCAATTAGCCATTTTCTCTCATCTGTCATGTGACTCGTTAGTGTTACAAGCTCTCAGGTGTGAATGGGGAGCAGGTGTGTTAAATTTGGTGTTATCGCTCTCACTCTCTCATACTGGTCACTGGAAGTTCAACATGGCACCTCATGGCAAAGTACGGAGCCCGGGAAGTCACCTGTAGGAGAAAAAAAAAACAATCCGTGCCGACAGTTTTGCAATCTGTTCCCTCAGTTTATAAACCATACTCACAAATTCTTAAACTGTTCCCTCGGTTTAACAAATCGTGCCCACAGATTAAAAAACGTACCCACGAATTTCCAATCCATGCACTCATATTTTGTAAACCGTACCTTCGATTCTTCGTACCTTCGATCCGTGCGCACGCTTTCGCAATCCGTTCCCACAGGTTTGTAAACTGTACTCACGGATTCATGCAGCAAGCTCCTAGGTAGCCTACATGTTAACAAATCATATTGTATATTGTTTTATTGCATATTATTATGTGGAATAGGCCTACAGCAAATTGTAATGGACACGAGTTGGAATACAACGATTTAATAAGAAAGATGTGCGTCAAAATCTTGTTTAATTTCTGATCATCTTAGACTTGATTATTATTGTATAATAAACCTGGCATTGTGACTGACTTTGGAGTCATTTGTTACTCTTTTGTAAGCCGTTTTGAATAAAAGCTTCTTCTAAATGCATGTAACCTACATATGTAACAACAACGTTGAACAACAACAATAATAATAATAATAAAATAATAGTTATTATTATTATTATTTTAATTTATAGGCTAAATAAATGAGTGCACTTAAGACAGTAAAATGTTTGTCATAAAATAATTCAAGAATGGTTTATTTTTAATACATTTTACAGTTTTGGAAATGTGTTTGTGTACTATTCATTCTTAACATGAAGACTTATTTTGGTGATTTTATTATACTAAGCTTTAGAGTTAGATACTGTTAATGTGGATGTGCCAGAACTTTCTTCAGTTAAACAAGGAGAAAACTGAAGTCATCGCATTTGGAAACAAAGATGAAGTTCTCAAGGTGAGAGCATACCTTGACTCTAGGGGTCAAACAACTAAAAAGCAAGTCAAAAATCTTGGGGTGTTTCTGAAGACAGACCTTAGGTCTAGTAGTCATGTCAAAGCAGTAACTATATCAGCATACTATCATCTCAAAAACATTGCAAGAATTAGATGTTTTGTTTCCAGTCAAGACTTGGAGAAACTTGTTCATGCCTTTATCACCAGCAGGGTGGATTATTGTAATGGTCTCCTCACCGGCCTTCCCAAGAAGACCATTAGACAGCTGCAGCTCATCCAGAACGCTGCTGCCAGGATTCTGACTAGAACCAGAAAATTTGAGCATATCACACCAGTCCTCAGGTCCTTACACTGGCTTCCAGTTACATTTAGGATTGATTTTAAAGTACTTTTACTCATTTATAAACCACTCAATGGTCTAGGACCTAAATACAGATATGCTCACTGAATATAAACCTAACAGACCACTCAGATCATTAGGATTGAGTCAGTTAGAAATACCAAGGGTTTACACAAAACAAGGGGAGTCCGCTTTTAGCTATTATGCCACCTGCAGTTGGAACCAGCTTCCAGAAGAGATCAGATGTGCTAAAATATTAGCCACATTTAAATCTAGACTCAAAACTCATCTGTTTAGCTGTGCATTTGTTGAATGAGCACTGTGCTACGTCCGAACTGATTGCACTATGTATAATCCTTTTCTATTCTTAACTGTTTTAAATTCTTTTTAAATCAATTTTTATATCATTTTGTTTTTATTGTTGTGATTATTTTTTTATTTTTTTTAATTCCTTGTTTTTATTGTTGTGATTATTATTATTTTTAATGACTATTTCACGTCTTTTTATGTAAAGCACTTGTGCTATATAAATAACCTTGCCTTGCCTTAATGTTATTATTAAATAACCAGGCTTATTATAACATTACATTCAGTTAGAGAGCAAAGGAATGACAACATAACCAGTACATTATTTGTTTTGTATTGCCTTTTACCTTCTTCTCTCAAAACTCTATTGTTTTTTAGAAAATTCAGGAAATTTTCTGTTCTTATTTTTAGCGTTCATTTTAAGCTATAAAACACAGGCGGCTGTGTTTTATCCTATTGGTGATTAATGTAAAATAAACGCTAAAAAGAAGACTATTTTGTGAGTGTGGATCGTGGTCTCATAGGCTACTATGACAAATAATTTTTAATAAACACAATACAGTGCATCCCGCACCTAAACAGGTGGCGTGGTTGAATCTGCCGGTGGGGACGGAACCACAAATCCGTGCGTTTACAAACCCATGGGAACGGATTGCGAAAGTGTGCGCACGGATTATGAATTTGTGGGTACGGTTTATTAATCCGTGGGCACGATTTGTTAAACCAAGGGAACGGTTTAAGAATTTGTGAGTACGGTTTATAAACTGAGGGAACGGATTGCAAAACCGTCAGCACAGATTGTTTTTTTTTCTCCTACAGGTGACTTCCCGGGCTCCATAGCAAAGAACTCTCTAAGGATCTGAAAAAAAAGCATGCCAGCATTGCTGCAGAGGTCGAAGGGGTGGGGGGGTCAGCCTGTCAGTGCTCAGACCATATGCCGCACAATGCATCAAATCGGTCTGCATGGCTGTCGTCCCAGAAGGAAGCCTCTTCTAAAGATGATGCACAAGAAAGCCCTCAAACAGTTTGCTGAAGACAAGCAGACTAAGGACATGGGCTACTGGAACCATGTCCTGTGGTCTGATGAGACCAAGATAAACTTATTTGGTTCAGATGGCGTCAAGCGTGTGGCGGCAACCAGGTGAGGAGTACAAACAGTGTTGGGCAAGCTACTTGGAAAATGTAGTGAGCTAAGCTAACAGTTACTCTTCTTTAAATGAAGCTTAACTACTAAAGCTACAGCCCTGGGAAATGTAGCAAGCTAAGCTACACCAACATGGCAAAAGTAGTTTACTACATCCAAGCTATTTAAAAAAAAAAATATATATATATATATATATATATATATATATATATATATATATATTGAACCAACATCATACAAAGTCAATGCTCTCTCAGTGATCAATAAAACTGTCTCAGTCAAGCAGATAGATAGGCATGTTCAGTTTAATTGTTTATTCAACAGCTGTTCCAAACCAATTTGGCAACATAATCAGTATCAAAAACAGGGCCGGATTTACCTCATATTGTGACATAGGCAAAATAAATTTGTGCTGTCAGCCAGAAACCTCCTATTGGTAGTTGGTATTGTGGCTTTATTGTATACAGATACATTTATATAAATGGTAGCACTTCACATTAAGGTTCAGTAGTTATCATTAGTTAACTAGTGTAGTTAACATGAACTAAGAATGAACAATACTTCCGCAGCATTTATCTTCATGTTAATTTCAACATTTTCTAACGCATTATTAAAGTCAAAAATTGTTTGTTAACATTTGTTAATGCACTGTGAACTAACATGAACTACCAATGAACGACTGTATTTTCATTAACTAACATTAACAAAGATTAATAAATACTGTAACAAAGGTATTTTAATGAAATCGTATTGTATAGTGTTACCATATAGATGTTTAGGCCTACAGATAGGCATGTTTATTTGCATCGTTGCATGTGTCATTAGATATCAATATAAACATTTCACCAAAATCAAGTTCAAATACGAATTAAGCTTTTGACCAGCGAATGTTATTTATTTCCACCCCCCTCCCCCTCCCCCCCCCCCCCCCCGACCCGTGTCCCGTGTTTTCCCCAGTTTTCTGTTGGCCAAAGTATCATATTATGAAAGATTCAGCGCTTCGCACGAGCTATTTCACTGTGACTTGACAACAAATGCTAGAGAAACTCTTCTCCGCTCCTCAAAAACAAACAAACAAAAAAGCATTATCCTTTATAAATAGTTTTTTTTTTTTGTTTATTTATTTATTTATTTATTTTTTGAGGAAAGGAACCGCTGTACTTATTCAATCAACAGTTCTTTATTTACCTTCAGACTGCAAACAAGCTGAGATGCTCCAAACTGCGCGCCGCACTTCATTGACGAGAGAGGCGGGAGGAATAATGAGGTTTGACTGACAGTTTGAGGAGCCAATGGCGTTACGAGCTTTAGTGGCGGAGGCGTCACTTACTGATCCAGGATCAGTGAACGGTAGCTGTTATATTTCTGATTTGAGCTTGAGTTTCAGAATGCTTTCTTTGGAAAATATAACGTTAGCTTTTGTTGACGCTACCGCGCTACTTGATAAAAAAAAAAAGAGCTTAACTACCGAAAAGCTATTTGATTCAGAAAGCAGTGACGCTACCGCCACGTTACTGAGAAATGTAGTTAAACTACTAGCGTCACTACTTGTAGCGACGCTACTGCCCATCACTGAGTACAAAGACAAGTGTGTCTTACCTACAGTCAAGCATGGTGGTGGGAGTGTCATGGTCTGGGGCTGCATGAGTGCTGCCAGCACTGGGGAGCTACAGCTCATTGAGGGAACCATGAATGCCAACATGTACTGTGACATACCGAAGCAGAGCGTGATCAACAGAGCAGTATTCCAACATGATAACGACCCCAAACACACCTCCAAGATGACCACTGACTTGCTAAAGAAGCTGAGGGTAAAGGTGATGGACTGGCCAAGCATGTCTTCAGACCTAAACCCTATTGAGCATCTGTGGGGCATCCTCAAACAGAAGGTGGAGGAGCGCAAGGTCTCTAACATCCACCAGCTCCATGATGTCATCATGGAGGAGTGGAAGAGGACTCCAGTGGCAACCTGTGAAGCTCTGGTGAACTTCATGCCCAAGAGGGTTAAGAAAGTGCTGGAAAATAATGCTGGCCACACAAAACATTGACACTTTGGGCCCAATTTGGACATTTTCACTTAGGGGTGTACTCACTACTTTACATTGTAGCAAAGTGTCATTTCTTCAGTGTTGTCACATGAAAAGTTATAATAAAATATTTACAAAAATGTGAGGGGTGTACTCACTTCTGTGAGATACTGTGTGTGTGTGTGTGTGTGTGTGTGTGTGTGTGTGTGTGTGTGTGTGTATATATATATATATATATATATATATATACATATGTGTGCTTAATATTTTCTAACAATTTATTTTGATAGGTCCACAACATACAACATACTGACTATGAAAACCTTTGCAAGTATATGTCAACTTATTCTACTAACCTTAAACCTACCCTAACAGTCTACTCTGAGAGTTAGTAGAATTAATGAGAATTAGTTGACATGTAGTTGACATGTAGTCACAAAGTTACTTATACTATAGTTAGTAGAATGTCTAAAGTGGACTATAAAAATAAAGTGTAACCATATACATATACAGTTGCGGTCAAAGGTTACATCCCCCTTTCAAAATCTGCAAAATGTTAATTATTTTACCAAAATAAGAGGGATCATACAAAATGCATGTTATTTTTTATTTAGTACTGGCCTGAATAAGATTTCAAATAAAATATGTTTACATATAGTCCACAAGAGAAAATAAATAGTTGAATTTATAAAAATTACCCCATTCAAAAGTTTATATTCCTTTTATTCTTAATACTGTGTTCTTACCTGAATGATCCAGAACTGTGTTTTTGTTTAGTGATAGTTGTTCATGAGGACTCCCTTGTTTGACAGTTAAATTGCCTGCTGTTCTTTAGAAAAAAATACTTCAGGTTCCACAAATTATTTGGTTTTTAAAGCATTTTTGTGTATTTGAACCCTTTCCAACAATGACTGTATGATTTTGAGATCCATCTTTTCACACTGAGGACAACTGAGGGACTCATATACAACTATTACAGAAAGTTCAAACCCTCACTGATGCTCCAGAAGGAAAAACCATGCATTAAGAGGGGGGGGGGGGGGACTTTTGAACAGAATGTGTAAATCTTTTCTTATTTTGCCTAAATACCACATTTTTTCATTTAGTACTGCCCTTCAGAGGGTACAGAAGATAGTTATATGTTTCCCAGAAGACAAAATAAGTTAAATTTACCCTGATCTTCAAATTCAAAAAGTTTTCACCCCCGGCTCTTAATGCATGGTTTTCTTTCTGGAGCATTAAAAATTTATGCATCATTGAGATACAAGGAATGTAGCCAAAAGACTCACCAACTCTGTTCCACCTGGCTGATAGGCCAGTCAAGCCTGCACATGTGAGCCGTGATGTTGTTTGGCTTGTTGAATGGCACCAGTATACTAAACACAGGATAGGGCACCATGATACCCACAGATAGTGCCCATGTGGCAGCGATGACCTTGTAGGCATGAGAACGGGTCTGCCATGCCCTGGACTTCAGCGGGTTGCAAATGGCACTGTATCTTTCAATAGCAATGGCCACCAGACTGAAGGTGGAGATGCTGACAGATATACCTGTAAAGAGAATGTAGACAAGGGAAGCAAATTAATATTTAAAAATGTATAATATTCAAATATATATAATACAATGCTTACAATGTAAAATATTTGTATATACTCTCAGAAAAAAAGGTGCAAAACCTTTCAAAACGTACTAATATGCACACTTTGAGTACTAATATGTATCTTTAAGGTACACTATTGGAACACGCCTCTTAATTATTGAATTTAGGCGTTTCAGTGAGACACATTACCACAAGTGTAAAATCAAGCACCTAGCTATGCAGTCTGCATTTGCAAAATAATTAAATAAACAAGGTAATTATGTAAAGTCAGAAAGCGGGGTTATATACCAGTCATATAAGAGTCTATATAATATAGAAATATAGAAGTAAAAAGTATACTTTGCATACTGTTACAGAAGTCATTGCTGGATAAAATGGAATGGTACTGTATTAACCTTCAGCTCCTACACCTACCAGTCCGTATTGTATCATGTATTTACCATGCATGTCTTGGGATTGTGTATTTTATGATAAGAGTTCTTCTTCCAAGCATTCCCCCTTAGGGCAGCATACCTCTGCTAATTTCATCAGATTCAAATACGAAGGCTTATGGAACCTCCTGGATTGAGAACTGCAGCTAATGGGGTTTGCATACATGAATATGTATATTATGCAGTGTTTGCTGCATTCCACTCTGGCACTCTTTACAAATCGTTTTAATGTATTCCCCTATTTAAACACACACAGAAAAAACTCAGATCTCAGATTCACCGCCAAAAATTATTGCAAACTTCCTTGAAGTATTGAAGTATTTTTCACTGAACAAGAATGTTTTTTATGCCAATGTTTTGCTGCACTTACTGTATTTCATCATGTTGTGCTAATGAGAAACCAGGGCTGCTACTGCAGAACCTCATTTATCCAGAAACTTTATGGAAACACTTGGGCAGATGGATTTCAAACTAACTGAGATTACCCAAGTGAATTTCCTAAACTTTCCTTAGATGTTTTTTTTTTTTCTTCTAGTCCAAAAAGAAGCAAGATAACATGTGAGAGTACTAAATAATTTACTGGGTCCAATTGCCAACAAGGTTTTTTATGGTGTATGTGGTGTCTACAACACGTTCTTATTATTGCAGTGTATTGGCCTCTTGTTCATTGTCTGTGCTCTACCCCGGGTTTTAGATCCGCTCCACTTTGTTTCACATATACAGTGGTTGATAAATCCTCTCTGCCTGTATTTGCCAAGGCTGCACACACAGTGAGCTTTTCAAAGCAGACCTTCAGTGGAGCGTGACATGTTTAAGAACTTTTATGAAAAGACAAATGTGACCCTGGACCACAAAACCAGTCTTAAGTCGCTGGGGTATGTTTGTAGCAATAGCCAAAAATATACTGTATGGATCAAAATTATAGATTTTTCTTTTATGCCAAAAATCATTAGTATATTAAGTAAAGATCATATTCCACGAAGATATTTTGTAAATTTACTACTGTAAATATAACAAAACATTGTTTTTGATAAGTAATATGCATTGCTAAGAATTCATTTGGACAACTTTAAAGGCGATTTTCTCAATATTTTGATTTTTTTGCACCCTCACATTCCAGATTTTCAAATATTGTCCGATCCTAACAACCCATACATCAATGGAAAGCTTATTTATTCAGCTTTCAGATGATGTATAAATCTCAATTTCGAAAAACTGACACTTAAGACTGGTTTTGTGGTCCAGGGTCACAAATCTCTCAAGCTCTTCTGCGGTTAAATGGTCAACAGTTTGACTCTATTCAGTCTGAAACTATTACGTTCCACATAGAACTCCTCTTCAGTTAGAGGAAACTTTTAAGTGATATTTTTTCACATTACCAAGATACTGTATATTGTCTGCGTTCTATGCTCCCAGATGTATTCCAGATCTAATTTTCATCTCAAAAGAATTCACACTGGCTGAGCATTATGCCTTATTTAAAACTCACTTAAAACTGAGGTGTACACAAATGTTGCAGCCATTGTAACCACATTTACCAGTGGCACAGACAGTGATTTGTGTTCTGAGGTAATTTTCTTCCTTGTGGGTAGACATTAGCAGATATGACCACTGAGGGTAGGAAATCAATGGCTCATAATGGTTTTGTGCATTGATTTCCACTGGCTGACTAAAACCAGGAGCCCAGAGCACTCTCAGATTAATGCAATAAAGTGAGCAAGGTAACACAAGAGAATGCCACAGAATGCCAGTGGAGCTGTAGAATGTGATGGAATGTTCTCACAGAGGCGGCACACTCTTCCTCTGACTCAAGGCCAACGCTTTGCAGAGTGAGAATGACTTATTGCTGTCCAGCTCAGTGCCAAGTAAATTCAGAGACGAAATGCTGATTTAGGACCAGGCTGTGCTGCACGGATTTTCAAGACTTATATAGCTTCTACTGCTATATTATGGAACACTCATAAATATGTATAACACTATGTAAGGGATTATGTACAATGTGCCAATCAGTTCATTTATTTGGGCCTTTTACAATGTTAGGGGGTTCATTTTGTAATAATGACCTGACTGTACATGTCCCACTTATTACACAGATACCAAATGATTAAATCAATGAACATGAAATATTGATTTGAGTTGAAATTATAATATTATGTGAGAAGAAAAAGACTGCGGAGTGATGTGAAAGAAACTAGCAGAGATTGGTTGCCAGGGACACTGGATTAACGGCAGAGTGCTGCATTTGACCAATCAGATTCAAGTATTCCAGCCACACGTGTAATAAATATATAGAATTTAATGTAACTGGTAACCACAATTTCAAGGGGGGGGGGGGGGGACTGCCATCGTCAAGAGATTTTATATATCAGTCAATTTCTAGCAAAGAAAAGCAGAATGAGAATGAGATGAAATGCATTGAAAAATCACATTTGCTACAGGCACAGCATTCTTTGACAAGAATGCTTAATGATCTTATGCCTTGTTGGCCCTTTTGAATAATTTCTTTTCAATCTGACGCCCACAGATTTCAGAAGAATGTATATGGATCTCATATGATGTTGGACATGAAAAGGAGAGAAAGAGACATCACGTGAGAAATAGCACAGTTAGTGACTAATTAGTTGTAAAGTCCAACATCTAAACATAGTCAAGTCCGATTTAAACTAGCTGACCATACAACGGATAAATGGCAGCTCAAACATGCTCGAAATGACTGCCTCTGCTATCCACCATTTTGTTCATTTAAAGCTTA
Source organism: Acrossocheilus fasciatus (assembly GCA_036784905.1). Classification (NCBI taxonomy): domain Eukaryota; kingdom Metazoa; phylum Chordata; class Actinopteri; order Cypriniformes; family Cyprinidae; genus Acrossocheilus; species Acrossocheilus fasciatus. The sequence goes on from CM071938.1 coordinate 21,897,242, forward strand.
CTGAACTGTTAGACACATACTACACAAACCTTCTTTCTGAAAGGTGTAAAAAGGTGTTGTTATGGCACGTTATTCAGATACTAGGTATGCTGTTTAGTTTGTCATTTAATGGAGTTTTGTTTGTTCCATTCCTGAAATCAGTCAGTAATCTCGAAAAATGCAAGCATTGACTTGTTATTTATGACAGTGACCTTCATTCATATTAAACTTCCGCTTCCTTTCCGAACTGACTCACAACATCATTTTGTTTGACAGACATGGACATTTACATTACATTTACATTTATGCACTTAGCAGACGCTTTTATCCAAAGCGACTTACATTGCATCCAAGTTACAGTTTTTACATTTTATCAGCTCTTGCTTTCCCTGGGAATCGAACCCATGATTTTGGCGTTGCTAGCACCATGCTCTACTATTTGAGCTACAAGAAAGCCAGAATCTCTATCCGCTGTTGTAAGGTCAAATGGAAAGCAATGACATGGAAAAATAGATGGGCTATGGGATCCCTGAGAGCTTAACTAGAGTTGTTGTGTGATGATGTATTGAGGTAAGCAGGATGTGCCGGAAAGTGATATAAGTGCTTTAAACCTAATGTAAAGCAGTAATACAGCAGTTCCCTTTCGATATTCCACTCGTACTGCGTCGTAATGTTCCACGTTCCATCTTGTCTACATCTTGGTCACCCATGCTGTTATTTAGGTTGTGAAAGTGTCTGAACAATTGAATAGGTTCGGTTATTAGTATGTCATCATTTATTGTGACAGCAAGCATAAATTTGACAAGCTGAAAACGTACTCGCTTACTATCGTAACCTCGGTTCCCTGAGATATGGGAACGAGTACTGCGTCGTAAGACGCTGTATGGGAAAAACTCATTTTTTCCTCTTCAACTGAAGCCTTTTCAATCACGCAGTGAAACTGCATGTCCATTGGTTCGTGCAGTGCTATAAAATCGAACCAATGGCTCGGCGGCGACACTAAGCGGGCCTATGGCTATGCAGCCCACCATAGCCCGCCAAAATGGGCAGGGCCTCTGAGTGTGTGTCATGTTTGGGGAAATCCCATGCTGACGCTGCGCTCAGTGGGACTGACTGCTCTCATTGCGAGAGTTTCAGTCTCGCCTATCTGTGCTCGCAACTAGCTTTCCAGGGACCTGCGAGGAAAAGACAGCGGGGCAGAGGATTCGAGCGGCTGGAGACGAGCGAGCTCACTTCGGCTCAGTGCAGAGAGAGGATTTGCCGGTCCTCTTCACTCAACCTGATCAGCTTCCCTCCGCGGCTGCGAGTGACATGGTCTCGTTTGGTGGGAGTGACAATGAAATTTCTCTGGCGGCCTCAGACGCGGAGGAGTTATCGGGCTCGGTGACTGACCCCGCCCTCTTGCCACCGTCCTCTTCAGGAGGAGCTAGTCCGTGTGATGACAAAGGCTGTCAGTGAGCTCGGGCTCGAGTGGTCTCCGCCTGAGGAGCCGTCTCGCAACAGGCTGGACGAGTGGTTTCTCCCAGGCCTCCAGCAAGCCCCCCGCCAACGCTCGTCCCCCTTCTTCCCTGAAGTCCACAACGAGCTCAATAAATCGTGGTGTGCCCCCTACTCGTCTTGCATCCGTCCTTCTGCTTCCTCTGCCCTCGCCTCCATTGACAGGGCTGAAGAGACCTGCCGCCTCTGGATGAGTCTGCATCTCTGCCCGCCCACGGCTATCGGATGGAAGGCGAGGGCGAGCCATCCGTCCAAGCAGTGCAGAGCCACATTTGCACTCGCTGGACGCGCCTACTCGGCGGCTGGATAAGCGGCTTCTATGGCTGTGCTCCAGGTCTTCAAGGCCAAGATGCTCGCCAGTGAAAAAGCCGGTTTTGATGCAGCTTCACTTAGGCAACTGAGGAGTGCGACAGACCTGGCCCTGCGCCACCAAAGCCACCGCCCAGGCCATCGGGCAGTCGATGTCCAGCCTGGTAGTGTTGGAACGCCACCTCTGGCTCACGTTAACAGAGATGAAAGAGGCAGATAAAGTTCCCTTCCTCGACGTTCCGGTCTCATCAAACAGCCTGTTCGGGCCAGCTGTGGAAGGCTTTGCGGAGTGGTTCACGGAGGCTCAGAAGTCGTCTCAAGCGATGCGATGCTTCCTTCCAAAACACTCCAGCTCTTCTGCTCCTTCGAGTCGCCCCAAGCCTGCGCCAACTCAGCAGCCCGCCAAGCCAACGCCAGCCACTTCCGAGCCCCGAACTCCTAAGGATCGGCAGGATAGAGGGCGTTCCCGCTCGGCAAGACGCAACCCTGTCCCAAAGCGCCAAGGACCCTGGCCCAAGATCGCCTTGGATCCAGTGCCTCAGAAGTCCTCCTGATCAGCCAGGCAGAAAGAGGCTTGCTACCGCCGGACCACTCCACAAGCAGCCTTTAATGTGAATCTTGTCACCCCGTTCAGTGCTGGGATATGGGAACGAGTACTGCGTTCCTGGCCGTGCTATGAGCTGCACGCCTCAGTCACTTCATTCGAAGAAATCTGAGATGCGGCGAAGCGGTCGCTTATATAGCCAGAGGCCCACCCATTTTGACGGGCTATGGCGGGCTGCATAGCCATAGGCTCGCTCAGTGCCGCCGCTGAGCCATTGGTTCGATTTTATAGCACTGCACGAACCAATGGACATGCAGTTTCACTGCGTGATTGAAAATGCTTCAGTTGAAGAGGAAAAAATGAGTTTTTCCCACACAGCGTCTTACGATGCAGTACTCGTTCCCATATCTCAGGGAACCGAGGTTACGATAGTAACCGAGTACGTTTTCAGCTTGTCAAATTTATGCTTGCTGTCACAATAAATGATGACATACTAATAACCGAACCTATTCAGTTGTTCAGACACTTTCACAACCTAAATAACAGCATGGGTGACCAAGATGTAGACATGATTGAATCATATCACATTGAAAGTGGTTTTGATTCTACTTGAAAATATAAATTTTAATCTTTAAATTAATTTTTTTTCTACATTTTTCTAAACCGTTAATCAGTTTCAAACATTTAAAGCAGGCAGGATTAACCTTACAGTAGTCCTCAACACTGTTTACTGTCAGACTTTCAAAATCCTTCAGTACTTGAATTAAGATTTTGTGCCACCACAAAATCAGACTTTAGCAACTCTTACTTACACGTGTCCTAACTACACGCGATGCGACAAGATTCCAGCAACAAGCAATTTGGGTGTCCACACCAGACGTGACGCGACACCGCGACGTGACAGAATCAATCAAATATCACAGCCAATCAGAAGCGTGTGTGGGCGGGCTCTCTCTGGAAGCGCACTGCTCTTGCAACGAAATGGATAGGTTTATAATCTAATTCATAAATTTGAAAGCTTTTTAACATCATTAAATATACATACTGAGTGATAACATCTTTGTTATGGAATACACTCGTTGGTTCGCAGTGAGTTCACAGTTTTAACGGTCTTTGATTTAATGTATTTTTCAAGGTCTGTGGTAAACTATCTGTTGCTTTTAGTATGGCTATAGGGTCACGCAATATGATATTTAAACTCATATTAGACACGTTTAACTTTGAATAAAGCATATAATAACCTGAGATTATCTACTGTCATATAGTTTGTATGTTGTTGTTCCAGCCGCGACGTCGCGGAAATAGAAACCGTTTCTAAATTAGAAATTTCGCGTGTCGCCGTCGCGGCTAGTGAGGACAAAAACTCTGATTAACATGAAAAAGATACCTTTTATCGCGTGTCGCGGCGTCGCGTCGCGTGTAGTTAGGACACGGTGTTAGAGATCATTCTTAGGGTAAATACAGATTTAAAATCATAACAAGAAACCGTTTACTACCTAATACTGTTTTTGAAGTCAAATCTTTGCATAGCTATGACAGGAAACACTGGCATCTAACAATGCCTTGGGGGAAAAAAAAACAGTTAATTTAAAAAATAAAGCATATACATAAACCCAAATAGGAAATAAAACAGTTATCAAATAAGCATGTGTCCTATGCTGTCCTAAAGTCCTTAAACAATGGGGTCTCAAATTTTAAAGCACTCAATGCAATTTTGGAAAGAAATATGTCAAATCTGTATGCATGTGAAAATATGCAGATGTAAGCCCCTTTGTAATGGTTAACATTTTCATAAGTAACTGTAATTTAATTATGCATTTTTTTCTCAGTAACTGTAACAGATTGCAGTTACATTTATTTTGTAATTAAATTACGTAATTCCATTACATAACTATTCCCCAACACTGGTTGAGTACTACTATAAAGTTAACCCTGCCTGGTTTAAATGTTTGAAAATGATTAACAGTTGTCAGAAATTTAGCAATGTAATAAAAAAGTAATCAAATGTAATCAGTTACATTAATAAAGTAATTGAAATAGTTACACTATTACATTTTAAATAGGGTAACTTGTAATCTGTAACCTATTACATTTCCAAAGTAACCTTCCCAACACTGCCCCTCACACAATGTTCTCTAGTGATAAGGTACAATGGGGCTTAAGAGCCCTTGAATGCTATTTTCTCCCAAAACATCACATGGCAACAAAAACACTACAGCACTTTCCCAAATACCTAGTTTTTGAACAAAACGTTTTGCATAAGTGGGTTGAATTTGTTTTGCCATTGTATACAAAGATGGCTTTTATATCAAAGCTCAAATCACAACAGTGATTCATTTGTGGAATATGCCTGTTGTTGTTAGACAATTCTGTAATGAATAAAAAAATAAAAAATAAAGTTAAAATTATAGTAATTGAAAATTACAGGCTTTTTTAGTTTATTAGGGTTGGCATTATTGAACAATGCTTGGGCAGAAATAAATAAATAAATCAAACATGAATCTTCCACTTGAGAAAGCTTAATTGAACACTCCTCACCCATGAAATAGGCGACTGTCTTGCACATCGCTGCTCCAAAGATGAAGTCCTCCAGCAGGCTGGGGATGAGATTAAAGGGCATGCAGAAGATGGCCATCATGAGATCACTAACAGCCAGTGAGAGCAGGAAGGAGTTGGTGACGGTCCGCATTCTCTTGTTTACTATTAGGACCACAATGATCAGCAGGTTCCCAAAAACACTCAGGAGAAAGACAAGTGAGTAAAGAATAATCCTCACTGAGTCCATTTCTGAGGAGAGAGAAAAGGCCATTTTGGTCAAAGGAATCAAAACATTCTCTCACAACACCATTTTTATATATATATTTGATTTTTTTTTTTTTTTTCTCGAAGGGAAATGTGTAAACATACTTTGCTATGTACATTTGCATGTCTTTTACTGCACAAACTGATGAGATGAGGTGTATGTGTTGTATGGTGGGTTATAAGGAGGGGGGTCTGTTTACATGGCATCATCTCCTCATCAGGACAGTAATGATGCAGACAGTCCTGAAAAAATGACATTTTTTGATTTCACATGAGGAATCTGTAAAGTAATCACACTCCCAGCCAGGTGGCTGACTGTGAATTCCTCGCCTCAGGTTTGAACAATCAATTCACCATCAGTCACACAGTTCAAAGTATTCTCTATGCATTTTTTCACCACCTAGCGTGTAGACATTATTGATAATCATTCTCCCTGTTTCGGTGGTTGATTCTGGCTCATCTCTCACACTCCTGACATAGCCCGCATAATCTATAACACTTTACTCGGACCTCGTTAAGATAGAAGCAACCATATATTATGAACACTTTTAAAATCTTGTAAAATGTACATTTGATTTATTGTTTCTGCATTCATAACAGTGAGTTGTTATGAGTTAACATGATTCACTAAAATGCTCAGCCATTGCTGTGGTGTTTAGTCTGTCATATGATAGTTTGCTTTACGCATAGAGAAGAAGTTGGAAAAATATTATATGAAACATTTAAATTTGATTCCCCAGAAACAAATTAAGTTAACTTTATAGCTTAGAGTGTTGTATGTGAATCCATTTCTGCCTCAGCTGGGGGGAAAAATAATAACAAATAATAATAAAAAAAGGTAAATAGTAAAGTTCATATCTTCATATCTTACAAATAAGACTTAATAATAATTTATTAATCATCATTGTGACTTTACATATTGCAATATGACTTTATGCCTGACAACTGGCACTTTATTTCTCATAACTGCAACTTTATTTTTAGTAATTGAGAATTTATATCTTGCGATTGTGACATTTATTTTTAATTGTAACTTTTTTATTTTATTGTAACTTTACTTTGTAATGTATCTTTTCTTCTTTATCGTATTCTTTTGTCTTACAATTACATGTTTTATTATTTACACTTGAGGAGAAACAAGCTTCCAAAGCTGTCATTATGGAATCTAAATGTCATTGCTCCACTGAATTTGTTTTGTCCTTAATCTAATACAGCCGAAAAAATATTTAACAGCGGCGGCTAACATAAATATGCATTCTGTAGCACAGAATCAAGAACAGTTTAGCAGAGATTGATTTACAGTATGCCATTCTGCTGTTTACTCCTTCTTTTGCTGCTGTTTCATAACAAAATTCATAAACATTGCTCTTTGTCCGTGGGCATAAACAGATGGAAGTACAATGGAAACCTCAGGAAAGCATAAAATTGACATTTGTGAAGTTGTGGCTGCCTCCAGTCACAGTACAGTCGGTGGTGTCGGCACCACTACAGTTAATCCAGTGTCATCCCAATGGTATAGTGCATTGCTCATTCCAGTGTTAAGTGTCAGTCTGCGTGTAGTGTCATAGCTGTTACTGTTGTGACAGCTCCTCGCTTTTCATGTTCCCCTGACCTGCCCTGACAGTTCCTCTGTTCATTTGTCTTGCAGTTCTGCTGGGAGCAGAACTTGTTCTCACAGTTAACAGTACCTACCAGCTGGCTCCTCCTGCATGTCAGATTTACTTTAGATCAAATTAAATAGGCACTACCAGGTTATTAAATCACAAAGAATAAAAATTTATATAAATGCAGTAATTTGGGGTAAATTAATTCATCCATGTCACTTTGGTTGATCTTGTTCTTAGTTTAGTTTCTTAGTCAAGATCCTGACACTTATGTGGTGTATTGTCTTATCTTTGTGTGAGCATGCAGATTTGAGTTGCTCTCCCGTCCATGTGGTGTGCTGTGTGTTCAAGGCATGTCTGTATCTTGACACTCCTATCTGGTTGAGTTTTGGTTCAGTGATGGGGTCCGGTTGGGGGTTCTTTGTTTTTCTGTTGATGTTCTCTCTACAGTCCGAATACCGGCTTACAGTTAGGTCCATATATATTTGTACACTGACAGTATTTTCATAATTTCAGCTCAGTATGCCACCAGAGTAGGATTAAAATGAATCAATCAAGATGAAATGGAAGTGCAGACTTCAAGCTTAAATTCAAGGGCTTGAACAAAAATGTAACATAAAAAGTTTAGTTTATATTACAAATGTTATATTAAAAAATGTTTATATTACATTTTTGGTTGAGAATCCTTTGCAGGCAATGACTGCCTTAAGTCTGGAACTCATGGACATCACCAAAGACTGGGTTTCCTCCTTTGTGATGCTTTGCCAGGCCTTTACTGCAGCTGACTTCAGTTATTGTTTGTTTGTGGGTCTCTCTGCCTTTAGTTTTGTCTTCACCAAGTGAAATGCATGCTCAATCGGGTTGAGATCAGGAGACCGATTTGGCCATTGCAGAATATTCCACTTTCTTACCTTTAAAAACTCCTGGGTTGCTTTTGCTGTATGTTTTGGGTCAATGTCCATTTGTACTATGAAGCACCGTCCAATCAACTCTGTGCATTTGGCTGAATTTGGGCAGACAGTATATCCCTATACACTTCAGAATTCATCCGGCTGCTTCTGTCCTCTGTCATGACATCACTAAACACCAGTAACCCCGTGCCACTGGAAGCCATGCATGCTCATGCCATCACACTCCACCATGTTCACAGATGATGTTTTATGCTTTGGATCATGAGCTGTTCCAAGCTTTCTCCATATTTTTTTTTATCCTGTCATTCTGGTACAGGTTGATCTTAATTTCTGCAGTCCAAAGAATGCTTTTCCAGAAGTGGTCTGGCTTTTTTAGATGTTTTTTTTGGCCTTGTTTGCATCTTGTGGTGAACCCTGTGTATTTCCTCTCGTGAAGTCTGCTCTTGATTGTAGACTTTGACAGTGACACGTCTAGCTCCTGGAGAGTGTTCTTCTCTTGGCTGGATGTTGTGAAACAGTTTTCTTTAGCAAGCAGAGAGGATCCTCCGATCACCCACCAATGTTGTCCTCCGTGGACGTCCAGGCCTTTTTATGTTGCTGAGCTCATCAGTGCGTTCTCTTTTTATCAGAATGTACCAAACTGTTGATTTGACCACTCCTTCTATCGCTCTGATGGATTTGTTTTGATTTTGAAGCCTAACAATTGTCTGTTTCACTTGTATGGAGAGATCCTTTGACCGCATGATGTGGGTTCACAGCAACAGCTTCCAAATGCAAATGGCACACTTAGAATCAACTCCAGACCTTTTACCCGCTTAACTGGTGTAGAAATAGCCCACGACTGTCCTTGAAACAGCTTCTGAGTCAATTGTCAAATTATTACCTGTTATTCCTTAACCTTTCCTCCAATTTTGATGTGAATACCCTCAAATTAAAGCTCAGAGTGTGCACTTTATTCTTTATATAACTGTAACTTGAATATGTTTTGGTCAGCAGCTAAAATAATAAAAATTGTGCCTGTGTCCAAATATATATTGACCTAACTCTATATATCCACCTTCTAGCACACCATGATTGGTCGATTATCTATAATGCCTGCAAGCCATTGGTTAAAATGTTTTTCAGTTATTATTTTCAGCAAGTATGAAAACAAAAGCAAAACAAAGCCAGAACCCAAAAATACTTTTCATTCAGTGCTTCATGTACCACTTAACACAGAGCCTGTATGTAAGAGAATAAAGTTAAACATAAATTTATACTCTTTAAATACAAATAAACTGGAGTCTATATTTTTAGTTTTATTTTGATAAACATGACGTAATATAAGGTTACATGAAAATAATTTTTACTGTTATAAAAACATGGATTTTGCATTGGTGGGATTGAAGGTGTCAGTATAAACATGAAATACACATCATTATCATCGGTGAGTTTAGATAATTGTGAAATAGTTGTGCAGCCACTCTGGTGAAACTGCGCTAACTGAACAAGCCGATTGCTCTCAAATTGCTTTTGCGGTTCTCTGATGGCATATGTCACGGTGACGTGGTGTCGGCACTGCTTCAAGTCAGATGCTTCACATTAAGTCGTGCACACCTTCTGTGTGTCACATACTCACACAGAATTTTTCCACCACAGGGTAGTTTGTTGCCTTTTGTTTTAATTTTAAACCCATCTGCACTCTACAATTGAGTGCTTGCCCTTCCCGAGCCCAACAGCTAACATATGAGCCATTCTATTTCGAGTGAACAAAGTTTGAATTATGAACTATTCTTCAGCATGCGTGACCCGACAAGCACTGATGTATGTATTTCAATAATTCATCATTATGATGTTTTATTCATTGGTCAGGTCAGCTGCTTTCTTCATGAAGTCTACTTGTATGGAAATGATCTACAGGCATTGCTTGTGCCAGTGTTATGAATGGGTCCTTATTAATTTGATGAATACATTAAAATTAGTCAACGGGAGTCAGTAAGTCGGTGATTTTTAGAATGTCACGTAATTAGACTGGGTAAAAGGATTTGCTGTAATTTGAAGCCAATTAAAAATTAAAGCCATTTTATTCAGGCACAGTGCCAAAGTCTAATGTTAAGAGCTTCTGTTCAATTTTAGTGCCTAAGAAAACACAGCAACACAGTTTAAGCATCCAACCATTACGCTGATGCAGAAAGAAGTTTTTTTGTTGTTGTTGTTGTTTTTTTTTACTTGGTAAAGAATGATCAAATTTTTCACTACACCACAGTCAACACTATAAAACCTAATAACTGTCCTGTTTGGTTTATTTGTTTATTCGCCACATGTATAATATCCTATTCAGCCAATAAATTCTTATCAAGGCAACTACAAATTACAACACGAGACATTTTAATTTGACAACACTTCAGTCTTGCATATGAAAGGTGTTTTTACAGAGTTCCTGTAATTAGCTCTATTGTTGTTGCTTCATACTGTATATGGACCTCAGAAGTTAACAGATAACAGCTGCTAGCATCACCCCACATCATCAACAAATACATACATTTAAAGTCACCAGCAGTCAAATTATATTACCACATAATTTATTCATGCTGCAATGGCAATTAGACAGGGGTGTTGTAAGGGAGTGAGGAAGGTTTGGACAGCGGATCCAGCAGAAACCCCAACTCTCATATGATTTGGTTTTAAATTGCTAGTTAGCGCAAGTACCATAAAATGACTGCTTTTAGATGTAACTATACACAATATGTGGGCTCCTTCTTAAGACACTGAGTGGTTTATCCCAAAATGCCACACTTCACACTCCATCAAGTAGTTGGCAAGAGATGCCACAGCTAATATCAGGATACCAGAAATGGAAAAAGAAACAGGAGACGATGAGAGGTGTTGAAAGACTATTAGCAGTCATAACTAAAAAGAGATCAAATATAATAAGCACAATATAAATGTTTAATCAGAACCTTTCAATTTGTCATCTGAAAAGATATGTACCGAGAAAAGCATTCGTTTCACATGGAAAACATATAAAGTGGGGGTAATATGTCTTTCTCTCCTCATTTCTAGAGCAGTCTGTTCAAAAAACTTCAAAGAATCATACCTCTATACTAATGCATTGTCATCGCAACTGTATAGAAATAGGTAAAACATTCTTATACACACATTTGTGGTATTAAGTATATTAAGTGATCCACGTTAAACTAAACAAGCTATGCATTAGCACTCCCCCAATGCCTCTTCATCGGTTAGTGCAGAAAACCTCCAGGAGTAAGGAGTACGCAATTTCAAATCTGTCAACTTCACTCATGGCGGCACATGCGGGTTCAATTCTGCTGCCAATCATTTTGAGCCAATCTCATGAGCCGAAAATGCCATGTGACTAATAACTCTATAGCTGCAGGAAAATGACATGGTGTTATAGCAATGCAAATTGCATAACATGCAACTGCTGTGTCCTTTTATTATAAGCAGCTTGATTTTTCATAAAGTTGCTTATAAATTTGAGAGTCGTGGGTTGCAGATTTTTGGGCTTGCATTTGGGCTTGCTAGTGCACTAATAGCAGTTGTCAAATATCCCCACCTACTGTTCAACCCACACTCTACATGATGTCATTAGCAATCTCCATTGTTTATCTTATTTCCTGTTTCTGCCTTCCTCAGCTCCTCCCCTCTCCTAAATGCATGCATTTCCTTTCCATAGGTGTGTGCACATAGAGAGATGTACTTATTAATTTAGATGGCCAGTTGTATCATGTGTGAAGCTTTTATAGTATTATTATTTTGTAAAAATGGGGTCATTTGTTTAGGTTTATTTTGATGAGACAATAAGCTTATTGTAGGGTTATTGGTAGGACCAGGTTGCTTGTTTTTATAGATGTTACTATAACTATACCGAGCTGTGACAGGAGAAAATATGTTGATTTTTTTTTAAGTCTCTTTGGACAAACTCAGGCACTTATCTTGCTTACAAAAAAATATATATTATTTCATCAGACTACACTGATATTTCTGAATGAATGTCAATGGAGTAAGATGCTCTTTGTAGCCAGATGGTTAGTTGCGTCATCTACCAAATGGGACCATGCTAAGCAGCAACAACCTGAACCCTTGTCCCACAGTGGGATTTCTCCAGTCAAAGAATCTGTGTGTATAATTAGTTTGATTAGTACTTTGTAATTTTTCATTACTATACATACATACAGTATATATAATAATCAAACATGGCAATTATAGAACTGGAACAAACTAATGTACATTCAACCCTATTGGGTTAGTTGGGACAAGAATATTGATGGTGTAATATGTTTTTATATGTGTTGCCAATTCAAAATAATTTACATTTATGTCGATGAATGCTTTAAGAAATGGTAATCTATGAATTTGTTGAAAATCTACTGTATCATTTCACCTACTCTTGCTCCACATTTATTCTCATGCACGAATCACAGTCTTGCCAAGACACAGTATATGCCAGCTTCTTTCATCATTTACACTGTAAGTTAAGACATCAGAACACTCTCAAATGAGAAAGCCAAAACTAGATCATCTTGCCACCTTTTTCAAAGAGCGGAACCACTGAGTGAGTCACCAATGTGTGGATCTATAAAATTTGTGGATTCGTAAAACAGCAAAAGATGACTGAAATGCTTTAGCAGTTTTGTAATTAGGTAAGACCCTGCTAGGGTGTTTGTGCACAAAAATGAAATCAAATGGATTTTTTTTCCCCCCCCAGCTGGGAGGTTTTATTCGGTTCATCAATGTCAAGTTGGATATCTCAAATTACAGATGTTTGAAATGAACTGATGAAATTGTTGGCCAGAGTTTTGCAGCCTGAAGGACCTTACAGGCAGTTTAATCTGCTACCAAACACTCCCCCTGACTTGTGTTAGTCTGATTCACAACCTTGCACGAATGCATAGATTTACAACAAAATGATTATTTAAAAAAATAGAATAATCATTCCCTTGCCCACAAATCATATAATAACCAATTAACTAGTGACTACATTTATCCGGGATTTTTTGTTCATGTCCTAATGAAGTAAACACTATTTGCATGTTCAGAGAGTATAATGATGCTGATGAGAGCTGAAAAATGCAAAGAGCATCCTTGGGGTTTAATTACACTAACCATTGACATGGCATAGTTCTTGAAATAATACAAAAAAAGTAAATAGCCTATTGACTTATTTCTTAAATACTGACTTACATATAAAATGTATTAAATACACTGATCTACTATTAAAAGAAAAATAACCACTCATCTTAATGAGTATTTTATATCAATAAACCCACATACTGAAAGACAAACTGCTGAAGTTTATCTTTAATGCGTCTATGTGCGGTAGTGGTTGCTGCGGAGCAGTTATTGCGAATGTATGATTTCATAATTAATGTTCAGGCACGCTGTTATAGCTAAAGTATATAAATAATAATTAATTTGTACTGGGGGGAAAAACAGTTTTGTATCAGCAGGTATCATGTGTTTCATGCTGTGTATCATGCTGATTTATTTATTAATTTAAGTAAATAAGGAAAACAAGACCACATAACGTCAACGTGGATTGTTTTTCTTACCTTTTGGTCGTGTGGGTTTGAATTTCTGAATTATTGACGCATTGCTACAGGTGGCGTTAACTTCCAACGCTGAGCTGTTCAAGCTCGAATTGTCTGGAGTTCTTGAACATTCCCAAAACGGGATACGACTTTCATTCATTTTCTGTAAATCCATTTCCCCGCGAGAATCGGTAGGAATATAGGTTTCTAAAACAATTTAAAACTGTTTATTCACGATATTGCACTTAGAGTATATTTTAAGAAAGGCTTATACGCATTTAAAGGTTATATATTAATACGCGCTAAAATATTCTGCGCACCCATTGCCTGCATCTGCGCGCGCGTCTGTGAGAGAATGCCTGTGCGCGTGAAACTGTGGTCACTGGAAAGCGCGCTGTAGCTGTGATGAGAGAGCAGCGTGGGTAGACAGTTCTTTAAGCGTGTTAGCACACAGGGTGGGGTGATTATAGAAAGGGAGGGAGAATGAGAATTACAAGAGTAACACACTCACTAACGTCGCCCTTCAGACTCTAGCGGCTCTTAGTTAATGGAATGTAAGTCCTGCGTCTCCCTCCAGTGGATGTTCTGTGTTATTGCTTGTTGATCATCAAAAGAGTGAGAGGGTAGAGGAAAGACACATAAAGAAACCAAAAGCTACATACCAGTAAGAGGAGGTTCAGGACTCTTAACCGTAGAGCTTTCATGAGATGAACGTTTCTTTCTCAAACTGTCATTTTCCATTGTGTGTGTGTGCGTGCGTGTGTGTGTGTGTGTGTGTGTGTGTGTGTGTGTGTGTGTGTGTGTGTGTGTGTGTGTGTGTGTGTGTGTGTGTGTGTGTGTGTGTGTGTGTGTGTGTGTGTGTGTGAAAGAGAGAGAGAGACAGATTGAGACCTTAGGGGGAAAAAAAACAGTTGAAAACAGCAAAACTTCCTTTTGGGGAGGCGAGACACTGCAGGTGAATAGGGTAAAAAAAAATTAACTAATAGTTATCGCCTTACTTACCTAGTTGATTGATTACATTGATAATTGCAAACATTTTTTTTGTATTACAAGTTTTCTAAAATGTTAGGTTTAAATATGCAAATGAGGCATTATTTTGGTACTAATTTGCATACATGTATAGTACAAATATCTAAACACTGGATGAAGTCAGTTTCAAAATTCTTGTTTAATTTTTTTGACATATTACAGTCAAAAGTTTTTACAGAGGGAATTTTGGGTATCTCATTTTGCCACTCCATAATTCAGAAAATACTTAGAACAGACAGAAAACACTATATTTTGACAATTTGGGGGGGATTAAAATGTTGTATATAATCAAGCAAATTATATATGAACAAATCCCTTTGTAAAAACCTTCAGGATATAAACAGGAATAAAAATGAAAAGTTTGGTGTGTGTAAGTGCTACTGAAGTGGAGATTTATGACTCAGTGTAGGAGAAAAAACTCATTTTGAGAAAACGGCTTTTAAATATGTGTTGTGAGTGAAATCTGTTGACACAAATAGACAAAGTGCTATAAAAGAAACACTTAACAGTGTCTTTTGGATGTTTTCATTCTACTAAAACACTTTATGAAAAACCAAAAAGCCCAAAATCTCAAAATTGACAGGTGCATTAAAAAAACAGTGTTTTTGCCTGCAGTGTCTCCCCTTAAAAAGAAAAGTGGTCCACAAACCTGAGAATGTTGAAGTGGATGTAGTAAATCAGTGTACAGGTTTGGGTTAACATATAATTTGCTTTATTTAACAAACTAAGTCTATAGTAGGCCTTCTTTTAGACAGGCAAATGTGCATGCAGCATCAAAAAGGGGAAAGATTGTTGTTTTGTTTATTTCCAAATAAATGTAACAATAAAAAAAGGACAAAGAGAGAGAACACACACACATGCTAACAAAGCTAACAACATTTTGGCTACATTTAATAGTGGGTTAAATGAAAATATAATACATAAAACTATGAAACAATTTCAAATGCAGTGTGCCCGTTTTAAAACATCATTGTCTGATGTGATGTTTTAGTGGTTGTTCTTGGCAGGGTTTGTTAAATGTTGTCAGATAGTCTCATGCTACAGTGTCTGTGTAATAGCCCTGCCAGGCTGGATGTTGAACCCCCTGCCACTTCCGTCTGCATTCCTTGTCCTTGAAGGGAGTATCAGTTCGACTCAACTTGATCTGATGTGCATGAGAAAGACATCAAAAATACAATTATCATCCAAGGGCAACATATCAATTAGTCAACATTCAAAGATCTGAAAGTTTAAATCTATCCATAAATAAATAAATATTTGTTGGTAAATGATACTATCAAAAAGTGTAATCACTATAATCACTGTATGTTATTATTAAATATATAATATAATATAATAATGACACAGCATTGCTAACCAATATTATAATGGGAGGCCAGGATTACTAACTGGCACATTTAAAAATGATATTAGCCACAGTCATGATTTTTCATGAGATGTCAATCGAATGAATAACTTTTCTAATACTCTGTAATGGTCCTTTTTCTAGATGTAAATATAAGTATTTACCCGCAGATTGAAAACGATGCAAGTCATTACCAGCCCATATATGGTCATCATGACTCCTAGCACCCAAAAAGCCGGGTGATAAACATGTTGACAGACGGTACGCGGTTTAACTGGTCTCTCTGTTGAAACACACACATATTGGGTTTCCATAATGACATAATGGTTTCTATACTGTACAAACTGTGTTTTCTATTCCCTTACCCTAAACCTACCCATCACACACAACTTTCTGCATTTTTAGATTTTCAGAAAACTTTATTCTCTATATTTTATAAGCTTGTTTCCAAAGAATGTCTCCACAAGGACTAGGATTTTGGATACTGCCATCTTTGTGGGGACAATTTGTCTCCATAACACACACACACACACACACACACACACACACACACACACACACACACACACACACACACACACACACACACACAGGGTTTCCCGTGTTTTATGGGGACTTTCCAAAGACATAATCTTTTTTTTTTTATTGTTGTACCTTTATATTGTAATATTCCATCCCTTGACATTCTATATATTCTATACATAATATATTCTAATTTGGGTATCACTACACGTTTTTACATTTTGACAATTTATCCCCACAAAGCAGGGAATACCTGAACCTCACAAACACACACACACACACACACACACACAGAGAAGGAGTGACGCAAAATGTGACTTTTAACTGTACATTAACCAGAGCACAAATAATGAAATCTTTGTATTACAAATTGCTAATATTGCCAGTAGTTTAATGCTGTTGACAATGACAATGTTCCATAACAACCATATAGTGAACATACCTTCAACAAACACAATAGTTTGTGGTTTGTGCTTCACTTTCTGAAATGGAGGAGGAAAGAGTCTCTCGGCCTCACAAGTGTACAGGGCTGTAGTATTCATCGTTACACTGTTCAGGATAAAACTGGTACTGTTATTCGTATCATTAACTCTGAAACTGGAAGCTCTCCTCGGGCTGTTGTTATTTTTGATGAAGAATGAATTATTATTAATGCTGACATCATCAATCTCTACTGAGCCTTTATATAATTTGAAGACCATTTCTGGCGCACTGAGTACGGGGCAGGGCACGGTAACATTGCTGTTCAATGCCACATGTTGAACTGGTGGTAGATTACCTGCAGTGTAGAGGAGACAAAACATAAAAACCATGTATTAAGCAGTTTTAAGATGTTATTGATGTTTTAACTTTTAAAATCAGAAATCTTTTTTTATTACAATATATACTTATATTACATTATTTACCTAGCCTGTAGTTTTCGCAGAAGTGGTTATGCAACCCACAAATCAACATATCTACTCATGTTATCAAAAAAGACGGCATCTGTTCTCAAGATCACTTATAGGCTAGTATATGCACTTCTTCTTTTTTACTGTTCTGAATCAGAACAGTGAATTATGCTTGTTGTCTTTTTAATCCCTGGTGGTCTGAGTAATTTTATGTAAAATTAATGTGCATCGGCACTTTCCTATATACTTTTACTCATAAAATAAAGATAAAAAACAAGCTGAAAAAGCTTAAATGCCAGAATAACAAAACTGAAGAACAGTTTTTGACTGGTTTCTTAATTTCACAAGTATTAACTTATGCCTGTAAGAGTGGAGAAATGTTGTCATAGAGACAAAGTTTCTTTGAACAAATTGCTTTGAACTGCTGCTTTGGAAATAAAAAGAAAAAGGAAAGACTGAATCATCCTTCTGCAGAATGATTTACTCCCTCAGCATTTCAACTGTCAGAATATCAGTGCAAAACATGTCAGCTTGTTGTAAAATTAGAAATTAGATGTTTGTGGTAAAGTTGGTTTTAAATGAGTCTGACTGCACAATATTTCAGTTAGCAAACCTCTTTTAATCGGTTAGACTGTATTTTGATTTACACACATCCTTTTTCTACTTGTATGTATTTACACATTATAAATATTATCCATATATGGCCTATTATGAGTTTTTCTTGTATATATATATTCTTATTTATGATCGTGTATTTATATTTGACTACCATAAGGGCATTTCGTACATTCCTGTCATCCCACACACTTTTTGCCAAGATGTAAACAAACAACAGGTCTTACAGTATCTTTTAATTGTGACTTTACATTTCATAATTTCAACATAATATACGCATTTTGACGTTATTTCTCCTATTGAGATTTCATATCAGAATTAAGAGTTAATAAATTAGCTTGTTGTAATTTCAACCTCATAAAATGTTAATTTCCGAATGGCTGATAAAACAAACAAACTAAAATTATCTTGATTCTCATACAAATATAAACACTATATTTGACTTTAACATTTGCAGTGCCTTGTTTTGGGCTGTCAGGCCTCCTCAGGCCTCTTGACTCAAAGCCCCTGCATTTAAAAATCAGTCCCAGGCCATATTCCATACGGCTTTCATTAAATAAGTCAAGATGTACTTCATATGCTTTCAGCTAATCAGTTAAAAATGATTTAATATGACTAAATCAGCCTTAACACATTAGGTTACACAAACAAAAGTAATAACCGACTGTATTGAATGTTTAAAGTAAATCACAAAAAAGAAGATCTTACCTTTGCATATGCACTGTGTTTCAGATAGGCTGCTATGAAAGAGACAGAGACTTAAGAGAGTCACAGATGTCATAAAAATCTCCATCTGTTGTATTCTAAGTCTTCACACAACAGAAATGCTGTTGGAAACGGCAAGGCCGCTGCCTTTTTGCAAGTATGGCGTGCTTGTATGGCAAATTCAACCTTCGGCGTAACAGAACACATCACGAGCCAAACAGGAAGTTTCCATTCTCTCCGTGCACCCTTTGTGGTTGATGTTATTTGCATGTTTAGGTTTCATATAGCGCGTCTGTTACCGTTCTATTGGCATCATACAGTAGCTGGTGTTTCCTCATTGAGGGTAGGTAAAGGAGACCCCTGGGGGTTTTCTAGTAAATGGTCTGTTTGAAGAGTTGTCAGGGGGGGAATTATTTACTGTAGGGTTAAAGTGGGTTTGTACTTGAGAGTAACAGAAGCAGAAAATGAAAGAGAGACAGGGAGGATGAAAAAGAAAGGGAACCCTTCAATGTTAAAATGACAGAAACCCTTGATCGGAAAAGACCTGCATGCATTTGTTTAATAAAGTGCATTAAAGTCACTGAATCTCTCTAAAACATGTGATGGACAGGAAAGCTGATTTATAGTAAGTCTTCTTGTTTCCTGTTTTTAATCTAAAACTGGATGCACGTCAGCACTTTGTGATCTCTATGGCAACCGATTCACAGAACACTGAAACCATCCCCAACCCAAATTGCTGCTGCTGATGATGATCTCTGTTCATTCTGCTGTTTCCTTGATGGAAAGAATGATTCTGATTAACTGAGCTTCTTCTTATTATTCATGAGATGAGAACACATGCAAATAATGAGGTTTTGTGGTTGTCTTTATATTTAGACCTAAAACTAGAACTGGTTTCAGACCCCTACATGCACTAGCACCCCCTTAAACGTACTTCCTGCGTGAACCACAAAACGTGATAACATTTACAGAGCCTCCCATTCATGAAAGAGTGTGTGTGTGTGTGTGTGTGTGTGTGTGTGTGTGTGTGTGTGTGTGTGTGTGTGTGTGTGTGTGTGTGTGTGTGTGTGTGTGTGTGTGTGTGTGTGTGTGTGTGTGTGTGTGTGTGAAAGAGAGAGAGTGTATACTATATACAGGTGCATCTCAATAAATTAGAATGTTGTGGAAAAGTTAATTTATTTCAGTAATTCAACTCAAATTGTGAAACTCGTGTATTAAATAAGTTCAATGCACACAGACTGAAGTAGTTTAAGTCTTTGGTTCTTTTAATTGTGATGATTTTGAACCCACCAATTCACCATCTCAACAAATTAGAATACTTCATAAGACCAATAAAAAAAAGACATTTTTAGTGAATTGTTGGCCTTCTGGAAAGTATGTTCATTTACTGTACTCAGTACTTGGTAGGGGCTCCTTTTGCTTTAATTACTGCCTCAATCCTGTGGCGCTGCTGAGGTGGTATGGAAGCCCAGGTTTCTTTGACATTGGCCTTCAACTCATCTGCATTTTTTGGTCTCTTGTTTCTCATTTTCCTCTTGACAATACCCCATAGATTCTCTATGGGGTTCAGGTCTGGTGAGTTTGCTGGCCAACACCATGGTCATTTAACCAACTTTTGGTGCTTTTGGCAGTGTGGGCAGGTGCCAAATCCTGCACTCTCAGAAATAAAGGTACAAAAGCTCTCACTGGGGCAGTACCTTTTCAAAAGGGACATGTTTGTACCTAAAGGGTCCATTATGGTACATATTAGTACTTAAAGTGTACATATTTGAACTTAATAGGTAAAAAAAGTGTACCTTTACCACCCCAGTGACAGCTTTTGTACCTTTATTTCTGAGAGTGTGCTGGAAAATGAAATCAGCATCTTTAAAAAGCTGGTCAGCAGAAGGAAGCATGAAGTGCAAAATTTCTTGGTAAACGGGTGCAGTGACTTTGGTTTTCAAAAAACACAATGGACCAACACCAGCAGATGACATCGCACCCCAAATCATCACAGACTCTGGAAACTTAACACTGGACTTCAAGCAACTTGGGCTTTGAGCTTCTCCACCCTTCCTCCAGACTCTAGGACCTTGGTTTCCAAATGAAATACAAAACTTGCTCTCATCTGGAAAGAGGACTTTGAACCACTGGGCAACAGTCCAGTTCTTCTTCTCCTTAGCCCAGGTAAGACACCTCTGATGTTGTCTGTGGTTCAGGAGTGGCTTAACAAGAGGAATACGACAACTGTAGCCAAATTCCTTGACACCCAAAGTTCAAGAAGTTGGGTGAACTTCAACCCAAAGTTCACCCAACTTCTTGAACTTTGGGTATTTCTTGAATCAATTTTGCTTGACAATCCTCATAAGGCTGCGGTTCTCTCGGTTGGTTGTGCATCTTTTTCTTCCACACTTTTTCCTTCCACTCAACTTCCTGTTAACATGCTTGGATACAGCACTCTGCGAACAGCCAGCTTCTTTGGCAATGAATGTTCGTGGCTTACCCTCCTTGTAAAGGGTGTCAATGATTGTCTTCTGGACAACTGTCAGATCAACAGTCTTCCCCATGATTGTGTAGCCTAGTGAACCAAACTGAGAGAACATTTTGAAGGCTCAGGAAACCTTTGCAGGTGTTTTGATTTGATTAGCTGACTGGCATGTCACCATATTCTGATTTGTTGAGATAGTGAATTGGTGGGTTTTTGTTAAATGTGAGCCAAAAATCACCACAATTAAAAGAACCAAAGACTTAAACTACTTCAGTCTGTGTGCACTGAATTTATTTAATACACAAGTTTCACAATTTGAGTTGAATTACTGAAATAAATGACCTTTTTCACGACATTCTAATTTATTGGGATGCACCTATATATATATATATATATATATATATATATATATATATATGTGTGTGTGTGTGTGTGTTTATCTATATACATACATATATTCTTCAAACAGTGGTACAGTCTTCATGTATTTTACTACACTCCAGCATGTGATTCTTATAAAACGAAGGTCATTTTTTAGGATTCTATACCTAATCTAAACCTGGTCTCTGGGAACCTGACACCTTGTACTTCTGGAGACTCCAGAGAAGGTTGCAGTTCTGGAAAATGGTGGCGCTGGAGACTAAAGGGTTTCTGATGGCTTTACACCTAATTTTTCACCTTAATTCTTAATTCTTTTGCAGTTAACGTGTCTTTTCTTCTTCACCTGTTTTTTTTTTTTGTTTGTTTGTTTTTCTGACCCTGCTGACCCAATGAACATTTTGCTGCCTAATGGTCATGACTTAACATTTGCAATTTCTGTATTGCATTGGTTTTGAATTTCTCATGGGCATTTAATAATTTTTGACTTTTCAGTCTGAATTAAATCTCTTTTTTGGCTCATTTTATCTGTAAAAGAAAACCTAATTAATAACTATGCACACCTGAATATAAGGAGTTTTTCATTTCAAGCCTTCATGGACAATTATATATCACTTATATCAGGTAAATCAGTAAATTCCAAATTATTAATAGTAATTAAGATTGATGTGGTTTGGAAATGTGATTGGGGAAAAAAATATGATCAGAATATCAACTTGCATAATAATTATCCACACACTGTAATATATTACCTCATTTATATAATTAATTAAGGAAAATGACTTAATGATCATTTTGAAATAATTGTTATCTTATTGCTTTGTTTATTTTATATTTTACTTATTACTATATTAACACTTTATTCTTATGTGAACTTTATTTAGGCCTACTTATTTATTTATTTAATTTTGCCTATGGTTCAACGAACTATTCTGTATTAAAAACAAACAAACAAACAAACAAACAAAACTATAATATTTTATAAGCGCCAAAGAATGCACCGGAGGAAAAGCGCGCAACCTTTTATAAAAAAGCACGACTGTTGCATTTATGGTTTTGTCCGCTGGGGGGAGAACGTTACTACGCTTTCTTAAAAATGTGTTGCTTTGTTCTTTAAACAGACCATCTAACTAACCAGCTAACTTACGAAATGCTCGTTTTGTTACAGTTTTTTACATTTCACTTTGGAGTTTGTAACCTATCTTTACCACAAGATGTGATTAAGAAAAAATCTACTCTGTATAAGCTAATGGTTATACAACAAACAATTATCACAGATCACAAATGACATTACAGAGACATTCAACAATCGATTCAAACAATCATACACAAGAAAAGCATCTAAATGCATGAATTTACTTTAAATTCTTCTCTATAAGGTAGAGAAGTTTCAGAAGTAAGTTTAATTGAATTTTTGATGGGCAACTATTTGCAATTATTTTGTTTGTGAATGTAAAATGTACCATATAAAATAAAAAAAATAACAATGATAGCATGTTTCAGGGTTTATTTTTGGTATTATTATAATAAAAAATAATATATTTTAAACTAAATGAGTGTAAATTTTGTGTAAAAATTGCTTGGATATAGGGCAATCAAAAAAAAAAAGAAAAAAAGAGAAAAGAACATAAGCTGCCGATGTCCAAATATAAACTTATTTATTTCTTATATATATATTATTTTATTAATATATATATAAACTTATTATTTAGAGATAAATATATACATACTGAATATATTTCCTTTGTCTTACTGAAAATACAGTATTTCTCAGGTAAAAGCCAGGCTCTTTTCCGATCTATATCATCAACCAAAGTCTAAGACCTTCAGTAGAACTTTCCATTTGGCGAAATTTTCCTTTAAAATTGAGAAATTTGGCGCGCATGCCTGTTGTTCTATTTCTTGTCTAACCTTCAAAGAATAAAGCCGATCGTGTAGAAACTGTACTTTTATTAATCTAACTGCCTATAGTTCGGTGCAATAATACACGCACATGTGCTGCCTGTTGTCCTCCTGCACCAGTAGCGGCCTGCTGTTGTTCTCGTGTGGAGAGAGGGGGGATCCACGCGCCTCCTTGTGATCGGCTGATTGGTCGAGCGCTGAATCTGGGCAGGACAGGAAACTGGACGCGAGGAACGCGCAGCAATCTCCGTTCTCCTGGAGAGAGAATGGGAGAGGAAGCCGAAATGTGTCAGTAGATGACTAGAGGGATTGAATCGGGCAAATGAATAATTTGCCTTTTTAGTATATATACCACACTGTTCAGCACCAGGGACGTGGGATATTTACCTTTAACATTCTTCTAAATAATTATCGGCTGTTTTCATTACATAAAAGAATTGCAGAGCTCTTCGCCGCTGGGTAAGTGGCTACTATTATCTCATCTTTCTTATGTCTGATACATAGGCTTTAACTTGTGCGGCGTTCTGTTGTAAAAGTGGGTTTACATTAGGAAAGGGCTTGAAGATCCCAAACTGGCTAAACAAACTGGTTTAGTCATACTGTCTGCTGTTATTGTGTGTCCTTATGAGAAATTTGCCTGGACAAAAAGACATGGAGCGTGTTAAAGAAAGGGGTCGAATTCATCTTAGTCATTTGACAATGGGACAGTTCCCACGTGCACAAAAGCTCTGCATCATCAGTCAATGAATTTGGCTGACCAGGTGGTGGTTAGTTTGTAAAACTGTAATAAGCTCGTGTGATTATCCACGTTTGGGTTTATCTCCAGTTGAGTCAAAAAAAAGCCTCTGGGTGTGTGGCCGAGTAGCGTATATGTACTGTGGCTGTAGCGCATGGTCTAGTGATCAATGTGACATTTCGAGCATTTCATCATGTTACATTTATCTACCAACAACACTTTAACAGAGAAATCAAAAGTCCGTCACGTGTTTTCATTCAACGCTGATGTCGGCTTGATCCTGGGTGTGTTCATAACGCCCATAAATTTCATGCCCCCTTCACCCCTTGTTGGTGAAGGGAGTCGTTTTATTTTCACGCACTGTAATTATGCGTCCATCTGTGCGCTTTAAAATGAATATCACTTGAGACAATGTTGTCAGCTTGCTGGTCTCCACCCTATCGAGCCCGTAGGCTAGCATGTAGTTCTGGATTTTAAAGCATACATCTCGATTCGCTAACCCCATTGGGTTGATAAATGAATGAAAGCAGTTTATTAAGGCATTGAGGGGAGAAATGCAGGCTATGGAAAGATTTCCGGCGTGTTTAAGCGTATTTTATTTGCATGTCGCGTGCGCTTTAGGCCATCGTGTCCAGACTGTGTTCATTGTCCTGCTACAGTCACTCAGGTCCTAGATGTTATTAGTCACATGTCCTTTTCCAAGTATTTTCAGTATCGTTTTTAATGTAATTCTGCATCCATATCCATGAGTGGTCATTGAATCGTGACTAGATGTTGAGCCCATGTTACTGTTAAAGTGGGTGTAAATATAATTGGTGTTTATACTCAGAAGAATAATCTTGTTACTCCTGACACACAGGATATGTTAAACAGGGATTGTCCCTTACTAGTCTGGTTCATGAGGACAGGGAAATTACATCAAGACCTGTAATTTATTGGGGACAATATGAGTTTTGAGGTGTTATTGTTCATGGACACGCCTCAGTTTTATAGTTGTAAATGACTAATTAATCTCATACAGAACATGTCTAATCGGAATGAAAACAGTACTTTTACGCCAATCATTTATGCACAAATATGTGGGTAGTTGACAATTAAGAATTGGACTGTGTCCTATGGTGTGACATAGCAAAAATGTAGAGAGAAAAAAACTTAACATACAAATAGCATGAGAGAGCTTTACCTTCAATGTTAGAGGGTTTTTTTTTTGTTTGTTTGTTTTTTACATTTTTTCGTCACATTAATACATCAACTACCCATGTAATGAATAATTTGAACCAGACTATTTGTACATAACTGTGTCAAAAACAGTGCAGGCTGTAGCTGCATTGGTGAGTGAAGCAAATCTAATTTGTTGTTTTCCCTGGTAGGACTAAATGACTGACTGCAGCTTAAGTATATTTGACAAGATCCACTGAGGGGTGTCCATGCTTTTCAAGTGCTTCTGCCAAATAAAAGTCCATGTAGTGAGAGATTGAATCATAGGAAGGTTCTCAATAAGTTCTTGTCTCTTTTTCCTCTTTCTTTTTCAGTCTTTGCCCTTCAGTTGTCCTTTTGGTCTGCTCTAGTTGGTCACTGTCAGAAGATGTTGTCTACATCCTTGATAGCTAATGGGTAGAAGGTGGGACGTAGTCTGTAATTTGCTGACCTTAAGAAAAGTACTTGGTCCATGTTTCCCCATTTTTCTCAGTTCCTTGTTCACTGCCATGCAGAGAAGGGAATCTATGGTCCTCTAGGCGTGATGAGTGTGGACAAAGCAGTTTGGATGAGAAAAACAGCTGTCGCTAATGTATCACAGCGAGACAAATATCTAAGTCGTCTATGTGTGAACAGTTTAACTAAACATGCTTTTACAGTTAATGCCAAATTTGCAGGAGATAAACCAGCTTTGCATGGGGCAGTTTTATATACAGTGCATCATCTCCATCCTCTAGTCTAGTCGCTACATTTTTTTAAAATACATTTTTTTTTATTAGACTTTTGCCAGTTTTGTTTTGATTTAATCTCTTTAAAAAATATTTTTTTAAAAAATGAGTTGGATCCAAAATCAGTGCTTTTTTGTTCAAGAGCTGGGGCCACACAAAAGACTCAGATGTTAGTTGGTGTTATTTTACCAAAGCTCCCCCTCAGAAAAGGGGGCAGACCTTCAAAGAGAACTGTAACCCTCCGTGAAACAGTCACCAGGGAAAGTGAAACCAGATAGGTCCTCAGCAGCTTCAAGGACCCGCAGTGGAGCACCTGGAGGCCAGTGAATGCCCTGCTGGTATAAATGCTTGGCACCAGTCATCAGGTGTGCTTGGTCCTTCGCTTTCAGGCCTTTCAGAGCCAGACTCTTCGAAATCAGTCGTCTCTAATTTCCCTTAAGTAATTTGCCCAAAGTTAACTCCCAGACAGAACTGATTAAGAAACAGTTGAGACTGATTTAGCAAGGAGTGCACAGAAAACAGATTTTAATAAATAAAAGCATATTATTTTCTTCTGCATGTTTTGGAAATCTGTGGCTTTGGACATTGGGGAGAGAGTGTTTTAAAAGAATCTGCGAGTTGTGTGTGTCTGTTATTTTTAAACTAATTTACCGTGCTTAAACTGCATTTACTATCCTGTTATAAAATAAATTGCTTCAGGAGAACAGTAGGCTTATTTAACAGTGCAATTGTGAAGAAATTCGATTCAGTCTGGCTTTATGTATTACATTTATGTGCAGAGCAGATTAGGCTACACATTAAATTCTTCCTCATTAAAGGGATAGTTCACCAAAAAAATGAAAATTCTGTCGTCTTTTATTCACTCTCATGTAAATCCAAACCTGCATGACTTACTTTCTTCTCTGGAGCTGAATCAAAGATTTTTTTGAGAAATGTCTCAAAGTGTTTCACAGTGTAAGTCAATGCTCACCAGCATTTCTAAAAATATCTTCACTTACGTTTCACAGAAGAAAGAAAGGCATACAAGTTTGGAGCAACATATGAGCAAATGATGACAGAATTTTCATTTTTGGGTGAAATATTCCTTTAATAAATGTAGTATATGGAAATCAGTCCAAAATACATAGTTTAAATAAATGACTGAAGCTGAAACAAAAAGTGTCATGACAGGTGAATTGACATGCATTTTAAAAGTTCGATTTTGAGTCAAACTCATACAATAACAGACCTACATAATGGGATTGTTCTTGGGTTTGTCCAGCATCTATACATGTTAATCAGACAACAATCATACTCAGTGTTGTACACTTACTCTAAAGGACAGAAGTAACAAAGGTGCATTGTATTTAATCCTTCAAATATTCAATTATGCATTGTGTCATGTATATTTAGACAGACATATGGAGACTGTAGTCTGAAGACTATGCAAAAACCCTACTATTATAACTGTGCATGTAATCTTACTTATAAAGCTGAAGGATTCTGAACTTTGTCGCGGCGCTAGACACGCCCCATCCGGTCGCCAGCAGTCGCTGCCGCTCGTGTCACCGGAAATCGCCAGCTCTCCATTGAAATGAATGGGATCGTGTCGCTTTGTCGCTGCGTGCTGCTTGTAGTGTGAACAGGGCTTAAGGCATCCAAACAGATGTCAAAATGGATGGGGAAAGTTGTCTTATTTCAGCTATTCTGGAGAAACGTCTGGAGAAAAATCTGTCAGATTGGTCATGGAGTGTTTGCAACACATTGGAAAATTCTTTACTAAAACTTGCTAGTTTGGCAAGAACAAATGAAGTGGCTCGTTTCCCAGATTCTGAACTTTATTCTTCCCTTCCATGTGTGTCCCAATGATGTTTGACCTCTCGTGACATTAGTGATCTCACCATGACGACAGCCCTACTTCACCCAGCTGGAAAAGATATCACTGAGTGTTCTTCCCTTCCCTCAGAACAAAGTTTTCTCATTCAGTACATTTACATTAGAAAAGAGAGGGATGACCAGAAAAAAATATACTGAACTAAAACAAGATGTAATTAAATTAATTACACAACTTAAATCAATTAATAGAGCATAAGGGGAAAGAAGAATGCATCAAATCCAGCATCGGGATGATCTCATTTATTAAATGAGCCTCTGCTCTGAGAGTGAATGAGTGAAAGGAACGAGATGGGTCAGAGCATATCCGGTCACCACTGTGTGAAATGTCAGCCCTCATGGAGTTATTTATTTTTTGCTTAATTGTTTATGTTTGCAATACTGTTGCTTATTCTTCCACTGCAAATTCCAGTATGTTTGCATCATATTCTTTTGGAAATACAGTTGCCATCTGAAAGCAGTGAATCCCTATGTTGGGAAATTTTAGGTTCAATGAAAACAAAATGTTTAAAATGAAGATATGGAATTAATTTAGCTGTGTCTGGTTGTACATGGTTTTGAAGAAGTTATTTTAGACAGTGAAACACTCTCTTTCCCATGCAGTCTACCAGTAACTTTAACAACTGATTTTCATATGTTAGCTATAATGGAAGCTTGTTTCAGCAAACGTTTTTATACCTCTGATATTAATATCTTCACACACCTTCAGATGGAAGTTTCTAGGACAGTCTATTTTTTCCTTGGTCTTGGTGATACTGTGAGGCTGTGACTGTAAGAAACCTGAGTGCCTAACCGGATTGATTAAAAATATTAAATCACTTTTCAAACTTTCTTTTATACATTATGCATTTTACCTTTCTGTGGAATAGTGAAGCATGAGAAGGGGGTGAAGCTTGATCTTCCAGGCCATGTGCGTAAACACTCCAGGGTCATTCACAATGTTTGAACTCTCAGAACATGTGAGCACTGGTAGTTGAAGGTCCTTTTATTGTTTGCTGACTTTTCTAGCTAAGTTTGTGTGTCCTTGTAATGGAGGTAGTAGAGTCACTAATCATCTAATCTTGTTAGTTTCATGGTTTTCCTCAGATAAAATGGTTTTCCCAGATAAAGACTAGATCTATTCTAGACTGAAGCTAAATTACACCTATAGTCCAAACCTAAGTATATTGCCATTTGTGGTTTCCATTGATTTACTATTGATTTTTGGGGTAGGACTAGATATAGCATGTGTTTAGAAAACAGGCTCTATCCAAGAGGTTCAGATCTGAGTATGAATGACAGAGTGTGAATTTTTGGGAGGGTCTGACCTTGTTAATAAAGGCTTTAACTCCCTTAAAGGATGTAAAAACAAACAGTTACTGAGAGCTTTACAAAGTACATTAAACAGGATTAATTGCAAAAGAAAAACATTTTATTCCACTGCACATTTTCTAAGGTAAATAGACAATGTTTTTACTTCGAGATTTAGCTGACATATTTAAGCTAAGTATTTTGTATTAATCTTAAATGTCTTATACATAGTTTTTTGTTTATTTTAATTTATTAACCTTGTATTTACCATTTAAGATAGTGCTGTTGCTGATGTGGTGTTCGACAAACGATAAATAAATGTACGTATTACAAAATGAATATTTATGAATAGGAGAAATTGTAACACTCAATATGTCAGCTGTCCGCTTTTAAAAGAGTGTGATTTGTGGTTAAAGGGATACTACAAAAAATGAAAAACTTTTTCATCATTTACTCACCCTCATGTTGTTCTAAACCCAAAAGATGTCCAGTCATCACACAAGTTTGGACCTTGAGGTCTGTTCTTTTGATCGTATCACTTTGATCATGTCTCTTCAGAAGACTTGGATTAAACTGCTTGATTCGATACTTTTACAGTGTATTTTTGTACTTTTTGAAGCATGGAAATTTTTTTTTTTTTTTAAAAAGTAATTTGTTTGAAATTTGAAATGACATGAGGGTGAGTAATTGACATCATTTTCATTTTTGGGAGACTTTAAGGTGCAATTATGATACATTGGTCAGATTTTATCCCTCACTAGAAATGTGTAATTAAAATGTATTTTGCTAAACAGTTAAATGGATTTTGAGCTTTTCCTTAAAAGTGGTAGTAACAGTTCTCTCTGTAGCCACTATTCATTACAATTGTTCAGCAGGATCTGCACTGGCAGATCACAACGACTCACATGGGTTACGAGTCAAGGTTTGGGTTACTCACAGACCTTTTTTTAATACACAAGCAGGTTTATGCCCCTTACGTGGATTCCGTTAAAGGTGATTGTGCAGTGCAGTGTCTCACACACATACTTGGTAGATTCCAAACCACTAGTCACCCTCTTGTTAATCTTTTGGCCACTATGGCTGTTTTATTGAGTGGCTCCAAATTACACTCCCATGACAGGAAACGTTAAGCCTGTTTGCAGGTCAGCCTCACTGTTTGACTCAGTGGTTCTTTGTGGCCCACACAGATTCAGGGTCAGCCAGCTTCGACAAGTGCCAGATTCAGCAGCATACAGGAGGGACTCAGCACTAACAGAGGGGGGCTTACAATAGGAGAACATGTTCTCATTGCAGTGTGCAGAAAGTGTGTAGTGTGTTTACACTAGGTATGCACAAAATAGTCTAGTTGTGAGTTATCCTGTCCTGAATTAAGCTACAACTAATTAAACAGTCACCCAAAAATGAAAAATCTGTCATCATTTTCTCATTCCAAACCCATAAGACCTTGCTCAACTTCAGAGCAAGTATGTTAAACACAGAATCTCCACTATGCTTGATTGATGTGCAGTAATCATGTAAAGCAATTGTGTGTCTTCAGAAGACCACTTTTAAAATGTCTTTATAAACATTTTGCATCTTGAAAAGTTTGGTGAAATGGACTTTCCAAGGGACAGAAATCTCTCAGGTTTCATTAAAATATATTTTTTCTGTGTTTCAAAAAGGAACGAAAGTCATAAAGGTTTGAGACGACATGAGGGTGAGTAATGACAGAATTTCATTTTTGGGTAAATTGTCCTTTTGCAAAAGCCATGTGTTATTTTTTTCACAAAAGGAATGATGCTTTTGTGAAAGCCATAATCAGGCTGATTTTGGGTTCATCTGAACCTTGGAACACATTTCTCGGGAGTGTTTATATAAGACATGTTCTTGTGAACAAAAACAGACGCAAAGCAATGTAATGAAACAGAATTAATGTTTTTTTTCCCTCCAACTTTCCAGCAGCTAAGTGCCTCCACAAATAAAAGTCAAAATAATAAAATGAAATTCTTGTAAGAATCATCTTAATAAACTAGTCATCTTCACTTATAGGCTAGTCGGTAGTCGGATGTGACCAATCCTCTGTCTACACTCTTAGCTTAATTTTCTGGCTGGTTTTCCTCAAAGTTGTGCACATTTGTGTCAGTAGACTGGCAGCAGCCAGAATCAAAATCTGGAAAGACTCGAGAAGAATTATAGCAAGAAAGTCTTTTCTGACAGGTTCATAAAACTGTATGGTCATCGTATGGAAGATTTCAGAACTTTAGTTTTGACGTAGCTGGAATGGAGCCATTAAACCCCCCTCACTGTGGGATATATTATATATGACGAAAGTCCCACAGTGTGTACTTTGTACAGCATAGAGGATCTATTTGTGGCTATAGAGTTTATCTATGTGTCTTTAACAGAATATTGAGAATTTATAGAGAACTGATTAAATCCAGATCATGGTGCAAACCTAAAAGAGGCCATATATTTATATAATATCCATTAGAGAAAGCGAGCCTGCTCCACAGCTTTCACAGATACTCATCTTTTGGTCTTGTTATAAATATCTCTGTGATATATCAGATCAGTGGTGTCCCATTAAAGGACAGACGGAAGATTATTTGGATCCACACTTAACTATTGTATCCAAGATATTTCTGTCAGCATAAGTGCCATCCAGTCAATGCTAATATCTTTTGCTGTTTCATGTTAACTTTGATCATTTGTATTGATTTGTCCTCTTAAAACCAGATGGTTCACATTTTAACACAACCATCTGAGATCTTCTATTGTTAAATATTTAAAGTACTGTTTTTTGTGTGCACTAATCCTGTTAGCGCTCATAGTAGGAATGTTCTCACATATTTATACTCATGAAATATATATGCTGTTCTGTGTCTTGCTTTCTTCATTTCAGGCATTTCTGCTGATTCATGTCATCTGTTCTGCTGTGTGTGTGTGTGTGTGGTTTAGTTGAGGCTAGTTAATCAATAAGCCAGCATTAGGACATCCCTGGAGAACATTAGAATAAGAGAGATGTTCACTCTTTTACTCTTAGCTCTCAAAAATCCATTATGCAGTATTAGTGCCAGTTTCTGTCCGTTTTCCCTCTTTCTGAAGAGGTCTGTTGATGGGACCTGACAAACTGTCAGCATTCAGCTCCATTTCTTGCATTGCTTTGGCTTTTAAACTTGTAGCGTATGTTAAATTTAAATGTTTAGCGCTATTATCTTGTTTACTGTATTTGCTATGTAAAAAATGATTTTTCGAAATTGGATTACTGAAGATTACTGGAGTTTGTTTTATAAGTGCAATTTCAGTCTTTCTACCTCCAAATTTCATGTTTTATCTAATGCGTAACTTGCCATTTCTTTGTAACTGTTTGTGACATTTGCTAGCGATTTCTGAGTGACGATTGTTTTTAAGTAAATCCTACACCATTTTTCCATTGTATAACCGTTTCATTCACAAGATCAAGTATAAAATCGCTCCTAGTACTTGTGATGGGAGGATCGGATCATTTTCCTGACTTAAATCTTTAAATCTCATTCAGCAAAATGAACAAATATTTATTCAAGTAATTTT
This sequence comes from Acrossocheilus fasciatus, assembly GCA_036784905.1. Taxonomy (NCBI): domain Eukaryota; kingdom Metazoa; phylum Chordata; class Actinopteri; order Cypriniformes; family Cyprinidae; genus Acrossocheilus; species Acrossocheilus fasciatus. Next base: position 21,929,644 of record CM071938.1, read on the forward strand.
GTTAATTTGAGCAGAGTTAAATTAAAATTTTACATTTTGAATAGCGAAATTTCCCCGACATGTCTTTTCATGCAAACTTTGATCATATAGTGAAATCCGAAAATCATTATAATACCAGCCTATAATATCATCCTTGTGTCAAATAACAGCCGCATAGGCTCTGTACAAAAAACCCCCACAAAACAAGTCATGAACGGAAGGATGTTGCATATGCGTGGTCACAAAAACAATGAATGAATCACTCTCTGAGAGAACTTGTTACTTCCAAGTCATATAAAAGAGTCATTTAAAGTGTATAAAATTATTTATGAGCAAGAGCAACACATCCCTGTTTAATACTAACATTAATGACCATTGGATGACAGCAGCAGCAGACTAGCAGTGAAAGCATCTGTGGCATATATAAGAAGAAGTCAGCTTTTACTTATAATTCTGTGTTTGTGTTCCCATGTGCTTTGATGCACGATCAAGAAATCTGTGAAACAAGTGCGGACGGACTAACTTTACTGTGCTAATACATTAACTTTGACTAACACAGTCTTTTCATCTTTAATTGAGAACTTGTGCATCTGGGTCTGTTTGCCTGGAACGGGAAGAAAGAAATGCAATTTTGGGTTAGTTTGAGCTTGTAATTTGACTGTGCCAGTCAGCATGGGACACAGTCTCAGTTTCAAGCTTCAACTTAACGCTGTGTAGTTGACTGTCTGTCTGTATACTGTATATGGACACTGTTCAGTCCGTCCACTCAGCAACAATAGCCAGTTCATAGTAAAGTCTCTCTACTGGGGTTTTCCTCTGACATCACCTCCACTGTTTTGGCTTTTGTTCTGTGCCCCCTCACTCCCCATTTCCTGTTCACGCAGGAAGTCTCTGCGTAGTCTTCCGCTGGGTTGTGCCCATGGCAGGAAATGCTGATGGACACACCTGGTCATCATCTCTCTCTCCTTCTGTCACACAGATAACAATTATGACATTATCATGTATGACTAAACTCATCTAGATCTTTCAAGTCAAGTCACATTTATTTTTATAGCACTTTATACAATACAGTTTGTGCCAAATCAGCTTCACAGAGATGAACAGGAAATCTGATTTGATTATGCAAACTCAGCTATAGAGACAGCTTTAAAAGACAATAGTGTCATTATGATATGCATATTGTTTAGACCAAAATAGACTGAAAAACTGATGTGTGTCATGATTTCAAAATAACAAAGTCATTTTCCTGTCAAGCAGAAAACCCAGGCTATCTGATACCTGGGCGGTGATTTCATAGCTTTTTACCACTTGTTTGGGTCAAAGATATTTTGTCTCAATTCTAAACTAGCAAACTAGTCTCTCACAAACATATATCTAGACACACAACAGCACACACTCTGCAACAGTGCGTCACAGATACATTTGTAAAACACCAAGTACATTACAGTAATATCCCAAGTGCAATTTCACTTATATGCTAAAATTTATTTGAAATACTTTATTTTGTGCTAAGTATACTAGGATACATTTACATATTTATGTGCTTAATAAAAAAATACCCTGCAATTGTACTTTTGGTATACTAAGATGGTGTACTGCTAAATTGAAACAACTAAATTTTAATTGTGCGGAAGCAGTGCTGAAGTCCAACCAAAAATATACTGAAGCATATTTGATTGCGCAAAAGTGGAACTATTGCAAGTATTATTTGGGTACACTTTAAATATCTTGCATTTAAAGACTGATATTACCGTATACAGAGATGATATACGATATACGGGGTATACGGTGATATCACCATCATCCTTTTTAATGGTGATATTAAAACACACATTAGGCATAATATTAAGAAATGTGCATTGTGCAATAAAGAAATACTCCAAATAAAGTATATGTCAGTGTATCTTAAGTGATGCATCAATAAATATTTTAGTGGATTTGAAGTATATATGTGAATTATGCTTAGTATGAAAATTTTTTGTTTGTTTTGTTTTTTTTTGTTGTTTTTTTTACTAGGGATGGTATGATTTTCTGGTAGTTATTCACCACAGTTTTGGCAACTGAAAATAATGGGCTGAAATGCCAAAATAGTTTTATAAGGATCAAGGATGGTGCTGTTTATGAACCGCTTCTTTGACGTGTGTTGATGTGTTAGGGTTACGGTTCTGTTTCATGTAAATGTCAGTAGTGTGGAATGGATGAACTTTAGTGTGACGTTAAGTACAGTTTGTTCAGCTGAAATTGCAGCTTGTTATCAAAGAACTTTACTTTAACTTGTTTAATTTATCATCATTTAACCAAATTTATTACTGAAATATGATTTTTGGTTGTGCTTTTTGAAAATAAGTTTTAATTCTGGTTTCAGTGTTTCATTAAATATCATTTTGGTGCATGCCTGGTTTCTGGGACATGTTTTTCAAACAGATAATAGTTCTGTTTTTGAAGCTCGAAATATACATATAGGTGTACATAAGTGTTAAATAAATCTTGTGACTTGTGATTGTTCACATCACTATCAGCAAGTTAATTTTGTTTTATTCAGAGATAAAACCGTATCCTTCCCATGTATTCTTACCGATTTTGTTACCTTGGTAACTGAAGTCACATGATCGGGTGTTTTTATACTGACTCACTGTCCAAACACTCCCACACCTTCCTTAATTTTTAACAACTTTTTAAAGACCGTATTTAATCAAGGAACTGTTTTTCAGCACCGTTGGTGGAATGTGTTGTTCAGTATGTCTAACACGCATGAGTCACACCCCCAATGTCTAAAGAAAGATCTAATAAGGGAGTCTTTGCAAGAACACCACATGGTCTGCAAGTCGGTGAGCCACGGCTTTGTCATGCGCCACACACGCAGCGTCTCAGGCTGCCATGTGGACAGACGGTCGGCACAGTTGTGCCTCAGTGTGCAGCTGCGATCTGCTTTGCTCAATGGGACACGCACCCCTTTTCATACTCTTTACTTTTGTCTCTCATCAGCTGAGGTGTGTGTGTGTGTGTGTGTGTGTGTACATCAAGGTTTTGAGGGCGTATAACAGATTGTGTGTTGTGACTTTCTTGATGAAGATTAAAGAGAACAACTGAGTTCTTGCACTTTTTGTTATTTGCTTTGAAAGGGATTATAAAGGTTATAAGTCATTGTTGTCTGAGAAAATATTTGTTTGTTTAAAATGCCTGTTGGTTTTAATTAAAATAACCGTCTTTTTCTTTATATCTTCTGTGGAATAAACAGTGTTGGGGGTAACGCATTACAAGTAGCATGAGTTATGTAATCAGATTACTTTTTTAAGTAACTAGTAAAGTAGTGCATTACTTTTAAAAAATTGGTAGGAAATATGAGTTACTTTTCAAATAAGTAACTCCAGTTACTTTATTCCCATGTCTTGACTGACAGCTCTTGTGTTGCCATGTTGTGAGAAATAAGACGTTAATGCGCAGGCTCATCTCACATGCACAAAAACAGATTCAGTATTCCTCAAAATGAATAAAAACAGTCAAATGCAAACTCAGATTATTATATAAACCTGCAATAATTTATTATGTAAAATGAGACATATTTATGTATTTAATCCCATTTTATTAACCAATGTCTTTGCTACTGACCTTTGATGATCCAATTCAACAATACTGAGCAAAAATGTCACATTTGTTTCATTTTTGTTATTGCTGAATAGTGTTGAACTTGGGTGTTCAACACTATTCAGGGTGTTCATTTCACTTTTGTTGTGAAAGGGCTTTTACATTTGTAAAAGAAGAACGTTTTTTTTTATATTAAAAATAAACAACCAAGCCCTGCCCAGATTTAAAAAGTAACATAACACATTCCATAAAAAGTAACTAAGTACCGTAATTAGTTACTTTTTAGGGAGTTATGCATTACTTTTAAAAGTAACTTTCCCCAACACTGGGAATAAGTGGCGTGTGTTGGATTATTGAAATGATGGGCAAATCCCCAGCTTTGAATTTGAGGCTTTTCAGTCCAATTTAAATTCAGGTTCCAGTTTCTTCTGATGTGTGTGCATATTATCCAAGTTAAAGGCTTTTGAAACTGTTTTCCTTACAATTGGGACTATCAACCAATAATTTAATATGGATAATGTAAGTTATAATAACATATTCATTAAAAACAAATCTCAGATTCCCAGTTTATGTGGAAAAAAGCACATTTTGAGTCGCTTGTACAGTATTTGTTGCGACTGGCTGTTTATTACCTATTATGTGGTTTGATTGCTGTATACACTGTTCATTTTTATGTTTTTTTTTGTTTTTTTTTGTGATTTCTGTTCTGTCCAATTTTTAAGGTAATAAAACAGTATACCTAAACTTTGTATGGAGTACAATAGTCTTACACTGCGTTTAACCCTTAGCATTTCATTTAATATGATGGCATAGCAGTTGCACTTATCACTCGCTAGTGTTTGCATTTTCTGATTTGATGCACACACAAGCTTATATTCACTCTCTCTTTCCTTCTACAGGCACAAGTTAAGCTCTATTTGGACATTTTGAACTGAGTGAAAGAGGAAGAAACACTATACCAAAGGTAGGCCATTCTTATACATCCAGAAAAAAACTCTTAAAGGGTTACTCCACCCCAAAATGAAAATTTAGTCATTAATTACTTACCTCCATGTCGTTCCAAACCCATAAAAGCTTTGTTCGTCTTCGAAACACAATTTAAGATATTTTGGATGAAAACCGGTAGGCTTGTGACTGCCCAACAATTAACACTGTCAAGGCACAGAAAAGTATAAAAACATCGTCAGAATAGTCCATCTTCCATCAGTGGTTTAACCGTAACATTATGATGCTTCGATAATACTTTTTGTAGCTTCATAATGTTACGGTTGAACCATGGATGGCAGATGGACTATTCTGACGATGTTTTTTATACATTATGAAGCTTTACGAATGAAGCTTTTACGGGTTTGGAACGACATGGGGGTAAGTGATTAATGACAATTTTCATTTTGGGGTGGAGTAACCCTTTACAGTGATAACTCCAAGAAATCCAAGAGCCTTCGGACCCTCATAGACAGCAACGCAACTGACACATTCAAGGTCCAGAAAGGTAGTCAGCAATCATTAAATAGTAGTCATCAGTGGATCAACCATAATGTTATCCCTTTAAGGTCTGAACCCTTTTACAGACATTGTTTGGAAATGCTGGTGTCCCTTCTTGTGACATTTTTGTTTACATGCACAATAACAGAAAAAAAATGTGAAAAAATCAAATATTGCACAACAATAGTGTGCTTGACAAAAAGGAAAATATTCTGTGGTGACTGAAATGTCTCGTTAAACATTTGCATGAGAGATAATGTCTGCAGGAAGTTTGGTGACTGGTTTTTATTTCTGCAGCCTTTTTATCCCCAAGCTAACAGGAAGAATGTCTCGACAAAGATGTCCATTGTGTACAATACATGTGTTTTGAGAGTAACCATTGGAAGTGCAGAAATGTCTGAGATGAAGAATGGATAGGAAGTGAGGTTGGAAAAAATGATGGAGATTTGGGAGACAGAGTGGGTGAAAGTTTAGCATTCTGACACCACAGCTGGATTTTTGAGAATAATGCCAGGAATGAGTGCAACCATTTGAAGCCTTAGAAGATCTAGATAGCTCAGTGTTTAACATGGTGAATGAACTGAAATGTCTCTGGAAATGAGTTATTTTAAATTTATTTGGAGTGTTTGTGTGTATATGTTTGCGTTTACTGTAAAGATTAATTAAAAAATTTCCCAGCTGCTAAAATGTAACCATGCCCTCTCTGAAGACTGAACTCCAGTCTTGACCCACTTAAAATTGGATTCAGATAGGAAGTACACTTTTATACTTGCATTAGACTTGCACCTGTGCTTACAACTTAAACAAAATGAGTTAAAATAAAGACTAATTTTAAAATGCACAATTTTTCATTTTCTTAAAAATTTATAAATGGGTCAAGGACATAACACTTTCTCCTTTTTTAAAAAAAAAATAATTTATTCAAAAACACACAAAAAACACAATTCATATCGACCTTTACATTTACCTTTTCCATGGTTAGCATGTTTTAAATTTCTGAATGAAAAAAAGTCTAAGTAATTTAGTGTGAGAAAATATTTAAAAAATGAAAAAATAAAATCAAGTAATTTAGTGTGAGAATTTGAACCCTTTTTTCACAACATTTTGTATGACAAGTAATCAATGCAAGTTTAGTTAGGGAAAAATGTTGTAAAATGTCACATGGGGCAGTGTTACCAAAGTATGATGATATTTCTGAATTAATAATTTATGATATTTAAAAAACAAAAAACACTTGAGCAGTACAAAAAATTTAATTGAACAGTATATTGTGGCCATTCATATTTTTCATTGACCAAAATACTCCTTGTACACCTGAATGATTACAGGTCACTAGACATAAAACTATTATGAAGAGAACCGATATCACAAAATAGATATCATAGCTTGCAAAAAAATGATTGTGTTTTGCTAAATACTAAATGTTGCAGTAAATATTATTTTTGCAAGCTACAGTAGTGTGTGGAATCCTCAACGATCTGCTGATAACAGGCTATGTTTTTCATATTCCCTGTCCACAGCCTACAACTAGTTTAGAGTTCAGACTAAAAATAGTTTTAAAAATAACCTAAAGTATGTCCAGTTATACTCAGATGTTAAGACTCAGTGACATGAGGCTCTCAGGTGACTGGTTCTCACTTGCTGTCTCACCTTTGGTGTCTAGTTAAATTGGGTTGACATGTTTGGGATTACTCTTGGTCACAAACGTAACATATAGCTTCCATACTTACAGTGCATGGGCGCCTTTCTTTTCAACACTCTAACCAAACCAGCTGCCAGCTTGAAGGTCAAAGGTCTTGATGCAATGTTGAGTGTGTCAGTGTGCCTCCCAGGTCTCAGCAACATGTTTATTTTTTGGGGGGATGGACATGGCATTCTCAGCTGCTGGAGACAAGAAGGGTTTGAGACTTTTGTCATGTCTGTGTGTACAGCCTGACACGCAACAGGCCCTCACAAAGTTAGCAGCTGGCCAGTGCCACACAGTCCAACTGTACATGAAGTGCAAAAGAGGAACTATGTCAAATAATCAAATGCTCACCGTTGTCTGTGGAAGCAGTATGGGAGATGGTTGCATGCAAGGTGTGGAATAGAGGAAATGGATATCTGGAGTGCCATAGACACATTCACTTTCTTGTCATGCTTCCTTAACATACAGAAATGGAATAAATTATGTACAAATGTGCACATAAAATATATTCTAAATATACACAGTATATACACAGATACAAAGACAACATGTATGCTGTTGCGCAACTATTTCAAAATTGATTTAATCCCTGAACTAAGAACAAAAAACATTTGCCAGTATTTCGAAAAGAAAAATTGCAATTCTGTCATTAATTACTCACCCTCATGTCATTCCAAAACCAAGACCTTCATTCATCTTCAAATTAGATATTTTGCTGAAATCTGAGAGGTTTCTGACGTGTAACCCAGATGCGCTGCGCCTTGTTTACTCTCGTGAATGGTGGTGGAGACTGACAGAGAAGACTATCTTAGAAGAATATATTAATCGTTGAATAAAGCCATTATTGTTGTTTTCTTTGCACACAAAAAGTATTCTCGTAGCTTCATAAAATTACAGTTGAACCACTGATGTCACATGGACTATTTTAACCATGTCCTTACTTTTCTGGGCCTTAAACGTCTATTCCGGGTCAGAAAGCCAAATATCCAAATGTGTTTTCCGAAGATGAACAAAGGTCTTTCGCGTTTGGAATGACATGAGGGTGAGTAGTTAATGACAATTTTCATTTTTGAGTGAACTATCCCTTTGAGTATTGGAATACTTAGAGCAATGTATAATTTTTTATGAGAAACAATACTTAAGTCAAGTCAAGTCAAGTCATCTTTATTTATATAGCGCTTTTAACAATACAGATTGCGTCAAAGCACTTAACAGAATCAAATTGGAGGATAGAGTGTCAGTAATGAATAATGATAAGATTAAACAATCAATTTTGTTAATTTTCAGTTATAGGCATTTCATTATTGAATTCAGAGATGGCATTGTCTAGCTCAGTTTAGTTTAAATAGTATCTGTGCAATCAAATCGACGATAATTGCTAGAAATTAAGTGTCCCCAACTTGTAACTACATTGTATAAAAGTGATAGCTGCATTGATTCATTGAGCCTTTTTGTCTATAGTTAGCACTTAGCAGACTATTTAATTAAGTGAGTCTGAGATCAAATCAGTTGCTGGTTTGCAGCTGTATGTTCTGCTTTATCACAGTTATGCCTATGAAATACTTGCTTATTACATCTGGATGAAGTACAGAACTGGAGGATTTGCTGACATTTAGGTCACAGTTGTCTGCATAGTGGAAGGCTCTGCATGCATCCATTAAATGAATGTTCTTTATTGCAGATCAAAGCCCCAAAAGCCTACCCTTAGTGCCGCCCATGAGTGACAGTAGGCACAGACTAGTGGGCATAATATGTGTGATGGGATGCAGTAAACAAGCAGTAATTATGTTGTGGAATATGACAGGTCATAGATCCCCACTATAATTGTTCAAGTGCAGAAGGGTTGGGAGGGGTTTCATTTCTAACATTACATGATGTAGGAGTTCAACGGTCTGATGGCCTGCAGGAAAAAGCTGTCCTGCAGCCAGCTAGTGCAAGACCTGATGCTGCAGCACTGTCTGTCTAATGGAAGCAGTGAGAACAGAGGCTATAGTCTCTGGTGGTACTTAAAGAGCTGCAGTTCCTGACTGAACTCATAAATAGCTCATTCTAGGGCCATCACATGGGATATCTGGCATTCCAGGGCTTTCTTCTGTCTTCATAGACTAAGTACTCATTTCTTCATTCTTCATATTTCCTCTTGGGTATCAGTTTCAGACTCTGCATTATGTTGCAGATGACGTTTTTTTTTTTTTTTTTTTTGCATGGTGCAGCATGTTTGGGTGTTCAGACTTTTGACTTCACATTTCAAGCCACCTGGGACCGCAGTAAAGGGGATTGCTTGCTCATCTTGCCCTGAAGCTACACACACGTATTTCAGACACTTACACACACACCAAAGAGAGTGGGATACCTGACAGTCAGCACTATCCGTAAACATGTGCCTTTTGGTTGTTGTTTGAGTCAGGATGTGGCAGATATATACAGATGAAGAATAGCAGAGTAGAACATCTGGAGGATACAGCTCATGGAACCACTTTAATCTACTTTTACTCTCCACTGAAGAAAAAAAAATCACATACCAAGTCTGTTTTTAAAGACCAATCAAAATTGTTGATGTTTCTGAACTCAGCACAGAGACCATTCATCATGCAGACTCTCTGTTTTAAGACTTGCATCAAAAGCTCTGATGTAAGATGAGGAAAATTGTTTCAAATGAGCGGGTTGCCTCACAGGAGCTGATATATTAAGATCATATGACCAGCTCACTACTCACTTTATCTCAGTAACCCTCATTATAGGACTCTTTTGCTTGTTGCACCCCTATATTATTCCAAACCCATGAATTCTTTCTTCAGTGAAACTAAAAATGATAGATTTTTTTCCATAAAACAGTTCATGGTGACCACAGCTGTTAAGGTCCAAATATGACAAAACATCCCACCATTAAAATATAGCTGTTAATATTTTTCTCCTAATGTCAACTTGGGTCACCATTTGGATAATTTTGGTTAAAGGTTTGCAAATATCCTTGTTTCAACCCTAAATTAACATATCTGGTAACAAATGTCCCCTAAAGGTTCCTGGATGTTTGCTGGAAGTCCTCCAAATGTCATACTTCAATGTTCTTTTAATGGTTAAAGAGATACTCCAACAAACAAATTAAATTCTCTCTCATTCCAAATGTATATGAATTTCTTTCATCAGTGGAGCACAAACATTATTTTTAGGAAAATAATCCAGCCTTGTGACTCCATATAATGCAAATGGACATGTTCTTCAAAGTTTACAAAAACCACACAAAATGACACAATCCGTTTAACTCCAGTTGATGAATTAGTGTCCTCTAAAGCAAAAATGATAGGTGTCTGTAATAAAAATATTAATGTTATAAACTTTTTGGACTATAAACCATAGTTTCTGACTAACTGTCAATTGCAGGTTAATGAGTTCATGCTGGATGCGACGTGATGTAAGTGCATTGTGAAGCTTGCACGATGAGTGAGAGGACCATCACTAATGCGAGTTTCACAACATGCTTTTTCTAATAATCTTAATTTGTCTTCTACAGAAGAAAGTAAGTCGTATACTGGGGCGGCATGAGGATGAGTAAATTATTTCATTTTTGGGTGGAGTAAAGAAGTCTACATAAAGATGTTGGATATTCAGGGGATGTTGTGTCAACCTTTTTTAGTCAGCTGGGATGTCTGTAGATTCTACAGTATTGGCGCAAGCTTATATTATTATGTGTCAGTGAAGTTGGTGTTTAAGATATTTTGGCTCGCTGTGTCAGACAGAGTGAAGGTCAGACTACGGAAAACGACACACCTTTTCCCTGGCGAACTTTGGACTTGTGTGGCTCCTGTATGAAAGGAGCTCTTTCACTGGGCCACCGGCTGTGCATGTGCGGGTGTGTGCTTTTTGTGCCATTTGGATAGCCAAAGGATATGACGTGAAGTGCTGAGTGAGAATCAATCCACAACCTAATTAAATGTCTTAAGGCGGCATGTCAAGTGTTTCTCACAATTTTTTTCCTCTTTCTCTCTCTCTCCTACTGCCTTTCCCTCTATATCTGCCTTATCTGTCTATTTCCTATGATTCAAACAAGATCTGCTTTTCTGAAGAAAAGGAAATTAGGTGATGCACTGTTTTTCATAGGGCCTGAAAGAATTTGTGTAACTTAAAACTCCTTTATACCTGTGTATGCTTGATGAATATACACAAACTTAAATGTCACAGCAACATGCAGCACAATGACTGACAGCTGTCAGATGTACTTCGGAGGGGTTTGACTTGTTCCTGGATGCTGAAATATGTTCACACCTTCCTCCAGGATTCATAGTTATCGCTGTATGAGGAACCATCCTCAGAATAACAGTGAGCGTATTCTCTGAGTTGGCGGTTCGTGGTAGCCGACATTTGGCTCAGGGCTGTTTTGATCAGTTGTTCAAGTGACTCAGTGTTCACTTTCATTTCAATACAAAGTGACTCTGTGCCTGCACTACAGATATATTTAGAAAAATTCTCTCCAGTTGTCCCTCTGTTTTCAGTCTTTGCAGAAAATGGTTCGATAACGTCTTTAATACAGAGACATAATGGGAAGCTGTGGAGATGAAATGAGCAATGAGAAGGAGACAATTCTGCAATAAGTGAAAATGTGAAATTAATAGTGTCCAGTTCTCTGGGTTTCAGAGAAAAGATAAGAAAGATAGACTGCAGTGCAACAGACATATAATGTGAAGGAACCAGTGTGGTGTAAAGTGTGGTATTGCATTGATGCATTTGATCAAATATATGTGTATATAATTTGAATATATGGGTATGTATGTGTGTATGTGTATATATATATATATATGTATGTACATGTTTTATTTCTTTATTTATCTGCCAATAACAGAGAGAGTTGTTAAAATAAAATGCAAACCCAGTATGGTTCTTACTCGAATATTTTTAAAACGATTTTAATCAAATAGACTAATACTAACAAAAAAAACATATTGTTTGTATCACTTTAGCTTGGGATAGTTCACCCAAAAATGAAAGTTTGTCATTTGTCTTTTGTTCATCTTCAAAACACCAATAGATTTGTATTTTTCATTTATTGGAAGTCTATATAATCAACATTTTCAAGCTTTGAATAAAAAGACCAGAAGACATTATAAAAGTAGTCCATATGGACAGACAGATTTATTATAGGCTTTTATTGTCATCACGTCTAAGCTTCTGTTTACCATATTTGTTATGCATTACTGAATTTTTAAATGTGAATAAATGCCTAAATTAAATCTGTTGGTCATTTTTAGTGAGATTTAAAGATGAAAACGGAGGAGAAAGGCATCAGTAAATCCATATACTGTACATTGTCAACAGCTACTAACTCGCATCAGTTCCTGTATGTGATTCTTTCAAATATACTGGATCAAATATATAATATATATAATATAATTTATTTTATTTTTTTTGTAAAATGTAAAAAATATGTGTATATATATATATATATATATATATATATATATATATATATATATATATATATATATATATATATATATATATATATATATATATATATGTATATATATATATGTATATATATATATGTATATATATATGTATATATATATATATGTATATATGTATATATATATAAGATGTGTGGGAAGTCATGCCCTCACAGAGTGTTTTTTGGGCTTATTTTAGAATTCACTGCAATTACTGGGTCATTCTCTTGATTCAGCAAATACATCAGCTCAGGACTTGATGATAGATTACACATAGCAGTGTGTGTGTTTGTGTGAGTGAGGTAGAGGAAAACGGTGAGCAGTCAAAAGAGTGGTGAATCGGCTAGTGTGAGTAAACATTCTTAATATGTTTTATGAATGTCTTGCATACTGGTTTTTAACTGTACTTTTGTGTGACTGTGCTAAATAGAGGAGACCCTCAGGTTGCATTCTCTTCTCTCACTGTCCTCTCTTTCACTCTGCTCTTAAGATGCTTCATTTTTTTTCTCTCTCTCTTCCTTAGAGAGCTAATCTCTGTCCCACTGCACTATACAGGAATGTTGTCATATGCCATTTTCCCTCAGAGACTGTCTGCCATGACACACATACAGTAATTTAATGTTTTAATTGAGGATATTTTCAGAGCTTCACAATTGCTCAGCACACGCGATATGATGCTATTTCTGTCTAGGGCGTGAGCTGCGTTCAGCTGTGATTTACACTGAGTGATGATGGCGTTGAAAGTGTCTTCTGCTCCAGATGCTTCATTTGTCAGTCTGCAAGTTAATAATTATTAATTCTACTTTCTAGTTTATAATTACTCACCAGGCCTCAACCATAATATTTTTTTATTTTTTATATATATATATATATATATATATTAGTGCTGTCAATCGATTAAAAAATGTAATCGCGTTAATCACAGTCATGGACTGTGATTAATCATGATTAATCGCAAATTTAAAATACTAGGATTTACCTGTAAATGTGTTGAAAAAGAAATGCATGACAAACTAGTTTAAGGAAACAGAACCTTTCACACTTCCGCCAGGGATGAGACATAATCCTTATTATTTTTTTTATCATTATTCTTTTGTTTTTATTCAGCCATTATCAGCCTTTATACTGGCAATAAAACGTTTACCAAGCCACATCGCTTCAATCCCAGGATACATTTACCCAAGTATTATCGGAAGTATTTCTAAATAAATACAACAAAACATTTCTTGCGACCTTACATTTAAGTATTATGACAAAATACATTATGAAGAAGATTTGGACCTGTTCTGCAGGTGCATTAGAGCTAACATTAGCATCATGCTACATAAGACAATTTATTAGATTAATAGTAGGGCTACACTTTTACTCAGAACTCACTTCAAACCACCATCGAGTGTTTGTAATAACTTCCTTTACTGTTGTTAAAATATGCTATTTATAGCCTTTTATATCACTCCACAAATTAGCATTTCAGATGTACACATTCAACTCAAGAAAATAACATACAAACCGTATCTATCGTAATCGTGTGTTTATTATCTTATATAATCTATAGTGGCTGTTGACATGTTTATTTCTGCTGTGTAAAAGCCTTAACATGTATGCTCTGGCTGAAACTCACGTTGTTTGTGATGTTACAACCGCCTCTCCTTTCTTAAGTTGCCAGGGATACATTCCAAGTGTAACACACATTAGTAAAAGGATCTATTTTAATTTTTATTTGTCTATATACACTTTGGGTGTCTGCGGTACATTATAAAAGTAGCACAAAAAAACGCAACCCACGGCTCCGTAATTTTTTCCCGCGACTGTATTTTCAAAATAGCCCACTTGTCGCTGCCCTGGCAACACTGGTTGGCTGTACCCTCATCACACAATGATAGATAACCTTCCACGCTGCGATGACGGCAAGAAGTTGGAGCCAAACCTTATCAAACAATCAATTTGCGTTAAAAAAATATTAACGCATTACATTTATTTGATTAATCACATGCGTTAACGCGTTAACATTGACACCCCTTACATATATAATATATCTATATATCTATATATATATATATATATATATATATATATATATATATATAATATAGTAGTGTTCAGAATTATTGGTACTCTTGGTAAATATGACCAAAGAAGGCTGTGAAAATTAATCTGCATTGTTAATCCTTTTGATCTTTTATTTAAAAAATTCACAAAAATCTAACCTTTCATCGGATAATAAGAATTTAAAATGGGGGGAAATGTCATTATGAAATAAATGTTTTTTCTCAAATACACGTTGGACACAATTATTGGCACCCCTAGAAATTCTTATGAGTAAAATATCTCTGAAGTATATTCCCATTCATATTCACAATTTTGAGCACTGATTATGAGCATGAAATTATCCAGCCATGGCTTCCTGTTTCACAGAAATATAAATAGGAGGGAAAACAAAGCCCAAATTCCCTAAATCATCCATCACAATGAGAAAAACCAAAGAATATATTTCTGATGTGCAGCAAAAAATAATTGAGCTTCACAAATTAGTGAAGTGGCTTTAAGAAAAGAGCTAGAGCAGTGAAAATTCCCATTTCCACCATCAGGGCAATAATTAAGAATTTCCAATCGACATAAAATGTTATGAAACTGCCTGGAAGAGGACAAGTGTCTATACCGTCCTAATGAACGGTGAGAAGGAGAGTTGGAGTGGCTGAAGACTGTCCAAGGACCACAGCTGGAGAATTGCAGAAAATAGTTGAATCTCGGGATCAGAAAAAAATTGTCAAACAGCACCTACATCACCACATGTTGTTTGGGAGGGTTTCAAGAAATTCTGGTAGCTCTTCCAAAAACAAAACTCCAGCATATTCAGTTGTCAGATACGACTGGAACTTCAAATGGGACTGGCTTCTATGGTCAGATGAAACTAAAAAACGAGCTTTTTAGCAGCAAAAACTCAAGATGGGTTTGGTGAACACAGGAATAAAAAGTACCTCATGTGTACAATGAAATATACTGCTGTATTTTTTATGTTGTGGACCTATATTTCTGCTGGAGGTCCTGGACATCTTGTTTAGACACATGGCATCATGTATTCTGTCAAATACCAACAGATAAAAGGTCACACTTTATATTAGGTGGCCTTAACTATGTACTTACATCAAAAAAATAATACATTGTACTTATTGTGTTCATATTGTATTGCAAAACACTTTCTGCTATTGAGGTGGGATACTGGTAAGGTTAGGGACCGGTTTGGTGGTTTGGGTAGGTTTAAGGGTGTGTTAAGGTGTAGTGTAATTATAAATGTAATTACAGAAATTAATTACAGATGTAACTACATATAGGTATTTTTAAAAATGTACAATGTAAAAACATGTATTTACACAAAAAGTGCATTGTATCAAATGATTCATTTAAACATTCGTAATAGTACATAATAGTTAAAAAAAAAAAATCAAAAAGTGACTGACTCTGTTAGAAATCTTATAATGGGCCATGTTTGGATCTTGGTACAATAATCCAAATTATATGGGATTATATAATGTGAGCGCAGCTACATTAGTGTCCACGAGAGGGCGACCACCGCCTTACACCCTCAAATCTCCATTCTAATGAGGTCATTACTAACACACCCAACATTCATGTGATTACATTATATGGGATATAATAGAGGTTTCAAAAAGTATTGAATAAAAGGGTGCCGTTAATTGTGGCCAATGTACTGTATATTAGAGAAAAACCTTTATTTCATAATGATATTTCCCCCGTTGTAAATTCTTATTATCCAATGAACGGTTAGATTTTTGTGAATTGTTTTTAAATAAAAGATCAAAAGGATTAACAATGCAGATTAATTTTCACAGCCTTATTTGATCATATTTACCAAGGGTGCCGATATTTTTGGCCATGATTGTACGTGTGTGTGTGTGTGTGTGTGTGTGTATACATACATACATGCATACATACATACATACATACATGCATACATACATGCATGCATGCATGTTTTTTTGCTGTTGCCGCTGTTCCATATGTGCCACCTGCAGTCAGAGAGGGAATTTGTTTTCATTCAGCCTGTGTGCTGTTTTTGTTTCGTGCAGATAGCCTGTTTTATGTAGTATAGTTTCACAAAATTTGAGTCAGACCATCCTGTTTTTGCTTCAAATTTTGAAATTATACAGTGTAACTCAGACTAAAAAATTAGTTTTGTTATTTGACACATTTCAGTTTCACAAAAAAAATTGTGCAGCATTTTTTCCAAGTAATAGTGCATCGTGAAATCAGTATTGTGAATTGTATCGCATTGTGAGTTGAGTAAATTGTTACATTCCTAATAATAAGAGCTAGTAGGGAAGAGCCGTTTCAGCACTTGTCATGAATGGTTTTTCATGCCCCAAATTCATGTGCTTCCCCCCTCACGTCCTCACAGAGCCTATTCTTCACCTTGTGTAACACATCACAAGAGTTGAGTCTGAAGAATAGATGTGTGGAAAGCGGAGCTAAAAACACCCACTGCTCTACCCACTCAAATTTTAACCTCTTTTAGTGAAACATCCATTCATTTCTCCCCATGCAGATCACAATCAGACATTTGTATGGCAGTACAGTAACACATTCTTTAAATGTCTTAATATGACATGGTCAAAGGTCATAGGTAGGTTTTTTGGTCTGATGTGACTGATGTGTTCGTAAAGCATTTACAGGAGTGTTGTGTTAAAACGGCTGTTACTGCTGGTTATGAAAATGAAGTGAGTCAGTAAAAAGCTCCCTTTGTTTCTGCAGAATGTGTTTTTATCTGGGAAAAACAGATGTACAGAGTTGAGAAACAAGAAAAAGGAATGGATTTAGTGTGTCAGTGCAGTCTAAGTCTTCTTTCTGCTATTTAACTGATTCAAAGTCAAAACATAACTGTGGATCATAAATGTATGTGGTCATATCTGACAACATTTTATTAAAAGTTCAATAGAAAGTTTTAAATCTCAATGCAGATATGTTTATTTTAGTACAACATGTAATACCAGTCTAGACACTACTAAACTACAAAAAGTGTTTGTAATTATTCAAATGTACTGAAATTTCAGTACTTATATTTTACATTTGGTTATGCTCTGGAGATAATAGAATGAAGAATATGTGTATAATATATATATATATATATGCATGCATGCATGCATGCATACAGGTCCAGGTCAAAAGTTTGTAATTAAATTTATTTTTTGTTTTTTTAATTTTGAAAAAAGTCTCTACTGCTCACAAAGTCATATTACGTTTTGTTAAGCTTATATTGTAACTGACCTGAACAAAATTAATTATCAAATTATGTCAGGCATATTTGAATGATTATGACAGGCTTAGTATAGCATCTAACTGTTCAGGTCATCACCCCTCAAAGCTTCATTTTCTTAATGGAAAAAAAATACTTTTTTGTTGTTATTTAGTTGTTTATTTTGTATATTTGAAATAAATATGACCCAGTCATGTACTTGACAGATGTGAGTGCTGTGTACCACTATTACTGCAGGGAGGAGGTCATGTGAAATCTGTTTGTCTTGACATTAGTCTGCTTTGCTGTTGTAATATCAATGTGTGCTCAAGACTACTGGAGAGGACACACACAAACATTTCTCGTTTTTATGCTGAAGTGTTAAGTTAATTCAGAAGTTGGCATCTGCTGGAAAGTGATTTATTAGATTTGAGTAGCACTCAGATCCCTGGGTTGTGTGTGTTTTGCCATATGTCATGTGTTTGGGTAGGGATGAATAATAACATTAGCACACATGCCACTTGTGTGTGGGGGGGGGGGGTGTGGGTGTTTATTTGTGGCCAAGCTCACAAGCACATTTGTGTGTGTTTGAGCAAGAGGTCAGGGAGGTAAAAGTGGCAGCTGTAGTGTTTCTCGTTGTTCTGCTTTGACACCGTCTGTGTGTGTTTGAAAGAGTGAGACTGTGCACATGGAAAAGGGTGGTAGCCTGTTCACCCCTCTTCCTTTTCCTGTCCCCCTCCTTGGCCAGCCATGATGTCATATTTAGCCTCATAGAAGGAGTGTGTGTGTGTGTGTGTGTGTGTGTGTGTGTGTGTGTGTGTGTGTGTGTGTGTGTCAGCCAGAGAACAGCTGCTGGAGGGTGGTGGGAGAGCCTTGACAGAACAGCTCGCGGGGGAAATGAAGAATTCTGTACATCCTGGACATTTCCTGTCTTTCCCTCTGTTCCTCCTCCTTTCTTTTTCTCTTTCTATCATTTTCACTCATTCTTACACGAGTCACCCTATGAACATCTACTATTTCATGACTTTATGAAATGCTATAAGCACAACAATCCACTGATTTGAATGCTTGAAATATATTTTCATAATTATGAATTATGAGCATATTCCTTTTAGAACATTTATTATTTTATTTGATGGTTTGTGTGTATTAAATGCACTACCATTCAAAGAGTTTCATCAAGGCTGAATTTATTAACATATTATTATTCATGATAAAATATTATTACCATTTAAAATATTTTTTCTTTGCGAATGTATGTTAAAATGTCATTTATACCTGTGATGCCAAGCCAGTAAGTTTAAAAGAACAAGTTTAATTTATTTGAAATGGACATTGTACTTATGTACTGTCACTCTTGATCAATTTAATGCATCCTTGTGGAATTAAAACCCTAAATTGGTTGCATAAAAACATTTATTTTCATGTAAAACCGTGTCAGTGATGCTTGGTTACTGCTTTTTTTTTTTGTTCACTGCTGAGAGCAGGCCATAACCTTGACGATAAGTAGAGCAGTAGCCATTTTGCTTTGCATTGTTCCACCCTGTCATATTCACAACATTCCAACAGACACTTGTTTATTCATATATTATAAAGCTTTAAATGGCACAGTTCAGTTAATTAGCACATACAGATATACTTTGTTTAATAGAAGTCTCTTTGAAAATATCACAAAATATAAAAGGCATTCATTTCATAGAATAAAGCGCAGATTTTTAGATTGTGTGTAGTGGCAGATGAAATATGAAGGATGAATTTGTCTACATTTTGTACTTCACCATTTTGTGTGTGTGAGAGAGTTTAGCAGAGCTTAGTCTAAACCAGCAGCTGTTAAGCAACAGGGTGCCAAGATAACACACCTCTCTAATTTCCCTCTGCTCTCGCTCTCTATCTCCACCGATTTATTTTTTATTTTTTTCCATTTTCAGCTGTTCCATAATTTTGCAAAATCTCCTTTTGTCCCATACTCTCCCCTCTCATTCCCTCTCTCTCTTTTTATTTATCCTCTTTGTACTTGACTGATTATGCAGAGCCGTGGCCGTTTGCAGTAGAGTGACTGAAGGCGTCATTAGCATCCTGCTGTTCTGAAAGCAGTGAGACAGAGCACGGAGTTAGAATGATATATTTGCAAGACTCGGTCTACTGAATTAAGCACCTTGTTGAACTGAACCGCCTCTGATTTGTATCTTGTCACTGGACTTGCATATGCAAAGACTGGAAGATACAGCTCACCCAATGGGGTCTGAAAACATCTTATAATAGTAATGGTTAAAACGTTCAGTTTGTTGTCTCCTGCCGACCAGTGATCCGTTAGAGTGGATGTCAGTAGGGCTGTATTGTAAGAAAACAAAGGCACCAGGACTCTCCAAACCCAAACACAGATTCTGAAGAGACTCTCACAGTGATAGTACATGAGGTTGGCACAATATTTATGCAGTTAAGATAATCTCAAGGACATCTGGAGAACCAAACACATGGTCTTTTTACTCAATGTCTAAGCGCTGTAACTACCCATAATATTTAATTAGCTGTTAGAAATGCATTACAGCTTAAATTATTTTTTTAATAGAAATTAATACTTTTTTTATCAAGGATGCATTAAATTGATCAAAAGTAACAGTAAATACATTTACAAAATATTTTTAAATATATTCAGAATGTTCTTTTGAACTTTCTATTCCTCAAAGAATCAAGAAAGAAATCTCCGATTCCACAGAAATATGAAGCAGCACTGTTTTCGACATTGATGATAAGGAATGTATCTAAAGCAGCAAACTGGCATATTAAATCGGCAAGGATCATGTGACACTGAAGACTGGAGTGATGGTAGCTTTGCCTCACAGAAATAAAGTACATTTTATAATTTACTCAGTTATTTTAAATTGTAATAATATTTCACAATATTACTGTTTTTTTGAACAAATAAGCCTTGGTGAGCAGAAGAGACTTATTTCAAAAACATTTAAAAAGTTATACCAGTCCCAAACCTTGGCAAATTGCTGTTTATTTTGACTTTGGTATAGATTAGTATACGTATTCCTGGAATATGTGATTCTAATTTCTGATCAAAATATTTTCTATGTATGTAAAAAATGACTGTGAATTTAGCGGTGAAAGACTGTAAAAATGCTACCGTAAAAACCTGTAAAATGGTTAACGGTAAGTTCCCCGACTATACGGTGAAAAGCTGTATTGGATATTACATGTAATTTTACAGTAGTATACCCTTTTTGGAAGTAGAAAAAGAATGTACGGTTATTTACTGTAAATAATACAATGCAAACCGTAAAATACATTGCGTTTCAAATTCGATGTTTTTTTTGTTTTGTTTTTTGTTATTGTTGAAATAACTGTTTCTTCTCAGTTTTTTCTTATCGGTTGTGTACATTAGGGTTGTATGATACACCTAATGTCGTTAAATTATTGTTTTTCTTTTTGCATTATTTTCAGCCTATAGTGCACAACACAATGAAATTGCCACAACAAAACACATAGGACTAATTTCGTGTTGTGCAAATTTTGCTGTGTTGCTGTTTATTTCCATTGTGTTGTGCTACTTTCGTTGTGTTGCAGCTTGTTTCCGTTGTGTTGCTATTTTTTCTGTTTTGTTGTGGAGATTTTGTTGTGTTGTGCACTACTGGGCCACCATAGGTTTTTTTCTACTGATAGTGAAAGTGAATCTGTCTGTCATTAACATGTCTCTATGCATGTGACTCATTTGTGACTCATCTAGTAGTTGTTCACCAAAGTTCATGTTTTGTTTCATTCACCCAACCCTGACTCAGCATGAAAAGCCTAATACATGCTTACACACATGCTGACTCAAATGTTTTACTCGAGTTGTGTCTGAGTGCAGCTACATTAGTGTCCACGAGAGGGCGACCACCGCCTTACACCCTCAAATCTCTATTCTAATGAGGTCATTACTAACACACCCAACATTCATGTGATTACAGCGTTTCCAGTTTCTCATCTAAAATATGATTACATTGCATTGAAACATTAATATTGATCTCAGAGTTGTGTTTTGTTTATCTGTGTGCTTGATGCAGTGCATTTTGAGTAACAAGTATAATACTTATCAGTAACCTAGGAGTGCTTTGATTAATGTTGATACATTAGTCAGTAATGAGCAATACTGAACAGTAATGAGCAAGAAACACACTAGAAGATACAGCAGGGTTTACCATGGTAATGATGGGGGTGAAAACTGATAGTGGGAGATCTAGAGAAGGTTGCTATAGCAACTATGCCAGTCTTTGAGACAGAGCTGAGGTTGCCATAACAACCACATCACACCCTCTCAGAAGGCAACCTTGAAATAATGACTTACTTTACACGGAGATGAACACTGGAGGTGTCTGACAGAGAATGCATAAAGATAACGAAGAAAAAAAGGTTTTTGTTTTTCTCAAATATGCTAGACTGACAGATGTTGTCCTTTGGGATTGCAGTGTCAAATGCAGGTCGGAAGGTGTCACATCACAACCCTCATTTAAACGAAAGATTCAAGGGTGTCCGTGATGATGTGAGATAAGGAGAGGGAAATTAATATCATATACTGGGTGACAAAAGTGGAAATCAATCAACATGACAACCTTTGATGTACATCGTCCTTCAAATGAATCAACACCTAATTGTGTTGACAAGACACTTCAAAGCCAACACGTCATTCTTGAAATGTTGGTTCTTTGTCAGCAGGCTGTAATATCTGTGATGTTGTGTGTGTTTAGACATGCGGCTGTCTGTTGTTGACTGTATCATGTACTGAGGTGGTGTGGGTGTGTTTGTGTTTGTGTGTGTGTGTGTGTGTGTGTGTGTGTGTGTGTGTGTGTGTGTGTGTGTGTGTGTGTGTGTGTGTGTGTGTGTGTGTGTGTGTGTGTGTGTGTGTGTGTGTGTGTGTTACAGCAGATATGGAGCAGGTGTCAGATGATGAGTTGGACCATGCTGCTGAAGAAGACAGCGATAAGGAGGACCAGGATCTGGACAAGATGTTTGGTGCCTGGTTGGGAGAACTGGACAAACTCACACAGGTGACACTTACACTCAGTCACTCAGTGTGATGTTGTGATGAATTACATATTGAATATGAATACACCCCCATCACCCCCATAATCTTGAATATGATGTATTATCTAAACTTTGGGGACTTTTCTCAGCAAATATTGATATTGAATAATGTAATTAATTCCATTTTAGGGATGCATAAAATTTTACCATCTGAGTTGTGATTATGTTTGGCGATTTATTTAAATTTTTTAGTATCAGTATAGGTCAGTATTGTATATTTAACTGTACATGTTCATTTTCTCTATTTTCACATCAGATTACCTTTTCATCTTCTAAAGCAGTGGTTCTCAACCAGGCAACTACGGTCATTTTATGTATAAGAATTTTTACGTATTTATTTATTTCATTTTTACTGGAAACTGTCCTCAGAAAACTGAATATACAAGATCCTAATTTAAAAATGTTATTTTAAAAGTGATTTTAAAATATTTCTAGACCTACAAATGATATGTAAATTAAAGGAATAGTTCGCCCAAAAATTAAAATTGTCATAATTTACTCACCTTCATGTTGTTCCAAACCTGTATAAGTTTCTTTATGTTGAATCAAAAAGTTTGAGAACCACTCAAACGTGAAAATTATTTTCAGCCAGAATTTAGTATTCTATTACTATTTTCTATACTATTCTATACTAAATTCTGGCCGAAAATAATTTTCACGTTATGACCTCTAACTGATAAACAGCCGATATTAAAATGTTATACTATTTTGACTACATAAATTAAATAACACATTTAAAAATAATAATCATGATTTTAAATGCTACAAGGGAATTTATGCATCACATTATAATGTACAGTATGAAAAAAATGTAGGCCTATATATTAATGACATTAGATCAGTGGTTTTCAAACTTTTTGATTCGACATAAAGAAACTTATACAGGTTTGGAACAACATGAAGGTGAGTAAATTATGACAATTTTAATTTTTGGGCAAACTATTCATTTAATTTACATATCATTTGTAGGTCTAGAAATATTTTAAAATCACTTTTAAAATAACATTTTTAAATTAGGATCTTGTATATTCAGTTTTCTGAGGACAGTTTCCAGTAAAAATGAAATAAATAAATACGTAAAAATTCTTATACATAAAATGACCGTAGTTGCCTGGTTGAGAACCACTGCTTTAGAAGATGAAAAGGTAATCTGATGTGAAAATAGAGAAAATGAACATGTACAGTTAAATATACAATACTGACCTATACTGATACTAAAAAATTTAAATAAATCGCCAAACATAGATAATACATCATATTCAATTGTATTGTATTGATGTGTTGTATTGCTGATTATGTTTATGATTTGTCTGTCACGTCTTACCTGATCACCTTCCCCTGTCTCTCTGTAATGTAGAGTTTGGATGACGGGCGTCCTGAGAAAGTGCAGAAAGCTCCTCTCAGACAGGAAACAAACCTTGCCAATTTCTCCTACCGTTTCTCTATGTACAACATCAACGGTTAGACTACACCCAGAAACACACCACCTCTGATTACTCAGCATTCATTATCACTCAAAATCCCACTCAAAACGCCTTCACATGCATCTGATATGGTGGTGTTGCGGCATGCTGCAGTTTTCATGGATTATCATTAAACCACCAGCATAACAGCAGAATGCTTGTAATTATAGTTTAGCATGCACAAAAACTGCAGTTGAAAAGTTTCAGGTCTTTTTATGTTTTTGAAAGAAGTCTCTTTTGCTCACCAAGGCTGCATTTATTTGACCAGAAACACAGTACAAAGAGTAATAATGTGAAATATTATTCAAATTTAAAATAACTTTTCTATTGCAATATATTTTAAAATTTTAAGTTATTCCTATTATGCAAAGCTGAAAAAATAAAATAAAATTCAGCAGCCATTACTCTAGTCTTCAGTGTCACATGATCCTTCAGAAATCATTCTAATTCTCATTGTGGAAAAAAAGTTTAGAAGAACAGCATTTATTTGAAATCTTTTTAACAACAAATACTATCACTTTTAATCAATTTAATGCATCTTTGCTGATTTAAAGTGTTAATTAACGCAAACTTTTGAACGGTAGCATACTTGAATTACAACCCAAATTCTGGAAATGTTGGGACGTTTTTTAAATTTGATTAAAATGGAAACTAAGAGACTTTCAAATCACATGAGCCAATATTTTATTCACAATAAAACATAGATAAAATAACATGTTTAAACTGAGAAATTTTACAATTTTATGCACAAAATGAGCTCATTTCAAATTTGATGCCTGCTACAGGTCTCAAAATAGTTGGGACTGGGGCTTGTTTACCATGGTGTAGCATCTCCTCTTCTTTACACAACAGTTTGAAGACATCTGGGCATCAAGGTTATGAGTTTCTGGAGTTTTGATGTTGGAATTTGGTCCCATTCTTGACTGATATAGGTTTCCAGCTGCTGAAGAGTTTGTGGTCGTCTTTGACATATTTTTCATTTAATGGTGTGCCAAAAGTTCTCTATAGGTGAAAGATCTGGACTGCAGGCAGGTCAATTCAGCACCCGGACTCTTTTACTACGAAGCCATGCTGTTGTAATAGCTGCAGTATGTGGTTTTGCATTGTCCTGCTGAAATACACATCATCTGGAGGGGAGCATATGTTGCTCCAAAACCTTTATATACCTTTCAGCATTCATAGTACCTTCCAAAACATGCAAGCTGCCCATACCATATGCACTTATGCACCCCTATACCATCATAGATGCTGGCTTTTGAACTGAATGCTTCCCTTTTGCATGATAGAGCTTTAGTTGGCATCTGCAGATGGCACGGCGGATTGTGTTTACCGACAGTTGCTTCTGGAAGTATTCCTGGGCCCATTTAGTAATGTCAATTACAGAATCATGCCGATGAGTGATGCAGTGTCGTCTGAGGGCCCGAAGACCACGGGCATCCAACAAAGGTCTTCGGCCTTGTCCCTTACGCACAGAGATTTCTCCAGTTTCTCTGAATCGTTTGATGATGTTATGCACTGTAGATGATGAGATTTGCAAAGCCTTTGCAATTTGACATTGAGGAACGTTGTTTTTAAAGTATTCCACATTTTTACTCACTTTTTACTCACTCTTTCACAGATTGAAGAGCCTCTGCCCATCATTACTTCTGAGGGACTCTGCCTCTCTAAGACATCCCTTTAATATATTAGCTAATCATGTTACAAACCTGATGTCAATTAACTTAATTAGTTGCTAGATGTTCTCTCAGCTGAATCTTTTCAAAATTTCTTGCTTTTTTAGACCTTTTTTGAGACCTGTAGCAGGCATCAAATTTGAAATGAGCTCATTTAGTGGCTAAAAGTGTAAAATTTCTCCATTTAAACATTTATGTTCTCTATTTTCTATTGTGAATAAAATATTGCCTCATGTGATTTGAGAGTCTTTTAGTTTTCATTTTATTCAAATTTAAAAAACGTCCCAACATTTCCGGAATTCGTGTTAAATGAATGAATTAAAATTGTTCTCTCTCTATGTAGAAGCCATTAACCAAGGCGAGACAGTGGATTTGGATGCCCTCATGGCCGACCTGTGTTCAATAGAACAAGAGCTCAGCACTATCGGCAAACCCATGAGCAAGACCTCAGATGGAAAATCTAGACAGAGACCCACAGGCCGCTCGGCCAGCACCAAACACACCGGAGGGGGCAGCAGCGGAGGAAGCACCAGCAGCAGCACCAGAGCTTCTCCCGCCTCCACCGTACGCGGTGGCAGCAGTCAGTCACGGCCCCTGGCCTCCAACTTCTCCCTGGATGATATCACCGCTCAGCTAGAAAAGGCATCCCTGAGCATGGATGAGGCGGCGAGGCAGACTTCTGAATCTTCCTCATCATCTTCCTCCTCATATTCATCTGCAACTCTCTCTCACCCGCCTTCTAACACACATCATCGCCGCACAGGATCGGTTGGGACGGTCAGTGACCAGGAAGTGCGCTCCATCGGTCATTCGTCCAGGTCAAGTGTCAACTCTGCCTCGGCGTCCAGCATGGATTCACTGGACATTAGAGGGCAGGAAACTGAGGCGCAGTCACAGAATCAGAACCAAAGCCAGACTAGCACAGAGGTAACACAAACACACACTCAAACTTAATATTAAATCTTTTTTTCCCATTTGAATTATTTCATAGCTGGCACTTAGATTTTAGACTTTAAGAAGAACTGGACGGTAACCATGACATGACTGGTCCACAGGGGACCAGAGGTTTATTAGGCATAAGAGACCATGCTTCTCTTTTCACTGTGAGAACCTCTGAGAGAATTTTCAGCAGAGTGAGACATAGCAGAGAGAAAACTCAAAGCAGATGTGAGGGGCTCAAATCTAAAGCACAACACCAGAAAAGAAATATCCACAAAAGAAAAGGATAGACCAACATTGTCAGTCAGCACAGGGATAATGGTCTTAATCAGGCCAGCTTTCTTTAGTTGGGTATTCCAAGTATAAAGTCAACATGAATTGTCTTTCACAACCCATTTTACATTGTCTTTTCACCTTTTTTAAAAAAATCTGTTAAAAGTGCATTCAGTACTTTCTAATTTAACTTTTATTTATTCTAATTTAATTTTACCCATTAAGAAATAAATATTGTTGAAAAGTCATCTGAATGGGGTTCACTTGCATGAGAAGACTGTACTCAGTAGTTTTCTATAAAAAGTAGGGGTGTAATGGTACACAAATATGACGGTTCGGTACGTACCTCTGTTTTTACATCACTGTTCTGTATGGTCTATTGGTACAGCAGGAGGGGAAAAAAAAGTGGTTTACTGAACAAATTCCTCTTTCTTTAAATAAATTAAAGGGGTGGTTTACTGCTTTTTTTTTCTTTATGGGGTGCGATATAACATATCTTCGTGTTTCGTTTGTTAAAAAACGCCTTATTTTTCATATAGTTCACCTTTGTTGTAAGCCGCTTTCTCCTCTGTCATTTGAACGACCGGTTGACTTCCTGATTCTCTGAAACCACTCCCTCAGAAACAGGCGATGGGCTCAGATTGGTTAGTTGGGCCGGTGTGTTGTGATTGGCTAAACTGCGTACTGCACATTGTCCGGAAACTTCACGCCCATTACCTTCACGGGCGACAGCTACACGTGCTCCGGTCAAATGTAAATAATGGTGTCAATATTGCCGTATCAGTTTGAGCCAGAATCAGACCCAGAAAGCGGTAATGAAGAGAGTCAAGCAGAACTTCCGCAAGCACGGCTCTTACAAACGTTGCTGAATGGAAGTTTGCTGTTGTGATTACATATCATTTTTTGAAGTTTGTACACGTTTGTCTTATACACACAATAGCATCGAACTAACTGGCTACTAACCAAACAGCGTTGGCTTGTGTTTACGTTCTTGATCAAATCGAAAAATTACATCATAAAGTATACATTTGAAAATACATTTACAAAATTAGTACATAATTACAAATTCGGGTCCAAAATGTTTGTACGCGTTTGTCATAGACACACGAAATAGCATTTAACTAACTGGCTACTAAAGCCAGCGTTGGCATTTGTTTACATCCTTGATAAAACTAAAACATTACGTCTGAAATTATACATGCAAATACATTTAAAATTATGAAATCTTACTTACAGGTTGTGGCTCAACAACTGCTGCCTCAGGTTTTAAAGTTAGAACTGCTCCATGTTTTAGTAATAGTTTCTGTGTGAATCCGGCATTGAACTCGTGTGGATTCTGGAAGCTGTCTTCCGTAAAATGCGCAGCACAGAGAGCTGAATTAGGATTGTAATTGTCAGGAACATAATCAAACATAAATTTTAACCATTGTTGACGAGCTACAGCGTCCGTAGGAAGCCCGAACACAGAAGACCTGACAGCTGGGTGAAAATAACACCGTTTCGACGGCATGGCTACAACTCTCCACTATAACTCTTCCTCTGCCTTGCCCCCTTTTCTGCATGTTCTGGAGGGAGGGGTTGATGGGTTTATTTCGTATGCAACCCGGGAAGTATCTCGTTGTAGTCCCATATGAGTCGTTTTTGTAGGCATTAAACTTCCTGATTTTTAAAAGACGATATCTCCGCTTACGTTGAACTTTCAGCGCAGCAACTTTGCAGATACTGTTCATGCACCAACAGCAACATTACACACTATTTAAAATGAAAAAAGTGAAATCGCAGTAAACCACCCCTTTAAATTATAATTAAAATTGTCCTAGGGATAAAAATCTACCTCAGCTTATGCTCTAAACTATAGTGAGCCCTTTTACATTACTATAAGGTTACAAATAACAGAGCCCAAATTTAAATTTAATTACTATTTATTTTTAAAAAATAATAGTCAACACTCAACTTAAAAAAATTGAATGCAAACATATAAATTGCACATAATGCAGTTTTTAAATTAATTTCTAAATGATCAAATTTCAATTTTTTGTTGAAATATAAGCATTTACACAGTAGCTGTCAACTTGTTTCATAACAGGTTTATTTAAACATATATTAAATAATTAAGACATCTCTAACAGGTAAGGTAAACTGTAGCCTATTCTAATATTTCGCAAAATGCTCTTCTCTAGACTTCATTTCTCTAGTGAATGAGTTGTGGACACTGATGACATGCCTGAGGTAAATGAAATGCTTTTGTTTACACGCTGGTTTATTGACGTCTTTCTGCGGTTGAAACACTGATTGACGTATTACGTGAGGCATGAGATGTTCATACATGTTTATTTCACATTAAAACTAGTGGTAAAGAGGAAGGGATGATCACGCTCACTCGCGCTCCGCACTTCCGTTTAAACTGAGGCGTTTATACAGCGATCACATCAAAGAGCACCAAAACGGCCATTTATTGTTTCAGTTTCCTGAAAAAAATGCACATAATTTGAAAGATTAATATATTGTTACTTTTGATTAGAAACAAAGTCTAAACTGAAAGTTTCCAATGAAGTTCCACCTATGCGGTGGTTAAAACAATGCTGTATTTGTTTGGTACACATGCGTACCAAACCAAAAGACCAAAAATGTTCGGTAGGAATGCGTGTACCATTACACCCCTAATAAAAAGTGGTTTAATTGGTGCTGGTCACCCCAATAACCCCAGTAACCGCTTATTAATATTAAAAAATATGCATATAAAAACAGCAGAAAAACAAGTTAATACATTTTTATTAAAGTTTACAAAGAGTAACATTTTTTTCTCTTGAAATATGCCATATGTCAGATAACTCATTAAAAATAAGTCCATGAAGAGAGCATTTCAGTAAATAGGGTAAATTTTTGATTTCACGTTGACTTTATACTTTATCATATCAGTTGGTCAGGGTCATTATTTAAGAGTTACTTGATATGGATGTTTGTGTGTATATGTGGGTGTTAAAGAGAAGACGTTTCTAAATTTAAATTTCTTTTCCCGTCTGTGTAACTTCATAATTAGACTTAGTCATAATTCTGTTTTAAATAAATGTCTTACAGTCAGTCTAATTACTACCAGAAAACAAAAGAGTCACTGACATTTTAAAAGGTTTATCCTGTTATTCACTAAACAATTTAGAACAAAGAGGGTCTCAACTCTCTTTACTTGGACAGTCAACATTCCCTCTGACCCAAACACACACACAGTTCTATTCATAGCAGTTGTTTGTTCTTTTGTTAAGGGCAAAGTCTGTATTGTGGTTTTGGGAAATGTGATGATCGAGGTTTCATTGAATTCACCATTGAATCATTAAAGCTGAGTCATCTCTTGGCTACCCACATACTTTTCACACACACTTATTTACAACCAAGTTCTCACAAGCACACACTCAGCTTTTATAGTTCTTCAGTCCTGTTGTCAGAACCTGGGAAGACAATAAAATAGAAGTGCAATAAGTGCAATAAAACAGTGCTACTATGCCACTCTTTTAACCACAGCGTTGCTCATCCGCACCAAGATGCACAAACCCGAGCACTTCTCTCAGCTAAAAATACATACTGTGGTTTCAGATGTAAACTAGCGCTGTTTCACAGATGGAACAACATGATAGGATTTCATGTGTGAGGGAGAGTGTGTGCACAAATCTTGCTGTCATAATCTTGCATGACATTGTTATGTGACATGTAGAGACACAGAGAGTGTGCTGTCTGTGGTCAGTGTAAACAGTACATTGTGACAATAACACCTGCTTTGCTATATGTCTATGCTACTCTAACTTATTTGAATGCATGCTGTGTTGGTTTTGGTAACATCTTGTAACTGTATGCTTACACTAAAAAAAGTTATATAGGAGCAACAGATGGCATAGCTTCTATAATGTCATCTATATTAATATGAAACAAGGGTTTTCAGCCACTGCTCTGTGGACCCAGGGGCTCCATGAAGGTACTGCAGGGACGATATACAGTATAAAACACAGAGATTGTCGAAACATTTATGTAAAGTTTTAATGAAAGTTGTTTTAAAAATGATACTGACCTTTTTTATTTATATGGAGCATGGATCCATTGGTCTGTAAAGCTTGTAAACCCTTGTCATGTTCAATAAAAGTAAAATTCTATGAGAATATCTGAAAATAATTTGTAAAAACAAATAAAAACCATGTTTACAGTAAAGATCTGAAAATGGAATTCTATCTGGCAAGGCAAGAGTAAATGTTAAATACAGACTGTTTCTAAAATATAGCCAAAGACTTGCATTATTGGTGTCAAATGTGCTAGACTAATATGATGACATTGCTTACAGATTTTCTGTGCAAAGTCAAACTTCACATAAAGCCAGTAACTTTTTGTGCAAGGATACCATAGAAGGGGCATGACGTGACTATCTGCAAAGTATTGTTTACATGAAGCAAACTCACACCCACAGGATTTGCACTGTTAATGCCTAACTAGCAGTTCATCCACCTAGAACTATAGGCCCACTACTAAAATGACCATTTTGAGAACTTTACAGCTAGTAAAAGGGATAGCCTTTAAAGGGATATTTCACCCAAAAACGAAAACTGTCATCATTTTCTCAACCCCATGTTCTTCTAAATCCATTGGACTTTTGTTCATCTTCAGAACATGAATGAAGAGATTTTTAATATTCTGTCATCATTTAGTGAGGTTTGTTCTCATATATCAAGCAAGTACGGTTGGGCTTCTGTTTACCGTGTTTGATGTGCTCTGTGTATGTGCACTGATCAATGTTTATACGTCAATAAAAGACACTTCATCATATAAAGCAAGTCATGGTTCTTCAGAAGAACTGGAACCACTCTATTGATATGGATTACTTTACAATGTCTTTATAAACTTTTTGAAGATTACAATTTTGGTTGCATGGACTTTCAGTGGATGAAACAAAATGATAGAATATTAATAATATCACTTGTGTTTTGAAGATGAATTTAAATCGTATGGGTTTAGAAAGATATGAGGGTGAGAAAATAATGACTTTTTCATTTACGGATGAACTATCCCTTTCAGAAAAAATGCAACATGCTCGATAGACTTCCATTGTACTTGTAATACTGTAAACTGAGGGACAAGTCAAAATTAGTTTCTGTGCTAATCGATAGTATCTGTGGCATACTGTCGATTAGAAGGAAATTAGATTCTGTTAAACCAGAACATGTTTTACAACAAGAATGGCAGCATATATTGACCCTTGCTTGTGCATGCCTTGTTTTGCATTGTCTGCTGCATGATTAATGTGTTTATATTTGCACCTTTTCTGTATGTGATGTCACTGCCTCCCCCACCCCTTTTCCCAGCATGTCTCACTGCGAAGGGCCAATGGTAAAGCTACCAGACGGCATCTTGACTTCACCTCACAGGAGGGGGAGGTGGATCAAAGTACTGTAAGTGTGTTTGTGGGCGACAGGGGATATGTGTACACAGTATGTTCATTCTCAAAATACTGGCTCTTATAATAGCTGTGATAATTCACATCATCATTTTGGTGACACAGTAGAAAAATGTAGTATATCAGGAGAGATTTATTCCCAGAAAGTGCTCTTTGATCGCAATATTTTGTATACGAAACAGTTCTTCTTTTATATATTTGTTTTCCATTCACACAATGCCACCTCTTTCTGATTTTGAATAATCAGGCAATGCTTCCACACTTTCTATGCTTTACCACGATCAAGTATGTATTTCTATCATTTTTGGAATCACTGTAATCATTACACTGATTAATCTCTGTTTGTCTTCTCCCTGCACCCTAAAGCACTCGTATCTGGACAGGGAGACCTCTCTGATTCTGAAAAACATTGCAGGAAAACCCTCTCACCTGCTGACCAAGGTGACGCCTCCTTTCGCTTACTTCTTTTCTTTTCTTTTCTTTTCTCTGCATGTTTTTGGTTTATTTTGGTTCTCCGCAGAAAGCCTTTTAACCTGTCTTCTTGCCAGACTTGACACTTTGCTCCACCCACACTGCCTTCTTACATTTTTAAAGTGCTATATCTCCTATTTTCTCTTTGCTGCCATCTTCATATGTGCACAGTTTTGCCATGCCATTTAAAGATAAAATCAGATCATCCAGCCTAAAGTGTCTATAACTGTTTTCAACCTACAGCACCTCTCTCTGGAGAGAAAGCAAGGATTATCTATTATGTCTTTTATTTTATTATTAATTTGCAAGTCAGGTTTTCCCGTTCATATTGGTAGGTTAGCATTCTCAGATTGTAGGTTAGACAGGTGTTTTTGTTTTGGGGTTTTTTATCTGTAGTGTATTGACTTAGAGATGAAGTAGTATGATTAGGAATTTGTGTTTTTCATTACAAATGTAAAGAACATCATTTTGGTCCTTGTTTTTTCTTAAAGTGTATCTTAAATACAACAGTGATTTTTAGTATATAAAACAGGTTTGTAAAGAGGTGCTGGGTTTTGTGAGCTGCGTTATCAAAGTTATTTCTGGTTCCCTGAAGAAATGGCTGTTCATCACTTATTTCATTTTAGGACCATTTCATTTTATGAACCACATAGAACTGAAACCAATTGACCAATTGTGTGTGTGTGTGTGAGAGAGAGAGAGAGAGAGAGGAAGTGGTGTTTGTTTTACAAAGTAGAGTTGTAACACTAGTGACTCTCTTTGGTCTAAAACTAATAAATATATTTGGTCACAGGCAGTTTGACTCAACGTGGTATTATTTTAGGGATAGTTTAACCAAAAATAAAAATTCTATTGATTACTCAACTTTTTTTTCCAAATTTGTAAGACACTTTTCTGCAGAGCACAAACAATAGGTTGATAACCACACAGTTTTATATATGATTTCCATTGTAAAGTAAAAAATAAAACATTCTCATGAAATTTTCTCACAGACAAAGAAGAAAATCATACAGGTTTGGAACGACATGAGATGTAAATAATGATGGAATTTGAATTTTTTGAGTGAACTACCCCTATAATAATGCTGTTAGCCATGCAGCATAGATAGCCATGCATTTGTTTTCCAATTAATTAGCTTCAAACAAAAGGCTCTATATTGAATAACTTCTTGATTTTAATTTATTCCTGAGAAGAGCTATTATTATGCATGTGATTTGTAATTCCCATGTTGTCATACCAGCAAAGGCGTTTTTTGCAGGTGCAGGGCATTGTGGGTAAGGGTGCTTTTGTGTTGTGGCGTTAAATAATAAGCATCTAAATCTGACGCCACTTTGATTTTTCAAGGTTGTGTGAGCTTTTGTTAAACCTTGAAGCTGCAACGGCCAAATTGATACGGTTTATTAAGTTCATTGTGCTGCATTACCACATTATCTGCAGTTGTTGTTAATAGTGTAGTAAGTTTTTGCATCCCCATTCACTTTATAGAGAGCATCCACTTGAACCGGTACGGTGCCTTGCGAAAGTATTCATACCCCTTCAGTTTTTTTTCCAGATCTTATGTTAAGCTGCTTTAAATTACTTTTTGTTTTGTTTTTTCCACATCAATCTACACTCCAAACACCATATTGACAAAGCAAAAATAGAATTGTCACAACTTCTTCAATTTATTAAAAATATAAAAACTGAAATAAGTACATTGCATAAGTATTCATACTCTTAACTAAATATTTAGCTGAAGCACCTTTACAGTCTCAAGCATTTTTTGTTTGATGTGACAAGCTTTGCTCATCAGCATTTGGTAATTATCTGCCATTCTTCTTCTCCCCTCCTCACCTCTCAAGCTCTGTCAGGTTGGATGGGGGCAGACGCACATTTTCAGGTTTCTCCAGAAATATTTGATTGGGTTCAAGCCCAGGATGGGGCTGGGCCACTCGAGGACATTCACAGACTTGTCTATAAGCCGCTCTTTCTGTGTGCTTAGGGTCACTGTCCTTTTGGAAGGTGAACCTTCTGCCCAGTCTGAGGTTCTGAATGCTCTGGACTGGGTTTTCATTAAGGCTATCTCAATATTTTGGTGCATTGAGCATTACTTCTACTCTGATGAGTCCCTCACTCCTTGCCACATCACCTTAAAGTCCATATCGGTGGAGTGTTGCAATGATGTTTGTCCTGTAGATTTCTCCCATCTCCACATATGATTATGGAGCTCAGCTAGAGTGACCATCAGGTTCTTGGTCACCACACTAACCAAAGCCCTTTTCCATCAATTTCTCAGTTTGGCTAGGAGCCCAGCTCTAGGAAGAGTCCTTGTTGTTTCAAATTTCTTCCATTAAGGGTAACAGAGACTACATTCTTCTGTGAACATTCAATGAATCAGAATTTGTTTCTGAATTTTTACCCAGATGTGTGGCTTGACGCAAACCTGTTTCTGAGCTCTACAGGCAGTTCTTTTGACCTTAGGGCTTGATTTTCGCTCTGATATACATTATCAACTTTTATTAAGATGTGTGTGCCTTTCCAAATCATACCCAATCAATTGAATTTGCCACAGATTAACTTCACTCAAAGTGTAGTAACATCTACAAACACATATAAATGCTCCTGATCTAAATGTCAACTGTTCCAGATAAGGGTATGAATACTTATGCAATGGAATCATTTAAGGTTTTTTTTAATATATATAAATTTGCAATGTTAAGAACATGTTTTTTGCTTTACCATTATGGTGTATGGAGTGTAGATTGATGTGGGACAAAAAAGTAATTTTAAAGCATTTTAACTTAAGGTAGCAACATAACAAAACATGAAAAAAAAATGAAGGGGTATGAATACTGTACTTGAAGTTTGTGCAAAATGACGTTATATTCCAACATGTTTCGAAAATTTTTCTAGTGTCCTAGAAATAGTGCAGACTATTTAATATTTCTTAATTTTACGCCATAATGTTTCTTTGTTTGAATTTCAGAATCCTAAAGATTTTTTCTTTATTACTGTTTAAATTTGATTTTCAATCACATGTTGTCATTTACTAAGGAGTTTGTGTTTTTTAGTTGTTTTTGTTGTTTGAATTTGTCTTTTATTTTCGTTAAATAAAGCAGAGTCAGCTAAGTTTTATTTATTTGTCCTGACATTAGACAAAGTCATCATTACCCATTTACACAAACTGAGGTGGAGATGTTCTTGAAATCCCACTCTGATTTCCTCATGATTTCATCAGACCTCTCAAACAGTTTATAGATGGGCTCACTGCAGGCTGCTGAGACACAGACTCTCTGCTCAAACACAGACCGAGAGAAAACCAGAAAAAGGAAAAAAGACTTCAAAGGGAATTTAAAGCTTTTTATCGAAGCCTCTGCCTCGGCTGTTTGCAGAACTCTCCCATTCTCTTTCTCTCCACATCATAAATATGCATCTGCCATAGTGAGCCGAGAGAGAGAAACTGTCCTTTCATATCACACATACCACACATTTTTCCTTCCTTCCTCTACATTCTATGCTTTTTATTGCATATTCTTTGTATATTGAGATCTTTATTTGTCTATCTCTGACTTTGTATTTCTTAATCTACCAATAACCTACCCATCCCGTTATAATAATATTTGACTTAACAGAGGGTCACTTAAAATCATAATCCTTACAAACCCGGGGGGCTTCTTTTAAATTAATGTGTAAAACAATAAATACACAAGGCTTGGATATCATTCATCCCCACGATACCCCCCAAAAGGGAGGTGTTTTCCCACAACCACAGAAAAAAGATCAGAGAACAATATCATCTACTTTTGGCCTCAGCTTTATTGGCTAGTGGAAAGAGGGTCAAAGAAACGAACCTCATTGATTGGCTGCTGAGAAGTATATGTACTTTCCGATTGGAGAAGGGGTAAGAGAGGGTCTCTAATAGCTGATGGCGGCTTGGTCTGCTGGTGAGGGGGATTAAACCCTGTGATTGGGCACGCTACCAGAGACATGCAGCTGTTTCACAGAGAGGGAGAGAGACAGTGAAGAAAGGGGGAGGTCTCAATCCCTCCCAATGTTGAGGAGTAGAGTTGTGTGTAAGGTACTCTGGATGTAAAGATACTTGAGGGGAAGCGTTTTCATCTGTGTGTCGCGGCCAATGCACATTTCAGCTTCACGCTCCTTCAGATTGATCTTAGATTTATTTCTCGGATTATTTGAATGATTTTCTTCGGTGGCCATTTCTGCAGCTGCTCTGAAACTTCAGCTGGAAGTACCTGTCAGGCCTTGACATAGCTGGCGTTTGTGATGAGAGCATTCATTTAATGGATTTCTGAAACAATTGAGCTGGTGCAAATCTGTGTATCTCTTAAAATTTGTATTGAATGAATGAACAGCCATTTCTCTGAGGAGCTGTTAACATGAGCGGTGGTTCAGGGGTGATCGTGTAACTGCCTTTTGTGTTGCTGGCTGACCAGACTTTGCAAGGGTTTAGGGATTGCTTTAAAAGGTCAGAATGGATGTGATGACTGCATGTTGGAGAGGGCAGGTAAGTGTAAAATAGAAATCCACCTGTCTGATTTCGTACCTCAGTAACGGATGACCCTACTACCAGACGGCTGGTGGAATACTATGCGAGTGTGTTTCTTTGTTAACATGTCATTGTATCATTCACAGGAAGAGCAGGCTGCCAAAGCGAAGGCTGAGAAAATCCGTGTGGCACTAGAGAAAATTAAAGAAGCCCAGGTTAAAAAGGTGAGCCAAAGCCCCTGTGAATCTCTGATTTGAAGGGTCAGTAAACCTCCTCTTTCACTGCATGATGTAGCCCTTCACACGCTCTAGCTAGAGAATTCAGAATGAATGCACAGTAGAAAATAGGTCACTCATGTGTCTGTGAGTCTCTGTCTGGTTAGAAGGGAAGATGCACAAACAAAATGTCGGTGAGGCTTTTGCTTCAAATTACTTGTTAAAAAATTTTCATTGTGTTATTTCTGTTCAAACTGGTCTAATGTTTGCGATCGTTTTAGAGAGACGATCTATACTATTACACTATTCATCTGAAAAGGACTGTCAAGATAGATGCCACCAGGCACATACTAATACCAAGTGAATGAATTAGACACAGGACAGTGATTGGGCCTCTGTAGCTGAGACAGATGACTGTTTCCATTCATTGTGTGTTTAGAGAAAACTGACAGCATTGAACAGCAATGGTGCAGTGAGACTGA
Source organism: Acrossocheilus fasciatus (assembly GCA_036784905.1). Lineage (NCBI taxonomy): Eukaryota > Metazoa > Chordata > Actinopteri > Cypriniformes > Cyprinidae > Acrossocheilus > Acrossocheilus fasciatus. The sequence continues at coordinate 21,967,575 of CM071938.1, forward strand.
TACGCAATGATACTGCGTCAAATGCCCTTTAAATAATACAATTTAAAAAAAAAAAAAGAATTTAATAATATACAGTGGACCCAAAATCTGAGACCCCTTTGAAAATGAAAAGCTGGAAATGATATATATGAAATATATATTTAAAACAAAACAAAACAAACAAAAAAAACCTAACAAAGGTCACATTGAAAAAAAGCTAATTTATGACATTGACCATGTTAACTCAATAAAAGGTCAGAATTTCTTCCATTTTAAAAAATCCAAGACTATCTTCATATCATTCTGGATAACAGTGATCGTCAGGTTTTGCACTTATGACAGCTATATAATTATGATATAATTTGTATATTGAAATGAAAATATGAATTAAACTTTTTGCAAGTGGTCTCAGATCTTTGGACCCTATTGTGTATCCTTGTAGAGGGGGAAAAAAACTGCATGTAGTGAATGTTAAAGGATTTTGCAGACTGAAGCAAAGTTTTAAAATATATGTCACACTCAGTTTAGTCAAAACGCAAGTTGCAGTGATTTAGCTTGAAATGAGTGATTGTTCTGTCAAAATAAGCCTTTCCTGCATTTATCAGTGTGTCAGTTTGTTACGTTTCTGAGTTTGTACTCGATTGTTTCATTCAATTGAAATATTATTGCACAATGTGATAGATTGTTTGTGCTGAGGTCAAAGAATGAAGCAGGCAAGATCTGTCATATAGTGCGTGTTTGTAGGAGCATATGTGTGTGAGGAAAGAGAGCATAAATTAGCAGCGTGTTTTCTGCTGAGGCCAGGCTTGGAAAAGTGCCACATGCTTCCTAATGTTCTGATGGCTTTCAGGACCCCTGGCAGGGCTTTCTGTTAATGTGCCTATGCAACACTTTCTCTATCCCTTCTCTTCATTCCTCACTCTCAAGAAGAAAGAAAATGGGGTGTGAAATAGAGAGGGATGAAAGCCAGTTGTCATTCCTGTTCCCAATTAGTCTTTATTAAAGCCACATTTCTGAAGATTCACATCATATTCCAATTCGGTCGATATAAATCTTTGAGCAAAGTCAAACATTCCGATTTGAACAACATATTTGTAACACACTGTACTAATTATTGTTTTTTTCCTTCTATGTAATATCCAAACAAGTGCACTAGCTTTAGATGCATGCCATGTTTTTCTTGAATTAGTTACAGCCGTTTATTTGATTCTAAATAAAACATTTAAATTTGTCAAAACTGGTTAAAAGACAGCACCAAAGTAAACCATGATGTTAGTATGTATTTCATTTTATGAGACTTGTGTAGTCACCAAAAAACAACAAATCAAAACATATCTGAACTACATTATATCCAGGATCGAACTTTTTCACTTTTACTGGACAGAACTTCAGTCACACTTCATTTTAAGGTCCAATTCTCGCAAACCCTTAACTACGACTTTTGCCTGAATAAACTTCTAAATTTGCTGCTTATTAATAGTTAGCAAGGTTGTTGTTAAGTTTAAGTATTGGGTGGACTTAGAGATGTAGAATAAGGTCATGCAAAATATGTGCTTTATAAGTACTAATAAACAGCCAATATTTGAATTGCCATGCTAATAAGCAACTAGTTAATAGTAAGAATTGGTCCCTATAGTGTTACCAGAAGTTCTATTAGCCATGACAAAAACATAAGAAACACACGTTTTTATGAGTCACTGCTTAGATTTGAGCCATAAACTGAATTCTGTTTGTGAGAAAATTCTCAGTGATTGCTCTTAAAAAGCAACATTTATTTTGTTGTAAATTCCAAACTTGGTTCACTTCAAAATAAATGTTTGATGGTAAACATGTTGAAGATTCATAAATTGATCAGCTGTTTCCTCACAAAAGTCTGTTCTCTGACATCCAGTCATAAACAGTCAGTCCATTCTCATTTCCAAAGTAATTTCATGATGATAACATTCACATGCTGTTCGCATCAATATATTGACGGCTTGTTTCTCATTGCAAACAGTAAAGATGATAAAGGGTGCTTTTGGTGACTGAAAAAAGTGGTGCACAAAAGTCTTGAAAGTGTAGAATTTATCATATGCCTAGGCAGTGAGAACAGATTGAAAACGTCTCTTCACTGTTGCGCTGTTTTGCTAATGTTAAAGGCTCCTCTTAGAGATAATTTAAATAAAAAGTGATGGAAAATAATAATATATAAATCATAACCTGGCAAATTGGCAAGGGAGTCGATAGCGTCTACTGCCACTGTTGATTTTTACTGCATTTGGCAGGTTGGCATGTGTACCTGTACTTGTGATTTATTCAAAGTAGCCAGCCTTTTATTAGATTACAGATAGCTTGGGAATAAACTACCAACCAACTTGAGGTGCATCCTGGGATGATTTTCCATGTTACCATGTTTACAGGCCGTTTGTTAGCTACTTTTCTCTATCGCGTTCAATTTATCCATTTCTAGGACAGTTATTAAACAGTCATTTGTTTTAGTAAAATTTATGTATAATGTACTGTATATTAATCTACAGAATGTGACTTTCCATGCAAATGTATGTATAAATATAGCTGTATTCAATATTAAATGTACTGGAATGAACCAAACTTTCCTTTCCTAATAATCTTCTTCATCAGCTGGTGATACGTGTACACATGTCAGATGAGAGCTCAAAGACCATGATGGTGGATGAGAGGCAGACGGTCAGGCAGGTGCTGGACAGTCTGCTGGATAAATCTCACTGCGGTTACAGTCCGGACTGGGCCCTGGTTGAGACCATCCCTGAGCTACAGATGGGTGAGGACTCATGCACATGCTTAGATACCCTGTGAACCTGAGGGACAATAAGATCGTTCTCGCTCACACTTTCAATCATTTTCCTCAGAGAGAATTTTTGAAGACCATGAGAACCTGGTGGAGAACTTGCTCAACTGGACCAGAGACAGTCAAAACAAACTCATGTTCATTGAACGGATTGAAAAATATGCACTTTTCAAAAATCCACAGGTGAAGCTCTTTTTTTGTGACATATACAGAAAAAAATTCTGATTTAATTGAGATTCAAAATCTGTTTTAATCATAGATACAAACATTATTAAGTCACCACTTAATTAGAAGTAGCCAAATTAGAAACATTTCGACACTTTTAAAAACCCCAATGTACACTACTGTTAAAAAGTTTGGGATCAATGTTTTTTTTGTAAAATATACTTTTTATTCAGGAATTTTCAAAAAGTTACAGCATGTGATCTAAAGTGACAGTAAAGACGTCTATAATTCTACAAAAAAAATAATAATAATAATAATAACATCTGTTTCAAATGTTGTTCTTTTGAACTTTCTATTCTTCAAAACGTCCTGAAAAATAAAATGTAGTGTTTTTCCACAAAAATATGCATCACAACTGTTTTCAACTTCAACCAGACGACAGTTTTGCTTAAGCAGAAAAACAGCATATTAGAATGATTTCTGAAGGATCGTGTGACACTGAAACCTAAACTTGTGTCTGCTGAAAATTCAGCTTTTTCAGTAATATTTCACAAAAATGATTGTTTTTACTGTATTTTTGATCAAATAAATGCAACCTTAGTGAGCATTCTTTCAAAAATATTTTAAACTTTTGAACACTAGTGCATATATGTATACACTCTGATCTAAAGATAGGTTTAAAGTAATAGTAATGATCTAAGATTCTTTTTGTGTTTTATGTTGTCATCCTGATTCACTTGTTGCATGTTGTGTATGTTTTTAAGAACTATTTACTTGGGAGGAAGGAGACCTCTGAGATGGCAGACAGAAACAAGGAGGCATTGCTGGAGGTAAATTACATGTTATAATACAAATTATAGATTGATATCATATTGCAATGGTACATTTTCAATTAAGCCAACTATCCCACTCAGAAAACCTCAAAACACCTTTTATAAACGCCTAGACTAACTAGCCTAACCTCTTATTGCTTGCTGTGCATAAACTGATTTTTTTATTTTTTGCTTTCCTTGTTTAACATGCAAATTGCAAATACATACAAAAAGTTAGTTAATGCGACCCAAAGCCTTCATCAATGTTCATTTTAATTGTGATGTCTGACAGAGTTTACAGCTGTCTATATCTGTCAAGATAAAATTTCAGAATGCTTGACCGTACGATGATGTATTTTGTATCTGTATGTCTTGAAGGAATGTTTTTGTGGAAGCTCAGTGTCTGTTCCTGAAATTGAGGGAGTCTTGTGGTTGAAGGAGGATGGCAAAAAGTCTTGGAAGAAGCGCTACTTTCTGCTGAGGGCATCTGGCATCTATTTTGTGCCGAAGGGCAAAGCCAAGGTCAGTGTTATTGTTTATTTTTGTTTTATCATGTGATTTGGTATTATGTTCCCATTAAATGGACACAGAACTTAATAAACTCGAGTGGAATTTCCTGTTTATGGATTCACTGAGGATACTCTACACAAACCATATGCCATCCACTTACAATAAATCATGGGGCTTTAATTCCCAGAGAGAACCCCATGCCTTATTTTCTTATGCAATATTCATGTTCTTATACAATTTCAAGTCAGTCACAAGCATACATTGTATGCTCTGTTTCGTGTAATTGTAATTGTTTCGTGTTAGTACGGTATTAAATTCTCTGACATTTAAGGACATGGGCTTGTCTGTCTGTAATATGCTATTGCACAGACTCACTGATATCCTCTTGTGGTTGATCCTGGGAACTTGCTTCTGCTTGGTACCATGAGTATATAGTATTATTTTTCTAAATGTTTGCCTTTATCATCTCAAATTCAATCACTGTAAGCTATAAAGAAAAACTATTCAAATTTGACAGACAGTAATAAATAAGAATACAATATTAATATGTTTAATTTGATCACTGTAGGCTTCAAGGGATTTGGTGTGCTTCCTGCAGTTGGACCATGTTAATGTTTATTATGGTCAGGACTACCGGAGCAAGTACAAGGCCCCCACTGACTACTGCCTGGCCCTCAAGGTGTGTGTGATGTTATGGCTTCTTGTCCTTTAGCCAGTTTAAATTATGTGCACTTGACTGTTACCTTTTATAAAACTGGTTCGTATACAGTGCACAGCATAAATGAGTACACCCCCTCTGAATAAATATAAAAGATGTATTTTCTTAATGATTACTAGTATAATTAATGGGAAGATGGCAAAATTGAACTGTATTAAACATACTTAAAGGGGTGGTTTACTGCTTTTTTTCTTTGCTTGATTGGGTGCAATATAACATGTCTTTGTGTTTCGTTTGTTAAAAAAAACGCCTTATTTTTCATATATTTCACCTTTATTGTAAGCCGCTTTCTCCTCTGTCATTTGAACGACCGGTTGACTTCCTGATTCTCTGAAACCACTCCCTCAGAAACAGACAGTGGGCTCAGATTGGTTAGTTGGGCCGGTGTGTTGTGATTGGCTAAACTGCGTACTGCACATTGTCCGGAAACTTCACGCCCATTACCTTCACTGGTGACAGCTGCACGAGCTCCGGTCAAATGTAAATAATGGTGTCAATATTGCCGTATCAGTTTGAGCCAGAATCAGACCCAGAAAGCAGTAATGAAGAGAGTCAAGCAGAACTTCCGCAAGCACGGCTCTTACAAACGTTGCTGAATGGAAGTTTGCTGTTGTGATTACATATCATTTTTTGAAGTTTGTACACGTTTGTCTTATACACACAAAATAGCATCGAACTAACTGGCTACTAACCAAACAGCGTTGGCTTGTGTTTACGTTCTTGATCAAATCGAAAAATTACGTCATAAAGTATACATGGAAAATACATTTACAAAATTAGTACATAATTACAAATTCGGGTCCAAAATGTTTGTAAGCGTTTGTCCTAGACACACGAAATAGCATTTAACTAACTGGCTACTAAAGCCAGCGTTGGCCCAACAACTGCTGCCTCTGGTTTTAAAGTTGGAACTGCTCCATGTTTTAGTAACAGTTTCTGTGTGAATCCGGCATTGAACTCGTGTAGATTCTGGAAGCTGTCTTCGTAAAATGCACAGCACAGAGAGCTGAATTAGGATTGTAATTGTCAGGAACATAATCAAACATAAATTTTAACCGTTGTTGACGAGCTACAGCGTCTGTAGGAAGCCCGAACACAGAAGACCTGACAGCTGGGTGAAAATAGCTACAACTCTCCACTATAACGCTTCCTCTTCGACAAAGCCGCAGAACATGGCCTTGCCCCCTTTTTGCATGTTCCAGAGGGAGGGGTTGATGGGTTTATTTCGTATGCAACCCGGGAAGTATCTCGTTGTAGTCCCATATGAGTCATTTTTGTAGCCATTAAACTTCCTGATTTTTAAAAGACGATATCTCCGCTTACGTTGAACTTTCAGCGCAGCAACTTTGCAGATACTGTTCATGCACCAACAGCAACATTACACACTATTTAAAATGACAAAAGTGAAATCGCAGTAAACCACCCCTTTAATAAAATATATGCCAATATTTTCTGTAAGATAAGTAAATTAGACAATTTTGTTTAAATGATGGATTGCAGAAATGAGTACACCCTAGTTTTAATTCAGAAAATGTATAATAATTTTAATTTTAAAATACTTAGTATGTCCTACAGAACTTTAGGTATACTGCTGTGACCCTTCATGGCACTGAGTGTACAAGTTCATGACAAATTTTCACATCTGTCCCGTTTAACTCCTGGAGGACGACCTCCTTGAATGCTCTGGTCTTTAATGGGGAGTTTTGATCAGCTTGTCTCTGCAGAATCCCCCACAGCTGCACAAGAGCAGTAAGACTGAGTGAAATGCATGTCCACTGAAGGATTTTCACCTTGGGAGAATGAATATCTTCATTGTCATGCTGAAAAAATGCCCAATAATGCAGGGAATGAGGGGAGGGTAGCATCTTCTGTTTCATGTTTTTTGTATTACATCACACAGTGGTGTGTGAATTCATGACAGCGTTGATGAAGCACAACTCCCTCACACCTTCAGCACTCATTCATCCCTATATAACAGCTTTACTACCACTGAACGTCACTGTGGGTACCAAGCACTTCTCACTGTACTCCTCCTCTAGCAACACCAGAACATTTTGGATGCTTTTGGATCCGAAATGATTGACTTGGTCTCTTGAGACCAGAGTCCAGAAGTCTCTATTTTGTAAATATAGGCGTTTATTTTGCTTTGGCTAATTCTAGTGGTGACAACAACCATGCATGTCACTTCTGCAGGCTGTGTCATACTCTGTGAGATAAAGTGTCACTCTTTTCGTAGCTTTTGCCAGCTCTGAGACACTTGCATGTTATTTCTCCTGCTCTTTTTCTAGCAAAAATTCACTCATCACTAAATGAAAACTTAAAGCGAAGACCTGATTATTTCAGGAGCCTCGTCACAAGTCTGTTGTTTTTGAATGTTGGTGCTGCTGCTGCTATATTTTCACACTTAAAACAATAATTTGGCATTCCTCTTGTACCATTGTCCTCTTTTATGCTAAGAAATGTCACCTGGCAGTTCTCTCCCAAGTGGTTCCACTGCTGCCAGCATTAAGTCTGAGAATGATTCAGTAGGCTATATAACACTTTTAATGGTCAGGAAATTACTTGTCTTTAAAAAAAATTGGTTCAATATAGTTACCTGTTGATCTAAAATAGCCTTAAACCTATACACTTTCTTTATTTCTTTTTTTTTTTAGTAACTTTCAGGAGGGTGTACTCATTTTTGCAACACAACATTTTATCACTTTGATAAGAATATCTTATTTTGCTGAATAATTTTGACAAATTATTCTTTGGTAACTGATCAAGCAGGCTTGATGGAACATTATATTTCCAAAGAACCCTAACATGTCATATAAGTAAAGAGTAATTGCTGAATTTAAGTTTTAGAGGGCTTTTACAGTGCTGTGCACTGTACTACCTTTCAAATATCTGGAGCCTTTTTTGGAAACCAGTTAATACTTTCATTCAAAAAGGATGCATTAAATTGATCAAATGTGACAGTAAAAACATCTATAATGTTACAAATGATTTTTTTTTAATATATCAAAGGATGTTTAAAAAAATGCTCTTTTAAATCTTTTAAACTTTCTATTCATCAAAGAATGCAGAAAAAATGCAACTGCTGTAGAAATGTGAAGAAGAAAAAAACAGCTTTCAACATCGATAACAATAAGAGATGTTTCTTATGTGAACACTGGAATAATGGAGGCTGGAAAATTCAGCTTCGCTTCACAGGAATAAATGACATTTTAAAATATATTCACATACAAAACAGTTATTTTAAATTACAATAATATTTCATATTATTACTGTTTACTGTATTATTGTTCAATTACATGCAACCTTGGTGAACTTAAGAGACTTCTTTCAAAAACTTAAAGAAAAAAAAATACTCACAGACCCCAGTCATTTGAATAGTAGTGTATATCAACAACATCTCGCGAACCTCAGCAGCTAATGAAGCAATTCTCTCCACTCAGGCATTTTACACATTTTAGTATCCAATAATAAAATCAAATCAAATGTTGAATTTCTGGGATATCATTGGAAATGTATTGATTCCTGTAAATGTTCACAAATATAAATAGGCTACATCTAATAATAATAATAATAATCTTAATAATTTTAAGCTAAATTTAAAAACAGGTTGGGTGACAGGTGGCTAACTACATGGACAACTCACATGTGATTTGTGTAACAGATGGCTTTGCACCATTGTTACTGCCCTCTAGTGGTTCATTTGTATTAGCAATCCAAAAAACAATTATTGAATCATTGTTGTCTTCAATATCTTGGTAATATTGTTGATTGTGCCCACAGCACCCTCAGATACAGAAGAAGTCACAGTATATCAAATATCTGTGCTGTGATGATGTCAGAACTCTACACCAATGGGTTAATGGCATTCGTATTGCTAAGGTAATCCCATAGCTTCCTATAGTCTGTCATGTTTTCTGTTGAGTTAATGAACCCTGTGACCTCAAAACATGTTCTTCTGAAACTAACTAATATGCCACATTATTTATAAAACAAATGCTCTTCTGTATTTAAAAAAGAACTCAAATTGGAAATTGCTTAATTGTATGAATTCCACGTATGTTGGGTTGATATCACTTCATCATTGAATGTGTTTTTTGCACAGTATGGGAAGCAGTTGTATGTGAACTACCAGGAAGCCATGAAACGCACAGAAGCTGCCTATGACTGGTCTTCTCTCTCTAGCACCAGCATCAAGTCGGGAACAAGCTCAGTCAGTATACCTGGTGAGTAACTTGAACCTGATCACTTGAACATTTCAAATATCATAGGCATTGGTAGTTATGGAGCATTTTCCTTTCTGTGACATAATAGTGATTTTACTGACTTGTCACTGTATATGTATGGGTTGCTGGCTGATGTTTGTGCTTTATTTGTTTGTGCTTAAAGAATCCCAGTCAAACCACTCTAGCCAAGCAGACAGTGGTATGTCAGATGGTACTTCGTCCTCCCATGCCCGTTCCCAGAGTGTAGTCAGTTCAATCTTCTCTGAGGCCTGGAAGAGAGGGACTCAAATAGAGGAGAGCACAAAGGTGAGTCATCCTCTTGCTCTGGAAAGATATATCTCTTTATATGGGCACTTGATACAACACCACAGAGTAAAGGCCTTTTCAGACTGAACTCAAAAATTTGGCGCGAATGTTCGGTGCGATGACGCTTTTAAATCAAAACAATAGATACCTATGGGACTATTCACACCAGGCGTGATCATTCACAGTGCAAAAAAGTGAGGATTTTTTTTTCCGTCCTGTGTGTCAGTTTATTCCCCCATCGCTCCTCGACGAAACGGGCCGTTGAATGCGTAGGGGAATTTACAGTAAAGACCCTCAGACCAGGTGTGTTAAATGAACACCAGAAGTCAAGAGATTCGATCAAAAATGAAAAACATTTACTGAAGATAGTTTGCAGTTTCATCAGCTTCGAGACTCGCAATCTGCGTACGTGTTCTAGACACCAATAGTTATACTCTAACAGAGGTCACTAATTACGTCAATACATAGGTAAGCAAGATTCTGGTTGGTAGATAAACTTAGAAAATCTCCACACACAGACGTAAAACTCGAAGCATATCTTCAAGTGATTATATTTGGTGACAATTGATCAGAGGTCAGACGCAATAGGACAGACGGACATCAGGGTGACGGCAAATGACTATTTCCTCCTAGAGCTCTCTCTCTGCATCTAGCTGCAAAGATACTTACTGTACTTCAAGGTTGACGGGCTCTACCCTGAATATTATCAAATATACTTAACTACACACACACAATGAGATCAGCTTCTTAGAGAGTAAAAAGGCAGACAAAAGCCATATTCAACTTATTTTCTAACATGCATAAATGTAACTGATAAATTATTATTCAAAAAATATTATAATTAACATTATTATTATGAGGGCCATTTTAGATCTGCAATCCATTCCTTCAAATGAGATTTGAGTTTAGATCACATGCGCGGAGAAGCTGCTGCTGCACAAAAGGGCAAGAGTGGTGGCGCTGTTTCGAAAACCAGTGTAAATAAACACTGAAGAAGAGTATTCTAAAAGAGAAGAGGATGCTGAGTTCTTGTTATCATTGGTATCTGAGAACAGATTTATTCTCATGTTCATTATACAGAATATAATTTCTATTAATTCTCCACTGAATGTGATCTGAAGAGCACTGTCCGTTTCCTTCAACATGCGCGAGTGTTATGAGTCAGAGCGCATTCACTCAAGATCTGTCAGTCATGGGATGATATCTCCTGCTGCTACATATGAAAAATTGTATGCAGCTCATGATATTTTTATAACAATTAAGGATGTTTATGACAAATAATAAGCAAGTGTCGTGTTCAATCCATTATAAAACATACAACGAGTGCATGTCTGGCTATTGTAGAATAAAAATCCACTTTGGATCTCAATCGGAAGTTATTACTCAAGTACTCAATGGTTTAAAGCGGGTTTTAAGCAAAAAACATAATCATACACATTTTCAAATGTAGCTTGATGCAAATTGTACCTCTATTTATATTTTAAGATGTATTCTTGTAAGCATTATAAATTGTTTGTGTTTATGGTGTATAACCAAACTTTATTTATCTTAATTTAATGCTGTATATTGAGCAGACCATATACAAGATATATCTGAGGAAAAATGCATTGCTGGTTGGCGCCACCTAGCGTGCAGGTGTGAATTAGCAGAAGGCAATCGATCGTTTCGTGCTCGGTGTGAAAGCACTATTCGTCGACGATTCACCTCACCTTTTCACATCGCGCTCAGTGTGAAATGGCCTTAAGATGAACCACACTAAAAGCCTAAAGGAAATTAAATTAAGAAATAACATTCTTATTAATTGTTGTTTTTTTTTTTATATATTTGTTCAGGCAAGGCCAGAATCTATGCGTTCTACCCATTCAAGCCATAGCAGCCATTCTTCTCATCATGTGCCTCAACAGCAGCATCCACACCCAGTGCAACAGCCACATCCACATTCAATTCCACAGTCACGTGGAAGTGTCACCCAGGCACCGCCACAGGCACCAATACAGACACCGATACAGGCACCGGCACAAGTACCACCCCAGGCAACTCCAGCCCCACCACCGCCACCTCCTCCACCACCTCCTCCACCCCCTCCTCCTCCTATTTCCAATATCCCCCACCATGCCACACCTACCATGTTCGCCAAATACAGCACTATCACACGGCTGCAGAATGCCTCTCAGGCCACAAGTCACCACAAGCCTCAGCCTCAAGTCCAGCAGCAAGTGCCACCAGTCCCACCGGCCTCCAAACCACAATCGAACAATATTCCACCAGGGGCTAACATCCCACCCCCTCCTCCTCCACCTCCACCTGCCCCAATGCCTCCGCCTGGATCAGCCATGGCTGTTTTGAAGCATGGTCCTACAGCCCCAGCAACAGTTGTACAGTCCTCCCCTACCCCTCCCCCTCCCCCCTCACCTCCACCTCCACCACCTCCTCCCACAATGCCCATACTGTCACAGCCTCTACCGCCTCCACTTCCCATTATGCCAATGCAGTCACAGCCTTTACCACCTCCTCCACCCATAATGCCGGTGCAGTCACAGCCTTTACCACCTCCTTCTCCCATAATGCCAATTCAGTCACAGCCTTTACCACCTCCTCCACCCATAATGCCAGTGCAGTCACAGCCTCTACCGCCTCCTCCTCCCATAATGCCCTTGCAGTTACAGCCTTTACCACCTGCTGCACCCATAGTGTCAATCCAGTCACAACCCCTCCCACCTCCTCCACCCATAGTGCCAATCCAGTTGCAACCTTTACCACCTCCTCCACCCCCTCTTCAGGCTAATGGCTTTCCACCACCTTCGACAGTACAGGCACCTTTCATAACCAATGGACTCAAGAAGGTCCTTGCCCACAAATTTCCCAATGTTCCCCAGGATATAATACCCCCAGCCAATCAGATCCATTCTCCTCCTCCTCCTCCTCCACCACCACCGCCACCACCACCACCCCCACCATCAGCACCTACACTCCCTCGCCAACAGCATATTGCTACAGCTCCATATCCACCACCACCACCTCCTCCACCACCTCCACCAGCCCCCATTCAGCTGCCAATTCAACCTGCAGTTTTGCCCAAAACTTTCACTGGTGGATTTCCACCCCAAACAGCACCAAAACCTTCATATGGCATTCTTCCAGTATCCCCAGTAGCTCCAGCACCACCGCCACCTCCCCCACCCCCACCTCCTCCTCCTCCACCTCCAGCACCATTGAAGAGCCAACCCCCACCTACACTGCCCAAGCAGCACAGCCTCTCCAAGACACTACCATTCTCCAACCAAACCTCATCAGTGCCATCTCTGGTTAAGCAGCTTGCTAGCCAGTTTCCTGTTGTGTCTCCTGCAATAACCAATCAAACTGAGTCTCAAAGTCACAAAGCTCCCCAGTCCCTACCTGCAGTGAAGGCTAAACCAAAATGGCAGCCTGTAGGTCAAGGCCAGCAGCAACAGAGGTCACCTGAATTTCCACCACCTCCTCCAGAGAGTACTCTTGCCTTTCCTTCACCACCACCTCCGCCGCCACCACCACCACCTCCTCCAGGTCCTACCCCTCCTCCTCCTCCACCACCTCCTCCTCCACCTCCGATGTCAGGCTCCCCTATCAGGAAGTCCCCTTCTGGCTCATCTGCAGGTGTCAAGAAACCTCCACCGACACCTCAGCGCAACTCCAGTGCGAAGTACAATGCCTCGGTGGACTACCAGGAGTCCCGCAGGAACTTGGTGAGCAAGTTTAACCCTACTTCATCATTGACATCAAGCTCCAGTAGCTCACCCTCCAAAGAGCTTTCTACAGGTCCTCGGGCACCCCCCAAACCAGGAAAGCTCAATCTGGCAAATCTTCCTTTGGCTTTGCAGAACAAATTGAATCAGAACCGCCAATCCACTGCAGACTTCCCATCCCCTCCACCCCCAGAAAATGACACATTCCCCCCTCCCCCACTGGAGTCTGACCTCCCTCCACCACCGCCCCTTCCAGGTGATCCAAATGGTTTGTCTCCGAAAGTGGCTGTGGTCAATCCTCAGCCCCAGCCTGCTTGGGGCAAGAGTTCCCTGAAAAAGACGCAACCTCCAGCATCAATTCGCTGTAACAACACTATTAGAGAGCCTCCACCACTCTCACCACCTTCCATACAAGGGGGCCCTATTCCCCCTTCTTCTCCCAAAGGCACCACACAGCCAAACTTCTTGGAGGACCTTAACAAGACACTGAAACGCAAGTCCTCGCGAGTCTCTGGAGACAAAGTGGACCCTGTGGCCACAATGGATGACATGGCTTTGCCACCACCTCCACCTGAGCTTCTGAATGATCAACAGAGACACAGTGGTAGTGGCTTCATGTCCGGGAATATCTCAGGCTATGCAACGCTACGGCGAGGGCCTCCTCCTGCCCCACCTAAGCGGGACCACAGCACCAAACTCACAAACTGAGAAAACGGCAATGTTTCCTGGACACTCTTGCTTGCTATTTACATGTTTGTCTCATAGAAGCCTTCATTTTGTTGATATGCTCAGCTTTTTCTGTACAAAACCGCTCAAGAAGTTCCAGCTTTACTGTGACTTTGTGAAAGTGCATCAGTTCCAGTTCCAAACAACTGAGTTATTCCACTTTAACACCTTGGTACTGCATGGAAGACAAAACTACATTTAAACTATTAATCTTATTGATTTTTGGGAAGACAAACATTTTGAACTTTGGAGTTGGGTGGGATTTTTAATTTTGATTTTATATTGTTTTTATATTATCGATTATTTAATAATCTGAAGAGATTTTGTCATTTCAGACTGAAGGTTTTTAAATGGTTGGATGGTTATTGTTGTTTGAGGAGTTTTAGATGGGTAGGTTGAATTAGACAGTGTGTTTGACTGGTATATTAGTTTGGTACAACTTTAACCATTTATGCGGCAGATCCAGTGCTCAATAGATGCATCTAGAATGGATCTTGATCACGATTGTTCTTTGAGCCACTAAGTGCGTTTTAGTTGTATTTGTCAAAACTGTAACATGAAGGACTTGTTTTTCAGGGAGTTGACCCAATGTCTAATTCTGTGAGACTGTGGAATGTTTGCTTTTGCTTTTTTTTATTTTTTATTTTTATTAGACCTGTTTAAATTGTAGATATTCTCATTTGCTGCAGTATCTTTGTCTAGGTAAAACAAATGACTGCCTTGCTGTTCCTTGTTGGTCCTTACTTCTTCTGGTGAACATTCAATTGTTCACCTATGAAGAGATGGACTTTTAAGTCATGTGACTGAATGACACAATCATTATTCACATAGATTTATCTTATATCCTGTATTATAACCTGTATTATTGGCTCATGAATACAGCCATGCCTTAAGATTCTAGAACATGTGTATCAAACAACTGATCAAAATATTCTCATCTTATAAAAGAGGCCATTAGGAAGTTCAATTCCCCTGTAGGTTTTACTTGTTGAAGGATTCTATTTTCTCCATTCAGATATGACGTGCAACTTCAGAATCTTACAGTGAGCACCTATAAGAGCCATTTGGCATATGTACAAACAATTATGCATATTAACTCATGTCCACATTTAATTTTGCAGAATTTGTTTATTGAATGTATTTACAATATCATGAAACTTTTCAGGTTGTTGAGAAGTGACTAACTGAAGTTAATATTAAATTATTAAAGTATCCGGTCATGATCCATGCATATCCCTCTGCAAAATGTGTAATTTAAAATGAAATTATACATGTTGATATCATCCATGTTTCTGTTTTTATTGGGTTTCTTGTGGAGGTTAATGCCAGCAGGTTTCTATTCGTATTCACATCTCTTACAGTGAATACTCTTACTTGTTTCATGTTTCAGTGGAGGCTGCAGTTATTGGTCCTTAGTACAGTAGTCTTTTCATTTAGCTTTGTTTGTAGCACCTTAATGTTTGTATGAAGAGTCTTCATGTGATTTCATCCAGCAAGTCAGTGATATGGCAGGTGATTGTCGAAATTGTCTCCACGAACATGGATGTTTTCAGTATTGCCATGATGATCCGCATGTATTGGTGGAGCCAAGTTAATACTTGGTGCTGAAGTTGAAGGTGTGCGGTCTACAAATATGTCAAAAGCATTATCAGCATTGTGATCACAATATTAATATGCCAAATATGAAGGTGTAAAAGATGACAAGTTTATTTACCTCTAGTCTCAAAATGATTTAAGTCATAGTATAATCCTAACCCCCCCTGTTGGCGGAAAGAAGTTGTCAGCAATGAAATGAGTTTAGTCATGTATTTCTAAATTAAAATTAATTTATTTCAAATGAAAATAACATTTTACATAAACACTATATGTAAACATTATTATTCTGTATATTTAACTATCTTTGCCATAGGTTACAGACTTCTGCACAATAGTCGATGAATAGTTTTTAATGAAATTAAATTTACTGATGCAAACATGCACTTCATTCTAGCCCTTCTTGCTTGTTTACTAGACACATTTTGGTGCATATCTACTCATGGAAATGTTTGTATGCCCCTGCTGAAATATATTTTTCTTTATGTTGACACTCACCTCCTCACTGGACTCAGAGCTCGAGCTGTCGGCCTTTGTGCATCTGAGAGAGATGATACGAGTGACGTCCTGACTCACTCTGGCTCTGATATAGCACCCTGCCTCCAACTAAAACCCCAAGGATATGGACAAGAATCAAATAATAAGATTCATGAAAAAAGAATGTTACTCTTAATAATAATCAATATTACTTATTACTAACAATTAGTAACAACAAGTTTCTACAAAGCAATGTTAATATACACATTTTTAAAATATTGCAGCAAATTCAGCAGTCGTGTAAGACGTTTTTAGTTTTTTTTTTTTGTTTTTCTTTTAGTTTTTATCATGCAAATGTTTGGGGTCGGTATAGCTTTTAACAGTTGCTAGGGCCAATTTCTCAGTACTTTCAAATCTCTTCACACAGTAAGCACAATAGTATCTGGATAAACTGATTAAGACAGCAATTTGCTGCCTTTCTACAGTAATGCCATACTGAAATATGTTCTAAACCAAATACCTACACAAGTGTTAGTCTTTCAATTTCATTACGTCTGTAAAAATGGGGAAACTTGCTGTTTTGTAAAGAAATTTTAAGTGTATTGCTTGTCAATTTTACAATTAATTGTAAATAGCAAGGATTAAATGTGAACATTTACAGTAGAAAGACTGATAGTATTATCTTGTAAACATACTCCAATAATTTGTTTTTTTGTTGTTGTTGTTGTTGTTACAGTGTTAGGAGAACTGTGTGCAGAGTTTTTTTTTTTTTTTTTTTTAATTTTAAAAAAAAGGTATTTTATGCTCATTAAGGCTGCATTTATTTGACCAAAATAAATAAAACATTATTGTATAAATATATAGAAAATTTTACCAAGGCCTATAAAATAAAAATATGAAATATTGAAATGTATACAAATTATATATATATATATATATATATATATATATATATATATATATATATATATATATATAAACTTCAGCAATTGGAATGGAATTTAAAAGGTGTCATCAATTTAATTATGAATGGTGCACAAATCTGGTCCAATTAATATCTTGATGACTTACCACAAAAAAGCCTTTGCGGTACATGCAGCCCTGAGGATCGACCCCAGAGCTCTTCTGACACTCTGTCTCCCTAATGCCAAACCTCAGATGCAGATCAAATGTGTTCGTTCCCAGAGGAACAATCTTAAGATAAATAAAAGCAAATTATCAGCAGTCGATATTTTTGGCTGTTGCTTTTTTAAACTATTCATTTGTTATTTGTCTACTGGTCTTTCATCGATGACTGGATCCTCACTAGTCACCAGTTTTGCCAGATGTAGAAATAAAAGAGTTGTTGTAAGAGTGTGTACTGACCCTCTTTACAGATGCCTTGGACACTCTGTAGAGGTGATTCCTGGCAATGCGTGCATTAATCTGATTGAGCGCCATGTGCAAAGCATCGTCTGCTTTTGAGCTGAGCTCAAACAGAGGAAAGCCTGTGGTTGCATGTCAGAGGTCATGTTACACATTTAATGATTTACAACTATATCCGCAAAAAATACTTTTAAGATTAAAAGTCAACACGTTAGACTATTGACTAATTTTAGCATGAACTATGAAAGCTGCATATATGTTTCCATTGTTAATATTGTCACACATTTATTCCTTATGTCTTGCAGTCTTTGCTAATAATCAACATCAAGATCACACTCACCTAAACTTCCCAAAACCTGCAGGAGCAGAAAGAGAAAAACACAGCACCTCATTTTCATGTCAATCAGACTGGACGCTCTTACTACCGAACAGTCCCGTTTTTAACTGTTATCGCTCTTTTAAGTCTCCTCCTCCTTTCTGTGTTCAAGCCGTTGTTTAATTTGGCGTCTCTCTCTCCTGTTCGTGCACATCTGGGTAAAGAGGAACTTTGTCATGCAGATCCAATGCTTGTTTTACCCAGAATATGGTCTGATAATCTGATTTCAAAAATGACTGTGCAATATTACTTCATACCATTTTGGATGTGATGTACTTGAAAAACAAATATATGATGTATGTATAAAAGGCAACACATATAACTAACTGTAAAATGCTATAAAATAGTTTTAAAACAACATATTCATAAACACACACACACACACACACACATATATATATATATATATATATATATATATATATACACACACACATTATATATATATATATATATATATATATATATATATAGAATATCATCAAAAAGTTGATTTATTTCACTAATTCCAGTCAAAAAGTGAAACTTGTATATTATATTCATTCATTACACACAGACTGATATATTTCAAATGTTTATTTCTTTTAATTTTGATGATTAGAGCTTACAGCTCATGAAAGTCAAAAATCAGTATCTCAAAATATTAGAATATTTACATTTGAGTTTGAATTAATGACCATCCCTACAGTATAAATTCTGGGTATCTCTTGTTCTTCGAAACCACAATAATGGGGAAGACTGCTGACTTGGCAATGGTCCAGAAGACGAACATTGATGCCCTCCACAAAGAGGGTAAGTCACAGAGGGTCATGACTGAAAGGTGTGGCTGTTTACAGAGTGCTGTATCAAAGCATATTAAATGCAAAGTTGACTGGAAGGAAGAATTTGGGTAGGAAAAGGTGCACAAGCAACAGGGATGACTGCAAGCTTGAGAATACAGTCAAGCAAAGCTGATTCAAACACTTGGGAGAGCTTCACAAGGAGTGAACTGAAGCTGGAATCAGTGCATCAAGAGTCACCACGCTCAGACGTCTTCAGGAAAAGGGCTACCAAGCCACTTCTGAACCAGAGACAACCTCAGAAGCATCTTACCTGGGCTGTGGAGAAAAAGAACTGGACTGTTGCTCAGTGGTCCAAAGTCCTCTTTTCAGATGAAAGTAAATTTTACATTTCATTTGGAAATCAAAGTCCCAGAGTCTGAAAGAAGAGTGGAGAGGCACACAATCCATGTTGCTTGAAGTCCAGTGTGAAGTTTCCACAGTCAGTGATGATTTGGGCTGCCATGTCATCTGCTGGTGTTGGTCCACTGTGTTTTCTGATGTCCACAGTCAACGCAGCCATCTACCAGGAAATTTTAGAGCACTTCATGCTTCCTTCTGCTGACAAGCTTAATGGAGATGCTGAGTTCATTTTCCAGCAGAACTTGGCACCTGCCCACACTGCCAAAGGTACCAAAAGCTGGTTAAATGACCATAGTGTTACTGTGCTTGATTGGCCAGCAAACTCGCCTGACCTGAACCCCATAGAGAATCTATGGGGTATTGTGAAGAGGAAGATGCGATATGCCAGAGCCAACAATGCAGAAGAGCTGAAGGCCACTATCAGAGCAACCTGGGCTCTCATAACACTGCCACAGACTGATCGACTCCATGCCACGCTGCATTGCTGCAGTAATTCAGGCAAAAGGAGCCCCAACTAAGTACTGAGTGCTGTACATGCTCATACTTTTCATTTTCATACTTTTCAGTTGGCCAAGATTTCTAAAAAAAAATAAGTAATATTCTAATATTGTTACGGTGCACACAGCAGGGAGGGACGAGGAACACGGACACGAGGATAAACTTCAAAATTATAGTCTTTAATGAGGACATCAGGACTGGGCAAGACAAGGCAAGGTTACCACAGACAGGAACACCGGGGAATAACGAGTAAACCAGACGAAATCTAACTAAACAGGCAGGAACTAAATACACATGACAATAACTAATAATAAGACTAAACACGGCTGGACAAGACTTAACTAATAATCACACTTAACAAGGACAGGAATAAATATGGACGCAAGAGGCGGGAACACATGACAGAGGACGTAACAAATATTTTGAGATACTGATTTTTGACTTTCATGAGCTGTAAGCTCTAATCATCAAAATTAAAAGAAATAAACATTTGAAATATATCAGTCTGTGTGTAATGAATGAATATAATATACAACTTTCACTTTTTGAATGGAATTAGTGAAATAAATCAACTTTTTGATGGTATTCTAATTATATGACCAGCACCTGTATATACACACAAATATATATACATATATATACACACATATATACATACACACAACATGCAGTCGCCCTCCCAATTTGTAGGTCAAAGGGGAGCTGAACTGAGGAAGAAATCAATATATATATACACACACACACACACACACACACACATATATATATATATATATATATATATATATATATATACACACACACACACACACACACACACACACACACACACACACACACATATATATACATATACACACACACACACACACACACACACACACATATATATATATATATATATATATATATACACACACACACACACACATATATATGTGTGCGTGTGTCACCTTATAATTTACTGTAAAAGGACATTTAGAGAAGTGTCTGCATGAATGATGCATCTGTTACATTTATTTATAAACATTTTCTTTCTGATTTTCTCCTGTATCTGAAAGTGAAATTATAAATGATTTCAAAGTAACTTTTGCACACAACATGCAGTCGCCCTCCCAATTTGTAGGTCAAAGGGGAGCTGAACAGAGGAAAAAATCAATATATTCTTGACAGTGAAATCAAATCAGTGACTGATGAAAAAGTGAACTGATATCTAATTCTGTCATAAGCCAAGATGAAATCTGCTTTATTAACCATTAGTAGTTTCTGAGAATCTCCTATTACCAACAGATGCAGAGCAGTGTTCAGGAAAAGCTTGACAAGTTCCTATGATTGTAATCATGAATTGTTACAGCTAATTTACACTTCTTACTTCTGTGAATATTTCTCAAAATTGTTTCATTTCTGTATAGTCTGTTAAACATATTTGAACTATTACACAGTTACTGAACACATTGACAGTTGTGACACCATATCCTAATAACGGAGGTGTAGCCACAATATGTGGAGTGTTACAATGGAATTTGTCATTAAATTGCCATCTGGCTTTTCATCAAATATTGAACAGTACAAGAATTATGAAACGGTAAAAAGGTTTAAAGCAGAATTATTGTTCCAGGCAACAAATATTGCAATTAATACATTATGAAAAATAGCCTTGTTCCTTGAAGCATTCAATGAAAGAAAAAAAAATGTTGTAGAAACTATTTTAACTCATACTTTGCTAGTAAATTTCACAATTGATTACAAAATGAAATGTGACATTTTGACTGAAATTGTATTTTCTTGTCAAATGTACTCCAATATTCTTTTTTACTTAATATTACAATTGAAAATTACTGTTTACTATTTTAATATATTAATTTATTCATGTGATGCAAAGCTGAATTTTCAGTAATAAATGTATTAAATTAATAATAATTTACAATATTACTGTTTTACTGTATTTTTGATCAAATAAATGCAGCATTGGTGAGCAGAAGAGAATTCATTAAAAACTTTTTAAAATCTTGCTTGACAAGTACTGTAAATTAGTATGGTATTATAAATAATATTTATTATTATTAGAAAGTACACATGCACACTGTAATACCCGATATTAGTTAAGGTTAACCATTTTAGGAAACAATTGCCTTAAAGTTACCCAATATACTATGTACTGTGAGCTTATTCAGTTTGAGTCCACAAAAAAGAGAATATTTCTTAATATTAATTATTATAAAATGTAAAACACTAAGAGATCTCCCCTGTTAATCTTATGCAAAAATACACAGATATCACAATTTCAACATTCAATCTCCTTAACAATCTAAAGTAAAGCATACTGAGAAAACAAAATAAATTGTTAAGTTTTATAATAAATTGAAGAAAAATTCTGTTACTATGTGTTTAAATACTCTCAACCCTCTCAGTTCCCTCCTCTTTTCCCAGATACTATGTGCTGTTTAATTTGGCCTCTCTCTCACGTTCCTATCTAGTCTAGACAGACAAACACTGCTTCCCTTACCCAGAATCTGTGCTCCTAGGACAGCTTTTCTGTATACAGCAGTTATAATGTAAAACCAGTTCTGTTACTGGAGGTTGGTTAATCATGTAAAAGGTTTGAACAGCTGTACGCGACAAAAACGAGAATTGAGCACAGCTTTCCAATGTAATAACTGTGAATGTAATAATTACATCAAAATACTGCTACTTAAAATGATGTGGTAATAATGAATTCAGTCTATTTACCAACAAGCAGGACAAACAGTTTGTTTATATTTCCAGACCACCACTCATATATCATTTATTGTAAAAAAGAAAAAAAAAAGAACATAAAGCATTAGTAGAATTTGAATCTTCCAAGAGTAGTCTTGTTGTGTAACCCTCTAAAACCTTTTACAATAAAACAAAACAAAGCTATTACATTTATACATAATGTATATATAACAGATATGAAGGAAAAAACTGAATGTTTGCATTTAAATTCAACAAAATCTACTGCTTTCTGTTCATTTGCAGCAATCTGTCATTCAATCTGTCATTAAGTTAAAGCAAAAGGTGGCATCTCACCAGAACTAGCATTTCCCATGATGCTTTTCCCTTACCTTAGTGATATTACTTAAAGAGCAAATGTTCACAAGACAGGCAGGTATGAAGTGCTCACTTCTGCTCTAGATAAGGAATGATTTGGAGTCAGCATTATGGGGCCAGCACACGCTTGTGAACTAGACTGAACTATATCTAGCTGATTCCCTACAGTCAGTCACCATGACCCCCTCCTCTATCACTCACAGTCTTAGTGTTGACATTAGAGGCTCCACGGCTGCGAGAAATGAGCCTTCAAACTCCTGGTCTGAGAAGCGGGTGACGGACAGACGCGCCCGGCGTCGGATCTCCAATCGAGCTGCAGGAGTCATAGAAAGGATTCGTTCCATGGCATCTGCATAACTGTCTTCATCGTCCGCCAGGAAGCCAGTTGGACCATTATCATAAGGAACTACAATGTCCAACTTCGGACCACCGGATTTGTGAGCCAGAATGATTGTTCCTGCAGCCATACACTCCACTACACCTGTGGACATGTGGGAGAAGATGAGAATTTCTCAGGGTAATGGTCATGGAAATATCAGGGTTATAACTTATTAGTTAACTAAAATTGAAACTAAAACCCTAAACAAACATTTTTGTTACTATAAATAAATAAATAAATAAATATATTAGCTAATTGCCAACAACATGGCAACATACCTTATTCTTATTTAGTTTAAAATAAAGGACTAAAATAACTAAAACAAATAAATAATAATGAATACAAACTATATAGGCATTTAAAGAAATATACATAAAAATGACAGAAACACAACCACATAACTGAAACTAAAATGAAAGACATTAACAGAAAATATAAAATTAAATATTACCAAAATATATTACTATTAGCTATTAACTAATATATATATATATATATATATATATATATATATATATATATATATATATATATAAAATGAAAGTAAACTAAAACTAATAAATAAAAACTATAAAGGCATTTAAAGAAATATATATGAAAATGTCAAAAATGAAAAGAAAAAAAAACTCAAATGAAAGAGATTAACAGAAAATATCAAATTAAATCTAACTCAAAATATTACAGAACTAAAATGTAATATCAATGATGGTAAAATAATACTGGCAAATATGCACTGTTGAAAAAAATAATCTTTGCCAATTTCAATTATTTCTGACAAAAAAAAATATAATGTGTATAATATATATAATATTCTATTAATCTATTATATTTCAAATTTAAATAAAATATTATTTTAATTCAATTTTACAAAATAATTTAACTAATGTAACATTTTAATTAAATTAAAAATGTTTCAATTCAATTTTACAAAATAATTTAACTAATTTTAATTAATTTATAAAATGTTTTAATTCAAATTTAAAGATAATGTAATTTAATATTAATATTTAATATTTAATAGTTTTTATTTTTTAAGTAAT
Source organism: Acrossocheilus fasciatus (assembly GCA_036784905.1). Classification (NCBI taxonomy): domain Eukaryota; kingdom Metazoa; phylum Chordata; class Actinopteri; order Cypriniformes; family Cyprinidae; genus Acrossocheilus; species Acrossocheilus fasciatus. Next base: position 21,991,523 of record CM071938.1, read on the forward strand.
CTGTATAGTGTTTTGAGATTTTGCTAAGAGCATGATATTTCTTACCAATACCGAAATGTTCATTCCACATTGTGTGGAGCCCGATTGTGGCGTCTGTTAAATCTTTCTTCAGTTCTTCAAATGGGATATTGAGTTTAAACTCCACCCTATCTGCCACACCCAGATCCAGACACAATCCCTTCAGCATCTGTACCCTGTCTTCATCTTCCTGGTTACGACATCCACCTATCAACACCAGCTTCACGGTCTCTCGCCCGGCAGACTCCACCCCCTTCCTGTCCAGAAGCTTTCTAAAAGCCTTAATCTGCAGCTGATGGTCTTTTTCAGGCCGGAACTGACCCACGGAGACCACAGAGTGACACTTCTTTCTCTCTTTCTCTTCATCTTCATCCCCAATACGGACGTCAAGGAAGGCCTGAACGTCACATGGTGGATAGACCACACTGGTGCGGTTAGGAGCGCGCCACAGAGCCAGAATGTGACCTAAAGTCCAGGTGGAATTTACCATGACTACGTCACTACAGGAGCCGGCCAGGCCATACAGCAGCGCAAAGACACAGTAGTAAATCACTTTGATGGCACTCAGTACAGGGTTACTGGAGATGTAGTCTGCATTATTGAACCTAGAATGAAGATTAAGAATGCATATATGGAATTATATGTCAGATTTCTATAGGCCAATTATACTGTATATACACCACCGTTCAAAAGCTTGGGGTCAGTAAGAATTTTTGGTTTTTGTAAGAAGTAACCAAGGCTGCATTTATGTCTTCAATAATACAGTAAAATAGTAATATGATGAAATATTATTTAATATTATTAAGCTTATAGGCGAGGCTTCCGGTACATTAGCCGCAATAGGGAAATAATGAGAAGAATTACAATGTGCAGTAAATGATAAAACAGTTTGCATTACAAACCAGTGTGTTCATAATTAATATAATACATTAAAATAATATGGCAAGACATCAATTTGCAATTTCAAGCAGCAAAACGAGTGGTTTTGTACAGTTAAATATAGCTGGAAGCGAATGAGACCAGAAGCAAGAGAACCCATAAAATTTACGAATGGCCACACCCATTTTACGGGAAAAATAAGGTGGATAAATGTCTTTACTTCTGCTTTTGATCAATATAATGACTCCCTGCTAAATAAAAGTATGCATTTATTATTTAAAACGGTATACTGACCCCAAACGTTTGAAACGTAGTGTATGTAAATATAATTATACACATGCAACATACATAACAACTGGAAAACATATGCAAGAGATTCATCTATGAGACAAAAAATGCTCATCAGAAAACTGATGGTAATTATGGTTCAAAACAATGGCTGTTTGAGTGAAAAAGAATATTTAACAAAGAAAGGTAGTATTCAATTTCCAGTGCTGATTTAATTGCTAAGGAATATTCATGCATAATTTCTACCTGATAAAACACTTTAGAGGTTGGCATAATTACAAAAATGTATAATCATAACAATGGCAATGAAGTTCTAAGATTTTATTAATTTGCATGACTTTTTTTCCAGGGCTAGAAATTATTTATTATACCGAAGCCCTGTTGTAAGTTGGTTTAGAACTACTACACTAATTCATTACGCAAAATAAGACCAAAAATATATTCATTAACAAAGTAAATATAATCAGATTTAAACTACAATGGAATCATTATAGAATTCTTTTAACCTCTACATCAGCCACAAAACTAAGCTTTTAAGCCACTAAACATTAAAATTTAACTTAATAACACTAATGTGACTTTCTTGACTAACCTTGGGTTTCTTTCTCGAACCACTGACAGCATATCAGTGCTGATGGTTGGGTAGTGCACATAGCTTCCTACATGACAGCCACCCAGATAACGGAACACAGGTAGGGTGAAGGCATAGCCCATTGAGTCAATGTAGAGGTCTGGAACAAACTCAGTCAAGGCCTCCCACCCCAGGAAGATGGAGCCCACGCTCTGCCCCAGAAGGGTGAAGTGTGGGTAAAGTTTGGCCTCCACCAGGAGACGATGTTTCAGGAACACAAACTTAACGGCTCGGGGGAGTCTGATGTTGAAGCGCCGCCGCGCTCCATCTAAAATCTCTTCTGCTGTCACACCCTGATCACCTGTGTAAACCACGAAGGAAACATCTTGATACCTGCGTAAATATAGGGGATTAAATAGGGTATGAATCCAGAACTTCTGTTATTGTTTAGTTCATGCTGAAGACCAGCCCTGCTGAGTGAAGCATTCAAGAGTTCAGTCAAACACAGAAATTAATACATTTATATACGGGTCAGTGACATGCCATGCTCACTTCGCTGTCCAAGGCAAATTCAAATTATAAGACTGGCTTTTAAATTAAAGTATGCCTAGGGATTCAACTACACATAGGTCTTAACCTATATAAGGTAAAAAATAAAAATAAAATCATTAACTTTTATATTTTAAGACAATATTATGCTTAAGAGATTCAAAATATCAACTGTTCACTCTTAAAATAAAAAATAAGGGAAAAAACATCACAGTAATCCAGGGACAAGGACTTGTGTAAAACGTAAGCGAGTCTGTCCAGTATGTTTTGTTTTGTTTTCTTTTTGGTTCCAAATACACTGTGGTGTAAATTTCATGTTTTGCAGGGCAGAATTTAATATTATATATTACTAAATAATGTTTAGTGTGTATTTTATACATTATATTATATTATTTTTTTAAACTGTGTATTATATATTTCACTTGAAATATAATATTAAGTTGCATATAAGTAGAGGTCAATGTAAATATTTTTTGAAAGTCATGGTATAGTTTTCCACCTGTAGCCAAGTAACAGTCCGTTTAAGAGGTTCTAGTCATGCTGATAACATTGTAGTTAGGCATGATAATTTTACAAGAAGTCTTCTGACTACTTAATACTTGCCAGTCATTATTAGTTATATATGGAATAATTATAATTATGTAAATATTTTGTATGACCTTTTTAGTGACTAGAATCAATAACTTCAAACTTATGAAATATACATATGTGACCCTGGACCACAAAACAAGTCTTAAGTGTCAGTTTTTCAAAATTGAGATTTATACAACATCTGAAAGCTGAATAAATAAGCTTTCCATTGATGTATGGTTTGTTAGGATCGGACAATATTTGGCTGAGATACAACTATTTGAAAATCTGGAATCTGAGGGTGCAAAAAAAATCAAAATATTGAGAAAATCGCTTTTAAAGTTGCCCAAATGAAATTATTAGCAATGTATATTACTAATCAAAAATTAAGTTTTTATACATTTATGGTAAGAAATTTACAAAATATCTTCATGGAACATGATCTTTACTTAATATCCTAACAATTTTTGGCATAAAAGAAAAATTGATAATTTTGACTCATACAATGTGTTTTTCGCTATTGCTACAAATATACCCCAGCGATTTAAGATTTTGGATTACTGTTTATTATATGTATTATTTATATTTATTGCATGCTTTCACTTCCTATTTGTCACTGACCCATAAATGTCTGGCCAAATAAATGGCACACTCTTAAGAGCTGAAATATCTGACCTGTTTTGAAGAGCACGTAAAGCACACCACAGCACTCTCTCTCCTCCTCCTCCTGCATTGCAGTACGGGTGGAAGAAGGCCACGGCGGGACGGCAGTCCTGAGCTCTCCTGCTCTTCCTCTTCATCTGCAGCCAGGTTCTCACTCCCATGATGAAGAGGAAGAGGATGGTTGTCAGGACAAGACTCAGATAGAAACATGGCAACAGCAGTGACCACAGTAACCTGTGGAAGACAAAAACCACACATAATCTTTCTATAAATATCAGTTTACATGCAATGTTTCATATCAAAATGTATAACCAACTATAAATAAGTCAGTACATGATTAGACAAGATCTCAAAACTAATTCTAAATGTATATTGTTACTGCTTTTCTTGTAATATTTTAACAAGTTCTATTTCTCTTCTAATATTTTATTTTATACTGATGTGTGTGTATGTGTGTATGTATGTATGTATGTGTATATATATATATATATATATATATATATATATGAATCAGCATGAACCTTAACATGAACAGAAATGATTGGCTCCAATTTCACTTGGGAATGTTTAAAAGTATTAAATTAATTCAAAGCTGCAGATTAATATACATAAATGTTTACGAAATAAAAAATAAATTGATTCCTTCATTCATTCATTCATTCATTAAAACAGAAACAGAATTGAGCAAGTAGTTTTATCAAACATTCATCCTGTAGCAACGAGAATTCAGTGGAGTTCACTTATCAGGCATTGGCTTTAAAATCTACACAATGAATAAATCATTTACAATATTTACCTGATTAAATCGCACAGACAGAAAGACAGGTGATCGTGCGCTGACATCTTCCTCAAATATGACAACACAACACGTCTCTCGTCTCGTCACAACCCGGAAGCGCTTACCACTGGTCGGATGTTGATTTGTACTTCTTCTGGCTTTTTAATAGCTGTTGGCAAACGGCATTTTCGCCATCTACTGGTCTGGAGCCTAAATGATAATCTGGTTTATTAAAAAAGAAATATGAAGAGATCATTTGCAAAAACAGATAACTCATAATTGTTTTTAACAATTATCAGAAATTATGTTTTTTCATTGTGCATTACAATTAATCTCAATCCAACTGCGGTTGGTTTATTTTGATTAGGTTAAAAAAAAAAAACTAAAAAAAAAAAAAAACAGCTAACTAACACAATAAAACACAATAAAAACATGATAACATAATAAAAAAAAAAAACATGATTTTTGAACATTTAAAAATGTTTAGTTATTTATTTTTGCCTATATATATATATATATATATATATATATATATATATATATATATATATATATATATATATATATATATATATATATATATATAGACATTGGCTGCCACCTAGTGTTAAGGTTTAATTTATGGTTTTGCTAATCGCAGAGAAAGAATGCTCTCCTTAACAGTTGAGATGAAATAACACCATTTGTTTTCTGATTATACTTAATTTTTTATTTATTTTTTAAATGATACAGCAGTACTTATAAATATTTTACAAACAACCATTTGGAATGTTTTGAAATATAATCTACACAGAGCTAATTCAGAGTAAAGTTTAACCAGCAAACAAACAGTTCTAGATCAATACTGGCCTCGTACCTTGTCTACATTATTGCACAAACTATTGGGAGACAGAACAAAAACATGAGGCCCCCAATACAACTTGCTTACTTTATATGTTTTAACATCTTTCTTGAGAAGTGTATCTGCAAATCAGAACAGTAAGTCATATTTTTCCTAAAATTATGCATTATAGCCTACAATCATATATTTAAGTTGATGGTGTAGAAACACCCAAGACTGAAATCAGATCTCTGTTGTATGTTAGCATTAGCTTATTGTAATCAATGTAAAACCTCTCTTTAAACAAGGTGAAAAACGTTACCTGCTGCAGAAAAAATGGGAACCTTTAGGGTTTGTTTTTTATTTAACGCTTAAAACTGTTTTCTTGGGTAAAAGAATAATAATAGATACAGTGTTTGTATTTCCATCTGGTAAATGTGGATATATAACATTGTAGCTTCACGATTACAACAAGTAGAATAGCACATGTTGTTAAAGTTTGTAATAAATTTGCATTTGCATATGATAAGAAATTTTCTTAGAAAAAATAGATAAATAAATAGATAAATAAATCTGTAAAATGTAAACTCAGAATTAAGAAAAAAACGTCAGAATTGCTAGATATAAGAACTGATGTTTATCATAAATCAGACTTTTTTCTTAGAACTGCGAGAATCAAAATCCATATTTTAAGATAATAAGATAAAAAGTTAAAGTAAATGCAATTAGCTTATAATATAATATTATATTATATTATGTTTGATATATATATATATATATATATATTATGTATGATACTACAATAAATGACTGCAGCTGTTTCTCTCTTCACACACAGTGACCAGGTTTTGGCCATCACTGTATCCACACAGGAACATGTGGACACAGTGCAAAACTTAACAAGTCACAATGAGGTAAGAGGGTATTTATTGACTGGCATTCTGTCCGAGCATGACTGTGAATATCAGATTTGGTAAGAGACGTAATATCTACTGTAGATTACTGTTATTCTGAGTTAAGTCAAGTAAGAATGATTTTACAAATAGCCTTCACAATATTTGCTGTTCATTGATTTGATTTATTGAACTGACCCTCAGGCTGGGCCTGTGAGTTTCAGCTAACATCTAATCTCATCTTCTGTTCTTGTTCAGACAGAATTGTGGCAGCCTGCTTCTGCCATTTACATTACAATAAACTCTGAGGTTCACCTTTACATTCGGTCAACAAGTGTAAAGTTTGTCACTGAACAGCTACGCAAACAGAGCATTACTTATAGGTAAGTAAAACTGGTTAATTTGGTGGAATGAAGACTGTATGAACCTTTAATCATCTTGTTGTGTTGGGGTCAATTTCACCCACAATTGATTTAATTGATTAATTGCTTGAAAATGGGATTTATGATATTTTGTGACATTTTTTTTTTTTCATTAAAGGTTATGAAGTTTTGACATAGAGATGTGTTTTGTTACAGCTTTTGTGTTGGGGTTATTTTAACACCCCCACCCCCTTTGACCCCCATTGTTTTCTATGCAGTTTTTATGCAAAAATCAACACTGTGAAGGATTCAGTTCAGTCCAGTACCAGTGGTACTGGTATTTAACGTTAGATGCTATTCATACTTACTTGTAGTTATTTGTACATCAGTCAATAAATAGTCATAACTAAGTAGCATAACTAATTCTAACTTGCATAACTAGCTAACTAATTTTGGACACTAAATTGTAACAATAAATAACACAATAAAAATAGATGGGATTTATTATATAACTCACATATTACATTAGTTTTGACAAGCTACAATAGAGGGTTTTTTTTTCAGATTTATATTTACTTCTTTTATTACCTAACAGATGCATATGTTGACAAGCAACTCCTTGATTCACACGACTCAATTTGTGCTTTTGATATTTTTGCAGAATGCTTTTGGAAAACACACCAGCACTAATTGAGATGCAGACCAAAAATGATACATCAGATCCCCGGAGTGGAGGCGTGTTTTATGAGAGATATCATTCTTTAGAAGATGTAAGCTGACAAAAATGAGAAAATTCAAAAAACTGCATTCATTTAACTGAAAAATGTTCTTTTTAAAACCATACACAATTTGACCAAACTTTTGTCTCAGATCTATTACTGGATAAATAAGACCAAGCAAGACCATTCAGACATGGTGAAAGTTATTCTTATTGGGTCATCTTCTGAAAAACGACCACTCTATGTTCTTAAGGTACTCTCATTCTATTAAGGTTCATTTAAATACTAGAGATCTGAGCGTCGCTTGAATGTCTTTTTTTTTTAAGAACACATTACAGACACATTCACAGTTAAAATGTCTGTCATCATGCTGTAGCTTTCTGGCAGGAGGGATGAGGTGAAGAGGGCCATGTGGATAGACTGTGGTATTCATGCACGGGAGTGGATAGCCCCAGCCTTTTGCATGTGGTTTGTCAATTATGTAAGTATAAAGTGTTTAATCTCCTTTCAGCATTATCGTAGTACACTGTGCTTTAAACCACACTTTCTTCATACTCAACTTCTTCTCCAACTTCTTTGTTCTTAACCCATTTCACTTTACAAATCCATATTTAGGTTGTTGCACATGTGTTAAAGTGTCCTACCTCTGTTTAAACTGTATATTAACTGTATCTGTATCTGTATCTTCAAGATCTTGGTTAGTGCACTAGAAGTGGCTGCATATCATTGTTTTATTTTAGAAATGTAATTCAATGGATTACATTTTTTTCTTTTCCAGGCACTAGCATTTTACAACCATAACACTGAAATCACAGAGATTTTGAACAATATGGACGTTTACATCTTGACATCCATGAACCCAGATGGATACAAGTACACATGGACAACAGTAATATGATACAACTATTATTATTGTTATTGAAGTGTTGGAATTGTAGTAGTACATGTAGTTGTGCATTTTAAATTTCCCTGAAAACAGACTTTTGCTTGATCCAACTTTAGCACAGTACTTATTCTAAAAATAATTCTAAAAGAGTCTTCATGGCTTTTATTTATTCTTTACCCAAACAGGATCGTATGTGGAGGAAAAACCGCTCAAATAACAAAGACAGCGACTGTTTTGGAGCCGATCTGAACAGAAATTTTGATGCAAACTGGTGCAGTAGGTGCCAAATACTGGACCCTCACTTAAAAAAAAAAAAAAAATGAAAAAAATGCTGTGTCCCAATTTGTGTATGTACTTTTTGTGAAGAAAAAGTACATACTTTTGCGTGTGTAGCACAAATAGTAGGCAAGCTTTGGGGACATACCACTTCATCATTATAATATCTTTAATGGACTGCTTTGTTGCTTAATTACGTGCATCCTATCACCATTTAAATCGCCAGGATGCACTAAACAATCATCTTGTCACAGTTAATATCATCCCCATTTTGTGTCATTTCATTTCTACCATATTGGAATGAAATGAAGAGGCACGTTGATCTGTATCTTTCATGCTGAGAACTCTCCTCATGCAAAAAAAAAAAAAAAAAGGAAACGGGTAAACACTAGTAAATATTTTACATTGTCTATTACATTTACAGATATTATTTCTTAAAATACACACATAATGCAGTGCAAAATTCAAAATACAGGTAAAACACCTGTAAAAAGTTAATATGAAAAATTCATAGTTCAATGTGCGCTATTTTATGGATTTGTGTGGTTTGATAATGATTACCCTTTCTGTACTGTTGGTCTTCCGTATCCACCATGTTTGTAGTTTTTTAGTTGTGTTTGTAGTTCTAATCAAATTCTCATCCAACACAATGGTTAAGGGCAATGTTAACTGTTAAAGTGTGCATGGATCTGCACTTCAAATTTTCACCGGAAACAGTAACTCATCTGGGTATGTTTGGGATGCTCATTTCAACATAAGAATAGGGACAGTCCAGTTCTAATTTTGAATATTATTTAGGGCAGATATTTGAATTGGGATGCAGCAATACAGTTATGATTTTACTTTTGAGGACATTTTAGTTTAGAACTGAGATTTCTCCTGGTTTAATTCATCCACTGTGTTCTACAGCAAAAGGGGCATCCGATAATCCATGTGATCCTACATATTGCGGTCAGTTCCCAGAGTCTGAACCAGAGACCCAGGCTGTGGCACGGTTCCTGCGCTCCCATAAGGACACAGTCAAGCTGTACCTCTCCATTCACTCCTACTCTCAGATGCTCCTGTTTCCTTACTCCTGTTCCTACGATGAGATTCCAAATCACAGTGAGCTGGTGCGTGAAGTTAATGCAGGAGCATTTGTAGCAGGCCGTACTAGTAAATAATCAAAGTTAAAAAAATATTTTTTGTTTTTTTTTCTAACAGTTTGAACTTGTTAAGGAGGCCTCAACAAAAATACGCAGATATTACAAGAATAACTATAAATATGGTCCTGGTGCAAAGACCATTTGTAAGCTTTCTTTCTATTCTTAGAATACAACAACCTGTATTTGAACTTTTTTTTTTTTGTTATATAAATATTATGTTTTTCGTTTACTAGATTTAGCCCCAGGAGGATCTGATGACTGGGCTTATAATCTTGGGATAAAGTATTCCTTCACCTTTGAGCTTCAGGATCGTGGTCGATATGGGTTTCTTCTTCCTCCCAGCTTGATCCCTCAGGCCTGTAATGAGGCTCTGCTGGCTACAAAGGTCTTAGCCTTACATGTGATCAAGAAACTCAACGAAGAGCTTCCAAAAACAACCTGAGCACACTATAACTTTTACTCTTGACTAAACAAAATGTGCTAACAGCAATAGAGAAAATGCAATATTTGTAACAAATAATAGTAACAAATAAAACATTTTTTTGAGAGCGAGGTTATTGTAAGTGTGTCCTATATATCAAGTAGCCTATCATAGTTCGTGTACAGCTACCAAAGTAAAACACTGGCATCTTGATACTGGCCGAATTGAATTGAATTGTCATGTTAACACTTTGTTTCCTTTGCACGTAAGAGTTTTTAAACATTTTAAATATAAAACTTAATTTACATATAAAGCACTATTACATACGGTTTGTGATGTAGCTGCTGTCAGATGTAAACACAGTTCACTCCTTCATCTTTCAATAAAAGTTTATTTGCAAACTCTCCATTACACTGAGGGTGGCCAACTTCAGAAAAGAAGATAAGGGACAATCATGGCTCTTTATAGGAAAATAAGGGACAGAATAAGGGACATTCAAAATATTTGTAGTGTAGTGCATGTCATTTGAATGTCTGCAGTTACGTATGTGTATTAAAGGTGTATAAAAGGTTTTCAGACATATACACATTTGTTTTGCTTAACCTATTTATGCACAATTTAATTCTGTGTCATACCAAAAGTAGCGCACAAATATTATACCACTATAGAACTGTGACTGCAGTTGTGTAGTAACTGAATACTGTATCATCAATCTCTGTTCCTTTTTTTTAAAAATTCTGATAATATTTCATATTTCAGTAATATTTCATCTAATATTTCATTTATTTATTTCATTCGCTTTAAAAGATGAAACAAAAATAGTAAAGATGAAATAAATCGTCCAATCTTCTGTTCTCTTTTATTCTGCAGTTATAGATACATTACCATTAAATATGCAATATTGGAAAATTAACTAAATTGTGTAGAAGAATATAGCCTTATACCTTAAATAATCAGCTTAATTTAACGGATGATTCCTTAGTCTGTAGATATAAACTGATGTCAGTCCAGCACTACCTCAAAAAAAGGGTGGCCACCAAATTGAATGTAAAAAAATGTAAGAAGTGGTAACCAGCTATTATGTTAACCAGCTATCTCTTGTTATCTTAACCAATTTCATCATTGTAATAGGTGGATTCAGTAATGTTTAATGTTTTTGACTTTGACTTTTTTTGTGTGTGTGTAGATCTGTAAAGTAATTTCTGTAAAGCCAATGTTTATTTCTTCATTCACAAACAATAGTCTTTCTAAAACTAGGCGGTAATGTTATTTAACATTGATGACTAACACAGAGACAATTACATTTTAAATACATGCAGTTTAGAATGATGGGCTCAATTTCCGAAGAAAATATTTTATTTTATTAAAATAATCAAATTGTTTCATTTTTTTCCACCATTAACCCTTTAATGCCTGATATGAAAATAACAGTCAAATATAACAATAATAATAACAACAACCGAAAAATTATTATTATTATTATTATTATTATTATTATTAATTGAAGAATTTATTGAATCTTTAGACAAACAAGATATTTAAAACAATCTGAAGACCAGACCTCCAGTTTCCCATAATCCTCCTCTCCTCAGTGCATCGGGAAGCTGTATGTATGTGTGCGGAGTTTGCGCTGTCTCGCAAGCATCATGACGGCGGCTAAGAGGAAGACCGCTTTGCAAGATTTTTGCATGTGATTAGGAGGTTATCCCCAATAGTCTGTGAAACTGGACTTGACGCATCATTCATATTCGGGTAAAGCGCTCGTTTGTATTTGTTCACGGCTTCTTCAGCTGCAGTTTCAGCGGGGTCTTTACAGAGGCTTGTGTTATCAGTGTAGGCCGCGCGGCACTAGAACCGCTCTTTACCGCGACTCTCTACAAATAAATGACAGCTTAATAAACGCAAATTATTAGTATTCCCCTTTATTAGTGAAGTCTCGTATGCCGTACAAGTAGCTATAACTGTGATACTGTTAATGTGCGCTATAGAGAGAGAGGCAGTCAGTCGCGTTTGTACAAATGTGAATAATTTAGTGCTTGTTCTAATGTTTACAATGTTCGGGGTCCCGCGGCCATGAGAAACCAGGGAAGTAGTATCAGGGAAGTAGAACACAGTATTTATTTATTTATTTCATTATTCTTCTTTGAAAAGTTACGGAAATGTAATAAAGTTTTAACCATCATGGGAATTTGTGTGGTGGTAGTAAATAGCTCTGCGTGGAGGATCAGAAAGCATAATCATCCATTGGGCTGCATATAAATCTCAGGCTGTTTTTGATACTTTGTGCACAAATAAGTAGAATATCGTTGTGTATTTTTTTTTATTTGTAGTTATTGGAAATCTGAAAATCTCTTTATAGCCTAATATTTTTTAAAAATACATCTGTAGTAATCACGAATGGCTGGAAAATCATGGACATTCATTGGTCAGGTGAAAAGTGTGGAAACCTACTCACTGAAGAACATAAAATACATAATCTGTATTTTATGCTGTAGGCTGAGGTCGAGACCAAGTCCAAGATCATATTGACTGATGTAAATGTATATGCCTTAAAAATGCAATGCATCTGCCAGATACAAAAATGTAAGTGTCTTGGTTGAGACCATATTTTCTTGTTCTTGTAATGGATTTAGTCTTGACTCAAACTCAATGCTCTTTTGGTCTCGGTCTTGACTTTGACTCAAATGAGCACAACACCGCATTCAGCTTCCTAATGCTGGTGCCTTGCTGTTTCTCTAACGCAGCCCTGCAGAATGTCCAAAATCAGGCGGAAGGTTACAGTGGAGAATTCGAAGACCATATCGGACAGCAGCAGTAGCACGACCACCCCCTCCCGCAGGCCCAGTGTGTTTGAGAGACTCGGGCCCAGCACGGCCAGTAATGCAGCAGAGGTAGGGATAATGGTCACCTAGTGTGCTGCCTGACTAGACTGTATTACCTGTGTCTAGGTAGCTCACTTTGTTTTTGTCAAAGTGCTTTTGTATAGTGTTTGAGTGAAAAAGAATGACCCCCATTTCCCTTCCCTGCAGACTCATTGTAGAAACTGGTTAAAGACTGGGAACTGCAGTTACGGTAACACGTGTCGATACACACATGGAACCCCATCACGAGGAAAAGGCTTCTCTGGAACATTCAGCAGGTTCGACTCTATTGAAGAGATGCTGTTTCAAAAGTGTACATGCTCCAATATCTGGCTGAATTCTTGACTTTCGACGTGTGTTTGCTGTGCAGGTCAGCCGAGAGGCCCACTGGGGATCTCCGGGAGAGGATGAAGAATAAGAGACAGGATGTAGATGGTGACACACAGAAAAGAGATACAGACGAGCCCACATCACCCACAACCAGAGTACGACACGTTAACAGCTTGGAGTTGAAATTTCATTCGTTTTGCATTTTGTTGATCAAATTTTGAAGTTCTCTGACATTGAAAAAAATGTGTTTTTCTCATTAGCAGCGAGATTCATCCCGAGGCAGACACAGAGAGAAAGAGGATATCAAAATCACAAAGGAACGCACTCCAGCTAGTGAGGAGGAGACCGCAGATTGGGAAGCCAGTCGTGAAGGTAAAAGATTCTCCAAAGTACTCATAAAATTGATGTATGTGATTAGAAATCATTTAAAGGAGCAGTTCACCCCAAAATTTTAATTATGTCATTAATAACTCACCCTAATATTGTTCCAAATCCAGAATGTTGTTATTCTTCAAAGCACAAATGAAATCTTTCTTTTTAATGAAACCTGTGAGATTTCTAGCCCTCCATTGATAGTTCATTCCACCAAAACTTTGATGCTTTAAAAAGTTAATCCTAGTTAAATTCTTCTGATGAGACATGATCACTTTATATGAAAAAGTTAAATTTAGGCTTTTATTCAAATATAAACACTGATCAACTCACATACATAGAGCACATCAAATATGGTAAACGGTAGCTTAACCGTACTTGATTCACAAGAATTAACCGTGCTGATTCTTGTGCGTAAAATAAGTCTAAATTAAAGATATCTTAATTTGCATTTTGAAGATGAATGAAAGTTATGAATTTGGAACTACATGAAGGTGAGTAAATGATGACAGAATTGTTATTTTTGGGTGAGCTATTCTTTTTAATTTGTTTAAAAGCAAACAAGGATGATTGATGTTTGGGTTTTGAATGCAGTACAGTCTTTTCCTCTCTCTCTTTCTTATGTTGTCTCCCTGTCAGTTTGAGTCCAGCAGTTTTATATTTGTCATTGATTTTACTAGATTCTGATAACGGTGACTACGATTACGAGTTATCTCTTGAGATGAAGCGACAGAAGATTCAGCGTGAGCTGATGAAGCTGGAACAGGAGAACATGGACAAACGAGAGGAGATTGTCATCAAGAAAGAGGTATGTTGCATAAAATTATAATAGGTTTTGCTGCATAAATTCCGAATTTTGAAAGAAAGTGAATGTTGGTTATCCTGAATTCATTAACACGTATGGTAATGGCATGTATGTTCTCAACAGGACCCAGTCCCTAAGACCAGGACCAGTAATACTTCAAAGGACAGGGTAGGGTATTTTAGCAAAGACATACTAAACTGAACATTAATTGAGACTTTATGTATTATGTTAGCTTTTAATACAGACTGGTATCTCTGGGTATTTATTTTGGTGTGGTCTTGATCTGTTTTAGGGTTCTCCTGAGCGCAGCAGTTCTAAGGGGTCACCCTCATCCCGTAAATCCTGCTCACCCAAACATAGAACAGGGAAGGGTGGGAACTCCAGTAAGAAAGAGAAGAAGTCCTCTGCTTCTTCAGTCATTTCCTCTCCAGTTTCTGACCAGACCAGGGCAGAGGAAACAGACAGCAGGTTGGAAAGTGCAAATCAGCATTTAGTTTAAACAGATGTTTATGAATTGAAATACTTGACTGCTCTTAAATTTTTCGACCAGGTCATCTAAGAGTGGCCACGGCAAAAGAAAAGGGCCACGAACACCCAGTCCTCCTCCACCCGTCCCTGTGGAGAACCCAGTGACTGGGAAGAAGCACAAAAATAAACACAAGAACAAGGAGAAAAGTGAGGACAAACCTAAAGAAGGCAAAGAACGAGGACGAGATACGGAGAAACACAAAGAGAAAAAGGAAAAACGCAGGTATAGTCACCTTCAAAAGACATCCATGAAATATAAAGTATTAAACTATTGAAATACAGAGACTACTGAGATTTTGAAATCACGACAATTGTAATAGATTATTGTCATAATGTATTGTATTTGCTAATATTGGTAGTGCTGGCCCGTATACATTTGATCATACTTGTTTTATCAATGTGTGTGTGAAAACAACATAATAATCTTTTAACCTTTCCTTTATTGTAGGGACCGGTCTGATAGTTCCCATAAAGCCAAACGCTCAATAACATCAGAGGAACGTTCTGGAAGTCTTTCCCCACCCTCAAGGGAACCGTCACCTACAGCCAGGAGGAGGTCATCCTCCCCTAAACCCACTTCCCAAAAACAGTCCTCGCAGCAGAGGTGAGAAGTAAATAATTATATGTTGATCCAGTATCTCACAGATTAGGGCAAAGTCACTTTTGACATATCTTTGAGATATCTATGAGTTTTGAAAGAATTTGATATAAGTTAAAGGACCAAATCATTAGTCAAATCATTTTTAAAAAACAAGTTATTCAATTCTAAAACTTATATATTTTTTATAAATGTATAACTCATTTAACTCATCCTGCTTGACAACCCTTTTTTTATTTGAGAAAATGCTTAAACAACAATTTCTTTGTTCTTTCACATTTGTTACAAAAAATTATTCTTTTGAACATTCTATTCAGCAAATATTAGAACGATTTCTGAAAAAGCATGTGACCTTACAGATATCAGTCGAATGCGTATCCTGACATTTAACTTGCATCAGTAGTTTGTTTCAGAGAAATTGTAAGGGGAACTACCGGTTTTATCTTCATCTTGCGTGTTTTCCTTTCTCAGGTCTAGAACTCCACCCCGTCACCGCCGCAGCCCCTCCCCTCCCTCCCGACAGCACCACTCCCCATCTTCACGCTCTGGCTCCTCGGCCCAGAGACACTCCCCATCTCCTCGCCACAGACGGGGCTCTATCTCTCCTCTTTACCGAGACCTTCCTCCTCCATCTTCATCCTCACCACCTCCCACTCAGTCCTCACGTCGCTCCCGCTCTCCACTCACCCCGCAGAGAGACCCTTCACCAACACCCGCTCCTCGCAGGTCCAGCCCCAGTGCCCGTCACCGCTCCCAGGGCAGAGAGAGGGAGAGGGGGAGATCAGAGCGGGACAGGAGTCCTGCACTGCAAGAGAGACGGCATGAGCGCAGAGACGGTGAGAGGCAAACATCACAGAGTAATTACTGAGGGGGGCTATAACCATGTCTTGAACATTGTGTGAGGGAACAGTTTTTTTTAATTAATTTTAAGGAAATGAAGACAAAAGGAAAAACAGTAAGAAGTTTAACATTTCTGCTGTAAAACAGTTGTCAGATATTTAGTTACTTCAAACTTTAATGATTTAGAAAATTTAAGTGTCGTGCTAGAACTTGTTTGGTATCAGTGATCAGTAAAGCCCAACTTCTTTGATTTGATTGGCCTTCTTAAACTGGGGTCAACAATTTGGTCATTTCTATATATCGAGAGGGACGTGTCCCACTCAGTGTCTGTTTTCAGACCCACAACTGAGTCTTCGCTGACCCACCCATGACACATTTTTTTGTCTTAATTATGTGATGTACAATTTAGGTTCATGACATGCATTATTCTGTTTGACTGGTTGTTCGTATGACAGTGTAAGTAAAAGTATGAACGGATGTGAATTTTATTTATTTATTTATTTATTTATTTATTCTCTCTATTTGAATGTTTGAAAATTTTAATTTATTCCAGTTATGGAAAAGCTGAATTTTCAGAAGCCATTACTTATTGTTAAAGACAATAAGTTTTGTTATCAGTGTTGAAAACTGCTGTGCTGCTTTATATTTTGTGGAAACAATCATACATTTTCTGGATTCTTTGAATCAATTTAATGCATCCTTGCTGAATGAAATTATTAATTTCTTTCCAAAAAACTCACTGACCCTATACTTTTGAACACTGGTGCACATTCACAATAGTTTTGTTGTCATAAATGAGTAGTGGTGTTATAAAAAAAATAAAATAAAAAAAGTAGTAGTTTAGGTCACAACAACCCAACACAACAAGGTTTTGGTCTTCAACCCTGCTCCTGGGGAACCACTCTCCTGGAAAGTTTATTTCCAGCTGGCTTCAGCACACCTGCCTGCAATTTTCGCTTCAGATGTGTTTGATTTGGGTTGTAGCTAAACTCTTCAGGATAGTGGGTCCCCAGGAATAGGGTTAAAGAACTCTGGTTTAGGTGACATGTTGGAACCATTAATCCCCAAGTTTTTGTACGCGTACACTAGCGAATTCATAGCCTTTCAAAGTATCCTCCATTTGATGTGCAAATGTGGGCGGTCGACACGTTGTTGTTGTTGTCGTTGTTGTTGTTGTGTCTCTTTAGTTTTATTTTCTACTGTGAAACAACAGCCCGGCACAGTGTCTCCACCTTGTGGAACAACTGATTAGTGCAAAACAAATTAAATTTGTATGTGCGGTTCGGGGGGTGCAAAAATCGGGTGGTGCATGTGCAGTACGTGAGGTGCATCACTGTACACTGACCCTCACGTACACGTAAAAAGTGAAGCATACTTTGAGCATTGCACAGCTTAACAGCTAACACTTTTTTTTTTTTTTTTTTTTTTTTTTTTGGTCATGTAGTCCTGTATGGGTGTGGTGTTTGGTTTTCACCATGCTTTTGGCCATGTGCAGCTACTGAATAATTTAGTCATTGACAGCCTTTTAGATCTCCTGCTCACTTAATTTCCTTTCTGTAGAGAGCCGCGGAAAGCATGAGAAAGACAGCAGCCGTGACGAGCGGGACTATGAGATCGAGCAGAGCTCTTCTCGAGATGACCGTGATGCCAGGGATGGCCGAGACCGGCGTGGTGAACGGGATAGAAGAGATGTCCGGGAAGACCGCCAGCACCGCGGTGAGGTCAAAGACACTCGGGATACACGTGCAGGAGAAACGCGAGAGCGCTCAGGACGAGAATCTCTGGAGCACAGAGAGAGAGACCGGGACCGGGAGAGAGAAAGAGAGAGGGAAAGGGAGAGAGAACGAAACGAAACCCACAGAAAGGAGGAAATGACAGCCCAGGAGGAAAGGAATTACGGAAGAGGGCATGGAAGGGAGGAATTGAGAAATGACAGTAGAGTGGACAACAGGAACGAATCTCGAGCTGAGAGAACAGGCAGAGGAAGGGGCCGTGGGGATGCCACAGAGAAAGGTGAGAAGATAACGATGAGCTATATTCTTTGTCAGCTACATCTAAAAAAGGCTATCACAATATTATTAAAATTTCACTGCTCAAGGTCAAACAAATTCACAGTAACAATATTAATGCGATTATCTATGGAAAATAGAGGAATAATGATATCAGTCAAATTTATGTTTAACTTTTAGTTTGTGTTTTCGTTTTTTTGGCCAATGAAGGTCACTACAAATGCAATGTAGGGAATTAGTGGCCATAATTGTACAAAAGCATATAAAAAGAACTTACGTTTGATTTACTTGATTTACTTTTGCTGTTTGAAGAATTCAGAACATCAAAAATACCACTTTAAAGCATAAAAAGCTAGAGGAGACTTCATAAAATTGCATTTTTGTAGGATTGCAATAACATAAGAGCTTGAAACATTCATTTAAAATTTTGTGAATTTTTAAACTGGATTGTGATGGATTTTGTGTTTCAGGTTCTGCTCGTGGTGGTAGAGCATCACAGGCGGACACTAGCAGTGCTAGTGGGCATGACAGCTGGGAGTCCCGCAGCAGTGGTCTGAGAGAGAGGAGCTCAGAGAGAAACACTGATCGTGATCGCTACGATAATGACAGACAGAGAGGGGAACAGCCCAGAGATGAACGACGGGGAGGACATGCAGAGAGAGAACGCCGTGACAACAGAGAAAGAGGTGACTGATAAGCAAGAGATGTTCTTATTATTGGGAGATAGCAACCTCAGTAGCTCCAGAGTAACCCTCAACTTGGATCACCTGTGCCTTAATAACCAATCATGTTATAGCCTTGATGCCATTAAATTACTGTCAGAGATGACGGAGTGTGACAGTCAATCACCGTTCATGGATACTACAAAATACAGCACAGAGATGTTCATAACAGATCTGTCTGTTCAGCATGCTTCTGTGTGTCAGAACATATCTTGGATGAAGCCTTTTTGGCATTTCGTACACAGATGTTCACACTAATGGCAGATAGAGATTTACAGAGAAAATAAACCAAATTTGCTCTTCATATATTCTGACGGAGAGGCATACTGCCATATAAAACTCCATGTAATCTTCTAAATTGGATCTAGTGTTAATGAAAACTGCCAAAACACACACAAGTCATTAATATAATCTTTTGTTTTTGTATAAGATTTCTGGAGTGTAATTAATGAAATTACATATCCAAATTGCATATGGCGCAACACCTTTTTACCATAGTATAGTAATCTTGCAGAAAAAAGGGATTTGTGTCCAGTAAGCTTTAAAGCTTGAAAGATAAAATGGCAGATAGCGACAGCACAGCAATTTGATTGGCTGTGTGGGCTGTCAAACATTTATCGTATGGTCAATTGTCTGATTTCTCACAAAACACTTTTTTTTGTGTGTGTGTGTAAACTCCAAAAACTGATTTTTAGTGACAAATATGTTGAAGATTAGTCAGTAAACTGTTTCTTCACAAAAGCAGTTTTTTCAGCATACTGAAGAATGTCCTCCATTGGCATCCATTCAAAAGCGATCTTTTGTCTTCCCCCAGTATACCACAGCATTATGCTTTTTCCCTGAAATTAAATAAATTGTGAATTTTTTTTTTAACCATCTCTAATGTTGCTTCAAACTTGTATGTGGTTATATTTTCTGTGAGATTCTAAAGGAGATTTGTGAGAAATTCTCATGTAGCTCCAAGTATAGAAAGACAGTTTGTCTGTCAAGCTCCTAAAATGACAAAAAAGCGACAAAGTACTATTAAAAATAGTATTTTTGACTTTTTGACAAACACTATGACTTGTTTGTGATAGTTCAAGTCTCCTGAAGCCATTCAGTAGCTTTGTCTAAGAAACAGACAGAAATGTATGTTGTTTCACTTCAGGAAACTTAAAACAGGGTGTGTGAACAATTTGTTTCACATCACAGGACATAGAGAGCAACTTTTAGTGTTATTGATTTGTTTTTGTTCAACAGAACAAAGAGTGCCTTCTCCTGCCCGCCAGCAAAACCGCAGTGAGGACCTTGATCGTGAAGAGAGAAGAGATGATCGAAGGAATGATCGAGGAGATGACCGAAGAGATGACCGCACCCGCGAGAGAGATAAGGACAGGGATAGAGAAAGAGAGAGGGAACGGGAAAGAGAGAAGGAGAGAGAGAGGGAGAAAGAACGGGAAAGAGAGGCTGAAAGAGAGCGTGAAAGAGTCAGGGAGAGGGAGCGGGAGAGAGAGAGGGAAAGAGAGCGAGAGAGGGAGAGGGAGGAGAGGGAAAGAGAGCGTGAAAGGGAAAGAGAAAGAGAGGAGCGGGAAAGAGAGCGAGAAGAGCGGGAGAAAGAAAGGGAACGAGAGAGGAAGGAGAGGGAACGGGAAAGGGAGCAAAGAGAGAGAGAACGGCAGAGGGAGTGGGATGAGAGAGAAAAAGGGAGGGAAGAGAGGCGGGAAAGAAGAGATGATTCGAGAGATGACCGCTCCACTCGAGATGTTCATGAAGAGAGAAAGAACACGTAAGTGCTCCAGTGTTATTGGTCATTTTTTACGGACAATCTCTCTGGAATCAGGCAACCATATAATTGTATAAAGGATGCTAAACTGTATATGACTTATTTGTCCATGGAAACATGCTGGTGCTACTTTGTCACTTTACAGTCTTTCTTTTTTTCCATGCTAAGGTTTTATCTGTCTGATAAAGATTGGCCAATAATTACTTTTCACGTTATTGGCCTTTTTAAATTTTGTCTATTTTGAGTACCTTAAAAAATAAAACTAAAAATAAAATCAGTCATTTTAAATTCTGCAACTTCATCACAACATTGCCATGTACAGTGGGCAATAGTGTCATTACACTTTTTAAAGAATAACTTTAAAGCACTGAGCAATTGACTCCTAAGTTAATTGAAATGTTAAACTATGGGACATACTAAGCATGCAAAACTTAAATTTCTAGTATCACAGTTATGTATCCAATATCAACTGGGATCAGTAAATTAAATTTTTTAAACACCAGCGCCTTCTTGCAGCTTAGCTGTAGAGTGTATAAAAGATTGTTCTATGGACTTCAGTATTCATTTTAATATATATGGTGGTAGAGAGCTAGATGTATACCCATAGATTAAAAGCTAGAAGATCTGAAATCACCTAATAATGCAGGATATTTCATGATATTGTTCAGCTGGCAGTACATTTACACTGCTGTTCAAAACTTTGGGAGGTGAGGGATAATTTGAGGAGGGGTGGGGGGGACATATATAATGTTACAAAAGATTTGTATTTCAAATAAATGCTGTTCTTAACTTCTTATTCATCAAAGATTCCTAAAAAATTAAATAAATTTTCCACAGAAACATGAAGCAGCACAGCTATTTTCAACATTGATAGTAAGAAATGTTTCTTTAGCAGCAAATCAGCATATTAGAATGATTTCTAAAGGAACACGTGACACCAGTTAAAATTCAGCTTCACATCACAGGAGTAACACATATTTGCATAGAAAAGGTATTTTAAATTGTAATATTTCTCAATATTACTGTTTTTACTGGGTTTTTAAACAAATAAATGCAGCCTGGACAAGTACTAGAGACTTCTTTCAAAAACATTAAGAAATTTCACAGACCAGAATATAGTTGGGCCGATAGACGATGCCATTGTCCATCGCTGATGGCTGATAGACATCATGATGTTGAGCCGTCATGATTGTCCATCATGATGTTTCACTATAGACATCGTCTGATGCCAATTTTGTAGACACCGCCCCAACCCTAGACCAGAAATTTTGAATGCTAGTGTATATGTTATAAACATTTTGACATTAGAAATTTTCTCAGGTGTTCAACAATGTTTGCCTTTTGCTTTGTTTGCAGTCGTAAGAGACATCGTGCTGAGAACACTCCCAGTCCACGGCCATCTCCTAAAAGAGTGCGAGATGTGAGCCCTGCAGACAGTGACGGTTACAACAGCACTGAGGAGAAAGGTAGGAGTTCAGTTGAGCAAGTGCAAGGTTATGTTTACACTCAGTAGCACTTCTCATAGATCTATTGTGCACATTTGCAGAATATTTGGATGTAACGTGTGGTTTTGTTTCAGGTGAAAAGCACCGACTGTTGAGTCAAGTGGTTCGTCCTCAAGAGACGGCCCGCTCACCTGTCCGCTCCTTTACTGATGATAAACACAACCGCTGGAAAGATGATGACCGCCGTGGGGATAAAAAAGAAAGCCGTGGCCGACACGAGGAGGTGGATTCCCGCGGAGAGAGAGCAGCAGGAAGAGGAGCAGAGCGACGTGTAGAACACGCTCCAGATATTTCTGCTACGGGCATTTCTGACTCCAGAAGAGGAAAAGAGCAGAGGGACCTCCCTACTGCCGCCCTCACTCCTCCTCCTCCTCCTCCTCCTCCTTCCATAGAGGACAGAGACTCTTTATCAGCTGTTCATGAAGAGGGGAAGAAAAAGACTAAATCTCAGAAGAAAAATCTGAAAAAGAACCGTAAAGAGGAGGAATCTGGCGGAGGGGACCGTAGTAACCCTGAACCCCCGTCCTCCTCCTCTGTAGCTGAAGCCCCCCAGGCTCTCCTCTCACCTCGCAAGACGGCCAAGAAGAAAGCCTTAGAAAGGAAACGCAAGCGCTCACGAGGTCCTGAGTCGGATGTTTCTGAGGACGAGCTGGTCACCCAGCTTCCCCTCAGCAAGAGGCGACGAGGCCCACGTACACCTCCGCCAATCAACAAGGATGACCTTCCCTCCCAGAGAGCTTTAACGGCTGGACAGAGTTCCCTCCCTGCTAAAATTGATGCCAACTTCAGTGACTGGTCTGATGAGGATGTACCAGAGCGAGGCGAGACCTCCTCTGCCTCCCTGCCATCCGATAGGCCTCCTGAGCGGCTGCTTCCCTCTGAACGTGCCCCTAGAAGGGGTGCACGTGGTGGAGGTCGGGACCGTACGGACCCCCCCATCGCCCCCCTGCTCCCTGACCCTCCAATGCTGATACAGTCTCTTCCTTTACAACCGTTACTGCCGCAACACATGCTGCGTAAACCACAGCAAGCAGACATGCAGCAGCAGCGCAGCAGTAGCATGGGCAGCAACCAAAGCCGCGCTTCTTCGAGAAGACTACGCTCGCCCTCCAATGAGTCGGCCCACCGTGATGAAGGCCCTCAGGGACTCAGGTCCCGCAGAGGACTCATGCAAGGTGGCAATTCTCGGGAGAGAGAGCGTGAGCGAGAGAGGGAACGGGACAGAGAGAGGGAACGAGAGAGGGAGAGGGACAGGGCAGCGGCCAGTGAACAGATGGGAGGAGAGAGGAAGTCGAGGATTGATCAGCTCCGGAGAGGAGAACCCAGTCGAAGTACTTCCTCAGGTGAGACCCCTCATAAAAGCTTGGAGTTTTAAAGAAACTTTGTTAGTATTGTTGAGAAATATATTATTTTATATTACTTTTAAGTTTAATGGTTTATATAAGAACTAATAATAATAATGCTGTAATTGTACATATGGGTACAGTCATTTTAGACACTCCCAAAACTGTTTTGAGATGTAAGTACAATTTTTAATTATGTTTCCATCTTTGTTGCCACAGTTTTGGAAGTGCCTTTTTCTGTTCTAAAGAAGGGGGTGTCCCAATAGTTTTTGTCCATATAGTGTATGTACAAGTATCACACAAGTGTGTTTGGAAAGAGTTTTTGGCTCAAGGTCTGCATTTAAAGTCACACCAGAGGTGTTCAGCTGGGATTAGGACTTGGCTTTCTGCAGGCCACACTGACTGAATCAATCATTTCCTTTTGAACCTTGCTTTATACACATTGTCATGTTAGAATAGAAAGGGGTCCTGTCCAAACTGTTGCTATAAAATTAGAAGCACACAATTCCCTAGAATATCATTATATGCTTAAACATTAAGATGTGTACTCATGGAAACACCCAAGACAAAAAAAAAAAGATTCAAAATGCAATAAGCTCATTAAATATATATTTGTGTATCTTTACTCTAGTGCTCTGGATGATGTGTTGAATAATTCCTAAGCAGTTGTTATTGTCACTTTTTTTGTATCTTGTAATGTTTTGAATTCCCTATAACTTAAACTTTTATTGGCTTCCACAGACCGGCAGGACTCCCGGAGTCACAGTTCCCGTCGTAGTTCACCAGAGTCTGAGCGTCAGGCTCGCTCCAGAGCCGGCTCCTACGACAGCCGCGAGCGTGACCGGGAACGAGAGCGTGATCAGTTGGATCGAGAGCGTGAGAAAAAGGATCACCGTCAGATGCAAAATCAACAAACCCAACAGCGAGACTGGGAACCAGAACCTCGTGAGTGGGGTGGGCGGGGCAGAGAGCCCCTCCTCCGTGGCAACCGTGAGCCAATTAGAGAGAGAGATTTGCGGGAGATGCGTGAAAGGGAACGACTCTTACCTGAAGGGCTGCTGGCACATGAGCGAATGGATCGTGAGCGTGGTGAAAGGGACCGTGAGCGTGAACGGGAAAGGATGCTTCCGTTTGACCTTCAGGCTCACAGGGAGCCAAAGAGCAGATCTGAAACTAAGATGGAGAGGGGAGAGTATGAGCCTCTGTTACCCAGAGAAGCCCTCATGGATGTAGATAAGCCAACAGACAACCCACAACTGCAAGGGGAAGCATCTGAACCCAAAATGGATAGTCTTGATGGTAGGACTTTTTTCTTTCGCAATTTCTCAAACTATTGCCTGATGTGTGTGAGAAGATCTTGTTTAAATTTACTGTGTGTCCTATCTCTCAGAAGAGGAGGATGGAAAGGGGGATGATGCGCAGTCTGCTGTCTCAGGTGGTGAGGAGTATGAGCCAATCAGTGATGATGAACTGGACGAGATTCTGGCTGACAGTCAAAAGAGGGACGAACAGCAAGATGATGAAAAGATTTCTGGTACGTAACACTATTTAAAACAGGATCTCATGAAGACACACTTGAACCACAATTAAAACGGCCTGCCACAGTTTGATTTGTCCCACCACAATTTCACGTCTTATAATAACATAGGATCTGTTACTTAGATGTTTTGCCAAAGCAATGGTGTAAAACAGTCAATCAAACTAAAATTGCAATCTTGATTTGGCTTAGAGCACTTATAAAACTGCTTTATTAAAAAGGCTGCAATTTTAAATATATAGTCAGTTGAGCAGTAAATACAGTGAACTCCTCTGCATGAGCTGTCGGTTTAACACGCTTTTATGAACGCAATGTGCACCAGGTACTTTCAAGCTAGCAATATTTACAAAAGCTTGTTGCAAAATTTGTGAAGAGAAGCGTTTGTAAACCTGTTATCAGAAACTTTAAGGGCAGTTTTACACCAAAACAAAAGCTTTCAGATTTCATGTGAAGAAAAACATCCGTATTGTAATTTTACTACTGTAAAATAATTAATATACTTCCCATGAAATATTCTTTTTTTTTTCTTATTTTAATAGCAACAGCAATGTGGAGTGAGACACTATCACAACTAATTCCATTTTTAAGTCCACTTTTCAAGTCAATGGAAAGACTTCTTTACTACTCTATTCAAAAGCTCTTCATTTGGCTTTCCTAACTTTGCTAATCACAGTGCATAAGATTGGTGCATTTGATTTTAAAATGTACAAAATGTTCTTCTGGGGGCAGGGCCGTAGCTAGTGGGGTGAAAAGTGGTGACAATTCTAGGGGCCCCCACCGCCCAAGGGGCCCCACAAAATCCAGGAATTATACTATATAGGCCCATGTTCTGTGAATAATTCTAATATTTTATTAGTTGTATAACAGATATTATGAAAACCACAAAAAAAGCATGCAATTTGGTTAAATACATTTTCTAATATCTGCTCCTCTACCCTCCCGAAAAATGGTTTAGTCTGATACAAAGTATCCTCAGAAGTCCCACCCCAGATCGTGAACAAGACGACCATTCAGAGTTGAGACGTCAGATGAAGTTAGCAATGTACATTAGTGATGGGAAGTTTGGATCATTTTACTGACTCTGACCTTTGAGTCTCGTTCAGCAAAATGAACGAATCTTTTTTTTCGAGTCATTTCGTTCATTTTAGCAAAATATAATTAAAATGTTATGTGCTACTTCCCTAACACATCTACTACTTATGCAAACGTTGATCACACTACATGCAATACAAAACTAATGCTATAAGAAGCAGAAAATATTAATTCATTGTTTACCTGGGTCTGTCTATTATTAGCTCACCTCACCTCTTATCTGACAAGTCTTCGGGTTTGAGTCGTTCGTTCATCACACGACAGCCTCATAAGCTAAACCTATGTAGTCAGAGCCAGAAAGAGAATTGATTAGTTCATCTCTTGAGTCTTTCGTTCTTTTGTCACGTGATGTGACAGCATTGGACAGATAAATTAGTTAATTTACAAGCTTCCTTACAAACAGGTGCATAGTTATTATTATTATTATTATTATTATTATTATTATTATTATTATTATTATTATTTACTCTTACAGTTACGGGATGCGTTTCTGGTCTCAAATTGTAGCTTTTTAATTACAGTTTATAAATGTGAATTTCTGTCATGATGGTTATTTTCCATAACACTGAATGTGGTAACAAAGGTAATAAACTAAAGAGTTGGTTATTATTGTTATTATTAAGTATTTTTCCCTCAGACTGAATAAGTGTAGCTTATGAGGCGGTCACGTGATGAAGGAACAACTCAAACCCGAAGACTCGGGATACGAACTAATCAATTCTTTCCGGCTCTGACTGCACGCGTAAGGGGCTGTCACGTGATGAACGAACGACTCAAATCCGAAGAATCGAAACAGCTGAACTAATTCAGTGCAGAACTTATAGGATGTTGCGCATGCGCGACTGAACAAATCACTCTCCGAGACGACTCGTTCTTCCCAAGTCATATTAAAGAGTTGTTCAAAAAGAACGAATCGTTCAAGAAGGACCCATCACTAACATACATGCTGACTGACAATGTCGGGGAAAAGAAAATATAAATCAGGTTACCAGAAATGGAATGAAAAGAAGGAGAGAGAGGCCAGGAGAATTGCTGTACATCAATATTTTTTCAGGGGGCCCCCAATCCTCTAGCTATGGCCCTGTCTGGGGGAGCATAGCTCCTGACTCGGGGTGTAAATCAGATGGTTCGTCACGATACGATACAATAACGATTCTCCTACCCAGCAATTCGATGTTTGCCGATAACTCAAATAATTCTACAATACGATTCGATTCGATAAAGGAGTATATCGATTGATATATCGATATTATGATATTATATACCTATTTTAAACAACCATCTACATTTTTATTAACTCACAAATGCAACCAAAATATATAACATGAACATAAATCTGAAATTTTCACATCTTGTACCTCAATTGGGACATTCACAAAAAAAAAAAAAGGCCTACATTTATTTTTTAAATAATAAAGAAAATAAACAATTGGAAAAATAATTTTGGCTGCTACTACGGGCTCAGTGCTATAAAATCTAAAATTTCTACACATTAACCAAATTACAAGTAATAGCAGAAAATTTCAATAAACAGTGCTTTTCAGGTTCTTCAGCTCAGTCTAAAATAAATTTTCAGATACGCTACAGAAATGTAATAATCAAATGTAAAATAACTGCATAATCTTCACTGTATAAATTAAATATAGATTAATTATTTTTGAAGTTACAAAGGTTATTTAGTCAGGAGCTGTGAGCACTTTTATTTTTCTTTGACAGCATTAGATTTATTATTAGTTTGCTTTCGCTTTAAGAAAGAAAGCACGGATTTAAAATACTGATACACATGCGTTTTCTTTCTTAACTGTTTACGTAAAGACATATGCCTAACCGTCTGTGTTTACTAGGATATTCACCAAAACGCGCATTTTGATGTAATTTTGTCTGTATTTATTCACCCATGCACAAAAAAACCTAAGAGAGCTCAATTTTGTATTGGCGCGGTGTAGACGCGGCTGTCTGTGTGTGTGCACTTCAGATGTGTGCACAGAAAACTTCTCACACAGCGCTCGACTGTTCCGCCAACAATCCCGAGCGTCTTTTATGCTCGCCTTGTGCCTTCGGGCAGTCCTTATATCAAGTCCTTATACGCGAGTTTGAACGAGGCATCGATGCATCGTATCGTCCCGTATCGATGAATCGTTACACCCCTACTCCTGAGGTCTACCCACCATTGTCTCACAAAGTCAGAATAGGAATAAAAATAACTTTTTTTTTTTTTTGGTAATTCCTGAAACGGATTGTTAAATCAGCTCAGTAACACTTCAAACACTTGTGTCTGTAGTGACAAAGGCAGCAAATTTGCATATGTCACCCTTTGCACTGTGACTATAACAATGAATGTGGACATTCTAGCCAAAACCAAAAAAAGCTCTGGCCATATGTAACTTTTTTTTTGTACATTCTATTAAATTCATTTTTACAGAATAATACACACATTAACAAAGACATAAGCAGAAACTATGTAATCACAGTCTTAAAATTCCTCTATCCCATATTCCAGTTGTTTATAATATGCCTTTTGCATGTTCTGTTTCAGGACCTCTAGATGTGATTGATGTAGATTGGTCCAGTTTGATGCCCAAGCAAAAACAGGAGCCTAGAACTCCTGGGGCAGCGCTGCTCCGATTCACCCCAGGGGCTGTGTTGCTCAGAGCAGGAGTGTCCAGACGCTTGGCAGGGCCTCAGCTCCATGCTAGAGTTAAAGAAGTGTGTTCCAGAGAGTTGGAAGACCCTAAAGGTAAATGTGCAAATCTATCTTTGAAGGAATGCTCCAGTTTGAAACAAACAGGTCACCCAAATATGAAAATTTTCTGAAAGTGTACTCACCCTCAGGGTGTCCAAGGTGCAGATGAGTTTAATTCATGGGAACAGATTGGAAAACTTTAGCATTACAACTCACAGATGAAGCATCATTTACAAACCAAAACAGTTATAAACAAATATGAGGGTCGATTTTGACGTGAGAGGTAGAGATGCACGGTATTATCGTACTGATATCGGAATCGGCCGGTAATGGCTTTAAATGTAAATATTGGCATTGGCCTGATATGAAAAATTATGCCAATGTCTTGCCGATAAGAGGAATGGGTTAACTCACATGTGCTCAGGGTGTGCTAGTGATTGGATCACGTCAGCAGTGTGGCTCATTCTTGAAGCAAAGTTTTTTCTGAATGATGATTAGATTGACTGTTTTGGATCACTGCATTTAATCTGTGAATGCACCTACAGAATGACTCGTTCTGTGTATAAACAGTAATAGCACATGCAGCAGCAGCAGTGACAGCCTCCCCCGGGTCCTAACGTCCGTTCAGTAAGAAGATTTAATCTGTAGGGGGCGCTGTTGGCATACTTTTAATTCAATTAAAAGTAAAATTGCCTACACAAATAACATTTAGACTGTGTTTCTGATTAAATAAAGCAGCAATTAATGTCATAAAATGAGTTAGTTTTGATTTAATGGTCAGAAGATATAGCTTACATGAAGAAAAAAAAATCACAAACATGACACTTGTAAATTAAATAATTTTATATATACTGATTTATTTATTAATGTGTAATGTTTTATTTTTTAAACAAATCATGAGCTCTAAAAGATTTTCATAATTTTTACAACTCTTTTGTTTTAGATCATCTACAAATGTTAAATCTTAAAATAAAATATTAGGGTTAATACTGCATCTTTCTTTGGGGTATTTTCAAAGCTTCAATGTACTGTTAAAAAAACCTTCATTATTTTTTTTAATTAATTCTAATAAATAAGTTCTTGTTAACTAACCAAAATTAAAAATATGTTGCTTATAAATTCTGCACAGGAGAGAGTTGGTGTTGTTTCCAAGCAAAAGGAAATATGTCGGTTTCGGCCAAAATGAGTTGAAAAATATCGGCAAAATCCAATATCGTGCATCCCTAGTGAGAGGACATCAGGGGATGGGCTTTTTCACTGGAGGAAGTGTTATCATAGATTAAGGACTCATATTTTAGCCTAAGGCAATGGTTTAGAGTTAAAAACATCTTAATAATGGATTTGTTTCTTACAAGCACAGCTTTTGACTTCACAAGACGTGAGAACATTTTCAGCAAAGTTTTGTTACAAATTAGTGTCTACATTTGTATCGATTACCTCAGAAAATATTTATTTTTTGGTGATCACTGTAGTTATACAAAGATGATTATTTAACAAGTGACTTGAATCTCTGATTTATCCATAGATGCTGATAAACTCTTAGAGCATGATCTGGGTGCTCTGAACATGGCAGCATACAACAGGAGAATGGAGAGGGCCAACCTACTGAGGAGCCTGGGCCCTTGCTGCAAGGCG
This sequence comes from Acrossocheilus fasciatus, assembly GCA_036784905.1. Classification (NCBI taxonomy): domain Eukaryota; kingdom Metazoa; phylum Chordata; class Actinopteri; order Cypriniformes; family Cyprinidae; genus Acrossocheilus; species Acrossocheilus fasciatus. Next base: position 22,021,983 of record CM071938.1, read on the forward strand.
CTGTGTGCTCGCAGAGACATTGCCATACGCAGACAGCTCCTAAAAAATGACAAGGTGCTTTTATGGTCTTTAATCACAGGCACTTCTTTTGTTTAACCTTGGCTTTCTAAAAATGTATATATTAAGCTCTATTCTGCAATGTGATAAGCTGCCTGAGAAATCTTTACCAGATGTTGGTATTAGCACAAGAAATCTACACAGATAAAGAAATTTTAATTTTACAATCCACTACGGATGAAATGATTCACTCAACTCATGATTCGATTCCATTCACGATGATTTCACAATTTGATTCGATTCGATTCATGATTTATTTTTTTTATTTTTTTTTCACAAAATGAGATTTAAGACGAATTATAAATTAAATGTCCTTTTATTATTGCTTGGACAAAATGCTGCACGTTTCTTTGTGAAATATAACACTATAATAATATATTAATATAGCACTTGCATATCATTGCTCTTTTGTTGGTTTTGATTGCTTCTATTGTCCTCCTTTGTAAGTAGAAATAGAATAGAAATTTTAAAATAAACCCCAAATCAAATAAATAAGTAACACAAATGAAAGAAATCTCTTCATATAAACAAAATAAGGCTGACTGTGCTCTTTCCATTTTAAAATTAGAGGCAACCACTGCATTTTAATCATGATCCAAACAAAGATGCTGCATACATGAGCAGTTTTTAATCTAAATTAGATTGTATAATTTAGAAATTAAGCAAAAACAGAATGGTCTGTCTTCAGTTTTGTGAAACTATACATAAAAATATGCATAAAACCGAAACCGCAGACGAGCTGAATGAGATGCAGATTCACTCTCTGCCAGCAGGTGGCGCTTAAAGCGTTTCCTTGGTTTCCGCTGTAAACAAAGCAGCGCTGCACTTATGAACTTTAAAGGTCCCATGGCATGAAAATTTCACTTTGAGTTTTTTTTTTTAACATTAATATGAGTTCCCCTAGCCTGCCTATGGTCCTCCAGTGGCTAGAAATGGTGATAGGTGTAAACCGAGCCCTGGGTATCCTGCTTCGCCTTTGGGAAAATGAAAGCTCAGATGGCCCAATCTGGAATCTTCCCTTTATGTCGTCATACGGGGAAAGGTTACCTCCCCTTTCTCCGCTTTGCCCACCCATGAGAAAATGAGCTACTACCGTGCGAGGCGAGCGCAATATTTTTTTTTTTTCCTCGAGAGACATCATGGCTTGCAAACGAGCGAAGCATGACAGTTGCTCAGTGTTTGGATGTACAAATGAACACCTAAGTATTTTTTTAGTTCCTTCATCCAAGCCTATGGCTAGCATTAGCTACATGATGATAACTGTAACAGCATACATAAACAAACCAACTAAAGTAGGTATCCAGGCACAATATTTTAAACTAACCATTCAGAGACGTCCTGCTGTAGCCGCTGAGTTGCAGCTTCTTCATCCGGTGCTTCTCCATCCGGATCATATTCTGGGTCAAACTGAAAAGCTTGAACGACTGTGTGTCTACGAGCCATTGCGAAACATCCACTGTCAACATTAGCGCATGGTAGTGCAAGCTGGTTAAGGCCACACACCCACCCTCCACCTTGCCTCGCCTCTTTCCTCCTGATTAGCATTTAAAGCTACAGACACAGAAATGGCACGTCCTAAGGAAAGCTCATTGTGGGACTGGCTCGTAGTGGCTGAAATTCTGCACCAAGTAGAAGGAACATCACTCCACCATCAATCGGCTATGCACAGGAGCTTCTCGCAGGATTTCTGATCAGGGAGTCAGACGGTTAGTCAAAAGAGTAGCCCAAGAGCTGAGGACCACTCGGAAAACACTTGTCGTTGGTACAGCCGTCGCTGAGAAAACGATAGGCAATGCATTTCATCACCATGGCTTCCAAGCAAACTCAATATGGAAGGCTCCAATATTAAAGATAAGCCATGTCGAAGCAAATTTGAAGTTTGAAACACAAAATTGACTTACTGGTAGAATATAGTCTGCTCAGACAAGACAAAAATTGAACATTTGGCAAAAATACCACAAACCATGTCTGGAGCAGAGATGGCTAAAAATACCATGCCAACAGTGAAGTTTGGAGTTGGAGGCATCATGCTTATGGGGCTCTTTCTCTCCACATGGTATAGGCATAATCCATATTATTGAAGGAAAGATGAATGGAGCCATGTACTGGAAAATTCTTCAGATGAATCTGTTGCCATCTATCAGGATGATGAGAATAAGATGCGGATGGACCTTCTAGCAGGACAACCAACCAAACAAAAAATGCTAAATAATGCATAATTAAAGCAAAGGAAACTCTGAATTGGTCCCAGAGGAAGAGAATAAAGTTTTTGGAGTGACCCAGGTAATCGCTAGATTTAAACCCAATACAGCATATTTGTGGAAGAAACTGAAGATCAAGATTCACAAGAGGGTCCCCCAGAATGTTTATGGTTTGTTCATACAGAAAGCATCTTGAAGCTGTCATAGCAAATAAAGAGTTTTACACTAGTAAATGAATTCAATTTCAACAACGTGTTCAATACTTTGTTCCTGTCTCATTTCACTTTACTATACATGACGTTTTTTATCGATTGTAATATTGTGATTTATTTATCAGTGTAGATTTCTTGTGTTAATACCAGCATCTGGTCAAAATTTCATGGAAATCGCTGCATTGGAACTGTTTAATTTTTAAAAAAATGTTGACGTTGAATACTTATTTCCCCCACTATGTATATATTGTAAGATTTAAAGGGGACATCAGATGCTCATTTTCCACGAGTTGATATGATTCTTTAGGATCTTCATGAAAAGTCTATAACATACTTAGGGCGAAAATTTCTCAGTGGTAGTTTAAAACAATACCCTTTTTACCTTGTCAAAAACAGCTCTGTTCACAGTGACCAGTTTTGGTGCATGTCCCTTTAAATGCTAATGAGCTACTGCTCACCCCGCCCCTCTCTTCCGTGGGGTGACGAGCAGGTCTCTGAAACTATTAACTTTAGTAAGCAAACTATTAGGAAAGGCGATTTGCAAAGATTCATAAAAGAACCTTATACTCACTTTTTCTAGAGGTGAAGCTGGATCACGAATGATTTGTGCGAACATAGACACATTTAGGTTATATCGGGGGCGCATTCCCTTTAAAACAAAGGTAGTCCACTGTGTCTTCAGCGGCTCAGATGTCGGGAGTAAATGACGACTGCTATGTTCATTATTACATCCAAAAACAAAACACCTCAATCGCTTAGGAGCCATTCTTGTCTGCCCCTGCTCCGGCGTCGAAACAATGGTGGACTAATGACAACTCACTCGGGACGGGTTTTTATCATTATTGTGATTTATCATTATCATATTGTGGTTGTGTATACACTGCCGACACATTTATATTCAAACACCATGTAAAAGTGAATTTTGCATCTGATGTCCCCTTTAAAATAAATATTTTATGCTCACCAGGCCTGCAATTATTTACTCAAAAATACAGTAAGAACACTAATATTGTGAAATATTACAATATAAAACAATTTAATGTAATTTATTCCTGTGATTCAAAGCTAAATTTTCAGCAACCATTACTCCAGTCTTCAGTATCGCATGATCCCCAGTGATTTGCTGTTCAAGAAACATTTCTTGTTATGACTGTTGAAAACAGTTGTGCTGCTTCATATATTTGTAGAAATTATAAACTCATGTTTAGGCTTTTTTCTTTTCTTTTGATGAATAGAAAGTTCAAAATAACTGCATTTTATTTGAAAAAAAAAAAAAACTAAAGTCTTTACTATCCCTTTTGATTAGTTTAGTGCATCATTTTCTATTAATTGTATTGAGAAAAAAATCGTGAGTGATATTTGTCTAAAATATGCATCTAAGGACTAATAAATTCAAGTTTTTTTTTTGTGTACTCATGTCAATTAAATTAGTTTCATAAGGTGTACATGATTCAGTATTTGGTTTAATGCTTCTATGTTCCTCATCATGTAGGGCACAACCAAGCAAATCTACACCAGCGCTCCAGTGGTGGACAATGAACTTGTGCAACTGAGTTTACGCCTCTTTAAAAAGAAAATTGCTTCCAGCCTGTCCAGTGGACAGGAGAAGACTGATTCAACCCCTGCAGCCCAACAGCTCAGCACACCAGCAGAGCTGTGCGTCTCCTGATTGTGCTCAGTGAGTACAGTCTGAAAGTACTGATCTCAGATCACCGTCAACCCCATTAATTTCACATACTGAAACTGTTTAAGTCAGTGCTGATGGAGGATTGCTGCCCTAAACCTCAGAAGAACCACAGAGACTGGAAATACTAGCCTGTGGAGATGCTGTCTAAGGTTTCACAACCCTTGAACTTTGAACCAGAAGTGTGATAACTATGTACTGCATAAGAACTTTGTCATTTACATTTGTTTTAGAGAAGTTTTTTTTTTTTTTTTGTAATGTCAGATGTGTGAACAACGGTTGCTGAATGTTTATGGGATATACAATGGGTACTGAAGATGTACATTTAAAATGACTGTATTTGTTATGTGCATCTATCTTCTGTTCCCCTTGTTTTTCAGTTTTGTTTTAAAGCATTTGTGATCAGGCTCAGCACTCTTGTTCTCCGTGATTCCCTGTTTTATTAAAATGATTCAACAAGAAAAGGTGTTTTAGTGTTATCAACCTTTTTGCTTTAAAGTGGTATCTGTATTATAAACCTATAAAAATGTATTACAGATGCAGGATGTTGTTTTATTACATCCATAGTGTAAATAGTAATAAAAATAAATCTAAAAATCAATTTTAGGTTTACATTAGTAGTAAATATGCAAGTGGGATTATTAAAATATTGGTTACATTTAAAATTGAGATTCAAATAGTTTAAAAAAGGACATCATTTTCAAGATTTGTATAAGATGTTTCCATTGTCTTCCGCGTTGAAGTCCACCACAATCCCATCATGCTGTTCGTGACGGGTGACGTGTCTGAGGAGTCAGATGCTGCTACGCAGGCAGCAGTTTCGCTAGTGCTTGTGCTTAGAGATCACCAGTGTCTGAATTCTGACACGCATATCTACATTTCACGCATGTAAATACTCCTACCGAATCCTTAACTAGTCGGTCGAGGCAAAATGGTCGTGTTCCACCGTGTCCGTGTTGTATTTTTGTTGCTTTTTGTGTGCGGATCGCTGCGGGACGCGTTGAGTTTCTATCTTCCTGGATTGGCCCCGGTTAGCTTTTGCGAGAAAGAAGAGAGCGACAAAAACACCGACGTACCAGACTGCAAGGTAAATGTTCATATTTATGCTCATAATAAATGAGTTCATTAAAATGGTTAAGATGTGTCGTGTTTCTCTGTAGTGGGGTCTCTATGCTGCGTGATGCTAGCTCGACATGCTATCGCTGGGTGTCAGTTGTGGAAACGCCGATACCTTAATAAAGATAACCGCTAAACTTGCTCATTCCGTCCTTTCAAACACTTTGTGTTTCCATTAAACTGACTTTTGCAGTTCTGTGAACCTGATGTTCTCTTCGTTAACATGTGTCACTCTCTCAAACTGGACGTTGACTGTAAAGGAATAACTTAATTTCCTTAAAAATGAAATAACGTATTAATTTGCTAAACCGATGTTGCTCCCAAACTGCATTTGTTACACGGAACACTAAAGGAGACGTTGGGAATAATGTTAGGGACTGACAGCTTCGGTCCTAATTCAATGTTCGTTGTAATATTACCGAGATAAAGCAGCGAGCGCACAACAAATACTGATTCAAAGTACCTTCATGTGCATTGTTATGAATGAATCGGTTAAATCCCGTTGACTAGTTCAAAATGATGCCATGACGTCATATTCTTTGTGTAATGTAGTCATATGTTTACTATGATCTGTTAATCTGTGTACCTGAGGAAGTAGCAGGTAGTTGGTGCCACATGTAAACTGGTTCAACAGGTGTGACATGTTTCCCCCCTTATTTCCATATTCTTACGTGGGGGTGGAACATTACAATATCCTCGATTACTTCATGAAACTGTGGCAAAATTACCATCATCTTCAAGAGAATTACTGAAACCCTTTTGCTAAGTTTAAAAATATACTATCATATACATACATATATATATATATATATATATATATATGCCTTTTTTGTTGGGGACTGTGGATTACTTTGTAATTGTTTTTCTAAGCCCTTTGCTCTAATCATTTATAAAGTTGTTTTTATTTTTTTAAAGATGCACTCACATGATTAATTATAAACTTCAAAGAGTGACACTTTTAACAGAAAGAAGGGATTACCGTGGACATTTCAACATTGCCATAACCTTTGATGCTTCTCTTTTTGACAGTCAACAATTGAGCTGTTTGTGAACAGGCTGGATTCTGTGGAGTCTGTTTTGCCTTATGAGTACACAGCGTGAGTATAAATTATACTGTATGTTATAGTATTTATTAATACTGTTAATTTTATTGATAACTACTATTAATTATTTTTTAGTTTAGTTTTGGTAATTTTGTTGTATGTCTTCGTCATTTTTTATTAGTTTTTATATATATATATATATATATATGAAAAAATCTGTTTGGGTTTATTTTTATTGTGGTTTTAGTAATTTTAGTAGTTCAACGTATTTTATTTCATTTTTATTTTTTCATTATTTGTTTCTCATTTGCTCATTTTCATTTTTTGTATTTTGAGATTTACATCTAGTATAAATATTTAATTTTGATTCAGCTTCATTTCAATTGCCAAAAACAACTTTTAATTGTTTGAGTTTTAGTTAGTGATATCAACACTGTAATGGACAATGCTGAAGTACTTGCACGTTTAACATGGTTTTGCTCAAAATATTACTATGATTTTTGCATGGTTAAACTAGTTTTGCTGTAGTAACTCTTCAAGGGAAAGTGAAGAGGATGAAATGTAGCGAGGGTGTTGCGGATACACTAGAGAGACGCTGGAGAGGGAGGGAAGGAAAGTTTGAATGTAGAGACTTGTGCTCAGACGGTCTGCACACTGAGGAGGGAGTGCCGTTAGGTTAACACAGAGGCCTTTCAGTCACACCACCCGCTGTATAATCGAATGGAAGCAGGAATGACTTACTCTTCCTTGCAAGACATTCAATATGACATAAGCTTTGCATTATTAATCTGCCTTGCGCTTACTGTGTGCTCAAGCTCCCAAGGGTGTTCTATCTGAATTAACATGAGTACACATATGGCAGTTTGCTTTTAATAAAATACATCCAAAACAGCACAAACAAATAACAAATGTAAAAATGTTTTGCTCAAGGAAACTAGGCAGAAGTCTCCTTGTCTCTGGTATTTAATGTGTTGGGCTAGCTGCAGGTCTAACCAAATAGATAAATGTATTGTGTGTGTATAAGGAATAATGTACTGTTGATTTAATCATTATCACAAAGTCAATCCTGTTTGTTTCTCCTGCCGGTTCCTTGTTCTTCAGAGTTTTAATTAAAGGGATACAATTATAGGGATAGTTCTCACCCTCATGTTGTTCCAAACCTGTATACATTTCTTTCTTCTGCAGAGCACAAAATAATATATTTTGAAAAGATTTATACATCATCTGAACACTGAATAATTAAGCTTTCCATTGGTTTTTGGTTTGTTAGGATCGGACAATATTTGGTTGAGATACAACTATTTGAAAATCTGGAATCTGAGGGTACAAAAAAACATTGAGAAAATCACCTTTAAAGTTGTCCAAATGAAGTTCTTAGCAATGCATATTACTAATCAAAAATAAGTTTTGATATATTTATGGTAGGAAATTTACAAAATATCTTCATGGAACATGATCTTTACTTAATATCCTAATGATTTTGGCATACAAGAAAAATCGATCATTTTGACCCATACAGTGTATTTTGTTGGATATTGCTACAAATATAGCCGTGCTACTTATGACTGGTTTTGTGGTCCAGGGTCAGAAATGTGGGTAACCAAATGGTTTTGGTTGCCATTGACTTCTATTGTATGTAAAAAGGAATCCCGTTGAGACATTTTTCAAAATATCTACTTTTATGTTCCACAGAAGAAATAATAGTAATTTTTGGATGAACTATCCTTTTAAGACTGAATTCTGAGGCTTCAAAATCAAGGTTTCTAGACATATGTAAGAATATGCTCACAGAGAAGCTCTTGAGAAGTTACAGAAGCCTCTTTGCTGCAAACTGTACACTTCCTATTATTTTAGAGTATACAAGAAAACCCTCTGTAGTCCATGAATGTTTGTTGTTTGTTGTTTATGTTTAATGTAATGTGTAATACACACACACATATCCAGTAGTAAGTATTAACTGTATTACTGTACTTAACTGTATTAAGATCAGATATTGACCATACTTTTCATTCAATTTAAACATTTAATCATGTCACCTGATAAATGATTAAACAAGAAACCTGTATTTGAAGTGCTGTTTTGATTGTTTCTGATTATTACTTATTTTATTCTTTCAGGTTTGATTTTTGTGCTGATCAGTTCGAGAAGCGTCCATCTGAGAACTTGGGTCAGGTGCTGTTTGGAGAAAGAATCGAGCCATCCCCGTACAAGGTATATTACACAATGTTCTTGTAGCTCAGAGCTTGGCACTAGCAATGCCAAGGCCGTGGGTTCAATACCTTGGGAATGCATGAACTGATAAAGTGAGTGCAACATAAATAATGTGAAAAAAACTGTTATTATAAGGGTTAATATAATTTGTGTAGAGTCTGTAGACTGCTGTGAAAAAAAGTTGTGATATTCTTCTAAAAAGGACAAATCACAAAAGCTTGCAACAGCCCAATTCTTTTATGTTCTAAGTGCAAAAATACGATTATTACTGTGTACACAAAGCATGGCAAGATTTCACTAGTGAAGAAGAGTAGTTGGTGAAAACAAAGGTGTCCAAACAACACAGAACTACTGCAAACAGGAAACCTCAGTATTCACCTAGTCAGTATAGACCAAGAACTTCACAAAGCCAACATCCATGAAAGAGCTGCAATTGACAAAACAGACACAAATGCTAAAATATCCAGAAATTTGGTGTCATGCTCATAAAACCTGAACAGTTGAAGCACCAATGTGAACTTCTGTCTCTGCTCAGGCCAGTCAAATCATTTGAATATTATCAAACCACAGTCTGCAGTTTTGCAGAGAAGAGTGAGAAGCAAATTGCCTCCTGTTTCTGAAACAACTGTTCTTATAGACATCATTCATCCATACATTCAAAAGTTGTATGAGTCTATCTTAAGAAGGATGGAAGCTATATTAAATGCAAATGGTGCTAATACACCTTATTGCCTATTTCCCATGTGTTCACATTATCACCTTGGATAAAAGCCACTGTCATAAGCAGCCTCTGACTGTCTTTATTGAAATGTTCTTTTTATTGTAGCATTATATTATGTAATCTGAGTTTTTGTTTTTCTTCTAGTTTTTCTTCAAGAAGAATTTGGAGTGCCACAGTGTCTGTCTTAGAGCATACAACACAGAGAAAGCAGAGGATAAGGCCAAGCTGGAATTTCTCAAGAAGGGAATGCTCCTCAATTACCAACACCACTGGTGAGGCAGTCACTCAGTAGCTCTCTGTGCTGTAACACAGCACTACAACGAATCATAGCTTCTCACCATTTATTTGACTCTCTCAGGATTGTCGATAATATGCCAGTGACCTGGTGTTACGATGTGGAGGACAATCAGAAGTTCTGTAATCCAGGCTTCCCTATTGGTTGCTATGTCACAGATACGGGACGGGCCAAAGATGCCTGTGTGGTCAATGTGAGTAATACTTGCCAGACTTTTCACAGACCATATGATTGTTCTGTTTAATGCAAATTGTTCACGCAGTGGTTTTTTTCATGCAGGCTGACTTCAATGACAAAGACACCTTCTACATCTTCAACCATGTGGACATCACCATTTATTACCACGTGGTGGAGAACGAGGCTGCTGGTGCCAGACTGGTTGCTGCTAAATTAGAGCCCAAAAGGTATTTGAGGCTCTTCTAACCAATAATAAGGCAGCAGAGAAGGGTGCAATTTAGCCAATTAATCTAACAAAAAGCATTTAAATATTGTCAAATTAAGCATGACGATAGGATATTGGATTTAATATGTAAATATGGACTATGTTTCTTGTCTCTTTTTAAAGCTATAAGCACACCAACTTGGAGAAACCAGACTGCACAGGACCTCCCATGAGTCTGGGCAACAAGTTCAATGGAGAAGTCAAAATTCCCTACACTTACTCAGTCAAGTTTGTGGTCAGTGATTAAGATACTTCCATATCAACCTTAAAGGGTTTGTTTACCTTAAAATGAACATTCTGTCATTTACTCACCCACGTCATTTCAAACCCATTAGAATTTCATTCATTTTTGGAACATCATTTCTGTGAAATCACCTTTTTAATCTATTGAAAGCAAATCAACATTTTCAAGCTTCAAAAAGTACATAAAGACATCATAAAAGTGATCCATGAAAATCAAGCCATTTAAAACAAGTTTTGTGAACCGAGACAAAACTTTAGAATTTAATATTTGCATATGAACACTGTTTACCGCACATATATAGAGCACATACGCGCAATCGTGTGTGCTTGTCTGACAATTAAGAAACAATAGCTGTATGAATTATGGAAAATCAACTATGGGGAGAGTTCAGATTCTGCTGTAAAGCAGCTCTAAAAGACAATAGTGTCATTCGTTAGCTTCAGTCAATTGAGTGTTGGTTCTGTTTAGATAGGGCTGCACAAGGAATCATATTTTAATCATTATCATGATTTCTGCTTCTCTTGGTTTATTAAGCACAGTGTTTTCCGATATTTGCCCACTGCTTTTTTTTAAATCCTGAAAACGTTTCATTTTCATGTTTAAAATACCTTCATTTATGTACTGAAGATCAACAAAAGACAAATTGGACAGAATTTACATTTTGGGGTGAATTTACATTTCTTTAAACTGAATCATTGTCTTCAATCTTTTTATAGAAGTTTATATACATATAAACTTAAATCATTTGCATCTCCCTTCCTCTTCATTCGTGTTGTTCTGGGTTTTTCCACAAGGAGGCGTACTGGTATCATGCCAGATGTTTTCTGTAAAGCAGGTGTTTCCTGCAGGGGATCTTCCAATTGTTGTCTAATAAATATAACTCATTTTTGTGGAATATGCAAAAATACAGTATTGCATAAACTTCAACCAAAGCTAAAGTTCAGCTAAAAGTGTTTTGTTCATCTCATACTAGATGAATTAAAAATAAAATGATCATAACATTTAAAATGATCATTTTTGAAAGGCTTTGCAATCTAATCATCATAAGAAACCATGTAATTGTTCATTTGGGTTTATATGCATGTTGTTATAGACCAGGCCTACAATGCATGAATCAATTGAAATTGATACAATATGCAAATGTCCGTGTTCTGTCCCTCTATTAACCAAGGGCTTCTTTTATTCTGTAAGAGATTGTAGACCCCACTTGTAAAGCGATTTGTTATATCAGTATTTCCGCAGAGCTCTTGGTTTTTGTGTATAACTCCTGGTTTGGTGTTTGCAGGAGGACAAACAGATTCGCTGGGCCTCTAGATGGGATTATATTCTTGAGTCTATGCCACACACCAACATTCAGTGGTTTAGGTGAGAGCACATATCACACACACATGGCCCTCTCTCAAATGACACACTCAGAGTGGGCATGCATTCTCATAAACTTCTCCCATGCGTTTGCATTGCACTATACTGCAAAGCCCACATTAGTTTGGGCTTTACAGCAAACTAAAGTATGACGCATGTCCATAAATTAAAATAAATAATAAATCTTTTCCACAAATATTTAAAATCCATGTATTCCATGAATGGATACCATAGCTTTCAGCAACACTATATGAGCTAGCGGTACCATCTAGTGGCTGTCTACAGAACTCAATTCACAAGCAGAAAATGCAAGTAAAAAATTGAGTTGGCTTTGGCTTGTGTATGAAACTGTGATGGCTACCAGCTGGCCAATAACTGACCATTGATTTTTGCAAAGTTATGCATGAGCAGCTCGTGAACCGGTGTGTTCCAAGTGTGCTGCGCAAGTCTTCAAAAGTGAAGCCAGAACGTTTCGGTCGCCCCCAGGTGACTGGCTTCAGTATAGGTCATAAACCCCACCCTCACCATGTAATCTGGGACGTGAGACAAACGAAATAATCAAAATAACCTTTAAATAAATTTTTTCCAAAGACTTTTTCTGTCATTTTAGGTAGTTCTTAGCATGCTGATGCATGTTCAAGTGTTCATTTGTCTAATAAGTTTGCTTTTAATTAGTTATTTGATGCTATAAAAATGGGGTGTGGTGTCATGATTGTGAGCTTCCGATTGGGTATGCGGGAGTTTGGGCGGGATTTTGATAACCGCGGCTCCACCTCACGACACTACTGCGCAGACTCTGGCTCCAACTGACGTCATTTTTGCAAGATGACAGCGGCCATACTGTGAATGTTTTAAAGAACAAAAAATAAATAAAAAATACTGTGAATGTTTCTATAGTGCAGGGATACTCAAATCTGGCTCGCGAGATCCACTTTCCTGCAGAGTTTAGCTCTAACCCTAATCAAACACACCTGAGCATGCTAATCAGTGTCTTCAGGATCATTAGAAAATCACAGGTAGGTGAGTTTGATCAGGGTTGGAGCTAAATTCTGCAGGAAAGTGGATCTCGCGAACCAGATTTGAGGATCACTGCTATAGTGGAAGGAAGTGTAGACGCGTCGTCAATCTTTTTTACAGTCTATGGTGTGTTCAGTGTCTTGGAATGTGCATTTCAAAACGCAACATGCCAACCATCTTCCCAAATTTGTAATGAGGACCATTTATAAATCTGTTGTCAATAAAGGAGAAGCTTTAAGACCTCCCAGTGGTTTCCTGCCAAATACAAAAAATACTATTTATACTAATTAATATCAGTAATATTCCTGTTGTTTTGTAACCACTTTAATTTATTGTTATTATTCTTAAGTACTTATGTTCTATAGTTTTTTTTTTAGTTTTTTTTTTTTAAATTATATTCATACAGTACTAGTAGTGTAAAAGTAAATGGTATTATTGCTGTAGGAATACGTTTCTTTATCGTTTCAATTATTAAAATGTAAATATGACTATACATTGAATAATTATTGTTATACTCATTTTTAATTTACAGTACAATAGTTTTATTACAATTAATACAGTAATGTATTTCTCTTGGTAAATTTTTAGAATTTAAATAATAAAACAAAAGTCTTATTTATATTAATAATAATAATATTGATGATGATTGATAATCATCAAAGTTGGATTGGAGGGACTGAGAGTGTCATTTGGCCCAGGGTCCATATCTTAATAAACCCATGATGTATTTTAGCGAATATGTTTAGCTAAGATGTTTTGTTTTCTGCCACCAGTATCATGAACTCTTTGGTCATCGTACTCTTCCTCTCGGGGATGGTTGCTATGATTATGCTCCGAACGCTCCATAAAGACATCGCCAGATACAACCAGATGGACTCTGTGGTGAGTTCAGCTTAACTGTCACATATCGCTGTCTGATATTTGTGATAAGTCCTCTCTTATGACCTTATATTGCATCTGTATGTGTGTTTTTAGTACAGCCGAGTTTTGTCTGCCACATAAGACCATTTTTATGTTTGCATGCTTGTATAAAAGTATAGCAGTGTTTGCTTCATAAGATAACGAGCGTAACTTATAGATTGTGTGTTAATGCACTGTATGTCACTTGTGTTTGTGGTCTGGATTGTCTGCTGCCAACAATGAGGGTCACACTGATGAGGAGAGACAAGTGCACACACATCTGCCTTCACCCTAGATATGAGTCACCCTAAATACACACTTCGCATTCAGATCTCTTTATAAATCGTATATTTGGTCCCTCCCATCCGGGGTTAGAGGTCAGACAGGGTCATGCGTGATGCACACATCTGTTGCTTTTACGTGTTCTCTCTTTCCTGTGTTTCACCATGTGGCCCCTCCCCTGTCCTCACACATCATACTCATTAAGGACAGAGCAAGAGTGACACAGTGTATCATTGGTCTGAGCAGCAACCGGCGTCTTTCCTTTGATCTCTGTTAGCTGTAATTGGGCTGTAGACCCAAACCCACGCCTGAACGGGGTTCCGTTAGCTCCTGCTATTGTTAAAGCCTCGCTTTTCCTCTCCATCTTTTCCAGGAGGATGCCCAGGAGGAATTTGGCTGGAAGCTTGTTCACGGAGATGTCTTCAGGCCTCCCAGGAAAGGCATGCTGTTGTCTGTGTTCCTGGGCTCTGGCACTCAGATCTTCATCATGACGTTTGTTACTCTCTGTAAGTTTACTGAGCCCTGATTGATAGAAAAAGATGAGTACCAGATCAAAACATACTTTTCTTAGTTTAGTCTTTAGCATAAAAAAGACAAATGTGTAAAATAAATGTACACTACCATTGTAAATGGGTCAGTAAAATTTTATTTTTTTAAAGATTTATTTATTTTTAAAGAACACAGTACTTTTATTTAGCAAGGAGATAAAAAGTGATGGTAAACTAAGTTTGTTTCAATGTTCTTTGATCAAATAATCCTAAACAATGGAATTGGTATTATTGGTATTCTGAAAAACTATTATGCAGCACAAGTGTTTTAGACATTGATGATAATAAGGAAAGTTTCTTGAGCAGCAAATCAGCTTATGTGAAGGATTATGTGACACTGGAGACTGCAGAAAATTCAGCTTCGAATTACACACAGAAATTCACATAGAAAGTTTTATTATTTGTAAAAATATTTCACAGTATTACTGTTTTTATAGTGTATTTAATTAAATAAATGCATTCTTGGTAAATAGAAGAGACCTTTCAACATTAAAAAAAATCTTACCAACCCCAAACGTTTAGCTAGTAGTGAAAATTAGACATAAATATACATATTTTAAAACAACTATTTAAAAATACCAGTGTATTAAAAAAAAAAATACCAGTGTCATGTGAGTGTGACATTGATGAGAGAGAAATGTTGAGAATAGAAAAATCAAGAACCTGTACCGTTTTGCATTTGCTACATCTAAAATATGATATGAAGGATTTTGTTGACTTTTTGATTGACATTTTGTCAAATTCTAAATTCATGCAACCCTGAACTTTACAACATGTTTCCCCCCTGTAGTTTTTGCCTGTTTGGGTTTCCTGTCTCCTGCTAATCGTGGGGCTCTGATGACGTGTGCAGTGGTGCTGTGGGTGCTCCTGGGTACTCCAGCTGGTTATGTGGCTGCCCGCTACTACAAATGTAAGTACGCAGCAGAGGTTTGACCTTTGATCCCTGATCCTCCCTTCATTAGGGCTGTCTGCAGTTCGTTAGATTTAATTAGTGTCAGAGGAGCCCTTTACATGAACAGGCAGGCCTACACACCCCTGCTGCTTTTTTGCTTTACTTGTGTTCTACAGCTTGTGCAGAACACAATGAGAGCTTACTCTTCTATTTACTGTGATATCAGTTGTAGATCCATCTGCCAAGCTCTGTTTTAACATTGTTCATATGACAGACATTTAATTTTCCCCTTCGATCTTCTCTGTTTTTCCTCTCTGATTAGAAACTGAATCATAATGGACATTTATGAATTTACTTTCAATCGTTACAACAGCTTTTTTGTCCATCAACCACCAGTCTTGATGCACAGGATTGCGGTAAATCATAGGCAGCATCTCAGTGCCTCATGGCTTCTATGCTTCTCATTGCTTGACTCACAATAGTGCAGCCATCTCACAGAATTAGTCAGAAGAGAGGACATGTATTGCAACCCAAATCCTAAATGAGATTACCATTAATGTGGTGCTCTAAAAATCTAATAAAATAGTATGTTAAACACAATATGTTAAATGTGAAGTAGATGGTGTACTTCTTTATTTTTTTTTAATCGTCTTTGTGTGTATGCAGTATGCATTTTTATCTAATATTATCCACAAGACCTTGTGCAATGGAAGAGGAGATTGTTACTGTTCTCTTTTGACAAAAAATAATAATAATGAAGAATGTGACAGTTTTTAAGTGTTAGAATCTAGAGGTGGTAACTGAAAGAATGTTAATGAGTGAAATGAATTTCAACAACTGCTTTGAAGTCAGTAATATAAAACAAAACACATTACAAATAATATAACTTTTTTTTTAAGCATCTCACTGAAGAGGCTGATATATTGATGTATTACATTGATTGCATTTTCTCTTTGTGGTTTAATGTTTGTTTGTTTGTTTGTTTTTGTTTTTTTTGTATCCTTGTTGAAATGTGAGGTGAACTGGTCTCTCTCTCTCATTCCAGCCTTCGGTGGGGAGAAGTGGAAGACCAATGTTCTGTTGACAGCATTTCTCTGTCCAGGGTGGGTAAATTAAATTTAAATGGATTTAAATTTCATTTCATTAAGCGGGTCAATGTGACAGTTGGAAGATTTGGGCCATTTTGCACTTTGAAGTCTTGTGCGTTGACGTGTAGCTTAAATATGCCTTGTTGTGAATAATACATTTACATGCTTTTTCAGGGTGGTGTTTGCTGATTTTTTCGTAATGAATCTGATTTTGTGGGGCGAGGGTTCATCAGCTGCCATGCCCTTTGGCACTCTGGTGGCCATCCTGGCTCTGTGGTTCTGTATCTCAGTGCCCCTCACCTTTATCGGAGCATACTTCGGTTTTAAGAAGAGTGTAAGCTTTCTTTACTATCAAATTATTTCGCAAAAGCCTTTTTTTTTTTTTTTCTCAACCTCTGGAGTCCAATACTCTTTCTTATATATGTGTGTAATTTTGGTTCAATTTCAGGGCATTGAACATCCTGTGCGGACCAATCAGATACCCAGACAGATTCCAGAGCAGTCCTTCTACACCAAACCTCTTCCTGGCATTGTCATGGGTGGAATCCTACCATTCGGCTGCATCTTCATCCAGCTGTTCTTCATCCTCAACAGCATTTGGTTAGTGCTGATGGTTCCTGTGATTCAAATGATTACAAAAGCAAATTATAAAGTTTAGGTTTCGAACCCAAATGAAATCAAACCTCTTGAAAAACACTGTTATTGTGTAAACCATTGATATTGCAGGTCTCATCAGATGTACTATATGTTTGGCTTCCTCTTCCTGGTCTTCATCATCCTGGTCATCACCTGCTCTGAGGCCACTATCCTCCTCTGCTACTTCCACCTGTGTGCTGAGGTAAGAGTACACACAGCAAAATCCACATTACACATACACACGTGTGACAGTATGCATATTTTGGAGAATCATGTCTCTTTTTTTGTTTTCCTCTTTTCTCATTTGTTTTGTGTATATGCCTTCTCTCAGGACTATCATTGGCAGTGGCGCTCCTTCCTCACCAGTGGATTCACAGCTGTTTATTTCCTGGTCTATGCCATCCATTACTTCTTCTCTAAGCTTCAGATCAGCGGACTCGCCAGCACCATTCTTTACTTCGGCTACACCATGATTATGGCACTCATCTTCTTCCTCTTCACAGGTCTGTATGTGTGTAGAGTTAAGGTGCAGTCACTAGCGAAACTACAGCGAAATTTTGTGGGCAGTAGAGATCCATTGTCAGAAGCACAGCTTCTCACTTTCAAACCAAGAAGCTTTCTGTTGGTCATTGCTGCCAATTCATGTGACAAACTAGTTAAAATCCCAGTCACACAAATTTATTAGAATTATAAACTATTAGAATGACAAATTTCATGGAGCACTTTCAATAGACAAAACTTCAAAGTAGCTTTACAGGTTATATAACTAAATCAGGATGTATGTCATTACCATAATAGAAAATGACAGATCTTGTGGAACAAGATTTTGGTCATATCATCCTCTATAAGTATTTTTTTGTATTTCCTTATATTTCTCTTCCCTGTATTTCAGTTGTAATTATGAAAACATTGCTTATTTTCAGACTTTTTTAACGGAAAGTGGAAGTATCAATACATTTAAATGAATTAATGTTTAATAAATCCTGGTTAATGATTCCAGAAAGTTCAAGAACGGTATGTTCTTTCATAAAAGCAATAGTTGTTATTGAGAGGGATATAATGGTGGGTAAAAATGTGGGAAGTTTTGTTCCAAACATATGACGTTTGTAGACAGTCTTTATGTGCTGTTTTGACTGCAGAAATGCTTCAGGTAATATTGTGTAGTGTTTTCTTAATTTGGATCTCTTGTGGTTTTTTTGCTTCCAGGTACAATTGGATTCTTTGCCTGCTTTTGGTTTGTCACTAAGATCTACAGCGTGGTCAAAGTGGATTAAATGAAAGCAATCTCATGAGACTGAACTCTTCTCCGCCCAATGTGAGATCCCGTAGGGAGGGACCTGAGCGCTGTTTAACTTTATCTGTTGCCACGGCGACTCTGCTTTACACCAACAACTCTGAATCAACAAATTCCACTTACTTTGCTGTGTGTGTGTGTGTGTGTGTGTGTGTGTGTGTGCATTAGTAGTGCATATTCAACCATTTGAAGAAATTGACACATCTGCTTCTTTAGTTGGAACAGAATACAGCAAACACGCACATTGGCCACTGCGACGAGTAATTAAGATTTGGAGTTTTCCCTTGTAAATATTACTTACTTTTTTCTTTTGCTAACATTGAAATGAAAGGGTAATGCATAAATTACAAAGAAAAGTAGCTCCAGTTATTGAATCTTCATGGTGTCAGAAGTATGATTTTGTAAATAGCATTTTTTCCTTAAATGCATCAAAAAAGAAACTAGAGATTAAAAATGGAAAGACTTCGTTATGAGTTGATTTAATAAGAGTGAGGCTGTGTGAAATTTCTTTCCATCATGTTGATACTGTAAAATTACTGCTTGCGCATTCTTGTGTATAACCAGTGGGGGGGAATGTCTATTTAACTTTTTGTTTGGTCATTTTTTTTCTCGTTTCTGTTCATGCCTCAACACATTGCGTGCCTCATTATCCACAGGAAAATCAAAACCATTTCATTTAGTTAAGAACAAGTTTGTGAAAATGCAAAGTTCCCCGTCCATACACAGGGGGGTACTGGAGTGAAATGATTTTCTTTGTGTATATATATGCACAGCATTTAAACGTGTCCATAAACTACATTAGCTTGGTTGGCCACTCAGTTTTGATTTTGTCTTTTCTGGTTTTGAGGTAACGAGATTACAAGAAAAACATAAAAATAAATAAATAAATAAATTAGAAATAAAACCTCCTTGTCTCCAAAATATCAGTTCACTTGTTTTAATGTGAAGTTCTCTGTTGATAATTTACCTTTTTTTCTTCAAACAATGCTTTTTGTATCTTGCTCTTCTATAATGTCAAACATTTTTATTGTTAAATGACTAGTAAAAGGGTAGCAATCTGTACAAGTACAACCTTGAGACCATCAGCACAACATCTTTAACTATTTCACTTCAGAAAAGGTCAATGCTTGCACTTTGTAGCATATAGTTCTAATCCTTTCAGTTCAGAATTGTTTTACTGAGTGAGCGAGTCATTCACTCAACAGATTCTTTTAAAAGCATTGTTTTAATCAGGAAGGCTACAGTGTGCACTGATTTTTCAATCAAAACAAATGGAGTTCTAAAGCACTAATAGATGTCAACGAAATTTCAGCGCATGCGCAGTGCGTTCAGAGAAGGCCACAGAGAAAAATAGCTGTTTACCAATTATGCCTTGGCTTCATTGGCGAAATAAAATGGAGAAATTGTAAATATTATGTGTAAAATTAAAGTTCTGTTTTAACTGTTGCGTGAGAGAGAATATCACATTCGCAGTCGAATCACATTTTCCGTCCAGCACCCGATACAGCTGCCGATAGCCATGCAGAGGGCCAAGACTGATGTAAGTCACAAAAAATGTCGAAAGTAAATAAAAGTTTTTTGTTTAATAAAAGTGGAAGTAAATAAAAATAACCAGCAGGTGTCACTATGTTCAATTAGGATTTGTAGACTAGAGTAACTACATACACCATGTGTGTGTAGTGTTTTTTTATTGTTATATTTTGTGTGTGTGTGTGTATATACAAAAATGCAAAATATTTTGCTTGAAATGATTGAGAAGCGCATGTTCAGTACACTTTAATGGTGCGCATTAAATATAATTAATTGTTTCTTTAATCATTGCATGTTTCTGGTGTGACTCACCACATGAGTAATATGTAAATTTGCAAGGTTAATGCTGTGTGTGTGTGTGTGCATGTGTATTTTTGTGTGTGTGCCTTGTTTGTTTATCTCTTCCAGATGGCTGCTTCAGTCACTCTTTTGTTGTGCTCCTTTCTTTTGGAGGAGACGAGAGTTTTATGGCTTCTGGTAATAGGTCTGGCCTATATTCCACACCTGACAAAATGGCAACCAGCTTTAAGGGAAAGAGTGTCCTGCAGGAAAGGCAAGTCAGACAGTACCTTGAAATTTCTATAGTGACAGAAATCACAGACAGATTACACATGGATGAATTATTCCTGTCATTTTCACTCACTTACACTGCAGAAATGTACTTTCATAATATTATCAACACAATGAAGATTTTGATGAATAACAGCCATTTCCTGGCATCATTCAGTGTTTAGCTGTGTTGAGTCATACACAGCTAAGGTTTATGGAGAACTTCACTGATATAACGGTCTCTCAAAAACAGGACATGCAGTTAACTTATTTCAAACAAAAACATTTTAATATTCTTTTTTTGTGTGTATACGTGTGTTTTTATGCCTTATTCTGAGCAAAACACAATTTATTAATTTCTTTTTCTTGATGTTTTCCTTTTTGGAAACACATTTTCACACTGAAGAGTGAAAGCATCATCCTAAAACACTACAAGACACAGGTTAAGCCTATATTTGTAGACTAGATTATGTTAATGACGAATACAGCTTACAATGAAACTACTTCTGGGCCTGCCTTTTGTTGCATCAGGTTAATTATTGCTCTATAGGGTACATTATGCTTTTAGACAGTATATAACTATTTCTTAGTGGCCATTGGTATCTCTGTACTTGTTTATTTCTTGCATGTTTGCCTAGAAGTTTTGTTTTGTAAAGTGTCTAAATTATTTCAGTCCATTTCCATCTTTTTCCTATGTCGTCTTTTTTTGTTGTTTGCCCAGTGTTTTGCTTTGTGTACATTTATATACGTTTATACAGATATTGTATATATAAGTTTGTAGGTTTGTGGTAGTGAAGTGGCTTTATCAGCAGTTCTATATTTTTCCTTTCAAGATTTTGTATGATCCTTCCTCTCCATCATCCTTTCTCTCCATCATCCTTTCTAGTTAACGTGATTTTCTGAACAATGGCTGACTGTGGCAGTGGTTCGCAAATAGTGTGGGTGGACAGCCTTTCTCTTTCTAACTCACTTCATATGAATGATCACTTTCTGGCTTCCATCAGGGTCCTGATCTGAGATCAGCTGATGCTTCCCAAATTCAAACTTTTAACTTGGTCGCACAGATTCTCAGATGCTCTCAAATCAGCTATAAAGTGCATCTTCTCCCAACAGCCATTAAAACGGGGGATTTTCACGGCTGAATCACTCTCTATTCTAATCCTGCTTGCTAAACGCTTCATTTTGGGGCTCTTGTTCGTATTCAGACACCCAAATGAGGGAAAGTCTATTCATTGGATCAAAGGCTTGAGTGGTTTCCTTTAAGGAAGAAATAAAAACTCCTGAGAGTGTGTCTGCTGGACAGCTCAGTGTTAGTCATCTGTGTTGTCGGCTTTAAGAGTGAATAACACCAGTCTCTTTTGTTTAATGAACACATTCAGCATGATAAAGAGTCTTTGTGGGGTTTTTCTTGCAAACGTAGATAGCCTCAAGAATCAAGAAGCTGTGAGTAAACATAAGGTTCCTGAATTCTGGGCATTGACAAGTTGTCCATCTTTATTCTCATTGGACAATGCAGTGAAATGTTTGGTCTTACTTTATTATACTATATAAACTTTGATATCTTCAAGTATATTTATACATCGCCCCCTAGTGGCTATGCAGAGTTTTATGATGTCTGATGTGCAAATATCCATTCTTATTCTGCCTGTTGGCCATGGAAATTTCAGTTTGTGCATAAGCCAATATAGTCATGTGGTCCGCTTTAGTTTGTCACAAGCAATCATCATTTCAAATTCCATTTTCACATCAGCCTATCATAAGCTTTGTTTGTAATATACCACCATATGATCATGTGACACTAAAGACTGGAGTAGTGACTGATCAAAGTTCAGCTTTTCATCACAGGAATAAATTGCATTTTGAAATATATTGCCATAGAACAGTATTTTTAATCGACAATAAATAAATACAGCTACAAAACAGCAATAAATACAGCTTTGATGAACAGAAGAGACGTCTTTCAAAAAAAAAAAAACATTTTTTTTATTACAAAGGCACATAAATGAATAAATCATACTTCTCTTTTTCTTTGAGCTTTTTGAGTGTGTCCTGAGAAAATCAATCCAAATTAAATAATGGAGTTTGTCACGGTTCGTAGCACTACGGACTCTTTGATGAGGTCATAAAATGCAAAGAATGTCGGTCACCCAGCGACACCAAGACTTTCTTTCTCTCTTTCTCTCCCTTGCTCTCTTTTGTCTCCTCCTTTCCTTATGTTGTTCTCCCACTCTTTCTTTTTGTGGTACCTCAGCTTTGATGAAGTGATTTGCTGTAGTCTGTTTAATCTTTTTTTTTTTTTTTTTTTTTTCACATTCTCAAAATATGGTACATTTATCACACTAATTCAGTTCTCTTTTTGGACTCTGACCACATCCTTCCATCAAGAATAGAATAAATAATTGAAACTTGAAAACCACCAATGACACATATGACAAATCATCAGATGTGCTACTCTGGTCTTTCAGTATAATATCAAATAAAATATAACAATTCATTATTTTCATATTCCAAAACATCAGATCTCCATCATAGTTTATATGTATATGCAGTTTTTAAGCCCATTGTCAGATTTATTTATTTTTTGTCTGCAATTCAATTCAGTTTCAATTTAAAGTACTTTACTGGAATGATTGTGTTTACATACACATTGCCAAAGCATTATACACAAAACCAATAATGAAAGAAAAAAAAAAAAAAAAATTCACTATTTTTTCCCAAAATTGTTTTCATTCATTTAGCACAGACCTCCATTTTTGAGTGAAAAAAAAAAAGATTATTTGTGTATAATTTTGCCAGTGTTCACTCAAACACTGAGGTGTATTATACACGCACACACACATATATAAATAAATATATATAGATATATTTTAGTGCTGTCAAATGATTAATTGTGATTAATCACATCCAAAATAAAAGTATTTGTTTGCATATTGTGTGTACTGTGTATATTTATTTTGTATATATAAATACACACACATGCATGTATATATTTAAGAAATATTTTACGTTTATATATTAAATATATTTTTATATTATATAAATTATATGAATATAAATATATACATGTAAATATTTTCGAAACATATGCTGTATGTGTGTGTATTTATATATAGATAATAAATATACACTATACACACATTATGTAAACAAAAACTTTTATTTTGGATCGTGATTAATCGCAATTAATCATTTGACGGCACTAATATATATATATATATATATATATATATATATATATATATATATAAACAGACAATATGAGGAATATGCAATGATGATGGTCTTTGATTATATTGATCAAGGCAGTAGTCAATTTAATCTTTAGCATAACTTCATCAAAATGTATAAGTCATGATTATGGATATTGTCCATGGTAGCACCGGAAATGACCAACTGGCATATATTGTCTTTGCTTTTTTGCCTCACCAAACACTTTTTGTCCCCCTTCTCTCTCTTTTATCTTTCTCTTTCTCCTTCCTCCGCCCACTACAACCACTCGCTCTCTTTTTCCCGTCACGGCTCTTCTGGAGTCTTTGTCCCTCCGTCACACTGCAGACGTTCGTCACTCCCCTTCTCCTTTTTCCCCCTCAACGCTTTTTTTTCTCTCTCTTGCTGTCTTTCTTATTTTTGTCCCTCTCTTTCTCACTCTTTCACCCCCTTTTCACCTGGAAAAGAGGGTCAGTTGTGGCCCTGTGTCTCTTGGGGGCGTCCCGTCAGATTCTGATCAGTGGGGTGTCTCTTTGTCCTCTTTCAGTCGAGTCACAATAGGGTCGTGGAATGCCAGCGTGTCCGTGTCCAATCCTCACTCGCCCCACAATGTCCTTGTGTCTATAACGGATCGCACAATCTGGTTATTTGGTTTGCTAGGAGTCAATAAAAACGCAAGGCCTTGAAAAGATGACCCCGTCTAGCCTGCGAACCCCTCCCAGAGCCTTGTACAGGTCCTCCCTGGAATCAGACCCTCCTGTCTCACGTTTGCTTTGTCTTGCTTTATTTATGAAGAAGGATGGATGGTGGTTATTCACTAATTAAGAGGACTGACTCATTGCATCTGTTGAATTTGGATGTTTGCTCCAGAATCATCTCTTGGTGAACATTTAGACCCAATTCGACTGTTCTCCCTCACATTATAACATGATGATGTTAAGTAATTGCAGATCGTGTGTAGTAGTTCCTTTGGGAAAGTAGAAGTGGCCTTTAGGAGAGATTAGATTAGACTCCTGAAGTTAATTAATCCCACTTTATCCTGTTTCATACACTACACTGCCTTAATCCTGTCTAATGACTCCACTAAGACCTGTTTCATGTCCTCTGAGATTGTTTTGTAGTTTTGAGGTTTGTTTTCCATTCAAATACTTTGTGACTTGGCTGAAATGGCGCCACTGAAGTGTAAATAAGAATGGGAATGTCGTAGGGGTCAGTATGTACAGTTAATCTCTGTTCTATCTTGGGCTTAATTGTGCAATGAGTCCCAGTAAGTCTCACTCTGATTGACGCTGGAGGGCGGTTGGAAGCGTGGATGATGGGATTTAGACCCTATTGAAGTCATTGAGGATCCTTGACACCCTCAAGAGAAGCAGATATCAACTACTTCATTTAAAGCTTCTTAAGAGCTGTAGGACACACATCCTTCACTTTTACCATCCCAGCTTAAGTGTAGTTTGTCTGTACTCTGTTGATTTCAACACAGAGTTTAATTGATTGTGGAAATAAAGCTCTATTCTATTCTATTATATTCCATTCCATAATGTTCTGTAGTGATGCATAATATATCAATACCATATCAGTTATCAGATGTTATTATAGAGTTTTAAATTGATCTGTATTGGACGATATTGGGTATTTAATTGCACATGTTCATTTCCCATATTTTAACATTTTACATTTACTTTTGTAATCTTTAAAACTATAATTAATTGAATAACACTGTTCAATGTAATATTTTGCCAGTCTCTCTCTCTCTCTCTCTCTCTCTCTCTATATATATATATATATATCCATATTTTGTACTGTAAATGTTATGATATTGTGATGTGTAAATTCATTTGTATAAACCAGTGGTTATCATCCTTTTTGACAAGAAAGCCACTCATATTTCTTATAGTGTTTCTCCTGTAATTTTGACTAAATTGAATTGAATTTAATTGAATTTAAAATAACATATTTTAAAAACTAATTAAAAAAAAATGGTTCCCATTAATTAATTGGACAATTTATTCTATAAGATTGGCAATTTTGATTTTGTTATTCTAAAGAATTATATTGAGGGGGAATAGAAATGAGATTTTCATCTTGATTTTATTAATATAATTATATATATATATATATATATATATATATATATATATATATATATATATATATATATATATATATATAATTACTACTGTTTTAAACCATTGATTTTTGTTTCGAAAATTAAAATAGTATAGTATTTTCTTGGTTATCAGCCATCTATAGTTCCATTTATTAATTTATTTTCCTTTCCATGTATTTTATGTCTGTCGAGGATTTTTTTTTTTCTTTTGCTTCATCAAATATGTAGCCATAAAATATG
The DNA here is from genome assembly GCA_036784905.1 of Acrossocheilus fasciatus. Classification (NCBI taxonomy): domain Eukaryota; kingdom Metazoa; phylum Chordata; class Actinopteri; order Cypriniformes; family Cyprinidae; genus Acrossocheilus; species Acrossocheilus fasciatus. The sequence goes on from CM071938.1 coordinate 22,047,864, forward strand.
AAACAATGTGAGCTTATAGACATGAATTCTAAGTAACAATTACTATCTGCTTTGATCTAGAGAAAAACAGACTCTGCAACTTGTGCACATCAGTAGAATCTCAGTGTGACATGATGGACCTCAGCGAGTGTTTATGCTCCAACCCTCTGGCTTCACTTTGTTTACATTTACAAAAATATCATACATAAATGGTTTACTCTCACATATGCTTCAAAATAAACGTCTAATGAAAGTACTTCACCAATTCTTTTTTCTTAGTTCTGAGGCAAAACGGCAGTGAAGCTTGTAGTTTGAGAAGCAGTTGTCATGTCATCCCCTAGCCGTGAACCAGACATTTAAAATAAGCATCCCATATAGTTTTCCACTGTGCGAACCCATAATAACCTGGAATTAAATTGGCATTGTGACCTGAAACAATCTTCACGGCTAGAGACTCCATTAGTGCCCTCTTTGCCTGTGGCTCTAGCATTAGTCTGTTAACTTGCGGTTATGTGAAGATAATGCTGAACTAAAGGCTATGAAACACTATTGTATTGTCCTCCATCACCTGTTGTCCACAGATGCCCGGCGGGTGAGAGCCTCCTCCGATGTGGATGGCCTAAGGCCATGTGTCGTCCATCTTGGTAACCCTTCTCTCTATAGGCATTGTTCCCTGACCTTTAGCCTCTTCAGGGCTTCTTCGGCCCGATCATCAGTTCTTCTGTCTCCCCTTCTTTAGCTGAAACTCAGTCGACGGGGGTCATCATAGATATCTTGCTGTGAGTGCTGTGACCTGGTCATTTAGCAACAGGTGATTAAAATTCTGAGGAGAATTGATTCTTCACTTGTGATTCGCAGTATCTGAATCGTTTAAGAGACATATTCATATTGTGTGATCTGGTGTGTTGTTTAATATGATATTCAAAGGTTTTAAATCGGAGCAGATAGTCTTAAATTCATAAAGTTACAGCACTGAATGTTGCATGCTTCTTCCTCATTGTTTTTGTCTTGTTTTCTGGTAGGGGTGAATTCAGGTTAAAACTGTCCCAATTTACCTGTATTCACCTAAACATCAAGATACTGTACATTTACTTCAGATGCAAAATGAACAGAAACTCAACAAAATTAAGTGAGTTCATGCTTAAAACAAGAACAAATATCTGTCAGTTATCCTTTGGAATTAAATTGATTTTTATGAGCCCTTTTGCAGATATTTGTTAAGCTCCATTTTGACCGATTTCACAGAAACAAGACTATTTTCTGTCACTTTGCTTCTCAGAATTTATCTTGATTTAATAATCTTTAGACATTTGCACAATACAGAGGAAGAACATCACTTACTGGTTTGAAGCTGCTATACAAACTTTCATTTTTTAAACTTTTTTTTTTTTTAGTAAAATTAATTAAAAAACAGAGATTTTTTTCAAACTTTGAAGCGTTGCTGATACAAGACATTTACATTTAGAGACAATATTTGACGAGTTGCAAAAGCCTCAAAGTGCCACTTTCAGTTTGATGGCAGTGAACAGGTTCTTTTCATTGCCATTAAAGTAAAAAAAATAAAAAATAAAATGAACATAAACATAGAAGCCTGAGAAAAATGTTAATTTTAGAAAAAAAATTCAGACGGTTTTTGCATCTGAACTCTTCATTTATGTATTTTGTTCCTTTTTAGTTTGTTTCTTAAAATTTCATAGTTTTGAAAAGGTCATAAATGTCTTAAATGTACCTTCATGAAACCTGCAGAACCCTACATTGTCAAAATAGGTCATAAAGATGTTATAACCATGTTATAACAAACACTCTTACACATTTTTTTGAATATATATATATATATATATATATATATATATAATAGGTTAACATGTTCAAAAATGATTCAAAGTGATCCAAATTATATTATTAGACCGTAATGTTACATATGTTGATTTAGATGTCATAGCACCACATTCTGGCCATCATCATTATAATCTCTCTCAAATCTCCCCCCATGGTGAAAAGATCTCCTGAGAACTAAAAATATTTAATCTGTCCCCTTCAGTCTGTGTGCCTCTTGTCTCCAGCAGAGAGCATTAATTGAAGCTGGTCCCGCACCTATGGTCACTGCTATGAAGGGTTATGGTCAGATGATCACGGCTGCCACAGTTGACACACAGCATTACAATGATTCAATCTGGATTGTGTCTGGAAGAAAAGGAAAAGCATACAGCCGAATTTACACTGCACTTTATGAAGTCTTTTTATATTGCCTTTAGGAGCTTTGTATTTAATATGGTAATATATAATTTTTTGAAGTTCTAACAGCTTTGATCTGTAATACATAACTTATACAATCTCAGATCATTTTATGTTGAACAAACAGACACAGTGGGTGAGTTGGATTAACCTACAGTAGTTAAAATAGGTCTTTTTTTTTTATTTGGATGTTCCCCAAGGGCATAAAAATTAATATGTTTGTCGTTTTAACCGTTTTCTAGGTTTAGTTTGTTGGTTTTATTACTTTATGAAATTTATACATTTATTCATTAATGACGCATTAGCATTAAATTGATCAAAAGTGTCAGTAAAGAAATTTAAATGTTACAAATATTTCTATTTCAAATAAATGCTGTTCTTTTGAACTTTTTATTCATCAAATAATCTTGAAAAATATATATGCTCCAATATTAATATAAAATGTTTCTTAAACAGCAAATCAGCATATTACAATGATTTCTGAAGGATCGTGTGACACTGAAGACTGGAGTAATGCTGAAAATTCAGCAGGAATAAATTACATTTTGACATATATTAATAGTTACTTTAGAGCTGCTTTACAGCGGAATTGAATTTTGTTTGCGTCATTGAATCACTTTAATCACTGTAAATCTGCTTTGAAGCTCTCTGTACAAATATTTCACAGTATTACTGTTATAACTGTAGTGTTGATCAAATAAATGCAGCCTTGGTGAGGCTTCTTGCAAAAACATATAGAAATGTAATGAAAGTCATTTTAATGTATGAGTGTTTGTGGCTCATGAGTCATGTGATGCTGTCTTTTGTTTGCTTTACACTTCATGTGCAGTTGTGCAGTGTCTGTTATAGAATAACATGAGATAAAGCAAATGTGATACTTGACTACAAAACCCGTCATAAGGGTAAATTTTTTTAAAATTGAGATTTATACTTCATCTAAAGCTGTATAAATAAGCTTTCAATTGATGTATGGTTTGTTAGGATATAGAACAATATTTGACTGAACTATTTGAAAATCTGTAATCTGAGGGTTAAAAAAAAATCTAAATATTGAGAAAACTGCCTTTTGTCCAAATTAACTCCTTAGAAATGCATATTTCTAATCAAAAATTAAGTTTTGATATATTTACGGTAGGAAATTTACAAAACATCTTTATGGGACATGATCTTAAGTCAAGACAAATCACCTTTATTAGTGCTTTTATTTCCTATCAAATAGGAAAATAGTGTGTCAATAATGCAAAAGGACAATAGCAAACACTCAATTTTCAGTTAAAGGTAGTTCATCACTGAACTCAGTGACTTAATATCCAAATTATTTTTGGCATAAAAGAAAAATCAATAATTTTGACCCATACAATGTAGCTATTTTTGGCTATTGCTACAAATATACCAGTGCTACTTATGACTGGTTTGGTGGTCCAGGGTCACATAATAATTATTTTAAAATGTGTTAATGAAGGGAACAAATTGTACAGCTTCTCTCTAGACTTCTAAATAGACAGTTGTTCATATTTTAAAGTTGAATGAATAATGAATACATTTACTTAATATGAAGTATAATTAAAATTATATATATATATATATATAAAAAAAAACCATATAGATGGCATTCTATCACAAGCTTGTAATAAAGATAGTGGACTGCAGAAACCCCACCGTGCCGGAGCTCATACACTCCTGAGAAATGCAGGTGGGACGAGGCGGTGACGCCTGCTGCTGTTTTCAATAGGACCAAACACGCTTCCCTGTTTCTCCCTGCAGTGGTTCTGTGCCGTCCTGTCTATCAGTGCTGATATTATGCTAAGCCCTCCAAACTAGCCTTTATATATATGGTTGCCATAGCAGCATTATTCCTGGGGAGTAGCAACTTCAAATGATTGTAGAGGCTTTTGGGGTTCGAACCTCAAAAATGTGTGTATTTATGTGTGTCTTTGAGAAAAAGCGACAGAGAAAAAAAAGAGATGGACTGTGATTATGAAACACTTTTCATTGTATTTATGCAGATTTGCCAGATGTAAGCGTCAGATTTCCCATAAACAGACTGTCAGAGTTCTGCTGAATGCTATTTTTTTTAATAGTTACGTTCACACCATAAAAATAACAAAAAAATATTTTGAGCTAACCAAACCTCAAATTACAGCTGACTGGACATCTTTTCTGTCCTCTTTTGATTAACCACTTAAGTCGATGTTTAGTCAAATAGATGCCATCTTATTTTCTTTTGCACAACTAGATGTGTCTCGTGTAAGATTGATGCAGCTGAGGAAAGATTTGTTTGTTTTTCTGCACAAGTCTGTAGCCGTTTTGTTCTCTATCAGAAGGGGCTCCATCCCTTCTTCTCTCTCTTCATTTTCTGCCGCTCACTTTGAAAGAAATCTCCAACCCAAGGAGTGAATGAAAAAAAAGGGCTTTTGTATTTCTGAATGGCAGAATTTCAGAACTTTAGAGTTGAGGTTCCCCCACTGATTTTGCCCACACAGATTTTGAGAGAGAGAGAGAGAGAGATCTGGTTGACAGCGCAGAAACATTAAACAGCATATGGGTGATTCAGCTCATTAGTGCATCTGTGTGTTGTACAGACTAATTCACTGAATGATGAGCTCATTTACACACACACACACACACACACACACGCACACGCACGTGCACGTGCATGCACCCACGCACACCGTATAGTAATTGTGCACGCTGAGCTTTGGAAATATGTGTGCATGTTTGTGTGGGTTCACACGTTTTGCAAATTGCTTAATGGGACATTTTGCACCTTTTATTCAATAACAGGAAGTCGTATATCCTACACTGATCGTCGGAGACGTCATTTAACAGATCCGGGGATCATTACCCAAATTTTCAATTTACGCACAGGCACAGCCCTTAAACATCAATTGAATTGTGCGAAATTGAGTTTGTGCTACAGTTGTTTTTTAAAACTTCTGGTGACTAGCCGTTCACGTAAAACTGGCACCCTTTCAGGATTTGCAAAATTTTAATAAATAAACAATCAAACAAACTGACCACCTGTTCAGAGTTCTTGTTCATGGCAGGGTACTCAGCGAAAGGTTTTGTTCAACATAAAAAGTTTTCTTTAATTTAGTCTCTAAAGAAACACATTGATTCATATATTAATTATTATTCAAATGTTTATATTATTATTAGAAGAAATATAAATATAAAATAAAAATAATACATTTTGAGTTTTTAAATGCTCACCGCGCAATTCCGTCACTGACAGGATATTTTACATTTGTAATTTCACAATATTGAGCCACAGTGGGTAAAATATAACCTATACTGAATATCTCTAAATATGTCCATAAATAAAATACTTCAAATAAATCACATCTATAAAATATTTTAGATTAAGCAGATTTTGTTTGTGGCGGTAAATTGTTGCAGTGCGCTGAAAAACCTCTAAGTAAGATATTTTCAAACCTAAAAGTGTTTCTCATCAAATTTCGTTTGAAAGCAAGTTGCCATTACCGACATTGCCTTATAACCTCCGTGTAAAAATATTAATGAAACAACCAAACAATCTGGTTTTAATTTTAAAATAAAAATGTATTAAAATGTAAATGGTCCTTCAAGACAGACTGATGTCATGCAGCAGTTTTTTAATGAATAAGCCAATTTAGTAGTCTAGTCTAGCCTCCCTTTTGAAAAGTTTGAAATATGTTCAAAACGGTTCACTGGGCGAAAGATTATGACGTGCTCATGATAATTGATTTAATGAATCTATTTTGAATTCATTTACAGGTCAGTTGTTAAGACCATGTGTTGGCTGACATTTAAATCTTATTTTAAGGGCGTCCTTTTCACTTTGTGAAATACGACAGGAAATATTTATAAAGCCAAATTTGTCTGGAACATTTGTCGTATCTTTATAAATCTCATCCTTCGAGGATTAATCAGCGCAAAACTATTCTGATTTCTGAATGTCTTTTTATTACGTGAGCCCGAGATAGGCTATTTTAATTGACCAGTGGAGTAAATGTTTTTGAAATATTCATGAAGTTGTTCTGTGGTGAAAAGGGCCAGTTGTTCCGTTCTAACCTCTTGACATTGTTGATTTTATACTCATGGCAGAGCGGCGTCTCTCCGTCTGTGTATGTCACCAATTCCAAGACTGGCCACGTAAACATGTGTCTAAAGGTTAGATATCCTCTGAAGAGGAACAACTCATCCACAATGGAGAGACTTCCCATCTCACCGCCGTTGTCAGGACAACCCGAGTGGTATCCGTGCCCATAATAAGTTTCAGTTCAAAGCCGGTGACTTACCTCTTTACAACACTCTCATGTCCCTTCCTTCCTTCTCTTTGACTGCTCATTCTGAGACCTAAGGCTTGAGCCCTTGTCCAAATAAGCTATTAACAAAAGTGTTGCTTTTCAGAGACGCTGCTTTTCAGAGACGCTGTGTTTTCCTATGAACTCTGATTCTGTCAGAGATGACACAACACAACAAGGTCGAATATACTTCTCAAAATAGGTTAGATTAAGATCAAATGTCAAATGTGATTACATTGAGTTCCTATGAATTCGAATTAAAAATAATTTGTAACATGTAGCCGTGTAATAGCCTAAATGTTACTCTCGATTTTGTGAAATTGTAAAAAATAACTTCCACAGCTTGACCAAAATGGTTTAGACATTTTCGTTAAATATTTCATTTATAAAGATAAACCTGAAACGTTTTATGCAGTTGTGTATTTTGGTGATGAACAAAATATAGGCTATAGCCTACAAAAACGAGGACGAAGTCAGCACTTCGTTGTGCAGGTCACCATAACGCAATCGCGCGCACTGCACAAATCTGCAGCCAAACCGATGATATAAACATTAAAACCTTATTCGCTGATGTGTTGTAATAGGATAACCTACGCTAGTTTATAGTAAAAGCTTCAAATAGAATGAGCTCACAAATTAAACTTCCACTCAGGAAAATATTAATGTCGCAGTGAGCGATTTATAGAATCTGTTCAGTCAGGAAAGATGTTTTGCAGAAGTAGACCTACAAATTTATCTTATAACTTACCAAACAGATGAGTTTAATACAGTCACTGCATTCAAACCAAATAATGGCCTAATGATAAATAATATTGTAATACTGTGTTTTGCATTTCATTCATTTTTCCCCTCACTTCCAGCACAGATTATTCTCTCGTAAACGCATAAATCTGGGCGGAGCCACAAGAACCGTCAGCCCTGATTACTCACGGTGAGTAAACGTTTGATTGGACGAGTGAACAGGATTTGGGAGTTACACAGACCAATGAGATTCTCAGATTTGGGAAACGGGGTTACTGTCGTGAGGGGGCGTGGGGTGCCCTGGAGAGACCCCAGAGATAAGCGCAGTCAGGAGCGCAAAAACACTCAGTTGGATACACGACGCACAGAGAAGCTGCGCAACCGCTACTAGTTTCACTTTGGCGCACTAATTGTACCGATGTACAAATTGTGTACATTTCTGCAGCTTTTCCATCGTGTCAAAAGGATTTATTTGATTTGACTCTAACTTCATCACTTGGTATGAGTTTTAATTATAGCCGTATTACAGGCAATTAACAGCCACTCATTTTATTCATATCCTACTTTTGTTTTCATTTTAAACGCGGGTGTAGTCGCATCTTGTAATCAAAAACCGTGGTGATGTTACTGGATGCTGGCCACCAAATCTCTGGTTTAGGGGTTGGCACGTTCACAAGGCATCACTCGGCTGTGAGCGAGACGCAGGACAGAGATATGAGTTTCATGGAATCGGCACACATGGGCGCGTTCAAACTGAACCACCCCGATTTGTCCCCGGGCCAGAGCGCAGCTTTTGCGCCCCAAGCAAACAGCTATTCCGCGGCCGCTCTTGGAGCGCATGCGGCGGCGCACGCTGCCTCGTACGCCACTTCCACGTTTAACTCCACCAGGGAGTTTCTCTTGCGCAGCCGAGGATTTGGGGATTCGACTCCGGGCAACGGACAACACCCCATCTTCAGCTCCACAGCAGGGCCTCTCCATCACTCTCACCCAGAAGGTCAGGGTCACCTACTTTTCCCTGGAATCCACGAGCAACACGGCTCCCATCACGGCTCTCCAAACATCCTGAACGGGCGCCTTGGATTACCCGGTGAGGTTTTCGGGCGAACAGAGCAATATCACCAAGTGCCCAATGCGCGGGCCGATCCTTATGGTCAGTATGGCCTAAATATGGGTATGAACATGGCGCACCATCCCGGCGCATTCTTCCGCTACATGCGACAACAATGCATCAAACAAGAGCTCATTTGTAAATGGATCGACCCGGAGCTTGGTGACCCAAAAAAATGCTGCAGCAAAACTTACAGCACCATGCACGAGCTGGTCACGCATGTGTCCACGGAGCATGTCGGCGGCCCAGAACAGTGTAACCACGTCTGCTTTTGGGAGGACTGTCCACGGGAGAGCAAGCCATTCAAGGCAAAATACAAACTGGTGAATCATATCCGAGTGCACACGGGAGAGAAACCCTTCGCGTGCCCCTTCCCGGGATGTGGCAAGGTGTTCGCGCGCTCAGAGAATCTGAAAATACACAAACGAACACATACAGGTGATCATTTATTGAAGTTCTTTTAAACATGGCTTTTTATTGAATCTTGAGTTTAAATGGTCATTCCAGTTTCAAAGCTAGAACTTTGACATTTCTCTTAAGTAATAACAAACAACACTTTTTGCATACGTCCCTTATGCCTCATCAATCGTTAGACAAAATCCCATAGCGATGTTTTATAATTAAAAACGGATGCTTTTGTAAGTGTGAATTGCTCTTAAATTTGAATGCGTACGTTGGTACGATTGCGCCATCACTCCTTTTGCAGCATCAAAGTCAACCCACTTTTTTTGAAAGACTAGTTGTAGTAGTAGCATTCATTCATTTTTCTGTAAAGTGCTAACCAGTGTGGTAAGCATGCATCCAAATTGAAAATACTTTCGTCTTTCAGGAGAAAAACCGTTCCTGTGTGAATTCGACGGCTGTGACAGACGTTTCGCCAACAGCAGTGACCGGAAGAAGCACATGCACGTTCACACGTCTGACAAGCCATATCTGTGCAAACTGTGCGACAAGTCTTACACTCATCCCAGCTCCTTAAGGAAACACATGAAGGTGAGAATTCAAATCATCTGACAGCTATTCTCTGTTCTCCAATCCATTACCTTGCTTGCAAATCATAGTTTAGTCAGAATGAACCGATTCTAAGTGTTTGATGCCTTTTGTAGGTTCACGAGGATCAGGTTCCGGTGGTGGACTCCTCTCCCGCTGGAAGCTCTGGGTACGAGTCCTCCACTCCGTCCAGTTTGATCTCTCCGTGTTCAGAAACGCACAGCACCATGTCGCCGGACTCTGTGGCGCTCAACAGCAGCGGCCACGGCAGCTTAGCGTCCAATTTTAGCGAGTGGTACGTTTAAGGACTCCGCCAAGAACTGCATATAAAAGAAAATATTATTTGTAAATAGTAAATGAGGGTTTATGTTGTCAGCATGTCGAAGATTCAGTGTTGCACTGTGACTCAAGGAAAAGTAGCCTATTATGTGACTGAAATGAAGGCTGTTTTCTTATACGAAGAATAAAATGTCCTTTGGTAATTTGCCAAAGAGGAAGGATGGATGTATTTTTCCGACTGTATAAATGTTTTACAGTAAGGTCGTGTCAAGTTACGATGTTTGAATACATTATTCCTGTCATTAGAATATTATAGAGCTATTTGACGTTACATGATTGTCTTACCATAAAAGTATTAACGGGGATCCTAAGTGCCGAAGTCAAATGTCGTGCGTTAAATGGACACAATTCTGTGAATGTATATTATTGTAAGAATTATTTCCATGTATGTTACAGATATCTGGAAATTATCCACTTCGAGTAATTTTGAGAAAAGCCTCTTGTTTTTAAATTATGGTATAGCTTATACTTGATTAAAAATATTTATGAAAAACTCCTCGACTAAAATGTGTACAGAATTGTTACCTTTAAAGTGTTTGTACATTGTTATTCAGTTTTAAGATGTAAATTCTTGATAACTAATGCCAAACCGTAAAATAAAAGAAAATATATAAAGACAATAAAATGTAACAAAAAATAAAACCAAAAGTCTCATTCGTTAATTTACAATTTATATGGGACCCATAGACGTTTCTCTTCTGTATGGACATTATATTTTAGTGAAATTCTCTGAGATCTTACATGTCACAGTTGATTCGGGGATTTTCAGAGATATTAAATGTTTGGAGGTTTGACTGACCACGCCCTCTCCTTAGTCTTTAAAAATGTCTGACTTTAATGTAGTGATCAAATTTAACACTTTTTTGGAAATATCATAATATTTTGTTATTGTCATTTAAATCTGACTCATTTTTTAAATTAATTGTCATAAATCAACAGCTCAGGAAAATGTTATAGGATTTCGAATCAAAATATGATTTGTTTCAGTTATGAAACAGGACATCAGTTTCATACATATCCACTGTAGAGGACACCAGGACTTAAAGCATGTTTATTACACATTTTGGGACGCAACAAATGAGGGGGAGGGGTGTCATATTTCAATATATGAAGTATTATATTATTATTATTGTGAAAATCCTGCCAGTTATTATTCCAATTATTACACTTGAAGAGTTCAGATGCAAAAGCCTCTGTGCCGTCTGAAATTTTCTTCTAAAATGAGCATTTTTCTCAGGCTGTCATGTGTAGGTTCAGTAAATTCACTTTAATGGCAATGAATAGGTTCTTTTAATTGGCATTAAAGTGAAATAACTGAACATAAATATAGGAGCCTGAAAAAAAAATCTAAATTTAGAAGAATTTAGAAAATTTCAGACGGCACTTGAATCTCAACCCTTCATTCTTTTTTCATTACATGCTGCCCCACAAACACATGAATAGGCTATGCAAATTAAATACAGTGTATAGATACATTGTATATAATGGGAAAACCCTCTAATGGCCATTTTACACACATATTGCATAAAGCAAAATCAAATCATTCTGTTACATCTTTCATGGCATAGTTGAGAATCATTTTTATACAAAGTTTGGTATAAAACCAAAATCCTGAAACCTAAAAATGTATTGGTGATGTAAAAAAAATAAATAAAAAATACATTGTTTTTTTCATTATTTATGTCTATTCATGTAAACAAACTTTATTATTATTATTATTATTTATTTAAAATTTAGTCCTGGTGTCCTCTACAGAGGACATATAGCATTAAAAAATATCATTCTTCAAAATTTTTATTTTTCTATTTCTTTCTTATGCTGTAAACAATGTAATGACATGAACAAATACTAAATTCACAAAGCTTTTTTTTTCTTCTTATTGTTTTTCTGGGTGCCAGGAGGATATGATAAGAACTGTTATGATTCATAATGACACAGTGAACTATATATTACTCTTTGTGTTTATCTTTGGCCGTTTTTATTTATTTATTAATTAATTTTATTTTTTTGCACATCATGATAGCTAGACTACATTCACAAACACAAATGGTCTGAAAGTCCTCATACAAAAGTACTCGAGTCCAATCAAAAAACTTTCAGGGAGTAGCTGCGTGATTGCCTTTACATTTTCAATAAAAAAGAAATTAGACATAGCCTACACTGTTATTTTTTACCATCATTTGCAGCATTGGTTTTCTATATGTTTACTTTCAGGAAAATGTGTCAATACAAAAAGAAATAAAAATAATAATGTGATGAATAATAGTACCTACTCGATAGTTTAATCTGTTCCAAATTTAAACCATTTTAACACAAGACATGCCAAATAAAATAAATACATTGCCAAATAAATGAATAAAAATACATAAAACCTTTAACAACTGTCACCCATTTTAACAAAATATTTAAAATAATCTTTAATGCATTGTCAAAATTGAAGGATTCGTGCAGGTGCAATAGAATAACATTCAAGGTCACGGTTTTTATCAGCAGCCTATCGTCCAACTTTCAGTTGTTGTGTCCCCCGCTTCAGTCTCGGACACATCTGAGCACATCTGATTGGTCGAGAGGGCAAACACCCCTAACTATGTGCATTACGTCATAAGAGCGCGCCGCCTGCTCTCGGCAGCTGCGGTTATCATGGCGGCTTACAGAAGCGCTGCAGGTTTTCAAAGAGTTTTGCATGCTGTTAAGGTGAGCGTTTGATATTCGAAGTCGCTGCTTGCAGGAAAACATTTCATATAGCGAATCTGCTGATTTGTCAGAATCGTGTACAAAGCATTGCTTTGCTAACTGACTAAGCGCTCTGACTTGTCTTAAAAGATCCGCAAGTATCTTCACATGACTTGTCACGATACACGGACAGTTTCCTTGATTTGTAGCAGTCAAGTATTATTTATGAAACATCACTTGCTCCTTATAAGTGTGTCCTTCATTGTTATCGTTGAAGAAATAACGACCAGATGTCTTTATCATTGATGACTGTGAACTCATGTCAATGTCAAAATGATTTCGTGAAGTGTGTAGCTGACTCAGCTGTGCTGAACCTAATTTAAAGACGTTTTGTCTGTGCAGCGAACATATATTAAATACTTGATTCAAATATTCCTAATAATAACTTTGAAAGCAGCTTATATTTTTGATTAGATCTAGCTAATACTCTTTTATCAATGACTATCAGTCAGTCGGATTCTTTTTGCTGATTTAAATTTAACTTCTTTGTCCATTTTGAGCCATGTTCTAATGTTCAGACATATGAATTAAACACAAATGCCGTTGTTGTTTAGAATAATTTTTAGACAATTATATTACTGACTTGATACATATTTAAAAGTCGATGGTGGTATCCTTCATATTTCATTACTGTAACTGAACACAATGTTCAGAGGTAAACCAGAGGTAACCAAATGTTTTACTATGAAGGGTCATACAGATTGAGGGCTGTGGGCTGAAAGTAAATTCCACATTATATCAATTTATATTATACTAAAATATTAAATGTATATATTTTTAAATCAAATTATATATTATATTCTTTTTACATTTCAATGCAAAAGATAGATAGAGAATAAATCCCAAAATGATTAATTAGACATGAAGAAATGCTTCAATAGGATGTTTCTCCAATGGCAAAGGTCATCAAATGTCACCTTTGGCCTGCTGGTCCTGGTTTGGTCCTCTCTGTTACAAACCGTTTCATTCAGTCAGTGGTGATGACCGCGTCGTCTCTCTGTGTTTTAGCATGTCTGTTTTAGCAAGCAGAGGTGCGGTGTTATAATCTGCCGGTACTCTACAGTGTATGATCCAAATGAGAAGGTAAGTCTGATAATAAGAGTGTTTAATATTAATTGATATTTCACTTTTCTTTACTTGTGCATTCTTGTTTCCTTTCCTCTTTGTGCATTAACACTGTACTATGGTTCTATGCAATTGTTGTCTGTCAGACTGTATGATAGCATCCAAGTGAGACCTAGGGTGAAAAAACATAGCACTTTGTGCAGTATCAACTGTCTTTTATGTCAATTGACATGTCCTTCATGATGAAAGAGGAAACCATTGATTTCCGTGCATAGATGCCATATTAGCATTGATTACTTGACTGCATCTGCAACCTATTTATTCAAATGTACACTATTGGTCAAAAGATTTTTGTAATGTTTTTAAATAAAGTCTCTTTTGCTCACCATAGCTGCATTTGTTTGATCAAAACTACAGGAAAAACAGTAACATTGTATAATATTATTTACATTTAAAATAAATGTTCTACTGCCATTACTCCAGTATTTTGTCACATGATCCTTCAAAGTCATTCTAGTAAACTGATTTGCTGTTTAAGAAACATTTCTTTTTATTATAAATGTTGAACAGTTTTCAGAAGTCTGGGGGTCAGTAAGATTTAAAAAAGAAAAAAAAAAAGAAATTAATACTTTTTCTGGAAACTATGCACTAAATTATAAGTCTGACTTATAATTTTACAAATAATTTCTATTTGAAATAAATGCTGTTCTTTTGAACTTTGTTTATTAAGGAATCAGGAAAAATGTATCCACTAACATGTTTTAAACATTGATAACAAGAACCATTATTAATAACTGAGCAGTGACACCAGTGATTTATGACCGATCATGTGACGCTGAAGCCTGTTGAAAATTTAATATTTTACTGTTTTTACTGTATTTTTGATCATATAAATACAGCCTTGGTCAGCAAAAGAAACTTCTTTTAAATTATTTTAAACTTTTGACTTTATAAATATTTATGGCTACAGTAATCTTTACAAGCTGATTTTCAGATCATTTAGATTATCATTATTGTTACATTGTTATATATGTTATAATTGTTGACCTTTAGAAAACCCTTCATACACAGTGGGGAAAAGATTTATTTGATCCCCTGCTGATTTTGTACGTTTGCTCACTGACAATGAAATGATCAGTCTATAATTTTAATGGTAGGTTTATTTGAACAGTGAGAGACAGAATAACAACAACAAAAAACCCAAGAAAAACGCATTTCAAAAATGTTTTAAATTGAATTGCATTTTAATGAGTGAAATAAGTATTTGACCCCTTCGCAAAACATGATTTAATACTTGGTGGCAAAACCCTTGTTGGCAATCACAGAGGTCAGACGTTTCTTGTAGTTGGCCACCAGGTTTGCACACATCTCAGGAGGGATTTTGTCCCACTCCTCTTCGCAGATCCTCTCGAAGTCATTAATGTTTCGAGGCTGACGTTTGGCAACTCGAACCTTCACAGATTGTCTATGGGATTATGGTCTGGAGACTGGCTAGGCCACTCCAGGACCTTAATGTGCTTCTTCTTGAGCCACTCCTTTGTTGCCTTGGCTATGTGTGTTGGGTCATTGTCATGCTGGAATAACCATCCACGACCCATTTTCAATGCCCTGGCTGGCTTCAGTGCCCTGGCCCTGATGGTACATGCCCTCGTCCATCGTCCCTTTGATGTCGTGCAGTTGTCCTGTCCCCTTAGCAGAAAAACACCCACAAAACATAATGTTTCCTCCTCCATGTTTGACGGTGGGGATGGTGTTCTTGGGGTCATAGGCAGCATTCCTCATCCTCCAAACACAGTAAGTTGAGTTGATGCCAAAGAGCTGGATTTTGGTCTCATCTGGCCACAACACTTTCACCCAGTTCTCCTCTGAATCATTCAGATGTTCATTGGCAAACTTCAGACGGGCTGTACATGTGCTTTCTTGAGCAGAGGGACATTGTGGGCGCTACAGGATTTCAGTCCTTCACTGTGTAGTGTGTTACCAATTGTTTTCTTGGTGACTATGGTCCCAGCTGTCTTGAGATCATTGACAAGACTCTCCTGTGTAGTTCTGGGCTGATTCCTCACCGTCCTCATGATCATTGAAACTCCACGAGATGAGATCTTGCATGGAGCCCCAGACTGAGGGAGATTGACAGTTATTTTGTGTTTCTTCCATTTGCGAATAATTGCAAATTAGCCAGAAATCTTGCTGTTTGATAGGGGATCAAATACTTATTTGACTCATTAAAATGCAAATCAATTTATAACTTTTTTGAAATGCATTTTTCTGGATTTTTTTGTTGTTATTCTGTCTCTCACTGTTCAAATAAACCTACCATTAAAATTATAGACGCATCATTTCTTCGTCAGTGGGCAAACGTAAAAAATCAGCAGGCATCAAATAATTTTTTTCCCCCACTGTATATCTGTGCTTCCTGAAACCATAGACTGCAAACTGTTGCTGCATTTCCAATAAAAAATAAATAATGGTTTGGTTGGTGAGAGTGATGAGTAGTCAAGATGAAGGACATGTTGATGTGTCTGGAATGAGGCATCTACATATAGATATCCTTAGAGGAAACAAGGAAGCTTCAGTTATTTTGACAAACACCCCGTATATCAAGGTCAAGATTCTCTTTGCATACTCTCTCAGCCTCTACACTCCCAAAAGCCTGTTGCATCCATGTAGCTTTGATGTTTCATTCTCCCACAATCAGCCTTTGCCTGGAGGTGTGTGTGTGTGTGTGTGTGTGTGTACGTGCATGTTTGTGTGTTGTGGGATTGGGGGTGTAGCAATATGAGCAAATGGGGAAATATGCTTTGAGTTTAGGAATGCGTTCTTGAATACACATGGCCCTAGGCTCATCTTGACACATGGTTTATAGGCAGACACTTCCTTCAGTTTTTCCATAAATTGTTTACACGTGGCAGACAACATTAGCAAAGCCTCATGCTTTGATCTTTAATGCACACTAACATCCACCTTAACAGTCAGAATCATCTAGATCTCTCTCGTTTTAAACTTGTGTATGTTTATTGCACTTCATGGAATAGATAACAGTAGTTTAGTATACAAGTAGTTTTTGTACCTGATACGGTTTAATTATGATCATCCAGTTTTATATTCAATTCTGCACTTAGAACTTGATCTCAGAGGTCTTTATCTCTTCTCTGTTCTTGTCATCTAAAAAGCAGTGTGTGTTGAACAGCTTTCACTTACAGCTAAATGAGTTGAGCTTTAGTCAGTGTTAGAGACACACACTGTGGACAAATCAAATGTGTTGACAAAACAAATGTCTTAATCGCTCTGTTCCCTTTTCCTTTCCACAGACCTTTGATAAAATCCTCATTGCAAACAGAGGCGAGATCGCCTGCAGGGTGAGTGAGTGTGTGTGTGTGTGTGTTCTTCACCAGGAAGGTTCCTTTCAGTGTGTTTAAGGCAAAACATTCAATTTGTCTTAAGGCCATTTTCATTTTAAATTGGGGTGAAATCCTAGATGTATGAACTTGAACATTTGTTACATACATGAAGTTCCATAATGTCTTTTACCTTCGGTACATTTTTTCTACTAGGAAATGAAAAACATTCATATTCATTCTTGGTTTCCATTCATAGGTGATTAAAACATGTAAGAAGATGGGCATCAAGACGGTCGCAGTTCACAGCGATGTGGACTCCAGCGCGGTGAGAGAAATGAATATTCAGGTGTACCCTAAAAAGGACAAAAACATTGAGGTTCAAAAGTCTGAAAGCACATTGTTTCAAAAACTAATTTAAAGCTGAAAATCATTCTCTTGATAATTCTCACTAATTAAGACTCGCTCGTGTTTTGCTGATAGGTAAAGAAGCACCATGATGTGATTTCAGTAGGACTCGGCTGTTATTCAGCAGATTTTACTGGACAGCCTAAGCGTTACATTCTTTGATCCTTTCTCGCCAGGAAGCAGGCTAGAATTTCGGCTGTAAGAGTTTCTGCTGTAAGAGTTTATTTATTGGTTTTCATTACGGCTGCAGCTAACGATTATGTTTAATGTCGACTAATCTATCGATTATTTTGCAATTAATCTATTTATTATTTTCTTATCAGTTGATTAATTCTTTAGTTAAACTATCAATAAATAATAACAGTAACTTTCTGCTATTAATCTTTTAATATTTTAAACATTTCAAACATTTTATCATAATTAATACTTTTACAAAAAATAAATAACATCAAAGAAAGAAAAAAGAAAATAACAATTAATAAAGTAAAAAATATCAAGAAAAGAGAGAAATAATAACAAATAATTAATAAAAAATTCAAATGAAAGAACATAAATAAAAAATAAGAATAGAGAAAAAAAAAAAAAAATAATACAAAATAGAAATTAAAGAAAGCAAGGAAGCAAGAAAGAAATAATAAAAAGAAAGAAAATAACGGCAGTGATTCAATACAATCGATAGAAATGAACTTTATGGCTGCATTCACAGTTACTGTTTGGGACTGACAGCAGTTGCTTACAGGTGAGAGACTTGAAATGTTTTATTTATTCAGCAGATTAAAACATCTGCTTGAATACATCTCTGTATGAATGAACAACTGAAGTCATAACCGCATTCAGGACACTAGAGCGATCAAAATTGGCCGTCATAACACCAGGAAGCTTTTATCACAGTTTACATCCCGTTTTTAAATAAATGAGCCCAGGCAAGGCTTGTCCAATCCACCACAGTTAAACAACCACCAATGACTTTAAATGCTTTGTTAGCGAGTGCAGAGAGCGCGTTTGGTGCGCGCGGCACTGACGGCAGCTCCAGTGGATCTTCAGATGAACGCGAATCGTTTCTACTTCCCCGTCTCTGTGGGTGGATTAAACCAGTCATGATTATATAGGCAACTTGATGTCCGGTGTTGTTCCGTTCATTCAGCGCAGCTTTGAACGCGAGAATGCGGTTGGGAATCTTGACAATGTAAAGGCGTCAGTTCGGCTATATTTATATGCGGTGCTGGTGGTCTTATAATAATAAAATGCTCTATGAACGCAACTCTATGAAGTGATGTTGCATACTAGCCTTTACTTTCTGCTCTAGAGTCTTTTTGTGTTACACATGGCAGAAAAACAGGCTTAAGTAGGGATAACTGCAGGCTCGCGCAGTGGGCGTGGCTAAAGGAGCGACGCATCATGCTAATCGACGTATTTCCATAATCGACGTAATCGATGACGTCGACGAATCGCTGCATATATATATATATATATATAAGCAAAGGTTTTTGACATTTTTCAAACAAATTTAATGATTTAAATAATATAAGTGTGGGTGTGTGTAACCAGTATATTTATATATAGAAAATATATACACACACCCTCATGCTGTTTCATAGTTGTATAACCTATATGTGACCGTGGATGATAAAACCAGTCTTAAGTGTCAATTTTTCAAAAGCACAATAAATAATCTTTCCATTGGTGTATGGTTTGTTAGGATCGGACAATATTAGGCCGAGATACAACTATTTGAAAATCTGGAATCTGAGGGTGCAAAAAAATCGAAATATTGAGAAAATCGCCTTTAAAGTTGTCCAAATGAAGCATATTGCTAATCAAAAGTTAAGTTTTGATACATTTAGGGTAAGAAATTTACATAATATCTTCATGGAACATGATCTTTACTAAATATCCTAATGATTTTTGGCATAAAAGAAAAATCGATAATCTTGACCCATTCAATGTATTGTTGGCGATTGCTACAAATATACCCCAGCGACTTAAGACTGCTTTTGAGGTCCTGGGTCACACGTTTTGAAGAATGCTGGTAAACAAACAATTAGTTACCATTTATCTTCCATAGAGGAAAAAAAAGTCACACAGTTTTGGAATTTCATGGAAGTGGTAACAGAATAAAAAAAAAAAAAATTGAACTATTAATTTTTCATTTTAACCTCTTATTAAATTTGTTATGCTGTTGATATCATTTAATTAAAATTCTTGTATTAAATTAGAAAAATGCTAACTAGAAACATCTTAATTTCTTTTTTGCCCCACTGTATATTATGTTTGATAATTCATTAAAAACTTCCACATATCAAAGAGATTACTAATACGACAGCTCGTATATGCTGTACTTGAAGACTATGAAGCATTTGAAATGAGTAAAAAAAAATTGGCTGAAGCAGGTTAGTCATCTGGAGGCTAATATCTAAATTAGACCCCACTACACTTTTACAAGCATTGCAAGATAAACCAAAGCTTTTGCTCCTCTCAACTTTATCTTTCCATGGAGTGTAATCCTCTGTTGCCATGATTGATAGCTGTCAGTTTTCACCCCCTCCTATTCCATATGCATGAGAGTTTGATAGAGGCAGTGTTTTAAACTCAGCTCGTCCCCCTGCTGTGTTCTGTGCTGGATTGTGGGAATGATGGGGGGGGGTTAGAGGTGGGGATCTTTTGCATTTGATTTGCAGCTTCCAAAGAGCATCTAAATGAAGATGTTTAAACAGAGCAGTGGGGGATAATCTGGACTCTGTATGGGGGAACAAATTGACATTAGAAGTCCATATACTGACCCCCATGATTGATGTTGAAATATTTCACAAACACATTCCTAATGCTGAATCTTTCTTTCAACTCGACTTTTTATCTTTTCTAATGTCATTTTCCGAAACATCATGAAAGATGAATTAATTTATGTAGTAATTTAGTGTTTACATTAAAGTGTTCCATTAAAAGCAAACAGGACCCACAGGCTGTCTCACGTCCTCTCTAGTTAACAGGGTCGGTGCTGACAGAAAAAGACGTTTATTAGGCTCCTGAAACAAATGGCGGGGAGCCGTCAAGTTTTGCGCTGCATTAAAAGGCTCAGACAGAATACTCATTAAACTCACTGTCAGTGAAAACGCATCTAGAGATTTTTCTGTGCGATTCAAAACCAAGTAGTGTTTATTTTAATTCATTTAATTTTCATTTAACAATTTTTTTTTTTTTTTTGGGTAAACAAAAAGAATTTACAGTCAGTTAAAAATGTCCAGTTACATAATCACTTCTTCAGTAAGTCAGTTTGCAGTATGTGGCTGCTTCAGTCTTTTGGACTCATTTGAGTGTCTTGCAAGCTCCTCCACCTCTGTTTGTGTCACCCTCGTTAAATGTGAGGGAAAACGACTTTGTGTCTCCCTTTTTACACATGTGTGGGAAACATTAGCAGAGAAGCAGCAGTTGGCTTGCGAGTCTTCTCCAAACCTCCCCTGTTGATGCAGTTGTCAATATTAATGCTTTCCCATTGTGAGGTCTGTCACTCCGTCAGCTCACTGTCACAGTTGTTTCACGCCGTGTGTGACGACATCTTGGCCACGCAGACAACTGACTGGCATTTACAACAGTGTTTATAAAATGCAGAGTATTGGGTTAAAATCTGGGTACAATCATTACAACTCACTGAAAATCAGACTATGAAAAACAAAAACTAGAACACAAAACTTTTTTTGTTCCCCATAAACTATTATTAGCGGTATATACACACACGCACACAAAAAAAGACATTTCAACATTTTAAATGCATCTGTGTAAAAGTACTTTTTTGCTTGCTTTCCTGAAGGTCAAACCATTAAGCATGGCGCTAGCAAAACTAAGACCATGGGCTCGATTTCCAGCAAACTAAATGTTAATGAAATGTAAAAAATGTATGTCTTCTAGGCATTGTAAATATCAGTAGTTAAAAGTATTTGCCAAATGCATTAATTTAATGCCCTTAGATGGTAGTTAAAGAAACTAGCTTTAAAAAAATACATATAAACATTTCAGGTCTGTTCAGCTGCTATTAATAATGAAATAAGTGGGTCAAATAAACTTTTAAACATATGTGCATTATGTAAGCACATAATGCATCAAAAAATGTTCCTTTCCCCCCCCCCCCCCCATTCTGTACAGTTGCCATTAATAATGAAAAAGCTGGTCAAATTGATCTTCAAATATCATAATTTAAATAATTTTGTATGCCCATGCCACATCAAATCAGACTGTCGGCAAATTGCAGGAATGTTAATGACCCCTAAATGAGAGAAAGTCACAAAATCTGTAATACATAAATCATAAGTTAACCAGTTTTTCCAACAGTTCAAAAAAAGAAACGTGATATGATGATTTCGACTTGGACAATTTTCCAGTGTGTTTTTTTCCCTCGTTCCCTTAGGTTCACGTGAAGATGGCTGATGAGGCTGTGTGTGTTGGCCCTGCCCCTACAAGTAAAAGTTACCTGAACATGGATGCTATCATGAACGCCATCAAGCAGACTGGAGCACAAGCTGTGAGTGAGTGTGTGTGTGTGTGTGTGAGGGAAAACACAGGGGACTTTAGCACAGTTGGAGCCTAATCCATGTTGGTGTAAACAAGGTCATATATTATTAACATGGTGCCCTGGACAGTGTTATTATCTATAAACTGAGTTGATGCAATGAAGCTGTTAAACGTCACCTCTATAACATGAATTCTATGGATGCATGTAGGTAAATACTTTTTCTCTCTCTCTTATAGGTTCATCCTGGCTATGGATTCCTGTCTGAAAATAAGGAGTTTGCCAAGAGACTGGTGAGTTTGCCTTTTCCCTGAAAGAGAAAGAAATGTGGATGGTTAAAGAAAAGAAATATTTAAATGAGTTTGTGTTAGAGTTGGGGGCAGAGTAGCCCCTTCACTTATTGTTCTACATCGGCCAGTGTCCCTCCCACACTCTCTCTCTCACACACACACACACACACAGTTTTTGTAATTAACAGCTCGGACCCCCCAGTAGTAATTTAATTAAAGGTGTGAGTTCTAAGGTGAGAAGATTATTTGCAACCCAAATGAAGGCAGAGAGGCCAAAAGGGTCATTTGATAAAGAGACTCATTCCACATTCACATTCATTTTATTTATTTATTTATTTTTTTTGAAGGACAGTGCTGTATTTCTTAGAATTTAACGTAAATAGTATCACGTAAATAGACTTGATTGTATAAGTCTATTTACGTGATACTGGGTGAACTTAAATTACCATTCAATAGTTTGGGGTCATAAGAATCTCTAAAAGACGTCTCCTCAGTTTACCAAGGCTGCATTTATTTGTTCAGTATTACTACAATTTAAAATAACTGTTTTCTATTTGAATATACGTTAAAATGAATTTCATTCCTGTGATGCTAATCTGAGTTTTCAGCAGTCACATTTAAATATGCTGATTTGCTGCTCAGCAAAAGATTCTTATTGATATAAATTTTAATATCAGTATTTTTGTAGAAACCATGATATATTTTTCCATTTTATATTAATACATGATTATTTGAGTAGAAAGTTCAAGTAGTTATTTGAAAGAAATCTCTTATAACATTATAAATGTCTTTTACTGTCACTTTTGAGCAATTTAATGTATGCTTTCGGAGTAAAGGTATTTCTTCCAAAAAAAAAAAAAAATCATACTAATCCTAAACCTTTGAATGGTAGTGTAGGTGGTTGATATTCAACAATCCTAAAGAAATAGCTCACCCAAAATTGACCTGATAATTGTTTCCCTATAGAATAACATTTTATTTGGACTGGAGTGTTCAGGCTTTCAAAAAGGACACCGAATGCACCATGAAAGTGTTCTACACAACTTATAACCGCTTTATACCAATCCCCTGAATTCACACAATAGCTTTATGTGATGAACAGACCAAATTGTTTATTGATATTCTTCCCCTCCAGAGAAATGTTAAGAGCTAAGAGTCAAATCTGATTGTGTCTGTTATAATTCAGACTGGTTTTGTGAACCAAATCAACTGATTCATTTGAAAAAAATGCTTGACTCTAAAAGTACGATTCGTTCAAGAATTGGCCATTGCTAAGTCTCTCGTAAACCCTCATGGAAAGCTAGGGTGGATATGGAGAATTTAAAAAAAAAAAAAAAAAAAAAAAACTATTGTATGGCTTCGGAAGACTTTCATAAATCATGCTAAGGACTACTTCTCCTATTTTATTTATTTATTTTTTTTGTAAAAGAACATACAGAATATTATTTTTAAAAAATGATCTTGTTTTTCATGGAAGAAAGTTTTTTTTTTAACAATATTACAATTAAACAAATGTTTTGGGTGAACTATCCCTTTAACCCCTGTGCCCCAAAATAATTAAGCCAAGCTCTCCAGTACTGACAAGTGCATGTGCCAACCTCCAACTGCGCCTGAGTGTTGCCATGGCAACTAAACTCCGTAACTACCATCTTTTTTTAACCCTTCAATCGATTTTGACTAAATAAGGACATGCTCCGTGTCACGGCAGGCCTCAAACACACACAGAGAGTTCGCATGGGGCCGTCACTCTCTTTTTTTTGATCTAGATATTTTCGCTTTTTTTAGGATTCCAGATTTCTTCTGCCAGATATCTTCTTTTTGCTTGGTTTGCTGCATTGTAGAACAGAGAAAAGAAGAACAGACAGAATTTGAGAATAGAGATGAGGGAAGACAACATGCCTCTTTCTTTCTCTTGTTTCTTTCTGTTACTTTTGTCCACAATAATCAGTCAAGGTTATTTATTGTACAATATACACATCTCTGGTGCGTGTATCATGTTACGTGTCTTACTCTCTTTAGTGTAGTACAGCGTAAGACTCTCCTGGCAGAGTTTCCGGCAGCTGCGCTGATGTGCTCGCTAGATCTCCTTTGATATAAATCACATTCAGGCAGGAGGGAAACACACATGGGGCGTCGTCACAGCAACGGCGGGCTCACGTTGATAGGTTGCCTAGAAGTAGTTGTAGATAAAATTTTCAGCTAAAAATCTAAAATAAATGAGCTTTTTTGGTGCAGTTTTGAAGGCTTTTGGTAGAACATCACACTGGTAATCAACAGAGCCTGTTAAAAATTCATCAGCATGTCAGAATAAGTGTTAAATATTAAGCAGTCAGGAACCCAAATCAGCTGAGCTGAACCCAGATTTGTTTCATGTCTCTTCAAGGTTGTTGACTGCATTGATGTAAAGGACACCTTTTGATTTGACTGTTATCCTGCAGTGAATGAGTCACAAAGTACTGTTTTTATTTTTTTGTTGTTGTTTGTTTGTTTTGTTTTTTTAATCTACATCAACTTTATGAGGAAAATCTGCCTAGCAACTAATGAATAGAAGCCATTTATTAGAGGAATTTTGCTGCATTTAAGTCATTAGAATTACATTAGTAGGCTGTGCATATACTTATTCCATTATTATATACTCCAGAAAATGCTTATTTCATGTGACCCGTTTAGTTAACTTTTGTGTTTTATTTTATTTATTTTTTTGTATGATTTGTGGAGTTTTTGCTTTATTTTTTGTTTTGTTTTTTTGTTCTTTTTGTTTTGTTTAGTTTACCATTTTTAAGTTGTTGTTGTTGTGTTTTTTTTTTTTTTTTTTTTAATTTCTTTGGTGTTTTGTTTTATACTTTTTTTTTTTTTTTTTTTTTTTTTATTTGTTTACATTTTTTTGGCATTTTATGTTGAAGTTTATTTTTGTTTTGTTTAATGTTTTTTTTTTTTTTTGTGTGATATTTTGTGTTTTTTGGTTATGTTTTGGAGCTATGCATCTACTCCAGAAAATGCTTTCCATCTGTGTGATGTTATTGCAGAACTCTAATATATAAATGAAATTACACTGAAAGTTGAAGTGTGGAATTTCTGCGTCATTAACAGCACCAACCAATCCTTTGCTAAGTGTTGCATTGGTTGCATGGGCTGGAATGGACTGTGACTTTGCAAAATGTATTATCTGCTACTTTTCTTCAGAGCAGTTGTTAAATTAGGCAGATTTGAGGTTAATACTTCGCACAGCCAACCAAGGAGAAAAAAGAAATTTTGCTTCGTCCAAATATGCATACTTCCCTACTATATAATAGACAGACAACAGTGTATGAAAAGAGTCGTATTCATAAAACATAAGGCCAAAAGCTCCCAGTGACCTACTTATTTCCTGTAAGATGTTGAAGTGCGGATCCAGTGAATAGTTGTAAATGGAAACTGATGCTGTAGGTCGCATTACAATGACACATGATGAATGTAGTAGATTACAGATTACATTCATACGACATACTTATATACTATCGAATGCATTTTTTAACAGTCGAGACATACTTATTCAAAAGAGGTCATATCTAGATTTCAGATGCAGCCAGTGAGAATCCTTACTTGACTGCTGATAACAGTAGGATAGTGAACTAAATTGTTTATAGTGTTTTTAACAATTGTTGCTATACTCTTTAGTTGCTATCACGTCTATTGTGGCTTGAATCAATATGTAAATACACTGACATTGGGAAAAGTGATACCTTTTGTCACTATGATTGCCCTGCCAACAATTTCAGCTAAATTCAGTTTAAAAACTATTTATACTTTCATAAAATTACATTTAAAAAGAGCAAAACTTCTGTCCATAACATCGTCTCGACCAGTGTTGTGAGTTACTAGGCTGAATACCTGTTTAACTTGGTTAATGGCCAATCCAGGCTAAATGGAAATGTGTGCCTCTAAAAACATTTCTGCAACACTGTTTCAAGGAAGTTTCAAAGTGAAATGTCCAGTGAGTGACGCTTAAACGCGGGTTCAAGACGTGTCCCTGGCATGTTTTTGTGACGTTGGTACAGGCACGTATAGGGGTGGGCGATATGACCAAAATCTTATATCACGATAATGATATATATCACGATATAGTAATTTTTTTTCTTTTAAAAAAAGTTATGATATTAAAATCTTTGATACCATAGAATTTTCATAATCCTTGTCACCAATGTCGATTTCAAACTAATACAAGCCTAAAAATAGACAAAAAAACAAAACAAAACAAAAACTCAAGCTCACTGAAAATAAATAAACAGTCAGTGATGAAATGCGTATAAGAAACTAATTGCAAGCAATAGGACAAAAAACTACAATAAATAAGAAACGCTACATACAGTGTGTAAATTAATTAATTTTCACTGTGTTAATTATATCTATATATGAAAGATATAATTAACACGTGTATTATGTATAGATTCTATACATGTGTATATATAAATATATATTTTTTAATTATTATTTCTTCTTATTAAAGTTACAAAAGTGATTTAGTCAAGAGCAGTGAGGGATTTTCTAGCAATGTGCTATGATTAATATGAATGGCAGACAGAACGAATATTAGACGGCTTCCCCTTTAAGACCGAAGTCCGGATCCAATATACTGTTACATATGCATTTTCTCTTTTAGCTGTTTCCTCTCTCTTAACACCTAAATCGCTGTCTTTGAGGATACTTGCCATGACGGGGATTCTAACGCATATAAGTATGTTTATCGAAATCGTTCAAAGCCAATAAAGCGACCAAAAAAGAAAAAGAAAAAGCGCGGCCCTCTTACACAGAAACAGAGACGGTGCACGCATATAGCTCGGCTTAACGGCTTAAAATCGGTTGTCTTAAAACTGCAGTGCTTAAAAACGCGTGGCCATGCTACAGATGTAGTCCCTCGTTTAGGAACGAGCTCCTCGTTTTCTTCTGGTTCTGTCTCCCCTTCACGCCCCGCGGTGGTGTGTAAAGATCTCAGTCATCCAAATGATTAAAAAGTATTAGCGTAAACAATGTATTTTGCGACACCACGAAATAAACGATAGAACATAATATGAAACGATAGACTTTTTATTTCATCTATCCGATATATATCGTCATATCGCACAGCCCTAGGCACGTATTGCTGTGTTTTTATTACATTGCTTCGGGTACGTATTGCGGTGGTTCATAATTCAAATATCTGAGAAGTGTCGCTAAAAGTTAATGCTCTATCGTGTTGGAAATATCCCCTATACACCAAACCCAACCCTAAACCTACCTGTTAGTGTTAACAAATTCGAAACTGGTATAAAACGGCTTCG
Source organism: Acrossocheilus fasciatus (assembly GCA_036784905.1). NCBI lineage: Eukaryota > Metazoa > Chordata > Actinopteri > Cypriniformes > Cyprinidae > Acrossocheilus > Acrossocheilus fasciatus. The sequence goes on from CM071938.1 coordinate 22,075,177, forward strand.
TTGATGCAACTGTGCCATTTGAACTTCCTTATATGCAGGTTTGAACTGTTTTGTGGAACCGTAGTTTCACGGGATTCGTACCCGAACTCTTCATCTTCAAAAACCCATAATACGAAGCTGGATGTGTGACGCTAATGGTTAAAATTGTTTTGAATTCATAACATGATATTCCTCAAATAACTGTGTGAAAATTAGGCTTTATTAATCGAAACTGTGGACCTGCAAATCATACTTCTGTGTGAAAAGGAATTAAAGTTGTCAGAATTGTATTGCCTCTAGTGTTTATTTCAACTGGAAACTGAAGCAATTTGTGTGTATAGGTGTTTTTTTTTTTTCAGTTTTGCTGAAATGTATTTAGAGGCACGTATTTCCAATGAGCCTATGTTGATAATGGCAGATGGGGGAGGTGTAAAACTAGTCTGAAAAAGTTGAATCATTTGTTGTGGTTCTGTTTGCTGTCATTGGCACAGAAATGGCACACTTCACCTTTAAATATGATTACATTTTGAAACCATGTAGTATTAATGCATTTTTAGCTAATAATAAGTTAGTTTAAACATTTTGCTGTAATTAATTAATTAGTCCCCCTAAAATTTTACCGTGATCAAAACCCACTAAATTTCCCCCTAAATCAGTCCAGAAAAAAAGTGTAGAAATCATTCAGATTGTGTGTGAGCTTACAAACAAGACATAAGTGTCATAGTAATGCATTGCTTACAGAAAATAGTAAATGCAATGATTCACACACTTACAGAAAGTGGTTTAAGTACAAGCAACTAATTTAAACCATATGTCAGCCTCATGTTAAGTATTAAGCTTTATAGTTTTTGTTTTAATTGCTTTTAATCTTTTGTTTTATTTTTGTTTCCAGACATTTTTGTCCCGCTTACCCTATATGCTTAATTGCTTTGGATAAAAGTGTCTGCTGTATGAATAAATATAAGTGGTTTTGTTCATAACATCTGTACCTGCTCAATTCTCTCTACCTTTCCATCCCCCAGTCACTCTTTTACATTCCCCTATACGCATGCGCACACACACACACACACACACACACGCACGCACGCACGCAGATGAGTGGGTCATCCACTGCCTTCTGTGTGTGTGTGGAAATGAAGATGTCATTACATTAGCAGTTGAATAGCAATACCCCCCACATGAATAAGAGGTGAATGAGCCCCCCATCCTGAATAGCTGCCCCCTCTGCCCAACTGTTAGTACAGTTTTACGCAGCACAAACGATTGGCCAGAGCCCCTGGGCATGCGCAGGTTCAGCCTAGAGAGCTCTGTTAGGATTACCTCTACAGCCTCTTTAGCATGTTAAAAGAGAAGCACTTTTCAATAGCAGAGAGGAGATTGAGTTTGAGTGGAGTGTGCGTGTGTGTTTTCATGCCTTTTCACTCTTTGGATGTTGTCTTGAACAAGATGTTTTCATTATCCTAGTGTTCTCCCGCTCACATGCACAGTTGTACACAAGTTCTTGACGCTTCTAGAAGCTCACACTCTTTTTACAGTTGTTGTAGCGTCTTGCTGGTTGTCTATCCCTTTGAATGTCCCTCATGTGCATTTGTGCATGTGGTGCTTATAAAAATGAACAGGAGGAGGAGAGAGATTGAGTGACATCTGAATAGGCCCAAGCGTTTTATTGGATTTAATTTTCCAGAACTCGACAGAGACACTGTCAGAGTTTTGAGGGAAAGGTCTCTAGCGTGACTGGGGCCACCATAATTCTTCAGTGTATTTAAACCATGATATTGTGTCCCATTTATGGGTTTGATTTCATTTGATCCCTTTAGTTTAGTTTAACGTTTGTGTTTTTCATTTGTTTGTTTTTCTTTTGTTTATTTTGTTTAGCATTGGAGTTCTTTTTGCGTTTTATTTATTTTTATTGTGTTTTGTTTAGTTTTGTTGTTTTTCATGTGTTTTGCAGTGTTATTTTATTATTTGTTTTGTGTTTAGTGTTTTCTGTTTTTGCTATGTTGGGAGGATTTTTTGTGGTTTTGTTGTTTCTAAATTCTTTTTTATTTTGTATTTGTTTTGGAGTTATTTTATTTTGTTCTGTTTAGTTTACTGGTTTTTTTTTTTTTTTTTTAAATATATTTTAATCATTTTGTTTTGAAGTTGCTTTTGTTTTTTTGTTTTGTTTATTGTTTTTGTGCTGTTTAGTTGTTTTTGTTCTGGAGTTCTTTGATATATTAAAAGGTTGTTAGCTGCTCTAAGGACTCGTTTATCTCAATCAAACAAATATATTATTTTATACTTTATATTACATATCATATTTGGCAACAAACAGAAGAGAGAATTGTGAATTTTAAATTTTTGGGCTTGCAAACTTCTGATTCAGAAGAACTAAAATAAACTCCCCTATGATATTTGTCCACTTTTTTTATTAGTTTTAGTGATTTGTAATGACTTTAATTGATTACAGAAGCTGATTTTGTTGACACCTTAGTTTGTTTCTTTTCCCAAGCACTTGTCAAGAACAAACAGATCACTTTTTTTGGCCTCATTTAGATTTATCCTTTATCTCATGACACCATGGGTCCAGTTGGAGCTGAAAGAGTCATGGGGTCAAATCCCTCTTTTAATTACAGAGCTCCGTGGGTTCTGCGCGCCTCGGGCATACTATCTGTAGTATATTAGCCAGGAAGCAATAGCCTCCCGATTCTCGAGACTAACAAAGAAAAGAACAGATCTCCTTTTTCCCGTTCTTTTTTTCTGGCTTCGTTATTTAGATGTATGTTTCTGCAGGCATTACCTGAAGCTACCTTTCTTTACTTCACCAAAGTTCATACCCCGGGGGTCTTTTTTTTTTGTGAAGGGATTTGATTCCCCGGCAACAAAAGTATGGTCGTTTACCTCTTTGAGGATGAGAGATTTAGATTTTCAAAATGTTACAGCAAAATGCTGTGCGTGGCCAGTGCTTATAGTAAATATGTTTTATATAGGTATGATAAAAAATAATAATAAAAAAAAAATAGTCAAATGAGTTTACATGTATCTGCAGACATAATATATGGAGAAAATTATTTTATAAAGAAATGTACAAATTTACACACAAATGAGTTTTATATTTGTCTACAAAATTATTATTATTTTATTCCTGTGATGCAAAGCTGAATTTTTAGCATCATTACTCCAGTGTCACATGATCCTTCAGAAATTATTCTAATATACTGGTTTGCAGCTCAAGAAACATTTATTTTAATCATCTGTTGAAATCTGCTACTTAATATTTTTGTGTAAACTGAGATATACAGTCCAAAATAACAGCATTTATTTGAAATGTAAATCATCTGTTACATTATAAATATCTTTACTCTCACATTTGATCTATATAATGCATCCTTGCTGAATGAAAGTATTCATTTCTTTAATAATAATAATGAAATTTTTTTTACTGACCTCAAACCTTTGAACGGTACTCAGTCACGTGTGTCCAAACTTTTGACTGGTGCTGTGAACAAAAGTGGATTCAGATCATGGTTATATACAGCAGTTTATTATGAAGTTTATCAGAAGAGTACAGCTGGATCATGTAATGCTGCAGGTGTGTTGAGGTTTGATGTGGGAATAAAACCTGTGGATGTGTGTTATGATTTACGATCAGATTATAGTCATGCGAGTGACATTTTCTGATGGTTGTCTTAATAGATTTGATGCCTGTAGTCATGATTTGAAGGTAAGATCTGCTCAGAATAAATAACTTGGATGATATAAAATATGCCTTATTATGAATTCTTTCTCTACAGGCGGCCGAGGGGGTGACCTTCATTGGTCCTGACACACATGCCATCCAGGCCATGGGGGATAAGATCGAGAGCAAACTCCTCGCCAAAGCTGCCAAAGTCAACACCATCCCAGGATTTGATGGGGTGGTCAAGGTCAGATCAACATTTGGAAAGTTTTTATTTATTTATTTTTTATTTTTGTCCTCACTTTTCCCAACAATCCGTTACTTCTCACATACTTATGCTGTTTATCTTTTAAAAGCATTTTCATAAACACTTTTTCTTTTGGCCAGCTTCATGATGGGTACTTTATCAAAGCCATTTTCTATTACTTTTCTAGCTGGGCTAAACAAACGGCATCTTGATAAAGCACACAAATACAGTACATATGTGGTGCAGATAATAATATGTGACCCTGGACCACAAAACCAGTCTTAAGTCGCTGGGGTATATTTGTAGCAATAGCCAAAAATACATTGTATGGGTCAAAATGATAGATTTTTCTTTTATGCCAAACATCATTAGGATATTAAGTAAAGATCATGTCCCATGAAGATATTTTGTAAATTTACTACTGTAAATATATCAATGTCATTTTTGATTAGTATTATGCATTGCTAAGAGTTCATTTGGACAACTTTAAAGGTGATTTTCTCAATATTTTGATTTTTTTTTTGCACCCTCAGATTCCAGATTTTCAAATAGTTGTATCTCAGACAAATATTGTCCGATCCTAACAAACCATACATCAATGGGTTACTTACTCATTCAGCTTTCAGATGATGTATAAAGCTCAATTTCGGAAAAAATGGACACTTAAGACTGGTTTTGTGGTCCAGGGTCACATACCTATGTTGTATAGTAAATAATGTGCAGTGCATACACTATACTGTACAAAAATTTGGGGTTGGTAAGATTTTTTGTTAATGTTCTTAAAGTCTCTGCTGCTCACCAAAACTGTATATATTTGATCAAAAATACAATAAATACAGTTTGTGAAATATTACAATTTAAAACCACTGTTTTCTATGTGAATATATTATAAGATGTTTTTTTTTTTTTCTGTGATGCAAAGCTGAATTTTCAGCAGCCCTTACTCCAGTCTTCAGTGTCACATGATCCTTTAGAAATAATTCTGATATGCTGATTTTCTGCTCAAGAAACATTCATAATTATCAGTGCTTTGTATTTTTGTGGAAAGCATAATATTTATTTTTGTTTTTTTCAGTATGAAGATAAATAGAACAGCATCTTCATTCTCACATTTGAGCTTGCCGAGCAAAAGTATTCATTTCTTCTTCTTCTTCAAAAAAGTTACTTACTGACCCCAAATTATTGAGATGTAACTTCCCTGTAGAAAAAGCAATTAAGTTCAAATTCATGTGTTTCACTAGGGGTGGGTGATATGGCAAAAATATCATATCTCAATTTTTTAATGAAATATCACAATTTATGATTTTATCATGATTCTTTGTAATGTTGGTTTTACTATTTTGCAAGTTGTCTGAGCATTACAGCCAAACTAATTTCCCTATTTTAAAAACAAAGCCTTACAAGGTAACACAATATAAAAAAGAATGGCAGATATTTAGGCCAAAGTGGGTGAAGATGATAATCTTTGTCATTATTTTATCTTTTATTAAAAAAATAAGAACAAATATAAATATTACAAATACACATATACAAATAAAACAGACAGTGCTTTATTTTCATGTACAATAGGTGTATTTAGCAGGAGCATTCAAGAAATTGAATGAACAAATATTAAAATTAGTGCTGTCAAATTATTAATCGTGATTAATCGCATCCAAAATAAGTTTTTATTTGTATAATGTGAACTTTGTGTATATAAATACACACACATGCATGTATATTTCATAAAAATGTTGTTTATATATTAAATATTTATTTATAATATAAATTATATGAATGTAAATATAAATGTAAATTTTTCAAAATATATACTCAATGTGTATTTTGTGTATATTTATGTATATAAATACACACACATAATGCAAACAAAAACTTTTATTTTGGATGCGATTAATTGTTTGACAGCACTAATTCAAATAAAACACTATATAGACTGATTGCTATTAAAGGGGTCATATAATGCCTATTTTCCACAAGTTGATATTATTCTTTAGGGTCTAAATGAAAACTCTGTAACATAGTTTGGTTAAAATTTCTCATTGGTAGTATAAAAAACACCATTTTCACCCTGTCAAAAACAGCTCTTGTCAGAGCAAGCGGTATTGTCATTCTCCTTTAAATGTTAATGAGCTCTTCTGACTCCGCCCCTCTCTTCTGAGCCGCTCTCTGAGGGACGGTTTACTTTAGCCGCATTCATCATGAAACTTGCTAATTAGCACATTATTAGGAAAGGCCATTTGCAAAGATTCATTTATAAAACCTTGTACTCACTTTTTCTGGAGGTGAAGCTGAATCACGAATGATTCGCGCGAACATAGACGCATTTATGTAGAGGACGCATTCCCTTCAGAAACAAACCTAATCCTCTTCAGCCGCTCAGATGACGGGAGTAAATGACTACTGCTATGTTCATTACTATATCCAACAACAAAACACCTCAATCGCTTAGGAGTCATTCTTGTCTACATCTGCTCCGGCGGTGACACAACTGATGACAGCTCACTCAGGGCGGGTCTGAGGTAAGACACCAGTGCAGTCTGTGCTGAAATGCTCCTGTCAATCAACAATCGTGGCCTTGAACAGCTCGATTTGAGAGGGGAAAACATTAGGAGATTTAAAAAAAAAAAAAAAAAACACACTGGATGGATTTTTATCATTATAGGATGGTTGTGTACAGGTAGCCTGGTAATACCAAACTCTAGCGTACCGTGGGGTTTCAGTCAGGGCCTTCAGTAAGCAACTGTAAACTACATGCACACATCTTACACATCTCTGTTACAGCTAACACAGCCATATGCATATAATGCACATATTATGCCGCACGCAGGCTCTCAACAACAACAACAACAACGGCTGATCAATTTCAACAGTAGGGGTCACTATGCACATTCACGTCACTCTAAAATGACGACGCGCACAAAGCAGCAAAACTGTACAAACACTGGACATCCACACACACACACACACACACACACACACCGCACCACAGTATTATCAACACACCATACACCTCCATAACAATGTGCATGATACAATACTCATCAAATATTAAAACACTCACCTGTCAGTTAAAATAAAGTCCATGGGTCTGTCATTCCGTTCCTTTACTCGGTTTAAAAAGTAAACACGGTAATCGAAAGAACTTGTGCTCGGTGCTAGCTGTTAGCTGCTCATAGCACTCATAGTTGCAGTCTTTGAAATGGCGCATAAAAACTTTGCTGGCCTTTGTTAGCAAATTCAGTGTAGGTCTTCCTTTCTCAGCTATTCTCTTTTGTCTGCAAAAGGCGTTTTTAGTTGATCGGCAACAAGATCTGGTGTAGGCGCCGATGACTGCAGCTGTCGTTTTCTTTTCATTGAGTTTCACTTTCGTACCTTGCTTGGAAATCCCTGACTGGCGGTCTAACGCTGGGGGTGGCACTGGGCACGCAGCTGGACCCAGAGGGCGGGCTGTCACTGAACGTCAAAATCTGATTGGCTGATGATTCTGTCACTAATGCTGGTAACAAATCAGATGTGCCGTCTTTCAACAAAAGGCTAGCACTATCTGTAGTGCTGGCCTCAGACTTTATGTAAGATATTCCAGTTCAACCTCAACTAAACTAATCATAGGCAATTTTGTGGACATTACACATGAAAATGATACCTAAATAATCAATAAAAACATTTTTCACACAATTTTATTTTTGTAGGGCCAGCAGAGAAGGCCCTGCTGTCCCTGACGGCCCACCACTGGTCAAAAGTTTTTGAACATTTGATGTTTTTTAAAGAATTCTCTTTTGCTCACCAATACTGCATTTATTTGATCGAAAGTACAGCAAAAACAGTAATATTGTGAAATATTTTTACTATTTAAAATATTTATTATCTATTTGAATATTTTAAAATGTCATTTATTCCTGTGATTTCAAAGCTGAATTTTTAGCATCATTACTCCAGTCTTCAGTGTCACATGAACCACTAGAAATTATTTTAATATGCAGATTTGCTGATCAAGAAACATTTATTGTTGTTGTTGTCAATGTTTAAAATAGTTGTTTTTTTTTCAGAAAGATCGAAAGATCAGCATTTATCTTTAAAAAAAAGACATTTATAATGTTACAGAATATTTCTATTTCAGATAAATGCTGTTCTTCTGAACTTTCTATTCATATCAAAGAAACCTGAAAAAATTATACTCGGCTGTTTTGAACAACAATAATAATAATATTATAATAAGTGTTTTTTGAGCAGCAGTATTAAGAGTCGGAGTATTCAGAGTATTAGAATGATTTCTGAAGGATCAAGTGACGCTGAAGACTGGAGGGATGATGCTAGAAATCAGCTTTGATCACAGGAATAAATTGCATTTTAAAATATATTCAAATAGAAAACAGTTATTTTAAATAGTAAAAAATATTTCTCAATTTTACTATTTTTGCTGTACTTTGGCTCAAATAAATGCAGGCTTGTTGAGCTTCTTTTAAAAACGTTAAAAATCTTACTGTTCAAAAAGTTTTGACTGGTAGTGTACGTTGATTTTGTTCCTTTTAAATGTCTAGTTAGATCTTTCACAGTTTTTCCCTGTATATAGTACGGGAACTTAGTGTTAACCTATTAACACTTTTTTTAAAAAAGATTTTAAATAATTTTTTACAGTGTACAACAAATTTCTGTTTTAAATCAGTTTTGAACTTTCTTTTCATCAAATACTGAAAAATATTACAGTTTCTACAAACATATTAACTATTCTCAATAACTAATATAAGAATTTGAATATAATAATAATAATAAATGCTTATTGAGCAGCAAATCAGCATATTAGAATGATTTCTGAAGGATCGTGACTGAAGACTGGAGTAACGGCTTCTGAAAATTAAGCTTTGCATCACAAGAATAAATTACATTTTTTACTATATATTCACATAGAACAGTTATTTTAAATTACAATAATATTTAAAAATATAGCTGTTTTGTATAAAATTTTTGATCAAATAAATGCAGCCTTGGTGAGCAGAAGAGACTTCTTTCAAAAAACCTTATTGACCCCACACTTTTTCACCAGTAGTGTATGTATACATATATGTGCTAGGTTGCAAAGCATATAAAAAAACTCCTAACCACAGTAAAGCTACATATCAGTCCTCTAAAGCATCTTTTAAACTCAACTCTCTTGTCTCTCTTCGTTTTCTCCCTCCCCCGTCCATCCCCTCCTCCTGCATGCTGTTTAAATGGCCTTTAATGGCATGTGTAGTGGCTGTTTTGACACTTCCTGAGCTGATAGGGCTCTATAAAGCAAAGATGTGCCGCATGCCACTCTGATTGTATGGACATTACCATCTGTGAACCTCCTCAACGACCCTGATAACATCAGCACACTGATCACAGTCTGACTCTCACACACACGCAACATCTCTCTTTTAGTCCCTTCTGCTGGATTTCTCACCTCAGCTTAACTTCATTTAATGCTAGTGTAGATCTCTGCTGTTAATGTATTTTGACATCTGGTGAGAGAGAACATTTCAGTGGTTGTTTCACTTTCAATAATTGTTTGTGAACAATTATTTTGTCACCATTTTCAGTTTGCAGTTGCATGATTGCAACAATTGTTTAAAGCAATTAAATATGACCTATTGTCACTAAACTTGCAGCTTGCAATCTGAAAGGAATCACCGCAGCAATTTTGGCTGGAAATAATTTATTTGATTTATTAGCGTGCAAAAAACACACACAGCATAGTCATTGGCCACTGTTTTTGAGTAAATTTGGCAGTCTTCCAAGTATTTGATATAATAATATTTCATAATTGAATAATAATTTTAATTTTTAAAATGTATTTCTAATTTCCAACACTTTTTTTTTTTTTTTTTTCACAAGAAAATGGAAAAATGTATATCACAGAAATGTAAAAGTGGGCCTTAACACTCATCAATTTGTAATGTTATTTATACAACAAAGCACATTAGATAATTCATAGATGAACATTTTCAAATGGATTGCCTCATCAGGTATTATACAAGTATAAGATTCGAATTAGGGTTTCTTTAAGTCACTTCAGTCATTGGTGTCTCAGGTGTTGATTTGTTGTTATTTCAATTAAAACAAACCAGTTTCAGCTGTTTTCTTGTTACACAATGTTAGAACAAATTTAAATCCCATTTTAAACTTATGTGTTGTTTGTTTGTTTGTTTGTTTGTTTTTTGTATGTATTATTTCTTTTCTGCTTCATAAGTCCTACTTTTGTAATTACAGATTCTGTTGTTAAATTTTTGTCCTGGAACCAAGCTTTTAATTTTGAAACTGAAAATCCATCATAAAATTATTTATTACATTTCAAAATAATAATAGTGGTCTTTTTAAAAATGAACTCTGATCCAGAAGTGCTCATAGCTGAAGAAGTGCACACCAGTCTTTTGGTTTCATAGGATTAAAACATTGAACATAACTATCATCAATATGATTCGCTAATCAGGTTACTTTTGATCAAATCTGAACATTTAACCTTCAATCACAAAAACTGTCTAGCTAATAAAAACTACTATGCTATGTTGCTCCCCCTGCTGGACAAGATGAGGAACTGAAGTACCTTATGTGCTGCAGGCCATATCTCACAAACAAATAAGTATTTACTAAGAAAGGTGATGTGTTTTTTTATTTCAGGATGCGGAAGAGGCTGTGAAAATTGCAGGAGAAATTGGTAAGAGTCCTTACAAATTTGGACATTTTATAGTAGTTTTCATCTATCAAGAATAACGTGATTAAAGCAAACTAAGAATTTGTGTCCGGCTCTTGAAGGCTACCCTGTCATGATAAAGGCGTCCGCTGGTGGAGGCGGGAAAGGGATGAGGATCGCCTGGAATAATGAGGAAACCAGGTGAGATGTGAGAGAGGCAGATTCAGGGATGTTTTTAAGCAGTTATCAGAACCGGAGACCCAGTGTAATAAGAACTCTATAGGTTCTTATTTGAGCAGTTCTAAGCTTTATTAGACTAATTAGTTAATTCATTAAATGAATTGGTTTTGGGTCAGTGGTATGAGGAATCAGGAATGGAAACAAACTAAGTGACCAGAGCATTTTTCATTTTGTAATCCATGTTTACATGTAGAAAACTAAGAGACAGACTGTACATAATGCCATTTACAATCAAGCCCTTAGATTCTCTCTGCCTCCCTCCCCCCTTATCATTTTCTGTTCTTGAGAATATTAATAAAAACTTCAGGGGAACATGTTGCTGTTAATTGTGTCTCTTATTGCCGTAAGCTGATTCCAGGCTTTTGTTTAAGCTTTAATTGGATTTATCTTGAGAGGCTAAACAGTCACTCATGCAATTCAGTGGAGACCGAGAGAGAGAGACAGAGAGAGAGAGTGAGAGTCCTCAGGCAAATAGATGCTTATCTGCTAAAGAGGAAGCCTCTTGCCACAGATGTCAAGTTCTCCTGCAACAGCCACTTGAACTGAGATCCACGCAGTTTAGCCAATTGTAGTAAGATCTGGTAGCTCACAGTCAGTCCTTCGTCTCTCATTTCTCTATAACCAATGTAAAAATGGATAATTTTGACCCGTACAATGTATTTTTGGCTATTGCTAAAAATATACCCCAGTGACTTAAGACTGGTTTTGTGGTCCAGGGTCACATTTATTTTATGCCAAAAATCATTAGGATATTAAGTAAAGATCATGTTCCATGAAGATGTTTAGTGAATTTCCTACCTTAAACATATCAAAACTTAATTTGTGATCAGTAATACGCATTGCTAAGAAGCACCCTCAGATTCCAGATTTTCAAATAGTTGTATCTCGGCCAAGTATTGTCCGTTCCTAACAAACCATACGTCAATGGAAAGCTTATTTATTCAGTTTATGCAGAAAAATTGACACTTTTATTACTGGTTTGTGGTCCAGGGCTAAAGTTAATAATAATATAATAAAAACCTTATTATAACTAACCATAAACAGAAGTTAATAACATAGTCATATTTGATTATTCATCAACTACTTGTGTAAGAACATGCAATTGTGTGCATTTTTTTTTTTTAGGATTCTGAACTTAAAATGTTGGTTATTATTATAAAGCGATGAAGTCTTATGAAGTTTTGATATTTTGTTTCAGGGAAGGCTTTCGTTTTTCCTCTCAGGAAGCAGCATCAAGTTTTGGAGATGACCGTCTACTGATTGAGAAGTTCATAGATAACCCCAGACATATTGAGATTCAGGTATTTATTGCATAATCGCCACCTTACTTGTGTGTATATATGAACTTTTATGAATGCTTTTATAGTATTAGAATAGTAGTGTAGTCATCATCTATTTAAAGACTCAAAAATATTGTGATATTTTATTCCCTTCAAAATATCATGCCTAGATTCCAACTAGATTACACTCTTTACACAGATCTAAGAAGCTTTTTTATTAGTCTTGAAAGAATTAAAAAAAACAAAACAAATTGGGAACAGAAAGATTTTTAAAATGTTTCTTTTATGCTCCCCAGGGCTGCGTTTATTTAATCAAAAGCATAGTAAAACTGCAATGATGTGAAATAGTTACAGTTTAAAATAATTTTTACTGACCCCAAACTTTTGAGTGGTAGTGTATCTGCTGGACACTTGTAGTTATAAATAGTCCCAGCCTGGCTTATAAATATTAATTGGATGAAACCAGTTTGGTCACCCATAGATATAACTGATTACTGAAAAGCAGATAAGTGGGTACTAGCTGTATTAAGACCAGTTCATTCGTAATGATTGTTGCCCAAAATGTGGAATAGAATAGAACAGAACACAATATAGTAATTTTACATTTGTCATCTTTATAACACTTTACAGTTTGTTAATCTTCACTTTAGCATGTATGTGTTTGGTAGACACTTTTATCCAAAGTGACTTACATTGCATACACATTTTTATCCTTTCTTGCTTTCCCTGGGAATCAAACCCAGGACCTTGGTGTTGCTAGCACCGTGCTCTAATGTTTGAGCTTCAGGAAAGTCCACAAAATGTTTCTGTTTATCTTTAAGTAAAGAGCTTTGCCTTGAGTTGCACATTCTAATCAACTAATTGTAAATAAAGCTTTTAGATTCAGTAACATTCCTGGAGCACAAACAGTAAAGAATGAAACAAGCAACGCAAAGGTCATTTGTTTGATTCCCAGAGAATGAATAAATGGACAATGAATGCATAATGGATTGTTCTCTACAGTGACATGGGATTTTTCCGAGTGGCCACGTTTCAGATATTTGCTAATCTGATGCTGTTTGCAGGTGTTGGCAGACAAACATGGCAATGCTCTGTGGTTGAATGAGAGAGAGTGCTCCATCCAGAGAAGAAACCAGAAAGTGGTGGAGGAGGCCCCCAGGTTTGTGCAGTTTTTAAAAAAAATATTTTTAATCTGAAGTCAACTTGACAATTACAAGACAGTCATTGTGAAAGAACAGGGAAAAATATGGTATACACATACACTGTGTTGCATAAAAATGAATTTGAAGGGATGGTTCACCCAAAAAGGAAAATTCTGTCATTAATTACTCTCCCTCATGTTGTCGTTCCAAACCTGTAAGACCTTCGTTCATCTTCAGAACACAAATTTAGATATTTTTGATGAATTCTGAGATCTCTCTGACCCTCCCATAGACAGCAAGGATCCTTACACAATCAAGGTCCTGACATCAGGAGTTCCACCGTAATTTTACGAAGCTACGAGAATACTTTTTGTATGCAAAACCCCCCAAAAATAACGACTTTATTCAACAATTCGTCTCCTCCGCTTCACCCTGGTGCCGTTTCAGAGAGTATCACACACGTAAACAACGTATGCAACGCATATATACGTGGATATGTTGTTTACGTTCAGATCAAAGTGGAAACAATGAGTATTTAATGACAGAATTTTCATTTTTGGGTGAACTATCCCTTTAATGTAATTCAGTTATTTAATTTGATTGATTTAATGAAATCAGTTAATTTAATTGTCATTTAATTTAATAAAATAAAACAATAAAGTTTAAAAAAAGTAAGATTTAGAGATAAGTAACAAGTAAATCAGCAACAAGAAAATACAGTTAAATAAACTTGCCCTGCACTGGTTTCTAGCAGGTAAACAGAAAACAGTTACCTGCTATAGCATGAATAATTTTCATCAAAAATTTGAAGCAAAAAGTAGGCGGTGAATTCCATTGAGAGCTGTGTGCAGACAGTACACTACCAACCTTATGCAACTACCTACATTGCTATATGTTTGTGTTTGTATGTCTGGTTAGCACCTTTCTGGACCCAGACACCAGGAGAGCGATGGGAGAGCAGGCCGTGTCTCTGGCGAAAGCAGTGAAATACTCCTCAGCTGGCACTGTGGAGTTTCTTGTCGACTCCAAGAAGAACTTCTTTTTCTTGGAGATGAACACACGTCTACAGGTTTGTATGTTTGAAACACGACATTTCTGCTCTGAAATGTTTTTGAAATGAGGAAAATCACAAGCAATTTATCCATTACATTATGCTTATGGAATAATTAAGTGGTTGTGGAAGAGAATAGTGGGACCTTTTAGTTTAACATATTTAACACATTTGTGTTGTAGCCTTACATTTGCTGTACAATTTGTCTGAGCCATACATTAACAAGAAGACATGAATTCTAAACAGTGCTGTCTGCTCTGACCATTAGAAAAGTGTACTCTATTGACTTCAGAGAGCTTTAATTCATGCCATCATAGTTGAATTTCAGGTAGAATTAAATTAAATGTGAAGGCCAATTATATATTAAGTTCACTCTGTCATTGAAAAACATAAAACCTCTTTTAAAAAAAAAAATATATATATGTATGTATATGTGTATATATATTTAATAAACAGTTACACATTTAAATGAAACTTCATTTCTCTTATTTTGGCATCTATAAGATCCAGAAATTATTTTTAGAAAGGCTTCCATGGTTAAGAATTGTGCTCATGCTGTCAGTCTTTTATTTATCAACAGAAACTGGGAGTATGTATCAGGGTTATAACTGAATATTACTAAAAAACTAAAATTCGAAACAAAGTTCTGTTATTTGAAATAAAATTAATGTTAATTTAAAAAGTATAAAAAATTTCAATTGGCTAGTTTTCTAGGCAACTTTTTTTCGTTTTAATTTATTTTTAACTTGATGTACTAATATTGACAAAATGCAAAAAAAGACTCAAATCTTACTTTCAAATTAAAAAGAAAACAGAAAATATAAAAACTTATTCAAAATATTAATAAAAACTAATAGTATCTCAATGACACTAAAATAACACTTGTACAGATGTATAAAAAACTGCAATTTATTTTGTGATTTTTAGAAGTTTTGCAAACTGCAAAACAAAACGATATAAAACAAAACAAAAAAGCAAACAAAAACGATATAAAAAATAAATATCATTTTAGTTTACATCGTTTTTTGTACATGTTCTTTTATAATATTGATTGGAGTGATTGAAGATTATAATAATAAAAAAAAAAAAAACAATACATGCAAAAATAATACTAACCTAATTAATACGACAGATGTATTACGTGACACACAAAGAACACAGCCCAGGATGAATGTTTGGAGAGATGATTTAAACTCATGTCCCTGCATGAGCACCACAGCTGAATGTGTCAGATCACATAAGTATCTAGGATGTGTAGTATGTCGATCTTCATCATCATTTCACTTGCCACCTCACTAGAACCCAGAGCCACAGAGGACATCAAAGTGTCTATAAAACTCATTAGTGTGGACCTCCCAAAGGAAAACATGCGGAATGAGGAGGGGCAGGAAAGGGTTTAATATTTCCGCTCAGGGTTAATGACTAGTTGTTAGCAGCAGCGCTGTCTGGTTAACGAGACACTCCTGAACACCTATGTTGGTGTTTTTGTTTGGAGGTATATTGTAGCCTTTTAATTCTGGTGATAGATTCCAATTTTTGCGTATTTTGGCAATGCGGTAATCAGCATGTACAGTTACATTTTTACGCAGTAGTTCATGTTGTAGGATGCTAGTGAGAGTGTCTTTCTCTCTCAGGTGGAGCATCCCATCACTGAGTGTATCACAGGACTGGATCTGGTGCAGCAGATGATCCGCATTGCTAAGGGCTACCAACTCCAGCACAAACAGTCTGACATTCCCATAAATGGCTGGGCCATCGAGAGCAGAGTCTATGCTGAGGTAAACCATCAATCAATACAGTGACTAAGGATCTTAGTATTTCTGAGATCAGTCATGGGCCAATATTCAAAATGACCAAAAAAATCAACAGATGATCAGGAAATCTACTGCTGTTTTGAAATTTCAGTTTTGCATCACAAGAATAAATTACATGTTAAAATAGATTTACATTTCAACAATTATTTGAAATTTAATAGTATTTCACAATATTACGGTTTAATTTTCTGTACTTTTGATCAACTAAACGCAGTCTTGGTGAGCATAAAATCTTTCCGATCCCAAACACTGGAACAGTAGTGTATTAGGGATGTTCATTTGAACCAGTTAACCGACTGTATAGAATTTTGACTGACTATTACAGTGTTAAACGGTTTAAAAAGTAATTTATTATTATTTTTTTTTTTTCAGTAGGCCTAATTTATCACAAAATTTTAAAAGGTTTGCTGCATGGTTAAAATATGCTACGCGTATAAAAAAATTGTGTTTTTAGAGAGAGAGGAATTTTTTTTATTTCATTCAGAAATAGGCCTAATGCCGTCGTGAAATGTTTACGAACATTATAATAAACACTGTAAACATAGCTAGGCTATTTTAGTTCCCCTCACTCCACAACAAATCCTAAATGACAAGCCAAAACAAATTCATTTAGGCTAAAACGAAACTGAACAAAATATTTCCATATTCGCAATGTATTTGAATGCCAAAATATTATTTATTATGTAGCTACTTCACTGGCGTTCTAATATCCACGTAAAACAAAATGTTTTCCATAACATCGGTGTTACGGCGATAACACTTAATGGCTCAGATTTTACTACATATTTAAACTGAGCAGTGTGTTTTTTCCATATGTTTGACTGACTGTATTTTATTATGATAATAAACAGGCTGCATTATTGTCAAGGTAGCAAAGCTTAACTGTGTGCGCACATGTGGCGCCAGCGCAATCACTTGAATTTTTTCCTTCTAACAGTGGAAGCAACTACTCCTTTTAGTCATAAAGATCATCAGAATTGTAAAAGTTTTGCTTTTATTTGTGTACATTCACAACACAAACAAATCTTTGTGCTTTTTTGTGCCGGCCTAAAGAAAAATAGGATGCTGCTGTCTGCTGTTTCCTTTTGTGCAGCACAAAAATGAACCGAAACTCTGCATATAGGCTACTCGTTGCACAGCTTTTTCTTTTGTTTTCTTAATTTATTATTTAAGTAAAGATATATTTCTCGTATAGGCCTATATATGGGTACGGAAAGTATTCAGACCTCCTTAAATTTTTCACTCTTTGTTATATTGCAGCCATTTGCTAAAATCATTTGTTTATTTTTTTTTTTCCTCATTAATGTACACACAGCACCCCATATTGACAGAAAAACACACACACACACCTGTTTATATGAGACCTCACAGCTCACAGTGCATGTCAGAGCAAATGAGAATCAAGAGGTCAAAGGAACTGTCTGAAGAGCTCAGAGACAGAATTGTGGCAAGGCACAGATCTGGCCAAGGTTACACTGCTGCACTTAAGGTTCCTAAGAGCACAGTGGCCTCCATAATCCTTAAATGGAAGACGTTTGGGATGACCAGAACCCTTCCTAGAGCTGGCCGTCCGGCCAAACTGAGCTATCGGGGGAGAAGAGCCTTGGTGAGAGAGGTAAAGTACAACCCAAAGATTACTGTGGCTGAGCTCCAGAGATGCAGTCGGGAGATGGGAGAAAGTTGTAGAAAGTCAACCATCACTGCAGCCCTCCACCAGTCGGGGCTTTATGGCAGAGTTGCCCGACGGAAGCCTCTCCTCAGTGCAAGACACATGAAAGCCCGCATGGAGGACTCCAAGATGGTGAGAAATAAGATTCTCTGGTCTGATGAGACCAAGATAGAACTTTTTGGCC
Source organism: Acrossocheilus fasciatus (assembly GCA_036784905.1). Taxonomy (NCBI): domain Eukaryota; kingdom Metazoa; phylum Chordata; class Actinopteri; order Cypriniformes; family Cyprinidae; genus Acrossocheilus; species Acrossocheilus fasciatus. Next base: position 22,093,090 of record CM071938.1, read on the forward strand.
TTAATTCTAAGCGGTATGTGTGGAGAAAACCAGGCACTGCTCATCACCTGTCCAATACAGTCCCAACAGTGAAGCATGGTGGTGGCAGCATCATGCTGTGGGGGTGTTTTTCAGCTGCAGGGACAGGCGACTGGTTGCAATCGAGGGAAAGATGAATGCGGCCAAGTGCAGGTATATCCTGTACGAAAACCTTCTCCAGAGTGCTCAGGACCTCAGACTGGGCCGAAGGTTTACTTTCCAACAAGACAATGACCCTAAGCACACAGATAAAATAATGAAGTAGTGGCTTCAAAACAACTCTGTGACTGTTCTTGAATGGCCCAGCCAGAGCCCTGACTTAAACCCAATTGAGCATCTCTGGAGAGACCTAAAAATGGCTGTCCACCAACGTTTACCATCCAACCTGACAGAACTGGAGAGGATCTGCAAGGAGGAATGGCATCAAATCCAGGTGTGAAAAACTTGTTGCATCTTTCCCAAAAAGACTCATGGCTGTATTAGATCAAAAGAGTGCTTCTTCTAAATACTGAGCAAAGGGTCTGAATACTTAGGACCATGTGATATTTCAGTTTTTCTTTTTTAATAAATCTGCAAAAATGTCGACAATTGTGTTTTTCTGTCAATATGGGGTGCTGTGTGTACATTAATGAGGAAAAAAATTAACTTTTGATTTTAACAAATGGCTGCAATATATATGTATATATGTGTGTATATATTTTAAATAAATAAATATAGCCTAGGCTTATTCTCCGCTCGCAGAAGCACTGCATGTGCGTAATGTGATATGATATGACCATGTGAATCCCCATGTTATGTTTGCTGCTTTTTGTGCATGTAAAACTAATCCCCGGAAAACAAATGTCATAGTAACCTATTTTTAACAGGTCACAGACAGATTATCCTTTCTAATTTAATTCAGTTCTAATTTAAAATAATCTTGTCAGTTAACGGTTAATAATCGGTTAACGAGCATCGGCTGTCGGTTTTGAGAAATAACCGAAATGAACATCCCTATAGTGTATCCAAAGTCCTGGGCAAAAAATTCTATGTGCGTTTTGTGCTTCTCAAAAACATTTGTTTTTAGATGGTTACTTACATTTTTTTTGTGTGTGTGTGTGTGTTAGTACAAAAAAAAAAAAATTTTTAGATGTCTAAATATTCCCTTTTGAAAATATTACTACAACAGGAATATATAACAGAACATATTCTATATAATAAATGGGATGGAGGTATGGAAGTATGACAGAGATCTGATCTCATTGTCATTAAGTCAGTGAAGAGAATTTGAGCATTTGAGACAGAAAAACTGTCACAACTTCTCCAAGCTGCGTAGAACAACCTTAAAAACCACCTTTAAACTGTGTGCAAATGTGCCTTGTAAATTAATCTTCATACTGTAATTGTATTATGTTTTGTAACTGCATTAAATCAGCCATCCTGTTCTCTAGCTATTTCAGAGCATCTGTTTGGTACATAGGATAATCTGATTAATCCTGTTAATAACGTAACCAGGTGACTTTTCAGCCCAGAATAAATGAGGAAAAACTACATTGTTGTACATAAGTGATTCTAAATTAACTGAATGACTTTGTGTGTCACTATGTTCATGACCATTAAGCTTCAGCCATTTTATTTCTGTTTTTGGGGTGAAATCTCATAATCTAGAAATGTTATTGACCGGTTTGCCAGCATATTTGGTTATAATCTTCAGTAGGTCCTGTCCTATTAAAGGATTTGTCGTCAGGATGATGGATTATCCTGCCATAAAATGACATTGAATGCTTTAACGTTCAGCTTTAAGATGATTTTCCTTTACATTTTGGTTTAAAAACAGATGGGTTTCCTTCAACAGATCTGCTTAAAACTGGACTCGCCTTTAATCCATGTCTAACAACCTGTCTTTTGTGTGCTCAGGATTATTATAGTCAGATATTTTTATAAGGCTGAATAACACTTATTCAGATAATGAGAATATTGAATTCATCTATATTCAGTGAACTCACTCCAGCCCAGCGTGGGTCTTGTGTCTCATCTCATCATGTTGAAATGTGCCGGCATGACAAGTGTTTATCCCCGACAAAAAGGAGAGAAACCAAGTAGGCCGTGTTAACCCAGCTTAACTGAGCCACAGTTTGAACCGAGTTAAGATGTGAACTTTAAAGACAGACACTTGACCCCTTGTTTCCTGTGTTTTATTTGAGAAGTAATATTTCCTCTCTTTATCTCTCTGTTTTTCAGGATCCATACAAATCATTTGGTCTCCCCTCCATCGGCCGGCTGTCACAGTACCAGGAGCCACGTGACTTGCCCAATGTTGGTACACAGATCTGTTTGGCCAATTTTTTTTTTTCCTTTCTGTTTTCTTGTGTGTGTGTGTGTGTGTGTGTGTGTGTGTTGTGGAGAATGGGAACAGCCTGAACCACAAGCAAATTACAGTAATGACACTTATTCCAAACATTACATTTTTCTCTGCCTGAGCAAAAGAAGTGTATTTGCGTCACATGAAGTGAACTGTAATTGGTATAATTTGAGGTATGTTTGTTTATTATTGCTGACTAAAGTTTTAATCCTTTAAATTTGTATCTATTTTGTCTTTTGATTTAAAAGTTAGCATGGGTATTTACAATGATAATGACAGTTATTTAAGGATATAGGTTACAAGACTGGGGCTAATTGTAACGTTATATTCTAGTTATAAATGTGTTTTGTGTGTGAGATTCACACATCAGTCAATAAAGGAAGAACAGGAAGACACGTCCTCTTCAATGAAAGATGGCTGGTTTCCGGGAGCTGCTCAGGACAGGATGAGCAAAATGTTTTTATTTCAGAAACATGCACGCAAAGACACACACGGATGAGGTTTAAATGTCTAAAGAAAGCAAACATCACTGAGGATATTTACAAATTATTCTTTCATTTATAGGCAGGGCCAAAAAGATAACATTGTGTGATGTGTTCAGTGGTTATTTATAGTTTTGTGTTCTGGTGATTTTTGCTTTTAAGATTTTTTTTTTTTTTTGTGTGTGTGTGTGGAAAAATCGAATGTAATGCAGGGAACATATTTTATATCTTAGACATACTGCTAAAGTTCTTCATGCAGGTCAGTTCAAGCATGAAGCTTTTGAATGATAATTGTTATTTTGCTTTTCTTTTGAAGGTTCGAGTTGACAGTGGAATTCAAGAAGGAAGTGACATCAGTATCTACTATGATCCCATGATTTCTAAGGTAATAGAATAGTAATGCAAGACCATCTTAACAGTCTCATTTTGTTTAAACTGTCAGACTAGTCCACTGATTTATTATTGTTGACATTGACTAGCTGGTCACATATGGTAACACACGTGAAGAAGCTCTGAAGAAAATGGAAGAAGCACTTGATAATTATGTCATCAGAGGTACATTGCATAAATAACTTTTAAATGACAAAATATTTCGAATGCACAACATTTGTTTAATTTCCAGTTTTCTCATTCACACAGGTGTGACCCATAACATTCCTCTACTGAGAGAGATCATTGTTCACCCTCGGTTTGTGTCTGGTGATATCAGCACTAAGTTTCTCCCAGAGGTGTATCCTGATGGGTTCAAAGGTCACATGTTAACAGCAGGAGAGCGACGGGAGCTGCTGGCTACGGCCGCGGCTCTTTATGTAGCGGCACAGCTCCGATCTCAGAAGTTCCTGGGAGATCTGAGGTGAGAGACAGATGGGACATCTGGATTACACACACCGACACCTACCGGCACTCTTGTCATTTAGTTAATCAAGTTCTCTATGACCATTAGAGGAGTAGTTCACCGAGAAATGAAACTTTACTGAATATTTATTTGCCCTCGGGCCATGCGAGATGTAATGAGTTTGTTTGTTCTTGGAGAAATTTAGCATTAATACACTGGCTCACCAATGGATCCTCTGTTGTGAATGGGTGCCGTCAGAATGAGAGTCCAAACAGCTGATAAACACATCACCAGTAATCCACACGACTCCAGTCCATCAATTAATGTGTGAAATGAACAAATCCATCATAAAGACATTGTAACTATTCAAACTGCTGCTTCTGGGCAAAATGAGTCCATAATAACGCTTCTTCCACAATGACAACAATCTTAATATCATTGATCGTGTTTTTTTTTTTTTTTTATGAAACTTTTTTGGTTTTCTACAGTGTTTCAAATGTTTTTGTTTTCTAAATTCTGTTGCTGAAAATAAGTAACTGTGTAGCTAGTTCACATAAATGATGTTTTGGTGAAATTGTGAGTATAACTAATGGTAGTCTTAACTTCTAAACAATCAGCAATCTTTTGCACCATATGGCATCATTTTTCAGCAAAAGTGTTTATCACATTAGTTACATTGTAGCTGTATAGTCAAGCAATTATTGCAAATGAAAAACAAATGATTTGCTTGTTTTTTTGGTTAGGATTTGTGAAGGAAACAATATATAACAAAATTATAAATATATTTTTCTGTCAAAAATGGTTAAAAAAGACCAGTTTTGTGTTGGAGAAATGTTGTAAAATGTTGGAAGTGCCAGCAGACGAAATCCTTATTCGTAATAATGAATAATCTAACAGGATCTTTTCTCCATCCAGCTCTTTCAGACACGGTTCCATCTCACTGTGTTTGTAAAAGAAAGCTGATGCTTCAGGGGCACCATGCTCCAAATTTCTCCTTTGTTTCTTTGTAAATTCAGGCATTAACACAGTATACCAGGTTCAGACAATAACCTCCTAATGTACAAACAAACAGGAAATGCGCTTGGCAGTAATCTGCTTACAATTGAAGCCCAGCAGGCAGGCATACAGTACTGCGAATAAACATTTAGTGCATTCAACTATCAAACTGCTTTCAAAGTATAACCACAAAACAGAAGTTGTATTTAATGTAACAGTCATTTAATTGTAAATTAATTGTACCCCTCGAAACCCGGTCAGTGAAACAGTCATAATTATTCTTCATCTGAAAAAGGCGACCAATTTACACTTGAAAAAAGATGCAGAGAGGCCATCTGTCTAAACATCTCTCCAGCATCCCCCTCCACTGTCTTTCTTTTCTCGTTTTTTGTGTGTTCCAAAAGTTATTGGTGGGGGGTGGGATTTCTCTTTGTAGTGAATGCAGCCCACCACAGTGGAAAAACACTGCATTCCTCCTCATACATTTACTTTAGGTCTCCTAGCTGTCAGTCAAACAGCCGGTAACCAGGTGGCTTGTGTGTGTGCGGGTTGGGTTTAATTAATCTGTGGAGAAAATAAACTTTATAGCTAAAAATGGTTACAGAGAGATTTGTGATTGACTTAAATAGAGAGAAAGACTGTATTTGAAGCACCCATTATGACTAATGATAAACATTCTGTGTTTGTGTGTGTGTGTGTGTGTGTGTGTGTGTGTGTGTTCCAGGGTGTCCATTGTTCCTGCAGAGAGCAGACAGTGGGAGTTGTGTGTGGAACTTGATAAAGGTGTTCACATGCTGGGTGTGTCTCGGTCTGGAAACAACTATACAGTGAGTGAAATTGTTCAAAATATTACATCTCAGTAGGAGCTGGTGCAAGACTTCATACATTATCTCATGTGAGTTCTGGCATGTAGTGTGTCCCAATCCTGTTCCTTCTCTCGCTCTTCAATAATTTCCTGTTGTTCCTGTCAAAGCCTAAAAATAATAAAATAATTGTCATGTCCCATTTACATCATTATCCTAAACTAGGGATCAAGCTTTGTTAGCTCAGACAGGTTCCACACAGTAAGTACACCATCTGGACCTAATCTTTTCCTTGCGACCATTCAAATTTAGATGTGTAAAAAGTGGATTTAAGGTCTTGTTTTATATATGTGTGTCTGTGTGTATATGTTTTGTTTTATTATTAGTGTTTGTATATTATTTTCTTTTTATTTCTATCCATTCTCCAAACCACTCGTCCTGTGTAGACTGGCCAGTATTTTATATTTTATCTAATTTAATTACATTTAATTTGGAAGTGCTCTTGCAAGCTTTATTTTATTTTGATTTTTTTTATTTATTTTATTTTATTTGTCAAGACTTTTTTTTTTTTTTTTTTTCCTGTGGCTCAGGTGGTTGACTTACAAACTTTTGTGATTCCAATAAGCAAAGATGTCAATTTCACACAATTTCAACCAATATTGTCCTCATTAAGTCATAACTCAACCTGCTTATCCAGTTGATTTCTGTGAGAAGGTATGTTCTCTGCTTCTGTTATAGTACTCTCAGTGAGCGCTTTTGCGCCCTCGCTAACGCCCATGTTCATTGCGGTGGTATTTGTGTTGAAATCAATCCCTCGACTATCGAGTCTAAATCACTTTAAGATCTGTGTGTCTTCCTCTTCTGTTACTGAAAGACCCTCACAGAGCGGCCGCTCTCACACTTTCCCTAAGACGTCACTCACTAACTGTGTGTTTAGACACCTGTGGCCCTTCAGTCAGGGATAAAAGGAGCCTCGGGGGTTCAGGGGCCTCACCTGATCTCTGTGGACCCTTCTCTCTCTCCTTCTCTTACAGCTGAGGGCTGGATGTGTGTTTCTCTCCCAGAACTGCACATCAAACTGGACCCCCTGCTCCAGAGAGGGCCCTGGAGGTTCCAGTGTCCCAGCATGCTTTGGGAATGTAACTGATTATTCAGAACTGTTGTTTAGACAAGTGTTTGAGGGCTGAGGGTAATCAGTTTGACCAGAGACACTGGTTTAAAGAAAAGACTAACATGAAACCCCCCACCTCCCCTAACAGGCATCAGGTGGATTTGGGTGCAGAAACTACTGACTGACCTTACATGAGTTCAGATACTTGCATTTGATTTCTTTGTCTCACTGTTTCTTTCACACAGATCAGCTCAGGCTTTTTCCTCTCTCTCACACACAGAGTAACTCTATTATAACATGGACTTTTGTTGTCCTCCGTCTAACTCCTACCGTGTGTTTGTTGATTTAGGTGGAGATAGATGGAGAGAAGGTTGAAGTGTCTGGAGAATGGAACTTGGCCTCACCGTTGCTGCCCATCACCATCAACGGCAAACACAGGACTCTCCAGGTTTACAAACATGCATATATAGGGAATATTTGACTCTGGATGTTATTGAAAAGTCATGATGAGTTATTGAGCTGGTAATATTTACATCACAGATGCAAATGCATTTTTGCAACTGTCCAATCATTCCAGCTGTCCAGATGCCACATAAGGGCCAGGGTGATTCTGGCCCACCCAGATTTCTGATTGGTCCACTCAATCAATCAAAGCTGCCTAAATATACTAGCGGTGTGGAAATAAAAATGCAAATTAACCACATCTGTTGTGTGTATGTAGTTTGGAATGTGTATTTTTATGAATGCGTATATACAAAATAAATTTGATTTTTTTTTTGCTGATCCGCTCACAAGATTTGCGAATGCAGTGTGCAGAATGATTATTGGCTTATCGCAAAGATTGCTGTTAAATGTCACGTTTTCTTTGCTTTACTGCCAAGTGAATGGAGGTAAACGACCACTCTGTTGCACTTGCTTGTATGTAGCGCTGGTAGTGAATCGATTAGTCCCAAATGCTGCTCCTTCTGTCATATTTAGCTTTAGAAAGTTTGATTCTAGTGAATTTTCTTGTTCTAAACAGACTTATGTAGTAAAGTCTGATTCATTCTACCCAATTAGTTTGACCCCATGTAGCCTTGGAAAGCCTGATTCATTCTGGTGAATGGGTTTGTTCAAATTGTTCTGGTAAATGTCCAAAAAGATCGAGCATTTCGAGTCCCAATTTAGGATTTCATGTTCAATTATTATCTTCAACTATGAAGTTTTTATATTAGTATTTTATTTTTTACATTTTATATTTAGTATAAATGTATCCTTTTGACTTTGTTGTAACCCTAATTGGGATTGTTCATTAATTACATGCCCATTATATTGCTGGATAGGCAAAAACAAACATCTGTCCACTGATCCAGAGTCAATAATTCAACCTATTATGCGTCTCATTGGAGTGTTTGATTCTGATTGGTCCACTGTATTACATTTTTTAAAATCTATTTATTGTCTCTGAATGCAGTGCCTGTTGCGGACAGCGGCTGGAGAAATCACCCTGCAGTATGTGGGCACTTCAGTAAGTCTACAAGCACCTCATAGTGGCGTGAACTGTATGTCAGTGGTTCTTAACTCTTTTTACTTCAACCTTGCACAGTAGCAAAATATGTCATATTAATATTTCTAGTCTCAGATGTTTCTGTTTGTTGTCTGTCTATAGTTCATTCTTAAGAATTGTTTGTGTGAATTATTCAGTAGCTGCTCTTTTAACAATACAATAATGACTGATGTCACACCGAGGACAATAACCATAATGAAAAATATAGTTTTAATCATTCTGATTCAGTGGAAATGGTGAGGTCCACACCACGACTATATTAATAATGACACAGACAAACAATAGCGTTGGAGAACAATTTTTTGTAAAGTATTTCATAATAATAAATTTAATGAAGAATAATGATAATAATAGTGTTAATTTTTGGCCCTGGTTATAGTTGTTATTTTTGTTGCGAACGTGACTTAAGACTATATGTCTGTGTTCAGGAGCACTCTCTGGTGTTTTTCTGTGCACCTCACGCTGGGTGATGTATGCTATATAATGTCGCTCACAGGGCCGTGTATCCTGTCTTTACACTCCAGTCGATCTGCCAAACACACAGACTCTCACACTCAGTGTGGTCAAAGCAACGCACAGGTGTCTCAACCAAACTACAAATCAACTCAAGCCGTCCCGTCTTTATTTACTCAAAGCCACCTAAACAATCAGCATCAACGTTTCACCAGCTTAAACAAACAAACAGAGTTAAAAACACAGTAACTCTGTAAAAGAAGAGGAAATGCCGGCTTCCAGGCTGCACACGCGTGTGCTTCATGGGGGGTCTCTGCTTCAAAGGTCTTCTGAGGTTTTTTTTTTAAGTTTCCCTGGGGTCACGGCTATTATGGGATCCCTTCCGTTCATTCTGTGTTAACAGGTCAGTGGGGCTGTGGTCGTCAGCGCTTGTCTGTTTCTCCATCAGGTCCAGCAGAAACCAGAGTTTAATAGTTTTCAGAGTTTCCTCCTGTCAGAAAAGTAATATAGATGTTTCTTCTCAGGAATGTTGCTCAGAAATGCTGTGAGACCATTAGTAGAGCACCTCATGCCGCAAACCGCCTTCCCTAACCTATTTCATGCAGAGTAAAAAGTCGTTAGTGAGTCCCAGAAACAGTACCACGCCTTTAACCTTATTATAAATAATCAAAACTTAATCTTGATCTTATAGGCTACATTCCAAATTATCATATTGTCCATCCTAAATGGCATGTGAGATTAGTATGTCCCAAATCACAGTGCATTGAAAATTATGCCAATGGTGCCGGGATGGTATAATGTTTCTGGTAGATTTTTTTTGACGTGTGCATATTTGCATGCTTTATGGGCTAATGTCACCCACAACCCCTTACTCTAGGAGCATGATTTTTTCGCTTTACATTTCTTCATTGTGTGTAGAAAGCCTCCATGTGACAGCTGTGCAGACCTTGTGCATTCTGGCAGTCGGTTTATTAAAATATTCAGGTGCAGTTTCATTTGATGTTTTCTGCCGCACTTCTCATAGGTGTGATTGACTTGTAGGACACTTCGTGAAACTTGCGGATATACACATCAAACTGCAACTCATGTGACCTTAATAATTCCTATCCGGCTATAATTTATTTCAGTAGAAGAGGTGGTAGTTTCTTTGAAATTCTTCACTGTTTTGCAGATTTTATTTGGAATAGTATTTAGGAATAGCCTTAGTCTCCCAAAACAGCAATAGAGAATGGACTGATGGATTCCTACAGAAAATCAAAATTTGTGTATATGGACTTCAGTGTACTCGGTGCTTTAGCAGTTAAAAAAGTCACTGTCTTGCGGTCTCCACATCATTATGCAGTGCAACTATGTTCAACTGTGCTGATAAGAATGTGTCTCGAGTACCAGTTCAGTACAGAATGATTTCTTAAGGATTATGCAACAGTGTTTTGTTGACTGAAGTAATGAATGCTGTAAATGGGGCTTTGCCATCACAGATTACAGATCTGCCATATCCAAAGATTCTGCCGTTTAAATTATTTATTTATTTTTTATTCACCTTTTTACTCAAATTGCTATACTGGTAATATGTCATATGCTTGGGATGGGAACAGTAAAATAAACTATTCAGCAAGGATGCATTTAATTGGTCAAAAGTGGCAGAGATTTTAAATGAAAACTGTTCATGAAAAAAATGAGTGATAGAAAATCTTTTGTTTTATGTTTACCACAAAAATATGAAGCAGCACCACTGTTTTCAACATTGATAAAAGGAAATGTTTCTTGAGCAGCACATCAGCCTGTTAGAATGATTTCTGAAAGATCATGTGACACTGAAGACTGGAGTCATGATGCTGACAATTCAGCCTTGCGTGGCAGGAATAAATTACATTTTATATTATATGTGACCCTGGACCACAAAACCAGTCATGAGTGTCAGTTTTTTAACTTGATTTAACTTTGATTTATACAAAGCTGAATAAATAAGCTTTCCATTGACGTATGGTTTGTTAGGATCAATATTTGGCCGAGATGCAACTATTTGAAAATCTGGAATTTAAGGGTGAAAAAAAATCTAAATACTGAGAAAATCGCCTTTAAAGTTGTTCAAATGAAATTATTCTAATCAAAAATTAAGTTTTGATTATATTCACGGTAAATATCTTCATGCAACGTGATCTTTACTTAATAGCCTAATGATTTTTGACATAAAGGAAAAATCAATCATTTTGACCCGTGCTGCTTATGACTGGTTTTGTGGTCCTGGGTCACATATATTACATTAGAAAACAGTTATTTATAATAATTATTATATTTTACATTATTCCTGTCTTTACTGTATTTTTGACCAAATAAATGCAGCCTTGGTGAGCATGGAGAATAAAAAATAAATAAATCTAACTGACCCCAAATTATAACGTTGTTAATTGGTAATATAATTTGTAAAGATAATGGAAAAATAGTCAAAGTAGTTCCAGTCTTTGTCTTTATACATTTTAAATTCAAGTGCCCAATTATGTTGTGGTACTTCTCCCAAGCACATGCTGGCAGCCACTAAATATTTCAGTTGTGACTTCAGAGATTTAGTGATTTGACCCCGGTCACAGAATCATCACCCTTCATTACCCTGTGTGACCTGACTTGAGCACAATGATGTAAGGCTTCCTTGGTTGAATTCCTGGAAAGCAGACATATTCCCTTCAGAGAGCTACCCAGTGATTAATGAGTGAGCCACCTTTTCCTTTCTGCTAAATATAGCTCGGAAATGCCATCATCACTAATGTCTTCACAATGACACGCTGGTTAGGAAGTGCCACTGAGGGTGAGAAACTTGTAGGGTTTGTTTACGCCTGTAGTGTGGTTCTCAATTTAGTCCCTAAATTGATCCAGTTAGTCTGGTTTGCTTAGTGTTCACTCTCTCATTTTTATCACAGAACCTAAAGATGTAAAACACAAGATATATGGCCACAACCTGAATGGACAGCTTCTATGAGGTATATTTTGCGACAGACCTGGGGCTCGTTCTTCGTACGTCACTTCTTACACTTCTGAGATTATTTGAAAGATGCCGGATCTTCTAATCCTGCGAACTGATCTCTGGCTAATTTGGTTCTTCAAATGAATTTGCGGATTAGATTAAAATATCTGGATTAAGTTGTCTAAGATTACAGCGTGTTCTCGTGTTCCCCGAAAAGGGCAGATGTATCGATTCTCGAAACCACGATCAGTAATGCAGCGATTGGCTGGCGGCTAGACAGCAACGTAATGACATTATATCATTAAAAAAGACACTTGACACAGAACTTGACAAATTTCTGGTCCTTTATAAGGAAACAGCCAAACGAACAAAACCACATCAATGTTATAATAGATAAATGAGATGTGCACTGTTTTTACATGATTCCCAATTATTTTAATGATTTCTAGTATTTGTACAGGCTTCACATTTTTATGTCAGTGTTGTAATTAGCAATTCATTCAATTTTATCTTTGAAGCAAATTTCTTTTGTGACAGCGTTAATTAAAGTTTCTTAGAGATCCAGTTATCTGCATGTCAAGCCACTCCCATAATATCGGTCACCACTCAAATGAATGCACGACTGTGATTATTGCGACGTGTGTAAGACTCCAATACAATCATAAAGTAATTTTCATCACTAATAAATCTTTCAATGAGTAAAACTGGCTGTGTCTATAGTATTATAGACTACACAACATTGTTATATTATTTTCAAATTAATTTTTAAATTGTTATTATTTTAAATTATTGTCCCTGGATCAGTAGGGTACTCTTAAAATATGTCCCAGCCACCACTACTTTATTATAAGTATAAATTCCACTTAAAAAGATGCAATCTAATCCTGTTTGCATGAAATAAACCTGCTCCCGAGCAGATTTAAGCTTACGGACCCGTTGCTATGACAGCAAGTCTAGAATGAGCTTCGAAGAACCAAATGATCCAAGATCAAGCGAAATCGTTAACAATCAAATCCAGCTAACTGAGTTTGTGACGTATGAACGGGTCCCTGAACGTCCAAAACAATGCCGTGTCCTGGGCTAAATGTGTTCGCTGGATGTATGTACATATGTGGGTATTTTTACCAGCTTATAACCCATAAAGAGCATATAAAATGTGTAAAGAAGTCAAAACAGTGCCAGAAATGGCTGCACACTGCAAGGAGACAGCGATGCCTGTACTGAACTGTAACGGGGTGATGAGCTCATATTGGAACTATGAGTTCCAGCATCGAGAAGAAAATGTTTTTTTGTTTGTTTACACTGCCGTTCAAAAGTTTGGTATCAGTAGGATTTTTATTGTTTTTTAAGGAAGTTTCTTAAGCTCATCGAGGCTGTATCTATTTGATCAAAAATACAGAAGTGAACTGTATATTAAAATAGAAAACTTATTTTAAATTGAAATTCACAAAATTACAATTTATTCCTGTGAAGACTTATATTGTTAGAAAAGATTTCTATTTTGAATAAATTCTGTTCTTTTGAACCTTTTATTCATCAAAGAAAAAAGTATCACAGGCTCCAAAAAAAAAATATTATGCAGCACAACAGTTTTAACACTGATAATAAATCGGCATGATTTCTGAAGGATGATGTGACACTAATGCGTCAGAGAAATAAATTATATTTAAAAGTATATTAAAATAGTAAACCAATATTAGAAATTGAAATTGTTATATTTCACAATATTACTGTTGTTTTTTCAGTATTTTAGTTAAAATAAATGCAGCCTTGATGAGCATAAGAGACTCAATCTTACTGATTCCAAATTTTGAACGGCAGTGTAGATGTCTTTGGTCCACGTTGCCTTGTTTCAGTTGAACTGCACCAGTGGAAAATATGAGTGCGCACCAAGCTTCGGATGACAGCATTAGGATAGACAGTCAGAACATTGAAACAAGTTTTCAGACATTTTTTAATTTAGAATTTATGAAGCTTTTTTGTAAGTGTTTGAGTTCTGAAATTGATGCTGTGAAAATGGCCCTGGAGGTATGACCAAATTTCCATCTCGCAACCCTCTCGTCCCTCTATCCTGTAGTGTCAGTGCCCTGTTCTTTATGTGACCGTATTAATTAGCTCTTCATTTGCTCTGCAGGCTGTTATGAGCTAATGGCTCTCCATTAGTGTCTGTATGGAGAGCAGGGGGCGGATGCTCTTGGCATACTGCTGCTACTGTGAGAGGGAGAGAGAGGTTGTGTGTGTTTGCGTTGGTGATCATTAAATTGACAAAACTGCTTTTCATTCATTGAGCAGTGCGGAGGGCCAGGCTTCACTCGTCTGTTAATTGAATTAGACTGGGCACTGACAGAGCCTTTCATCTGTCTGAGACACACAGAGAAAAATAAACCGTTAGCTGCCCAGCATGTGATTGGATACAGATTTGGGCTGCCATCTAAAGGTGAAGATGGGAAGCTCTGAAGAAATCATGAGCTTTTGCATGAGTAAAATGCAATCTCAAACCATTTTGAGCAATTTGTTGTGAGCTGTGACACAAAAATGGGGGGGGGGGGGGAGAACAGGGAACTGATGAAACATGCGATTATAAAATGAAATATTGGTGATCAACATTCAGAAGTTTGGAGTCAGCAAGATTTTATTTTTTATTTTTAAAGAAATTTAATATTTTTATTCAGAAAATACACATCAAATGGATCAAATATAAAAAAAAAAAATGTCATATATATATAAAAAAATCAAATTATTATACATTTTCAACACTGGTAATAAATGTTTCTTGATCAGCAAATCAGCGTATTGGAATGATTTCTGAAGGATCATGTGAAAATAAAGACTGGAGTAATGGCTACTGAAAATTCATCTTCACATCACAGCATTAAATTACATTTTACAGTATATTTACATAGAAAATAGTTATTTTAAATTATAATAATACTTCACAATATAACTTTTTACTGTATTTTAATAAAATAAAAACAGCCTTGGTGAACAGAGAAGACCTCTTTCAAAAACATTTTAAAAATCTTACAACTTGCCTACAATTTGTCTGATGCATACTAAACAAAAATGACAAGAACTGGTGAAAATCAGCAGTTTCAAACATAAGGATGGCTGATGAGTCATGTTTTGGAAGATGAATTACTCTTGTGGATTTACCAAAATTTATGAGATTTTAAAAATTGTTTAAAGGTACTTAAATGTACATGGGCACAATGCATGGATACGTTCTGCAGCATTTCCAAGTATCTGAAAGCCCTGCAAGCATGTAATTTTCCATAATTTTCTTGGATGTGCACTCTTTTAGGCTTCTGTGATATTATTATTTAAATAAGCATACAGGGCTGTTATGAAATTATCATTGATCTTAGTCTGAATAAGTTATAATGTGCAAAAAAAAAAAGAATCTAAAAGAAAAAATGGGTGAAATGTGTTTGGGTTGTTTGCATCATCATAATGGTCTTTCTCTAACTGTGTAACCATTTCTCTGTTTCATGTGTTCAGTTTAAGCTGCGTGTGTTGAGTAAACTGGCAGCATCTCTCAGTAAGCACATGCCAGAGAAGGTTCCAGAAGACACCAGTAGTATCCTCCGCTCTCCCATGCCAGGATCTGTGGTGGCTGTGTCCGTTAAACCAGGAGATAATGTAAGTCACTTCCTGGAAATACTGCAAATGCACTGCACAAATCAGTAGAACTATATTTCTCGCCAATTCCCAGTTTAACAAATGGATTCATATTTAATTTGGATTGTTCAGAGGTCTCTGGGTAATACTTTTAAGAAAGCTGATAGTAGTCAAATTTCAGGCACTTAGAAACAAGATGAAAAAGGATAGCTTGATATTAACAATACACATAGTATGCAAGTACACTTTACCTTGTGTTAGTTCACCAAGAAATGAAAATGCTGTCGTCATTTACTCATCATTATCTTCATGCAGCAAAAAAGTACATATTGCTGATGTATCATTTTCCTAGTTTTCTGATCAATTTTGCTTGAATAAAAATGCAGCCTGGTATTAAAGCAGCTGGACAGTAAAAATGCCCATTTTACATTGATTTAAAAAACACCTGAATAATGGTGCATTTCTGCCACCCACTGGACTGGAGTATGAAGCACTAGATGGCACACAAATATGTATGGATCAATGGCGAAAGTTTGCAGTTTTCCACTGAAATCTGCGTGGACAATTCTAAAATGTAAATAATTATTATAGGCTTACTTTTGTGATTCAGGATAAGGCAAAATCACAGTTTGGAAGATGTACTCACTCATTTAAAGGAATAGTTCACCCAGAAATGTACTGAACTTTCTTCTTCGGAAACGCATTTGGAGAAATTAAGCATTACATCACTTGTTCACCAATGGATCCTCTGCAGTGAATGGGTACCGCCAGAATGAGAGTACAAAACCGCTGATAAAAACATCAAAAAAAGTAGTAATAATAAGTAAATCCATCACAATAATAATAAGTAATCCACTCCAGTCCATCAGTTAACATCCTGTGAAGTGAAAAGCTGTGTGTCTGTAACAAACTCTTATTAATCATTATTTCCAGCTAATTTTGACCCAAAAAACAATTACATGGTATAGCTTTAAATTCTGGGTTGTTTGTCAAAATTAAAGGGATAGCTCACCCAAAAATCAATAATTACTCACTCTCATGTCGTTTCAAACCCGTAAAGTCTGGTACACACCAAGCTAACGCTGATGAACTAGTGGTGATGAAAGCAGACTGCGGGGTCGGTTCACGTCGGCAGCGTCTGGGTCAAAAGTTGCCCTGACCACACCAAGTCGATGCCCAACACCCAACGGCCAAGTAGCATGTCCGTTGTGCACTTTTCTCGTGCACTGGTTTGCCAGCTGAACAGCCAATCAGAATGATCAGATGGCCCGACTGACCGACCAGCTCCGATGTCGAATCGGTTGGAAAAAAAAAAAAAAAGCAGATGAGTACCAACTTCAGCCGACGGCGCGGAGCACACTGACAAAACTTAGTTGGCCGACGAACAAAAACTGCCCGACCGTCGGCTTCATTCATCGAAGACAAATTAAGATATTTTTGGTGAAATCTGAGAGCTTTCTGACACGTTAAACTGACACGTTTAAGGCCCAGAAAGGTAGTAAGGACATCATTAAAATAGTCCATGTGACATCAGTTGATAACCCCTGATATCACATGGACTATTTTAACGATGTCCTTACTACCTTTCTGGGCCTTGCCATTTGCATTGCTGTCTATGCATGGAAAGAAAGCTCTCAGATTTCATCAAAATATCTTAATTTGTGTTCTGAAGATGAACGAATGGAATGACATGAGGGTGAGTAATTAATGACAGAATTTTCATTTTTGGGGTGAACTACCCCATGAATAATTTGGGCATTTCCAACAAGGCCCTTTGCGCAGTTGCTTAAGTGAGTCATTATGTGCTGCCATTGTATTAAATTCACCCAACCAGGTGTTCATTAAATGATCTCCTTTTGTTTCTCACAGAACAAAGTCAAACAGGTTTGAAATTGTTTAAATGAGGACAGAATTTTCTGTTTCGAGTGTACTATTGCTTTAAATAACGTGATTTGCATTAGGATGACATCATTTGTAAAGCTGACGGTGCACTTCAGTATGACAAAATGTCTCTGTGTGTGTGCGCGCGTTGCTGTCAGCTTGAATTGAATGTGTCCTGACTCAGTTTGTTAATGACTTATATATAATGCACAGACCGACTGGCTCCGGCTAATACATCTGAGCCTTTCCAGTAAAACATCTCATTCACTCAACAATGTCACAAATACAAGAGCACTGCAGTGAAGAGCTCTCACACTGATTAGTCACACACACACACACACACACACACACACACACACACACACACACACACACACACACACACACACACACACACACACACACACACACACACACACACACACACACACACACACACACACACACAGCAGTGACGTTCACACCACCTGATTTCGGCACTTCCTTATAGATAAGGCAGAAATGAGTCCTTGTGGATGGAGGGAAATAGCAATTCCTCAGTGCTCGCTTATTTCCATAATCCATTTCCCTAATGGAGAGTTTGATAGATATAAACAGAGGTTTCTTTTATTGATTTTGCTCTCACGTTACAGTGAGCTTTGTGCATTTGTTAACCGTTATGACTCTTCTAATGCATGCGCCTTTATGAAATGATATTACAGTATTCCTCTGCTCTTTGTGCTGAGGTCGTTTTATGTTCTAGACCTGCACGAGTCTATGAAATGAATAAATATATGGAGGGAAGATGCTCTGTGAGTCATGTGTTTCAAGAAGTTATTAGAAAGTACTCATTGTGGAATAGCTGTTGAGGTTTATTTGTTCATTGGTGTTCTGAAGGTTGCAGAGGGACAGGAGATCTGTGTGATTGAAGCCATGAAGATGCAGAACAGCATGACCGCAGCAAAGACAGCCAAGGTGAGATTACTCACACACATACATAAGTTGATACATAATCCTCCTCACTACTCTGTGCATCATAAATCGATTTGACATAAAGAACACACTCTTCCACACAGCTACATTACAATACCCAACACCACAAGAGCGAGAGTGAGAGAGACAGCGAGGGGCCGCGGTCCATTATCCACACTTGTATTTTGACCAGACCACTTAGCTATTGTAAAAAGTCTCTCTCCTTGTAAGACGACTCAAACCAGATTATGGTTTATGGTTCGTGGGATATTTTAATGTACTTCATGCCAGGGCTGTTATATAAAACTAAAACCATAAAAAACATTTTATCTAAAACATTTTTACATATTAATTTTTTTCAGCTAGTTGCAAAGACATTTCTTATTTTGACTTAAAGTGATTTATTTGATGTACTAATATAAGTAAAACTAATAATAAAAATAAATTAAAAAACTATACAGACATTAAAAAAAAACAATAAAAATGACAGAAATGACTAAAAATGCAAAATATAGAAATGTAATATTTCTCAATGTTTGTAAAATCACTAAAGCATTAACATAGGTTATATCCAAAAAGTCTTAAAATGATTAAAATCTAAATATAGTTTATAGAAAAAAGTATAAATAAATTAGTTTAAAATTACCTTAAGGGCCCCAAAAACTTCCCCTAATTGAAGAATTAGCCTTATGCATTTGTATAGGAAGGTCTGTCACAGATCAATGATATTTCTCATGTGATTTTAATTAAGTAGCGCTTTCTTTCTTAATATGGAAGCAAGCGTCAGTTTCTTGTAAAATTAATTTTTTCCATTGTTTCTCTGGAAAACTTCCTGTGTCCAGTGTGTTTGACTGACATTACTGACTTTTTCAGATGCAGAAATGTTGGACTTTCCTAATATAATGTGTGTTAATGTTCAGGTGAAGAGTGTGCACTGTAAAGCTGGAGATACAGTCGGAGAGGGAGATCTACTGGTGGAGCTGGAGTAGCAGAAGATCATCAGTCGCTGTGGATGAGCGATCAAAGACACTAGTAGAATAGATGGAACATTCCTCCATTTGTTCTGTTTCCCCTCGTGGTTTTACTCTCTTTTTTACATTATGACTATAATGTATCCATCTCCCTGGGATCTAGCTGGACTCCAGTGAAGGAAATGTTAAACCACTTACACTCTCTCGTGCCTTGGCCCTCCGTTGGAGGTGTTTTCATTTCACATTGAACAAACCACAATTTGACAGCAGCAGCAGTCAATGAAAGCTGTTGACACTCCTTCCCTGTCTCTTTCTCTACTCTGTGTAGATTTAGCATTGTTTAGAGGAAGTGCTGTGAATGTTTTGCATTGCTGCAGCTCCTTTTTAATTATAAGGTTATATTATGCAATGATTTTTCTGCTCCATGATTATTCAAATATAATATAGGCCTATTCACTCTTCATCCAAAATCAGCAATCCCACACTCATCTGTTTGTTTCCATAGAACTTATACCCCATTTCTGTCATCAAATGCATTAAACTCAATCTGCGATTACTTCTGCACTTGGTCTGTAACACTTCATTTGCTTGGGCTTTAATTGTTCAGTCTTTTCCTCTCTTTCTAAAATTGTGAAATCCGGAGGAGCAGTTAACAGGAGGCAGATATGATTACTCAGAACCTAACAGACAGCTGTGGTCAGGCTTGGAGGAGGCACTTGTGCCGTTTCCTGTTTTTTAGCACTGAGACACTTGGATCCACTTTCTGTCTGTACTTGTTTTGAGAAAAAAAATAAAGTGTTGTAATAAAAATGGGATTAATGTAAACATTCCAAGTGCTCTTGATTTGCTTGAAGTCCTAGGCTTGGGAAGGAAACACATGAAATGCATTACTGAAATGAATGAATTGATTGAATGCTGTGTGGCAGCAGCTATTTCCAGAAGAGAAACAGACGCATAAACCAGTTTGATTTCTTTTTCTTTTTTTCTTTTTTTAATGTAGCAACCTTTTTCTCTCACAAATTTAACAAATGTAAACAAAATAAGTCAGTTGACCAAGAATTTGCCTCAAATTGGGCCACTTTTTTGTAGTTTGGAAAATGTTTGATTGCTGCAAGTTGTCTCCACTGTAACGTGGTTTCCTGTTATTGATGTACAAGACGGTCATAACCAGAGAGGATTGATTTCGCTAAAAAATGTACTGCCTGTGAGTGTAAACACAACAGTTTGCTGCTTCAATACCACATTTGGTTTGTTAGGAAACATATTTAGACTTGCTTATTCTCGCAAGTAACATTAATAATAGGACTTTATCTGAAAATACAACATGTAGTAATCGTAAAATTAGTGTGACGTTGCGTGTTTTCCATACAAACACGTTTGTTCTTCACTCTGAGCTGAGTTCAGCAGTGGCTGTCGGTGTAGAAACTGGATTGCATTGTTGAGGTTGTGCTTCAGAACGCTCACAGCTTTGACTGTGGTCTTGAGCTGACGATAAACTCATTACACACGCACACACACGCACTCAGAGACCCCACCCCACTGACCTTTGACCATTCTCAGTTGCTCATATTTGAAACATTATGGCCATGACCTTTCTTGTAGCCACTGTGAGAGAAACTGCTTCCTTGTTTTATTCAATACTGTAAAAAATAGAAAAACAAACGCCTTAAACCCGAACAGCACTGCACTGGGTCTTCAGGTAACACTGTTTAATTCTCCTCAGTGAATCCTTTCTTGTAAATACGTCGCATGCAGAGATTCAACGGTAAACTAGGCCTCATGGAAGGCCTCACACTGTAGTGACTCTCATGACCAGTTCGCGGTTGCTGTTGCTGTTGCTGGTCTGTCCGCGTGGCTCCTGGGGCCTCAGGTGGTGGCTGAGGAGATGAAGGATGTTGTAAGCACAGTGGTGGTCTGGCAGCGAGGGCTGCCCATTGCTGGGCTCAGACGAGTCCTGTGGCTCTGTCGTGGCACTTGCTGCCAACGGGATGGAGTTTGTGGTGGGGGTTACTGTGCCCGCCGCGGCCGCCGCAGCTGCAGCCATGAGGGAGGATGTGGAGGTGGAGGCTTCACCTTCTGTGCCAGTCGGCCCCATCCGGTGCGTCAGCGGCAGAGAGAAGGTCCGGAATGCGGCACCGGTCTTCTGATGCTCCTCGTTGTCTTTGACCTTGTCGTAGTTTAAGACTTTCCACTGCTGATTGACAGCCTGCCAGCGGTTAAAGATGCGAAATACGGAGGGACCTTCGTGGACAATCAGAGCTAAAAGAGAAGGAAAGATGGATTTTCTAAGTGAGGGATAATGTACAGTCAGGCAGTTACTTCCATTTGCTGAAAGACTTCTTAATGGGTACTTGAAGGAAATAAATACTTTTATTCAGCAAGGGTGCATTTGATCAGAAGTGACAGTAAAGACATTCGAATAAATGCTGTTCATTGAACTTTCTATTTCTGCTAAAAAAAAAAAAGTGCAACAGTTTCCACAAAAATACGAAGCAGCACTGTTTCCAACATTGATAATTAGAAGAAATGTTGTTTTTTTGTGCAGCAAGTCAGCATATTAGAATTATTTCTGAAGGACCATATGAGTAAAAGCTAATAAAAATTCAGCTTTGCATCACAGGAATGAATTACATTTTACATGCGGTATACTCGCATAGAAAAAAGTTATTTTAAATTGTGATAATGTTTCACAATTACTGTATTTTTGATCAAACAAATGCAGCCTTGGTGAACAGAAGAAACTTTTTCAAAAACATTAAAATAATCTTATTAAACTCACAGTTTGGACCGTCTTTAAATTATATGCTTAAATCATTGCAGTGTACAAACAATCACCAGCAGTTGAGTTATGTTTCTTTAAAATTAAGAGTCCATGATGGGCTGGTTTCAGATGTCTGGATAACTGGAAATACCACATTATTTAATGGGAAGATTGACCTATCAGAATCACACATTCCACAGAGCCGTGCAATAACTAGTAGCTAGTTACTCTAATACTAAAACACATGAGCTTCACAGATAAAACTTACATGGAGTTACATACATGGAGTTCTACTTTATTCTCTTTAAAAACCCTGAAAGTGAATACTTGTAGTTTTACTCAATTACATTTCCCACGCTAAATGATTATACTCTTTACTCCTCACAATTAATTTAGCTTTCCAAAGTGCATATTTCACAGGTCATCTTGACATTTTACAAGCCAACTGAATTAACATTTAGGTAATACTTAAGCACATGCTTATTTAAAATAACTACTTCAGCAAACAGTGTACCGTTTTTTTCTGAATTTAATTAGTTTTGGCATTTCATAACCTCTTGAATCCAGTGTAATTACACTATTAGCAAACAGGGCGTGTCTTGAGGCTACAAGGTTAATACAGACATTCTCCCCATTTACTTCAGCATTTTAATTGCAACATTTAAAATCTCAGTGACCTCACGGATCATTAAAATTTGCAGTGCACAGTGAAGAACAGGTGTTTTGGAAAGCGTTAAGGTGTTATCAGTGTGATTTCTTTGTACTTTTACACCTCCGGCTTGGTTTAACTCGCACCATTGTATTTGTTTCTTCAGAGGTCCAAATAGAAAGACAACAGCGATCTACATTAATATTTTATGTGATACTGGGTTCCCCTCTGAATGTCTGCAAGAACTCTACACTTCTTTTTTTACACATTCACCAGACTATTTTTTTCCCCCTCTTTCGATTTTCACTCTCTGAGCTCTGATGACAGTGAAGCTCCCTTTTTTGTTTTTTTACAAACCAGCTCTCTGCGAATGTTAGATTACGAAGGCTTGTTTCTAGTGGAGTTGAAAGCGATCTCGGATGGCTGTGAAAGGCTAGTGCCCTCCCCAGAGCCCTGAGGTTCTCCTTTCTCTCTCTAGCTGCTCCAGAATCAATGAGACAGACCACTAACCGACGTTATCACTGTACACTGCAGACCACTAAAACAAGCAGTGTGTGAGAAGGTAATAATAACCCACGGTTTTCAATCGACTTTTCTACAACAGCAAAAGGCAAAACCCTAGCATTGAGATAACTATGCATGCAGTGAATTTGTGTCAACGTTCATATCACATCACTTACATTCGTTTGGTTAAATTTGGGGAAAAGTGCTAATCCTGGAGTTGATGCTGTAGTGGTTACTATTATTAGCTTTATTGGAACAGATATCTGAAGTTTCAGTAGAAAGGATAGAATTAATAAATCCACAGTGGCATTTATATGCAGCAAATGTGTACAAGTTGAAATTAGGTTGTGGAGGAGTTTATTAGCGTTTCAGCATCATGAAGATTCTTATTGCTGCTGCAACCTGATTTTCCAGACTCTCTCTTTCTCTCAGTCACGCTTCCCCAG
The DNA here is from genome assembly GCA_036784905.1 of Acrossocheilus fasciatus. Classification (NCBI taxonomy): domain Eukaryota; kingdom Metazoa; phylum Chordata; class Actinopteri; order Cypriniformes; family Cyprinidae; genus Acrossocheilus; species Acrossocheilus fasciatus. Next base: position 22,116,415 of record CM071938.1, read on the forward strand.
TTGGACCGCACATCCTCTCATTACAAGAAGAGAATGTGAGACGTGTATTGATTTAACACACACACACACGCACACATTTTCCTTGAGCGGAGAGGATAGCTGAAGGAAATTCTCAGGGCAAAGCTTGAATTTTTTATCAGCAGTTTATTCTGCTGTAGTGTGGGATTTTTTTGGCTCCCAACCAGTCCCACAGTGGATGGGAACAGGACTCGGCTGTGAAAAGCCACTTTGCCACCTGTCTCTTCTCTTAGCTTCACTCTCAATTTTGTTCTCGCTCTCCTTCCTTTTTTGTCCCCATAGGTTTTTTTTTCTTTCAGATAAATCTATGTTATGGCAGATGATTTTAAACCAATAACAATAATTAGGCACAAAATTCTGTTATATTTCAATATTAAACCGAAAGCTGTATGAGCAAGATCTCATCCCACCTAAGCAATATTGAAACAAACCACTATTGGTGATAAATGATAAATTGCAAATTTGTAATGAAACGCCTTTAAACGCTTTATTATTAATTAATTTATTTATTTATTGCATTCAAGCCCATAGCCAGCTATGAATTTTTCATGTTCAAAAATAAAATTAGTTCTCTGAATGACTAATTTGCTGTTTAAAACTCCTCTTATGAATGCCTGCATGTGGGTCATTCCACAAAATTGGTGTCTTTTCCACTTGGAAAAATTGAAAAATAAAATAATCTTAATCAATTTTTAAATATCCATGAAATGAAGACACCTTAAATGACAAGAAATTGTATTGTGCCATCTGAGGCTATGTAATTTATTATTTTATGACTATTTTTCTACCTCATGTTTTGGTATTTTTGTCAACCCTGTTACCGACACAAGCGCCACTAGGTACTATAGTTTAATTAGAACTCATATGCTACTGAATGATATAGGTATTAGCTCAATAATATACCGAGGGTGACCTTTAAAATGTTTGAATTTTACACAGACAATCTTTAAAAACAGGGTCAAATCTAATCCGTCATTCCTGTTACCCACGTCAAAACCTGTTACTCTAAAAAGTAACAGGTTTGACAATTTCAAACAAATTTGTTAATTGCTAGCTAATAGTCAAGTTCACAAAAGCACATAATGTACACTTTGAAAGGATTTTACTTGTAGATATAGATTTTAAAATTGGTAACAGGATTGACACTGCATGATGGCCCTCCCTCAGTCAAGCCTCATAAATCATCAAAAATAGAACATTATAGAGGAGTGAGAGAAACATGCTTATTTTTTGGAAGTGTTGGAATCCTGGTTGAGAGATGATAAACTCCTAGAAATGATGTCACTTGAATGTACATTATTTTACAAGGTTTTTTTTGACGAGGGTAACAGGGCTGACATGAAATCAGGGGACACCAATAAAATGATTTATATTTTATAGAAAAAATGCATACTTATTTAGAACAATGTGCAAATGTGATTTTTATATCATTTTGCCTTAATTTTGCAAATTAAAAGTCCTGCTGAAAAAGAAAAATCATAGTGAGGGACAGGCCAAAAACCTTACCCTTACCAGCATAAATGCTATTTAAATTATTTAAAATAATATTTCATTAACTTTTTTTTTAATGTAAAATAGATGAAAGCATAACATAGTATTCTATGTTTTTAAACTGTACATGTATTTGTTGTTATATTAAATTTATGTTTGCTATTTCTTAGGGATGCAAAAGGCACCGATTTTGTGGAATGACCCATGTATAATTCAGTTTAGACAGTTTGCAAGAATGTTTAGTGTCCGTGGTATGAAAATGATCGCTGGGAGACACTGGCAGAGCGAATGAGTCTTTAGAGACTTGTGAGTGAGGGCGTGGGTGCAGTTGCCAGATCCAGCTATTATAAGTGTTTTCCACTTAAAGGAATAACCCACTTCCAAATTGAAAATTTCCTGATAATTTACTCACCCCCATGTCATTCAAGATGTTCATGTCTTTCTTTGTTCAGTCGCAAGGAAATTAAGTTTTTGTAGGAAAACATTCTGGGATTTTTCTCCATATAATGGACTTTAGTGGTGCTCAACAGATTAAGGTTAAAAATGCACTTTCAGTGCAGCTTCAAAGGGCTCTAAACAATCCCAGCCGAGGAATAAGGGTCTTATCTAGTGAAATGATCAGATATTTTCTAAAAACATTTACAATTTATATACTTTTTAACCTCAAATGCTCATCTTGTCTGGCTGTGCGATGTACATGCGTACTCTGTGCACTCCGGTTTGAAAGGGTAGGTCAAAAACTCCCATCTCATTTTCTCCTCCAACTTCAAAATTGTCCTACTTCCGGCCCAGTGTTTGCAAAGTGAACGTGCAAAGAAGGTCAAATGCCCTATACAAAAAAAGGTAAATGAGAGATGTAGGACAATTTCGTGCACCGAGTACGCATGCACATCGCAGAGCTAGACAAGATGAGCATTTGAGGTTAAAAAGTATATAATTTTTTTTTTTTTTAAATAACCGATCGTTTCGCTAGACGTTTAGAGCCCTTTGAAGCTGCACTGAAACTGCATTTTTAACCTTAATCCGTTGAGCACCATTTGAAGTCCACTATATGGAGAGAAATATTGGTATGTTTTCCTCAAAAAACTTAATTTTTTTGCGACTGAAAAAAGAAAGACAGACATGAATATCTTGGATAACGTGGGGGTGAGTAAATTATCAGGAAATTTTTATTCTGGAAGTGGAGTAATCCTTTAATTTGACACTTTAGAAAGTTAACAAAGTGGTAAGTTGCAGTTTAGGGTCAGCGATATCTTTATCATATCTTATTTGCAAAAGATTTGACAATTTCAGGGGTTTTTTTTCAGTTTTTATTTGTTTTCATAGCAATATCTGGCAACACTGCATCGCAGGCACTTAAACTGACAGTAATCAAAAAAGCCCATGAACATATTATTACTAGCAGGCTAGCACATTCGGTAAGGGAAACACCAAAAATATCATGATATTACCTATCAGAAACGTTATCAACGCTGCCAAAAACAGTAGCATTTAACACTAGTACACAGATCTGTAGAACAAGTAGGTTACAGAATGAAATAAAATAGCCTACTCAAACACTAGCCATGAATAAGTCTATGCGGTGTCATTCAGTATAGTTACATTTTCAAAAACATTCATTAGAGCGCTAGACAAAGTTATCTTTAAAGCAATGATTATTAATGAAAACTATAACAGTACAGTATATGTGACGAGTTCAGATGCAAAAGCCTCTAAATGCCATATGAAATTTTCTTCTAAAAGGACCATTTTTATCAGGCTCCTATATTTATGTTCAGTTATTTCACTTTAATTGCATAGAAATACACCTATACATTAGCCTGACTACATCAGACTTCGTACTTCCGCTCAATTTCATTTTGCTTCTGTACTCTACGAAGCAAAGCGAAGCAGCCGAGTTTGGTATTACCAGGCTACCTATACATTGCCATTGGAGTAAAATTACTGAACCTACACAAAGGAGCCTGATAAAAATGCTCATTTTAGATGAAAATTTCAGATGGCACTTAGAGGCTTTTGCATCTAAACTCTTCATGTATTGTTGCATGATTAATAAACAACTGATAAAATTATCCACCCCTAACATATAGTAAATTATTAACAAATGTTGATGCAATAAATATGGTATAATTTAAGAGTGTTCATCCCTCCAAATCAGAGAAAACATCTTTCACAAACATCTACATCTGTCTTTTCTAAAGTTGTATTTGTAGAGGTTATCATAGCACAATTCTTAACCCCACCCCAGACCTCATTAATTTTCAAACCCTGGCTACGCCCATCATTGCATTGACACAAGAAGTGACAGATGTGGAGATCTAACTGTTGTTAGTGAACCCTATTAATATACCACTTTGGATAAAAAAAGCTAAACTATCTTAGATGATAACACTCTCCTTACAAAACTTAAAAACTATAGCAATATTCACAATGTTGTTGAAACGTATGTTGGCAGCAAATTTATTGAATCCATGCATTCTAGAAAAATATAAAAGAGGATGGATGGATGGATGGATAGATAACACTTTAATCTTTGTTGTAGCTTGTATTTTTATGTATTTATTGTATTTTTATGAGGAATTTTTAAACTTTGTACTGCGGCACTTCTCTTGGTACTGCCAGCTTAAGATGTATTATTTATGTTATAATATTATTTATGTTATATTGTATTACTTATTTGTAACCCCAGACACAATCTGTGGACTTTTTCCCAATGATTTTTGATGGAAATATACAGATTTTAAACTTGGTAAAAACACTTAAAAAGAGATGATAGTTCAGTTTATTGGAAACTAAAATCATCAGCAATTTTCCAAAATACTGTATAAACACACTTTGAATAAAAGTATACATTGATACAAAAGCATACCTTGTGATACATTGCTCATAATATTTTTAGAGGACCTGATGCCCCCTTTCTGTTGGGAGGGGAAATAATAAAAGGCTAATGCTATTCCCAGTGATAGTGTTTTCAATGAAACGATCGCCTTTAGGCATCATCTCCATTCTCTCCACCTAATCAGACAGAATGGACTCTTGTTTCCTCTCCCTCCCAGTCTGGCTGCTTATTGAGACAGAGCGATACATCACAGTGAGAAACTCTTGAGGAGCTCTGCCATTGATCTACAGAACATGCACGCATAAACGGATGACACACTAAAACAATCCCGACATCACTATTGTTCAGCTCCGTCCCATTCACCCTCTCTCTTTTTTCTTGCAGTAACGATTACCCAAGATAGCACTGCTCTGAGAAAACCTCATTATTCCCTCTGAGCCACTAGAGAGACGAAACAGCCATTCCACTTCAGGTTCTACAGCTTTGTGATGCCCATTTATACTGCAGGCACTAGGCGGCAGATATTTTACATTGCAGCTGTCATTTGTGGATGGCTGCAGTTGTTGACACTTTTGCTGTAATTTCCATTTAACATTATGTCCGATCTGTCTAAACCTCGTACATCACACTGAGGTTTTAGTGCCAAGTGCTTTGTCCAATACCTGTGCATTTATTCAGATGGTTACATTCACACAGCAGCAGGATACAGTTGCTATTGACGAGTATAGTTTTTCATATGCATTTTTGCTTTGAGACAGACTTACGATGCAGTCACATTAGCAAAGTTTCAGCAAGGTTTTGCAAGTAAAAAGGTCCATTTTCTATTGTCAACAGATTTTTGAACCAAGCGGTTTTATTTTGGTCACTGCAGCAAATTTGATAGACCAAATAAGCCCGATGCTAAATCTGCATGTGGATCTTTAGCTTATGCAAAATTCCAGGTTGCACTGATTCCTATTGAAATGACTGGATTTTGTTGACAAAAGATGCATGAATAGTGGTAAATGTGACCACCTTTAATCGATTCACATACGTGGGGGCTTTTTTTTAAATGTTGGTTCAGTTCAACTCAATAGCAGTGTGAAGTTCATCAATCTGCAATTAGTTCAGTTCAACTATAGACAGTTTCAACGGCAACACCATAAACAAACGTTACTGCGCATGCGCGCTTTTGTGGCCCTAACTTAACTTCTGGTAGACATCCAAATACTATCAGTAACAACAGCTAAGTCCCTTTAGAGTAGATTATGTTTTGATAACATGCAAAATATGTTTGCTGCGTAAATCAGACGGACTGAGATGCAGCGATAACTACTTGGACGGACTTATTAAAAATGCAAATTCATTCTCTGCCAACAGGAGGCGCTTTAAAGCAGGTTTCCCCGGAAACGGCGGTTGGGCTGTACATTACACAAAGCAGCGCTGAGCTTACAAACGCTGCTTTATCAGGCATATAACATGCAAGATTAAATGAAAATGACATCGAACATTTTCTAAAGACCGTGTTCCTTCAGACATACAGTGATATAAAAACACCTGCGCCTCGTTTTGATTTTTAAACGTGCATTACGTGCTCATGTTTATTCAACGAAGCCTTTTGGAAAATCGGTCAGTTTTGATATCGTGGCGGGTCGCCACAAATAAATAAATGTATGTGAAACACATCCCACAGCACAACAACCTGAGCCCAACTTCATTACTCATCACTTTAACTTTAACTGTGTTTGTAGCCGGCGCCACTAACAAGACCGATAAACAAACACAGACCGGAAGTTAACTTCGGTCCAGGCGTGTGCGCCCGATGAAACCGTCTATAAGCATTTCTGTAAGGCAGCAATCTAATTATTCTGTTCAAGTCAGTTCATTGTTGATTCAGTTCAATATCAGTGGTTCAAGTGTAATTTTCTGAAGCTACGAGAATGCTCTAAGAAAACAAAAATTACTTTTTTTTTTCAACAATTTTTTCTCTTCTGTGTCAGTCTTTGACACACATTCACAACAGTCCAGTGAGGCATGCTTGTGTATTCTTCTGCTTGTAAACAAGTTGCAGAGCATCTAGTTTTTACGTCAGAGTGCCGACTCCTGCGTTAGCAGCACCACACGCATGTGTTGTACCACTGATATCACATGGACTGTTTTAATGATGTCCTTACTACCTTTCTGGGCCTTGTACATGTCAGTTGCGCTGCTATCTATGCAGGGTCGGAAAGCTCTTGGATTTAATAAAATATATCTTAATTTATGCTCCGAAGATGAACGAAGGTCTTACGGGTTTAGAATGACATGAGGGTGAGTAATTAATGACAGAATTTTCATTTTTGGTTGAACTAAGCATTTAAGCACAATAAGCATCCTTGTTGATAAAACTGTGCAAAAGCCCCAGCTGGAAGTGAATCGCTGAATGACATATAATTTTGTCAAATTTTGCGTGCATGTTTGGAACATTTGCACTACATTCACAGCAGATAGACACAAGGGCTGTTTGGTGTTGACCCTTTGCAAACAAAACCCAAAGGCTCAAAAACCTAAAGCACAAAAGGGAGTCAAGTAACACTATTTATTTTGACACAAACAAACCGTGGTTCTGATCCAAAAATACAGTGTGAACAGAACTGATTTTGACCGAAGTCTGGTTTGGACCAAGCATTCGACCCAAGTGTGAAGGCAAGTGTGTGACTATCAAATGATCCCATTCATACACAGCTTACATAAGCAATTTCAAAGTGTGAATGTTCTGAATGTATACGAATGAATAGCTAATATTGAGGGCCTTTTCTGTTCTTGCAACAGCTGTAAATATCAAAAACAGTGACTTCCATAACGTTGGAAAGTCTCATTACAGTTAACATGACATTATTTGATACAAAGCTCAACAGAGACACAAATTCATCCATTATCCGACAGTGGCGTCGAATTCTTGAGTGTAGAGCAAAGCATTCAGGAGGGACCCAGGCCACAAAACTGATAAAGGCTCCGATGGAAGACAGTTACTGGAATAACTCATACCCCACAGGAATATGTGAAATACACACGTCAAGTGTGTCAGCAGTGTAGACTGGTTATACAGTAGCTCTGTATGATGTGAAAATTAGTTTTACAGTGTGATTCCATTTACCCAGCACAGTTTAACCAAAATATTGCATTCAGGTGTGAGCAAAGAAAATGTAAAGTCCATTTGCCTATACAACAAATGTGTTACTCTCGTTCATAACTTAACATGCTTAGCACTCTAAAATGTGACTGACTGCATTATTCTGCTGCTTTGTGATTAGTTCCCTGGCATTGACATACAAAAACCTGCAGAATAATTGCAGTAAATTGGTGTTTTGAGTTATCAGAGAGACAGAGCTATATGTTTGGACAAAAGAGAACAGAAAAAGAACAAAGTGGATGGAACTTGAGAGTTTTTGGCTGCATATCCAAAATAAACTGGATAAAACACATTTACTCTAATGGTGAAATCCACTTATTTCAATAGGAATTTATGCAATTAAAAATTTCACTCACAATTGACAATGTTTGTATGTAAATAAAAGCTTAAAAAAATAAATCTGTTCATCATAAAGTGATCATATCTCTTCAGAAGGCTTGAATTAAACAGCTTGATTCTTATGAATTACTTTTACAATGTTTTTATGTAGTTTTTGAAGCTTTCAATGGATGGACAAAAATATTAAAATATAGTATATTTATAAAATATCTTCATTTGTGTTCCAAAGATGAAGAAAAGTCTAATTGGTTTGGAATGCCATGGTGAGAAAATGATGACAGACTTTTCATTTTTGAGTGAACTAACCCACAATTAACTTTCTGTTTTTCTCCCACACAGTTTTTTATCTTTGTTGTTCTCTAATACTTTAGGAAAAGCATTAGTGAACTGTTTTTTGATAAGTGATGCTCTAGTTTTTGCTGCGGCATTCAACCCCCCCCCCCCCCCCCCCTTCTACAGCAATGCAACTCTAAGCTGTTCAGCTGATGCTTAATTGAAACACAATTTTATCATTTAATTAGGAGCACATTTCCTCTGAGAGACAAAAAGACAGATACAATGTGTGTGCGTGTGTTATTTACTGCCTCAATTGTATCCAGATCGTGAGGGAGCAGTGTGCGTTTTCTCATATAGCGATCATCACTCCTTAAGCTGGCCTGATTAGACTCTCTCTCATCGTCTCGCCTTTCCTCAAGAGATCAAACTCAGCATATCCTTGCCTGTAATACTTTGGACCAGTAATGTATTACATACCACAGAAAGTCCTAAATATTTAGTCTGTCCACTCCAAATTACATATCATTACATCTCTCTCAGAAATGTTTGAACTGCAAACAAAGTGAATTTCAATCAAAAGTGCATCCTATTCCCTCTGAAGGGCAAAGCACTTAAAATGAGGGGCCATTACTAGCAAAAGTATCAACCTTCATTTTAAATGGAAATATTAATGTAGCTGCAAAATCACTTTCAGCTATTAAGATTGTTGTGGAAAATACATCTTTGCATCAAATTTGGGCTGTGTGCAACTCTAATTCTTCTGATAGTCTATGGGCGCATGAGAATAATTGAGCATTCTAAAATCCATGGTAAAATCATGTAAATGGCAGACAAACTAAATATTTCCTCAAAGGTGTGATCGTCTGTAAACTGTAATAGTCTTCTCAAGAGCCCTTTGTGAAATAATTCACTTGAAGGTTTGTTCCAAATGAGAGTGAGCAAGTAATGAAAGTACCATTTAGAGCAGAGCGCAACAGTAGGGTACTGGAAGTAAAAAATCCATTAATTTTCTCAATAGAGAAATAGATTTTTCTACATGAAGCTTTCAAGACAGGCTGACTATTAATAAATGATATATGCTTCTGTTAAGCCCTAACTCATAAGTTTTGTTTTGTTTTACTTTAATAATAAAAACTAAAAATCCAGGTAAAGCACTACATTGCTAATAAATCCTAAAGAAAGAATTCAGCCAATCAGAGAACCCCAACAAACAAATCAGATGCTGTTTAATATTTTTTGTGGAAGCTGTGATACTTTTTTAAAAAAAAAAATCAGTATTCTTTGATGAACAGAAATTTCAAAAGATATAGATGTCTGTCACCTTTGATCAAATTGATGCATCTTTGCTAAATAAAAGTATTGATTTCTTTTAAAAATATGACGTTATGTATCGTACATATTTATTTAATTACATTTATTTATATCATATCTATTTGATTTTTTTATATAACATTTCTGTTTTTACATTTTATTTTTGTGTGCTTATCTATTTTTATTATTATTATTTTACAAAATGCTAACTAGATACTGTTCGCTGAATTAACCAATGTGATAAATTCATGTGACTAGGGTGTTACAGATGTAAAAAATTTAATAAACTACTAAATAGTATATAAATAATAGCAGTAAACAGTACCCTGCGGTATTTAGTAAGCTACCCAAATTTAAGTTAGCATTGCTAGTGTTGTTTCTAGGCTTTATATTCTGTCATTAAATATCAGATGGTTTTAAAATTGCATACATTTTATGGATTTGTATATATTCATGTTGTGACAGCCAGTGTATTGTGGCCAATTTGAATCGGAAGTGGCTTTGAATCACATCTATTCAGGTGTCAATTTCAAGTTCTGTCTTTCAGTCTTTCCCTTGCTAGGTATTTTATTCAGTTGATACTGTACATAAAAAAAGCTTGATATTAAGTGAAATGCAGCAATTACTCATGGCTCCCTTTGGCTTGCCTGAAAAATACAATCCTCTCAGTTCTGCTTATACATTTCTCTGTGTTTTAAAAGGAAAGTGGGCTTGTAATTCAACATGCCTTATTCAAATTCTGGTTCCAACATATGTCGGTTGCCAGGGATGCCACCATGTACTTAAAGGTTTTTTTTTCTCCCTTCAGACATTGTCTGACACTCTCAGACTGGTAAACAAGCAAACATAAAAAAACACAGCGCTGGTTTTGCTGAGCCAGGTGGCTGCAGTTATTGAGAATCTAATGACCTACCGATGCACACCAGGTCCATGAAGCCGTACATGGCGTAACAGATCTGGAAGAGCAGGTCCTGCCGTTGCCACTTGGCCGATGGGCTGAGGGAGGACCAGACCAGCCAGGAGATACTGGCTATCAGGAACAGGGAACCCAGAACAGCTGCAGCTATCTGTACTTTCTCTATCACTGTCAGAGAGATGGCCTGCCACTGGAGATACAAAAAATGTGAAGTAATAGATAATACAGTATCAGTACTACATTTCAGCGCACATGAAAAACAAGAAGACACTGCAAAATATTTATAAATAAAAAAAGTGATATAAGTGACTAATCAGTCAGAATTACAGAGAATGATACTATGAACAGCTACACTCCGACTCCAAAAAAAAAGAAGTTTATTGAGCAGCAAATCAGTACATTAGATTGATTTCTAAAGAATCATGTGACACTGAAAACTGGAGTAATGATGCTGACAATTCAGCTTTGCATCACAGGAATAAGTTACATTTTACAATATATTACAATAGAAAACTGTTTTTTATACCTTTGATCAAATAAATGCAGTCTTGGTGAGCAGAAAAGACTTCTTTCAAAACCAATAAAATCTTATCAACCCCAAACCTTTAAACAGCATTGATTGATTGATTGATTAATTATTAGCACTATGATTAATTAAGTACATAAAAATAACAGTATTCAAAACACTGTTCTTGCCTTACCCAAATTCACTACAGTCTTACAAAAATTATTTATATTTTGAGCAATGGGGCTGTTTGTATACTTCATGTTTACATCATGTCCATTTATGTTAATTTAAATTATTATAATCAAAAAATGGTCTGGCTGGCTACTTGCTCACAATACATATTTTTCATATATATGGCATGTAGACATTCTTCTAGCTGTCATTGGATCTTGGTATAGAATGACAGATCTAATCATAGGCAAATCAACCAAACAAAAGCACAACTAAACAGCTCTGTGAGTAATTTGTAATTTTGTTTCAACCACAGTTGGCAATATAGTGGTGCATCTGTGGTGCACCTTTAAAATAACTAAAACAAAACAAACAAAAAAATAGCTTATTTATCATCTGAAAGTCAGATCAAAAGAAAATAAAAAAAAGACAGAAAGTAAAATCAGTGAGAGAAGCTTTGAACCCAGAGAAGCATATAAACTACTTGAGCTAACACAGTATGAAAGGAATAAGATGAACACACCGCTACTGCTCTCTCAGTATTGTGGTGGTACAATGGTACAGCGATCAGATGGCTAGATCATGGTGCTGAATGACTACCATATTCATCTCTCATACATGGTAACCCAAGATGCACTACATGGCCAAAGTTTGTGAACATCGCTTTCTGATTCAGTCAAGCGTACAGTCATGTAATATCCAAAAAAAATGGGAGATACTATTTTTTCCCAACATAACAGTGCTCTCTGCACAAAGCAGGATCCATGAGGAAATGATTTACTGACTCTAGTATAGAAGAACTTGGCTGGACTTCACAAAACGCCAACCTGAAATTCACTGAACACCTTTGGGATGACTGTGAGTCAGGCCCCATCGTACAAAATCAGTGTCTGACCTCACCGATGCTCTGGTGTCTGAACGAGAGCAATGTTCCCTGCAGCCGTGTTCCACCGTCTAGCCTTGCCAGAAGAATGGAAGAGAGGACTTATGGCTTATTAATGCCCCTGCTTTTGAAATGAACTGCATGGTTTTGCTCAACAAACACATGTGGGTGTCACGTTCAGGTGTTCACAAATTTTTGGCCATGCAGTGTACTTCAAAGATTACCAATGGTGGACAGTAGGGTGACCCCGAATAGTTGAAGATTCGATGCTTCGATAGGAAGAGCGTGATTTGACAACAAGTCTCACAGTCGAATATTCGCAGAGGTGTCATGATCATGACATTTTGGCTATATGAGGGTACTCAAATGTCACATAGTTCTATGATTTCACATAGAACTACTGGTTTTCTCCTAATAAGTTAATATACAGCCAATTAAGATAATAATTTAAATAAGAATCTGAAAAGAAAGTAGCTTTAAATGAATAATTTAACATGCATGAATAAATCCAACCACCCCTATAGATTTAAGTTTCACTTTCCATAATCCGTGACCGACAGAGGAGCATCTTGGTGGCAGGGATTTAAATCTTTAATAAGACTCAAATTGACACAGACAGAGTGAAAAAATGGATTTTTTCGATCCAAACATATGATTCACAAGTGATTTCAAAATATTTCAGCCGGTTTATATATATATTGTGTATTATTAATCTCGTATAAGAGGCAATTGGTTGAGTTGCGCTGCAGTAAAGCGCTTCATTGTTGTACTGCGGTGATGATCTCTTCAGTGCACAGCCCCAGCAGGACAAATAACAATGCAGAATATGGACTGTCATATACATAACATTATCATGAGAACACTATTATAATAAAAAGATGTGAATTTTTAGAGTTTAGTAGCCATGTTTCTGCACGTTGTTGCGTGAAGAACGCGTCCACAAAAGGAGTTCATTCAGAGCCGCGCAGACACGTTCATGCATTCGCGGCAATTTGTGCAGATAGCCTATATACCGTAATATTAACGTTATGTTGTATTAAAAAAACGAAGCGTATTCTATATGAGATAAATGATGGGTTAAATCCCATTGATTAAAAACCTGCTATCAAATGCTTAATTCTACTGGTCAACTTTTCAGCACGCGCAGCTCAAAACAGAAGCGCAGAACATTAATAACTACTGTCATATACATAACGTTATAATGAGAACACTATTGTAAAAAATTTTGTGAAATACGTTTAATGTTAAATATCTTTTACTCAAAACATAAAACATTATTTTTGTATCTGCAAGGCATCCATTACACATTTTCCCTGTGTGTTAATGTCAGTAATTATGACTGTTGAATGTCTGACTTGACTCTTGGTAATGTATTTGGCCCCCGTCCCCAAACATATGATTCGACTATCAGTCGACTATCGGCAAGATTCGAAAATTCTGACTCAACTATGGAAATCCTTAGTCGGGGACACCCCTAGTGGACAGAAATGAAACATGTAAACTGTTCCAATTTCTAATAGGGTTCAAAAATTTTTACTTTATATGACAATATATTTCATATATGTAAAGGATTTGAGACCTGCTCGGAACCTGATAACAATGTCTGATTGGGGAACAAATCATTCTTCAGAGGCAATTCTCAATTAACTGATTCATAAATTCAACGATCCGGGCTGATCAAGTCTCAAATCACAGAATTGGTCTTGTCTGACTCAAAATGAGCCAACCAGGAATAATATGATCCTCAGAGCTCAAGTGGTCAGACTTATAAAAATTCTTAATAATGTCAGACCAAGCTCTAACCTATTTAAACTCTATCCTATCTGTGTAACTGGTGGATTAGACCCCTCTCTCTTAGTAGGAGAATCAGGTATATGAAATAAAGCAATAAATAATAAGGAACTCATAGATTTGTGCTTTTACTTTTAAAACATACTTTTGCACTTTTTATACTAAGTCCACATAAGCCCAGCCAGAGTTACCTGTAGCGGGTTCTTGGTGCTGATGGCGATGACCTGGTATTTGTAGTAGCAGAGTTCACAGCTCCAGGATCCTCTCTCACTAATCCACTTAATAAGACAGGGCTCATGAGTGCAGCGAACAGAACCACTACAGCGACACGGGCTCAGCAGCTCTCCCTGCAAAACACAACACATGCTTACATTACCAGAAGCTAATCTTCCCCCAAAATAATCCCCAAACCACTGTACAGAAACACCCGGCTCAATGATAAATAAGATAAGATACAATATTACAATCTGAATAAATGTGAGCGTATGAATACTTGTTTCCTCCACGGGATTAAAACAAAAAGTTAATTGCGACTTTTAATGCAAAAATTTTGACCTTTTTTCTTGCAATTTTTTAAAAAAGGTCAAAATAGTGAGATATAAACTTCATTTTCATCTCACAGTTCCTTTTCTTCTCAAAATTGCATGCTTATATCTCATAATTCTGACTTCATGTGTTGCATTTCTGACTTTTTGTCTTTTTGTGAGAAAAAAGTTTGAATTGTAAGTTAAAATGTTGCAATTTTATGATTTACAATTTTAGATTCTATATCTTTAAGTCAGGATGAAATTAAAATTTTCTAAATGCTGATCTTTGATCTTGCGCATATGATTTGAGCATATGTTTCCTTTTAGTTTCTTTCTTTCTTGTTTTTTTTTGTTTGTTTTTGACCTCGTCATTTTTAATGGTGACGTATGCAGGACTCCAATCATTTCATTTTCTTAAACCCCGCCCCTGCAAGCTTGTGTTCATCTCAAAATCCAACCACCCGATGTACAGAACCAAATCCTCACCCTACATTTTTTTTTTTCTTTTTCAAAAATCCATCACACTTGGTCGTATATCACAGTACGAAGAAAAGATCTGTTGCTACTTGCATTTCATTACGACTTTGAGGTGTGGTCACATTTACAAAATAAAGTCTTTTTTAAAGGAAATCCACAACATTGGGAATTCAAAAAAAGTTCCCCTTGCAGATTTTGCTTGTGTTTAAGTTTGTCAATTCACTTGAGTTGGCCAACAGAAAGCTGCTTGGCTTGAAAGCAACTTCTGTGCAAGTTGTGTTTTATATATCTACACTACTGAAAAATTGACTCTCTTTAATCACTATTTAAAAATATATTTAAAATATTTATTAATTTAAGTTTTTTTTTTCAATTAATTTTATTTTACAAATATAATGAATTATAAATTCATAAATATTACATTTTTGAAGCATCTTACCAGCTGACATTTCACAACCTAAGCTAACCTTGCCTTGTCACAACACAAAAGGTCAAATTATCTGATATTTTCTGACAGGTTTTTCAAATTATAAGCAGTGAAGCAGTTCCAACATCTTCATTATTATGGGAGGACAGTGTTGTATCATCCTAACATTTTTGACATTATGCCCCCCAAAAATATCAAAATGAATTTTAATTGAGACCTCAAAAACATGCTCATCATAGAAGAGGTATATTCAAGCCATTTTATGTATGAATTGCATTATTAATGTATTTTTAAATAAATGAATAGATCCAGTCCAAAACATGAGCGTCACATCATTGACCCATCCATTAGTTGTACAAATTATTAATGAGGACCACTTAAGAGTTACTTGGGACAAGCCCCAGTGACCTTCACAAAAACTCTACCCACGGGACATTCATTTGGGAAAGATGGTTTAACAGTGTTGCATGTCTTGTTAAAAAAACTGTGTCCAGTTTGACTTCAATAGATAATAAAAACCCCAGAATCCTTTTTCAGCAGCAAAGGGACATAATTTAATTGATTACTGCTTTGCAGTTCATGTGAATCATGCATAAATCGAGACAACAAACCCACTGAAATCACACGTCTTACTGCAGGCTTAAACATTTCAAGTGGTGCATGTCAAAATATCTTCACAGAAGCCTCACAGCAGTATTTACGATGTTTCAAAACAGCACACGTTTCAAACGTGCCTCTAGTGAGATTTGTGTGGGTGACAAATAGTTGCCTAATCCAGCGTGTTTATTTTGAGCTCATTAAACCAGTGCGAAGTATATCTATACATCCGTCCGGTACTATTTACACAAGAGCGAACATTCCTCATAGCAAATTCCATTGCTTCGTAAATAGAAACCAGACACAATGATGGCATCTATCATTTGGCCTTACAAACACATACACCATAATGAGGGATGATCAGATAAAAGCATCTGTTTGGTCCCTGGCAACAGTGAGCTGGGACTTGCTCACTGACTGGAGCTGCGTCAAACTGATCCCTATGGCACTGATAGAAATTACCTTCCTGTGCTGATCAGATTCGCTGCACCGTCTTTTTTAGATTGCTTCAGTTTACTACCTAGATAAGGGGTACTGAATTTCCATCAGCATAAAGTATGAATTATTTACCCACAGCGTTCTCAGAAGGAGATATTTAGGGAGAGATCAGGATGGCAACTCAAATTCCCTTCAAGTTGCATGGTAAGAAAACGCAGATCACTACTTTGCCCTGGAGCTCTGAGAAGCGGCGCTAATCAGCATAGTTTCCAGCAGTCGGCTTGATGTCCCTCACTGAACTGACACATTCATTTAGCTCTACATGCGCAGAGTTATGTCCAACTCTTTACCATGACGCTCATTCAAAACTGCTGAAAACACAGTGCCGATCTGGCTCACATTCAAGCAGCTCCAGGTACAAACTGCTGCAGTTTACAGTTTTACTCTTATTGACATATCAAGACTAAGAGGGAAAGTAAATCTTAAACTTTTTTTTTTTTGTCTGTTCCTTACATAAGTGTGTTGTATGGTTTCTGAATGTAAAATAAGTGTAAAAGTTAAATAATTTTGTTTTGTTTTGTCTTGTGTTGGCTATGCCAATACAAAAATTTTGTCATAGACCTAATTTAGGATTTGAATGTATAGCTTTTCTAAGTGAGCATGGCACTAGTAATTGCAATGCTGGGTTCAACTTCCATATACAAATAAACTGATAAAATGTAACTTGAATTCACTGTAAGTGACTAAGGGCCAGTTTTACTTAACAGGGCAAATTAGCACGATAGCAAAATTCCAAAATAGTGCCGTTGGGCATGGAAATGTTTGCTGGCGATTTACTGATAACGTGCAAATTAAAGAACACAGACACAACATCTTATTTCCATAATGACCAACACAATCTTTCAAGCACTGTGCAAATTTGCATAAGGATATGTTCGGATTCGGATAATGTGTCCTTCTGGCATTCCAAATAAATTAATACTGTACGTGTGGAAAAAATTCTCTTCTACGGTACCTCCTCCTAGAAACATTTCAAGCGCAAAATAGTTTAAGACATGCTTTTTTGGACATTAAAGGTGCCATAGAATGGAAAACTGTATTTACCTTGGCATAGTTAAATAATAACAGTTCTGTACATGGAAATGATATACCGTGAGCCTCAAACACCATAGTTTCCTCCTCCTTATGTAAATCTCGTGAATAAAAAAGACCACTGAAAAATAGGCGAATCAGAACATAACACTGACTGTGACGCAACAGTCGGGATCACTACGCCCCCAACATTTGCATAATGTCTACCCGCCCATGTTCTAGGCCAGCCGCCAGCTGAACCTACACAGCCGAATCATCAGACGTTCTGGAGGTATTGTAAAGAAACAAGCGAGGACAACAGCAAAAATGGCAGATCATGGGAATAAATGTTATGTTCCAGGCTGTGCAGGGGATGTGAAGTGCAGGGATGGGTTGGTGTCTGTATTCAGAAAGGCACGGAAAGCAAATAGCGTGTTCTAATAAAATAACGCGAGCCACTAAAGGGACATGGTTAGCTTGTTAGCAGTAGTCTGTTGCATTACAGTGCATAAGAATTCACTTACCACATAAACAGAGTAAGGAGAGATGAATGAGGATGATGGCGAAAGATTTACAGATCCTGAGCACCACTGACAAGCATCTGATCTTGTAAAATGTGTTGCGAGTACTGCCTCTCCATAGTATAAACAGAGTAGTGTGATCGTGAATCTCGAAAGCGAAAGTGAAACTAACGCGATTGGCTGATCATTCAAAAGCAGTTTCAATGCCCCGCGTATTAATAGCGGCTCCCTGATGCCTGCATTTTATATACAGTATAATTACCCGACGATATAACTGCGAGAGAAAGTATTGAAATATATATTTTCCTCCCTGTGTTTCCTTCCTGCTGTGAGCTACTGAAATGAACAACACTGTGAAACAGCCAATCAGAGCAGAGCTCAACACTGAGCCGCACTGAGAAACAGCACATCAGAGCAAAGCTAATTTCTACTCATGGCCCTTCCAAATAAGCCAATAACAAACCATTTCATTCTAGAGAGAAATCCTAGGGTTATAAATGCACATGTAACCGTTTCTGGAGATTTTGTGCCCTTACCTAAGCCATACCTTCTATGTAGATATCAGAGAACAATTTAAAATACTGTATCAATGCATTCTATGGCACCTTTAAATAATGGCCGACATACCAGTAATTTGACAAGTGCAAACGTTAGTAAATCACATTGCGTGATTCATTTTAATACTCTCCTCCCATAAATTTTGCGTCTGAAAGGGAAACGCCTACAAATGCATATTCAATAAGGTCAGGTGCAAAAATAACTGTGTCCATGCCTTTTCAGCGCTAATTCTTCACTGTGTGTCTTTAGTAATTCCTGACAGTACTATTTTAACGCCAAAAGATGGTTTGCGGTGGCTGTTAGTAAATCTGCCCTTAAATGCATCAGCAAATGCTGCGGTGCCTTCCGAGGTTGAATTTTGGATTCATAATTAAATTTAAGATCTAGGTAGGGATACATGACCCCACTTCTCTGTGTGTATGTGTTTCACGTCCCATTCTCATTTTAAAAGCTGCGCTCTCTGGAGGTCGATTTGTCGGCTGCTTACTTCATTAAGGCAGCCTCATTTGAGAAAAGTAACAATTATATTCCAAAGTAAGAAAGTAATGATAATAATTTACACCTCACAAGGAATAACAGTCAGTTTTATAAGGGTTACTTTTCTGAAATGAGACATCCTCAGTGACATATGCAGCCAACAGATGAGACAGCTATTATTTTCAAGAAAACAAAACTTGCTTACAGCTCTACAATTTCGCTTGTAAGGTGCAGAAACACCTAGCAGAAAGTCGATCATTTTTATGGCTCTCCAATTGATTTTGATGAAATTGCTGTGCTGCTCGATACATAAGAGAACTCCTCAGCGGTGAGTTCAAGAGTACGCTGAGGTCATCAATTAGCAATCTGTGGTCCAGATCCAGACTGGAGTGAGCGTGTTCTGGCAACAGTTCAGATACACTAGTTTTCCTAAATACATTTAGGCCTACATATTTGATTGCATCTCATCCAATCAAATGTGTTTATGCAAATGATTAAGCTGTAGATAAATACTCAGTTTGCCAGCTCCTGTGAACAAGGACAAAGTGTCATTCAAAAAAAGAGAAACTGTGATGATGAGAATTTAATCATCAAAGAAGAATGAACAGAAGAGTTTGCTTTTATTGTCTTTGATAAAAGAGTAAAACTTGTCTCATTTGTTTTCATTTGTTCTATTAATTTCTTGTTAAGTGATAAGAAACAAACACACATCTTAGTGTTATTATGGAAGTGTTAATATGGATTGTGGTATTTTGGTCAGCAGGTTTGAAGTTAAAATCATCTTAATGATGGATTTGTTTCTTACAAACATTGAACTTTTCACTTCACAGTACGTTAATTGATGGCCTGGATTCATGTGGATTACCTGCGAATTACTGTGAAGTTTTCATTAGCTGTTTGGACTCTCATTCTGGCGGCACTCATGAATTTCACGTTTTCCACATGTGATCCCATGTGTTTCACACAGGTTTCACATAGGAAAGTACCATGGATTTCACATGGGATTCACATGGAAATTCACATGAAAATGTTCCAAAAACACGAAGCACATGCTTCACATGTGATTTTCACACGTGAAATTTCACATGTGCAGAATCACATGTATATGTGGCCACATGTGACCACATGTGCTTTTGCACATGTGAAATTCATGTGGTTTTTCTGTAAGGGTATTTTCAGCAAATTTTCATTTTTGGGTGAACTATTCCTTTAACAAGTTACAATGAAAGTGTTAAAATTGAATCTGAAAATGTTTGTTCCTTTGCCAATTTTCTGGCCCCTGCATGAAACTTGTCGAAGAGCCCATGAGCACAGAGGCGTCATGCCCATTCAAAGTGAGGGGGCATGTGCCCCCTCAGATTTTTGAGCCAAGTGGATTTTGAATGCAGCTTCCAAAAGACAAAAAATAGCCGATTCATATTTTCTATTTTTAATACAATCACACCTGCGTGAAATAAATCGTTCAGTGCGTCATATCATCAGCTGCTAAATTCAAATCTGCGTTCGCTGGCTGGTGCTTATGAATTCAATGACCAATCAGAGGTGTTCAAATGAGTAAAAATCGCTAAAATGCAGGCGTTTTCTTTACTTGCTCGCTGACTGAATATCTCTTTCTGGCGAATTCTCTCGTTAGAAACAATAAAGTGCAAATGTGTGTACGAATCTGTAAGATATTCATTTCATAGTGTAAACAGCTTCAGTGATTTTAATGGGAGTTTTTGAGAGTGCTTGATCTCTGTCAGTAAAAATTTTCTTTGATAATGTTCTTTGCTCTCTTTCTGTACAATGAAAGTGTTATGATTAATAGCCTAACTTAAATATTTTTATTCACATTAACTTTCGATGTTAAATTCACATTAAATATAAAGTCAGTCGTATTAAAATGTGTTATGGCATAACACCCATAGCCTATTTAATAGATTACATTATTAGGTTACTTTGACCATCGCCCACTAGATCAACTAACATAATCTATAAAGGTAAGAATCAAGATATTTCATGATATAGTTAATGCGTTTGGGAATGATTTGAATAAAAAGGAAAAAATAAATGAAACATAAGTGCTGTTGTGGCTGCTGTGTGTCACATGACGACCCCCCCCTCCCAACTCGTGCCCCCTCAAATATAATGAGTGCATGAGCCTAAGGTCATATGAGTATGTCTGCAGACCTCTTTACAAAAACCAGACTGTTTTCCAGTCTAGACTTGGGCCAGACTATTCAAGGCTGGTGTAAATGTAAAGAGGACCTGATCAAAACATTTATGTCTTTGTGTTCTCCCAGATTGACCTCCATCACTTTTAAAAGTGCAAAGTGTTTCAAAGTGCATTTCAAAGTCCATTTAGTTACAGAAACAAAAGGAAACACAGCAAAAGTGTTCTGTATTTTCCGAGCTTTGAATAAACTTGCATTTATAAAATAAATAAATAAATACATAAAATACTGATCAGTTGAATAGATTTTTATCTTTTCTCGCAATTTGATTATTTTATTGCCCTTGCAGTTAATTGCTCACAGCCCAAGATGGTTTTGGTCAGTGGATCTTGTTTTAGGACGAGATACAGTGTAACATTGAAAAACAAGTGCTGACGCAACACAAAAACAGCAGGATAAGCCAAAGTCTATCAGGTAAACTGGCTATTTTTGACTATATTTTTTGTAACCAAATTTTAGAGTTTGACATAGTCGCATGCTCTTTGACGTCAACATGTAAAGCGTTTTTTCCCCCTCCAGTTGATGAAACTATTTATTTTGCCATCCTTTATCATCTTTACCTTGCATTTTACTATTTGCCTGTAGCATTGCTATTGCTTTTTTCACTGCTGTCTGCATCAGAACAGACCTACAACACATTTCTGGGTAGCTCATCCACTGGTTTCAGGTTATCATTCATTAATATTTCTGCATAATCTAGTTGATTTAGTTACTCCCTCTGACAACTGATGCAAATTTGAAATGTTCATCTATTCTTAATCTCCTGTACAGGCACATAATGGCTCATAACACACACATGCGTGCCCACACATGCTCACACATTCACTCACACATCACTTTCCAGCTCATACTGTAACACCTACTGCAATTCAGTGTGGAAAATGATCCAGGTATAATTTGACAGGAAAACTACAGAAAGCAGAAAGCAGAACTACAGGGAAACTTATCACCTTTTAACTCACTGTACCGTGCCATTGTGTAGTTTTATCTCCATATCAGAAAAATGTATTTCTCACATTTTAAGATCAAAATCATTCAATATTAGTGAGGTCAATATTCATTTAATATTAATAGCTGATGTGAAATATCTAGTGTGTGGCCTCAAGGAAGTCCATAGAAAATTTGAGTAATTTTTCAATAATTTATTTTGGTTTAAGTAAAATTACAATATCAATCAAATCTTCAACACTTCACAATAAGATTTCATTTGTTAACATTAGTTAACATTAACTAACAATGAACAACACTTCTACAACATTTATTAATCTTAGTTATGGTAATCTTAACATTTATTAATACATTTTTAGAATTACAGTTGTCTCTGTTAACATTAAGTAAGGCACTGTGAACAAACTTGAATATAAACATTTTGTAAATTTGAATATATTTACTCATTGTTAGTTCATGTTAAAACTGAGACCTTACTGTAAAATGTTACCATTAAATAGGTCATTTAATTTTTAAACATCTTACCATTACGTTTTTTTTTGTTATAAACAAGTCTTAAACTATAGCTGCCTTTACAATTTACATATTACAAAATTACTGAAATAAACATTGCAGCAACATATAAGGTGTGCAATTATTTTTCAGGAAATGCACGGTTAACATAGTAGTGAGTAGGTTTTGACCGCCTTACAGTTCCACATCAATTCGCCAAATGATTTCAGTTATTTCAAAGGTCCTTATAGCCTAAAAACACATCCAAAACACACAAAGACATTGACCATGCCAACAATTCGATAAAAATTACTTGGGCTGCAAAACGATTAATTGCAATTAATCGCATTCAAAATAAAAGTTTATTTTTACATACTGTACTGTATATGTGTGTGTACTGTGTATATTTATTATAAATACACATACATATGTGTAAAATATGACAATATAATATTAAGGAAAAATATGTTAGATTTATATATAAAATATTTATATTATACATAATATAAATTAAATATAAATATATATAAAAAATTTTTTATATATATTTACATATATATATATATATATATATATATATATATATATATATATATATATATATATATATATATATATATATATATATATAAATATACAAAGTACACACAAATATAGTAGGTTATGTAAACATAAACTTTTATTTTGAATGCGATTAATTGTGATTAATCGTTTTGCAACCCTAAATATGATAAACTATTTCCATGTTTTTCCCCATGAAATTATGATTTGTTTTTAATGGAAAGTAGACATGCACGGAAACACACAGACAGAAACTTAAGAGAGTTAAACTATTATTAGAGATGCTGCTGTTGAACACTGTTGAGAGACACACAGACTCAGGTAATTCACAGACACAAGAGCATTTTAAGGACAAAAACCTGACAAATGTCTTGAAATACATCAGCTTGAGGTGTGGTAACCATAGTATAACCACAGTACACGTTTTTTGGACGTGAGTGACAAAGGGAACACTTAATCGACCAAGCGGATATGTGATAATCTCAAAATAGTTATATGTAAAGTATATCTGTTTGTCACTACTCTGCATTAACATCAAGTTTCAAGATTAAATCAGAAACATTTATTCTCAAGAATAAAAGGGTAGAGTGTTTCCACATCCTCTCCTTGTCAAGGTTCCACCTCTCACCTCCTCACTGTCAGCCCTCGCTATCTCTGACACATTGGCAATGTGTGAACATTTAAACCCCAACTTCTGTAATGTGTTTCTATCCGTCCTGACAGTCTTGGCACTTTGAGCTATTGCTGCTACTGTCATTCATTTCCTTATGTGTTTTGAAGCTGTTTATACTTCCATCAAATTAATGATACAGGCCTCTAATGATAAGGTGATATCTCACACACTCAATACAGCTGTCTACCTTCATGAAGAAGAGTCAAGTTTCTTGCTATACTGAAGCACATATATAACATACTTGAAGGAAGGGGTTAATAAGTGTGTGATATGTTTTGAGTTTTTTATTTAGCCAGCATCATTTGAGTGATCCTTCACAGACGCGAACACAAGAGAGTAATTAGTTACATGTAACAGCATTACGCAATTTAATTACAAAATAAATGTAACTGCAATCAGTTACAATTACTGAGAAAAATGGGTAATTAAATTACAGTTACTTATGAAAATGTTAACAATTACAAAGGGGGTTACATCTGAATATTTCACACAAACATACCGATTTAATTGATTTCTTTCCCAAACTGCATTGACTGCTCTAAAATATGAGACACCAATGTTTCAGGAGTTTAGGACACGGAATAAGATATATGCTGATTTATTTCCTATTTGGGTTTATGTATATGCTTTATTTTTTAAGATTAACTGTTTTTTCCAAGGCATTGTTGGATGCTAGTACTTCCTGCCATAGTGGTGCAAAGATTTGACTTAAAAAACAGTATCATAGCTATTAAACTATTTCTTATGATTTTAATCTGTTTTTAACCTCAGAACGATCTCAAAGTAAAAAGAGGTGTTAAAGTTTGATTTTGTGGTCGCTGTGCTTTAAAATTTAATTAACTTAATTCAAGTGATGAAGGATTTTGAAAGTCAGTAATCAGTGCTACTGTAAGGATAACCCTTCCTGTTTGAAAATGATTAACATTTGAAAACGTGTTAGAAATTTAGAAAAGTAATCAAATGTAATCAGTTACTTTAATAAAGTAATTGAAATAGTTACACTACTTATTACAGTTTGAATAACGTAACTTGTAATCTGTAACCTATTACATTTCCAAACTAACCTTCCTAACACTGGTCACGACTAGATCTTAGTATAATACTGTCAGTAGCTATGTTTCCATCCAAAGAATCAAATTAAATATATGCGCAAAACTGGAATATCGCATAAAACATTTGCGAATAAACCACCGTTTCCATCCAACGAGTTAAAGAGAACAAAATCGTCACTTCCTGGTAAACTGGCACTAAATATCACTAAGAAAACTAGGAAAAGCCACTGAATATAATAATTTTCATATATGATAATTTACTTGCGCCTCAGAATGAGCAGACGAAACACAATAAATGCGGTCATTGCTTTCGGGGGCGGATGCCAGCTGTTTGCATGGGAACACAGTCGTGTAAGACAATTACACAGAAATACTTTGACAACAGACTTTCCTCAGGCATTTCAGAATGATCATAACAACATACAGATGCTGTGAACGAGATCGGTCCATTGGTTAGTCAAGTTATCCCGTCTGATAGCGCAAAGTCACATGACTTTTTCGAAGCGCATGGAGGAATTTATTCGGTAAATGTGTTTCCATTGTAGTTTAGACAAGACAAGCCAGGGCTGACACACAGGGACACCGGGAGTAACGAGTAGACCAAACAAAAAGGAACTGAACAGACAGGAACTAATATAAACAAGATAATTAACACACACAGCTGAACAGAATCTAAACAGTCAAACTAAATTAGGACAGGAACAGGAAGGACCAAATAAGGGTGGAAATAAGGGGGAAGCACACGAGCTCATAGTAATGCTAAACGTAAAGTGTACACATTTTCTTCTCTTATTTCTTTTCTAGATCTACTCAGGGGTTCTCTTCCTGGCTACTGTCACCTACTGGACACCCATTGCAGTTGTAAGAATACTACAAATATATGTCGGTATATTCTATATTTCCCCACACGTGTGTTCACTGTTCACATATGAATGTGAGAATCAGATTAGGAATATGTCATATGCCTCCAAAGAACACTTTTTAATTGTACAGTGGTCATCAGAATACATACTGTTGTCTGCAACACTGCTGATGTTGTTGCTGAACTTACTGTGTGTGGGTGTATGTATGTCATTCCAGGAAAAGATTACCATTTCTGACTATAAACCTCTGATGAATTCTACTAAACACAAACTTTGTTATTAAGTTCTTTAACATATTTATTATAAATGAGCTATTTATTACAAATGAATAACTTTGCATTGTGTAAATTTTATACATATTTTACAAGTATATGTATATGCATTTTTTAATTACTGGCTTTTTTGCCTTATTATATAGGACAGTGGAGAGCTGAGAGAAAAGTGGAGAGAGAGAGAGAGAGAGAGAGGGGAATGAGTTCGGGACATGACCCAAATCAGACTTGATCTTGGGTCCCAATGAGCACCACAGCTCCTTATATGTCATGAGTGCCCTATACACCACTGCTTCAACAGTTTATGTATCTTTACATGTCTGTCTAGCTATAGCCGTAGATATTCTGCTTAAAGGAATATTCTGTGTGCAGTTTACAGCATTTGTGGCGCATTCGTTACAGCAACAAATAATTTTATTATTTTAAAAGCAAAAATAGAGGTTACAGAGAATCACTTATAATGGATGGGTCAATTTTGGGAGGATTTAAAAGCAGAAATGTGAAGCTTGTAATTTTATAAATGCACTTAGATTAACTCTTGTGCTAAAACATTGTCATTGTAGATAGATACTGGGTGTAGAAACCATATAAAATATTAGTAAAATCAAATTAACATGCATACTGTTTATGTTTGTGACTATGCTTTTGAAACAGTGAGGTTTTTTGTTTTTTTTACATTTATTGACTGACCTCATTTACATATTAACTGCTTCACCGTATAATGAATTTCTACTTTTTGTAAAGGAAAAAAGTTCCATATTAACTTTGAGATAATTAACATTATGAAACATTTATTCATTGAACGAAACTTGGAATAATCATTTAAAAATGTATTAAAAAGAAAATCTGATAAAATGCTTACACTATCATTCAAACATTTGGGGTCAGTAAATTTTTTTGTTTTTGAAAGAAGTCCCTTCTGCACTACAAGAAAACAGTAATATTGTGAAATATTATTAAACTTTAAAATAAGTGTGTTCTACGTGAATATACATTAAAATGTAATTTATTCCTGTGATGCAAAACTGAAATTTCAGCATCATTACTCCAGTCTTCAGTGTCACATGGTCATTCAAAAACCATTCTAATATGCTGATTGACTGCTCAAAAAACATTTCTTATTATTATCAATGATGAAAACCATTGTACTGCTTCATATTTTGTGAAAAATATCATAAGGATTCTTTAAATAGAAAGTTCAACATTACATATTTACTGTCACTTTTGATCCTTTTAATGTGTCCTCTCTGAATAAAAGTATTAATTACAAAAATAAAAAAAAACATTTGAATAGTACTGTAAAACATCCTAAAAGTGAAACGATATGTATGTGTAAAAGTCAAAGTCCATAAATAAAAAGGATTTCTAAATTTGACATAAACCAGTTTTAATGAGAACACACCTCTAGGTTAATAATTCATTCATGCAACAAACAGCTGAATGTTCTGCAATGTAAAAACAGCTGTATTTTGCTTAAAAAGCCACACTCTTCTGGTTATTGGCCCACTTATCCAATCACTGCTATCTTTATATGTGTACTGTGTGTTCTGTGTCAAGGCCATTTAAACTGCTGGATCTGTCACTTCCTCTCTCTTTGAGAGGATTAGATTTTCTTACGAGACTCCAGGTTGACAAACACAGTATGAATGTGTGTGTCATTTCATCCGTCATGAACAAACTTCAATTAACAGGATTACCATGTTAGGCCTTAATCTCAGCACTAGTCTCTGCTCTAAACAGATTACATTAGCTTTGGGAAAATCTGCGTCTTTGATGCAGTTTAGTTCCACAGTTATGAAACCTGTATCAAATGCAGACGCTGCTATTCAGATTCACTCGACTGATTCATCAGTGATCAAATATCCATACTGCAGAGCATTAAAAACTGAATGCGGCTAATTCCCAGCGTAAAGTCCCTCTGATTTCATTTGACATGCATTATAATGAGTCTAATCCGAGGACGTGGAGATTTTGGAATTGAATGTACATCTATTTGTCAAGTAAATTCAGATTCACTTGATTTGTTCTACACTAATTATACATAATCACTGATGGTTTGGGGTTGTAATGATACGTTGTGCAGCAGAGATGTGTGATGGGAGATCAGACTGCGACTTGTCAGAGTCGGAGAAGAGGCCACTTTATCTAACTGTGGTATTAAAGCAGAACTATCAATACAATCTGAATGGCTGATCCTTTATACGTAACCCCTAACAGCCCTCGGCGGTGAGCGCAGCCTCAATTTATTGCGCTGGATGTTAGGTCAGCGTTACACAGCAGCCAATTCACGGGAGCAGAAAGAAACGAGCCCTCAGTAAGAACCGAGCATGGTGTTTTATAATGAGAA
Organism: Acrossocheilus fasciatus; assembly: GCA_036784905.1. Lineage (NCBI taxonomy): Eukaryota > Metazoa > Chordata > Actinopteri > Cypriniformes > Cyprinidae > Acrossocheilus > Acrossocheilus fasciatus. The sequence goes on from CM071938.1 coordinate 22,144,623, forward strand.
GTGTGCACTACCTATGCACGACTTTGTGAGTTAAAGAGGCACGAAGGGACAGAAAATAAGGAGCGAAACAGGAAAAGAGACAGCAAACCTAGGCCAGTGTGAGAGGGAGAGAAATGAAAGAGAGAATCCTTGTAAACAGCCCTGAGCTGCGATAAAATAAATCGTATTTCCTGTCATCAGCATACTTGAAGGGTGGCGAAAAAGTGAGACAGTGAGAGAGAAGTGCAGTTTTTTTTTGCTTTTTGCATTGGACTGTGTGTAATGTGCTCTCTAAAAGCGTACTGCAATGCAAATTTTAAGTGATTCTTTTTAGCCTAGATCTTTTTCTATTAAACACACACACACACACACACACACACTGCTAGAGAAGGATGCAGTGTGGGTAGTTAGTAAAAGTGGCTGCAGTCAAGGATGGACTGAGACTCAAAAACAGCCTGAGATGTTTACCGGCACAAAACAACCCCAAATAAATTAGAAATTGCTTGAATATAATACAAATGTGCCTTTTGTATTACAGTGTCCTCCAAAAGTTTAGAAACACCCAAGGCAAAGTAGGGTTTTGGAAAATATGACTAAGCATTAATAAGGAACAACACAAACTATATAAAAAAAATATGCAACACAAAAAAAAAATGAATTCAGAATACAGAACATAGAACTATTTATAAACAGACTATAAACTGTATGTTGTGTAGCCTACCAACCCTAAGTATACAACGGTTAGTTCAAGTCATCGAACTTGATTGGATTTACAGTGCATTTAAAAGTTGCTCAACAGATTCATTCAAAACCACTAATAATTAATTCAGGAACAAATCAGGTAGCTATTAAAATCATTCAAAAACACTGATTCAATCAGGAATAAAACATGTAGCTTATTCTAAGAGCAAATCATTGAATCAGTCACTCAATCAAGTCATTCAAAAACACTGATTCATTCATGCAGAAAGCACAAAGATGTTGAATGGTAATTCTGCTGTGGCTTTTAAACTAGTTTCGCTGCAGAGAATAAGAACGTTGCATGTGAGAGAAAAAAAAAGGAAATTGTTCCCATGACTTGTTAATTTGTGGCCAAGTTTTATGAACTCTTTCCCTCATTTTAGTTAAACTGTCACTATTGGAACAAATTCTTAATTCGTGGCCAAAATATCTTGTTTCCCCCACATCATGTGCAGAGAGCCATATAAATAAACAAAGTAACTGGCTATATTCTGTGTAAATGAAAAGTTTCTCCATAATCAACTTCTTGTTTATTCAACTGTTGTTACTGCATGTTTGTGATTGCCAATGGTCAAAACACACAACAATTTTTAAAGGGGTCATATGATGCGATTTGAAGTTTTCCTTTGTCTTTGGAGTGTTACAAGCTGTTTGTTCATATAAAAGATATATAAAAAGTTGCAAAGACTAAAGTCTCAAACCAAAAGAGGTAGCCTATTCTTTACAAAAGTTTACGCCTTCCTAAAACACCTCATTTAAACGCCCCAACATATCTACGTCACTGTGTTGGACGTTTTGCCGCCGCCACCATGTCGTGGAGATGCTGTGTGTTTCCGACTATGGTAAGGGCGTAACATTTCCATCACATGCTTGAGGTATTCGGCCAATCACAATGCACTGGATAGTTGGCCAATCAGAGCACACTGCGGTTTTCAGAAAGATGAGCTTTGAAGAAATTGATGCATTTCAGAATGGCGGGGCAGAGAGGAGCAACAATACAGAGTACAGTTGTAAAACTGTTAATATTTCTCATGCAAGCTCAAACTGTCATCATCCATGTGCACATTTACATCAGCCTTTTTCTCTATGTTGAAATCTGAAGCATGTTATTTATTTATTTTTTTGTTAGAGATGTTTATTCTGGTCACTTTTTCTGCAGTAAAAGGTAAAAAAAACTGTAGGCTTACTCATGCTACACTAATCAGAAAGAAGACCTACAATGTTAATTAAAAGATATTTTGATGCACTTTCTCCAAAAAATAATGATTTAAGGTTATACTGTCCAACAATACCCCACTTTACCAAGTGTTTTCCAAACTTCTGTAGGAAACTGAATCTAGTTGATATTTAGGCCTATTGACTATATTTTGCTTTTTTACACTGTAAAGAAAAGACTTAAATTACAGCACCACTGTGGCTAAAAGTCAGCATGAATCTGGCATGTTTCCAAATACAACAGATATATATATGTGTGTGTGTGTGTGTGTGTGTGTGTGTGTGTGTGTGTGTGTGTGTGTGTGTGTGTGTGTGTACAGAAGAATCATTCACAATAAGACATGTAATATGCAATAAGAACCTTTTCATGGGAATGCCAGAACTATTCTTCCTTTGTAATGATTGTATGTTTAAATTGGTTTCGACAACTGACCCACAAGCTGACTGGCCCACTGAGAATAGGTGTTCCCTATGGCCAGACCACTCTTGGTGCAGATATGTAATGGGTTTATTCTGGCACAAACACTTACTCTCAATTTGGGGTGACAAAAAGGCACACCATGGCCACACTATTCTACATTCACTGCTGCTTGTGCATTCAATTCTGTCAAAGGAATTTGAGTCATGCTGGCTATATCAGTTTCAGCTATTTTTCACTATTGATGTATAATAACAACACTTTCAAAATAGTGTAAATTAAAGCTTTTATATTTCTTCTGGTAACACTGATGTGACCATGTTTCATATGAATGATATATTAATGTGGGTCACGCAGGGATTTTACATTATCAGCATTCTACAGCAGCAAAGCACTGAACGGTAATTTTGAAAGAGAGAGAGAAAGAGAGCAAATGGAATAGAAGGAAAGAATGTGCAAACATTTAGAAGAGGTTGGGTATGGAAGACAAAAAGTTCTTTCACACCTAACCACCCCCTCCACCACACGTTTTATTCTATAAATACTATAAAGATTTAACTAAGTATGGACACATGTCCACTTCATACAGTTGAATAATGCTACTCTAAATAAATGATTTAGTCTGTGTCTTGTCCAATAACATGGGCATGTTGCCCAATTATTCTCTCTGATGAAGGTGAAATGATGTCCATGTATGTGGCTTCTCACAACAGGGTGCAAGAGTTATGCTACTCAGATCACCTCCAGCATCTGTGACAATCCATTTCTTGTTTTCACACTGATTAAAATGAGACCATAGGAGGTCCACGGCATTTTTCCTCAGTGGTTTTGTGGGTGAGAGAGAGCGAGAGGACAAGTGGAGAAAGAGAAAACTATTATTTCTTTTCCCAAGCATGTAATTATTCCTGCGTGTTTTGTGTACACAAGAGAGGAACCGTTCTCACCCTCCCTGATGGGTTTAAGGGAACAGGAGACCTTCTTTATCTACTACTTGGGGTTCTGAAAGTGAAAGAAAAAGGTAGAGGCAGCTGGAGAAAGTCGAAGCATACAGTGGAGAAGAGAGTGAGAAAGAGAGGGAGTGTGTGCCTGGATTGGAGACATATACACAGCTCAGTCAGAGCGAAGAGAATCTCCTCAGTCCCATCTGCTCTCTACACAGCTCTCATTACACTCACAGGCCCATCCATCAGCCCGCAGCCACACATCTCTGCCACAGCCCACATTAATGGAAAGAGGAAAGAGAAAGAGACATGGGGAAAGTGAAAAGGAGAGAGACAGGAAACAACTGAGAGAGAGAGAGAGAGAGAGAGAGAGAGAGAGAGAGAGAGAGGAAGAATGACAGAACGTGGGGGAGAGAAAGAGAAAATAAAACAATTTCACATGCACTTACAGGCTAAATTGGCCTGTGAAGAGGACAGAGCGATAAACTCTCTGATGCTAAAAACACAAAACTATCCTACAGCATATGATCTCGAAACAAACAGATGAAACAAGGCCAAAAATCAGACTGGTCAACAGAGGTGTCCGTATGCCAGTCATATAATGTTCTGCTCAATCTTTGATCAATGTTTTGTGTTCAAACCCTTGACCTTTCAGTCATGTGGTGCATTCCATTAGAACAAATCACCTAGCTGTGGATAAATGCCACTGTCATAAAACCACTGGGGCAGAGTAACAGTTAGATTTATGGGACAAATCACTTCAAGAACAGCAGCAATGATGTGGAATCTCACTTGCAGTCTCCAGACACATTTGGATAACAAAATATCAAGTATAATGGGAAGAAATTCATTGCTAGACCGGAGTGCTTTTCTCAAAACTCCCTTCACTTTTCATTTTTCCCATTACTTTTGCAAACTGCACTTTTGGTGATTATGAAGTCAGATTGTTATTTATGATGTCAAATCTGCCCTTTTTTTCTTCTGTGGGAAAAAAAGATTAATATATTTTTGAAAATGTTAGAGCTTTTTTATTCATTCAGTGAAAGTCAATGGGATCCAATGTTTTGACTTTTTTGATTGGACAAAAGCAGTTCTTTGAAATATAAGTCATACAATAAGTAATACAGATTTGGAGCATCATGAGATTAGAACAGTATGAGAAAATAAAAATGCAATATTTGCTTTTGGGTGACTACCCCTTTAACTATGACCATTTTCAACTAGTGTCCACTACGAAAGTATTCAAATGCATTTGCATTAGTTTTGAACAGTATTATCTACTTCTCTTATGAGATACTGTGCTGTAAAATGTGCTTGTGATATCTTTTTGTAAAATAAATGCAACTGATTTCATATTACATTATGTAATCAAGTCACATTTATAATTTTTCTTTTTTGTGTGTGTGTGACAAGCATTTCTTTGTCTTTGTTTTGAACAGTATATCTTTTATAGTGAAATGTTACTTGAAAAGCTTGTGCTTTCTGTTTTTAAAATAAATGCCTCTTTGCAGTCAGACATTTTAAAGTCTGACTTAAGTAATTTTGAATATCAGCAGATTTTCTTTTTTGTGCAAAGTGCACTTCTTTCTTTAAATGCATGGCTCTCGTTTTGACATTTCATCACGCAATGCAATGCCACACATACATTTTAGCTTAAGTGTCCAAATAATTTTGAGTCCATTGTATATGCAGAGACAGTCATGCAGTGCAATTGTCTGTGAAAATGTTCTATTATAACAAAATCTTTATTTTCATCCATTTAATGTGACACAATAATTGCTGTCAGAGTTTCAGCTCGATTTTCTTCATCAGTAATCACATTTTTAAGTGAAAATGAACTTATCACTGCAAGGTGTCACTTAGGCACCACCAGAACCTAGACTTTTTAAGTACCGCAGGTGGAATTGTCAAAGTGTAGTATACTGTATGGACAAATAGGTGCTATAAACAGCACCAATACATTCACCTCACACAAAAGTGCATGTGGACTCCTTACCTGCTCTGGGCCCTGAAAACAGATCCGGCACAAAGGAGTCCTGACTCCACTGTCCGTGCAGCTGTTCAGAGATAACCTCTCGTCCAGCTTCTCCTTAGAGCAATCCTCGGATGAGCTGCAGCAGTCCAGCGTCCTCGGCGAATCCACCCCGCTTTGAGTCCAGTCTTCGCTCCCTCGTGTGTCCGCAGCCTCACCTGCTACCGGCTGGTAATGTCCGTTGGCTAAAGAGTTGCTATCCGTGGCGCTGCTCGTCGCATTGCCCTCCGCGTTTAGTTCGTTCATGGGTGTGAAGGCAGGTGGAGATGCCAACGGTGCCGGTGGCCTGAGAAGGAAAACCTTCAGGTCACTGAACAAGACGCAACAGCGGCCTTTCTGCTTGCCCTGGCGGCGCAGCATCGGTCTGCGACTCAACAATCCCCAACACCATACAATGACACCGATAGCCAACAACATGTGCCCGTCTTATGAATAATGGAAAGGCGGTCTATGTTTTTAAACGGCCTATAATGCTAAGGCTATCTGTTACTGGACTCCAGCAGGTCACATAACAGAACTTACTGTTTGGTTTCCAACGAGGAAAGACACCTTTCTTCAGTCTCGTGAGCAACGCCGCTTTCTGCTCACCTCACCCAAACTGACCGTTTGGACATGAAGAAGGTGTTTACTTTCAACAGTTATTATTCTGAGAGCTACATCACCGCGATAGTGTTTCCATTGAGAAGCTGACGGTTGTACACACAAGTAATAGCAGCTGTCAAAAGTGTCAAAAACCCTTTAGTAACCCTGTTCGTAACCTAATGTTGATTCAGTCATCTTGGGTACCTCAAGAAAACTAGTTCATTCAGATGTTACCACGTGAAGCACATTAGGTTACCTGACAAACCAGTTTACAGACATTAACTACTGAGGGCGTTCACAACAACTGCACTTATGCTTACAAATACTCAAATCAAACATTTGCGGACAAATAACCCGATTTGAATGAAAAAATATCTGGGATTCCCGCGAACAGCTTCTGACAAAGGAGCTCCTACCCTGAGGTACTCTTGCCAGTGGCATCTATTCATCAAAAGCAGGAAAACAGAAATGCAGGCTATTCGTCGGCAGAGCCTAACAAATGGCAGCCTTGGTTTGTCTAATAATTAAAGAATTTGAAATCTACGATACACACGCACACAGAACACAATTTCTATTCTCCAGTTCACACCGTCCTCGCTTATTAGCCATGATTCAAAAGCGACTACCGTGTAATGGTGTTAATGTGAACGCAAAGTGTGTTGCGTGAAACCAAATCCAGCCACAATCATGCCAATTATCCAGCAATTGTCCTTGGCGTTCATCTCATGTTTCAGGTCCGACCGCTTACAAATGCATCCCGCGCAAGTCCCCCTCTGAAAGATATAAGGTGCCAACGTCTTGTTAGTGCAGGCAGCCTATCTCCTTAAACACCCAGCCCTTGTTGCAGAAACCCCAAGGCAGTTTAGCTCACTGTCCCGTGTAATGTCAGACATGTCTTTCGAAAATCAGTCCAGAGAAGAAACAGATTCGCTTTCGACGATGAGGAAATATTTTTGCCATCCACAGTCCGTCGTTTTGTCACATCCAGCGCCTTTTCTTTGAATGAAATTGCTGGGAAAATACTGAAGTGGCTCCTGCGGGGTAAAGCGTTGCGTCCAAAGCGTTGCGGTTAATGCGACGATAGGCGTTGTGCTGATCTATCTAACACCAGTTGTTTTGATGATCATCAGTAAAGCCGGAGGATGCTGCTCTCCCTGCAGCTTCAGCACCATGTTGCCTGGGACAGCTCCCAGGCGCGGGCCCGTCTCCCTCAGAGAGTGTGATGCAAGCAAATCACGTCCTTACAATTTGCGCTACGTAATAAATAAAGAGCTCAGTTTCATCCGCCCGGGAATCCAGTGGGATTCAAATTCAGCTTTTGAAACGTGAAGTTTCAATTCGAACCTGAGGAGATCGTTCTTGTAGTCTGCATTTCTCATGCATCCGAGCCACAGAAGGATTTGGTTTCAGCTCTCATCATGTGAGACCTGCTCACAAGCACATGTGTTTCTAGGTCAGTGTTACCAGCGTTCCCCCTCTGAGACGATAAACCCGATGAACTCCACCGCAGAAGATATCAAGTAAACGTTGGACATGAACTTTTAAGTCCACAGCTGCCAGTTGCTGCATGCCTTTTTCCAGCATAAATTTCCGCTGTGGGAGATGACCGTAATCAGTCTTTGAAATGATTGAGTCTGATTGCAGCTCTGAGTTTTCACTGGGAAAAATACATTGCTAAACTTAAAATGAAAAAAGTGGTGACCTTCAATTGTTATATTAAAGAGATTTTTTTTTCTATCTGATTTAAGCCATAAAATGTACTTTTGTTGGCATAAGTTAACGCATAGGCTTGTTCTGCATGTTAAATAATATCATTTACTTGAATAAAACCAGACTTGAATAAAACATTTTAATTATAAGACCATTTTAGGTTACCATTTTGATTTTTCAAATGATGTAATACTGATCTACCAACCTATAAGCTATTAAATTATGTTTGTTACTGTAAAATGCACTGATAATGATGCAGGTGGTATAACAGATGGCCACATGATGACTTAAAGTTAATCAAAATTTGTCTTTCCAGCAACTGTGATAATAACATAAAGACAGTGTTGCCCACACACACAGAAACAAACACCATCAGGATTTACAATGAGATGTACTAATTAAAAAATATACACATATACATACATACAGTATAACAATATTTTAATGTAAAAGTAGGCCTATATATAAATAGACATTTCTTTGTAATTATAATTTGATATCTCTCGAAAATCCATAAAAAGCGCAAATTCGCTGTCAAGGATATGGAAATGTTTTTGACATCCACAATATGCCATTTTGTCACATTTAGTGCATTTGCTTTTATTCAAATTGCTGCTAAAATACAGAAGAAAACGGAATTTTATACTTTAACCCTCTGGTGTTGTTCAGTCATTTTAGACTGGGAAAAAAATCTGAAAATTTAAAAAATCACTACTTCATCGGAATGGTACGAAATTCTGTGACTTTTATGGCAGTTGCTGTCTGAACCAAAAAAATAATAAAAAATAATAAAAAATCGTGGACTAAATGGTAGTAAAAAATAAAATAAAATAAAAAATAGTCACACTGGTGTTGTTTAATGACCGCTTTAGAAAACTAATGGGAAATACAGAGATGTTTTAGTGTGTACAATCTACAAATAAAGCACAATGCAGAAAAAAAGTGCACAGCAATGAAGGGTTGACAAAACATAAGCAATTATGCCTGAAAACATTGCTCAGTAACTAAGGAATACACAGCATGGAATATATATGGCTATACAGGAAAATTTTAAAAATATAAACATTTTATTTTATTATTATTATTTTTTTTACATTTTATACTGAAAATAGTCCGCAATTTAGATATAAATATAAGTAACATGAAATACACTCAAAATGAAAAATATTAAATAAAAAACATTATTGAAATGAAATATATATATATTTATATTCATATATTTATATTAATATATGTATATTCATCAATACAGGATTATGGCCTATTACGAACAACACAAGCGTGACTCCCAAATGAACAATGTCAGAGGGGTAAACAATATTTCACATTAAAATTGAATTTACTGCCTTTTAAAGAACAATATCATTTTTACCATATAGTTAAAATCAATCAATACTTTTTCCATTAAAATTACTAACTATTTTTCTACAGTGCACTGAAAGTTTTGCCAGAGATATGTCATTCATCAGGCAATATCCAGTTTCATTCAGGTCAATAATATGACCTCAAAACATTAGGTTACACCAACAAAATTGTAAGGGTTAAATCACGTAGTTCCTTAAGGTAACAGCTGCCTATTATTTTTTAATTGACAGAAAATCTGTTATAAATATTATACTGACAAAATGATGAAATAAACACTCTCGGTCATGTAAATTCTACTTATAAAAAAAAGAAAAGTATAGATTTTTCCTGTAGGGCAAAGGATTGCCCAAGCAGTGCAAAGTATTAATTCCTCTACAAGTTGAGACAATTGAAGGAAATACACAGAATAGATAGAGACATTGTCTTGCAGAAACACTAACCGTCCCTGGCAGACTGGCCTGTCTCTTTCACTGGCTGTGAGCCATTTCACCCATGATGTGAAGGAGAAATTCAACTAGGAAATCTCAGCATTTCTGCTGTACGTGCCAAGAAGTTCCCTTTTCTCTTTGTGCTTAAAAAGACAAAAAAAAAAAAAAATGTGTTACTTAAACATTTCTTGGGAATTCTGCCTTGGGTTTCAGGAATTTCATTGGTTATTTATCTTAACAAAAGGCACAGGCATTTTAAATAAATTCATCGATTTAGATATCCCATGAGATTCCTGAGCTAACTTGCTTCGGGATACTACTGGCATTCATTAACACAATATTAAAAAAATGCTTTGAACAGCATTCAACAAAGTAGCTAAAATATGAACGTATCATATTTACAGTATCTAGTATCATTTTGATGAGACAATATTGTTTCACAGTTAATTTGGTTTTGTTTTATTAAGTGGTTTAATACTTATATTATGATTATGGCTCACAATACTCCATAATCAATTTCTGTGACTTCTGAAGTAAAAAAAATAAATAAAAGAAAAAAAATTGAAGTGAAGTGAAAAGCTGCATGTTTGTAAAAAGCAAATCCATCAATAATGTGTCTGAACTGTCATTGTTGTTGCATCTGACCAAAATATGAGTCCTCTATCCTGCTTTTCATGCTGTTCTCGTCTGAATCAGGTGAGAAATATGCATAGATCAAACACCGTTTACAATTGAAAACAGTCCAAAACAGTTCGGTAACACTTTAGAATAAGGAACACTTATTCACTATTAACTATGACTTTTCCCTCAATAAATTCCTAATTTGCTGCTTATTAATAGTTAGTAAGGTAGTTGTTAAATTTAGGTATTGGGATTAGGGATGTAGAATAAGGACCTGTAGAATAAGGCATTAATATGTGCTTAATTACTACTAATAAATGGCTAATATTTTAGTAATATGCATGTTAATAAGCAACCAGTTAAGAGACCTTAAAATAAAGTGTTACCAACAGTTCTAAACAAATATGTTTGTGGATTTTGATGTGGGAGGTCAATATAGGATTCACGTTTTCACTGGAAGACTTGTATTTTGGCCAGAAGCAACAGTTTAAAGTTAATGATGGATTTATCTCTTACAAACATGCAGCTTTCCACTTAAGACATTAATTGATAGTTTGGAGTCATGTAGATTATATGTGGATTATTGTTATGTTTTTATGCACTATTTGGTCTCTCATTCTGACGGCACCCATTCACTGTAGAGGATTGGTGAGGATCCATTGGTGAGTAAGTGATGTAAAATTTTGAAAAATCTGTTCCCATGAAGAAACAAATTCATCTACATCTTGGATGACCTAAGGGTGAGTAAATGTTCAGCAAATTCTGTCAAAACAGAAACTGTGCAATATTTTAAAATATGGTCAAAATCCTCTTACAACATCTAATTCATTTGTCTCACTGTCTAGGTCACACTCACATGCACATATATAGCAACTACATCTAAAGCTCTAGCAGATTTCACTGGAATGATGGGTAAGGCTATCGTTATGAATGGCTTCGTGCATGTCCTATAGGAGGAGCTGCAGTGGCTCGCAGCCTCTTCCACACTCCTGTGAAGATAAGCCACGGAGACAGAACAAGGTAAACCAGGGATAAAGAGCCACGCAAAGCCCAAACCAAGGCTAAGAGAGCTAGTCATGTGTGAACCGGTGGCTCAGTTTGACTGGCTGTTGTTAGCAGAGTGAGAAGTTCACAAATGATTGACAAAGAGTGAGAGCAATTTATGCCTGAATGGAGAAGAGTATGATAAACACAATGATCATTTTTGAATGCAAGCAGTAATTTAGCAAATCTATGCATCTTCTCTTGGAAGTTTTGTGTACACAGCTCTCTGATTACCAGCCTAGCTCTTTGTTCAGTACACCACCTTTCACATGAAAAATCTAAATAACTGTATCTATTACAGATTCATATCTGCTAATTTCTATATGGCCTTTGTGCTGGTGATGAATGGGGGAAGATGGAAGAAGACGCTCCCATTAAGAACAGTATTTAGATATTAGCTAAGCATGTACTGATATAATGCAGTGAAATACAAACAGCCACAATTTAGTTGTTATAGCACAAAATTGATGAAAGCTGTCATCTGATTTTTGCAGATTATTTAAAATACATCTCATATCATTTTAATAATAATGAAAAATACAAATACTTACAAATAGCTTTTATGGATTGAATTGTTGTTGTTATCATTATTATTAATTAAAGGGGCTTAATATTCAGTAAATCTGATCAATTTAAATGTGCTTGACATTATCAAATAACAGATTTGAATTTAGCTGAATAATAACACTATACTGAAGAGCTGTTTTATAGTTGAAATTGAAGTTGTAATTATAACTGAATTTAGTGTTTCCTAATTCCGGCAAAATCAACACTGTTTGTCCTATTTATTGTTGTTGTTGTTGTTATTTATGAATGTCATGAACTACAAAAAATAATAAATTAACAATAATACCAGCAGTGACATGATTTCTATTCCAGTTCTTTGCAATAAAAATGTGTTTTAATCTCAAACTAAATGAATTATTGTGCCAGATATAAAACTTCCAATATTCAAATAAGAAACAAAATAAATTTGAAAAAACAACAACAAAAAAAAAACTTCAAGACTGTTCTGATGGAATAAATCTCAAAAAAGATGATAAGATGAAAAATAACGCTTATAAGAGGATAACTAGTTCTGTTTACACAGTAAGATAATTTTAGGTACATGAATTTTAGTACATTAAGGGAGTGTTGTGTTGTGTTGTGTTAAAGCTCTTTTTCTGTAAGCAACTGCAAACACTCATAGACATTTTCTATCTTCGCTAATCAGTAATAAGACAAGTGTGACTCTGAAACAATAAAGACATATAGGCTTTAGTCATTGCAGCTTGGTAGAGTATCCCAGCTCATATGTAAAGAGACACCCAGCTGTGAGCACTGATGTGCAGACAGGTTTCTTTGACAAGCTGAGCTGTGAAGAAGAGAGAAGCATTCAGTTGGAAAAGGTATTTTGAAGGAGGATTATCTCAGATCTAACAGAGGAGCTGCTCTACACTCATACATGTCTACCGAACATTTGAGCACAAACATATACACTGGCATATGTACACACAAACACACATTCTTAGAAAGATACAAAAGAGGTCAGGTCTCTGGATTTAATGGTCTGTGCGGCTCAGGAACTGTTGGCTGATGGTATTTTTTTTTTCTCTGAAGTCTTATAGGAAAAAGCTTAAGTTCAGTCATGTGACTGACAGATTCTTAAAGTTCTGTAGAAATGGTGCTCTCTTTCAGCTTAAAGAAACACACTTCTCTAAGAAGTGACAAATGGATCCGGATGTCGTCTGCTCTTAGTAGAATCAGAAATCAGAGCAGAGTGACGCTCAGTATCATGGTTTAGTATTAAAACAGGTTTCATTTTAAGACTGTTTTGCTTAAGTAACAAGATACATGATAAGAAACTGATCATGTTTACTTACAAATCAGGTCTATATTTGGTTAATCCTTTAGTCTAAAATGTTTATATGCTCTAGAGTTATAGAAAAACTTCTCTAAGCATATTCATAATCAACTAAGACATAGATGTTCTTTTCCTGTACAATAAAAAATGAATTTTTGGGAAAAAAAGTTAATAATTCAACACAAACAGATGCATTCATTGTTTTAGGATCTTAAAACTGGTCCTAAATAACACTATTTGCATTTGAATGCACCGTTCAGCCAATAAATTCATCAAGGTACCTAATTACTAGCACAATAAATTAATCTATTTATATAAATCTATGTGTATATACATATGGGAAGTGAACAATTGTATAGAAGCTTTGTTTTTGAAGGCACAATCAAAACAAAGATATCTGGGAGATTTTATCTGATTCGTCAGTGATTTGTTTAGTCAGTCACACAAAAGATGCTGATTGGTCGATCAAATATCAGGGTCAAACAAGAAATCAGTTAAGTACCATCAAACCATAATATTAGTTAGTAGAGTTTAAACAATAGAAATATGGCAAAATACAAGAAAAATAGAGAAACACCTGTACAGCCAATTTTTTTTTTTTTTTTTTTTTTCAAAATTATGTGACTGTACAGTTGATTTATCTGTAAAGGGTTAAAATAATCAGATGGTAGCACAGACTGAAGAGTGACAATAGGGACATCTGAGAGTGGATTATTTAATTAATGGGATTTAAAAAACGATTTTACTCACACATACATTCATGAAGTATTTTATTTTTCTTACTCTGGTGAAAGGGAACTCATTGGATAATGAAAAATGGGTGTTACTTAATAGAATGGTGCCAGAGAGTCTCTGTATCTGAATATGCACCTCCCTACCATATGGGCAAAATTTTTTAATAAATTAGGCTACATGAGGTGAGTTGTATGTATGAATGAAGTATGCAAACGAAGGACACTTTTCCATCCTATGAGGTCATGGGAGAGGATTCATAATTGGATGGAAGCAACACTAGTTATATTGTAAGTCACACGAAAATGCTAGCATGGTGAATGTAGCATGTCTGGATTGCATTCATACTATATAGAACAGGGATTCACTGCTACCTTCCTGCAGCGTTCAGCTCCAACCCTGCTCAAACACACCTGCCTGTAATTGGCAAGTTCCCCGAACTCCTTAATTAGATTGTTCAGGTACAGGTTTGACAGTATGTGATTTTGCAATAGTAATAATACTGTTATAGCAGTAGTACTGTTTTTTTCACAGTGATCTATTCTCTTCGAGAAAGACTGGAGATGCTCACTTGTGCCATTTGTCATGCTGCATTTAATTCTGCACAGTAAAACACTGTGAATTCTCATTCGGGTCCTTGACAGACAAGAGTGCAATGAATTACGGAATGTAGGTCATGATGTTTCTTTTCATTTTTTAAATCAGTTTCGATGCTTTGTATGGTTGTCAGTGTAAAATAAATTCAGTCTTCTCCTTACTACTAAAATGCATAAATGATTATGTTAGCTGTTTAAGTCAGATTTTTAGAAATCTGAGTATTTGGCTTAATTGAGTAATGATCATGTTTACTTGATGCTTAAGGAATAATTAATATTAGTAAGTTTTGTGCATTTAAACACAACAATACAGTCAACAATACAGTAATTGTGATGTGATGACTGCATTTTGCTAAATTTTCAAGGAGTGCTTCTGAAAAGTAAAATTATTGGGCCTTGATATGGACATATACTGACATATCTTGCTGATTAAAAATGTATTGCTTACTATTTGCACTACATTAACACTTTTCTTGCAAAACACTTTCTATTATGCATTGCATCATATAAGAAGTATACGGCACAAGCCTCAATGTCTTATGAACTTGTGAAGAACCTTGAACCAGAGTTTTGAGCAAGCATGTCTCCCTTTTGAAGGATCAATGGGTTTGCCTGCTTCAGCCTTTGGTTGAAATTATAATGCATTTGCTCTTTCTTTCTGTCTATCTATCTTTCCCTCTGTTACTTTCTTTCTGACTCACACTTACTTATAAACACACACACACACACCTTATTCCTTCTGTTCCTCTAGGGACATTGGAAGGCCAATTAGTGCTGCTAGCATCGCTGGTCCTGTGTGAAAAACTGGCCCTGCTCAATTAACAATCTACCAGAGAATTCTTCATGAATTATACAGCTCTCTTCGTTCAGCCAGATAAAATGATATCTGATTCCCTTGGGGGTTTCTCCGTTCTATATAACATCTAGTGAGTTATTCTGTCTTGATGAGTTACGACCCCCCCCCCCCCCCACCACCAGTAAACCTATATTATGAACATTTGCTTTATGCCTTAAAGGAATAGTTTACGCAGAAATAAAAATTTGCTGAAGATTTACTCACCTCAGGCCATCCAAGATGTAGATGAGATTGTTTTTTAATGGGAATGGATTTGGAGAAATTTAGCATTACATCACTTGCTCACCAATGGATCCTCTGCAGTGAATGGATGCCGTCAGAATGAGAGTCAAAACAGCTGATAAAAACATCACAAAAATCCACAAGTAATCCACACGACTACAGTCCATCAATTAATGTCTTGTGAAGTGAAAAGCTGTGTGTTTGTAAGAAACAAATCCATCATTAAGACTTTTTAACTTTAAACTGTTGCTTCATTCTGATGGCACCCATTCACTGCAGAGAATCCATTGGTGAGCATGTTATGCTAAACTTGTTCCCATGAAGAAACAAAATCATCTACATCTTGGATGGCCTGAGGGTGAGTACATTTACAACTAATTTTCCTTTTTGGGTTATCTGGGTTCATTTTTGTGAGATTTATTACAGATCTCATTTTATTTATAAATTGAACACATACAGTGAGGTTCACTGTAGTCTAGAGAAAAATCTTCTGTTTCCATTTTTGTCTAATTACAAATTCTATATGATTAACATTTTGAGCAAAAAGGAGAAAAATAGAGAAATAAATATGAATTTCAGTAATTTTGAGTATTTGGTATGTTCCCTTTTTGGGAATATTCGAGCAAGCATCTTTATGTGCTCCAAAGGAATCAAAGAAATCTTATCTGTTGTGACCTTTTAACTTAGTGTAACAAATTTGCCTAGACTTAGAAATACTATATATATATATATATATATATATATATATATATATATATATATATATATATATGCTGTGGTAATAATATGTCCTTTAATCACTCACTATGGCTGTAATCACTCATTGTTTTCTAGCTCTAATCGGTGCTATTGAATAGCCCTTTGACTCTGAGTCACTCTTTCTCCCACAGCCCCGTCTGCTCGCCTCTATTTTTATCAGTCCATCCTCTGATCAGCGTTTCTGCCTCACTTATCTCTCTACTTTCTTTAATGCTGCTCTCACTTTTAGATCTCAGGCTCATTTCAGGCTTTTCAGATTACACCTCGCATGGCCAGTCATCACCTTATTATATGGCAGCCAAGCTAAAGGGCCACTTTCTTCCACCGGGATGAACAGTTCCTGTTCTGTCAGATGATCTACAGGTTTTGGCGAATTCTGTTGAGACTCTGAACTGAATCATGAATAATAGATTGACTCAGCTGGCTTGATCTAGAGACAGCCAGTGAGAATAACCTTGGATGTGAATTGTGAATCATGGCCAGGATACTTGTGTGTGTGTGTGTGTCACCATGGAGATATTCCCAATTTCAATTTCCGATGTACCATTGACAGATTCACCTTCTCTTACTGCTGCAATGATGGCTATATCTGAAGCCCGATCTTCTTTCCTGAATGTCTAATGTGCAAAAATCTCCTGTGCATGTTGAGTGCAGAGCAGCAGCTCCAATTTGTCTCTCTTCAATTATGTGCAGCTGGATTTCTGAAGAGGTTGATGATGTTTTTAATAAACCCTAACCATAACCCTGCCTCCTCATAATTACAATTATGTTAAAATGAGCTTTTCAAATAAAAGAATTGCCTTGGTTGATGTGGGTGGCTTTAAAGATCTTGCATTTGAAAACTTCTGCATACATCTAGGACATATTTGAAGACAGTTAATCTAATTTATGCTGTAAATGTTATGAAGATCACTGAGAGCGGCAGAAAGAGAGAGAAATAGAGAAAGTAATATAAAATTGTTCAGCAGTTGTGCTACAACCGAAATTGCAGTGTAATTATACATTTAAGTACTGAGTAATTATATTAATTAACTACATATACTCACTACATGGTTAGGGTTAGGATTAGGGTTTGGTTTAGGGTTACTTGCATGTAATTATGCATAATTAATTGATATTATAATAGTAAGTACATGTAATATGTGTAACAAGGACACCTTAAAATAAAGTGTTACCCTTCCCAATGTAGAATGATGCTAGGCATTCATTGGTGGTGTTGGCAATAGGACATGCTAGAATTTGATTTGATCAAAGATCAAAGCATTTTCCTGGAAGAGAAAGTCTATACATTTTACAGTACCGCCCACTAATATTGGCCCCCTTGGTAAATATGAGCAAAGCTGGCTGTGAAAATAAATCTGCATCATATATCTTTTTGATCTTTCATTAAAAAAAGTCACAAAATTCTAACCTTTCATTGAAGTAAAACAATTAAAAGTGGGGGGAAACTCACATTATGAAATAAATGTTTTTCTCCAATGCATGTTGGCTACCATTATTGGCACCCCTAGAAATTCTTATGCATAAAATATCTGAAGTATATTTATTTATATTTACTTTTTGTAGCACACCAGGGTGACTGAAATTGTCCAGCCATGACTTCCTGTTCTACAGGATTATAAATATAAGGAACACAAAGGCCAAATTCCCTTAATCATCTATCACAAGGAGTAAAACCAAAGATGTACAGAACAAGATAATTGAGCTTCACAAAATAGAAAGTGGCTGTAAGAAAAGAGCTAAAGTATTAAAAATCCCCATTTCCACCATCAGGGCAATGATTAAGAATTTCCAATCAACTAAAGATGTTACAAATCTGCCTGGAAGAGGACGTGTGTCTATATCGTCCTAATGCACAGTGACGAGGAGAATTTGAGTGGCCAAAGACTCTCCAAGGATCACAGCTGGAGAATTGCAGAGATTAGTTGAGTCTTGGGGTCAGAAAGCCTAAAAAATATATATCAAACAGCCCCTACATCACCACATGTTGTTCAAATGGGTTTCAAGAAAAAACTCCTGGCTTATCCAAAAACAAACTCCAGCATATTCAGTTGTCAGACACGACTGGAACTATAAATGGGACTGGCGTCTATGGTCAGATGAAACATAAAAAAGAGCTTTTTGGCAGCAAACCCACCAGATGAGCTTAGTACAAACCGGGATAAAAAGTACCCCATGCCCTCAATTAAATATACTGCAGGATCTTTAATGTTTTGGGCCTATTTTTCTGCCAGATGTCCTGGATGTCTTGTTCAGATGCATATCAAATACCAACAGATAAAAAAATCTAAACTTGATTGCCTCTGTTAGAAATCTTATAATGGACCATGTTTGGATCTTCCATCAAGACAATGATCCAAAATAAACATCAAAATCAACACAAAAAAGGGCCACTGAACACAAAATAAAGCTTTTGCCATGTCTCCCTTCCCAGACCTGAACCCTACAGAAAATGAGTGGGGTGAACTGCAGAGGAGAAGCATCAACATGGAGCTGGGAATCTGAAGGATCTGGAGAGATTCTGGATGAAGGAATGGTCTCTGATCTCTTATCAGATGTTCTCCAAACTCATCAGGCATTATAGGAGAAAACTCAGGACTGTTATCTTGGGAAAAGGACGTTGCAATAATTGGGTGCCAATAACCGTGGCTAATGAGAACTAGAGAAAAACATTTATTTCATAATGTGAGTTTCCCCAACTTTACATTGATTTACTTCAATGAAAGGTTGGAACTTTGTTGAATGAAAGCTCAAAAGGATAAACAATGCAGATTTATTTTCACAGCCATCTTTGCTCATATTTACCAAGGGTGCCAATATTAGTAGGCAGTACTGTAAATGTGTACGCAGATACAAAAGCCCAATGTTTACCTGGCCCACCCCACCCTGAATCTCAACAACCTTTACGACGATGTCCATCTCCACAGAAGGGCAGTTCCCATCTTTGCCAAGACCCTTAAAGACATCGCACTGAGCCGCAGCCACTAAAGAGACACCCTTCAAATCACCGCCCCCTCCACCCAAGGCAGGCTCTATGCGTCACCCTGGAACACACCGCAAAACACCAGGCCTGCAGCTCCTTCACCTCATCATCATGAACATCAGCAGGAGCAGCACCCAGGCAGCCAGAGCTATGCCGAAGCAGCCAGCAGATCACTGATAATCCCCAGCACCAGCACAGTCGACAGCCAGCAGAGTGCATCTCAATCCATCATACATTTGGCTAAAAATCCAAAAAGATATTGTGTCCACATAGACAGTCACATATTCTTGTGTGCCACATACTTACCCCTGGTTGAGTCTCCGTATTACAATGAAAAAACCTTTTCTATCCGAATTAAATGCCAGAACTGGAAATGAACCCGGCTTTGTCAACACACAAGGAGACAAATATATCACAAACACCTGCCACTCTCTGCCCTCATATCACCTAAGAAAAAATTATGACAACGTCACAAACAAAAGTGGGAGGAGCCTACTACAGCTCTGTCAATCACTGGGCCTGTATATAGTGAATGGTCGAATACGAGGAGACTCTTTTGGTTGTTATACCTTTAATTATTTTCTTTGTAAGAGTACTGTAGATTATTTCATCACAGGCATTGATCAAGTGCATCTCAGAGCATTCACAATCAGTCCTCAAACACCTCTGTCAGACCACTGTAAAATTACACTCTATCTGAAACGATCTCAAAACAATGAAATATGCAGACAGCCCTCTCATTTACTAAGGCTACATAAATCCTACAAATGGACAAAAAACAGCAAAGAAAACTATCAAAGTGCAATAGAAAGTCAAACTATCAAATTATTATTGGACAAATTTATAATTAGCAAAATAAAGTAAGCATAAATCTGGCACTAAAGGACATTACAGATATATTCCCCCAATCAGCATCCATGTGCAATTTGAAAAAATCATCAAAAAGAAAACCAAAAAACACCAATGAAAAGTGGTTTGACGATGAGTGTAAAATAAATAGGATGACAGAACGAAATCTTTCAAATAATAAACACAAAGATCCTGACAACCAAGAACTCTGCCTTCAATATCATGAAGCTCTTAAAGTATACAAACAAACTCTAAAAGCAAAAAAAAGGAAGAGCATACAGAACAATTATTTCAAACAATGGAGGAATCAATAAATACCAATAACTTTTGGAACAATTGGAACAATTGGAACACTCTCCACAAAAGAGCACAAAAGGAAGAATTGGCCATTCAAAATGAGAACAGGACACACTTTGACAATCTGTACAAAACAATTTAAACAAATCCTGCTCGAAATGAAATAAAAACCAAATTAGAAATCCTGAAAGAAAAAATTAAAGACAATCGGAATCCCCTGGATTTCCCAATCACAGTAAATGAGCTAACATACAGACTACATGCACTGAAACCCAACAAGGCATGTGGCATTGATGGAATATTAAATGAAATGATCAAATACACAAATGACAAATTCAAAACTGCAATAACCAAATTATTCAACATTGTTTTGAGTGTAGGATATTTTCCAGACACCTGAAATCAAGGCCTAATTACACCCATCTTTAAACAAGGAGACAAGTTTGAGCCAAGCAATTACAGAGGCATATGTGTCAATAGCAACCTGGGGAAAATATTCTGTTCGATTATTAACATACGCTTACAAAACTTTCTCAAAACCCACAAAATCTTGGAAAAAAGTCAAACTGGATTTCTGCCCAAACACAGAACATCTGACCACATTTATACCCTCCACACTATTATTGATAAGCACGTACACCAAAACAAAACCAAAATCTTTGCTTGCTTTATTGACTTTGAAAAAAAAAACATGTATAAAAACAATACATGTGCTGTAAAAATAGGGAACAAACGAACATAATTTTTCTCTCAACGATGAGGAGTTAGACAAGGTTGTCCATTGAGCCCCACTCAGTTTAACATTTATATAAATGAATTAGCCAAAGAATAAAACAATTCGACTGCCCCAGTCAAACATGGGCTCTTAAAATGAATCTAACAAAAACAAAAATAATGATTTTTCAAAAGAGACCCAGGTGTAAGGAAAATAAATACACTTTCAGAGCAGGAAACCAGGTCCTCCAACACACCCATGAATACACCTATCTGGGACTAAAAATCAGCTCAACAGGAAACTTCAATCTGGCTGTGAATGCACTGAAAGCAAAGGCACTGAGAGTCTTCTACATGATCAAAAATACAATTCAGTATGAAATTCCAATTCAAACCTGGCTGAAAATCCTAAAAGCAATATTCGAACCAATTGCACTATATGGCAGTGAGATATGGGGACCTCTAAAAACCCAAGATTTCTCTAAATGGGAAAAAGAAGAAATTGAAATTATGCATACTCAAATTTGTAAAAACATCTTAAAAGTTCCAGCAGCACCTGAAATGCAGTGATCCGAGCTCTTACCAGGCTGAAGCCCTGCAGTGGCAGGAGCAGAACCTGCAGAAGAGCGCACTTTTACAGCTGGTACTCACACTACACCCAAACCAGCACAGCACCGGCCCAACCAAATCACAGTTACAAAAACAAAACTACACCGCCTATTGGAAACATGCCACTAAAATACAAAAGGAGATGGAGCTGTATTTACACCTGAAAAGAGACTACAAACCACCAGAATACCTGAGCTGTGTAAAAGATCACAAATTAAGAAAGACACTAACCAGACCGAGTGATCACTGTCTGGCTATAGAGAGATGACGACACAGACAAAGATGGCAGCCACGACAACGGAGACTGTGCTCACTGTGCTCGCAGAAAGAGCTGGAAACAGAGGAACATTCCTTGCTACACTGTGATTACTATCACAACATTAGAGCTGCATATTTCCCCAAATTCCAGCAAATTAAATCAAATTTAATGGCATTACCAAATGCAGAAAAATTAAGTCACATTTTAGGAGAAAATTCCAAAATGATCAGCAACAGCAGCAAGACATCAGCCTGTCACAAACAGAGACGGGTGCTAAACTGTGTTCTTTTATTGCCCAAGCAGTCACTATAAACTACCACCACACCACGGACTGTCAGCCAGTGGACAAAACTGTTGTACAAAGTTTTTAAAACTTTTTTTAAAAAATAATTTCTTAAATATTTTTCTTGTTTCTTGTTTGTGGAGGAAAAAAAAGAAAAAAGAAAGTATACATGTACTTATTTACTCAATTATTTTACAGATCTATTCTTGTTCTATGTATCATATACCGTATTGACCCGAATATAAGACGACCCTGATTGTAAGACGACCCCCCTTTTTCCAGATGTACCTTTTGGAAAAAGGCTTTTTGAAAACCAAATCTTCTCTCTCTCTCTCTCTCTCTCTCTCTCTCTGTAAAACACATTTTTTCTTAAATTATTTTCATATTGCATAGCCTATTTTTCCTATGTTAATTTTTGTTTTGAAAGTATGGTAAATACTGGTAAATTGTACCAACAATGACATTGAAAAATATACACTTTTTGATATGCCATAAAAATAACAGGTAGCCCATCTGAATTATATAACATTTAGACTATCCATCTCATAGTAGCCTACCAAAATGTTATTAACAGTAGAAGTGAAATCGTATTGTAGTCTTCAAATCTGGGTACTGTCTTATGTTTTAAAATCACTTACAGAGGAAGTTTGGTCCCATCAGGATAACATGACAGTCACGACTCGTGCCGCTGTAAGCTTTTCTTTTGTTTTCACTCGCGATCTTTTCTGTGAGATACTATATATATATATATATACACACACACACACACACACACACACACACACACACACACACACACACACACACACACACACACACACACACACACACACACACACACACACACACACACACATACTGTAAATACATTACAATGCTTAGTGGTGTGCTGTGAGATTTTTTACATATCAAAACTGTGCCGCGGCAGGAAAAACATTGGGAAACACTGCTCTAGACCCTGAATATAAGACGACCGCGTTTTTTTCAGCTGTATTTCCAAGAAAAAAAACATTGTCTTATATTCAGGTCAATACGGTAATCATTTGTTCCTTATTTATGTAATGGACAATGCTTTGACAATACTGTGCAAGTCATGACAATAAAGTTAATTTGAATTGAATTGATCCAATATGGGAATGTAATAGGCTATATTGCCCTTTATAAAGAGTGATATTGCCATAGCTATAATGCTATACATAAATTTCACATATGTTCATTTTCCAGGAAGATAAAGATAAGTTTTCAACATATAAAGTCCCCATAGCAAAATCAGTATATTTATATGTGTTATCGCCATTTCTTTTCAAGCATGGCTTATTAGGTCCTTCATAAATCCAAATCAAGCAAGCATGCAGATCTTACCAAATACAGCACAAAAGGGGTAAATTGTCCTTCATCCATGCATATCTAGGTTAACCCATCCTCTACTTACACCAGAACAGGTACCATACCAATATAGTTGATATTTGCCCTACTGCAGTCTTGTGTATGGAGTAGCGCTGTCAAACAATTAATCGCGATTAATCACATCCAAAATAAATGTTTTTGTTTACATAATATATGTGTGTGTACTGTGTGTATATACACACATGCATGTATATATTTAAGAAAAATATGTTATATTTGCATATTAAATATAGTTATATATAGTATAAATATAAATATGTACATTTAAATACAAGGAAATATTTTCAAAATATTTATTGGATTTATTTTGGATCAGACTTGGTCTTTTCTATTTGGAAAGTATTTGGAGATGCTGGTTCTAAATATATGCACGATGGTGACCGTGAACCTGAGCCAGAAACACCACCCTGTCTTTGGATTCCTCTCCAGATCTTCTCTCAGCCAAACAGAGAGCTGTGTACCATCATCCATCTGTGACTACCAATCAAATACTTCTCCTGGAACCCTGA
Organism: Acrossocheilus fasciatus; assembly: GCA_036784905.1. NCBI lineage: Eukaryota > Metazoa > Chordata > Actinopteri > Cypriniformes > Cyprinidae > Acrossocheilus > Acrossocheilus fasciatus. The sequence continues at coordinate 22,168,617 of CM071938.1, forward strand.
TATATGCTTTCTCTAAATGAGAAATAATATCGTATCTCATTAACTTTATTACTTCAGACAACAAATGAACCTGGCTGATTGTTTAGCATTAATCATATACAGTAACTACACCTGCTGGAATTCTATTTTCACACCTCTCCCACAGTTCAGAAACGAAGTGAACAGAGCTGTAACAATGTGAGGTCTGTCATTACATACAACACGTCCTTTTTTTTTTTTTTTTCCAGAGCAACGAAGTGACGAGGTTGACATTTTCCTACTGTCTCTGGTGTATCTCTGCCAGCAGATGAAAAGAGGAAAAGGTCTCTCATTAACAAAGGATGGGTTAGTGTACCATATCTAGCTCATGCGTTATACACTGTGGTATAATTACTCCACTGTTTCATAAGCAGTTAGGTTATTTTTTCAAAAGACTGTCACTGCAATTTAGCTCGATGTGACAGTAAATTTAATCTGACCTAATCAATTTATAGGCCTAACCATTAGAGTGCATTGTGCAAATCTGTGCGTTAAAAGCAGCGTGAAAAACATTACCTTGTATTGTTGTGAGGAACAGCAGCCCTAGAAATGAATAGAAAGTAGGCTATCTGAGTTTATATCCGAGTAGGCTAATTATAAGATGGCTAAATTGTAACAAAGCATACAAACTATTTCACAGTGCTACTCTTCTTAAAATTGGGCAAACAGTTTAGTGAAATTATGTTTTTCCCTGAGTCTGGATAAAAAACCAGGTTGGATTTCTTTCAGAAATGCCTAATCATAAACGCACGGGGGCAGCAAACCCCTGCAATGAGATCACAGCTCGGAAATATATTATTTGTGGGTTTCTTAAAAGTGTAACTTTAATTTAAATCGTACAATATCAATATTAATATCAATATACAAATGTTGTATTTTTATGTCTTCAGAGTAAATTTTATTTATTTATTTATTTATTTTTTACGTTTCACTGCCTATCTTTAACCGTATTTCATCCTTTTCATGTGACATGAAAAGTTATAGCCTATAATGTTCTGTGTTCGGACTCTAAAAATAAAAACAACAACAACAACAACAACAACAACAACAACAACAACAACAACAACAACAACAACTCAATCCGTAAAAGAGCTATGTATCAAAGCAGTAAGTGTGGTCATGATATGAAACTATAAATCATTTATTTATTACTTAGAAATAACTATTAATTCTGTTTAAAACAATATTATAATATTAAGAACAATCTAGTTTTTTATAACAATATACATTTTAATGAAATAATAACTTAAATTATTATTATTATTATTATTATTATGTGGAACATTAAATCGAACTTTACGTTTCACCATAAAGGAAGCAAAAATGGGAAATAACGGTTCAACAAAGAAGGTAGTGAAAAGAAAAAAAAGGTAAACTAAAACAAAATACAAAACTGTATAAACATAATAATTATATAAAAATATTTTGCACTACTTGAATTAAAATTTTATTGTAAGTCTTACGATTTATAAACAGGAAGTGGAATGGTTACGTATGCCGTTAGGTCCCGCCCCTTCCGACACTATCAGGGATGTGAACTGCTGCAGCAGAGCATAATGACTACAGCTGATAAACATACAGTATAAATGTTATGACACTCGACAGCTAATCTCTGACTGTATAATGGCTGAATCTCCGGACAGTCGCAGTCTTGTTTCTGCGTCCTCACAGCTCAATTTAATGGAAATAGAGGCGGTAAGACTGAGATTGACTGCTTCAGTTTTTGTCTGTATGGTTTGTTTCATTTTGTTCATTACGAGCTTCGTGTTGTTCTTAATGCCATTTGACTAATGCTGCGTTTGAGATCAGTGCGTTTAATATGTGCTTGTTTCTCATAGTCAGTAAGTTCGTGATTTGTTTAATATGTTTTTGTAAATGTACAATGCTTTACATGTACAAAACATTCACATTATTTTGTATGTATGGTAAGAAACTTGAAGTATTCACAGCGAAAAATGGCAGTTATTGAAAACAGAGTGATACATGTATGATTTAATATGAAGGACGTATTTATCTCTTAGATTGATGATAAAGAGTTTGACATCCCTCAAGTGGACACGCCTCCGACCCTCGAGAGCATCCTGAACGAGGTCAGTATGTCAGGTTATCATACTTCCACAGTCATCTTACAGCACCCGAGAGATGTATTAAAGTTGCAGATATACCAGTCAAAAAGTAGGACACACCTACTTAGTTTTTATCACGAGTATTTTCCACATTTCAGAATAGTAGTAAAAGTCATAAAAACTATGAAATAATATAAATGGAAGTGTGAGAATTTTGTTATAAACCAAATATTGTCCACTCATCCCTTAAAATGGTTTATAAAGAACTTGTTGTTAAATTTTTTTGGGGTTGGGTTAGTTTTTGAAAGTCTCTTGCTCACCAAGGCTGCATTTATTTAATAAAAAATACAGCAAAAACAGTAATATCGTGAAAATATTATTAGTGTTTAACGCAACTATTTTTAAGTGAGTATACTGTAAAATGTAACTTATTCCTATGATGCAAAGATGAATTTTCAGAAGCATTGCTCCAGTCTTCAGTTTCACATGATCCCTCAGAAATCATTCTAATCTGCTGCTTTGCTGCTCAAGAAACATTTCTTATTATTATCAGTGTTTTTTTTTTTCAGGATTATTTGGTGAATAGACTGTTCAAAAGAACAGCATTTATTGGAAATAGATTTTTGCGTAATATTATAAACGTCTTTACTGTCAATTTTGAAAAATTTAAAGCATCCATGCTGAATAAAATTAGTTAATTTATTAAAAACGTACTGACCACAAAATTCTGAATGATAATGTGTTTGTCTAGAAAACTAATGACAAGCATTTAAGCCTTTAGTCCATGATTATCTAAATTCAGTCAAGTGTTCAGTCCAAGTGTTTTCACAAATATACTTTGTCCTGCAGTACAATGTAAATACCATGGTACTTGTGTATGGAAATCTTTAAATACCATGATATAACCATCAATACCATTGCTATACCACGGTACTATCACAGTACTCTTTTTGTAAGAGCAGGGATAGTGATAAATGGCTTTTCATAATGTTTGAATGGTAATTTTTTCTTATTTTGAATCCATTTTTAACATCTTTTAATTTAGCAGACATTTAATTAATAATTAATTCAAGATGCTTTTATACAAATGAGGAACACGGCAAGCAATTTATCACAAGAGCAAATTATTTTTTCTAATACACAAGCTAGATTACTAACTACAGCAGAAGTGAAATGCACAAACGTAGAGAGTGAGAAAACAAACAAACGGAAATTATTATAGAAATTAATAATGATAAATTACTGTTTTATGACCATAACTATTTTGATTTTCAACACTTGTTTTCAGCCTGAAGACGAGGATGAGCCATTCATTCTGGAGGACACTTGTCTTTTGAACACCGAGAACATTGATGCCCACTCGTGTGAAACCTCATCTCTGGCCAGCTCTGACAGTGGAGACCGCACACATTTAAAGAGGAATGGACACTTTCTTAACCTGGCTACACATTAACAGTGCTTGCTCTGTATTGATGTTGCGATGCATGTTTGGTGATTGGATAAAGTCTTTTCCTTTCTGTAATCAGTCTGTGTATGTTCACCTCAGGAGGAGGAAAGCTGTGGAAACTACTGCTACAGTACATGGATCTGTTCTTAGACGCAATGTGCTGAAAGGCATCTCAGCTCAGATAGTATCAGCTGCAGTAAGACCAATAACACTTCATCTCTTGCTTGTGCTGTACTATGCAAAGCTGTAATAAGTATGCTGTGTGTAAATGTGTTGTGTATATGATAATGTTTGTGGGTAATGTAAATAACATTACATTATGAATAGCTACACTTACAGCAGTTATATGATTTGTTTGTATTTAGTTCATTTCCATTTCTTTCCTCAGATTAAATTCAGACATTGTCAGTTCAGTTGGCAATGGTGCAATCCTGTTTTAATCGTTCAGAGCTATAAATTCAGAGCTATAAATAAAACTCGTCCAACAGAAATGTCTTCTATTCCAATGAAATTGTGTTGCTCACTTTATAATTTGGTGTTTTTACTCTTTCTATCTCTCTTCAGGATAAAGTTGATGCTGGCTTGCCAACGGCAATAGTGAGTATTTGACTTTCTTTTGTGATTTTTAATTAATGACAAAATGACCCTTTCATGTCTGAAATGTTTTTGTGTTTGCAGACTGTTTCAAATGTGATCGCTGTAGGGACGTCACATGGTCTGGCCTTAGTATTTGGTAAGCATGTTTCAGTCCTTTGTGCTGTTGTGGTAAAGTTGATAAAGGGCATTACAGTGGAATTTATTTTAGATTTTTGGAAGGGATGTTGTATGTTTAATAATAACAGTCTGTCTAGAACTTTGTTTATCTGAGTATTCATTTATTGTTAATTAATATAAAACACAAAATGCAGTTTTAGAACTCTTTATGTGCACTACTGTAATAGTAGCCTATTCGTCAATGAATGTATTTTAAACGACTCTGGGACTATCTCTCTGCCTTGGCTTGTCTTGGGTGGAATGTTCAGGAAAAGGTAATGTATTAATATAGTGCAAAATGTGTTAATACCACAATTTTTCCATTGCATCATGTTTAGCATTGCTACATATTAATGCCCATTTCACACTGGACGTGTAAACAGAGCAGAAGCGGCATTCACTGTGCTTTCACACTGGCGGTGTTTCTAGTGTACAACTGAACCACAGCTGATTGTGTTGACCCCCAGCTATCATCAGCCTGTCAGTGTGTCCTCCCTCCCACACACACACACACACACACACACACACACGCACACGCTATAACCATATGATGCTAAACCATGTAGCATGCTGTAGTGTAGTTCATGTATGGTAACATTTTTAAAGATATATTTCTAGTTAAAATCATTGGTAATACTTTATTTTAAGGACCAATTCTCACTATTAACTAGTTGCTTATTAGCATGCATATTGGCTGTTTATTAATATTTATAAACATAAATATAGACCTTATTTTCGATCCCTTAATCCTACCCCATACCTAACCTTTAAAGCAGCAAATTAGGAGTTTGTTCAGGGAAAACTCTTAGTGAATATGTGTTCCCTATTTTAAACTGTAACCAAATCATTTAAATACACTCTCTTTTCTAATTCTATTCTAAAAAAACGAAACAAAACTAACACTAGTTTTTCTAATTTTTTTTGTATTCTGTCTGTTTTCTTTTTATTTATTACACAATTAACAAAAGCAAAAAAGGCCTCTAACACTAGCTTGCTCTATTCTTTTTCTATTCTATCTGTTTTCTTTTTATTATATTAAAAAAAAAACCCTTGCTATGCGTACTGCGTTAAGCTAACTGAGACTTGTTATAGCACTTGCATATCATTGCTGTTTTGTTGATTTTGATTGCTTCCATTGTTCTCATTTGTAAGTTGCTTTGGATAAAAGTGTCTGCTAAATTACTGAATGTGATTGTAAATGAAAATGCGCACTGTCAACATTAGTGCTCGATGGCCCCTACTCCTCATGTAGGCTATTAGGTTTCCACTAATTGGATTATTATAATGATAATTAAAACTTAAGTGATCAAATTTTAGGATTCCAGGAGTTTTAAAAGCTTAATGTTCAGGCTTTTCAGTTATTTTAACTAGTGAATTTAGATTGATTTTTCATGATTTACTGAATAAGGATTAACGATTTTTCATTTTTTTTTTTTTTGCACAATTATAAACATTTACATATATAAATATTTAAGATATTACTTGACCAGCTCTAGAAATCATACTTTTAAAATTAGGCAGCCTCATATATCCAGGCATTTCAAGATTGTGGGAACCCTGTTTCTTCAAAGGAAGGAATAAATAAATAAATACGTAGGTACATACATGACATTTTGTTGTATTTTAAACAATTTTTGCAGAGGCCCCCTACTGGACCCAGGACCCCTTTTTTGAGAACACTGCATGCTATTATGCTTCTTTTTCATATTAACGCATGTGTATTTTGGCCAGTGTCACTTTAATTCAGTGTGAACAGCACAGCAAGAATAGGAAACGAGCACAGTGCTGCTTCAGCTACACCGTGCTGTTCTGTCTCACCTTTCAGTGTGAATCTCCTAACCTGCTAACATGGGTGCAGAAAAGATATCTGCTTGTGTGTCTAGTGTGAAATGGCCTAAGTGCATGCTAAATCATTTAAAGCATTATTTTTTAAATTGAAAGATATGGGCTGAGAAGTTTGCTATGGCTGTTTGCACGTTCTTCGTCTGTTTGTGTTTTGCTTGCTGCTGCATTTGGAAGTATTGTTACAAAAACAAACCACTGTGTGTGTAATTTTTTTAAAATTGTTGTTGATAAAGCTTGAAGGACATAATTGTTCCATAATCTACACTTAATTCTGTTTTGTCTAATTGGTATATTTTGATTTCAGATCAGAACCAGGCTCTGCGTCTCTGTCTGGGAACTACAGCGACAGGAGCGGAGTATGGGGCGGTGTCAGCTCTCAGTATTAATCACGATTGCACACGACTGCTGTGTGGCTTTGCCAAAGGACAGGTGAGCCGCAACAAACCCTTAAACTCACAGGCAATCTTGATGGCAAATAACTTATTCATAATGATCAGGTCAGGTCAAGGTATATAATGTGTCATTTTATTCCTAATGCAGATCACCATGTGGGATCTGGCCAATGGGAAGCTGCTCCGCACTATCACTGACGCCCATCCACCTGGCACTGCCATACTACATGTGAAGGTTATGCACTGTACTTATGTATGTACTTTACATGCTTTTGTTGTTCATAGACATTGAATAAAGCACTTTTCTCTGTTTCTTTCCACAGTTCACTGACCACCCTGCACTAGCCGTGTGTAATGACAGTGGCGGATCAGTGTTTGAGCTGTCATTCAGGTGAGATGTACTTCAATTTAAACATATCTTGAATTTTATACGCATTTTAAGTACATTTATAAGGCACATTTATAACATTGTAGTACAGATAACTGGTGTGTAGGGGGCAGTAGAGCCTCATGCATCTGCCCAGGTGATCCTCAAATCTAGCTCACAAGATCCAGAGTTTAGCTCCAACCCTGATCAAACTCACCTACCTGTGATTTTCTAGTGATCCTGAAGACATTGATTAGCATGCTCAGGTGCGTTTGATTAGGGTTAGAGCTAAACTATTCAGGAAAATGGATCTATTTTATTTACTTAAAATAAACATTAGCTGAAATAAAACAACATGAAAAGGTTAACTTATTTTCTTTCATAAAACTAAATCTAAAATTTAGAATTGTACAGATATTAAGAACAACAAAATGACTAAAATAAAAGTAAGATTTAATTCAAAATAATAGCATTTTCAGTGATAGTGAAATAACACTGGACGCAGCATAAAGAAGTCTCATGCCGCTTAAATATTCAACAAACTTCTCACCCCCCCCAAACAAAATAGAAAGCAACCTATAAGTGAGCTAATATAGCTTTAGTATTTTTGATTTGCATAAATGATTAAAACTAACATACAGTTTAAAATATCCACTTATTAAATAAAATGAAAAAAACTAATTACATTTAAGAGTAAACATTTTCCTGTATTCTAGTATTGCTCCATTCATTCTCTCTGTTGACTACTATATATATGTTTCTTCACTTTCTTTCCTGTTTTCATTTTTTCCATTCTGTAAAGAAATAAATGTATAAATATTATGCACTGCACTACACTGTCATTTTATTGCTGTATTGTTAATATCATGACTTGATATGCTGTCCCACATTGATAATATGGTATACCCACTCTATTTCAACATTATAAATTATTACACTGAGCAAAATTATAAAAGCAACACTTTTGTTTTTGCCCCCATTTTTTTTTGTTTTTGCCCCAAGACTTTTTCTATGTACACAAAAGGCCTATTTCTCTCAAATATTGTTCACAAATCTGTTTAAATCTGTGTTAGTGAGCACTTCTGCTTTGCCGAGATACTCCATCCTCCTCACAGGTGTGGCATATCAAGATGCTGATTGGACAGCATGATTATTGCACTGGTGTGCCTTAGGCTGGCCACCATAAAAGGCCACTCTAAAACGTGCAGTTTTATCACACAGCACAATGCCACAGATGTCGCAAGTTTTGAGGGAGCGTGCAATTGGCATGCTGACTGCAGGAATGTCCACCAGAGCTGTTGCCCGCGAATTGAATGTTCATTTCTCTATCATAAGCTGTCTCCAAAGGCGTTTCAGAGAATTTGGCAGTACATCCAACTGGCCTCACAACTGCAGACCATGTGTAACCACACCAGCCCAGGACCTCCACATCCAGCATCTTCACCTGCAAGATCGTCTGAGACCAGCCACCCGGACAGCTGCTGCAACAATCGGTTTGCATAACCAAAGAATTTCTGCACAAACTATCAGAAACCGTCTCAGGGAAGCTCATCTGCATGCTCGTCGTCCTCATCGGGGTCTCGACCTGACTGCAGTTCGTTGTCGTAACCGACTTGAGTGGGCAAATGCTCACATTCGATGGTGTCTGGCACTTTGGAGGAGGTGTTCTCTTCACAGATGAATCCCGGTTTTCACTGTACAGGGCAGATGGCAGACAGCGTGTATGGCGTCGTGTTGGTGAGCGGTTTGCTGATGTCAACGTTGTGGATCGAGTGGCCCATGGTGGCAGTGGGGTTATGGTATGGGCAGGCGTATGTTATGGACTACGAACACAGGTGCATTTTATTAATGGCATTTTGAATGCACAGAGATACCGTGACGAGATCCTGAGGCCCATTGTTGTGCCATTCATCCACGACCATCACCTCATGTTGCAGCATGATAATGCACGGCCCCATGTTGCAAGGATCTGTACACACTTCCTGGAAGCATTTCAGGAACATTTTAGAGTGGCCTTTTCTTGTGCTCACTAACACAGATTTAGACAGATTTGTGAACAATATTTGAGAGAAATAGGCCTTTTGTGTACATAGAAAAAGTCTTAGATCTTTGCTTTCAGCTCATAAAAAATGGGGCAAAAACAAAAGTGTTGCGTTTATAATTTTGTTCAGTGTATATTGAACAATTACTAGCATTCTTTTTTTTTTTTGTGCCATATTTTACCTGACATTTCTCATTCATTTTTCTTACCATTGCTTCTCTGGCAGAGAATAGAGCTCTGTCACATCCCTCAACTTAGAGATTCCAACAGAAACCTAATTATTTGAATCTATCAATTGATGAATTCTCTTATGACTCTAGTCTTATTGAAGGAGGAAATTGTCATTCATTTCCCACTGAATGCTTTTGTTGAGTGAAAAAGAAAAACATTCATTCTTATTAAACTGACAGGTATCTATCATTTACTGCTATAATGCTGGGACTCTATTATAGTGGTTCTGGATTATGAATGTGCTCACATCTCTCTGTCTCTATATAGGAGGGTAATGGGGATGAGGACATGTGAATCCAGGTGTTTATTCAGTGGTTCTAAAGGTGAGGTTTGCTGTGTTGAGCCTCTACATGCTGGACCTGAACTGAGAGATCATCCCATTACCCACTACTCCCTGCTGGCCATGGCCTCACTCACCAAGGTATACTCATACTTTCAGTACTTTCTACTGCTGACTACTCACTCCCTAAAGGTCTAGGGGTGTCACTATATCACTGTTTGTGTTCAGACGATTTTTTTTGTGAAAACACCTTTATTATTTAAACTGTAAAGATGCTTAAATCATATTTTTTGCAGATGTTATTATATACATTATTGTTGTTTCAGAAGATTTTGGGATATGTTTGGATTTTTGGCTTTAGGTGGTTCCCATAAAAAACAGCAAAAAATCAAACATGCTTTTGTAATCACACTAGTGCAACCAAAATGTAGTTGCACTGGTAGGACAATTTGCAAAATTGGACCATTTAGTTTCAGTGTGTGCAGGCCTGGTTCATTTACAGTGAGAATAAACATGTTTTGTGCCAAATGAAATCTCTTGAAACTGAAAAAAAATAAATAAATAAAATTGTGCATTTAATGGCTAGGCGTTTCTCATATTTAGCACCCTGATACATTTTTTTGGCCCAGTGTTTGTTTCATGTGTTCGATTGTCAAAAATACCTCTCCTGCTCTACAGTTCCAAAATTGTCAATTTTCCTTTTCAGCCTGAAATAGCATCTTGATGGGTGTATGCAATTCAGGGCAAAATTGGTACATTTCGGTTTTTGCTTTTTGCTTGTTTTTATATAGTCAATTTTTTGTGGTGTTGGGTTTTCAGTTAATGTAACATTTGGGTCTTTGAGCACATGCTTTAATGAAAGGATTTTGAATGGTTGTTAATGTCTTTTTCCTTCATTAGCTAGAAGAAAATCACTCTTAAAAGTGATTGCAAAAATATTATTCCTCTGTGTCAATTCTGTTCTAGTTGTGGTGTGGACTCTGCTATTATCTTAGAGTTGTAGCTTTTTATTTAAACTTAAGGTTCATAGTTGTCATTCTTCATGTGCATCGGCCTCAAAGGCCTATTTCCAATGGACTTATTAACAGTTTCTCTTTTAACTTTATTCAGCTAAAAACTCATGTGTCCATAACTGCCATTCCATGTTAGTCTCCGAGAAGTATCATATAACATGTAACAACAGTGACAAACAAGCTGACCAAGCGAAGTACTGTAAAAAGCAGCTGCATAATAAGAATGTTTGATATATTTCAATATCATGCGATGCTGAAGACTGGAGTAATGGCTGCCTTAAATTCAGTTTTGCATCACCGGAATAAATTGCATTTTAAAATATATTTAAACAGAAGAGTTATTTTAAATGATAATGATATTTTACATTTTTACTGTATTTTTCATTAAATAATTGCAGCATTCATGAGCAGTGTTGGGGAAAGTTAATTTTAAAAGTAATGCATTACAATATTGTGTTACTCCCTAAAAAAGTAACTAATTACATTTACTTTTTATGGAAAGTAATGCGTTACGTTACTTTCGCATTACTTTTTTAAATATGAGCAGGGCTTGATTGTTTTTAAATTCAAGAAGTTCTATTTATAGCAAATGTAAACACCAAAAAGTGTAACGAATAAATCTCAGGCTGAAGGAAAAGTAAATTCACGTCTGTACAGTAGAACACAGGAGAAGAAGGTTCAACACTCTTCAGCAATAAAAAAACAATGAAGCACAATTGTTAGTTTATCTAAAGTGAGTCGCGGCACTGTTCTGAGTGGGTCGCGGAGTGTACGGCCAAAGAAACGACATCAACAACAAAAAAAAAAAACGTAATTCTAAATGATTTTCTTATGCGGGACTTTTATTTTAAAAGACGTGCATGAAAGCTGTTGACACTTCTGTCATATGCAGTTTAAGTAAAGATCGAGTGCCTGCCCCCGAGGAGGAAACGTGATTTCTATTGAGGGGAATGCTAGAGCCCTGTATTTCAGCCCGGGACTGACGGCCAATTTTGACGTCTCACGGGCCGGTGTCCTGACATTTTATCCTACCCGTCAGATTTTCCTACCAGGGCTTACTGCGCATGCGCAAATCAATATTGCATCTTTTTTCTCATGCTGAACAACAATATTTAATGTATCTGCATTACTGTATGGGTAGGTTTAGGGTTGGGGTAGGTGTAGACATTAATAAAACGCAATCTAATTGGTAGAAAAAATTATTTATTGTTGGTTTCCGGTAGCTGTATCCCTTTTAGCCACAGCTGCGAATATAACACATAATTACTGTATTTGCATTACTGTAAGGGTAGGTTTAGGGTTGTGGTAGGTGTAGACATTAATAAATCATAATTTGACAGATAGCATTTTTCGTTGTCGAATTGTAGCCTACTACCTACTGTTTTAATGGGAGTTAGGAAAATCTGACAGGGTAGCACAAATCGACAGAACACCGGGCCTCGGGCCTGTTTTAGGCTTCTCCTTATTTTTTTTATTTTAGACATCCATCAATTAGTGATTGAAAAAAAAAAAAATGCCGCGCTGGTGGAAACAACACAAGACCGTGCCGCAACTAGGAAGACCGTCTCGAAGGTTTTTAGAGTCCTGCAGCTGAAGAGTTCTGCTTCAAATAGGCTGGAGCTTGCCGCAAAGCCCCAGCAAAATTACCATGAATGTGTCCAGGGGAAATAGTAAGGAGATATTTGAATTATTTACTAATAAACTAGTCTAAACTATATCTATAGATTTTATTTTAAGCAAGTCGTGATGATTTGAGAAGGCTAAATTGATCAAACATAGGCTATGAGCAGCCTGCCGGTCTGCCGCTGGCCGCTTGGTCGTTACTATAAGAAAGAAAAAACTTATTTAATGGACAAAAAAAAAATGCTCCAAACGTTTTTCTAAATTAACTTAATAAAAAAATGAAACGAAATATAATCACTTTGCCATTACATACAAAACTGAACTATTTTAATAGCTGAAACAGAATTATAATCTGATTTGGGAGAAGGGGAAAAAAGACTTTTTTTTTTGAAAAAGTAACTCAAGATATTTGCTTGTAAAATAAAAAGTAATGCGTTACTTTACTAGTTACTTGAAAAAAGTAATATTATTACGTAACGCGCGTTACTTGTAATGCGTTACCCCCAACACTGTTCATGAGCACAAGACAGAAAAATTGTACTAACTTCAAACATTTGAGTGGGGCTATATGTCACTGTATCTGCATTAAATGGGGTGAAATTTGTATTTCACATTACTTCTGTTTTGGTTTTATGTGCGTAAACTAACAGTATTGTCATATCTTGTGAATTGCGTGTTTGTTCGGGGCACCAGTCAGCTACTAGCATCCAAACACACTCGATTGGTTTCTGTTTGACTGCAGTTTTATTCAGCCTGTGAACTCTTTATTTTGACAGATTCTGCTGATAGGACTGAAGCCTTCACTCAAAGTGTGGATGACTTTTCCCTACGGCAAGGTGCAGTACACACTTTCATTCTCAGTGTTCTTGTGTGTGTGTCTGTTTGCTTTTCCAACAGCCATCAACACGCCTTCTAATAGATAAACTTATAACCTCTGTATTCAAGATTTATATTACCATTTGTTTTTGCAGTACATACATGATTGACTGCATCTGCATGTTTTTTTTTTCTCTTCAACTGTAAATATCATATAAGTTCATACATTTATATACCCTACCTTACATTACTCAGCCCTGATCTCAGTGTCACCACACATAAAGGGATAGTTTGCCCTAAACTCAAAATTCTGTCATCATTTACTCACTGTCATGTCGTTCCAAACTCATTACACCTTTGTTTATCTTGAGAATCACAACTGTACTTCCAGTGCATCAAGTGATCATCATGATTTTTAACTGTATTAAAAAGAAACATTTTGTTGCAGTTATGTTGCATTTGCTGACCTGAGAGTATAATTGAATAATTGACCATTGCACATATATTGCGCACATGTGACGCTGGACTACAAAATCAGTCTTAAGGCGCACGGGTATATTTGTAGTAATAGCCAACAGTACATTGTATGGGTCAAAATTAGTGATTTTTCTTTTATGGCAAAAATCATTAGGATATTATGGAAGCCCGTTTCTGCCACTGAATAAAAAATAAAAAAAAAAGTTATTGCGACTTTTTATCTTACAATTCTGACGTTTTTTTCTCGCAAATTGCAAGTGTATATCTCGCAATTCTGACTTTTTTTCTCAGAATTGTGAGATCTAAACTCGCAATTGCAAGTTAAAGTCCAGTATTGAGGGGGGGGGGGGGGGGAAGACTGTTTATATCTCAATCCTGATAAAAAAGTCAGAATTGTGAGTTTATCTCGCAGTTCTGACTTTATTTCTCAGAATTGTGAGTTTATATCTCTTTTTAACTGGCAATTGCAAGTTTATATCACGCAATTCTGCGAAGAAGAAAAAAAAAAAAAAAAAAAAAAAAAAGTCAGAATTGCGAGTTTGTATCATGCAGTTATGAGAACAAAAGTCAGAATTGTGAGATGAAAAAGTAAAACATTTTTTATTTTTTATTCAGTGGCGGAAACGGGCTTCCATAGGATATTAAGTAAAGATCATGTTCCATGAAGATATTTTGTAAATTTCCTATCGTAAATATATCAACTTATTTTTTGATTAGTAATATGCATTGCTAAGGACTTCATTTGGACAGCTTTAAAGGCGATTTTTATTTCAATATTTAGAATTTTTTGCACCCTCAGATTCCAGATTTTCAAATAGTTGTATCTCAGCCAAATATTGTCCGATCCTAACAAACCATACATCATTTATTCAGCGTTCAGATGATGTAGAAATCTCAATTTTGGAAAATTGAATCTCATGACTGGTTTTGTGGTCCAGGGTCACATATTTGCATTTTACGTGGAAGTACATCACAATACGGAAGTCAGTCCTAACTTTTGTTTTATGCTGACTTTAGAGCAGAATATCTGTAAAAGATTATTCACAATTGTAAAAAAAAAAAAAAAAAAAAAAAATCATAAATCACACATTGCTTTTATTGGAAGTCACATTTAAAATCCACACAACTCGCACACAGAGCTTCATAGTGAGATGCCATTAAATTTTTTTTTTTTTTCAAAATAAAGTAAACCATCTGCTACGGTTTCTGTAAACCTCTAAACAAAAGTTCTGAAGTGACTGTTGAACTGGATTCATCTTCTGGTCTATTGTCTCCTTTATGCCTGTATGGAGGTTGTTCTCTTCAATTAAATTTAGTTAAATTGGATTAATTTAGCACAGAGCACATGGACCAGCTGCCCATTAGCACGCAAATATCACTCAATTTTGCCTCACATGATTGATTTGGGTAATGAAGGAGTTCTGAGGTGCCTGCAAACATTTTCATGGCATCTTCTCATAGGAAAATTCACTTGAATAAATAGTGATGATTATTTCTGCTGGTAGGAAAAGATGCTAATTAAGTGCGAGGTCCAAAAAGCACCAGCAAATGTGACAATAAGAACATACAATGCGAACAAGGAAGTAACAGGATACTTACGTCTTTAGTCTGGACTCTAATCATTGCAGCTCTAAATATCTCATACATTTTAAATGTTTTTGAATGCAGACGGATCCTGCGAGTGTTCCCTTGTTGGCTTGGCAGTTTGTGGCAGTACAGAAAACAATCAACCCAGTTCTGGCTTTCTGTAGAGGAGACACCATCCACTTCCTGCTGGTATGTTTGAGCAACACTGTTTTCAAAGTGATAAAATGAATGTAGACTTAAAGGTGAAGTGTGGCATTTCTGTTCTGTTTGAACATCCCTAGTGGCCTGACACACCATTAGCGTGAGTTTGGGGAGGGACAACTGTTTGAGACATTTCCGATATTTAGTTCTGCTAGTGGAACAGAAATGACATACTTCACCTTTAAATAAGGTCATGCAGTAATCAACCCACTCTGTTGTTTTGGTGCTCAGGTTAAAAAGGACGAGTCTGGCACCATCCATGTCATCAAACAGAGACAGCTTCAACTCAACTGTGACCTCATCAGTCTGAGCGTGAGTCAGACCCTCACCAGCAACAATCATACGAGTTTGATTACCTTTATGGCAGTGTGCTTTGTTTCATGTTTCCTCTTGTGTCTTGGCAGTGGATAAACCCCCGTACGCTTGTGTTAATGGACAGCACAGAGAAGCTGCGAGTGGTGGACAGACCCAGTCAGGAGGAGCTGGAAACCGTGGACATGGCCGAGCTGCTGCTGGTTTATAACAGCAGCCATTTTAAATCCCTCGCTACCGGTGGAAATGTCAGCCAAGCACTGGTAAAGACCAGGATCTTGATATGCCAGAGTTTTCAGCATTTAGTCTGGTGCATGTTGTACTTTATAGTGTGAAACAGTGAATGCCCCCTTTTTCCCATGACCTAGGTTTTGGAAGTATTTTTTTCCCATTTATTTTCTTCATAAGGATTAAAAATATGAAGAATGAAGTATTTGTGGCCTTCGGTCAACCAGCTTGATGAGGAAACATAAATCACTGCAGCTAAGATGTATCATGACATTACAATTTATTGAGTATTAAAATATTGAAAGTATTTAAAAATGAGAGAAATTGTCTAAAAGAATACTTAAAGAATCAACTCAAGTATGCACAATGTTATTAAATGTAAAATACAATTAAAATAATCAATTGACATTAAGCTGAAGTAAAATAAAATATGAATATTCGATTAACTTTAACTTAAAAAAAATGCTATGAAAATTAGACATGTTGCCTGGACAACTAACTGAAATAAAGTAAGTTTAAGTACTAAAATGAATAAAAATAAATAAAAGCTAAATATTACAAGCAAAAACTAAAGACAAAAGCACATAAAATCAATATGACAATTTAAAATATAAAAATAAAAGTTAAATAAAAATATTAACAAATTCTATAATATTACATAAATAATGCAAAAATAGCACTTATAAAAAATGACATTGCGTTCTGCTTCTAAGCACAATTTTTTTAGGTAAATGATCATTCTACAATCCCAGTGACTTGTGACTTTTTTTATGGAAGCATGTATACTCCCATTTATCTCAGAATGCATGGTAGGTGTGTCTTGAAAAATCTCTATGACAAAAAAAAATCTCTATTGTAAGATCATTCCAATGAAGAAAATGAATAAAAGTTTTACTTGCATGTAGACAGGAGGAGTCATTTGAGGCCAGCCAGTATACAATTTACATCGGGTACACAATGAGGCTGAGGCTGAGTTGTAAAGAGCATAGATTAAAGATTCAGAAGTCTTTGTTAAGACCATTTACCTAAACTTTATATTCATAAACGCACAAAGAACCCAATTGCCAATTCATGAGATGTAGAGAAACTATAGAAGGATGCTTCACATTGAGTGTCTGGCATATGAAGATAAAGGATTTTTTCTTTGCATATAAAGGAGAAGACATTAAATCACTATTCCTCTGTGCATCTTTAGGCTCTAGTTGGAGAGAAGACATGTTACCAGTCTGTTTGCAGCAATGCAGGCCAGATCATGTATCTGGGAACAAAGGTAAAGCCACTCATGATAACACTGAACACAAGCACAAAACAGCACTTGGACTTTCTACACTGCTAAAATTTCAGTTCTATACGAGCTTCCAGTATGGTATTCTCCCATAGCACACTGTGGTAGTTACAAAGTCATTCTGTCATATTTCTAACTGCTAATCACAGCTAATTGTATTATAGTCCAGCTCCAAAAATACAATTTGATATCAAATTGTATTTCTGTAATATTTGGTTACATCAATTAATTAATTGCACCAACCAAGTATTGTAAGGTAAATGCTGATCATTTTTAGGTGTTTCTGAGCATCTCTCTCTCTCTCTCTCTCTCTCTCTCTCTCTCTCTCTCTCTCTCTCTCTCTCTCTCTCTCTCTCTCTCACACGCACATACACACACACATAAGTATTATTTATTATTATTATTTTTTTTTTTTTCATGTGTCCTTTTTGCCAAATGGGAAACTGCTTGGAACAAAATGAAATACTGTTTAATAATGTTCTTTTTTAAAATTAGAGTACACTGTGCTGTGGGCAGCTGCATCATTAAACAAATTTATGCTCTTGGCTCTAGATTTGTATCTAATTTGACAAAATTGCAAAAATAAGGGTGCTACAGAATCTGGCACAGTCCCAGCAGTCCGCATGTGACATCATAAGAGCCTGCGGCAATGCAAGGACTAGAGCAACAGAAAGAGGTTATAATTCTGAGAGTTTACTCTGAGAATATGTTTTGATCTGCGTTTTGTGAGAGGTCTCTTACACTAATCGACTGAAAATGGAAGAGGGGTGACTTCGGTTACTTTGTTTAGTTTTGTTTACTTGTACTATATAGGGTAAAAATTGCCATTACAGATTTAAAGTTTAATGTCAATATACAGTATTGGTTTTATAAAAGATGCTCTAGCAAAAGTAATATAGGACTTCATACCTTTATTATGAGACAAATCTAGTCTGTCATACTTGGGGGAATTGTCCATCACAAGCGACAATTTTCCAAGGAAAAACTTCTAACAACATCCACAAATGTGTAAACTCTAAGAAATGTTGATATATTATCTATTGTTTGTATCAGATTTTGTGTAAAAAGACTCACCCTCCATTATGTTTTTCCAATAAATCTGTGTTCATGTTACAGAACTGTACATGATACCATAAATTACTCCCAGAAAAAAAATGAGCTTGCCTCCAAGCAGTGCAGTCAGATTTTATGACATCTTGAGAGATACTTGTATATCCTATAATTTTACACTGTAAACCATCAATCTTTGGCTTTGTGATACATTTTTGACAAAACATTTAGCCAATGAGAAGATGATTTTTAGCAATGTGTTGGATGTTTATCTCTATAAAATGTTGAGCGATTCATCTGAAACTGGCTAGTGAAAATTCCATCTTTAAAAAGTTGATTTGATGTTGTTAGTCTTGTATATTAAACTAATTAAAGGAATAGTTCATCCAAAAAAATTGCTGAAAATGTACTCGCACTCAAGCCATCCAAGATGTAGATGAGATTGTTTCTTCATGGGAACAGATTTGGAGAAATGTAGCATTACATCACATGCTCACAAGTGGATCCTCTGCAGTGAACGAGAGTGCAAACCTGTGATGAAATATCACTATGATTCACACGACTTCAGTTCAGTCCATCAGTTAACATCTTGTGATATGAAAAGCTACATGTTTGTAAGAAACAAATCCATCATTAAGATGTTTTTGACTTCAAACTGTTGCTTCTGACCAAAATATGAATCCGTAATAATGGTTGTTCTGATGAAAAATTCCATTCCCTGTTCAATTCAATTCAATTCAATTCAATATTGCTTTATTGGCATGACTGTAAAAAATACCATATTGCCAAAGCTTGAAATATATTCAATATCCATTCCCTGTTGTCCTCTCACATCAACATCCACCAACATATTTGTTTAGAACTGTTTTTGCTTGTAAAAATTGCTTGATTTCTTTCCTTATTAAGTGAGACAACTTTGTCACTGGAGAAAGCAATAGATTCACTTTGGCTCATTTTAGCCAAAGTGACAGTTTAAAGTAAACAAACAAAAAAATGGCACTAATTGATGGAGTCGTGTGGATTACTTGTGAATTATTGTGATGTTTTTATCAGCTGTTTGGACTCTCATTCTGACGGCACCCATTCACTGCAGAGCATCCACTTTTGAGCAAGTGATGTAAAGCTAAATTTCTTCAAATGTGTGTTTCCATGAGGAAACAAGCTTACCTACATCTTAGATGGCCTAAGAGTGAGTACATTCTCAGCAAATGTCCATGGTTAGGTGAATAATTCCTTTTCAAACTTTTGATCTGAACTAGATTATCAGGAATTAAGCCAGTCACCATGTCACTCCTCCATGTGTTGTCCACAGCAGAATAATCTTCTCAAGTATTCATCATCTTATGAAGATTTGCAATAATGAATACATGGGATTTGCAAGGGTATCTTGTAAACTCTCAGTCTGGTAGCACATGTTGGGTGGCTTGTGTTCCGCTGTAAGTTTGGCTGACTCCTCCAGCACCCCTCTGACTGAGCTATGGCACACTCAAGTGCTATTATGCTAATCACACATCATGCATTCCCTGAATATTCATTGAGGTCTGCTCTCCGTGATGTCCTCACTGAACTTCCTGTTACCTGCAGCCAGAGGGAGAGAGGGAAGGGAAGAGAAATGAAGGAGTGAGGGGCAGCTGGAGGGAGGGGGAGAAAGAAGGATTGCATTAAAATTGCCTGTGGGTCATCCATTAGACATGGTAGTGGGCCAGCTCTGCGAGGTCGCATTAATTCCTGTGGCCTGTATCACTTCCCCCAAGTGCTGCTTATTTAATAACTCAGCCAGTGCTTGAATAAACAACTAATGTGACCTTAAGTTTTATGAATGATTCTAATTTTATGCTCTATTAATACATTTAATGGCAAATACATATACCTCACTGGGCTTTGTACATTTTCACTGGTCCGTTCTAAATATAATAAATGTTTTAGGGACCAATTAAACAGTATAATTTTCTATGATTAATTTTATTATTATGTTTAATGGTGTTTAATGTGAAAAATGTGTTAAAGTAATGTTGTAAAAAATGATTAAAAATTAAAAACTTTATTATTATTAATTTAACTATCATTGTTGAAAACAGTTGTGCTGTTTTGTGGAAACCATGGCATATTTTATTTTTTTTATTTTCAAGATTCTTTTTCAAGATTCTGATTCAAAAGAGCGCCATTTATTTGAATGATAGTGTATATTATTTATTTTTTTTCTGTTCTTTTTTCCCCACCAAATGTGCCAATTGTTTAACATTCCACCATTCCCTTATCAGCCATATAGAAAATTTGGTAATGTATTTAAATCAGCCCAATTTGCAATAATAATGTTTAGTTTAATACAGACAAACAAATGTTTAATTTTTGAAGATGTATTTATGTGATGAGCAATTGAATATATAGCAATAGTACAACATCCAACTGGTAAAATTGACAGTTCTATCATCTGGCTCAAAACTCCCTTGCACTGCTCTGGGTGATCAGACCACCCTTATAGTTCAGCCCTGTTTCAGATTTGTTCATTAATTCCTGTATTTTTTATTTTTTTTTGGTAGTCTGTGCACATCATGACCCTGAGGAACTGGCGTGAGGTAAGGTGTCATTTTATAGCACATCACAAATGTAATATCTGAGTCACAATAATGAATCTGATAGTAATGGGTCTTCTGACATCCTGCAGCGTGTGGACCATCTGTTGAAGCAGGAGAAGTTCATGGAGGCTCTGTCTCTTGCCTGGTCCTTCCACGAGGGCACCGCCAAAGCTGTGCTAGGTCAGTCCTTCTGTTCACATCCACTCTAAAATCTACACTTCTGTTGAACCAAATGACTGTTTTTTTTCTCAGTTTCTGTGAAAATGATTACAGCTTTCACACCTCAAAGCTTTTAATTTGTAATTATGCAAGTTACAAATTATATAGTCATTTTCCAAGAACTTCAGAATTCTTGTACGGAAGTTAATCACAAAAAAAAAAAAACGTTTTAGAATACTGTTTGATAGAATTAAGTTTCAAATGCTCTAACGATACCACAAAATGCAGATAGTAATGTAGACCTAATGGGTTGTGTTTATATAACAGGTCTATTTGCAGACCCTGCTAAGAGAAAAGGTGTAGTTGCAGACAAGGTAAGATTCTTGTTAATGCAGTGACACTGCTGTACATACGTACATCTTTCCCTCAATTAAAAAACTCCCAAAAACTCTTGTATCCACCTTTTTCTTCATGTAAAATTCTATGGGTCTAGCTTCCGGTCTCATCTGTGTTGGGCATCCAGTGTTGCCCAAAAAAACTGCAGCACCCTCTAGTTTACGTCATCTTAGTAAGGGTTTCATCCTTCAACAGGATAATGGCCTAAAACAGTAGAGTAGAAGAGGATAGTAGCTTCAAATCATGAAACAGCCAGCTCTGTCTCCAGAGTTAAACCTGGTTGAGCAGGTTTGGGGTTTAAAACCATTGATTAAAAATATTTGAGCTTTGTTCTCTGACAGTATAAAGAACTGAACTAAGGATGTTATTGGAATCCCACTTAATTTATTTTTTTCTTATTGAGACAGTATTTGATTTTCCTGATTGAACCAATTTCAAATTGAATTTATCTATCTGTAGCTCTGTAATTGATAGTTATGATGGCTAATTTAACTTCTTGTTCTGCAAATGAAAGATGGCTTTCTCTGATGATTTTCTCTCTTCACAGATGGTGGAAATTTTGTTACAGTATGTAGATCGCTCTCTGAAAAAATGTCCAGAGCAAGGGAAAATCCAGGTGATGGAGCAACACTTCCAGGTAATGGGTCACCAATAGAAGCCCTCTCAAATGAGCCTCAAATGGTGTTATCTTATCAAATTTCCATATTATTATTATTATTATTATTATTATTATTATTATTATTATTATTATTTAAAGATGCAAATATTATTTAACAAGAGACTAGGACAGAGCTGAAGAGTTTTTAGCATTATAGAGGCTTTTTAGAGAGGTGAGAGTGAGGAGAGCAGACTGAGAGAGCGATGCAGACAGTCTCCTTTATGTCAGTCTTTAGGCCCGCAGCATCCATTTTTAAACCGCATCTCATCATAAGGCGGAAACTACATACAATAATGGCCCACTAATGTCATCTCTCCCCTGCCTCTGGGTCTCGCTTGCTCTCCGGTTTCTTTTTGCCATTAAGAAGCACTCGGTCATCACAAAAATAAGGCACTCTCCATGGCCAAATGGCAGATTTAGCTCTGTATATCTAGGGCAATCTGGATTGTTATGCTGCTGTAACTGTCTGTCTGTCAGAGACACTTTCAAAGTCAGTTTTACCACAAGAGAAATGTGCATATTTAATTACTTCACCCATATTCGTTGGACTGTTGATAGTCCAAGGCTGGGATATATATATATATATATAAGATTCACAATATTTTTAACAATATTTGTTGATTATTTATTGATTCTATAAATCTGCATTGTTTTAGTTCTGTAGAAATCTGTTAAGCTTTCTTCCAAGTTCTAGAAACGCAGATTTCTTTCTCATTTTCTAGTTTACCTTGGTAGCCCTGATGTTATTGATGCATTTTATTATCATGAATTAATACATTCTCACCATCTTTTTTCTTGTTCTTCTATTCCTGCAAATTCTTTCTTTCTCTCTTCTCCTCTGCAGGACATGGTTCCTGTCATGGTGGATTATTGTCTCCTTCTGCAGAGAACGTGAGTGTGTACACACCTCTTTTCCTGCACACATACAGTACACACACTCTATAGAATGTTGTTGTATGTGTGTACTCTGAGCCTGCTGTTTTTCTGGGAATCATCCCAGAGTTTGCAAAACAAGCCTGAAGCATTAATTAAATGTTTTGGTTTCAATATAATTTAAGCATTACATCATTTGCCACTGAAAATTATTTCAGACCCTCAGTAAAAAAAAAGAAAAGAAAAATACAAAATAAATAACACTAGCATTCAAAAGGTTGGGGTTGGTAGGATTTTTTTAAAATGCTTTTTAACAACATCTGTTCACCAAGGCTGCTTGTATTTGATCAGAAATACAGTAAAAACAGTAACATTGTGAAATATTATTAAAGTAATTTAAAGTAGCTGTTTATTGTCTGTTGTAATATATTGTAAAATGTAATTTATTCCTGTGATGTCAAAGCTGAATTTTGTAGTGGCCATTACTCCAGTTTTTAGTGTCACATGATCCTTCAGAAATCATTCTAATATGCTGTTTTGCTGTTCAAGAATAATTTCTTATTATTATCAATGTTGAAAACAGCTGATTAATATTTTTCTGAAAGCCATACTATACTTTTTTGGATTCTTTGATGAATAGAAAGATTTCAGCCTTTCCTGTCACTTCTTTTTAATTTATTTAATCCTTGCTAAAAAAATACATAAATTGTGGAAAAATTACCCCAAACGTACTAATTTCTTACTGAATTTTTGCTCATATCGCCCAGCCCTAACGCTACTTTCACAGACTGCTTTATGTAACAATATATTGAGCTTTGATACCATGTTTAAATAGGGGATATAAATAAGTGAAAGGAGTGATAGATACAAGTTATTGAAATTTTGAAATCTTTTCAGGTGTTTTTATGGTTTAAAATATAGTTGTTGGGCTAATTCTGTTATGTTTCCATCTTGAACGAATGACGTTCATATGTGACATCCATTGAAGTTTCCCCAGTGCACCTGAAGGAAGCATATGCTGCAAGGTAAATGAGAGGAAAAAAACTGACCACACCTGCAGGGAGTGAAAGCAGACCAATCTTTTCATAGCACTTGGGACATATATGTCGCACAGAACAGCTCTACCTCTTCAGTTCTGCTACTGTCATATATATTTTGCTTTGTGTGTGTGGGAGTGCTAATGAGAGTCTGAAGACGGTGAGTGTGTGTATGTGCATGTATGTGCTTGGTTGTTTGTGTTTACTGAATAGCTGGTGAGAGAATGTCTTAACTCTTCTAACAATGTATTGCACAGTGGTTAGCACGTGTGTGTTTGTTTTTACACTCACACAAGTAACCCAGCAGAGCAGAGCTTGTTAACTTGAGGAAGAAGTGTGACGAAGAGCAGATCTCTGCACCTCGATTAACCCGGCTAAAACTCCCAATCGTGTTAGCTCCACCCCCTCAGCACAATTTCAGCAGCAGCTCTCAGATCAGCGGGATGTAGCACCGCTGATCACCCTTCCCTCAACCTCCAGCTGTTCCTAGTTATTAGTCTAACCACTTAGAATTTATAGCAGTTTTGCCAAAGGATAATCTTCCTGTTAATCATATTGAACAACATTTATTCTGAGGTGGTACTTTGATGGTGTTGTGTGGAAATACCACAGTGCTTTTGAGCTATACCATACTAAATACTAGTATGCTCAATGGAATTGCTTTGGAATGGTCAACTAGTCATCCCACAACCAACCGATGATTAGAGTAGTCCAGTGGTTCAGGATGTTGATTTTACATTGGACATTTAGTGTTGAGGCAAGAAATGAGATTTAAATAATGAGAGAAGTTTAATTTTGGTTGAACTTTTCATGCATAGTTTTGTTTAAGGTTTTTAAGAAAGAGAGAAGTTTCAGGACAGTTATTTGTTGAATACCTATTGTCCTGTGAATAATCCTGTTGAAGAGCTGCACTTAGTATCTTCAGCAGTGGTTTTCAGGATTGTTCACTCAAAGATCCTCCATTGTCCAACACAATATTCATGGCCCCCTCTCAGTACAGGCTAAAAATAGTTCCAATATGTTCTGCAGTTATGACAGCAGCTTTTCAAACCTTTTTTTTTATTAACAGAAGAGAGCATTGTGCCTAAATGTATCTCACAAAAGTGAGTACACCCCTCACATTTCGGTAATCATTTTAGTATATCTTTTGAAGGGACAATTCTATAGAAATGAAACTTGGATATATTTTAGAGTAGCCAATGTGCAACATATTTAGCAGTAAAGATTTACAGTCCTCTGAAAATAACTCAACATACAGTCATTATTGTCAAAAAAGCTGGCAACAAAAGCGAGTACACCCTACGTGAAAACAGCTATATGTTGTTTAACCATGCAAAGCCACATGTCCTATTCATCATGTTCATGTTTTTGTCTGCTTGACAGGACTATACAAATTTGTGTATCTTGTTTTAGAGCAGTTAAAATTTGGTGCTTTGAGTTCAATTCACTCATACTGACCACTGGATGTTCAACACGGCACCCATCTTGGAAAACCTCTGTATGACACTGATCCTCAGAGAGTTCTTTGCCATGACGTGCCGTGTTCAACATCCAGTGAGAACCCTCTGAGGATTTGAGAATCAGAATTGTTGCTCTCCACAAAGATAGCCGAGGTTATAAGAAGTTCGGTAACACCCTGAAACTGAGTTACAGTACAGTAGCCAGTGTCATACAGAGGTTTTCCTAGATGAGTTTAACTTGGAACAGGCCTCGCAAGGGTCGATCAAAGAAGTTGAGTCCTTGTGCTGTGCGTCAGGTGCAGAAGCTGGCTTCAAAAAACAGACGCATGAATGCTGTCAGCATTGCTTTAGAGGTTGCAGAAGTGGAAGGTCAGTGCTCAGACCATACGCCGCACGCTGTGTCACGTCCTGACCAGTCTAGGGTTGGCAAGGCCGGTGACAAGATAAAAAAAAAACAAATTTAGAAAAACGTCGACACTCCTCTCCTGTCCCAGCTCACAGTGACCACAACAGGGATTATTACCAGTTGACCAGTTTATTGGTTCAGAAAGCAAGAAGCGTATCTCTTCGGAAGGGGATCCAGGCCAAAATAACAAACTAAAGTACTAACTAGGGGTTTAAAGAATTACATTACCTAACAAATAAAAACATTCCAAAAAGAAAAACAGAAGTCTTCCCTAACTCCCTAGCTAGACAAAAACCAGGAGAAAATGAAAGGAATAACAAAATGTTTACAGATATTTTCAATGGCAAGTCAACAACGTCGTTTAAAAACATTTCACAACCAACGTTGTCTGAGGCAGGAGTCAGAGGACGACACGGCACGACACCAGCGGCGGAGCTTCACGACGCACACACTACAGAAGCTCTCCAACAATGCTCTGCTTCCCGGTTTTAAACGCTCCCGCTCATGACGTGATCTCTTGCAGCTGGTCCCAATCAAGCGCTGCCAGAAAGAGAAGGGGAGAGAGAGAGAGAGAAAAACTGTGCACAACACAGCATGCAACACAACATTGATTTACATCACACAGAATGAACGCAACAACAAACACAAATAACAACTTTGCATCCAGGGACGTAACAGCTGCAAAAAGTCGGTTTGCATGGCTGTCGTCCCAGAAGGAAGCCTCTTCTGAAGCTGGCTCACAAAAAAGCCTGCAAACAGTTTACTGAGGACAACCTGGCCAAGAGCATGAATTACTGGAACCATGTCCTGTGGTCTGATGAGTCTAAATTAAACTTGTTTGGCTCAGATGGTGTCCAGCATGTGTGGTGATGCCCTGGTGAGGAGTACCAAGAAAATTGTGTCTTGCCTACAGTCAAGCATGGTGGTGGTAGCATAATGGTCTGGGGCTGCATGAGTGCTGCTGGTACTGGGGAGCTGCGGTTCATTGAGGGAAACATGGATTCCAACATGTACTGTGACATACTGAAGCAGAAGATGATGCCCTCCCTTCAGAAACTGGGCCGAACGGCAGTTTTTCAACAAAATAACGACCCCAAACACACCGCCAAGATGACAACTGCCTTGCTGATGAAGGTGAAGGTGGAGTGGCCAACTATGTCTCCAGACCTGAACCCTATTGAACACCTGTGGGGCATCCTCAAGCGGAAGGTGGAGAAGCACCATGTGTCTAACATCCAGCAGCTCCATGATGTCAGTATGGAGGAGTGGAAGAGGATCCCAGCAACAACCTGCGCAGCTCTGGTGAACTCCATGCCAAGGAGGATTAAGGCAGTGCTAGATAACAATGGTGCCCCTACAAAATATTGACACTTTGGACACAGTTTTGACATGTTCACTTAGGGTGTACTCATTTTTGTTGCCAGTTATTTGGACAATAATGGCTATATGTTGAGTTATATTTAGAGGTTAGTAAATTTGTACTTCTATACAAGCGGCACATTGACTAAGCTGATCCAAATTTCATTTGTGTAGTATTGTCCCTTGAGAAGATATACTAAAATTTTTGCTGAAATGTGAGGGGTGTACTCACTTTTGTGAGATACTGTATGTGTTAACTACAATTTGTTCTGTGACTCTAGAAGTTTTAGGAACTGTATGTTCTTTGATTACAGCAGTTGCTGATTTTTAGCTATGGATTTAATTATTGAAAGTTATGCGTTTTTTTTTTTTTTTTTTTTGTTTGTTTGTTTGTTTTTTATTTTACCTAGAGCCACTAACACTTTATTAGAACCTTTTAGCTTTTTAGAGACATTAAAAATACATACATGCATGCATATTGTTCAGTCCATATATGTTTGGACACTGACACAATTTTCATAATTTCAGCTCTTTATGCCACCAGAATGGAATTAAAATAAAACAAACAAGATGAAATTGAAGTGGAGAGTTTAAGATTTAATTCAAGGGGTTGAAAAAAAAAAAAAAAACCCATACATGCTTAGGATTTACAACCATTTTTATACACAGTCCCCCCATTTTCAGGTGCTCAAATGTAATTGGACAAATAAATATAATCATAAATAAAATGTTCATTTTTAATATTTTGTTGAGAATCCTTTGCAGGCAATGACTGCCTTAAGTCTGGAACTCAGACTGGGTTTCCTCCTTTGTGATCCTTTGCCAGGCCTTTACTGCAGCTGACTTCAGTTGTTGTTTGTTTGTGGATCTCTCTGCCTTCAGTTTTGTCTTCAGCAAGTGAAATGCATGCTCAATCAGGTTGAGATCAGGAGATTGACTAGGCCATTGCTCCTGGGTTGCTCTTGCTTATGTTTTTTTTGTCATCATCCATTTGTACTATGAAGTGCCGCCCAATCAACTCTGAAAGTTATCACGCAGCGCATGTGGAAATAGATATGTACATTTCCTGAAGAAAATGTGAGTGGTGCTTGCTGTGGCATATCACTGTGTCTGCTGCGACCATGTTACGGCAGCAAACTTTCTTGATTATTACGCCGGAATGGGAGTATAGTTCCTAATCATATCAGCCTAGAAAATCGCAACTTTTCATTTTACGCCGGTCTTAGTACACGATATAACTACAGAAGAGTCAAGTTTAAAATACGAAAAATATGGAAACTCTTTGGTCATTTTTGAACGCGATGCTACTGGTCTAATCGGATTCAATGATCTATGCTAAGCTATCCTAAAAGTGCTATCGCCAGACCCGGAGATCGGCTGAATAGATTCCAAAACGGTAAAACTCAAATTATTAACTCTGGGGGAGTTGGAGAATGAGCCTATTTCCAAAAAAAGTGGAGTGTTCCTTTTAAGCCTTTTCTTTTAACAGTTTTAAACTTCAGTTACTGTGCGCTCTTGAAGAGAGTTTGACTGTAGTAAAAGAATGCAACATGCAGTTTGATTGCTGAATGGAGGATGACAGACAGCCGCAGCGGAGAGAAGAGTTTACCTGGGGCCGGTTGCATAAAAGATTTAGACTAGTCTTAAAAGTTAGTCATCTAATTTTGTTCTTTAAGACTGGTCAAATTTTTTAAAATTTGGTTACATTAAAACATAGATTAGTCTAAGATGAATCCAAAATATAAGACTGATTACCCCTTGGTTAATTGCTAGTTGGTCAAACTCTTAAGACACTGTCTTAATATAGAGGCTAAGTTTATGAAACTGGCCCATGAACTTGAATTTAACGACTTAAATATTCATCTGTACCTCAGATTAAACTATGCAACAGCTTCAGAACACTTGAAATATAGTGCACGAAAACTTTATGGTGCTTTATAATGTTTTTGTGCCTTTCATGGGGCTCAGCAGTAACACAGAATTATAGACGCACAATATCGGATTTGGATCGGTCTCGTCTGATCGATACCCAATCCGCAGAAAATGACCGTATCGGAGCCGATAATGTTTACTTTAAGCCCATCTTCATTATATAACTGTAACTTGGATATGTTTTGGTCAGCAGCTAAAATAATAAAAATTGTGCCTGTGTCCAAATATGACACATTTTTTGACTGTATGTATATGTATATAATACATTCATTTACAGTATTATACAGGCCTTCTTGAAGCTGTTGTAATTTCAGTGCCAGTACTATCGCCAAATAAAATTGTAAAAAAACAAAGAAAAAGAAAAAAAAACATTGATATTATATTGGGATGGGGCAAGTATTTTACATTTAAAAAAAAAAAAAAAAAAAAAAAACCCAATACAAACAAACAAACAAACAAACAAAACTTAAGTTTAATACTGTGCCCATTCTGGTAACCCATCAATTGGTCAGTTTTGAAAATACATAGTTTGGCATATCCGTATACTGAATGATGAACATATTCATAGACCACATGGTATTTATGGGGTACTTCAAAAAAAAATCATGGAATTATCATAGTACTTATTCAAATAATCACCGTATGAACATTGTGCTTTTTATTGGTGATTTGTTCTTTTGTTCTTCTAGACTCTAAATGAATTTCATGGTTGGATAAACAAACAGAATTGAACATTGATGCATACACGCGCACACACACATTATTCGAAACTAATTAACATCTAATGATGAACCCATCCTCACATGAGACCACTAACTTACAAATCGGTATTGGAAAATAATATAACTTTTCCTCTTTTGTAAGAAATGATTACTGAATTCAAAACATCTTTGGAAACAGCACATAGTTCATAAATATATATTTTTTTTCTCTTTCCACACTTCTCGTCTTATTGTCATGGTGTTTTCATTGCCTGTGGCTCATGGAGTCCTTGGAATAATACACACATGAGCACGTGCATGCATACACATGCACAAACACACAAAGATAAACTGGCATCTCAATATCCTTGGGCCAAACTCTCAGACATCTCATTACTGCCTAGCACTTTCTCTCATGCTGATTATCATCTCCATCTGTTCTCTCTCTCTAGCAATGTGTCAGTGTTAGTCAGTGTCAGCAGATAACCTCATCTCCCCTCAGATCCAGGACCAGTGTCCTAAAGCTTTGCCGCAAAGTATGTTAGTGGAGTGCAGCAATAGCAGTTTTTCCTCTCTGCTGTAAGCCTCCAGATTCACTCCAGGTTTTCCATTTCTCACTCGCTCCTTCCTTACTTGGTGAGAGAAACTGCATGTTTCAAGTTGTATTACTGTTAAAGAAATATTCATGGTACAACTGAAGATCACTTGGCAGCATTTCTGGCATAAAGTTGCTTAACACAAAAGAATTTCATACTTGACCCTTGTCATAGCACTTGCATATCATTGCTCTTTTGTTGGTTTTGATTGCTTATATTGTCATCACTTGACTCATTCATGGAGTGAGTGTTTGTTTTCACTTACAATTTGTCTTCACTGTAGAAATTTTGCATAGAATAAGTTCTCTTCTATATACCATTGAGCTTGTTCACAAACTCAATCTGTCCATACTAACCGGTCTTCATAGCTCCTCAATATAGTTGATCAAGTGGCTTGTATAAACACCTCAAAATAGTCTCAACACTCTCAAAAGCTATTAAAAATGCCACAGTGCATATATATTTTCGATGTTAAGTACAAATGCAAATGGCTTGTGCATTTACACTACTTTAGTGGTACACCTTGCTAGTACTGGGTTGGACCCACTTTTGCCTTCAGAACTGCTTTAATTCTTCATGGCAGAGTTTCATCAAGCTGCTGAAAACATTCCATTCCATGACGTTGCAAAGTGCTCAATTGGATTGAGATTTGATGACTTTGGAGGACATTTAAATATAGTGAACTCATTTGTCATGTTTAGGAAACCAGTTTAAGATGATTTGAGCTTTGTGACCCTTTATGACTAATGGAGCCTTATCCTAGTCATAAAGGGAAGGACATGGTCAGCAACAATACTCAGGTAGGCTATGGCATTTAAACAATGCTCATTTGGTATTAAGGGGCCCAAAGTGTTCCAAGAAAATATTCGTTCACCATTACACCACCAGCTCTAGCCTGAACTGTTAATACAAGGCAGGATGGATCCATTCTTTCATGTTGTTTACGCCACATTCTGTCCCTAACATCCGAATGTTGCAGCAGAAATCGAGACTCATGAGACCAGGCAACCTTTTTCCAGTCTTCTATTGTCCAATTTTGGTGAGCCCGTGGGAAATGTAGCCTCAGTGTCCTGTTCTTAGCTGAGAGAAGTGGCACCCAGTGTTTTCTGCTGCTCTAGAAAACACTACACTGCTTCAAGGTTAAATATGCTGTTTAACCTCGAAGCACTTCTGCATACCTCGGTTGTAATGAGTGGTTATTTGAGTTACTGTTGCCTTTCTATCAGCTCAAATCAGTCTAGCCATATTCCTCTGGCCTCTGGCCTCAGCAAGGCATTTTCGCCCATAGAACTGCTGCTCACTGTAAAAATTTTTTGGACCCTTCTATGTAAACCCTAGAAATGGTTATATATGAAAATCCCAGTAGATCAGCAGTTTCTGAAATATTCAGACCAGCCCAACAACCATGGTACATTCAAAATCACCTTTCTTCCCTGTTCTGATCCTTGGTTTGAACTGCAGAAGATCAGCTTGACCATGTCTACATGCATAGATGCATTGTGTTGCTGCCATGTGATTGGCGGATATTTGTGTTACCGAACAGGTGCACCTAATAAAGTGGCTGGTGAATGTATTTGTGCATTAAATTATAGTTGTTACAGGATATATGTGTATTTGTGTAATGTACTGAGAGCTTTTAAAAACCTGATGGTATATTTGCAGTGGCCATTTTTGGGAAACTTTGATACTGCAGCTTACCACACCCACTTAAAAATGACTTAAAGGGATAGCTGACACAAAAATGAAAATTCACTCACCTTCAAGCCAAGACTTTCTTCTTTTAGATGAATACAATTGGAGTAATATTAAAAAATGTCTTGGCTCTTTCAAGCTTTATAATGGCAGTGAATGGGTGTTGATATTCAATAGTCCAATAGAAGTCTAATAAAGTGCAGCCATCCATCATAAAAAGTGCTCCACATGGCTAGCATAATGTGGTGTAGCGTAAGCTCTGCTTGAAACAAAACTTGGTTCTCGCAAGACTAGCATATTTTCACCAAAGGAAAACCAGTCTCCTCTTGGCTTATATCAAAATCCTCTGACTTTTTCTTTACAAATCTTCGTTTTGTACTAATTCGTGACTGGTGTTTTGTTTTGCTCTTTCTGCTGCGCTTCCGCATTCGGCACTTTTCACCGGAGCTTAGGCTATGCCTACGTCCTACATCATCCGCCACTCTCTCGTGAATGTGCAAACAATGGTTAGTGGAAGCTAGAGATTCGGTTCAAATATGGATATTATTCTTACACAAACACATCACTTCACTTCAGAAGACCTTTATTTACCCCTGGAGCCATGTGGAGCACTTTTTATGATGGATGGATGCACTTTATTGGATTTCAAAATCTCGACACCCATTTACTGGCATTTTTAAAGCTTGGAAGAGCCAGGACATTTTTTAATATAACTCCAATTGCATTCGTCTAAAAGAAGAAAGTCATATACACCTAGGATAACTTTAGGGTGAGAAAATAATGGGGTAATTTTCATTTTTAGGTGAACTATCACTTTCAGCATTTTTCAAACCTGTGCTAAGCACCATAAAACTCTTGTGCTAAAATCATGACATTTTAAACTCCTGCACTCGTATACTGGTACTGAAAAATATTATGGTACCACAAATTTGGTTCACCATCACCATCAGCATTGCAGCACAGCCTTTTGATATTTCTAGCCAGTGTGATGTGTCACGTAACTCTCAGGGAATGCATAAACTGATTTAAAAAAAAAAAAAGGGACACCTTGAAATGCAATGCAGGTTGCTTTTAATAAAACGGAGTGTGTGCCTAATGCATAAGGTTAAATTTAAATGTAAAGTGTGCATTGAGGCAGATAAGTGATGGCTGTGGTGGATAATGTGAAAAATTTTGCTCGCTCCTCTCAACTCTGAAAAGTAGCGCTGTAGAAGCAAAACATACACAACCAAAATGAAAACGGGTTAACTTGCAGACCAAACGCCAAAAATCTGCAATAAAGACATGTGCTCTTGTGCTGCTTCAAAAAAAACCTTCAGCAAGGTACATCAGACCTTGCAAATCATCTATCCTGTGCTCATTCCCAATTATACAAGTACTTCAGAGATCTGCAAATGACATGCATAGACATAAACATAAATACACACATTCTTAAAAGGTTTGGGGAAAAATAGTTTAACTGCTTTTTATTTTATTCTGGATTATATTTTATTAAGCTTTTTATATTTTAAAAAAATATTTTATCTTAAAAAATCTGTTATTTATATTCCAGACGAGCAGAAGATGAAATGCCCCTCATCTTTCTCCTCATATTCTGGGAGCATTATTTTCTATCCTTGCGACAAGCCAATTTCCTGCCTGTGTAATTTTGTTTCTTGTTGTATTATCAGTGCCAGTAAAGGTCAGCAGCTGCCTTTATCAGACCTGCCTCACACTTTCAACCTCCACTCTTCGCTGCCTCTCCTCTCTTGTTATCATCATACACTCCTGTCATTTCTTGTTATTATGTTGTACATGACTAGACACTCCATGGTAATCCATCTGAAAACATTTAAGCAAATTTAGCTGTAAGTTATAAGTATAGGCGTTATCCATCAGGTGTAGAAAACTACAGTACAGAAGTAAATTAAATGGACTTTACAGTTTAATAATATACTCTTCAATCTTATCTTGGGTAATATCAATTATTATTATTATTATTAAAATAGACTTAAAAATATGATGTCAGTTTAATGTTGTGCATCTTTTATGAAGATTGTTAATGTAACTAAATTTTAAAGAATTTTGAGACTTGATACCACCTTCATATTCCTTGTTTCCAGAAACACTTTGACCCATTAATTTATATGCATGTATTTACAATCTGAATTTAAATATTTGACAAAAGAAAAAAATAGAGTAACCTTTAGGAAAATGTACTGATATTATTTACTCTGAAATGCATTATACTTGATGGTTCTAAGCATTTGACACACAATGTTTGTAAATTGTATTTTTTTTACAAACACAAAGATTATGGGCCAGATTTACTATTAGCTTGCACCAGCGCAAACCCTCATTTGGCGTTAAAAAAAACTTAGTCAGGAATCACTAAAGATACGCAGTGGGAAATTAGTGCTGAAAAGGCTTGGACAGTTATTTTTTTGGCTCACCTGATTGAATATGCATTTAAATACCGTAAACTGATATAATGTTAATATAACAACCTATTTAAATACTGAAATCTGTTTTGTACCTTTTGAAATTCACTGATAACCACCAAATGCAGGTGATGATGAGAAAGTCACATGATGAACCAAAGCATCACAAGCAGCTTTTAAATAATAACATATATAGAAGGTGTAGTGTCATTCACACAAGCATTAAACACCATCATGGTGAGACTCATTAAACTGAAATATGCAATAAACATTAATTTAACAACATTAGATATAACATACAACCCTAATAAACATAACTGATAAGAAAAAAACTAAGAAGAAACCTAGTTATTTCAAAGAAAAAACATCAAATTCAAACAAAATTTGAAATGCAACGCAGGGAATTCTGGGAACGTCAATTTACGGTTTTTCCCTGTAAATTTTACATTCTTTTTCACTTTCAAAAGCGGTATTTCACCATAAAATTGTCTGAAATGTCTATTACAATTTTTCACCGTATATATTAGGGGAACTTACCGTTAACCATTTAACAGGTTTTTACCGTAGCTTTTTCACAGTTTTTTTACCGTTAAAATCACGGTAATTTTTTACAGTGTATTCCGGTAACACTTTACAATAAGGTGTCATTTGTTAACATTAGTTGATGTATTAACTAACATGAACAAACAATGATCAATACATTTATTACAATATTTATTCATCTTTGTTAACATTAGTTAATAAAAATAGAGTTGTTCATTGTTAGTTCACAGTGCATTAACTAATGTTAACAAACACAACTTGTGATTTTAATAATGCATTAGTAAATGTTGAAATTAACATTAACTAAGATTAAGAAATGCTGTAGAAGTATTGTTCATTCTTAGTTCATGTTAGCTAATGTTAACTAATGAACCTTATTGTAAAGTGTTACCGGTATTCCTTTAAAGTACTTGTTTTGCGTACCAGAAAATCTGTCATGTCCGGCGCTGTATGCATGGCTTGCAGCGCTTAAGTTAAATTCTGAGTGTTAAATAATAAAATAATATGTTAAAACATGTGCTCTTATCATTCTGTGGACAAAATCCCATGAATTTCGCCCTGAATGTGAGCTTTATATGCACATCTGTTTTCAATGCAGGTTAACTGCGACACTTCATGTCATCTTCCCACTTATTAAACTATGATAGGTCCTTTACTGCAAAAAGACACACGGTCACTGCGGCACTCTAAAGCAGGGATAGGCAACGTCGGTCCTGGAGTGCCGATGTCTTGCGGAGTTTAGCTCCAACCCTGAAAAAAACCTCACCTGCCTGTAGCCCTAGTAATTCTGGGAGACCTTGATTAGCTTGTTCAGGTGTGTTTGATTAGGGTTGGAGCTAAACTCTGCAGGACAGCAGCACTCCTGGACCAACATTACCTATCCCTGCTCTAAAGTAATGAAACTATGGCGCTATGTACTTTTTAAAAACCATTTTCATAGGTTTCACGTTATATTGTTGGCTCGGAAAATATGTAAATGTGCATGCCCAGTAGCTGCAGCTGTATCCCTTCTAGCCTTAACCACAAATCCGACAGATTAACTTCGGTGCACTTAAACTTGAAAAGTTGTGTGCACTTTCTGATGTTTATTCATGTTCATTTCGTGCTTTACTGTAAGTAAATATGAAAAGACAATCGGTTCACGTGTTTGAACTGAGGCAATACAGTGATCTGTCACGACACATTGAAGAGCCACAAAGTGGTATTTATTGTTTGAATTTCTTTAAAAATTACACAATTTAAAAGCTGAGGGTCCTGAGACCTTGTTTAATTTCAGAAGTAACCTTCTCTGTTGGTGTGTTGTCAGTTTGCTCTTTGCTCATCGATGTATTTTTCACTGCGTGAGAACATGAGTGTAGTCAAGTCAAGTCATCTTTATTTATATAGCGCTTTTAACAATACAGATTGTGTCAAAGCACTTAACAGTATCAAATTGCAGGATAGAGTGTCAGTAACGTACAAGATTAAACACTCAATTTTCAGTTAAAGGCATTTCATTATTGAATTCAGAGATGTCATTGTCTAGCTCAGTTTAGTTTAAATAGTATATGTGCAATCAAATTGACAATAATCGCTAGAAATTAAGTGTCCCCAACTGAGCAAGCCAGAGGCAACAGCGGCAAGGAACCAAAACTCTCTCTTTGACAGAATGGAGAAAAAAACCTTGGGAGAAACCAGGCTCAGTCGGGGGGGCCAGTTCTCCTCTGGCCAGACGAAACCCGCAGTTCAATTCCAACCGCAGCCATGTCAGATTGTGTAGAGGGCTTATCTGATTCCCGTGGTCTTGTCCCGATGGAGCATTTTAATTTATAACTGAATGTATTTGTTATATTTGTGTTTTATTCGTTATTTGAAGTTTTTCATTTATATAATTTATTCATTTGTTATAACTGTAATGTATAGTTTAATGCATTTATGTGACCCTGGACCACAAAACCAGTCTTAAGTCGCTGGGGTATATTTGTAGAAATAGCCAACAATACATTGTATGGGCCAAAATTGTCCATTTTTCTTTTATGCCAAAAATCATTAGGATATTATAGTAAAGATCATGTTCCATGAAGAAATTTTGTAAATTTCTTACCGTAAATGTATCAAAACTTAATTTTTGATTAGTAATATGCATTGCTAAGAGCTTCATTTGGACAACTTTAAAGGCGATTTTCTCAATATTGAGATTTTTTGGCACCCTCAGATTCCAGATTTTCAAATAGTTGTATCTCAGCCAAATATCGTCCGATCCTAACAAACCATACATCAATGGAAAGCAGGGCTCCAAACAAAAAAAAATTGAGTAAGGAGCCATTGGCTCCTATAAGAAAAAACTTAGGCGCCAAATTATTTTTTTAGGTGCCACAGAATAAACGCGTTTTATTTATTTGTTTTTTTAACATTTTGACATTTCAATCATACAGTCATGTGTTTGTCTACTCTTTTCTTGACTTTATCAGCATTTTAATCCATCTTGTAGATGACCTGGGAACTAAGGTTCACTTAAAGTGGGAACTAAACGTATTTTCCAACTTGAAATATACAGTCACAAAGAATTGTTTATTACACAGAATCTGTACCAATATCATGGACCATAAGAACTTTTAAGTAATTGCAATTTAATAAATTTAAGTTGGTCCAACTTAAAATAAAAAGTGAACAGCATATTTTCAAACTGTTATTTGTCAGTGTAACTCAGAATTGTCAAGTTCACTTAATGTATTTCTTTAATTATGCATTAAGTTGGCGCTTTAGGAGCAAATATAACGGCTTCTCCGAGATGGGTATAAACGGAGGTTGGAGCCAGCTCCATTGAGCGGGACTTGTTAAAATTCCCTACACCAAACTCATATTTATTCAATGACATCATTGTCTTTTGAAGTTTAATCCAGCTGTATCGAGGTTCTTGTGTTTACATCCCCAACTGTAAGACCTCTTGAAATTATAATCTATAAACGAAATACAGCACCTCGGTCGCTCGCCTTCAGCGTCACCACCAGCGCGCTCTCGACAACTTATTTTTAACATGTTCAGTGAAGGATTTACTCTGTATATGAATGTTAATCCACGCTACATGAACTTTTTCATATAAACTGGAATAAATACAAAACTAGAGACAAACTAAAACTGAAATAAGACATTAGTAATAAATAGTATAGTGAATAAATGAAATAATCTTAACTAAAGGACATTTGAAACCACGTATTTCTGTACATTTCGAAATTAGGTGCATTAAAAGTCAATACATCTTTGATTAATATGAATATTTGAATTAAAAACGTGTCTCCACATACTATTCAATAAAATTCTAGAGCATTTAATCTATTAAACAACAGCCGAGTGAACGAGTTTTTGGATATGGTAAGATTACGAGTACGAGTTTGCCTTATGGTCCGAACCTAGAGTCTCTGTATCAGTAATCGACAAACTCGAGCTTCTTCCCTCTGAAGACGTGTCACATTTCGGGGGAAAACAAAAAAAAATTGTTGAACAACAATATAAAATGCGGGAAACTATTCATTGGTTATTCTACAATTAATTGAATTACAAATTATACTACAATTGGAAAATACTGTAAATTGATAAACTGTTTGGCGTGATGACGTTGATTGTCTCTGACAGCGCCTGTAGTCCCATTTAGCAATTTGTTAGCAACCGTCTTTTTTAAGAAACGTAACAGCTTAAAAAAATCACGAGTGGGGTGTAACTGGTGTGTTTTATGTTTTATGGCGTTCCAAATGAAAGTGAACAACTTAATCCCTTCACGAAGGGCCCTTCCAGAAGTCTGTTAGTGAAGGGAACATGCCATGGTCACTTCACGGAAGTGGTTTCCGTTTGTGATCATGTGATCTTCAGTTAGGAGATCTAGTGATGCATTTTTAAATTAAATTTGATTAAATAAATTTGTCTTTATTTTTATGTAATACAAAATATTTTCGTCAGTGATAAAAATATGATTTATGACTATATTGATTTAAGACAGAGCAAGTTTAGTTTGAAAACATTTAATAGTAAATAAGAAACAATTAGACAGTATTTGAATAAAATAATAACAATAAGAAGAAATATTTATTTGCAACAACTGTTGGAGCTCTGAATGCTCCAAGCACGCGCAGCGTTGTCAAGGTAACATTTTGTCCGTTATGCCCTACACCCTTCAAAGAACACACTTCAAGGGCTCTGCCCTTCGAAGGGAGTAGGGCATAGGGATGCTCACTTCTGTTTGGAATTCGACCTTAGTTCCCCCACTCTATTGACTTGGTCGGTGTCGTGTCATAGCTGTGTGGGCGGAGTCAGCGTGGGGGAGAACATTTCCCCCTCATTGGAAAAGCATGGTGTTGACCCAGAATGGTGTACATAATATAATTTCTGCCACTCGACAGAGCACGATACGTCGAAAAACAGCCGTATTGTGTCGGACTGTCCGTACGGTGTCTGTGACTGGACAAACGACCCAACGAAATGGCCAGAGGTGTCGTTTCCCGATTCTTTCTGTTACCTGATTGAGTCTCCAGGCAAGAGGCAGCTTACTACAAGCCTATATGTGACGGCTTGTGAAAGTAAACATTTGTCGTTTTGTTTTGCTTAATCTTAATAAAGTGATAAAGACTAGAGTAAAAGCCTGTCATATTTTTTTATTTATATATTAAAAATAATTTTAACATTGACAAAACAGGTGACATTGAAGAGGTAACTGAAGTGCCTTGAAATGTACAGCATTATGTGGTGTGTGCTAAATGTATAACCTATAGTCAGTTTATTCGGCAGTACATAAATCTTCAGATCGGGTTTTTATTTTTATTTTTTACTTATTAGAGGTACAGAATGCCACACGGCAACTTTTCAGCATTGCACCAAGCAAAAATCAATCGAAATCATAACAAAAAGTAAAGATTAAGCGTCTAACAAGGTCTCCGTACATTAACTCGAACGTTTTCCCCCACGGCATAAACGGATATGACGTTTTTGTGGGCGTTCCCAGCAATGCCGACCAAGTCAATATTGGTACATGTGTTTTTAAACTAAATTTTTCAAATGATTTCTCATTTTTACTGTCTTGGACATCATTGTTGTCATTGACGCACACACTAAGGTGAAGGTTATGCAACGAAATGTCTCATTTATGTGCATGTTGGATGGTTTCCGCTTTTGTCCTCATATACACCATTGACTCATCTTTGAGCTAGAGATGAGATTAATGGTGCTGTGTCTCTAGATGTGAGACGTACTGACAGCTGTGACGCTTTGTGTCAGTGGTTACAGTGAGTAGGTGCATTCACTGATGTCGTGTTTAAAAAGCCCTCCTGTTCACAGAATGCCAGAGTCTCTCATCATAATTCTGTAAATGTGTGTCTGTGTGTGTTGACATTGATGTGTGTATGTATTTTGGGGCTCTCAAACACCCATGCCCTTCAGGGAAATGTGTTCTGTCATACTGGGACAAACTGTGATCCTGTTGAGCAAAACACCATCTCTCTGGGTGGGTCTAAAGTAGTTCAGTACATGGTTCCCTGCAAACCTGAAAAAATTCAGGGAGTTTTAAAATTGTGATTTTGAATGACTGCAATTAAATAAACATGAATAATTATATTAACTAATTAGATTTTATGAATTCTAAAAATAATGATATATTTACAAGTCATGGAAATTTCTATCCTGGATATAAATGATTAAAAATATACTTTTTAAGTATTTTTTAGCAGACGGGGGAAATAATAATAATAATAAATTATTTTTAGAATTGTCCATTTATAATGAATTAATTTGAAGTAGGAATTATTTGAAAAGGCTAGGAAACAATTTTTCACTTAGAAACTGATGTTTTCAAGTAAAGACTATACAATTATTGGATACAGTTTTAGTGGATTTAATAAAAAAAGGAGTGAAGTGTTTTCTTTTGTAAAATATGAAACACTGAAAAACACTTTAAAATACCGCAAGGCAAGTTTATTTATATAGCACATTTCATACACCATGGTAATTCAAAGTGCTTTACATAAAAGGAAGTAAAGTAATCATAAAAAAATAATCAAAGCAATAAAACCAGAAAAAAAATTATTTAAAATGATTTTAGAACAGTTAAAAATAAAAATGATTATACATAAAATACAGTGCAGTTAGTTCGGACGTAGCACAGTGCTCATTCAATAAATGCACAGCTAAACAGATGAGTTTTGAGTCTGGATTTAAATGTGGCTAGTGTTTTAGCACATCTGATCTCTCCTGGAAGCTGGTTACATAATAGCTAAAAGCGGACTCCCCTTGTTTTGTGTGAATCCTTGGTACTTCTAACTGAGTCGATCCTAATGATCTGAGTGGCCTGTTAGGTTTATATTCAGTGAGCATATCTGCAATGTATTTAGGTCCTGGGCCATTGAGAGATTTATAAACGAGTAAAAATACTTTAAAATCAGTCCTAAATGTAACTGGAAGCCAGTGTAAGGACCTGAGGACTGGTGTGATATGCTCAGATTTTCTGGTTCTAGTCAGAATCCTGGCAGCAGCGTTCTGGATGAGCTGCAGCTGTCTAATGGTCTTCTTGGGAAGGCCGGTGAGGAGGCCATTACAATAATCCACCCTGCTGCTGATAAAGGCACGAACAAGTTTCTCCAAGTCTTGACTGGAAACAAAACATCTAATTCTTGCAATGTTTTTGAGATGATAGTATGCTGATTTAGTCACTGCTTTGACATGACTACTAGAACTAAGTTCTGTCTCCAGAAACACCCCAAGATTTTTGACTTGGTTTTTGTTGATTGACCCCTAGAGTCAAGGTATGCTTTCACCTTGAGAACTTCATCTTTGTTTCCAATGACTTCAGTTTCCTCCTTGTTCTGGCACATCTAACTGTTAATTTCATCAATGCATTGGCAGAGGAAGTCAATGGGGCTATAGTCATTTGGAGATAAGGCTAGGTAAATCTGGATATCATCAGCATAGCTGTGATAGGCAATTTGGTTCTTTCACATTGACTTTGTGGGAGCATATACAGGCTAAACAGAAGTGGTACTACTACTAGTAGTACCAGCACTGATATTTTGCCAGAATCAGAATTAAAGCGAACATCATTTATTATCTTAATGAGTGCTGTCTCTGTGCTATGATGTGCTCGGAAACCAGATTGAAAATAACGTTAATGGTAATGCATAATGTTAATGCTTATACGTAGATACTTTAAACTTTTTCCTATCTTTTAACATTCCTGAGTAAAGGCATATTGTAAGTATTTTTTTAAACATTACTGCATCCGTTAGTGAAGCATTTATACTCGTTTTAAAAAAATCACCATAATTCAATAACATTGACAGACAATATTTTACGTAAATATATTTTATTTAATGTCTGAATTGTAAACTTCTATAAAAAAACATTAAAAGATAAAAAGGTATAGATAAAACTAATATAATATAATATAATGTCCACTTTAATCACATTATGATTCCTCAGTCAGATTCAGAACTGATGTCCAGATCTTCCTGCCAAAACAATGCACACGCTATAAATTATTTACACTAAATCAAGTTCTATTTTAGGACATTTAAGGCTAACCGAGGTACAAAGCAAAAAGAATAGACTTAAATAGACTTTACATTGAACATCTGCCTATATTATGCTAATATGTGAAAAAAAATGCTTAAAAGCCAGATGTTTTCAGCACAGGTGTGGTTTGCTATCAGTTCAGATTGACTGCATTAGCTAAGCTAATTGGTTCATTAGTTGTTAAATAGTTATTAGCATATTTCATAGTGTTACTGTAATCTTGAGCAGTAAACTAAAGAAATTACACTATAACTGTACTGTCATTGTACTGTATGTTTTACAGCTACATTTTAATGCCCAACTGAGTGAAAAGTCTCCGACCCATACTATAATGTCCAATTCTTGTTCACAATATACTGATTAACAAATTAATTCAAAGACTAAACTCTCATCCCACCTTTCTCTCGTCCTCTCCCTCTCCTTGGTTCTCTATTCTCTCTCCTCTTTTTTATTTGATGCACATTATTTGACATTCTCTCTTTTGGGCTCTTTTTTTTTTCTCTGTGAAAGAAATAGGGAGAGGAACAGAATGAGATGAATAATAATTCTGAATGGCTTTGATGTCCGCAATGCTATCATTAAAACCATCCTGTTTTTCACGAACTGGCAGAAAACACCCAGAAAAAGAGACAAACCAAGGGTTAAGTGTAATGTAAAAAGCCATTTTCTGTCATTTTAATAGGTAGTTTATGTGGTAATTGGGAATAATAGCATTTGGCCTGTTTTCTCTTTATTGCCTCAGTGTAACTGGATGGGCCTAGTTCACTCTATAGGCATCAGTAGCCATGTTTCAGAACACAGAATTTAATTTATACCTAAAACTCTGAAATAGTTTGTTTACATGTGCATCGCATGTACCTATCCTGTAAAATATGGGATCAGTCTATATTTAAAGATAAATGATGTTTTATTGATTCAAAACAGAACAATATGTTCTGTGTTGAATGTTTTTGTGTAACAAGATGGCGCCGCACATGGCCGCCTCAGTTTGTTGCCCTATTGGTACTTTTACTGTTTTTGTTTGTCCTGTCTTAAGCAACATTTTTCCGATCAGCTTCACTAGAAACAAACTCTTGGACATAAGAAATAGCACACCAGATAACTTTTTGCCGACGTTTGAACATTCAGATGTTTTACTAGACATTTTAGTCAGAGGAGCTGCGTTCCTATACAAGGCCTCCAGGCGACGCAAGCGAGGGAAGCGCGCTGGTGCACTCATGAAAT
Source organism: Acrossocheilus fasciatus (assembly GCA_036784905.1). Taxonomy (NCBI): domain Eukaryota; kingdom Metazoa; phylum Chordata; class Actinopteri; order Cypriniformes; family Cyprinidae; genus Acrossocheilus; species Acrossocheilus fasciatus. The sequence continues at coordinate 22,212,211 of CM071938.1, forward strand.
TTCGACAGAGCACTTCATAACGGGCTTCCAGCTGTTCAGAGCGGACCGCATCACCGAGTCGTCTGGGAAAACGAGAGGAGGTGGACTATGTTTTTATATAAATGAAGGCTGGTGTACAGATTTGACAGTTTTAAAGGAGTCATACACTCTTAAGAAAAATGTTTCTAAACAGTACCAGAAAAAGGTTCTTTGGCTTGTAACAATAGCAGAACCCTTTTTAGTGCTAAATAGAACCTTTTTTTATAGGGTTCCATATAGAACCATGCTTTGAAAATGCTATATAGGACCTTAATGGTGTTATAAATAACCTTTTTAATGATAGTTTTTCATTAATAATAGTATTATTTGTATATATTATTTATTAATATCGTTTTTTTACCCCTCTGTCTGCCTGGTCTTATAATATCTTGAAGTGTCTAGGGTTTTACATAAAATCAACAACAACAACGTGTCAATTAGGTACTTTTATTTATTTTTTTTAATGATGTGAAATTGTAGCAAAAATGACAGTGTTCTAACAACAGTTCTTAGCAGAATACATTAATGAATGACAATGGACATTGAACATAAATAAATGCTTAAAGAAGTAAAGCAAAATAGAACATAAAATAGTGTATTGAAGACCAAGCTCCAGTGAAATATATACACAATCCTCTATGATGCCTCTAAGTTAATCATTATATGTATTTTGGTGTGATTGAATGGCAGTTTCTCTCTGCAGATGATGAGGTTGTAGGATGTGACAGCATCTGAAATGCATAATTGAGTTTAGATCTACAGTTTGTCTCCTTTCATTTGTTTATGGGAAAACAATTGTTTATGAAGGCCAAAAGTGGTATGTGAGCACTTCACAGTGTTAAAAGGAAAAAGTAATATAAAGTCATGGGATAGCTGGGTATGTTTATGCATAAACCCTATTAATAAAAAAATATCTAACAAAATGGACCATAAATTCAATATCATTGTTACTTACTTGGTGAAGAAGAGGAGAGTATCCTTACCTGAATAGAGCTGGTCACACTTACATGTTCTCTTAAACTAAAAAGAGAAAAGACATAGAAAAAACAATTAGCATTTGAAAGTTATAATTTATAGACATTTTAAGAAATAAATTAACATAAACATAACACCATGTCCTTACCTGAATAGAGCTGGTCACACTTACATGTTCTCTTAAACTAAAAAGAGAAAAGACATAGAAAAAACAATTAGCATTTGAAAGTTATAATTTATAGACATTTTAAGAAATAAATTATTTATCTGTTGAGAGTGTGTTGACAGTCTGTGTAGCTGGATGGCTGAGCTCCAGAAAATCAGTAATGAGGCATCTTAAGAGTGTAGCCTCGGTTAGGGTTTTACATTAAAACAACAATAACCACAACAGCAGCATGTTGTATGAATTAAATATGTTTTATTGACATGCAAAATGAATGAATAAATAAGTAAAACGCAAAATAAGATAAAAAAATAGATGTGATGAAGACCAAGTTTCAGTAAAACAATCACAATCCAATCAATATGATGCCTTTAAGTCCATCATTTTGGTCCGATTAAGTGGCAATTTTTCTCTGCAGATGATGAGGTTGTAGGATGTCATCTTAAATACACAATTGAGTTTAGAGTTACAGTGTGTTTATGTAAAAACAATTATGTTTATGAAGGCCAAAAGCAAAAATGGACAGTATGTTTTCTTAAAAGAAAAAAGTGATATAAAGTCATGGGATAGTTTTAATATTTTTTGTGTCTGGGTATATTTATACATAAACCCAAGTAATAATTAAAAAAAATCTAACAATATGAATTATAAATTCATTGACTCTTTTGCTTACTTAGTGGAGAAGAGGAGAGAGGTTTCCACAGCAGAGCTGCACACACTTATATGAAACACACTTAAAAAAAAAAAAAGATAAGAACATGTTTGTTTGGAAACCAGTTACAATTTTAAAGTTAAATTTGTATTTAAATTTAAGAATGAAATCATTTACCTGTTGAGAGTGTGTTGACAGTCTGTGTAGTTGGATCACTGAACTCCAGAAAATCAGTAACGATGTGCTTTGACAGTTACAGGTTTGAAAAAAAAGAGGGCGGGAACAAAGAACCCTAAACTCTAACCCAAAGAACCATTTAAGCATAAAAAGGTTCTTCAGAATGCTATGGTTGTAAATAAAACCATTACTGCATGTAAAGAACCTTTAAAGAACCATCTTTTTTTAGAGTGTATGATGTTGCTAAAAAGAACATTATTTTGTGTATTTGGTGTAATGCAATGTGTTTACGTGGTTCGAGGTTCAAAAAACATTATTTTCCACATACTGTACATTGTTGCTCCTCTATGCTCCACCTGTCAGAAACGTGCCGATTTTTACAAATCTCATCATTCTGAGAAGCGAGGTGTGCTCTGATTGGCCAGCTGTCCAGTGCATTGTGATTGGCCCGAATACCTCGTGAGTGTGATGGAAATGTTACACCTCTTCCCATGTTATGATGCCCTTTTGCAGTCTGTGGTCCCGGTGCGACGAGAATAAAAAAATAAATAAAACCCGCTATAAACGAGGCATTTGTTGCATTTAGTGAGGACATAATTACTGATTATAATGACTCATACGGTCTTTTTACGCATTGCGCCGTGCTGCATAAACATAACACCATGTCTGCATTTGTGATTGTAGAAACGCCAAACAAGCGCTACTCTACACACAGCTCAAAATTCGTGTTTGAATAGTCAGTAGCAAATTCTTTAAATATCGAAACATACTTGCAGGCTGTGAGTCAGAAGCACCAGACTGTCCTTGCAATGTTGGAATTGCTGTTCACAGCCATTCATGGTGTTCGCATTGTAGGCTACTCTCTCCCAGGATCAAGAAATAGTCCTCCGTAAAATGCGCTGCACACACTCAAATATTTGCATTGTACCGTTCTGGAACAGTGTTGTAAATATAACTTAACCACTGATTTCTAGTTGTGTACTTCATTTCGCTTTCACAACGAAACACACAGCGTCTCCATGAAATGGTATCAACAATACTACAGCGAGAATAAAGGTTATGCCCTGTTTCATTGCATATACATTTGGGTTGTGTTATGCAAATCTTCCCACACCGTGACGTAGACATGTGGGGGCGTGTTTAAATGAGCTCTTTTAGGAGGGTGTGGCAGAGTCTTAACTTTTATAAAGAATATCTCATTGGGTTTGAGACTTTAGTCTTTGCAACTTTAGGGATCTTATCTATGCACAAACAGCTTGTAACACTCCAAAGAGAAAGGAAAACTTGAAATCGCATCATATGACCCCTTTAAAGAAGATGTGCTGCCCAAACTTGGAAGCTCTCTTTATTAACTGTAAGCCTTTTTATTCGCTGCGGGAGTTTCCCTTGTTTATTCTGGTGAGTGCGTACATTCCTCCTGATGTGCGCGTGAGCACGGCGCTAGTTGGCCGATCAAATCACACACAGAGCAGCGCTACCCGGACTCTTTCATTATCATTCTCGGTGATTTTAATAAAGCTAATCTCACCCGCAACTTCCTAAATATAGACAGCACATCACATGCCCCACCAGAGACAGCAATATACTGGACCATTGTTTTAAAGGATGCATACCACTCTGTCCCCTGAGAAACTCTGGGACTCTCTGATCACTGTTTGGTTCATTTTCTACCAGCCTACAGACAGAAACTCAAATCTGCTAAACCTGCAGTAGGAATTGTAAAGAAATGGACTGTTGAAGCAGAGCAGGATTTACAGGCCTGCTTCGAACTACTGATTGGAGTGTTTTTGAGGCTGCAGCTACTGATCTGAATGAGCTCACTGACACTGTGACGTCCTACATTAGTTTCTGTGTGTACCCACCAGGACTTATTTAGCATCTAACAATGACAAACCTTGGTTCAGTACAAAACTCAAACAGCTTTGCCAGGCCCAAGAGGACGCCTACAGGAGTGGGGACAAAGCCTTGCACAAACAGGCCAAATACACACTAAATAGGGAGATAAGAGTGGCAAAGAATAACTACTCTGGACCTGGCAACGACCTTACATCAGTGTGGAAAGGCCTGAAAGCCATCACCAGCTACAAGACCCCATTCCCCAGCACTGAGGCCAATCAACAACTGGCTGAAGACGAGTATTACTGCAGGTTTGAAAAGCATAAGCCTGTTCTAACACCCCACACCCACTCTGACCATCTCATGACACAGCCATCAACACCCTTCTCCTCCCTCCCCACTACTGTTTCTCAGCCTGTACTCAAGACCTGTGATGATAATGTAAGCAAAGTCTTCAGGAGACAGAAGATAAGGAAAGCCAAAGGCCCAGACGGTGTCTCTCCAGCTATCATCCATCTTCACATTGATCTTCAACAGATCACTGGAGCTGTGTGAATTCCCCTCCGGCTTCAAATGCTCCACCATCATCCCTCTACCCAAGAAACCAAATATCACAGGACTTAATGACTACAGACCTGTTGCTTTAATGTCTGTGGTGATGAAGTCATTTGTGAGGCTCGTGTTGGCCCACCTGAAGGACATTACTGGACCCTTGCTGGACCCCCTGCAGTTTGCTTATCGAGCAAACAGGTCTGTGGATGATGCAGTCAACATAGGACTGCACTACATCCTCCAACATCTTGACAAACCAGGGACTTATGCAAGGATCCTGTTTGTGGACTTTAGCTCCACTTTCAACATCATCATCCCAGATACCCTTCAGAATAAACTGACCCAGCTCTCTGTACCCACCTCCATCTGTCAGTGGATCACCAGCTTCCTGACAGACAGGCAGCAGCTAGTGAGGCTGAGAAAACTCACATCCAACACCCATACGATCAGCACAGGAGCTCCTCAGGGCTGTGTTTTCTCCCCACTGCTATTCTCCCTCTACACAAATGACTGCACCTCTACTGACCCATCTGTCAAACTCCTGAAGTTTGAAGATCACACTACAGTCATCGGCCTCATCCAGGATGGCAACGAGTCTGCTTACAGGCAAGAGGTTGAGCAGATGGCTGGCTGGTGCAGTCACAACAACCTGGAGCTGAACAAGCTCAAAACTGCAGAGATGATTTTGTGTGGCCACCATTATTTTCCAGCACTGCCTTAACCCTCTTGGGCATGGAGTTCACCAGAGCTTCACAGGTTGCCACTAGAGTCCTCTTCCACTCCTCCATGATGACATCATGGAGCTGGTGGATGTTAGAGACCTTACGTTCCTCCACCTTCTGTTTGAGGATGCCCCACAGATGCTCAATAGGGTTTAGGTCTGGAGACATGCTTGGCCAGTCCATCACCTTTACCCTCAGCTTCTTTAGCAAGGCAGTGGTTGTCTTGGAGGTGTGTTTGGGGTCGTTGGCATAGAAGGGAGGGGATCATGCTCTGCTTCGGTATGTCACAGTACATGTTGGCATTCATGGTTCCCTCAATGAACTGTAGCTCCCCAGTGCTGGCAGCACTCATGCAGCCCCAGACCATGACACACCCACCACCATGCTTGACTGTAGGCAAGACACACTTGTCTTTGTACTCCTCACCTGATTGCCGCCACACACGCTTGACACCATCTGAACCAAGTAAGCTTATCTTGGTCTCATCAGACCAAAGGACATTGTTCAGTCTTCAACAAACCATTTGCGGGCTTTCTTGTGCATCATCTTTAGAAGAGGCTTCCTTCTGGGACGACAGCCATGCAGACCAATTTGATGCAGTGTGCAGCGTATGGTCTGAGCACTGACAGGCTGACCCCCCATCCCTTCAACCTCTTCAGCAATGCTGGCAGCACTCATACGTCTATTTCCCAAACACAACCTCTGGCTATGACGCTGAGCACGTGCACTCAACTTCTTTGGTCGATCATGGCGAGCCGTGTTCTGAGTGGAACCTGTCCTGTTAAACCACTGTATGGTCTTGGCCACCATACTGCAGCTCAGTTTCAAGGTCTTGGCAATCTTCTTATAGCCTACGCCATCTTTATGTATAGCAACAATTTTTTTTTTCAGATCCTCAGAGTTTTTTGCCATGAGGTGCCATGTTGAACTTCCAGTGACCAGTATGAGAGAGTGAGAGCGATAACACCAAATTCTAACACACCTGAGACCTTGTAACACTAACGAGTCACATGACACCGGGGAGAGAAAATGGCTAATTGGGCCCAATTTGGACATTTTCACTTAGGGGTGTACTCCCTTTTGTGGCCAGCGGTTTGGACATTAATAGCTGTGTGTTGAGTTATTTTGAGGGGACAGCAAATTTACACTGTTATACAAGATGTACACTCACTACTTTACATTGTAGCAAAGTGTCTTTTCTTCAGTGTTGTCACATGAAAAGATATAATAAAATATTGACAAAAATAAGAGGGGTGTACTCACTTCTGTGAGATACTGTATGTGTCAAGAGCTTCTTAAAAACCACAACAAATTCCTTGTGTGTTTGCACACACTTCGCGAATAAAGCTGATTCTGATTCTGATTTTTTTTTCTTCCATAATGATGGAGTCTTTGGCTCAGAATGGAAAGTGTTGGAGAAGTGGGAATTGTATGCTTTATTTTACCTCATTGAATATGGCCCTAGTTTTGAACAAAAGTTCTGTGCATGTGAAGAGCAACATCTAGTATCTGCGTTACCATAGCTACAGTACGAGAAGCTGTCAGAGCACTTGTCAGAAAAATTGATTGAGCGTGGCTTAACGGTCTGTAATTGTGAATTGTTTCCTATTTTGACATCTAAAAATATGTCAAAAAGCTATTGTTTTATTTTTCTGCCATCTAGTTTCTCAGAACACTTTGTATGTCTGTTTGTGCTAGGGACAAAGATTTGAGTTCTGAAAGTTATATTGTGATTAATTTAAGCCAAAGCTAAATATTATTTATTTTTATTTTTTTTATAATAGATTTGTGACAATTTTTATGTTTAATTGTTTGATTGATCATGCTCTATAATTTTTTATTAATAAATGATGAACAAAAACAGAAGTCTTATAATTTGCAATTTAGGCCTATTTAATGTTCAAAATAATGGCTTTTAAATATACAGGTGCTGGTCATATAATTAGAATATCATCAAAAAGTTGATTTATTTCACTAATTCCATTCAAAAAGTGAAACTTGTATATTATATTCATTTCATTACACACAGACTGATATATTTCAAATGTTTATTTCTTTTAACTTTGATGATTATAACTGACAACTAAGGAAAATTCCAAATTCAGTATCTCAGAAAATTAGAATATTGTGAAAAGGTTCAATATTGAAGACACCTGGTGCCACACTCTAATCAGATAATTAACTCAAAACACCTGCAAAGGCCTTTAAATGGTCTCTCAGTCTAGTTCTGTAGGCTACACAATCATGGGGAAGACTGCTGACTTGACAGTTGTCCAAAAGACGACCATTGACACGTTGCACAAGGAGGGCAAGACACAAAAGGTCATTGCAAAAGAGGCTGGCTGTTCACAGAGCTCTGTGTCCAAGCACATTAATAGAGAGGCAAAGGGAAGGAAAAGATGTGTTAGAAAAAAGTGTACAAGCAATAGGGATAACCGCACCCTGGAGAGGATTGTGAAACAAAACCCATTCAAAAATGTGGGGGAGATTCACAAAGAGTGGACTGCAGCTGGAGTCAGTGCTTCAGGAACCACTACGCACAGACGTATGCAAGACATGGGTTTCAGCTGTCGCATTCCTTGTGTCAAGAAACTCTTGAACAACAGACAGCGTCAGAAGCGTCTCGCCTGGGCTAAAGACAAAAAGGACTGGACTGCTGCTGAGTGGTCCAGAGTTATGTTCTCTGATGAGAGTAAATTTTGCATTTCCTTTGGAAATCAGGATCCCAGAGTCTGGAGGCACACAATCCACGTTGCTTGAGGTCCAGTATAAAGTTTCCACAGTCCGTGATGGTTTGGGGTGCCATGTCATCTGCTGGTGTTGGTCCACTGAGTTTTCTGAGGTCCAAGAAAGCAGCCGTATACCAGGACGTTTTAGAGCACTTCATGCTTCCTGCTGCTAACCAACTTTATGGAGATGCAGATTTCATTTTCCAGCAGGACTTGGCACCTGCACACAGTGCCAAAGCAACCAGTATCTGGTTTAAGGACCATGGTATCCCTGTTCTTAATTGGCCAGCAAACTCGCCTGACCTTAACCCCATAGAAAATCTATGGGGTATTGTGAAGAGGAAGATGCGATATGCCAGACCCAACAATACAGAAGAGCTGAAGGCCACTATCAGAGCAACCTGGGCTCTCATAACACCTGAGCAGTGCCACAGACTGATCGACTCCAGGAGCCCCAACTAAGTATTGATTGCTGTACATGCTCATACTTTTCATGTTCATACTTTTCAGTTGGCCAAGATTTCTAAAAATCCTTTCTTTGTATTGGTCTTAAGTAATATTCTAATTTTCTGAGATACTGAATTTGGGATTTTCCTTAGTTGTCAGTTATAATAATCAAAATTAAAAGAAATAAACATTTGAAATATATCAGTCTGTGTGTAATGAATGAATATAATATACAAGTTTCACTTTTTGAATGGAATTAGTGAAATAAATCAACTTTTTGATGATATTCTAATTATATGACCAGCACCTGTACAGTCACCACAGAAAAAAAGTAACAAATATATCTATGTATTTTAAAATAGAAAACAATTATTTGAAACTGAAATAATGTTTCACAATATCACAGTTTTTGTATTTTTGATCAAATAAATGTAGCCTTGACTTTTTAAAAAAAACATTGAACATCTTCCTGATCCTCAACATTTAAATGCCTACCCACACACACTAGAGGTGGAGCAATAAATCGATATGGCGATATATCGTGATCCTTCTCCATGTGATACGAGAATCGATATCTGGTGCCAAATATTGATATTTTAATTAATACAATAAGGTGCTCTAAATAGATTTCCCTGCTCACAGCGTCTAAAAATGCGTGGAAATCGTGGCCGCACCATTTCCAACTTCTTTCCAAAGCAACCACGAACCGCATTCTCTATGAAGATGGCGAAGCACAAGGAACCGCACTACCAGTCAAAAGTTTTTGAACAGTAAGATTTTTAATGTTTTTTAAAGAAGCCTCTTCTGCTCACCAAGCCTACATTTATTTGATCCAAAGTAGGTACAGCAAAAACGGTACAATTTTGAAATATTTTTACTATTTACTATTTTACACCAACATGGAGCTGGGAATCTAAAGTGTCTGGAGTGATTCTGGACGAAGGAATAGTCTCTGATCTCTTGTCAGGTGTTCTCTAACCTCATCAGGCATTATAGGAGAAAATTTAGAGCTGTTAAACTGGCAAATTTTAGGTTTCAAATAGTATTGACTAGAAGGGTGCCGTTAATTGTGGCCAATGTGTATTAGAGAAAAACATTTATATCATAATGATATTTCCCCCTATTTTAAATTCTTATTATCCAATGAAAGGTTAGATTTTTGTAACCTTTCATATAACAAAGCACTGTAAAGACTAGATATCTTGGCAGCAATACGTAGTCATGAATAACCTTTAAAGATTTTTTTTCCCCTTTTTATAATGCAGATTATTCACCAGGCTGTCACTTCTAGTTGGATGCGTATGGACTCAATGCCGTAGCATGTAGCATGATCAATCATAAAATCAGTAGCCTACTAACATTTCGCAATTAAATCCATAGCCTACCTTTTCTTGTAACACGATTAAAATCAATCCATGGCGATGAACGTCGTAGGACATGTTTAATCCACAAGCATTCTGAGCATTACTCCTGCTTGCTGGCATTCACATCAATCCACAAGTCATTGTTTTAGGTTAGGCTATTTCATTCAAGTCAATATAAAAGCAATTATGCTATGTCTAGCATTCTTTTACGTTACTGAGCATTGCAAATAAATTGGTTGCAAAACAGTCATGTTTTACTTATAGTCTGGTTGTTATGGTCACAAAAAAAAACATTAATACAGTCACATTACTGTATGCAATAGCCTATATGAGATATCCCATGATCACTAGATTTTATAAAGGTGTTAAGGTAAATATTTTGTAAATGGTGATCAGCAACCAAATAATAAACAATCGATAATGTGGAAGTTACTGCCTTTTGCCTTGGTGTGACTTCTCACTTTTTGCAGACAATGTAAAAGCGGAGTACAGTAACTTCAAAATAGGGGTAAAAATCTAGTTTGAGCCCACAATTTTTTTTAATGTAGATCATTTTCATTGCTAAAGCATCTAATTGCCAAATTTCTAGTGTCCTACCTATAATTAATTTGGCTGGACATTAATTTTTGACTTTCATGAACTGTAAGCTCTAATCATCAAAATTAAAACAAACAAAAAAACTTTTGAAATGTTTTACTCTACATTTAATGAATCTAGAATATATGAATTTACAAAAAAAACAATATTCATGATATTCAAATTTTTTGAGATGCACCTGTATATATTCATTGCCTTTGTACTCAAGCTTTACAGTCCCACTGCCTAGAGTTACTATCATGCTGTCTCCACAGAGACTTTAATCCCTGTCATCACTTCCTGTTTTCTGCTTCCTGAGTTCTGTTCCTCTCTCACACTTCAGGTGCTTACACTGTCGCATCAGTAACTGATAAGCTCTTATCACAGTAGGTTTGTTTTTAAATGCACATCCAGTTTTTGTTTGGTATTTGCTTGCAGCTTTTAAAAAGATGCTGTTTATACAGACTTTGAATTTTAGTGTTGTGTGATGTTTGCTGTTGAATCGGATATTAATTGTTAAATTTCATAATTCAGTGATTCAGTGTTGGAGAATACTATGAGATTTTATATGTCAGTTTTCAAATCTGTCACTAATGCATTATAATGAAGGATGTGTATAGTTTGTATGTGCATTTTAAGACTGCTTTGTTCAGTGTTTGTACTTTGATCAGGGAGCTCGCCAATAGCATGTGACAGACCTCTGCACTAGAGAGACTAGCTGCCCATGTGCTTTATGCATAACACTTGACTTTAAAAGGATCTATATAAACAGATAATTTGTGGTTGATTTTTGAAAGTGGAATTTTTTCTGACATTTGTAGACTGAAGATGGATGAAAACCTTATATGATTTTCGCATTTCTTTTGTATTTAAAATGTTTAGGTCATGCGCCACCTTTTGTGTTTTGTACTTAATGGGCTTGTCTAAAGATTCACATTCTTTGCACTTAACCACTTGTCTACTTGCTTGACGTATTTCCTATGTTTGGCCCAAGTTCAAGTGGCATGAAGACCACAAATGTGTGTAGAATTTTTCATTGCCTGATGGGACACACTTGTTTACAAGTGTGTTTAAAGAGCTTCATTTTGATTTTCAATACTTTACATTTTAAAATAAACTTCAGTTTAATAAACAATTTAATTTGTAGTGCTTCTAATGAAGTGATAAAAAGCAGTTGGACATGTACAAAACACACATACTCATCTATACAACAATAAAATGTTGCAACACTTTGTTTTATTACTATTATTTATTATTATTAATATTTAACTTACACTGAGATCTTGGCAATCACAATTTATTTACAGAACATGCATTAAGGGTACTGCGCCTTGGCGTTTTTAAGACCTGGGACAGTTTTACACACTTACTTCCTGTTGTGTGCACATGCTCTCAAGTGGCCAAAACCGCAAGTGTGGGTATTTGGACAGACCTATTGTTTTTACATAGAATGCAAAAATATCCACCCACTGTCTCATTGGCCTTGGTTATGGAAGTATTTTTCCCATTCACTTTGTCAGTAGGCATTTCAAAAGTAAAGAGTTTTAAGACATGAACCAAATTAATGAGCTCAGCGATGAATCACAGCACTACAACCTTTAATTCCAAGCAAAAATCTGAGAAAAAAAAGACAAGACTGCACAATTATTCAATTCAATCTTTTGTAAGTGAATGAACTAATGATCCCACTGTGAAAAAATTAAGGCACAATATAAAATGTCTTCTCCAAATTATTAATTATTATTGAATTAAAGTGCTCATGAATTCATAAAATATTAAAATAGTTGAAGTTTATAACAAACATTCAAATGTATAGACGTATATAAGTTGGGGCTGCAACAACTAATCAATAAAAATTGCTAATGAAAATATTGGACAATGAATAAAACATATGAACAAAAAAGCTCTTGAAAAATACGGAGAACACAAGCTGCTGTGGGAAAAGTACATGACCTAAATTGTCCTAAACATGAGAATGCTTTATATTAAGAGCTTATAACAAACTTATAAGCATATAGTTTAGCATGGTTTACTGTCAGCTGATTTAATAGATGTGTGTTTTTCAAGTATTTAAGATATGTTTCCCCAGCAGATGACCAACATTTTTTTTTATAGTTATATCTTATCTATAAAATTTAGAAAGTAATGCGATTTAATGCAACAAAGTCTTGACAGCTTCATAGACTACACTGAACGAATGACGGAGCGCTATAGGGGCATTTGTATGAGAAAAGTATCTCTAAAGAGACTACTGTAATAGGGTATAAAAATTTGTATGTCCAGATTATCATTTCCCTATGAAGTTCTTTCAGTATGTTTGTTTTACTACAGTACCACAAATGTCTGAGCACAGGAGCAATACTTAGATAAAAAAACAATACTTGGATAAAAATAACTAATTTGAAACACTACAGGTGTGGTCAAGTCAGTGAAACTTTTTGAAGGCAAAAAAAAAATAATAATTAAATCAATAAACCACATAGAGGGCAACCCAGGAGCTTTTGGTTGGTCAGTGCAATAAATTTCAATCCAACAAATCAATCCAAAAGAACTCGATGTAAAATCTACATAGGAAAATTGGGTAACACTTTATTTTAAGGTTTCTTAAATAGTTGCTTATTAGCATGCATATTGCTAGAATATTAGCCATTTATTAGTAGTAATTAAGCACATATTAATGCCTTATTCTACATGACCTTATTCTACATCCCTAATCCTACCCAATACCTAAACTTAACAACTACCTTACTAGCTATTAATAAACAGCAAATTAGGAATTTATTGAGGGAAAAGTCGTCGTTAATAGTGAATGTGTTCCCGAAAATTGTTTACACAAAATTCCTTATTCATGTTGGTTCATATTGAAATGACTGGATTTTCCTCACAAAAAAAATTTATGGGCAATGGTAAATGTGATAACTCATCTCATTTATAAAACAATCTCTCTTCTGCTCAGGGACCTACTGTTTAACCAGATTTACCCTCGGCTAGTGGAGAACTCAGTGGCCAGGGGTGTGTTTCTGGAGAGTCTGGAGCCTTACATTCTGAGCGAGAGGATTGGTTGTCTGACTGCACCCGTCATGAGAGACCTCCTCAGCTACTTCCAGGAGAATGGCATGATGGATAGTGTGGAGGGATGCCTGGTCCATATGGACATCACCAATCTGGACATACAACAGGTGTGTATGAGCAAACGCTTCATAGCAGCAGCTCTTCATCATCTGTACTGCTTAAGTCAGCATATGTCTACTGGATGTTTGTAGGTGGTGCAGATGTGCTGGGATAACCAGCTTTATGATGCCATGATCTACGTCTTCAACAGTGGCATGAACGACTACATCAGCCCCATGGAGGTATGATAGTGTGCTCAATCAATGTTTGTGTTAAGATTTTAAAACACTAAGCTTGCTTCATGCACTTGCCGACTTTGTGAATGGTTACAGAGATGATCTGGGCATCATACACTAAACGGTCACACAATACCAGACTTTTCCAGTCATTCTGAATTTAACAGACTCATAGAAACTTGCTAGAAGATGCATGATGAGAAAAAAACGAGCCAAGCACATTCAGATCTGGTCTTGGTGGGTAGACGTGTTCGGTCTGGCCTGTACAGATTACAGCATGAGTTGGAAGTGAGTGACTTTAGGTCTGTTAAAGGGATAGTTCACCCAAAATTAAAATTTTGTCATCATTTACTCAACCTGGACCACCAACTCTTTGGTTAGTATTTCTTTCCATACTATGGAAGTCAGTGGGGACCAAGTTTGATTCCTCAAAAATTCTTCAAAATGTCTTCTTTTGTGTTCAACGTAAGAAAGAAACTTATACAGGTTTGGAACGACATGAGGGTGAGTAGATGATGACAAAATGTTAATTTTTGGGTGGACTCAGTGGTTCCCAACCTGGGGGCCACAGGGGGCGCCAGAGTTTACAGCGGGGGCGCGGAAGCAGATATACTTTGAGGCAGGGCTGGGCAATAAAACAATAACTATAATTACAGTCATATAATCTTCCTCAATAAAACAATTTTGATTTAAATATTCAATAAATAAATAAATATTCGATTTAATGTTTGTGCGCCAAAAGCGGAACAAAACACCGCTACTCGTTTGAACCGCGCCACACGGACGATTTATCTGCTCTGTTCAAACAACTGCGCAGCGCAGAGCGAGCTGACTAGAGCAGATGTGTTTACTCATTGATCACGCAACCACTAAACAGTGCTGTGAGAAGCGCTTGAATTCAGTGAAGAACACAAATGACTGATATAAACTAGTTTAATCCAGATAAAACAGCGCTGACAAACAGCAGAAAAACACTGTGTGCAACGATATAGTCAGAAGGATTTTCAGTCTACAAATCGCCATCGTTTACCATGGATTTATTGTAGTAACACTAACTGCACCATGGTATTGTGGTAGAAATGTGGGATATTTATATAAAATGTATTATATTAATGTAGACATGTATTCAATGTATTAAAGGATTAATGTAATGTAATTACTGTATATTTGTGATTAAGCTATGCGTTTGTGCATTTATACTAAATGTATTTAGACTAGGCTACTGTTTTTCATAGAAAAAAGGCTACCTAGAAACCAAATAGTTGCATTTTTACCACAGTATTGAGGTGCTGTATGTGTGGTTTTAACTGTGGTTTGGCCCACCCTGGAACTGGTTTCCAGAAATCATGCTCCTCGCGACAGCCCCTCCTTGACGCATTCTTCTGAGGAAGGACCTCCTTTCTCAGGGGCTCGGCACCATATGGCACCCGCGTCCAGATCTGTGGAACCTCCATGTGTGGCTCCTGGACGGGACGCAGCAGACTTGAGTGGCCTGCCACAGGCTGTGGTAGACACCATCATTCAGGCTAGAGCTCCTTCAACTAGGCAAGCCTATGCACTGAAGTGGAGTCTGTTCGCGAACTGGTGTTCTTCTTGCCGAGAAGACCCCCGAAGATGCACGATTGAAGTAGTGCTTTCTTTCCTGCAAGAGAGGTTGGAGCGTAGGTTGTCACCCTCCACCTTGAAAGTGTATGTGGCTGCTATCTCAGCCCATCACGATGCAGTGGACGGCCGGTCCCTGGGAAAGCACAATCTCATCGTGAAGTTCCTGAGGGGTGACAGGAGGTTAAATCCTCCTAGGTCACCCTTGGTGCCCTCCTGGGATCTCTCTATCATCCTTGCTGGACTTCAGAGGGGTCCCTTTGAGCCACTGGACTGTCCGCGCTCACTTCCATCAAAAGGATCAGGGACCACCAAGCATTTTCGGTGAGTGAAGAGTGCCTTATGTTCAGCCCGGCCTACTCTCATGTTGTCCTGAGACCCTGGCCTGGATACGTGCCCAAGGTTCCCACCACGCCCCTTGGAGGAGGCAGATCCAGCCTTGGCGTTGCTGTGTCCCATAAGAGCGCTGCGCATATACGTGGACCGCACCCGGAGCTTTAGAAGCTCTTTGTCTGCCACGGAGGTCAGCAGAAAGGGAAGGCCGTCTCCAAGCAGAGGTTGGACCACTGGATAGTGGATGCCATCGCCTTGGAGTACCAATCCCAAGGCGAGCCGTGCCCCCTGGAGGTGAGGGCTCACCCCACACAGAGTGTTGCCTCCTCCTATGCGTTGGCGCACGGCACCTCTCTGGCAGACATCTGTAGAGCTGCGGGCTGGGCGACACCGAACACCTTTGTGAGGTTTTACACTCTCCACGTTGAGCCAGTTTCTTCCCGTGTGTTGGGTAAAAGGTAAGTGGCGGGAAGAGCTAACCGGTGTCACTCTTGCTGCACCCTTTCCCCCTCAACCCTCACCCAGGGATGCGAGCACCTTTTTCCTCCTCCAGTAAAGTTCCCCGGACGGTGAACCCTGGTGGAGTTCCTCCAGCACCCCCGGCAGTCAGAATGGGTGGAGCAGTCTGACGACAGGCCCAGTATTGGTGTTAGCTTGCCCGTGTCCGGTCATCCCCTATACTGAGCTAGGTGTCGATATGGCTTGATTCCCTACGGGTAACCCCATATGTGTATTCTTCCACGGTAAGGTTTCCCTCTCAGTAAACCCGTGTCTTCCCTTTGACAGAGCACTCTGTCAGGCACTGCTCACAGCTCTCCTCCCTACTCCTAGGTAGGACGTGCCTCAAGAGTCCCATTCCGTATGTAGTACTGCCCCAGGCTGGGTCAGTCCATATCAGTATCTCCACATGTCACCTCCATTCAGGCAGGATGTGGCCTCTATAGTGCCCTTTTCCAGAAGGCTCGCTTCCCCGTCGTTACTGCCAAGCTGTAACAACAAATAGGAAAGACTTGAAGCTATCTTTCTTAAGGTCGGAATCCCTTCTGTTAAGAAATTCTGTGGGCTAAGGAACAGCGGGTTGGCTATCTCCAGCAGTGATGTACTCACCTCTGGTCCCTGCAGGTACCAAGGTCAGCGAATTTGCGCTGGGCCGATGGGAAGGTTGCGACCTTTGTATGGCATTTGTCTGTCACGCGCTTGCTTGTCAACATTTGCACGCCTAAGGTTGTGACGGGGTTCAGGTTGTGACACTTTCCACGGACCCCTAATGTCGTCACGACATAACTCGTAGTGACCGACAGATAGGGAAAGTCTTGGTTACATTATTTATATACTGGATTATTCCTTTAAATCTGTTCACCCGAGGGTGAATGCATCAGTTACTCACTCTAATGTCGTTCCAAACCCTGCAAGCATTCTGTCCTTCAATTAAATTAAATCTGCTTATCCTGTAAAGCGATCGTGTCTCTTCAGTTGACTTCAGTAGATTTATATGGATTTCTTTTACTATCTCTTCTTGAACTTTCCAAAAATAAGAAATTCTAAGAAATTCCAAAATCACCAAAACACCAAAAGTTTTGGTGGAAGGAGCTTTTAACCCTCTGGGGTTGTTCGGTCATTTTAGACTGGAAAAAAAACGTTTTGAATTATTAAAAATCGCTACTTCATTGGAATGGTACGAAACTTGGTTACTTTTATGGCAGTCACTGTGTGACTACAAAAAAAATAGAAAAATTGTGGACTTGATCCAAAAAACTGAATGGTCATAAAAAAAATTAAAAAAAATCACACTTGTGTTGTTCGCGGTCAAAAATGGCCGCTTTAGGAAATTAATGGGAAATACGCAAAAATGCGAAAATACTGAGAATTATTTGTCTGTACAAACTACAAATCATTCTCAATGCAGAAAAAGAGTGCACAGCAATAAAGGGGTGACACTAAAATATCAAGAGTGCAAAATAGACACACTCCGCCCACCCCACACCCCCCACAGACACACATATACGAACGAGTGTGACTGTAACACAAAGCATGTTTCTGCAAATGCATGAAGTAAAATAAATAATTCGGCCAAAAATGCAGTCAAATCACAGACGCCAAGGAAGGGGTTACACACTAAAACATCAAGAGTACAAAACAGACACACACGCTCACTTACACACACACAAACAACACACTATTATACACACACAAATGAACTGGTGTGGCTGTAACAATATGGAAAAATTGAGCCAGAAGACTCAAATAAGAGGTTGAAATCAGATTAATTAATCTCTGATAAAGCATTCCTCTTCATTTTTGTTGAATTCTGATGTTATGTGTAACAAAATGCCTTTCTCTGTGTTCAGGTTTGACTGTAGTAAAATTAATGCAAAAACTAATATTTTAAACAAAAATTTCAAACAAAAAATCTTAACCTTTATAAAATGTTGTCTAAATGTCTAAATATATATCCAGCTCCACAACTTAATAAAAATAAGTCTTTTTACCTAAAAACCAGATGGCACCTAATCTGATGTCAAAATTGGGATTTTAAAGGCATTGTCTCTATTTTAACGTGAAATACTGCATAGTTGAAAAGTAATATCAAAATCTTAGAATTTTTTTTTTTTTTTTTTTCAGTGGGAAAAAAATAATCATAATTATTGTATAAATATTAAGTAGTACCATGAAATTCCCTCAAAATACAAAATAAAAAATATTATTGAACAATAATATATTACATTGATTTTCCTAAAAAAAAAAAAAAAAGAAAAAAAAAAAGGTACATTTCGGAAACAACACAAGTGTTACTCCCAAATGAACAATACCAGAGGGTTAATCTTGTATTTTACATATAAACATGATCAACGCGCATAAACTGAGCACATCCACAATGGTCAACTCAAGCTTGATGCATGAGAACAAATCTCAAATACAAAGCTCAAACATGCTTGTGTAACATATGAGAACAAGTCTCATTGGTTCTCGTTTGTCAAACAAGCATGTTTGAACTTCTGTTTATCATATTTGAACTAACCCTGAGTGTAAAGCACATCGTACATTATCATATGTCGCTATGATATGTCTTCAGAAATCAGCTAAATATATTATTTATTTTCTATGTCTTTCAACTGGATGAAATCATGGACTGAAGCTAAAATACCTGTGCCCATCATACACTATAACCCCAACTGCCCAAAATCTGAAGACTGGCTCTGACAACTAGTGTTGACTTGTCTAGACTGTAAATTGGGTCAAAAGCTGGGCAAAAGTCATTCCGGCTTTTAATTTATTTCTTTTTTTTTTTTTCATGCACTGATGGTATAATTGCCACACAAAGCAGAAACCACTCAATTGAACCTGGTAAGCCTCTGGGGGCACATCAAGGGTGTTCGTGCACATTTTTTGATCCACACGTGTGTTTTTCCCATAAAGTGTGTTTTTTTTTTTTTTTTTAGTGTGTGTTTTTCACTATTAAGCTAGAAAAAAAAGATGAAAGCCTTGTTGTCAGGGGAATCTTCTGAACCTCAGATGAAAGGCGACTGAGAAAGGGATTCATTTGTTTCATGGCCAAAATGTCACACACATTCACACTGACCAAACACACTTTGCTGTAGTGTGTGTTGTGCTGGATTATGTGACCTTGTCTTACAGGTGCTGCTGTGAGTCTGGAGGGAGAGTAGACTACAGTGCTGGATATAGTTCATCTTTAACACAATATGAGAAACTCTCTCAACATGCTGTATATTTATGTGTGTTTGCTGAAAATAAAAATGAGATTATCTTAAAGGGGTGGTTGATTGCGATTTCACTTTATTAACGTTAGTTAGTGTTTAATGTTGCTGTTTTGAGTATAAACAATATCTGCAAAGTTGCAGCACTGAAAGTTCAATGCAAACAGAGATATTGTCTTTTAAAATTCTGGCAGTTTAATGCCTATAAAATCGGCTCGTAGCGACTACAATGAGTTACTTACCGGGTCCGTTACGTCACGAACCCAGATAAACCCCACCTTGCTAATGAAGGGGGCGAGGCCATGTTGTGCTGCTTTAGAGAAGAGGAAGAGAAAACTAGGGGGCACGTAAATATCTATTCATATATGAATCGCAATTCTGTCTTCTAACGATTCTAATGGATTCACAAGTTTCAAAATCATATGTTCTAAAGCAGTGGTTCTTAATACTGCTCCTAGCGTCACCCTGCTCTGCACACACTCTGCATCTCTCTTTCTCTCTCTCTCTCTCTCTCTCTCTCAGATCATCAGCTCAGTGAATAATCTTATTTTCACACTGATATGAGAAGCTTTGTACATATGCGTGCGGTTGCTTTAAAACTTCAATCAGGATAAAACCATATATTAAAAGCTAACAGAAGCAGTAGCACTTACAAATAACAGCGTATCTAAAAGTATGAGACAACAACAAACAAAAAAAACACCATTAAAAGCCGTGCTTGCACAGGTTCTGCGAGATCCTCTTCACTAATGTCATCTGCTTTTCAATTGGGCTCAAATTGAGAAGCAATATAGACAACACCATTGTTTACAATACAACCGGAGCACATGCCGCTGAGCTGAGGGGCGGGACGTTCAGACGTGCACTAGAGGCGGTTTAGCCAATCACAACACACTGGACCAGCTAACCAATCTGAGCCCATCGCGTAT
Source organism: Acrossocheilus fasciatus (assembly GCA_036784905.1). Lineage (NCBI taxonomy): Eukaryota > Metazoa > Chordata > Actinopteri > Cypriniformes > Cyprinidae > Acrossocheilus > Acrossocheilus fasciatus. Next base: position 22,232,349 of record CM071938.1, read on the forward strand.
TTCTGAGGGAGGGGCTTCATAAAACCAGGAAATAATTGGCCGTTTATCAGAGAAGGGACAGAGCAGTGTAGAATAAAGGTAAATTATGTGAAAATTAATGTGTTTTTTACAAAAAAAAACGAAGCATGAGCACATGTTTGACTGCACCCCATAAACACAATCAAGCCTAGAAAAAAAACAGTCAACCACCCCTTAAAGAGTTAAAAGTCAAGATGAAATCAAAAGAGAGCATATTTATTGTCTTTTTCTGGTCGTATCATGAACAATCTTCCAGAGGAAAAAAAATTATTTCAGATTGTGATTACTTGCTGTCTCTGAAGTGACTTTCCTTAATAGCTAAAATTTATTTATTTGCTGGTTGTTAGAAAATAGCTAAGTAGTTATGAAGCCAAGATGAAGTGTTAAAATTCTTTATTATTATAAATTAGTTCTGTGACTAATGTTCATGTTCACTTGTAACAAATAATAAAAATGAACTGCTTCTGTTTCCTGGTTTTTCAGAAACTCTTTCAGGCGATTGGTCCTCATCTCCGTGAAGGAAAGCCTCTCACAGGTAGAAAAGAGAACCAGCAAATATAAAAACACATCCCACATACATCAATATACTCTGCTAAACTAGAGGAGCTGGCAAAGCTATCCCAGAAAATTTCATTTTTTTATTGTGCATTAAAAATTGTAAGACTGCATGTTTAATTGAAATAATTCAGGAATAGTGATTTGACTTTAATCAAAAATTGTGTAAAGAGAAGCTTTAAAGGCTCCCTGTGGTTTTCCTTCAAAATAAAGGTTCAGTGGTTTAACATTTGAAAATGAAGAAATTTAGACAGCTTTAATTAAATATATATTATAATATTTTTCTTGAATACTCAAGCTTGGCTATTTTATAGTGAAATTTTAGTAACATTTCTTATTTAGTACAGTTTGTATTTGTATTCATAAATAATTTACCTAAATACATGTAATGTAATAAAATGTAATGTAATGCATAGCTATATTAATATATAATCACAAGAGTTTGACCAAATTAAGCCCTACGAACACAGCAAAACTGGATTATTTTATAAATTGTGATTGTGATTTAAAATGCAATTTTATATATATATATATATATATCGTAACTTGAGTTTTTAACCAAACTGTGCTAGAAATGCTAGACGGTGAATATGAGATCAATGATTTTTTTTTTTTTTTTTTTTTTTTTAGATTTACCCAATAACTCAAATTTATTCTACACATTTTCAGACTTCACATGTTGCACAAGGCAAAGAATGATAAGAAAAAAATGCCAGCCAACCCAAGTTTCACATACTATGGTCAAAATGTACATAACCTGCTTAATAACACTGTGATTAATAGATGATTAATAGATAACAGCAGTGTAAATACCACAGATTTTTGACTGCTGAAGTTGAATGGCTTTCATTCTTTAAATCTGCTCAGCTAATGCCAAACTAAAGTGCACGTAATCACATTTTCCCATTCGTTTCCTTCCTCAGATGAGCACGTTGTGATGGGAAATAAACTGCTGGTGTACATTAGGTGAGGTGACTTTCTGCATAAGTACTGCACTCATACATAGTTGCATGCCATTACACACCTGTTTCCTTCTCCTCTGCCAGCTGTTGTTTGGCAGGACGGGCCTATCCGTTAGGTGACATTCCTGAAGATCTGGTCCCTCAGGTGAAAAACCAGGTAAGTAGTCTGATTAAAACCAGATAGCAGAGAACGTGTATTGTCACATACTCATGTTCCATACAGCTCCACATTCATGTCTGTTTTGTTTGTATGGGTCTGTATGAGTCACGCCACTCTTTCTCCCTCAGTTATATTCAGCACAAGTGTGTGTGTGTTTAGTATTCTCTGCAGTTTGCTTTCAGTAGGGCTTTTAGAGGGATTTTCTCTTTGTTGCCCATTCAGAGTGCTCAAGTGATTCGTTCTGGGATGGACAACCTCCAGAGGAACTTAAATACGGACATGGATCACACACACAACCTAAAGCTACTCTTACACACACACACACACACACACACACTGAGTGCTGTCACACTCTATAGGTTTGAGTGAAAAGCATGACAGACAGGGTTGTTTACTCCAGTGATGTGTAGAGATGATTTGTACTGAAACAAGACAGAATGTTCTCGGATAAATCAAGGAGAATGTGGAAGAATCCATGTTTAGGTTTAAAGATAGGCTGGAGAATACCCACTGAAAGAAAAAAATACATCAAAAACGGGAAATGTACTGGTGGTTTTCTGCCAGGACATAATCTGTTGAGTCTACGTTTACCCTGAAGCAGAGTTTGATTGACAGGCAATCTGACCAATCATAATGCAGAATCTGCCGTTTTGTCTGACTAACAAACAAGACCAGAGAGTAGATTAATGTTGGTGGACTTGAACTTGAAAAATGGAGTGTATTGACGTCTTTCCATGGTTGAAACAAAATACTTTCTGATGTACACCATGATTATCTTGTGCCATAACTAGCAAAGAGTAAGAGATAATCGGTTCACAAACAGAACAGAGGCGCTACAGTGATCTGTTACGAGCCACAAAATGGTATTTATTGTGTGATTTTTCTTAAAAAATGACATTTTGAAACGCTCAATAATGCTCCAGAAGGAAAAAAACATGCATTAAGAGCCGGGGTTGAAAACTTTTGAATAGAATGGAGATGTATACAGTTTTCTTATTTTGCATAAATATCATATTTTTCATTTAGTACTGCCCTTCAGAGGCTACAGAAGATAGTTACATGTTTCCCAGAAGACAAAATAAGTTACATTTACCTTATCTTCAAATTCAAAAAGTTTTCACCCTTAATGCATGGTTTTTCCTTCTGGAGCATCAGTGAGGGTTTGAATCTTCTGTAATAGTTGCATATGAGTTCCTCAGTTGTCCTCAGTGTGAAAAGATGGATCTCAAAATCATATAGTCATTGTTGGAAAGGATTCGAATACTCAAAAATGCAGCCCATCTTAAAAGCTTGGATTCTTTCACAATCTCCTTGTATGATCCCTTATTTGGTAAAATAATGAACATTTTGCAGATTCTGAAAGGGGGGTGTAAACATTTGACCTCAACTGTACATTAAAATATTTTACATTAATTAAAAAAAAACCTAAACCAAAAAAAGTACTGAAACATATGACAACACGGGTAACATAGTGACTCAGTGACCAATTAAATGTATGCACACATATGTATTTATATGTGTTTATAAATATATGTATTTTTAACGGTGTGTAATGTATGTTTTACTGCAAGGAGTAAATTGTATCATCAAGTAGCGTATCATCTTTTTGGCCCTAAGGGGTCATGTTCAAAGGGACACATGTGCACAGAGAGACTCCTGTTCCTCTTTGATCCTTCATTGCAATGACACACATCCACACATTCCTATGCACACACATCTGCACGTCCAAATTCTGCCTGAAATAAAACCACGTCACTGCTGTAAAACACAACATTAGCATCACCAAGATGAGCACCTCCAAATGATGCCCAATTACCTCACTTTATGTGTGTGTGAATGGGAGATAATGGCTAATCTTTTGGTCTGTGCTGCTCTCTCTCTCTCTCTCACACACACACACTAGCAGGAAACTGTACCACCTGGTCACCATGGCAACTAGTCAGCCTTGTACTGTACTCCGATGATAATGGGTTGAATTTTGATTTAGTTATTGTGTAGAGGGATTGGCCCACGGGCACATACCTCCAGAATATAGGAGAGGCTTTTTTGCTTTAATATATTTTTGCTATATATAAAAGTTCATCAATTATTAGTGTTTTAAAAGAATAACATTATATAAGTGTTCGATGACGGCAAAGGTAATCTTAAAAAAGAAAAAAATAATTGAAAAGCAATGCTGTGCAATTTATATTGTATTTCTGAATGTGTTCCAGGTGTTTGAGTTTCTCATTCGTCTGCACTCGGTGGAGGCTGCACAGGAAGAGGAAGTGTATCCATACATTCGAACTCTTCTGCACTTCGACACTCGAGAATTCCTCAACGTCCTGGCGCTGGTGTGCATCAGCTAATCCATAAATCAATGTGTATTACTAAAATCATCAGTGCGCTACTAATGTGTTATACGTGTAGAGTATAGTTCATCTGCCCTTTAATCAGATCTGAATATTAATATCTCCTTGCCTCACAGACATTTGAGGACTTCAAGAATGACAAACAGGCTCTGGAGTACCAGCAAAGGATTGTGGACATTTTACTAAAGGTGACAGAAACATATTTCTCACTGTCTTTTGCCTACAAATCTCATACACATACGGAAACACATACATACGAACAAGGGGTGCACGATTATGACAGAAATCATAATGGTCGATTATTCCTTTGAAATTGTAATTAATAACCATAATTAATAATGATTATTTTGAACATATTTATGCCATTGTTTGAAGCTGCATGCCATATTTTTATATAAAATATATAAAAAAGGCTGAAAACACTCTTCCTGAACTTTAATAGCTTTTCTATAGCACTGAGCCTCAAATGTCAACTACACATTGGTTTGGTTTCTTCTTTAAACAAAAAAAGGTAAAATTATGCATGATATGATAATGTTATACTAAAACTGAAATTTAAAAAAAAAGAAAAAATTATTTACTAAAGCTATATATTTCATTTACAATTAAACAGACGAAATTTCAAATTACAGTAACATTTTACAGTACAATTTATATTATCAGGGCTCCAGTCTAAGTTTTGTCTCTTAGAAATGCACATTAGAACAGCTTGAGTTCAGAGGAGCAGGAGCTTGAGTTGGGATGCAGATGTACATATATTTTTATTAACAAAAACAGTACCATTGTGAAAACTGTAACAGCCTCATCTTTTATACATTTGTAGGTCATAACCAAAAGTACAGCACCTCATTACCATGATAAAAAAAGTAGCCTAACTATATGGTTTCCATGATGTTTGCATTGAAAAACAGTAGCCTAAAGACATTGTCAATTACAAATCAAGATCAACTGATAGAATAATTAACAAAATAATGTAATTATATTCCATTACTCCTTTAACATATTTATTATATTAATAATATAATAATACTCAATATAAATATCCTACTTTTCTGCCACTGTATTGTTACCATTAGTGTTACTACAGTAAAACTATGGTAAATGTGGGTGATTTGTGGATTGAAACATCTTCTAACTGGATCGTTGTGGCACTGTTTCTGCTGCTTTCTGCATCAGTGTTGATGAGAATAACAGCTCCGATTTATTTGGCTTTAAACTAGTTTAAATTAAAGAGACGTGATTTGTACTGGAGAACTCTGCGCTGAACTCAAATGCTTCTTACTGGATTTCACAGCGTTATTTAGTGCGTGATTGTGACTGGTCACTAATTTAATAAACGCAATACACTCTAAGCTCGCGCTGCGCAGTTTTCTTTTGAGGCGATCGGATAAAAGGTCCGTGCGCAGTTCACACGAGTACCGCTATTTTGTTCCGCTTTTGACACGTTTGGCGTTTAACATATCTATCATGCACAACAGAGTGACGACTATCAGTTAGACAAAATGTCTTTTATCCAGTGTGTTTGAGTAGTAGTAAAGCCCGCGCTGCAAACACCTCTTAAGTACACAGAATAATGCAAGTGGGCATTTTTAATTGTTTATTTATTTTTGTAATCGCGGCTTTGAACGATTATGTAATCGTGGCATCCATAATCATAATCGCGATTAGAAATTCGATTAATTGTGCAGCCCTAATACGAATGCTCACCCAGCTTTCCCTACATCTCTGTAAAAAGCATTTGGCTCTGAAATGATTATTCACTCTGTCATTGGAATGTAAATCATGCGAATGGGATAATTTTATCTGCTGGAGAACTGACTCAGTCCTGCACTCTTCCTCCCCCTCCTCATCACAGCTCATTCAAGAGCCTTCAGCAACTCAAATCAACATCCACACACTCTCCCTTTCTCTCCATCTGTAATCATTTGCTCATTCATAAAAAACAAAGAGCACTACCTTGGCCCCAAGGTATCCCACATAACTCCACCGAATATCCAGCAGAACTAAAATGCTTATATCATTCAGAAAGTTAAACAGGTTTTACCATATTTGAATCCATTCCACATAATTCAACAATCACAAATGTAGAAAATGCAAAAAAAAAAAAAAAAAAAAAAAATATATATATATATATATATATATATATATATATATATATATATAAAATAACCTGTCTTTTACAAGTTCTGCTTAGATTAATTTTCCTTAAAGTTCCAAAATCCCTTGATTTTAGAAAGCCTGGTTCAATGTTTGTGAGGTAAGATAATGTCACAAACAAGAGTCTTAACTACTCTTAAAAAAAAAAGGGGTAGGATTTACTTGATAAAAGCTAGGAAAAGCATGTTTTCAAGTAAAGGATACACTCAATTCTTAAGTTAATTTTTGTTTGTAAAATTGATTTATTTTTAATTTTTTTAAAAAGGTAAGTATTATTGTTCATGAGTAATGCTTACTTTTAATTTTTTTAAGTATATATACGTATCTAGTGTGCACAATGAACATTATCAATAAGTCAATAATTAGAACCTGCACCACAACTTTAGAAACTCAAATATTCACTACAGATGTTACTGAACAACCTTAAAATATTGCACCACTTATCATAATCTCAATCCTTAAGTAAAATCTCCTAAATCGCAGAAGAATAACTTTCGTTGGACAAGTCTGTCAGTTAGATCTCCCTCTGTGCACCAATTCCAATGCCAGAGGCATTTTTACTTTTTTTTTAAAAAAATTTTTGCATCAGTTGATTAGATGACAAAACACAAAGTAAACATGACTTTGGCATTTCCATTCAAATTTACGGTAACACTTTTGAATAGGGAACACTTATTCACTATTAACTACAACTTTTCCCTCAATAAATTCCTAATTTGCTGCTTATTAATAGTTAGTAAGGTAGTTGTTAAGTTTAGGTATTGGGTACGATTAGGGATGTAGAATAAGGCATCAATATGTGCTTAATTAGTGCTAATAAATGGCTAATATTCTAGTAAAATGCATGCTAATAAGCAACTAGTTAAAAGACCCTAAAATAAAGTGTTACCAAATTTACTTATGTGTTTGAACACAAATAATTACAAAAAATGGCAAGTAACTCATTCAATTAAATTTGACCTTTTGAATTAGAAAGACTGAAATAGTATTTTCTTGTAAAACACACTCCAATAATCTTTAAAAAAATCATTTTAAACATTTTTCACTCTGTATATATACAGACACTAACAAATTCCCTGTGTGTGCGCACTTTTCAGGTTATGGTGGACAATTCTGACTTCACCCCGTCTCAAGTCGGCTGTCTTTTCACCTTCCTGGCACGACAACTTGCCAAACCTGATAATACCCTCTTTGTTAACCGGAAGCTGTTTGACCAGGTGATGTGACTGTCTGCTTCTTTCACAGTCCATTTGTCAGTCCCTCACCTTTTCCATTTGCACTATGCTGTCATTTTTTTCATCCGAGCTATAATGGTTAAAGCAAGAGAATCTTTCTAAGAAGGTGTTAGTGCTGGTAAAGACAATTAGCAGCTTCTGCAAAAATAGCTCTCCCGCATTAGAAGCGTTATGCTTGTTTTTCTGCATGTTAAATAGTTCAGGATTTTGCACCCTGCGTTGGGGACTGTTCTTAATTAGATTGCATCAATTTAAAACCAGTCTGGAAGCTTTTCGTCTACCGACAGGGAAGCTGATAGTTGTGATTTTGGAATTATTCTGCCTTTCCTATTTGAAAAGTGATTTTTTCTTTTATCTGTTGGTCATTCTTTTGCAGGTTCTAGAGTTTCTATGTAGTCCAGATGATGACTCTAGACATACAGAAAGACAGCAGGTAGGAACACGAAAACCATCTTGAAACCATCTTAAATTTTACTCAGGATTTGTGAAAACATTAATTGATTGAGCGTACGATCTTCACATGTGTCAGGTTCTGCTGGAGCTGCTGCAGGTTGGTGGTGTGGTCCAGTTTGACGAGGGGCATCTCCTTGACCTTGCAGAGAAGGCAGAATTGTAAGATATCTTCCAATCAGAAAGTAGAACAGATTTGCTTCATCCACCAAACAAATATACAGCTGAAGTCTTTTAACTTAACAGTCAAAACATGATTTATTTTTTGAACAATAAAGTCATCCATCTTCTACCGTACAACATGAACCATTCATAGATCATTGCAAATCATAATTTATAACGGCCCAGCGTATGATTTGAGGAGACATATATTTAATTATTCTCTGGAAATCTGGTTGATAAATTAGATTTACATTGTAGAGTCAACTCACTAATATGCACCTTAATTAGGTTACTGTTATAGAACATTTCTGTTACAGATACATAAATGTTAGTTAGATATTTTCTTGTAAAAATGACCAAAGTTTGCATAGATGAGAATCATGAATCCAGTCAAGACCATGTCCAGATCATATTTCACCCTGGAATCAAAAGAAAGAAATATGGAATTATATTTTGCTTAAATAAATTCTGCATAAATATTAAAGACAATGTAATATGCATTGTTACAAACAATAAAGTAAATGCTGATCTTTTGATCATTCACAAAATCCTAAAAAACAGTTTCCCCAAAAATATGAAGCAGTACAACCGTTTTCAACATTGATAATAATAAGAAATGTTTATTGAGCAGCAAATCAGCATATTAGAATGATTTCTGAAGGATCATGTGACACTGAAGACTGGAGTAACGATGCTGAAAATTATTTCAAATTGTAATATTTCTTAATATTTATGTATTTACTGTATTTATTTATCAAATATTGTAAATGCAGCCTTGGTGAGCAGAAGATACTTGCATTGTTTCAAAAACATATATTACCAAACCAAAACTTTTAAATGATAGTGTATATCATGGTTGTATTGGTTGCACTGCCTTTCATTTTTTGCTGATGTAAAATAAACTAACTTTGTTTTGTACTATTTTTTTCCTTATATTACAGTAAAACATTGTATTAAAGTGATGAGAATTACCCTTAAGCATAAAGGGGTGAAAATGTGGTTAACTGTGCTGAAATGCAGAAAAAAAAAAAATTAATTGTCCAAAAAATAGTTGGAAACATAGTGATCCACTCTAAGCAAGACTTCAAAAGCTAGAAGGTTAAATCAATGACACATCTAACAACTTCTATTGAATGCATCATATTGATTTCCTCAAGGCGAAGAGATTGAAAATCTACTGAAGAGCAAACCTTTATGTTGTTATTATTACTCATTAGTCAATGTTGTTGTTTTTTTTCACTCTTTCAGTTATCAGATCTGCGAGTTTATGTATGACAAAAAGCACCTTTACGACAAAATTGTTGACTGCTACTTGAAAGACCCTTTGAGAAAGGTACTCAGCCTTAATCCATCCATTTCACTCTTTTCTTGCCTGTCACTCTTGTTATTCCTGTACTAAATCTTTATCTTGAACTCCAGGAGGAGCTCTTCAACTACATCCATAACATCCTATCCATGCCAGGCTACAGCTCAGAGGAGAAAGAGTTGGTGTGGGTCAAAGCCCTTCAACACATCAAGGTGAGTCAAACAAGGCTTCAAATGCTTTGTCCCCTTGAGCACACTCCAGGTAGAGTGAGCTCTGGCTTCAGAAAGCTAATTTCAGACCCTAATCTCATCAGACCCTTCTCTCTCTCATCTTGTTCAGTCAATGGTCATTTTCCAAATGACTTACTCTGATTGTTAAAACAGAGAGCTCTAAAAATCAGTCAATGCCATTGCATTATTTGTGACTGCCTTTCAGTTGAGTCTGGGTTTAAAAACGAACATTTGTTATATAACCCTAAAATGTTCCACCTGAAACTGTCTTTTTGCTTTGAAATCTTTCAAAGTAAATGCAAGAATAATATTGTTAATAATATTTCAAGATGAACAGTTACTGGACTGAAGCAACTTAGGTTTACTTGATTATTATACATTATTTTTTAGGGAAAAAAATGAAATGTTCAAATGTGAGTATCAAAAATAACTTTTGAGGAACGTTTAATTCATCTTATTTCTTTTCATTGCAATGCATTATATGTTTTGAAACTGCAGAGCTTTGATTATAAAAGTAAGCATTGAAATATTATCGTACTAAGACATATTATTGGGAGATCTGTTATTTATACCATTTTATGCAAGTAGTCTATATACTGATATAAAGCTCTCATTGGTTTACATTAAAATCTGCAGAATTTAATCTTAATTTTTGGTCATATAAATGTCGGCATCTGTACAAAATTGCATATTTTTGTAATAAATCTGCACTATTTTTCTCAGCTGTTTTTTCCCTCCATAGTCTTAGTATATCAAGCTATATGAGCTGTAAGACTGATATATAAAATCTGATGCTCAACAAATAACATGTACACTACCATTCAAATTTTTTGATCATTTTTATGTTTTTTTTAAAGAAGTCTCTTCTGCTCACCAAGCCTTCATATATATTTTTATAAAAATATTTGAACACTTTTTAAATATATTTAAAAATGTAATTTATTCCTGTGATTTTCAAAGCTGAATTTTTTGTATCATTTCTCCAATCACTTGATCGGAGAAATTGATTTGCTGCTAAAAAAATATTTTTTTATTATTATGATGTTGGAAAACAGCCAAGTAGAATTTTTTTCAGGTTTCTTTGAAGAATAGAAAGTTGAAAAGCATTTATCTGAAATAAAAATCTTTTGTAACATTATAGATGTCGGTATCATCCTTTTTGATTAAAAAAAAGCATCCTTGCTAAATAAAAGTACGAATTTCTATTAAAATTTAATTATCTATTAAATTTCTATTAATTTTCTATTAAAAATTACACTGACTCCCAAGTTTTTGAATGGTATAGTCATAGTGTATAATTTTACAAAACTTTTTATTTTACATAAATGCCAATCCTTGGATCTTTCTATTCATCAAAGAAGCTACAGCTTCTGATGCTAAAAATTCAGCTTTGAAATCACAGGAATAAATTACATTTTAAAATATATTCAAATAGAAAAGTGTTATTTTTAGTAGTAAAAAAAACTTTCAAAATTGCACTTTTTTTTTCTTTTTTCTTTTTGCTGTATTATGGATCAAATAAATGCAGGCTTGGTGAAGAGAATTCTTTAAAAAAACATTAAAAATCTTACTGTTCAAAAACTTTTGACTGGTAGAGTATATATAAATAAATTGTTTTTGTTAGACTGTTACTTCATATGACATGCTTTACAGGGTTGACGCAGCATACTGAAACTCTGAAATTCAAATTATATTTATTTTGACGAAGCATTTAATTCAAATTCTTATGCCAACAATATTATTTGTAAAAAGAAGAATGGAAAAATGTTTTTACTATTAGACCTTAGGACCCAACTAATACTAAGAAAATGCTACTAGTCTACTACCGGATTGGCTGATGTTATGAATGCTCACTGGTATGTCATTGTTTCTCTTTTTGCAGGATCTGGTCAGCATTAACTCAGCTAAGACAGCAGAGCTTGTTGCCGTGCACTTTGCAGACAAGGTGCAGTCTATCAGCACATCTCTGCAGGTATGCCGCATTGCCGTATGTCAGCACTCTCTCTGTTGACTTGATGTTGGCTTGACACACACAGTTTATCTTCCAAAAGGCTGGACTGTTAAGAAAAGCGTTTCTAAAGGACCCTGTCAGTGTTTGATTCTCCGTTTTTGTGTGTGTAAATATATGTGTTGCATTGTCTGGGCTCCTATTCACTCATCTCAAGATAGTGTCAGTGAAAGTGTGTGAGAAGGAAGAGGACCCCCTGAGGCCCACGCATGTGTGTGTGTGTGTGTGTGTGTGTGTGTGTATCAGTAAATGGATTAGGCTCTATCTGCAGTGCTGTGTGTAATTGGGTTTGTGTTATCTCTCGCACACTGTCAGAAAGGTGCTAATTGAAAAGCCTGCTTGTGCAAACATATGTGCCGATGAGAAGAAGATATGAGGGAAATGAGGAGAAAATAAACAAGTGTTAAGGGATTTTTTTTTTTTCACAGTCAAAGACTAGTGTGAGAATAACATTAATGCTGTTTTAATGATGTGTAGTTCATTAAAGTCTGGAGCATTTGGTAAATTAACAATGACAAGAACACTAGTGGTCAAACTGAGCAGATTTTTACTGGCACAAGCCATACCCATAACATCATGCTCTCAGGGTTTAATCATTTTATGTCAATGGAGATGAAAAATGGTGTTCTGCTTACAAACGTAGAGTTATCTCAAATAAAGTACAAGTAATGGCAAAAGGAAAATGCCAGGCACAGGATCTGGCTGTAGTATTTGAGCAATTGAGCAAGAATTGCAATACATTGCGATCTGACATAGAAGATGTCAAGTTATAATTTGACATGACTGCAATCCGTTTGAAAGTGAACTATATTTTGATGTTGAACTCTCTGTGTCTGTAGGACGACTATTTGGTGTTCCAGTTTCTGAAGTGCCTCCTGAACCCCAGGTAATAATAGCAGCACCCTCTGCAACGCTGTCTCTATTCTGCAGTTTTGTTTCATTTTACGTGCCTGCTATCTGTGCTGTGCTGTTTTTTGTAATGGTGTGATGGTGTGCAGTTAAAGTTTCACACCTCATAGATCTCTCTCCAGGGCTAGCAGAGAAACACTTTTTACCATTCATTCTCTTTTTGTTTCCTTACCATCCATGCAAACCTAAAAAAGGCAGGTCAACTGAAAATACTGGCCATAAAAATGATTTACTAAAACTACACTACCAACATTTTTTAATAATTATTTGGAATTTGATTTTTATATATTTTTGAAATGTGTTTTCTGCATATCAAGGCTGCATTTATTTGATTAAAAATGCAGTAAAACGTTGAAATATTTTTCTGTTTTCTTTAAAATAGAATTTTCAGCAGCAATTACTCCAGTCTTCAGTGTCACATGATCCTTAAGAAATCATTCTGATATTTTGCTCAAATATTATCAATTATTATTGGTTCTCCATAATGGTTCTTATTATTATCAATGTTTGAAAAAGTTTCTGCTGCTTAATATTTTTGTGGAGAGAAAAAAAATAAAAATTTTATGATTCTTTTGATGAATCGAAAGAAAAAAAAATAGGCATCTATTTGAACTTGTTACTAAAAGTATTAATAACTTTTTATTATTTTTTTTAATCTTACCCAACTGGATGGTTGTGGAAAATTCAGCTTCGCATCACAGTAATATATTTAATTTTACAATATATTCAAACAGAAAACTGTAATTTTAAATTGCAAAAATATTTCAAAATATTACTTTCTTCACTATATTTTTGTTCAAATAAATACAGCCTTGGTAAGCTGAAGCGACTTCTTCCAAAAACATTTTTTAAAAAATCATAATTATTCAAAACTATATATAAATAAATATATATAAAATATTCTTTTTGAAGGTACAAAGTCATTCAAAAATTTAATAAAACAAACCAATAAAACATTTCATTCATGAGGATGAACACAGAAACTAGCCTCATTATGAAACTTCTTTTTAAACTTATCTCTTTTTTAACTTATCTATAGTCTCTTATGTCTGGAGTACACTACACGATTTTTGCCCCGATTTTCCACAGATTTACAGTCTGGAGAAGTTGATGCTAGTTGCCAAAGATCAGAGCCATTCTGCAGATTTGAGTTGACAGAATCCATATAAAATTGATTAACTTAACTTAAAGTGACAACCATCAGTTAATATTTAAAGTCTGTTTATGAAGTATTTACATAGACGTTCAATGTAGAAGAGCTTAAAGAGAGCACACTGAGCTTAATGGGAGCAGCAACAATTTTTAATAAATTTCATGTAATATTTATTAAAATGACAGGATTTTTGCTCAATAAATAGTCTAGGTCATGTATTAAGTTCATACATATTTTAATATGAACAACTGTTATTAACAATATCTATGAAATTATACTTTTTCTTATTGATGTCACACTGAAGCTGGGTGATTTTTCATAGTCGTGTACCCTTTAAGCTCACCTTAAAATAATATGAAATCTTTCAAAATTACAGCACTGTAAAACGACAGACCAGAAGTAAACTGTCAATTTATAATATTATGGATGTAAAAGTACAAGCCAGTAATGTCTGTGAAGTCATATGTTAGCGTAGCACACAATCTTATACAGCTAGTCAGCTAACTGTGTTCTGAAGCATCTGCGCTGTGTTGCTGAAACTATCTTTTGGATCTAATGTAATTATTTCCCTCATCCATGTTCCAGGTTATAATATGCAAAAGTTTGAACATTAATCTCTTAATTTTACAATAAGTAGTGAAATTTACCCAAAATAAAGGCTTAAACATCTAAAAAAAACGCACATTTAAGGGGCTCCTCTTTTGGTGAAAGTTTTTAGACAGCTTTCAAAATGGTCGCCAGACCGTGTGAACACATGGAGACCCGTATCTCAGTGTGCAATGATCTGATTGACTTGAAATTATAGGAGGTATATAGTAAGAAACATATCAATTGGTTAAGACATCAATTAGGATAATAAATTATTTTTTTCTTTTTATAATCTGATCTCAAACATGGAAGTGTGCTTAATGGATATGTTTACCCTAAATTTTCTTATTGAAAATACCGGAGGACTAGGGCTGATATGCCTTGCAGTTAAGAGGCTGCATCTAATTTGTTTCAAAATATCGTGTATTCTATACATTAGGGCTTGCAGTGTAAATGTAGCTAAGTAGACCTGCATTGTCTGTTTTGTCATTAATATTAATCAGACAACAGTATTGCTCATGTAAAAGCATTTATTAGTGAGCAGGTGTAGTCCTCCATCAAAATAACAGCCATCTCTGTCACCATCTATCTCTGTCCTAAGCATTGTTCCTTCATCTGTTTTTTCATATGACCTCTCCCACACATACATTCATCTAGACCTAGTATTTCATTCGCTTGTACCCTGTATATTGTCCTGGAGTCCATTACGCCCAGCCCCCACATTTTAGTTTGTGTCTTTCTTCTGCTGCCCTTGGCAAATAGGACTCAAGGATTAAGATCATTATCTGTAGTGAGTTTTGTACATGCTGCTGTTGACAGCCTGTAGTTATAAAACAGAGAGGAGGACAGTCTGTCAGCACAGTAGTCTTTACACAGCTGAACTGAGGATAACAGAGAGATCGGACCTTCTTGCAATGGATGCATTTTACTGTGAGATTTTCTGATTGGATGACTGGTGGAGAAAACCGATTAATTCATTTTAATCTGAAGAAAATTTCATCAGACTTTTCACCTGGCGGACAATAACATCTGTTGAAAAATCCCATAGAGTCTAAAAACCACGATATTATGAATGCACAATACATCGCTACCACATCAGGAATCAGTCGATATCAGATTTTTTTTTTACTTGTACAAAGTTTACATAAGTATGTGTAAATTTTTTACCTGTAGATTACTTTTGCTGTCATTCATTTGAAGTCCATCTTTAAAAACAATTTTAAATTCTGTGAAATGTTGTCATCAGCAAATCTTAAAAATCAGTGCATTAGTTCACGTTGTGATGCTTAAATTCATTTGTACTGTAGCATTTTAAACAGTTTAATTTAGTTTTCACTTTTTTAGTTCACTTTTAATTTAAATACAATATAATTACATTTTTTTGGTAACAATTTAGGGTAACACTGTAGTATTGGGACCAATTCTCAGTATTAACTAGTTGCTTATTAGCATGCCTATAAATAACATATTGGCTGTTTATTAGTACTTATAAATCATATTCTGCATGACTATGTTCTACATCCCTAATCCTAAACAATACCTAAACAACTGTTACAGGTCGTTGGGGCTAGAAGTTCAATAGAGCACGAAGGAGTCAGGTATTCAAATGAACAGAGTCTTTTAATAAATCCACACAGAACGAGCAAACACAACCTCTTCAAACAACATAAGACAGGACAGCGAAACAGGGAAAAGCAGGGCTATAAATACTAACCAAATGAAAGGAACTAATGGGATAATTAACAAACACATGTGGAAACTAATGAACTATAATGAGGATTAACTATTGAGAACAGGAACTACCAATTAAGGGCAAACACGAACTCAAACACGTGACAGATCGCCTCCCTCCCGGAAGGCATATCCCACGCCGTAACAGTACCATTGGGGAGGGGGGGGGGGGGGTACCCTGGAGGCTGGTGCAGGACTGGAACAGGGTGGAGACACGGAGAGCCTCCCGGGCGGATCAGGAAGCCATGGCGGAGCTGGCCTTTCCAGAAGCCATGGCAGATCAGGGGACTCAGGAGGCCATGGCGGATCCTCCGTGGCCTTAACCGGCTCGGCCACCATGGCCATGGGCATATAGCCCCCCCAAAAAAATTTCCAGGGGGAAATTAGGTCCTTCAATGCCCAGAGGAATTCTGGGGGGTGCTCTGGAGGAGCGGAGCTGGCTGGGACCAGCGGAGAAGATGGAGGACTGGACTGGAGGAGACAAAGGAGACTCAGGAGGCAGAGGAAGGCTGGATAGGACCAGCAGAGACGAGGGAGATGAAGGATAGCTCCTTTGAGCGGACTCTGGGGTGAGGATAGGCGCAGAGAACTCTGGGGGTAATGACATATCCAGGAGCTTCGAGCATGCCGGAGCTGACACTGGAGCGAGCTCTGGGGCTGGAGCCAAGTGAGCCCTGGGGCTGGAATGAAGGCTGAGAGCAATCCTTTCCTCCTCTTATTCCTTTTCTGGTTCACAGTGAGGGAGGCTGCTGCTGACAGCTGAGGGCTTGACTGAGCCGTGGACGGCGGTTCTGGGCTGAGGACAAAGGTGGAACTTTGGATGACTCAAGGAAGTGCGAGAGGAACGGAGGGAGAAAGCTCATTGGTGCAGCAGGTGGAGAGGGCGCTGGCTAGTGGTGAGCTGGAGCGTCCGCAGGCTTCCGGATGGGAGAAGGATTAGGATCCTTCACATCAACAAAGAACTTGGAATTACTTAAATCAAGTACATAATTTATAAAATCCGCTACGGGTCTGCGGAAATCGTCAGGAGTTAGAAAACAAAACAATCGATCCTCTTTGAGTCCCATCCGGAAGGAAGCGTTAATCATAGAATCGCTCCAGCTCACCAGATGTAACACGCTCAGGAATTCGTCCACATACTGCTCCAACGGTCGGCCCTCTTGCTGGAAGCCGAAAAGGAATTCCTCAGCCCAGTTCATCCGTTTATGGTCCTGTCTTTTGTCACGGGTTGTTGGGACTAGAAGTTCAATAGAGCACGAAGGAGTCAGGTATTCAAATGAAGAGTCTTTTAATAAATCCACACAGAACGAGCAAACACAACCTCTTCAAACAACATAAGACAGGACAGAGAAACAGGGGAAAGGCAGGGCTATAAATACTAATCAAATGAAAGGAATTAATGGGTTAATTAACAAACACAGTTGGAAACTAATGAACTATAACAAGGATTAACTAATGAGAACAGGAACTACCAAATAAGGGCAAACACGAACTCAAACACGTGACAACAACTACCTTACTAACTATTATTAAGCAGCAAACTAGGAGTTTATTTGAGGCAAAAGTCGTAGTTAGCGATTGGTTAATAGTGAGAATTGAACCTTTAATGCGACCCAACTTAGATTTGGGAACACTCTTCAGTAGTTGCTTATTAACATGCATATTACTATCATGTTGGCTATATGTTAGTACTTGTAAAAGCACATATTAATGCTTTATTTCACATGACCATATTCTAGGTCCCTTAACCTAAACAAAACTACTATAACAACTACCTTTCTATCAAAAATCAGCAAATTGGGAGTTTATTGAGGTAAAACTCTTAATTTATAGTTAATATGTGTTCCCTAATGTGTAATTTTTTATTGGTTATCAGCCATAACATGAAAATAATAATTAACTTATCGTATTTACACACATAATATGGTAATGAGCTCTTTTAAAGTCAGCATGAATTCTATTATTTTTATTATAAACGACTGTAATTTTTAATATAAAAAAAATCTCTTCTGGAATTCTGAAATAATTTCTTACAATCAATTGAAAGCTAGCGTTTATGTCTGCCTCCATTTCTGAGTGCAATGCCCACATCTCAACCGATGGAAAAAGTTTCCTTCCTACTTTTTGATTTCGTTGTACTTGGTATGTTTCACAATATAGAAGAAAAGATCTGTCATTCATTCTGTTTCACTGTAACTTTAACTGTAACTAAAACCCATGCAGAACACCTTTGCAAGTGCGTAGCAACACCCTTTGCGTTTCTTACGTTATTACTGAAAATGTTTAAAAATCTATATTTGGATTGTTACACATTCACCTCGGCCCAGATTCACAGTTTTTTTAGTTTCAGACACAGTCACACTTCAGTGCTTGCTCATTTCCGCGTCATGGCAGACCCTCAGAGCTACAATGCTGCTTTTGCTGTAGCTGACCTGCAGTGCCCTTTATAGGACACATGGCACCTCAGGGCCAAAACTCATCTGTGGAAGAACATCTGAATTTACTCTGTCCTCCCCGTGTGACTGCTGTCTCCTCTCAGGCCAAGCCTCAAAGCATGTTTCACCTCACGATATTCCTGTCCTTAGCAACCCATCTCAATTTGTCACAGAGCCTCATCTTGGACTACGTAGTTGAGTTCATTTAGGGTAGTTTGTATAAATAAAAACCTCCTTTTAGTGATGAATTCAGTCACAACAGTGATAAACACACTACAGACTTCACTGTAAAAATAACTCATCTGTGACTATACCTTCTGGCAGAAACTTTAACACTTTTAGGAGAGCGGCATAAGCTGTGCCACTTTTTACTTAAGGTTTACTTCCTCTTGGCAAGACGAAATTAGAACACGATAAAACTAATTCTCTGTAAAGTGTAATTAGAAAGTATTTTACACAGCCTTAGAAATATGACTTGGTTTGGTTGAATCGTTCATTTAGGACAATATGTGAACAATTTACATTTCAAATCAAAATATGATCATAAATGAGGGGAAACTACTCCAAAGCCAGAATTTGGGGTAAAAATGGCAATGGCCATTCTTTATCCAGATGCTGACATGTTTTTCTTTTTTTCCCATTTGCAATTCACCAACATGTATGATATTCTCAGTGTTGGGCACGTTACTTTAAAAAAGTAATTAGTTATAGTCACTAGTTACTTCTCACTAATAGTAACTGAGTTAGTAACTGAGTTACATCATTATAAAAGTAACTAATTACCAGGGAAAGTAATGATTGCGTTACTTAAAAAAAAAAAAAAAAAAGTTGTCAAATATGTCAAATAACTTGGATGCCCCCAATATTAAATGAATGAAATGGACACTAAATAGAATAAATGATTATTATAAAACATTGTACACTAATCTATTTTAATATTTCTGTGGGACAATGTGAGAGACACCTATCAAATTCAATATATGGTTTCACTTTATTTTAATGGTCCCTTTAACACATTCTGTTGACTATAAGTAATGTTGCACCTACATTTCTACTGACTCTCATTAGAGTGTTAGTAGTGTATTAGTTGACTGGTAGGGTTAGGGTTAGATTAAGTTGACACATTCTTGCAAAGTTACTTATAGTCAATAGAACATCTGTTGGGAAACCAACACAATAAGGAGTTAGTAGATATGAAGCAGACAGTCTACTAATATTCTTATGAGAGTTTGTTGACATGTAGTTGCAACATTATTTAGTGTCAACAGAATGTTCAAAAGGGACCATCAAAATAAAGTGTTACCCAATATATTATTGTAAATAGTATCAACCAATTATATATATAAAGCTTACGTTTGTAAAATGGAACAGGTTTTTTTTTTTTTTTTTTTTTTTTTTTTTTTAAATATCTGACACTTAGCATCAGTCAGTCAAGCATTATAATCTGATATTGTGATAATTTAGCATTATATGATGATAGAACTTTAGTAATTATTTGTCATGTTGACTGAACTTAGGACTGGTGGTGGAGCTTAAGATATTGTTTGTCATTTAGTGTTTCAATTTTTAAAAAAAAAGGGGTGGGGGGAACCCTAAAAATAATACTCATAAGATAACAAAACTACTACGAATTCTGTTACTAATAACAATATAAAATGCACTAATGATTAATGAGCTGCTGGGGTCATGAATATGTTACAATGTCTATGGTAACATACAGTTTTGAGCCATAAAATTACATGATTTGCAGTTCAGATACAGGTTTTCACAAAAACAAAAATCTTAAACAACAGCGTTTCAGGCTATAGACAGTTTTTATGAAAAGGGATCAATCAAGCATATAAATTATTATGTTAATTTAAAACGTATAAATATTACTGTCTTAATTGTTTAGATCTTTAGAAGGCACATCAACTTCTTTGTCATTTACAACTCTATGTGTTTGATGCGTAAAAACATGAGTTGATATTTGCATTGATCTGACCATAAACAGCAAGAAAGGCTTATTGGAAATGCAAATTCATTCTCTGCCACGAGGTGGCGATTTAGGAGCGCTGAAATATTGCGGTTTCCCCGGAAACGCTGTACACAAAGCAGCTCTGCGCTCATAAACACTGGTCTATCAGGAATTATAGGTAAAATGAAATTAAAATGCCAACGACACGTTTCTGAGGACAGTCGGTTCCCTTCACATACATTCACATAAAGACATCCGCGCCGCGTTTTGACTTGAAACGTGCAGCGCTCATATTTATTCAATGACATCATTGCCTTTTGAAATTTAATCCTGCCGTATCGCGACTCATGTCTTTCAGTCCCCAACTGTAAGACCTCTTGAAATTATAATTAAGACATTTCTTATACCATTTAACGTATTTAACTTTTTATGGCCTTAATTTTGATACAACTCACTTTCAGAGTTTTTAAGGACCCGCGGGAGATCTGTTTTTAAGGTAGCCCGTCGGGCAGGCAGTGATACATTTTGGTAGCCCGACTGGAAAACACAACAGCCCCGGGACGTCGGGCTAGCGATTTTGCGAGCCCTGATGAGTGAGCGCAAGGCAATGAGATTGTCGCTTGCGCATTAGTTCCGCCCACTACCAGAGAAACCGGCAGTTCTCAAAAGCTGAAGGATTCCAAAGGAACTCCGTTATTTTGACAGAAAAATGCAACAAAGAATATCGTTTACATGTAGCGCATCACTTTTGCATGTTATGAAAGACTATCTTGCTCTTTATCTTTCTTTGCGCGTGTGAGACAAAGTGACGGCGAGTCGTGCGCCTTCACACTAGAGTTTACGGTATGTCAAATACAGCTACACTGTCTATTCAGATAAACTGAAAAATAAAATGATAATAATATTATAAATTATAGTAACGCCGCATTTTATTGTCAGTAACGGTAACGGTGTTGTAACGGGGGAAACAGTAATTTGTTTGATTACTCGTTACTGAAAAAAGTAACGCTCTTAGTAACGCCGTTTATTTATAATGTCGTTATTCCCATCACTGGATATTCTTTATATTAGTATACATGAATACATTTGCTATGACGTAAAAATATATGTTACCAGCCATGAGAGATTTGGTTCTATGACATAAATGTGCAAAGTTTGTTACATTACATGGTGACGCCCATTATTGACACATCTTACCCTATTCTCTCTTAAAGAGATAGTTACCAATAGAATGAAAAGTCTATCATTATTTACTCAACCTCATATAATTCCATTTTGAGGAATAAAAATAAGTCTCAATAGGTCTCAGTATCTTTGATACTCAATTAGCTTTGCAATAAAAGTCAAAAAAGATGTTTTGGTCCCCATTAACTTGCATTGTAAGGGCACAAACTTTCTTGAAAATATTTTGTATTTCGCAGAAAGAAGGTCATGCAGATTTGGAACAACATGAGGGTGATTAAACAATGACATAATTTTTTGGTAAACTATCCTTTTAATCTATACTACTGATCTGTTCTCTAGTATTTAAAAACAAACCGCATTCACTGTCACATGGATCGGAAAACACCTGCCAGAGAATGTGTATATATCAGTATTCTGCGTTATTTTGTTGTAATTCTGTGTACTTTCAGAAACCGCAATTTTTATGTTCTGTGTGATTTCATATCATCATTATTCTCATATGCCTCATAGTTTTATGACAGAGCCTTACCAGAGTAGAACAGTACGTCTCACATGAGGATGTGCTCTCTCTCACATGCCTCATGCAGCAGGAGCTGATGGTGGCTGATTGCGCTTTGATTTGAGAGCTTGGCTATGATTGAGGTCTGAGAAAAGCACTCTACATGATAACTTGATTGAGAAAGAAAGAGAGGAAGAGGGGGATGCACAAATCACGCATGATTTCCATTTGGAGCTCTGTGAAAAGGGACTTCTTCTCCAGGAGAGACAGACAGTCTTAGGACTGGAGGGTATGGCCTAAAACACAGTGTGTATATAGGATATTTATATACTGTATAGTTTTAGATCAGTAAGATTTATATTTATTTAATCAAAAATACAGAAAAAACTGTAATATTGTGAAATATTATTGTAATTTAAAATAATAATTTTATATTTTAATATACTTTAAAATATAATTTATTCCTGTGATGCAAAGCTGAATTTTCACGTGTCACATGAAAACATTCTAATATGCTGATGTATTATCAGCTTTTTGATACTTTTTTCATGATTATTTGATAAATAAAAAGTAAAGAAAGAACATAATTTGTAGCAGTATTCACTACCATTAAAAAGTTTTTATTCAGCAAGGGTGTGTTAAATTGATTTATTTTAATTTTTTTTAAATAGTAGAAAAGACTTATATTGTTAGAAAAGCTTTATATTTTTGAATAAATGCTGTTCTTTTTAACTTTTTATTCATCAAAGAATCCTGGAATATATTATATTTTAAAGGAATAAATAACATTTTAAAGTAGAAATTTGTTATTTTTTATTGTAATAATATACAATATTACTGTCTTTTTTTTTGGATCAAATAAATGTAGCCTTGATGAGCAGAATAGAATTCTTTAAAAAATCTTACTGATCCCAAACCTTTGAATGACAATGTAAGATTTTTTTCTTGTTAAATCTCTTTCTTTAACATTGAAGATAATAAGAAATGCTTCATTAAAACAGCATATTACAATGATTTCTAAAAAGAATCATGTGACACTGAAAAAATGGCTGCTTTAAGTTAAGTTAAGTTAAGTTAAGTCGTGAGGTGTGATCCATACTCGAAATGGTGCTCTGCATTTAACCCATCCAAGTGCACACACACAGCAGTGAGTAGTGAACAAGTGCACACACACACACACACACACACACACACACACACACACACACACAGTGCAATTAGGGGTTCGGTGCCTTGCTCAAGGGCACCTAAGTCATGGTATCGAAGGTGGAGAGAGTGGTGTTCATTCACAATCCCCACCTTCAATTCCTGCCGGTGCGAGAATCGAACTAGCAACCTTCAGGTTACAAGCCCGACTCCCCAACCATTAGGCCACAACTCCCACTTTTAACATAAAAGGAATAAACTACATTTTAAAGTCATAATGTTAAATATTTCACAATATTATGGTTTGTACTGCATTTTTGATCAAATGAATACAGCCTTGGTGATAACGATCATCTTACTGACCCCAAACTTTTGAATTAAATTTAAATTAAATAAAATGTTATGATGCATTTTTGGAATAGGCAGTGAATTATATGCTCTATAAATGAAAGACACCTTTCTTGCCACCTTCTCATTTTTTGGTTCTCTCTCTCAGTTTTTTCAGAATTAGCTGGGCAATGACGTTATTGCTATCAGAAAACTATTATAGAGGACTCTTATAGTAACTATAGTATTATAGCCGCTGTATACCGCTGTACACCAAAGCAAGTATTCACATGAAAATTGCTTGTCATGTTAATTTGCTTTTGCTTTTTTCATAAAAATTCTACTCTCTATCGTCGGTCGAATTTTCATGCTTAAATTTAAGGTCTGTTTGTCCTTGGTTTTGGTCTGGCTGTTGATCGTTTTCCTGGCATATTCAAGCCAGTGGTCTTAACATCAGTACACAGAAGTTGGCTTTGAAGGACTGTTGAAGGACTGCCTTGAGCAGGCTGCTCTTATGTGCCGTGTGTAGTACGTCTGGACAGTAGTGCTCACAGCTATAGTCTGATGATTCAAAAAATGACCATTTTGCAACAAATCATGTTTATTAAAATAACTTTTTTCTGGTAGTCTTTTGTGACGGTTTCCTCTAATCTAGATTCATTTCACATGATTTATGGTTTTCTTCTTCTGTAACAGCTCCAGAGAGGGTCTGAATCCTCAGACTGTCTTGAAGTTGGGTCCAGATCTTCATGAGCTCTTAGTGGACCTACTGTGCCAGTTCAGTCCTCAGCAGGTCACCACCTTCCTTAAAACCTCTCAGGATTACCGACTGGAGGAGGCCATTCAGGTATAAATCAATGAACCTCATACACACATATCGACTGCTGATGCCTTATGGTCTGCTGCCTTCATATAGACAGCTGCATTCTGTGGCATTGAAAGCTCTACAAATCCCCTTCACTTTGTGTGTTTCTATCCATCCATCAGTCCATTTTTTATTTTAATATTTGAGATCATCTGTTGATGCCTTCAGCTACCAAAAATTATTAATCATATTCCACAAAACTCAGAAAAAGTCTGAAAACATGGCAAGATGGAAGATTCTGTACCTGACATTTTTCATTAAGTATGTGTTTTTGTGGCTTGAATAAATTCTATGCGTTAAATGTAGAAAGAACATAATATAGATGGGCCTTTATCTTTCTGTTTGTACTATTTTTTACGCCGTAGTCACACTCATTGACATGACTTCATTTGTTCATTTGCCTTTATGGTGATAGATTTGCAGTCTTGAACTTGAGAATGCAAGTACGGAATGACGCATCCGGTGTGTGATACCTGTGTTTTCGTAACCCTGATGTGGCCTTTTTCGTCAGGTGTAGGACCAGCTTTACTTGTTTTTTTAAACAGAGCTAATATGAGGGCTCACAAATATTTAGTCTATTATTGAGAAGCTCAAATGTTTTGTCAGCACATATTGAGAAACATATTTTGCACACAGGCTCGGGACACATCGCACTTGCTGACTGTTTATTTTGCACACATTGTCTGTGTGTTGTTTTCGAGTCCAGTTCATTAAAGAAATTCTACGAATCAGCTTAAATGTGCCTGGAAATATGTGCTAAACACAAACTGCATAATTTTAAATTGCATAATAAAATTGTGAAAAGTGAAGATATGCCCAGTTATAACATTCTTCCACATAATTTAATAAACAAATGCAGTGATCAATAAAAAATGTACACAAATATTTATTTTAAATTATATTGTGTATTTTACAGGGCTCCCATAATAAAACCTGCAAATACTGTATCTGGGAATAAAAAAAGGAAAAGGCATGAAATGTAATAAAATGTCAGAAAAATGTCATGGAATTTTATATGATGAATGTACATTTTTCAGGTTATTCTCTGCATGGAGTCTCAGAAAGTCAATTTAAATCTCTTCAGCTAAAATAATGTATTTTCAGAATATTTCAGCAATAAAGGGTGAGAGCCTTCAGTTTGAGTAGCGTGATGGTAATTGCCATAGACAGATAGCCTAGTTTATGAATAAGGCGCTATATATAATGAGCCTAATTTACATAAAAGGAAGTTATGTTTACGCTGAAAGTGAAAGATTGAAATTGATTTCAATACACATGGTGCTTTTTGGTGTGATTTCACCGCGTTTAGCGTCTTGGTAAACTGCATTGCAGCCTATTAGTAAGTAAGACACTGTTTTTGCACTGAAATGCGGATGATTACTGAATTCACTTCTGATACTACAGGTTTGGAATGGCAAGTTGACGATTAGGAGACCACACACTATCTAATCAATCAACATGAAACCACTGATAGAGCATGTAAAGGTTGCCAAACTGATGTAATTAGAGTGCCAGTTGACAGGCTCAGGTAGAAAGATGCCTGGAGGAAGGAATGAATGAATGAATAATAGAGGGAGGGGAGATATCTGCTGTGCTGAAGCGCTGAGACAGGCAGAGAGAATCAATACTGTTACAGAGGAAGAGTGGCACCTGCTAAATATTTGAACAGGCACCTTGCACACATGCATGCATATACAGCAGCTCTAAAGTCCTGCCGTCTTGCCTTATTCTTGTTTCACTGCTCTTTGTGTATGTCTCCATATCTAGATCCATCTGCTTGCTGCTGTGTTTCTGTCAGTCTGTATTGCCTTTTTTTCTCTGAGCTCGCTCTCAGCTGCCCTGTTTTTGTATTCATGGATTCAACTGTATTCATGGATGCCGGTTTGTGTTTCTCTGCCTTCCGCATAACCCTCTTTTTTACTTTAGTTTTAGAATGTGTTTGAATGTTTCATTATGGAAATGGTTTCTCACAAACAAACAATCTCACCTAAGCACTCTCTCAGGCTGAGTCTGAGCGTGTTCATCCAGTGGGCGGCTTGGAGTGGATCATTTGTCTTGATAATCTTGACAATTTGACTGCAACACAGTTGACAGGCTTATCTCTGTCTTGTCTAATCACAGATCACAGAGAAACACAAGCTGCATGAGGCAACTGCCTACCTGCTGGAGAAGAAGGGAGATGTGCAAGGAGCTTTTGAAGTGCTGCTACAGGTTTGAGCTCATAACACCACATAAGTCTACAGTAGATTCGGAAACTGGGAAAGAGGATCCATGCTTGCTTTAAAGGGATAGTTCACCCAAAATAAAAAGTACCCCATAATTTACCCTCAAGTCATCGTAGGTGTAAATAACTTTTTTCTTTCAGGCAAATACAGTCAGTTATATTAAAAATGCCCTAGCTTTATAATGGCAGTGAATGGGTGTTGAGATTTTGAAGTCCAATAAAGTGCATCCATCCATTATAAAAAAGTACTCCAAACGGCTACGGCTGTAAAGCTTGGCAGAGCCAGAATATTTGTAAATATAGCTCTAATATGTATTATTATTACATAATCAGGTCTTTATCTAACACATATGAGTTTCTAAACTGGCCCAGTAGTATAAAACTGTCCTGATATTTTAATAACAAGTACAAAGTAATAAAATAAATTATGTGTTAATTTCTGTTGGAACCATTTTGATCAACTGCTTCCTCATCATCATCATCACATCCAGGTACATTCAGCATCTGGCTCATATTGGGGATTGTGAGCCTTTTGAAATGTTACTCTCAAAACATTTTCATTTTCATCATCTTCAAAATCAGTTATTTGTTCACCAACATCTTTGTCATCAGGTCCACCATTAAATTATGCTAATATTTGATTGCGAACTTGCTCTGCAGTAAATCGCATGAGCCATTTGCTGATGAAACTTGAGTATTCTCTTTTATGTCTGTGGTAATTTTTATGAGTGACACATCATTGTTTATCACATCACCACCTTGAGATATTCAACATTGTTGCAAAGAAAAATATATACACTTACACCATTACATACATTGGGTTGCTAACAACCCTATAAAATTAAAATAATAGTAATAATAGAACATTGATAATTTTGTATTTTTTTCTTATTGTCATACTGTTGATAATGAATAGATTGAGGAATACTAAGAAGGTAGAGGTGTAACTTCAGAAAATCAATGATAGGGAGGATAGTGGATGATGTCCCAAGGCTTTTTGATGAGATGCCTACAGGTGATGTGAGTAGGAACAAACATATCCTTTGCTGTGACTCTAAACAATGGAGTCCCCCAAGGTGGTACGCTTATTCCCACTTCTCTTGCCTTTATTAATCCATGAGTGTTTCGCCAGACATGACTGCAGAGTTAAACTGGTCGCTGATCTGATCCAACATGGAGAGGCTGCTTAATAGAAGTTGAAGATGGAACCCAGGCAGTATGGTGATAGGACTGTGACCTCTATCTTGACAGAGCAGCTCTCTCTGGACCAGTACAACTCCAGACTGGTGACCTCACATTGATGGAAACTTGAGTCGAGAGGGTCAGCAGTTTCTGAGAATAACCATCACAGAGAAGTTAACCTGATCTTGTCACACCAGCGTTGTGATCAGAATAGCATGTCAGCGGATTTTCTGCACAAATTAGAGAAGTTTGGCATGCCATCACATCCTGGTCAGCATCTGAAAGTGTATGTGTCCTGACTAGGCATATCAGAGTCTGGTGTAGGAACTGCACTGCCCTGAAGTACAAAGTGCTAGGGAGAGTGGTCTAGTCAGCAGATCTTATTACAGGCACTTAAACATCAAGGACAGGATGTTTACAAATAGATGCTTGATGAAGACCAGGACTATCCTCACTTTATATCACTGAAATAGAATTTCGCCGATACTGTCTGGCAAATGTTATCAGAGCATCTTAAAAACCACAAAAATACTTTGTAACTGATTTTAGCCCCGTATAACCCCAACATATCTTTCTGTTTACTGAATAACACATAAAACAATACTTAATCTCTAACATTCTTTCCTAATGCAGTCCCTTGCAAAGCATGCATTCAGTGTATTGAAATGACTGGATTTCTCCTTTTGAAAATTTGCCAAACAATGATTAATGTGACCTTTTGTTTGATATCACCTTTTTTTTGGGGTGTTTTTTTGTGTGTTTTTTTTTTTTACACCTTTATTGTACTAATGTAAAGCTAGTTATCACGTTAGCAATAGCAGAATCTGCAGAACTGATTTATATTTTGTAAAAAAAACAATTTTAAAAATGTGGAATTCTGCAGAATGGATTTACCCATGTTCAGAAGTCTTAAATTGAACTGGTAGCACTGCAGTCTTTTTGGTAGCTGAAAGAATGATCAAATTAGACTAAAAATTCAGAAACACACATTTTTAAACTTTTTAAATGAGAATATTCTGATTCAAAGAAAAGATGAGGATTTTGTATGGGTTTTTTTTTTAATGTATTTGGGAGTCTCTCAATTTAACATGTTGATTTTGTGCAATAATTATATATATAAAAAAACACAATTAATCATATTCTCTGGCCCCTGTCCCATGCATAATATTCCATAATGAACAATTTTACTAATGTCAGAGCAAGTCAAGCAAAACATTAGTAACCAGATGTTCCTGCAGGGCATGTTTTTGCATTTAAAAACAGCTGTAATGTAGCAGCATTTAACAGAATGCCAGTGAGTTTGGGCTTTTTCAAAGTCGAACTTCAGCATTGGCGATCATAACTAGAGATGCTGAAAAGTGAGATGAGATAACAACTAAAGACTTTCTGGCACAAGCACATTAAACCAATAATTAAAAAATATTGCAGATGGAATACATGAATGAAAATCTACCTTGGATTTGTAGACTTTTGCACTTACTGATGTGGATTGTAGACTTACAAAAATATATTCAAAAGTTTGGGGTCAGTAAGAAATTAAGGTCACATTTTATTTTAAGGTCCAGTTCTAACTATAAACAAACCATTAACAATGACTTTTCCCTCAATAAATTACTAATTTGCTGCTTTTTAATAGTTAGTAAAGTAGTCGTTAAGTTTAGGTATTTGGTAGGATTAGGGATATAGAATAAGGTCAGGCAAAATATGTGCTTTATAAATATTAATAAACAGCCAATATGTTATTAATAGGCATGCTAATAGTGTAGTGATGTTCACACATCATGCGCAAAGCATTCATCACCACAAACGTGCACAGCGCATGATAGAAAACAGAACAACATTATGGGTATGTGAGTCAGTATTTTTTATTATTGTTATTAATTTGGTCCTAAAATGTGCATGGACACTTTTGTCTTCTCTCTGTGTGTTGCATAAATGCAGCTTTTTGCGGCTCTGATTGCACTCACTATGCACAATTACACTACACGCTAGCTGTCATCACTGTACGTTTTGTTGAATTAATGACATTATCATCAGGTTAAAGTGCACGAGGAGCTTACTTTACTTCCTGAAAAAGTGCACACCCGAGTCTGAGTTACTTTCACAATCATGCAAATTGCACCACAGTTCCAGGGCAAGCAAACTTAGACCACCTCCTACAGGTATTCTCGGTTTTGGTACCGCTTCCGTTCTGCATGGCAGCTTTCACATTACCGTGTTTTCATGCGAACCGTGCCTTGTTTCGAACTGAACTGCCAGTGTGAAAGCACCCTCAGAAATGGCCAGTTCATTTAGATGGTGTTTCAGAGAACAGTGTCTTAAACATCCCTTGTGAGACAGAAAGGGCAGGTGGAAATGCGCTATCGATCTGTTGATTTCTGCTTCTCAGACCCTGAAGGGCAAACTCCACAAACTTGCCCTGGATGGCTCAGAGGCAGACAAGGCCGATGGTGAGGAGCAGGAGACAGCTGATGAAGTGCTGAGTCTGTTACAAAGAGTGGAGGAAGCTCTGCATGACATCATTGCTTTGTGTCAGAGGAGCTCGCACGGTCTCAACCAGCAGCAGAGAGAGGTGTGTGTGTGTGTGTGTGTGTGTGTGTGTGTGTGTGTGTGTGTGTGTGTGCGCTGTCCGATCAACCTGAGCTGTGTTTTTCATGAACAGGATGTATTGATCTTCTTATTCCCGGTTTTACATTTCTCTCTCTCTCACTGTGTGTGTTCATCAATCTTCTATCACTCTCAGGCGTTGTGGTTTCCTCTCCTCGAGGCGATGATGTCACCACAGAAACTACTCAAAGGAGCCGACACCAAACACACTTCAGAGGGTGAGACAAACACACACAAGCACTAGTTTTGAGTTCGTCCACAGTATAGCAGCAGTCCTCAACCTTTGTAACTCCAACGCCCCTGTAAGAATAAATATTCAACAATATAAAAAGCCCCTCGTTCTCATCCTATGATATTTATTCTCTTACTTCTGAAATGACGACAATACTCTTTTCCAAATGTTTTTAAAAACCTACATTATAGTGTATAGATTCAATTGGCCTTCAAATGGAGTCGGAAGAATTTATATTTGTAAGTGGGAAAACTCAAAATTCTAGATTAATTTTGCCAAGTTGTCGAGTTGTGATGTTGAAAGAGGCACACAGACTGATATATTATATAAGGAAAATCCCAAATTCAGTATCTCAGAAAATTAGAATATTACTTAAGACCAATACAAAGAAAGGATTTGTAGAAATCTTGGCCAATTGAAAAGTATGAGAATGTACAGCACTCAATACTTAGTTGGGGCTCCTTTTGCCTGAATTACTGCAGCAATGCGGCGTGGCATGGAGTCGATCAGTCTGTGGCACTGTTCGGGTGTTATGAGAGCCCAGGTTGCTCTGATAGTGGCCTTCAGCTCTTCTGCATTGTTGGGTCTGGCATATCGCATCTTCCTCTTCACAATACCCCATAGATTGTCTATGGGGTTAAGGTCAGGCGAGTTTGCTGGCCAATTAAGAACAAGGATACCATGGTCCTTAAACCAGATACTGGTTGCTTTGGCACTGTGTGCAGGTGCCAAGTCCTGTTGGAAAATGAAATCTGCATCTCCATAAAGTTGGTCAGCAGCAGGAAGCATGAAGTGCTCTAAAACTTCCTGGTATACGGCTGTGTTGACCTTTGACCTCAGAAAACACAGTGGACCAACACCAGCAGATGACATGGCACCCCAAACCATCATTGACTGTGGAAACTTTATACTGGACTTCAAGCAACAAGGATTCTGTGCCTCTCCATTCTTCCTCCAGACTCTGTGACCTTGATTTCCAAATGAAATGCACAATTTACTTTCATCTGAAAAGAGGACTTTGGACCACTGAGCAACAGTCCTGTTCTTTTTCTCCACAGCCCAGGTAAGACCCTTCTGACGTTGTCTCTGCTTCAGAAGTGTCTTGGTAGCCCTTTTCCTGAAGACGTCTGAGCGTGGTGACTCTTGATGCACTGACTCCAGCTTCAGTCCACTCCTTGTGAAGCTCTCACAAGTGTTTGAATCAGCTTTTCTTGACAGTATTCTCAAGCTTGCAGTCATCCCTGTTGCTTGTGCACCTTTTCCTACCCAAATTATTCCTTCCAGTCAACTTTGCATTTAATATGCTTTGATACAGCACTCTGTAAACAGCCACACCTTTCAGTCATGACCCTCTGTGACTTACCCTCTTTGTGGAGGGCGTCAATGTTCATCTTCTGGATCATTGCCAAGTCAGCAGTCTTCTCCATTATTATGGTTTCAAAGAACAAGGGATACCCGGAATTTGTACTGTAGGGATGGTCATTTATTGAAACTCAAATATAAATATTCTAATATTTTGAGATACTGATTTTTGACTTTCATTGGCTGTAAGCTCTAATCATCAAAATGAAAAGAAATAAACATTTGAAATATATCAGTCTGTGTGTAATGAATGAACATAATATACAAGTTTCACTTTTTGAATGGAATTAGTGAAATAAATCAACTTTTTGATGATATTCTAATTATATGACCAGCACCTGTATATATATACATTCCATTTTGTATTTCATTTGCCATTTTTTACATAATTGCTTACAAAAAAGTGTGGTTATTTCTAATTTTCAAAGTTTGCCGTAGATATTGTGCATCAATAAATGATAAAAATTATTTTTAAAAATAAAATAAAATAAGAAGATAGAAAGCAATAGAAAACTTACATATTATTTTTCAGACATGAATGCGTAACTTCTTGTAATAATGATGAGTTTTTTTAGGTGCACTCGAAGGCCGAATAAGCTAATGATTGTTCTGTTAACCATTTCATTTTTATCCAACAATAACTTCTTATTTCTAATACAGTTCCATGAGAAGACTGGATTTTCAGTAGTTTTAGCTTTTTAATGAAGTTTGATAATAAATACATTAACCCTAATCCTCATAGAAAATACAAAATAGGCAATAATTAAGTGCTTTAAAGCTTCCTTTGTTTTTTTTTAAATGAAAATAATTAAAACTGATAAAAATAATGTAATTTTTTTTTTTTTTTTTTTTTTTTTTTTACTAATTTCACAGACCTTAGAGAAGCACTGGTATATAATTTAGCTGAGGGCTCAGTCAGTCCTGATTGTTTCTCTCTTTCCTCAGCATTAAAAGAGCTCACTATGAAAGTCTTAAACAGCATGTCCAGTTTTATCGCCCCACCTGCCATCATTCAGCGCATCCTACAGGTAAGCACATGCTCTTGTTGTTTTAAACAGCTCATGCAGTTTAGCTTAAAACTAGGTTGTTTTAATGCCTGTTACTAAACGGCAGTCATTGTGTGCATGTTCAGAGGTCGCTCGGTGTGTTCCAGTGATTGTGGTACGTGTGAGATGTTATTGTTCTGTGGGATTTGTGGGATTTGTTTGGAAAGACTTAAAGCCTTCTGACTTGACAATAGGGTAGCAGGCTCAAGCTCAAAATCCCATGGTTCTTATTTGTGCAAAACTGTTGACACACTCACAGACATTTATACAGATTCTAAATTCAACTGCTCTGGATATGTCAACAAATCTACCGTCTTGAAACTTTTAAACATCAGGGTTATGATTCCTAAAATGTAGTTTGCGCAGTTGCTTGGGTCATAAAATGCTGCTGTACTGTAATTGAAATCCATTAAGTCCTTTATAAATATAGCTTTTATACACTTCAAATTATGGCGTGTTGCTGTTATATTTTAATTCCAATTCAAGTTCAACATAAGCTTGACGCACACTTTTTATTACACTTATATCATTGTTATATGAACCCCCAAAAACACATATTTGTTTATAACTTGATTTATGTATTTGTTTATTTATTGTAATCTTTATTGAACCTTTGTTCTAACCTTTTGTGTTTATGATTGTTTTTACTGTTTACCTTAGAAATGTTATGCAATCTGTGCTCAATATTCATCATTTTTATTTGCAAACACATTTTCTAATATTCTGTTTCTTTTAGAATTTTA
This sequence comes from Acrossocheilus fasciatus, assembly GCA_036784905.1. Taxonomy (NCBI): domain Eukaryota; kingdom Metazoa; phylum Chordata; class Actinopteri; order Cypriniformes; family Cyprinidae; genus Acrossocheilus; species Acrossocheilus fasciatus. Next base: position 22,266,134 of record CM071938.1, read on the forward strand.
TTCAGTAGCATATATTGACATTTATGTTAAATTGAATTTTGTGAAAATTACTAACATTCTGGATCAAAGGGATTCAGACCTTTTCAGTATGGCAGGGTATGCTATATACATCATGTTAAATACTGTAGCATCAGTTGCTTACAGTGGCATCCACAGATGCAGCCTTTAAAAATTAGATTTTTTTTTTTTTTTTTTGTCGTAAGCTTTCTCAGAATCCACAGTTTGTTCTCGTATTTGGATTGATGGACACACTGCAGAAGCTGAACAGCAAATTTGCTTTTCAGCTCAGAGCCTTGTGTAGCCGTTTCAAACATACACACACATACATTTTTGCTCTCCATGAGATCGATGCTGCAACTCATGAATCGGTTGAGGCTTTGGGCAGTGGAAGGCCTTTATCGGTTTTCATCTGCACATATTCAGTGCTGTCAGCTTTCCCCCATCGATCACCCATTCTCCCCCTCTTTATCAGTGCTATTACACCAGCACTCTGCTTCAACCTGCTGTCATTAGAACCTCAGTGATTTCTTTTGAATCAGTGCTTATGATTTGTTTTTATAGTGGTTTGCAGATATACACTACTGTTTAAATTTTTGACTTTTTTGGTAATAATTTATTACAAACCAATTACTTGCAAACTATTAGTTTATAGTTTAGAATTTGTATTTTTAATACAGTAGTATGATTTTTGCAAATAGTGAGGTCTTCTTTTATTTTCACTGTAATAAACAAATTATTGTTGTTTATTTAGCTCAAGAGTTATAGTTTAAAGAGATAATGTTTTTTATACTTAACTTCTGTGTTGCATTTTAAACCAGTATTAAAGTTGTTGTTAATGGTTATTTGGAGTAAACAGTTCTCCTTTTAGATTAGATCATAAAAAAACAATTCCTAATATTTAAGTGCCTTTATTAGACATTTTTGGAAATGCTGCCAATACGCAAATACGACTATTCATATGACTATTCATAAGATGTTAAAACACATCAGTTACTGTAGAGTTAAGCCACGTTCACACTAGCAGCGACTTTTGTCGCTGCATGTCGCCAGGGGCTGGCGATAAGGTCGTTAGTGGGCGTTTTCACTACTGGTTGCCTTGACAGCGAGTCAGGTTTCTTGCCGATAAGTTCAAACATATTGGAGGCAAAAGACTAAATATAATCTAAATCTAAATTATATCCGTACATACAAACAAAAATGAATGAGAGACAGAGCCTACTTTCTTCCATTGTGTATGTTTATCTCCGGCTGAGAGGAGAACGATCACATGAGCTCAACCGTCTTCTTTCCTATTGGCTGTTGCTCCCGAAAGTCGCTCTTCATTTGCATAAAGTTGAAGGATTCTGAACTTTGTCGCGTCGCTGGATACGCCCCATCCGGTCGCCAACGGTCGCCGTCGCTCGTGTCGCCGGAAATCGCCAGCTCTCCATTGAAATGAATGGGATCTTGTCGCTTTGTCGCTGCATGTCGCTTGTAGTGTGAATGGGGCTTTAGGATACAAAGGATGAAAAACAAAGGATAAGAAAAAACTTTTTACATATGAGCTTATACAATAATAGTTTTTTTTTTTCAATTACAGTCACAATGAATGAAAAACTCAGAATTATAATGGTTTGCAAATGATTTTGAAATACTTTTTCTTGAAAAAATGTGTACTTTTCAGCAAGGATGCATTAAATTGATCAACAGTATCAGTAAAGACAGTACTGAACACAAGAATCCTGGTTTCATGAAAAAAATATGAAGCAGTGCGATGGTTTTCAATATTGATAATAAGAAATTTTTCTTTAGTCACAAATCGGCATATTAGAATGATTTCTGAAGGATCATTTCACACTGATGACTGAAGTAATGGTTGCTGAAAATTCAGCTTTGCATCACAGGAATAAATTACATGTTAAAATATATTCACATTGAAAACATTCATTTTAAATTGTGTTAATATTTCACAATATTACTGTATTTTTGATCAAATAAATGCAGCCTTGGTGAACAGAACAGTTTCTTTCAAAAACTTTTGAAAATATTACCAATCCCTTACTGACCCAAATTTAAACGTAAATCTTAAAGGGGTGGTTGATTGTGATTTCACTTTTTTTAACGTTAGTTAGTGTGTAATGTTGCTGTTTGAGTATAAACAATATCTGCACAGTTGCAGCGCTGAAAGTTCAATGCAAACGCTTTAATACCTACAAAAACGGGTTTTCTTTTATGCCAAAAATCATTAGGATATTAAGTAAAGATCATGTTCCATGAAGATATTTTGTAAATTTCTTACTGTAAATATATCAAAACCTAATTTTTGATTAGTAATATGCATTGCTAAGAACTTCATTTGAACAACTTTAAAGGCGATTTTCTCAATATTTTGATATTTTTGCACCCTCAGATTCCAGATTTTCAAATAGTTGTATCTCGGCCAAATATTGTCCGATCCTAACAAACCATACGTCAATGGAAAGCTTATTTAGCTTTCAGATGATCATGGGCATCGCTAGGGAGGGGCTAGCAGGTGCTCCAGCACCCCAAAGAAAAACCAAAGCACCCCCATAAAAATTTAAATAAAATAAAAACATTTGACTCATGCATAAATACTGCAATGCAATAGGCTACAAAGTGACGTGATTTGCAGTCGCACGTAATGTCAACATTTTATTTTAAAAATGGATCGGTTCATTTGTGCCAAGTAGGCCTGCCCTAGATTAAAGATTTTTGTAGTCAACTAGTCGCACATTTATATTAAATTGATTTGTATAATAACCTAAACCATCCTTTAATATAGGCATTTAGGCGTATTATAGCCTATTCCGCCTATTCATTTGAGTTTTCCCTCTTTTTCTCGCTTTCATTCAGTTTTAAATAAATTGTAAAAGCTCCGTGCACATTTACTTTCATTTACAGGAAAAAAAAATAAATAAATAAAATGATTGCGCAAACGCCCCCATGTCATACAGTAGGCTAAGCGCGATAATACTCCCACTCCTCATAAACATTTTAAATGCACCTATATAGCGATTTTTATTATTCATATATAAAAAAAATAATAATAATAACAACAACAACATGTTTTGGTCATATTTACTATTAATTGCCCAGCTCCCCCTGTCATTGATCTAGCGCCCCCTCAGCACCTGCGTTCAAAATTCCCTGGCGCCGCCCCTGCAGATGATGTATAAATCTCCATTTCGAAAAATTGACACTTAAGACTGGTTTTGTAGTCCAAGGTCACATATATGAATCGCGATTCTGTCTTCTAACAATTCTAATGGATTCACAATTTTCAAAATCAATGTTATAAAGCAGTGGTTCTTAATCATGTTCCTCACGTCGCCCTTCTCTGCACACGCTCTGCATCTCTCTTTCTCTCATTCAGATCATCAGCCCAGTGAATACAGTTATTTTAACATAGCAATGAGAAGCGTTTTACATATGCATGCGGTTGCTGTGCTGTATTAAAGCTTTAATCAGGATAAAACCGTATATTAAAAGCAAACAGAAGCAGTAGCACTTACAAATAGCAGCGTATCTAAAAGTATGAACCAACAACAAACAAAAAAAACATACCATTAAAAGCCGTGCTTGCACAGGTTCTGCGCGATCCTCTTCACTAATATCATCTGCTTTTCAATTGGGCTCAAATTGATAAGCAATATAGACGACGCCATTGTTTACAATACAACCGGAGCGCATGCCGCTGAGCTGAAGGGCGGGACGTTCAGACGTGCACTAGAGGCGGTTTAGCCAATCACAACACACTGGACCAGCTAACCAATCTGAGCCCATCGCGTATTTCTGAGGGAGGGGCTTATTAAAACCAGAAAATAATTGGGACGTTTGGGACAGAGCGCTGTAGAATAAAGGTAAATTATGTGAAAAATAATGCGTTTTTTAAAAAATGAAGCATGAGCACATGTTTGACTGCACCCCATAAACACAATCAAGCCTAGAAAAAAAAAAACAGTCAACCACCCCTTTAAGACAAAGCATTTGCTGTCACTATAGTTTTTGACATTGTTCATGTTCATTGTGATTCAGTAATAGTCTCTTTTTTTGTGGCCCATGTTGATTCATTAATCTCCCTGCCTCAGCATCTATCTGAGCAGCTCTGGTTCTGCCCGGCTGCTGATGGTGACATTTGATGGCATTTGCTCACAGCGTGTAATCATTAGTACACTGCTGTGAATGCAAATGCACCACTGACAAACAACAGGAAAGGTTAGAAAGAACCCTATCAAGTTATACTAACAAATGATCGCAATCGATATATTACATAATCAACAGGTGTCATCTTGAATGTGCACTTACACCTGGGCAGAGGCACCTGCAACTGTACGCACTGTGCTGGCTTATTGTTGTATTTATTATTATGTAATTCAAGGCTTAGAATTGATTTCCAATTTGTTTGCGCTCCACAGAATTATAAGAGAGGGAGCGCTGGTCTGCACCAGACCAAGCTGGTGGCGATGCTGTTTGCAAATTTTCATTGGAGCTATGGTTTTGGGAAGCACCTAATCTTAGTACTATGTTGGTAACAGCAGAACTTGCTGATTTTGGAAATGCACCCCTGGTTAGATCTGTTACCAACTGCGTTGGTAGCCGACCAGATAACCACCTTAAGCTTAAGATACCTGGAATGTATAGAATATTTACCTACTATAATAATCTGCCAAAGACATTTCTAGAAAACAAGATGGCATGTGAGGATGTAGACTCCTGAGATCATGGCATTCTGAATGGAGATCATATTTACTGTTGATCAGAGGATTTTTTCACTCATTTTCCAACATTCATTTGCTATGCATTTAAACCCTTTTCACAAGTAATGTAAAATATAGCAGGGTAAACTTCTTTAGAGGTACATGAGAGACTCTAGCAAATATTGTGTCTGTGTTTCCTTTTGCTCCAGCGGCAAATTAGATAATCCAATACTGCATTTACTTGGCTTCCCACAAGGAGAAAAAGATCTAGAGAAATGCATTACAGCAGTCAGAAGAGAGAAAGAGTTCAAATATTTTCTCACATTTTTGGTCAGTCTGAATAAGTCTGGTAATGTTGTTTCCATCAGCAAAGCCTCTCTACATTATATTGACGGTATTATATCTCTTAATAGCAGTCTTTTTCATATCTCACACACTGTGATATGTGGGTGGATGGAGTGTAAGGGGGCATTACATTTCTATAAGAGAACTGTAAATCCTGGTTCTCCAGAGTTCAAAGGGGTATAAATATAATTGCAATATTGAGATTCTTTTTGGTTGTCCATGGATGTTTGCATTTGTTTACAGCTTGTTTACAGGGTGTCTGAATAGTGATAGCTGTTTGGGAGGCTGAATAACACCTGCAACTAGAGTGGCATGCATATCTATTAAGGAGTTTAGTCAAGGATGCTCATCTGAGTCAAACATTCTGAAGTAATTAGTAGAGCATCTCTCTTCTTTCTGTCTGTCTCTTCCTGAAGCAGTAGCTGTACTGCATAACTCACAGAAGGTTTATAGTTGCTCCCAGTGGCGTACTGCATGGCCCTTGAGAACCATGAGAACCATTTGGATCAGGGTGAAATAGTTTTGCTGGAAATAGAAAGTGATGTTATTTTAGACTGTTTTTCTCTTGCAGTGAATTCTTTTCTCTTCATTCATCCTTTTCTTTGCTAAATTATTTTCTTTATATCATTCTGTAAATCTATTACAGCTCATCAAAGATTTAAAATTGTAAAGACGTAAACATTGAACAAAATTATTATAACAATATTTATAGTATTTATTAAAGTTAGTATTATAATAATAGTAAAATAACTCCATAATAAAAACTATGATCTAAAGAAATGGCGAAATTAACATAATTTCCGTATTTACTGTGTGAACATGATTTAAACTTGCATTTAAAAGATAAAAAAAAAAAATTAAGCAAAAAAGCTTTATTAAGCAAGGACACATTAAACTGAATTTATAATCTCACAAAAGATTTATATTTTTAATAAATGCTGTTCTTTTGAACTTTGGAAAAAGTATCACGTAAAAACAGGATTGTATACCACTGAAGACTGGAATAATAGCTGCAGAAAATTCTTTGCCATCTCAGAAATAAATTACATTTTTATATTTATATATATATATATATATATATATATATATATATATATATATATATATATATATATATATATATATATATATATATATATATATATTTTTTTTTTTTTTTTTTTTTTTCATGCTTGAGATGAAACCTGAGATATGTAATGTGTGAAGAAAATATTATTGTATTTCATTTCCAATCAAATTATGTATTATATAAAGAAGTCAGCCATCTCGTTCCAAAAATGTACTGCAAATTCATACCACAGGATGCTCTTAAACATAATACATAATTTTGAATGTGGTGGAAATGGTATTGCGGTGGGAATTACTTGAGACAATTCTCCCTTAATCTATATACACTGACAAATTAAATAAACCAGTGAGCGTGTGAAAATTGTGTTTTAAGAGATGTGTGTATTTTGAAAAAAATACCCAAACTGCATTTTAGAGTGCCTCTGTGCATCATTAAAAACTCTATGTAAAAATATAAAACCAAATTTGGCTCATTAGTCTCGTATGGGGGCCCCTGTGGATTAGAGTGATGTCCCATTTGCCAAGGGTCCATATGAGATAGTTGAAATTTGTGTGGTATATTGTAAAGAGTGAAATTTATTGAGATTTGTTAGTTTTCATTCTTCTCATAGAACATATGTTGGGTTTCAAACCTGAACTCCAGGGATTTGATATTCCAGATGTTTGTGTGAGTGACGGTCTCTCCTGAGGGAAAGCAGATTTGGCCTTGGGGAATTGGCTGCCTTCAACTTGTGTGTGGAGGAGGTAGACTATAACAACCAAGTTATATGCCCTATTCTCTTCATACAGCATCAATAAAGTATCATACGTTGCTGTAAGAGAACTAACTGTCAAAGGCAGTATTTTTCATGTTGAGAAAGTGTGAAGAAATAGAGAGTAAGAATAGGAGTGTTGTGATTTATAAAATATTGAATGATCAGAAGTCTATTGTGTTTGCCGTTGCGGGACCTTCATGTTTTTTACCCTCAATATCAGGATGTGTGTACTGTTTCTGTCCCTCAGAATGAACAGGATACTGTGTGTGTGTGTGTGTGTGTGTGTGTGTGTGTGTGTGTGTGTGTGTGTGTGTGTGTGTGTGTGTGTGTGTGTGTGTGTGTGTGTGTGTGTGTGTGTGTGTGTGTGTGTGTGTGTGCATGTGTATGTGAGTCTTCCAGGTCTTCATCTTTGTGACTGCATCAATCTGAGCCCCTTACCGAGGGCAAAATTACCCATGTGTGTGCAGTCCTGTGATAACAGCTAGTGATGACTGTTTGTGTGTGTGTGTGTGTGTGAGAGAGAGAGAGATGTTTCTGAGACCGCACTCCTTCATCATCGGAGAGTTATCAGCTGTCATTGTGAATGCAGTCTGACAGCACATACTGTGTTTACTCTCTGATTTGTGTTTAAGTTGGTTTACTGCAGAACATGCCTTTAAAATTTACTTACAAACTTTGTACAGACAGACACAGGTTTCTGCTAGTGTGATCAAAGTTATGAGAAAATAATTTATTTCTATGTGTTCTCTCCTGCAGGACCCTGTGTATGGGAGAGGAAAGCTGGCTGAGATTCAGGGACTCATTTTGGGGATGCTAGAAACCTTCAACTATGAACAGGTAGTGTGTGTGTGTGTGTGTGTGTGTGTGTGTGTGTGTGTGTGTGTGTGTGTGTGTGTGTGTGTGTGTGTGTGTGTGTGTGCATTATACACTCTCAGAAATAAGGGTACAAAAGGTGTCACTGGGGCGATACCTTTTCAAAAAGGTACACTTTTGTACCTCTTAGATTCAAATATGTACACTTTAAGTACTAATATGTACCTTTAAGGTACCAAAATGGACCCTTTAGGTACAAACATGTACCTTTTGAAAAGGCACCGCCCCAGTGACAGCTTTTGTACCTTTATTTCTGAGAGTGTATAGCAATTTGACATCATCATCTTGCTTTTGTTGAATGCTTTCTTTTTTGAATGCTTTCTTGCACCATAGATAAGCATGTTCATTGTCATTTGTCTTGCGTTCTTGTACTGTGTGTGTGTGTGTGTGTGTGTGTGTGTGTGTGTGTGTGTGTGTGTGTGTGTGTGTGTGTGTGTGTGTGTGTACCTTGAAGAATCGGCCAAATGTTAATAATTTTAACAAAATAAGAAGGATCATAAAAATAATTTCACATAACAGATGTTTACATACATCCCAAAAGACAAAATAATAACTTAATAATAATATATTATTAATAATATTAATAAAAACTGATACAAATGTATTATTATTATTATTAATTAGTTTTTATTAAGGTTTAATATTGAGTTTTTATGTTTTGTGATTGTTGTTCATGTGTCCTTGTTTGTCCTGAGCAGTTCATTTTTTTTATAAGCAAAATCCTCGAGGTTCTGCACATTCACTGGTTTTCCAGCGTCTTCTACCATTTTGAACCTTTTTCAGCAGTGAATGTTTGATTTTTCAAACTGAGAGCAATTGAGAGATTTATGCACAACTATTACAAAATGTGAAAACATTCACTGATGCAACATGGGGAGTGTAGACTTTTTTTTTTTAATTGATGATCAGCGTAAATTTTACTTATTTTTTCTTCTGGTAACATTCTTTTTTATATAGCTTCTAAAGAGCAGTACTAAATGAAAAAAATATGATTTTTAAACAAAATAAGAAACATTTGCAGATCATCATCCTGTTCAAAAGTCCACGTACCTTATTGTTAATGGCAGCTCCCTTTCACTCACATAAATTATTCACTACCTATTTCGAATAGCACATTTCTATGGCAGCATCGGTAAACAAAAACTCATCACTGTACCAAGGTGTCACCACATTTTTAGTATTTTTTTTTTAAATTATTTATTTATTTATTTACTTTGTGTTAGGGTGTAGTGCAGGGTTTGTGAGGTGTTGATGCACAGCCTGACTCATAAGATGAATTATTAAATGTATTCATATAGTATAGCTACCCATAATGCATCATTCCTGTCTTACTTTCATACTAATTGCACTCTTGCTGGTTTCAGACAGCAGCATAGAAAGATACATCATTTAGCTCTGTTAAATGATAATGAGATCGTCTCTTACTTTTCACACAGCTGAAGCTACAGCAGCTAAATTCAGTGTTTTATGTGATAATTGGAATGAGATGTGGAGGTGAGAGCCTTTGAAAAAGAAAAATTTAAAACCTTTATGCCAATAGCAAGTGAATATTTACTGGCACTAAAGTATATTTTGCCCTATGATAATGAAATTATTTATTTGTTACGTCTGTAAAAGCAGACAGATATTTTATTATCACATTTTTCATTGTTATTTTACTTGTTTTAATGATTGTGTGTGCTTATTAAAGCAGTGTTTCTGCTTAAATAAACTGTCTTAAAATTAAGGCTTTAAATTCTAAGTGGGGTTTTGGGTTTTTTTTTTTGTTTTTTTTTAATGAATTGTAAGGTAATGGAGATCTGTTACTGAGATCAAACTGTTGCTGGTATACATTTAGCACATTTTGGGTTGGTATTTATTGTGCACAATAAGACACAATAAGAGTGTTAATAAGTGTAGCTACTACCTAAGAAACCAGTTTCTAATATCAGCTTTTTCATGCTAATTTCCAACATGCCATTAGTTTTAATTTGACCAATAATCTATACTATACATATGGGTATGAATAATAAAAAATAAGTATTCTACTTCAAACTATTAAGAGAGTAGGGACCTGTTAGGACATGTTTCAGCAATATTCATAAAAACATCACAGTGATGGGTCATGCACACACACACACACACACATACAAATACTTTACCTTTTCAATCCCTCTTAATAGCTTTTTAGGAAGTGACGCCCTTCAGACGAACTATCATACTTAACTTATTCCAGTTTATCCTCGCAGCTGCTTTAATCGGGTCAGTTGAGGGTGGAGTGTTATGAGAACTCATTAATGGCTGTTTCTTCATTAATTAACAAGCGCATAATTGAAGAGGCTCTCTGGACGTCTTAGGTCCTGTAATGGTTATCAGTGGCACGCACACATACACCCTACAGTTTTACTACTAAATACTTTCCCATAAATAGTTTCCCTCATCTCAAGCCATCACAGAACTTTCTTTAAAGCTGTCTGAAAACTTCTGAAGCATTTATTCTTATTTTTGTGTTTTAGTGTTATTATATTGTAGCAACTGGATTAAAATCCTCCCTGGTTTCGGCTTCACTGAAAAAAGGCTTTGCTTGTTATTTTCTGAAAGTCGAGACAAAATAAACAAGAATAAAGAGACTTTGTTGTCTGAAATTCCACTGAACTTGTCTGACACTTATTGACATCTTTTTGCAATGCTAATTTCTTTTATAGATTTTTGTTTGCTAGTGTGAAGAGTTGCTTTCTTCACCTTAGTGTCACACGTAGGCTGATTGCATTCAGAAATGTGCATCAGACTTCAGTGTGTTCCCTTTTATTCCTTTCCATTCTGTATTTGACAAAATAAATACTGAATCAAGCTGAATCATATATGAATTGAACTGCAGACTTTTAAGAGTTTTAGAAACCTTTTGAAATCCATTAGCCCTGTTACCGGAAGTCACACAAGCACATGAAGTACGTCAGAAACAAAATTACTGTTGACGACTCATTGTAGTTACAAGGAGATGAAAGGTTGTTTCTCAGTCTCTAGAAAACACATTTCTGGATTAGTTAATATGTATGTTGTTTGTTAAAGGCAGGGTAGGTGATTTGGTTCAAAAACATTTTTTATTATGCTGGTTGAAAGTCTCTTCACATCCCGATAACAATTAGTAAGGGCTCATCCACACAAAGCCAGAACTTTCCCTATCCGATCTTTTTTTCCTTGTTCTTCCATAAACACAGCATCATCTTAAGAAATATCTGTATACACAGGAAACCACTGATAATGACTCAAAATGATGTAGTATACATATGTGGCGCTGTAATTCTGCCACAGAAAGACACTAAAAATGGAGAAGACTCGGAGCATGCGCATAATCCTTGCACGCTGTATACAAACCCAACACAACAACAAGAAAAGCTTGTAAAGTTAGTAAAGCTAACAGGCTCAGTAGCTTCTGCAGCATTAACACAAGCATGTAGTCCACCATTGTTATTGTTTTTGCTGTCACGTGATGTAGCGGTACTCTGGGAACCGGTTTCAGAAAATAGCAGTTTCAGGCTCCCAAAACGCTGGATCCTTCTGGACTAAACGCCGATACAATACAAAATTTTTACGTATAAAGCTAAGTTAAGTAGTCTAAATGTATTTTTTATCTGTGGAATGTATAGGACCATAAAATGTTCGTCCAATCAAAATGTTCGGTCTGAACATTTTGATAGGCTGTCCTGCGTGCCATACAAATATGTATTTGCATACCTCTGCGCACCCTGACAGAAAATAGCTTATTACTTCTACATTGTTTTTTGATGTAAAAATCTTGATAACATTATAAGTGGACCTCAGAGAACAGTACAAAATAAAAAAAAACAAAGGCAGTCCCTTAAAGAAACTCCTTATCTTTTCAAGGGAAAGAGTCTTGCTTTCCCCCATTTGAGATATTTCAGTCCTAATAAAAAGCTTTCAACTTCTAAAATCCATTTCTTTGCTTTCTTTCCGTAATATTGATGTTTAATAGATCGATCACACTTTATTTTAAGATCCATTTCTCGCTATTAACAAACCATTAACTTTGACTGTTGCCTCAATAAACTTCTAATTTGCTGCTTATTGATAGTTAGTTAGGTAGTTGTTAAGTTTAGTTATTGGGTAGGATTAGGGATGTAGAATATGATCATACAGAATATTTGCTTTATAAGTGCTAATAAACAGCCAATATGTTAAAGGGGTGGTTTACTGCTTTTTTTTCTTTGCTTGATTGTGTTTATGGGGTGCAATATAACATGTCTTAGTGTTTTGTTTGTTAAAAAACACCTTATTTTTCATATATTTCACCTTTATTGTAAGCCGCTTTCTCCTCTGTCATTTGAACGACCGGTTGACTTCCTGATTCTCTGAAACCACTCCCTCAGAAACAGGCAATGGGCTCAGATTGGTTAGTTGGGCCGATGTGTTGTGATTGGCTAAACTGCGTACTGCACATTGTCCGGAAACGTCACGCCCATTACCTTCACGGGCGACAGCTGCACGTGCTCCGGTCAAATGTAAAGTGAAAAAAAAAAAAAGTGAAAGTGACGTGACATACAGCCAAGTATGGTGACCCATACTCAGAATTTGTGCTCTGCATTTAACCCATCCAAAGTGCACACACACAGCAGTGAACACACACACACCGTGAACACACACCCGGAGCAGTGGGCAGCCATTTATGCTGCGGCGCCCGGGGAGCAGTTGGGGGTTCGGTGCCTTGCTCAAGAGCCTTGCTCAGTCGTGGTATTGAGGTGGAGAGAGAGCTGTACTTTCACTCCCCCCACCTTCAATTCCTGCCGGCCCGAGACTCGAACTCGCAACCTTTGGATTACGAGTCCGACTCTCTAACCATTAGGCCACGACTTCCCCCCAAATAATGTAATGTAAATAATGGTGTCAATATTGCCGTATGAGTTTGAGCCAGAATCAGACCCAAAAAGCGGTAATGAAGAGTCAAGCAGAACTTTCGCAAGCACGGCTCTTACAAACGTTTCTGAATGGAAGTTTGCTGTTGTGATTACATATCATTTTTTGAAGTTTGTACACGTTTGTCTTATACACACAAAATACATCGAACTAACTGGCTACTAACCAAACAGCGTTGGCTTGTGTTTACGTTCTTGATCAAATCGAAAAATTACGTCATAAAGTATACATGGAAAATACATTTACAAAATTAGTACATAATTACAAATTCGGGTCCAAAATGTTTGTAAGCGTTTGTCATAGACACACGAAATAGCATTCAACTAACTGGCTACTAAAGCCAGCTTTGGCATTTGTTTACGTGTTTACTTGATAAAACTAAAACATTACGTCTGAAATTATACATGCAATTACATTTAAAATTATGAAATCTTACTTACAGGTTGTGGCCCAACAACTGCCGCCTCTGTTTTTAAAGCTGGAACTGCTCCATGTTTTAGTAATAGTTTCTGTGTGAATCCGGCATTGAACTCGTGTGGATTCTGGAAGCTGTCTTCCGTAAAATGCGCAGCACAGAGAGTAAGATTGTAATTGTCAGGAACATAATCAAACATGAATTTTAACCGTTGTTGACGAGCTACAGCGTCCGTAGGAAGCCCGAACACAGAAGAGCTGACAGCTGGGTGAAAATAACACCGTTTCGACGGCATGGCTACAACTCTCCACTATAGCACTTCCTCTTCGACAAAGCCGCAGAACATGGCCTTGCCCCCTTTTTTGCATGTTCCAGAGGGAGGGGTTGATGGGTTTATTTCGTATGCAACCCGGGAAGTATCTCGTTGTAGTCCCATATGAGTCATTTTTGTAGGAATTAAACTTCCTGATTTTTAAAAGATGATATACGTTGACTAGTCAAAGACGCTTACGTTGAACTTTCAGCGCAGCAACTTTGCAGATACTGTTCATGCACCAACAGCAACATTACACACTATTTAAAATGAAAAAAGTGAAATCGCAGTAAACCACCCCTTTGATAAGAGGCATGCTAATAAGCAACTAGTTAATACTGAGAATTGGTCTCTATACTAAAGTGTTACCAATAGATCTTTAGAGATGTCATATATCATCACTAGTTTAAAATTTGTATTTATAGGTTTGTGAATTTGGTTTCAATGTACACTAAAAGACAGGACTGAGGATCATTATGCGTTATACATTGTACTGCTGAGCTATTTTTTCCTTCCTTGTTATGTACAGCTTCTTTTACTTTCAAAGCTTACCAGAGTGGAAGATTTTCAGTTAATCAGGGAAATTTGTTTATTGTGAAAGAGTTTTATTTGCTATTTAGCAATGCTGGGGAAACATTATTTTGCCAAGCTAAGCTACAGAACTCATAATTCAAAGCAGTTCAATTCCAGTTATGCTACCCTTTAGCTAAAGTAGCTAAATTGGTCAATTAAATTTTAGTTTAATTGTCTACCTATCAGATTACATAGTTTATTAGACCAGTATTTATTTCACTCGAAGTGTATTAACATCAAACCTTAACAGCTACATTTACATTTAAACAACTAATACAAAAACATCTGAATAAAACATAATTTCTAAAACTTTTATTATAAACATGAAATGTCACAAATGCACTTCTCTAAATACCCGAGTAATTTTTTTTAACTGATTCACTAAAAAATCTGATGTTTTTGGAGAATATCCTGTTGCTGAGCTACTGCCATGCTACTAAAAGTTAAAGGATTTAGCTATTTTATCTCTGTTTCATTTTCTCTGTCTGTCTGTTTAAACTATCACCAGATATAGCTATGCAGTCTTTCAGTTTGTCTGTGGCAGTAAGTATGTGTCAGTGTATGTTTGCACTCTCCCTTCCATGACCAATGGGAATTTGCAGCTTGTCATTCAAAGGAAATAGCGAGCAAGGCAAGAATACCACCTTTTGCCCCCCCCCTCTCACACACACACACATTTTCCCCTTGCTTTTGAGACTCTCCACTTTGCATCACTGCAGTAAATAACATGCAGCCACAAAATTGAGACGTAAATTACACACATAAATACACACACTTGAACAATCCCTTAGGAAAGCTTGTCCATACGTTTCAACACACACACACTCACTTTGTGAATTGCTCCGATAGCTGATGAAATATTTTGAAATGTGTGTTTTCATCCAATCCTCAGAAATGTCTGTCGGGGTTAAATGTGCTTCCCTGTGCACGCACGTGTGTGTGTGTGTGTGTGTGTGTTTGCAGGCTTGTGTGTTTGCGGTGTTTGTGTGTGTGTAATTAGTCAAAATGCTGCACTAACAGCAAAATGAAATAACATACATCAAGCCTCTCTCTCTCTTTTCACATGACCTTGCTGAAACACATTGTCTCTGGTGAGGAGACTGTGTAGATTAACAGAGATTCTTCTGCTCATGAAAATAAACTGAGCCAATTTTAGTGTCAGCACAAGTTCAAGTGTTAATCCATTTCACAAATTTCAAGAGATTTGATTGTGATAGAAAAGAAACGTTTAAGCGACTTGGCACTTGGAAATGGCATTTGCTTCCCTTTAGGTTCTGAGTCGTTTCGCATGTCTCATTGGTTTCAGTCCGATAATTTCATTCATTATGGGGAATTTCTTCCATTGCCTGTGGTTGTGGGTGAATAAATGTGTTCCCTCGTGAATTAAACTGAAGTAGGAAAGTTGAGACTCAACTTTTGAAAAATAACTTTTTTTTAATATAAAGATTTTATTTTAATACATAGGAAAGATATGTATTAGAAATTGTAGCTGTTCATCATCTCATGCATGTTGTTCAGAAGCTGTAATCTTTAAACTCAGATTAAATATGATTGTAGCATATTTGCTTTATGAGATGAACATAATAAATCATAACGGGTTATCAATTATATATCCATCTTCAGGAATTAGCTATAGTATTAATAGTACAATAGAATGATTAGTTCGTCCGCAGTACGGACCCTTCTATTGACTTTGAGAAAAATTATTCCTCTGGCCACGACAAATAATTTTCTTAACGAAGCAGTGCTCCGAGCATTGTTGCAAGATCGGACGTTAAAGTGACTTAGTTCTGAGAGCAGCAGACACAGACAACCAAGCGTGAATACATATGGATGTTTATTAAACTACACTACAGGGGAACATGAAACATAGAACTAGACACAGACATACACACATTAAACATGGATGCCAAGGCAAGGAAGGCATAGAGAGAGAGAGAGAGAGAGAGAGAGAGAGAGAGAGAGAGAGAGAGAGAGCGAGAGAGAGAGCGCTCGCGCGCAAGAGAACCATGGCAGGATTTTAACATCAACTAACTAAAACCTGGGTTTGAGCCATTAGAAAATCATATCACCTTAATTAAAAGGGGTCGAAGCCTAGAAGCGCATCTAGATAGTTAACAAGCGGTTACTTGCATGGGTTTTGTGGGTGCTGAGTAAAGTATCCTGGTGCATGTATAATGCGTAGATTCCCGGGGGGGGGGATTCCTTTTGGAGTAAAAGCTTCGTCCTTCCAGCCATGATTAGTCCGAAGTGAGTTCCCAAAGTTACCGAACTTAAAATTGCCAGAAGATCGGGCTCCCCCGGAAGGAGGAGCCGCGAGGTTTCCCAGGTGATCTCCAGGGCACTTTTTGGTAGAAGAGAGAGAGAGAGAGCGCGTGGGCTCTTTAAAGTCTGCGAAGAGTCACGCCTTTCAGGATGGGCTTGACCAATGAGAAAGGCTGAATTTCCAAGCGGGAGTTTTGGAAATACTGGGGGTTTTATGGCCCTTTGTCTGAGAGCATGGTAATTTCCAAAAGGGGTTGGATTGAAAGTTATTATACAAACTATTAAAGATTCTTAGGACACTGATATGTTGCATAGGTATCAACATGTAATATTCACTCTCAGTTAGATCATCCGAAGACGAATTGATAGAGACCAAACATGTTACAGTCAGAGTGATATTAACTATTGATCTATTATAAGCATGCATAAAACAGTATTAAAATACACAAAAACAGTAATAATATACACAATGACTTAATGATATGTGTGCTCATTCAAAGAAAGGTTTTCCTATGAATTAATTAGAGAAGAGTCCATTTTATGGCATAAATGTCCTTTTCCTAAAGTGGATATGAAGTGAGTGTTTCTTGACCATTTTGCATTCCTTTGCGCAATAAAACTAATGTTATCTGATGGGTTGCCATGGCACCGGGGGTGCTCTGGCGGCGTCTGCAGACATAGGGGCACCTAAGAATGTGTATTGGGTGAGGGGTCTGTGATTATTTGTTAATCTAATAACTAGTTTCATTTGTTAAATCAAATGAGAAATTGTGTCTGATTGGTCCAAATGCTACATAATTCCCCTCTTTCGAACGTTGTTGTCCGTCCAATAGACAGCAACGAGCGACGTTAAAGATGCAGAACAATCAGACTTGCACCTGCCACTCATGGCTGGGGGACAGTGGTGGCTTTCTGGTTGTTGGTTGCCTCCAGGAGTGGTTGTGGTGCCGTGGTGGAGGCTGTCAAGTGGGAAGCTGTGGAACTGTAGGCTGTAGTAAGGTGCGGATCCTCGAGCTGGTGCAGCAGATGTCGAGGCAGTGTCAGCTGTCATCCCGAAGTGGGTTGGTCCGGGTCAGATGGTTGTTGATGCTGTTAGCCAGAAGGCTATCTGTGGTACCCGTGGTGTGGAACAGCCGGGTTAGACTCTCACTGGTGAGAGTGCAGGTGGTTGTTAGCCCTCTGTTCTGCTGGAACATTACCATAAATCTGATGTTTGCGGTGTCGCTTTGCTTTTGTGGCGGCACCGACTTGAGCTTGCCTGAGTTGTGTTGGTAGAGGTTTCGCTGTCGGGCATGTGGGCCGTTGCTCAACCCAACGTTGTCTGGTTGCTTCTGGGGTGTCGACTAGTTTTAAGGGATGCTCCTCCCTTGGAGGGGTCTGATGCTGTGTTGCGTCAGGCGAGGAGTCAGAAGTTTGTCCTTCGCAGTACTCCTCGGTTGAGTCTATTTCAAGGAGCTCTTCTGCCAGTATCAGAAGCTCCTGTAACTCAGAAGTAGGAGTGTCCGGCTGTCCTTGTGAAACATCCGTTTGGCACCTGTGTGAAAGGTGTGGAGGAGGATCTTGTGGGGACTGTCGTCGGACATACCATGGTGTTCGCAGGATGAGGATGGCCTTTTCCATGGTTCCTGCCAGTGGCTTTTCTGGGACCTGGGTCTGTTGCCATGGCAATGGCTCTTTCCTCTGCTGGCTAGTGGCTTTCTGTAGAAGGGCCTTACATTGTGGCAATGCTGGGTGCCTTCTGGCGTCTGTTTTGGATTCTGGGTTGTGCAGTTCAGATTCAGTGGGGTCTTACAAACACCTTTGGTAGAGGCCTTGTGCTTGTTAAAGGCCTTCCGTGTCAGGTCACGCAGTGTCTCCACCTGGGCCCCTCTTCTCCAGTGGTTCCGTTTGAAGGTCTGAGGGCGTGCAGCTGTGCACCTGTTCATGGACCTTTGCATCAGGTTGACTCTCAGGACTGGATGTGGGTCTGAGGAGGTGTAACCTGTCTCTGTCAGTCGCGTGAGCTTCCACTTCTGGATATCTCGGCCTTCTGTAGTGTTTGGTCGAACTGGGGATGTTTTGGCCAGTTTGTCAAGGTCTTTGGGAGTCGTCTCGTGCAGTTTCGGGGTCTGCATGGAGAGGGTTTCTTCTTTTGCTAGAAGGGAAGAGTTCTGTGGTGAGGGCTGGCGATGCTTTGGTTTGCGGCCATTCACTTCTTCCAGTGTGTAGCAATTCTTGGATGGGGGACTCCATTCTGCTCAGCGGTGGTGATGCTGACGAGGGCTCCGCTTTTCTTGGCTCTAATTCCTTTTTAGGCGGTCTTCCAGAGCATTTATTTCAGAGTCTTTTGTTTTAAGGTCAGTTTTGGCTTCCTTTAGTAGCTGTTCTGCAGACTGTAGATGTCTTCTCATGTCTTTCTGGGAAGCCTTTAGTTCTTGTCGGTCACTTTCAGCAACTGCAAGGGCTTCTTGGAGCTGTTCAACTTTTTCCTTTGTTTCCGGTTTCACTCCACCTGGTACCTTGAGTTTATCCCGAGTCTTCATTTCGAGCTTGTCTGTGAAGCGTGAGATGTGCAACAGCTCTCTCAGGAACTCAGTGGTCTGATGCCTGAAACCATCCTGGACTTTCGCTGCCAGTTTGTCTATGCGGGTTTTGGCCATGTATCAGTTCCTTTTGCCGATGGGTGCTGTGCTTGTCGCGTAGTGTCAGCTGGGCTTTGAGGGCATAGCTTAAGGAACTGATGGCCTTGTTTAGCTCCCCGTGGTGGTGATTCTGGCTTGAGTCGTGTGTCAGGAGTCTTTTCCGGATTGTGACTATTACTCAGAATATTAAAAGTTCAGTGGTCTTTAGGGTGAGGCTCTCTGTAATGCCTCTTAGTCAGGTGTTCACATCTCCTATGGGGTTTGCTTTCTGTGACATGCTGGCAGACTGGGAAGTGAGGACTGACACAGATCTGCTTGGTATTATCGGCCCATATGTGGTGAAACAGCTAAGGGTCATTTCAGTGATTGTAAACCCAAAGTGGAGTGCATTGTAGTGGGGCTTTGTGGTTCAGGCTTGCTGTTTTGGAATTGACATGCTCTGACACATTCCGCCACATCTTGCTTTATGCCAGCCCCGTATGCCACTTGTTTTAGTGTCTTATAAGTGTCTCTGGTACTGTGGTGTCCAGCACATGGTGCGTTGTGGGTATGCATTGACCTGACCCCCCTTTGTCACTGTGTCACCACAAGCTTTGGCGCAGAGTGGGCATCAGGGACACAGTATGCAATGTTGCTCAGCACATGTAGCATGTGTGTGACGTCATGCCGCAGTTTGAGGGCTGGAGCAGCAGCAAGTCGAGTAGATGTGATAGGGTGGTTGGATGGGGTTAGGGAGGTGGTAGAGAACAAGCTTTATTGTTCAGTCAGCGGTTTGCATTTAGGCAATGACATTTATGGATAGCTTTTAAGTTAGTGTCAGGGCTGCGAGGTGTGTACCCTGGAGGTGAAAGTTGGTTTCATTCTGGTTACGGCTGCCATGTCATTGGTGGGTGGGTGGGTGGTTCATGGTTGAGGCCGTAGCTCACCATGCAATGCACTTGCGATGTTGTTGCACGCCTGGTACAGGTGTTGGTGCTTGACTGGCTTCCTGTTCATTGTGGCAAACTCATTTTTTTCCTAGCCAAGGAGGTGGCGTGCGAAGCTGAGATTGGCATAATTTGAGTCTGTGTAACTGAGGAGTTCTTTGATGCAGTTCTTGTGAGCTGATGCGATTTAAAGGGTTATCAGGATGGCTGTCACTTGTACTGTGATGACTGGGAGTCCAGCTTGAAGTGTTGCTGTGGTAGACTGGAGAATCACTGGATGATTCGTGAAGTGCGGAGCTGGGCTCTTTTGTCATCTGAGTAGTTAGTGCCCTGGTGGGAGCAGTGTTCTGCTGAAGTGGGCAACCCCCCTTTAGTTCTGGCCATGTTGTTGGTGTAGAGTGCAGATGCCATTTGAGTTTGATGATGTAATGTGGTCTTGAGTGAGTCCACATAGCTGACATCAGCTCTGCATTGTTGCTTCTTGTGAAGAGCAGCTTTGGCACTGGCCGTTGTCGACAGGTGCAGGATGTCTCTTAGAAAAGGGGGTGTGGCTCAGAGTGGGGCCAGGTTCCCTCCATCCCCTTGAAGGTGTGTGCTTGAGGGTTTGGCCACGCTGTCTGTGTGTCACACTGTTGCTGTCCGTTCCCCTTTTGTGTATGCTGGTAGTGCAGTCTCATATTTTTGCCAGTGTAAACATCTGGTATGGTCTGGCCAGACGTTCTTGCACTTTACAGGGCTTCTCCGGGGGTTGCGAGGTCTCATAGGAAACTTTTGCACTTGCTTGCGCAGGCAGGTCTGGTGTGTGCTCGGTGAGTGCTTTGAAGCGTGTGAGGCTTCAGGCCATGTCCTCATGGCTGGCTGTGAGATTTTCCCGTGACCTCTGTGACCTGACAGTCTGTCTAGGTGACCTGTCTGGCTGGAGTGGCTGGGGTTCTTGCCCTTCAGCCCGGAGATTCGGCTGTCTCACTTTCAGCAAAGGGTCAATGTGACCCAGCAGCTCTTTATCACTGAGAAGGTTGTATGCATGTATGGCTGCGTGTTCCGTGCACACCTTTGGGCTTTAAGAGTTCAGTTCTGTTCCTGAGCTTCAGCTTGGGGTCTGCCCAAGAGTTGGAATTGACATAAAAATTGGATTTACTCCAGTGTCAGCAGAACTCCAAGTCTCGCCTTGTTTTCCAACATGCTGTTTCCTGCTGGTTGGGAACTGTGTTGACTTTCTGATGAAGCATCTATCACAGTGATGTGCCTTTCAAGATGTAAAGGCAGGAGGAGTCTGGGTCGTGGGCTGGTCTGACCTTGAGACTGAGTTCTCGCGACCAGCTGAGATGTCAGGTCTTATCTCTGTGACCTGGCTGTGCACTTCAGATGAGTTGGCAGGCTGGAAGTGTGAAAGTTCCCGCACTTGAGGCTAATTCTCTGAATGCTTAAAGTCCCTCGGGCTCAAAACCATACGACAGGTCCATGTTGGTGAAAAGAGGGCCGGTGTTCATTTGGGGTTGTGTACACAGGGTGTACGGTCTCATGGAGCTGATGGTCAGGTGCAGGAGAGTTGACCGTGTGTTTATTTTGGCTTGTCGTGGGCCGTCAGCCGTCTGCTGATGTGCTGTTTGGGTGCCATGACCATCTGGCATTAGGATGGATGTCTCTGTTGTGAGAGACTGTTTGACAAGATCTGGGCGTTTCTTTTAGTAGGAGGGCTTTCTGGTAAGTTTCTTATGCCACTCGCAGTTAAAAGGAGTTTTGAGAGTCTGATATATCCTGTTTGCGCTGCTGTGGAGGCCACGTTTTATGTCCTCAGGATCTCTGTTGCTGGCCCGTGTGCACTCCAGAGTCAGTTCTGGGTACTGTGCAGGGATAGGCAGGATTTTACCAGTCTTTATGGAGGCAGCGCTGTGTTGTCTGTAGGCCATATGGGCTGAGTTCCGCAGATGTCAGGTGGTCATTGTGCGGGGGAAGACCATGGCGCTTGAATGGTGACTCACAATGTGATGCATCTGTTGTCTGCCGTAGACTCAGAGCTGGCTGTAGCAGGCTTCTCGTAAGTTTTGTAATCCGCTTTGACGGTTTCAGACTGCTGGTACAGGATGTTGTGTTTCAAGGCCGGAGGTGATCCTGAGCAGATAGCCTGTCTCGTGTGGTCACATGGGGCAGAGTTCGAGCATAAAAGTTCATGTTTTGCAGGCAGGCCAGTGTGGTGGCCTTCTGCGGGCCAGTTGGTTGGGGTCTGTGGGGCCACACGGTGTGTGTATCTGCAGTGATGCTCTGGAAGGGTCCCTGCCCCACCTGTGGTTGCTGGCAAGTGAGGTGTGAACAGTGGGCCTGGGCCTGCTTGTCAGGGGAAATTCTGTGTTGTGTTTTCCCTTTCTGTTCACCTCGTGGTCTGCAAGCCTATTTCAGTTCATTTGTGACATTGAGTTCGCCTTGGCTTTGTTGGTTGGCGTTTGAAGTTGCCTCGTCGCTGAGCAGAGACTTGGATTTCAGCTCGGCAGCTTGCAGGTGGCATTCACAGGCATTGTTTCAGTTCGCCTGGGTCATTACTTAAGAGAGCTTTAGCCTGCTGGAGCCTCTCTGGCTTCTATTCCAGCTGCTCTCTGTGCTCAGTGTCTGTGTGGGTTTTGTAGAGGCATCCTGAAACTTTCTACTTCCTCTTGTAGCTCCTTGTCCTCTTCATCCGCTGTCATTTGCTGGTCCAGCTGGCCTGGCGGTTCTGCACGCGCTCCCGGTCCTCCGGGCCTCCTTGTGGTCGAAGCATCTTTCGCTTGGCTTTAACTGGATGATGCGGTTGCAGGCAAGAGCACCGATGATCCTGGCTGGCTCTCTGTGGCTGTAGCCCTGGTTTGATCATGGTCTGTCTGCCAGTTCAGGTTGTCATCCAGCTGTTTCGCTCATGTGCTGTAGATCAGGAGTGGTCCCGGACCGGAGGGCGTCTGTTGCAGTGCTTAGCCAAGCCGGATAATCTGGACACAGGTGGAGCACAAGTGGAGAGGGAAAAACACAAAACACCAATGCAAGTCCGCACAGATTTAGTGAGCTAAAATATTTGGGCTATGTGTTGCATGATTAACTGGTGTGATCAGTTAGTGACGCAAACTAAACGCTTACATATCGTGGCTGCTAAGGCAGGAGTGAATAATTGGTGTGAGTGAGCACCCGAAAACTATGGGTAACACTGTTGATGGGTGATAACCTAGGGGGTCATTTAATGACTTAGGCTATTTGGTTTATCAACGTTATTACCAAGTATTTTCTGATGGTTCAAACAGGTTTGGTCTCCGGGCCCACAAAACAACCAAAACAAACAGAACCGAAATTAATAATAAAAAAAAAAAAAAAATCAAAGTTCAAATTTAGAAAGGAATAGTGGGAAATCAAGGGCTTACTACCACCTCTAGGGGCTGTGACAAGGACTGCGGAGCGGGGCTCTTGTACTGCCTAGGGAGGTGATGAGAGAGATAGCTGGACAGACCAAGCACGCTAAAGCAGAGAGGCTCTCTAGTCCTCTTCACGTTTCATATTGAGTGAATGGCTATATCTTAGGTGTTGTTAGGCTTGGTGATGAGCTGAGGTTACCCGGGTGAGCCCCAGTGATTGGGCCGTCTCCCTTGACTCTCCCGAGCACACAACTGCAGGGGCTCCTGATCACTCGCACCCATGGCACCCGGTGGCAACCACTCAAACAGCAATGCCTTTTGGCACAATGTTGCATCACTCAAGTGAGGGAGGCTCAACGACTAGCTGGCACAGCCAAAATTGGGTTTCGCCTGTGGGTCCCAAGTTACACGGACCCCTTTTGGGCCTCGAACTATGGATGAGTTCGCTCCTCTCAAAAGGGTGGACCACCGTGTAACTTCACAGGGTACTTAACCAAAATTGCCCTTATGTGTCAGTCAGTATGGTTGATACAACACTTGAGGTCCCTATTGCTGATGTCGTGCTGCGTGTTGCCACTCGGAGTACAGGGCCAGAGGTATCCGAGGCGCCCCCTTTCCAGTACATGTCGGGTAGGTCAGGCAGACGAGTCCAGCCCCCGAGAATTCCCCATGGATGACTCGTCAGCTTACTGCCGAGCACCAGGGGGCATGCTACCTGACAGGGAACATTGAGAGGGGACAACAGAAAGATTAAGCGTCTAGGATGAAGCAGCTTGTGGCTAGCATTACCTATGCCTATAGAGGAAGGAGAGGAAAAGGGTAACAAAATAAAATTGAAAATTGAAACAAAGTTAAAATGTCCTAATTGCGTAGGAAAATAAATGGAAAATTGTTTTAAATAGATTTAAAATCTAAGTAAATTAAATTTTGCTCAATAGGTGTAGCTAGACTTAACTACAGACTGGAGTAGATGAAATAAAACAAGCCCAAATAAAATAAATAAATAATTGCTGCAAATAACACGGTAAAATAAAATACACAAATCAACCAAAGCATGTGGGGGAGACCAAAGTAATTGATAGCTCAGCAGAAGGTGGAACAGAAAGAAACTGTAGAGGTAGGAGTTCTGTTACACTTTACACACGCTGTCTCTAAGTGTCAGTCGGATGCTAACAGCTAACAGCTGAGGTAAGGGCTTTAGCTCCTATCCATGTAGGGCCGTTAGCGCGGTAGCTTTGGCTACATGCAATGGTCTGTTTACATTAGTCTGTGACGTATGCGCTGTCTTTAGTTTGAACCGGAAAGGGCTCGCTATCGCCTTTCGGGGTCAGGCGTTGCTAAGAAACCGATGCACGCTTAACAACCGGTGTGTGCGCGAAGCACGTGAGCCAGAGGTAAACATGCATGGGAATCTCGCGCTCATCCAGTCGAGCTGTCGTTCACACTTCATTCATAACTTACACAGCGCGTTCACTTCACAGACAATGGCAAAACATTACACCATTAAATCGACCAATTGCATCACATCAGTGGATTAATATGAATGCAATGACACGCGACAATAAGCAGATGAAATACTGTAGTGAGATTTTTTTTTTTTTTATCACACAGCTAAAATTTAAGCCGCTGTCCTGAAGAGATTTATCTGTTCAGGAGAGACTTACGCGGTTTACAACGAAACCCGAAAGTGGGGATTTTCTTTACCCAATATCAAATAGATTTCATCTAAAACTCTATGCACTGCCGATCTGACATTTACTAGTTGGATATGGGACTTATGCTGTTCAAAACTGAAAATGGGGATTCTTCGCCCAAGATCATAACTTTAATATAAAGAAAAAATATATATATATATATTTATATATATTTATACGCGCTGCCGATCTGGGATTTCTTCG
Source organism: Acrossocheilus fasciatus (assembly GCA_036784905.1). Lineage (NCBI taxonomy): Eukaryota > Metazoa > Chordata > Actinopteri > Cypriniformes > Cyprinidae > Acrossocheilus > Acrossocheilus fasciatus. The sequence continues at coordinate 22,291,165 of CM071938.1, forward strand.
CCAGATATACGGGACTTATGCTGTTCAAAACTGAAAATGGGGATTCTTCGCCCAAGATCATAACTTTAATAGAAAAAATATTTATATATATTTATACGTGCTGCCGATCTGGGATTTCTTCGCCAGATATATGGGACTTATGCTGTTCAAAACTGAAAATGGGGATTCTTCGCCCAAGATCATAACTTTAATAGAAAATATATTTATATATATTTATACGTGCTGCCGATCTGGGATTTCTTCGCCAGATATATGGGACTTATGCAGTTGTTGCAACAATTACTTGATCAAGATTTTAAGACTCCCGGTTATCATTAATCCGACACTGACCTGCAGTAAGATTAATGTTGCTCCGTGATCGGGCGAGGGGGCACGCATTAGTTAGCTACGCTAATGGTTAAACCCGCGGGAGTAATAGTCTAGTTGTATGGCATCGGAACACCAATGGCATCAATCTAGCTACATATAATATAAGGCCTTAATTTTAAGATAAGCGAGGAACATCGCTCGCTATCTTCTTCGCGCTAAAAGAGGGTTTCTTCGCTCGATTTAGGGCGGTTAAAATAGCATTAAGACACACTATAAAAGGTTTCTTCGTTTTATAGGGTCAAATTTATAAACAGTTAACTTAAGCCATCTTCTTCGCGCTAAAAGAGGGTTTCTTCGCTCGATTTAGGGCGGTTAAAATAGCATTAAGGCACACTATAAAAGGTTTCTTCGTTTTATAGGGTCAGATTTATAAACTACAGTTAACTTAAGCCATTAACAGTGGCTGGTTTCTCAGCGAGAAACTCAACAAAAAAACTTAAGGCACGGAAAGTGGGCGTGTAGCCTACATTCATTCACAAAAAGACGCAGTTGGATAGTAGTCTTGGTTTGAATAAACACACATAAGAAACACACAATTGTTACTGAGTCTGCTCACAGAACTAGGTTTAAAACGTTGCTCTAAATTTCTCCACCATCTGTAGCATATTTGCTTTATGAGATGAACATAATAAATCATAACGGGTTATCAATTATATATCCATCTTCAGGAATTAGCTATAGTATTAATAGTACAATAGAATGATTAGTTCGTCCGCAGTACGGACCCTTCTATTGACTTTGAGAAAAATTATTCCTCTGGCCACGACAAATAATTTTCTTAACGAAGCAGTGCTCCGAGCATTGTTGCAAGATCGGACGTTAAAGTGACTTAGTTCTGAGAGCAGCAGACACAGACAACCAAGCGTGAATACATATGGATGTTTATTAAACTACACTACAGGGGAACATGAAACATAGAACTAGACACAGACATACACACATTAAACATGGATGCCAAGGCAAGGAAGGCATAGAGAGAGAGAGAGAGAGAGAGAGAGAGAGAGAGAGAGAGAGAGAGCGAGAGAGAGAGCGCTCGCGCGCAAGAGAACCATGGCAGGATTTTAACATCAACTAACTAAAACCTGGGTTTGAGCCATTAGAAAATCATATCACCTTAATTAAAAGGGGTCGAAGCCTAGAAGCGCATCTAGATAGTTAACAAGCGGTTACTTGCATGGGTTTTGTGGGTGCTGAGTAAAGTATCCTGGTGCATGTATAATGCGTAGATTCCCGGGGGGGGGGATTCCTTTTGGAGTAAAAGCTTCGTCCTTCCAGCCATGATTAGTCCGAAGTGAGTTCCCAAAGTTACCGAACTTAAAATTGCCAGAAGATCGGGCTCCCCCGGAAGGAGGAGCCGCGAGGTTTCCCAGGTGATCTCCAGGGCACTTTTTGGTAGAAGAGAGAGAGAGAGAGCGCGTGGGCTCTTTAAAGTCTGCGAAGAGTCACGCCTTTCAGGATGGGCTTGACCAATGAGAAAGGCTGAATTTCCAAGCGGGAGTTTTGGAAATACTGGGGGTTTTATGGCCCTTTGTCTGAGAGCATGGTAATTTCCAAAAGGGGTTGGATTGAAAGTTATTATACAAACTATTAAAGATTCTTAGGACACTGATATGTTGCATAGGTATCAACATGTAATATTCACTCTCAGTTAGATCATCCGAAGACGAATTGATAGAGACCAAACATGTTACAGTCAGAGTGATATTAACTATTGATCTATTATAAGCATGCATAAAACAGTATTAAAATACACAAAAACAGTAATAATATACACAATGACTTAATGATATGTGTGCTCATTCAAAGAAAGGTTTTCCTATGAATTAATTAGAGAAGAGTCCATTTTATGGCATAAATGTCCTTTTCCTAAAGTGGATATGAAGTGAGTGTTTCTTGACCATTTTGCATTCCTTTGCGCAATAAAACTAATGTTATCTGATGGGTTGCCATGGCACCGGGGGTGCTCTGGCGGCGTCTGCAGACATAGGGGCACCTAAGAATGTGTATTGGGTGAGGGGTCTGTGATTATTTGTTAATCTAATAACTAGTTTCATTTGTTAAATCAAATGAGAAATTGTGTCTGATTGGTCCAAATGCTACATGATAGTTTGTAATTTTCTATGCTGGTTTTAGGGGAACATCTGTAAAATGTATTTATGGTGAAGTGTTTAGTATTAGACATATTTAGACAAAAATAAAAAAGGATCAGCTTAGGTTTTTGCCTCTTACAGTACAAACATACAGTACGGTATAGTTGTCAAACCTGCTTCATCTGAAATAGCAGAATCGCCATTTTTTAACCTTTGCAATGGTTTTATTTCTCTCTCTCAGACGTTGTTGGAGACTACCACAAATCTGTTGAACTCAGATCTTCACTGGTCTCTGTCACACCTGCGTAAGGCTGTCAGTAGAGGGCTTCACCCAAGACAGGACCACTGCAACATCTGCTTACAGCAGTACAAGAGACGCCAGGAGAGCGAGGAGGAGATCATTATCTTCAGGTACGCACACATATGCAGTATCATCTGTACACTGCAGGAACACAGCCCGATGTCTTTTGCTATAACAAACAAAACTGATGAATTTCACTTTTTGGGGGGGGGGGTCATTTTGAATACATGTTGTAAATAAAACATTGTTTAAATGCTGTAAATGTAAAATACATTTACTATTATAAATTGGGTCTGTCACAATCTACATTTTTACTACACTATTATCATGGACAAAAGAATTTATGATAACTGTCATTGCGATATGTATATAAAGAAAAGTGGAGAGATTTTGTAACCGTAACTGTACAAAAGATGTACAAAAAGAACTTTACTGTTGATCGACACTTCCTGCAGACTAGGGTTTCTAACACCCTGCCTTGACGAGCTGAGTTTTTTCAGCTGCAGGTAGAATGTCTGATTTTTACCTGCCATCTCCTCTGATGTGAGTTTGTGTGGCAGTAGTAGCTACACACTGCATCTTCTAGTTTTTTCCAGTTTATGACAGATGCCTACTAGTGTTAAGGTGCAATACAACCAACCACTATGTGGAAGTGTCAACCAGATCATTACTGGAGCTGGATTATTTACAGTATTATCGTATTTGTAATATTAACATGATATCAATATTTAATTTCATAAATGTCATAGTCATTGTGATACATCTACTAGAAATATTAGCATTATATCTGCCTTTGGTCGCCCTTTGTCAGTATTGGAATCCAGCCATTAAAAAAAATCAAGATATTTGTGGTGATTTTTTTCTCATCCTTTATTTGAGTTGCATATTTCTTACTTAAGCTGTTGTAGCACTCTGCCTACACGTACTACACAAACAGACCACGATTAGCATTATTCTGAACTCTTGTTGTATGTGTAGCTGCGGACACCTGTACCACTGTCAGTGTCTTCAGCGTAAAGAGGTGGGCGTTTTGAGCGAGAGGCAGTACTCGTGGAGCTGCTACAAGTGCACATCCAACCAGGGCTCACGGCCAGCGGACAGACCGAGCTCAGAGAGCTCTCGATCACGCTCTACTTCTCTGGCACAGGTCAGTCAGGCAGCCACGTTTCACGATCAGTGTGTTCACCCAAATATGAAAATTCTGGCAGATTTTATTCACCTCCATATGCTTCTAAAGAATGTTTTTCTGTGGCCCACAAATGTTGTCATATTGCTTATAAGTTCATACTGGCCATGTCAATCAAGCTCCAAAATGGATGAAAAAAACACCCTAAAGTTGGAAAGTAGTCCATATGACTTTTGCCCAATATTTCAAATCTGAATGCATACCATCTAAAGCCGTATGACAGATTTGTTTGTGGAAGAGACAATAATGTACTGAAATGTTTCCGAACATCTTCCACAAAGAGCATCAGTCATATTGACTACTTTTTATTCTTAGCTGCTTTTGATCCTTTTTGATCTATGAACTGCTGTATAGAGAAAGACATAAAAGTGTATGATGGTGAGTAAATAATGACTGAGGAAAATGATTCTTTTGGGTAAACAAATCCTTTAACACTTCATTTAATCTGTTTTCATTTGAACTGTTTCTTCGTGTCTTTTGTCTGTCCATCAGTGTGTCTCTCTGTCAATCATGCGCTCATTGTAATTATATCCGCACAGAACCACATTTCTTTAATTGTATCTCTCGCATACACGCTTTGGGACTACAGAGAGTTCACATTAAAGGTGATATGACTTTTAAGTACTTTTATATGCATACAGCCAGGGTGTATGTATTATCCACGCTAATTGCATCTCTGTTATGTGGCAGTGGTGAGTATGTAAATGGAATGCAAATGGATTTCTCAGCATGCACCTGTATTAGGCTGATGGCTGCAGGCACAAAAGAGAACCATGCTAGTATCCCTAATCACAGAGGTGTTGCCACAGTGATTCTTTTGGAAGTAAAGAAAAAATGATTCCCAGCCAGTGTGATTGGAATATTTGTACAACTGCAAAAACAAAGCAACTTTAAAAGCTGCCGTTGGCTTAAACACATGGCCCATAATTCCTTTTGATTGAATCTGCTCTGCAGCTTAACAAAATAATGTTTATTTCTGTAAGTCAGTGATGTACTGTAAATGAAATAATAAAAGTAAGCTGAAAGTGCAGGTTTGATGGGTCAGTGATTTGATAATCTAATAATTTATTCAAGAATACAGGCAAATGCAATTTGTACATACAGTGACTAAATAAACCCTTGTGTTGCAGTTGTTTTGTTTGGTTGTTGCTCCTGTATGTGTGTTCCAAGTTGTTTCTATCCTGACGTGTTCGTGTGGATTGCTCCTGATTTATTTGTGTGGATTATTTTCTTGTTCCAGGATTGGATTATATATTTGTGTTTTTCAAATGAACATATTTGTGCTCGCATTTGGATTCTAACTCCATCTCGTTCCGGCTCACTTGTTACAGAATGGGAATATAATATATGGCCTTAAATTATATTTTTGTGTGTTTTTGTTTATATCTCTTTAAAGGTAACATATATGGTAATATAACTATTGATATAGGGCGATACTGTAAATGTGATATATTAACATTTCTGTATGTGAGTAATTAAAAGAATAACATTTTAAGTAGATAAATAATTTTTTTTCTTAGAAAAATCTATATTTTTAACAAAAGCTTCACTGCTGCTTAATATTTTAAAAACGATCGTCTGGAAGATTAAAGTCATGTGGTGTGACCAACATGTAGAAGTATAAAACATTAAAAAAACATAAAACTGCAAATGATATCATAGAGGACTGCTGCAGACCCTCATAACAAATCATTTCACCTTTTTATGACCAAATGAAGGTAGTTGGGAAATTATTATGATAGAACTGTATTCGAGTCAGTCTGACTGTATCGCTGTACTGCTTTTGTCATAATCTGTCAATCACATTTAACTGTCACTTCGTGTGTTTCAGACCAAAGTGATGTCTGCTCATCGTGGGATTGTGGCAGAGGCTCATGGGAGAAAGGTAAGTGAGTGAAATTACATTCTACAACTACAATGGGTTTGATTTAGTTTAAGATGATTAAATCTTACGTCAGCTGTAAGAAATGTTGTGTTTTAAATAGTTTTACATTTATATTGTCAATTAATTTAGCGACAAACTTAACTGCCGTTTAGATTTCAGATTTTAGATTTAGTTTTTAATTGGTATTAGACCTTTTTTAGTATTGTGTTGCATTTTCTCTTTTCTATAACTGACTAAATCCAGCACTTTTAGAGGTGCATCATTGCTCTACTTCAGCTCGACGGAGAATCATAGCTCTTTTCCACTCTGCCTTTTGTGTGTTCATTCATCCATGAAACGTAAATGGCTTTTTCCCTGCTGGTTCAAAGCAAATTAGCTTGCTTATGATTGCATTACGTTCTCTCCCTACTTTCATGCATTTGTTTACTGGCAGGAATGGAGTGATGAAACAGTCCTGCCTTGTCTGTCTGTCTCTTTCTTTCTTTCTTTCTGTCTCTCTCATCTACATTTCTGTCTCGCGTTTCTCGCTCTTTTGGAGACATTCTCTCTCTCTCTTCATTGAGCATTCATTGCTTGTCGGTCAAGAGACTTGGCGTTTTATGCAATGTGACAGTGAGCCTTAAAGACAAGACAGGAAGTGACATGAACCTTTTGACCTATTCCTCTTCTCCAGCATCCCTTCGTCCTCTCTCTCCTTCAATAAACCCTCAGCCATTAGCATCACTAAGCACTGTGTTATCTAGCAAGCAAAATTCAGCACTTTTCTCACGTCCAAGTTTTCAGGAACCTGCTAACGCACAGAATTATACCTGTGGAGATTTTTGCTTTAATTAACACTTAATGCTTCAGAACTCCTGCATGCTAATGATAACAAGATAACAAGTTTTTTTCTCTCTCCTTTTCATCTTTGAATGCAGTGCTCTTGCAGCAGAAACTGCTTTTTACATGCAAAGATTTAATTGCTTGGATGTACTCATACCCATACAAACATGTCATACGTGGAAGAAAAATACATATTCAGGTATTAATAAAAGAACAAAAACAATTACATGACATGCAGATTATGGGCCAGTTTTACTAACAGCTTGCGCCAGCGCAAACCGCCTTTTGGCGTTAAAATAGTACTGTCAGGTTTATGACAATAAAACTATGTTGACTAAAGATGCGTAGTGAAGAATTAGCGCTGAAAAGGCGTGGACACAGTTATTTTTGCGCCTGACCTTATTGAATATGCATTTCTAGGAGTTTCCATTTCAGACGCAATGGCATTGACTAACTTTTGCGCTTGTCAGATTACTGGCATTTGCACAATTATTTAACTCCCAAAAAAAGCATGTCTTAAACTATTTTGCACTTGAAATGGATGCAATTTGTTGCTAAGAGAGGCACCGCAGAGAACAGAGAGCATGTGGTAGAAGGGAGAGGATATTTTTCCACACATATTAATTTATTTTGAATGGCTGAAGAACACATTATCTGAACATATCGTTTGCCAAGCCATGTTATTTTTAATTTGCTTCAGGAAATAAAAGATGACTTGGAACCCTCAACTAGGAGTCACACAATACCAGCTCTATCAAAACTGTTGCAACCCTTAATTTCTTGACCTCCGGTTCGTTTCAACATACTGTGGCTTATTTATTTCTTTATTGTTTATTCACGACTACGCTAATTTGGTATATTGCGTTGGTCGATATGTCTGTGTTCTTAAATTCACGTGTTGTTGGTAAATCACCTGCAGAAATTTCCACGCCCACCGGCACTCTTTTGAAATTGCGCTCTCGCGCTAATTTGCCCTGTTTTGTAAAACTAGCCCTATGTAATTGGATTAATCACAATTAATTGCTTAGAAAAGTCCCCAAATAAAAGTAATTAAGATATGTTGTTGTAACTAACAAAACAGTGACTGTAGAAGTCAGTATAATCTTTGTTTTATTTATTTGTATTTTATTGATATTTATTTTCAATTGTAATTTTATTTAAATAATGTTATTTTATTTATAGCCTATATATTTTTTTTGCACTTACAGTGCTCCTTCCAACACATAGTCACTACTAACTAAGAGTTTTCCCTAAACAAACTCCTAATTTGCTGCTTATTAATAGGTAATAAGGTAGATGTTAAGTTTGGGGTTGGATGGGGTAGGATTAAGGGATCTAAAATACAGTCATGCAGAATAAGGAATTAATTGGTCCTTAAATTAAAGTATTACCCAACATTTTACGTTGGTTTTGTACATATCGCAGCAGTTTGAAAATTACATGTCTGATGATTGGCGCCTAGTAAGGTTAATGCTTTATTGCATTAAAAAATAACATACCACCTACACTAAACTGGACCCAAAACTTTTTCACTGCTAGTGTTAACAAAAATAAAAGTGAGATGAAAAAATAAATTTGCTAAAGCAACCATGCCATTTTATCTTGCTTCTACAAGCTCTTTTATCATGACTCATGTTCTTCACATCACAAGTGCAACCAGGTGAGGTACCAGTGTTCATTTAAGCTGGAAACTGCAGTGTATTGTATATATTGGTAGATTTTTGAAGTTTTGCAAAAATGTAGATTTTTTCCAATGAGCAATGTGTTGCTAAATTAATGGGTAAAATTGACCACCTCATTTATATTTGGCATAGCCACCAAATAATTCTCAGACATTTCACTAAAAATACTTATGTTACTCTTACTATTTTTTTTTCTGAGGCTGTTTAGTCCCTTTCTAGCTACCTACAAGAAACATTCGGTTTAATCTAAACAAAACACATGATACTTCATGTCTAGAGGAGGCTGATCCTAAGTGAGAAGAAAGAGAAAATGGCCGATCTTTAGAAGTAGGTCAGACGTTCTCTAAACAATTTCAACATCTTGTCTAGTTGGCTGAAATGCTCCTCTCAATGTCTCGAGGTGAAGAAAAGTGGCTTTTTACTTTAAGCAAGGAAATACATTGGGCTATCAAAAAGTGTGTAATTGGTTTATTTAAATAAGTTGTGCATAAATAACGGATTTAATGAACGCTTTACCAAATTATCCTACCTTTCCCACAACATTGTCACGCAATATCGACGTCCTCCAGCTCAGCACCCTGCGTACGGAGACAGCTGAAACAGCGTGACAATGTTCGTCTCCTTCTTTCTGCTGAAGGGAGGGCACAATAATTGCATTTATTCTTCTGCAGTGACAGTAGCATTTGTCCTTTGTGCCACTCAAAACAGACTCTGATTATATATAGAGACCCAGTGAGGTAAAGTGAGGATACACTTGATTTAATTCTGCAACATTCTGTTGAAAAGCATCTCTGGGTGAAGTTTGGCAGATCTTTAGGGTTTGTGCTTGCTTGACTTTGCGCCTTTGGGACTGGAGAAGTCATTGACATTGGATGACAGAGACTGAGAGGTTTTGGATAACTGGAGGCCGATTTGAGCCAAACCAAGTGATGAAATGGTTCTGATTGGTGTGAAGGACACTGGAATGTGTCTTTAAATAAGTGAATGTGTCATTATGTATAAAGGGCCTGTCTGTAAATTATCATAGATTAAATAATGTATATTTACCCATGTAAATTCTTCAAATTCATATACAGCCACGAGAAGTAGTATATGACTACATAAACAATTAATTGGCAAGCAATCTCAAAGTATTTCACAACTTATTTTCTTCTTGCTTGATATCTGTTGATGTTGTGTGTTGTTTTTTTTTTAAATGTCACATCCGTCAGGCTTTAATCACTTGTCTTTCCCACATCATAGGCTTGCGTATGAAAATGTCACATTCGGTACGATTAACACTCCTCTGATTCTTGAAGGATTTATTTAGAAGTTGCACAGTTTGCTCTTTATCAAGTTCATTTGTGGTAGCAGGGTTTGCAATATTTCATATTGGCATTCTAATGTTTTTATATATGTCATTGATGTATTTTCTCAAAAATGGAGGATTTTAGGATTATCTCTGGCCATGTATCTAGTGCCGGGTGTTTTGGTTCTGTGAGAATGTTTATCTGTTATGTTGGTTTTTGTCTCTGTAGATGTTGACTGAAGCCACTCTGGATGCCCAGCAGACTCAGGCCTGGGATCATTTCCGCACTCTCTACAGAGGACCATCTAGGGTACGATTGACCTTAAAATCTGTTCTTTCCATTCTCGCACTACTCAAATGTTTACATGCCACTTGCAGAATCTGTTAATATTTCCCTTTTTTTTGTCAAAAAATGGCATTTTAGTACAGTCATAGCTATTTGACATATACGCTACAGTTCAAAAGTTTGGGGTTGGTAAGATTTTTGTAATGTTTTGAAAGAAGTCAATATTAATATTTTCACAGTGATATTGTGAAATATTACAATTTATTTCAAATTTGATTAAATATTACAATTTATTACAATTAATTTCTTATTTCCAATGTTAAAAATTTTTTTACTGCTGCTTTTTTGGTGTGTGTGAAAACAATGATACATTTTATTTTTCAGGATTATTTAGTGAATAGAAATTTCAAAAGAACAGGGTTTATTTGAAATAGAAATCCTTTGTAAGATTATAAATGTCCTTACTGTCATTTTGGTCATTTTAATGCATCACTGATAAATAAAAGTATTAAATTCTTTAAAGAAAAAAGAAAAAATCTTACAGACCCCAGAATTTTGAATGATATTTTATCCCACAAGACAAAAATAACTTAATTAATCACATTATCCTGTTCAATACATACATACATACCTTTACATACCCTGGTTATTATCTAGTGTTGACACCTCAAGCGTCAATATATACTTGCAGCCTTTTGTGATAGCAGTGCATAAGTCCCTGGTTTGTCCTAAACATTAAAGTTGCCTGCTGTTCTTTGAAAAAAGCCCCCCGGGTACTTTAAGTTATTGGATGCAAGTTGAATTCTTCCCCACGGTGGCTCAATGATGTTGAGATCCAGCTTCAGGACAATTGAAGGACTTGTACATTATTACAAAAAGGCTGGCAGCAGTCATGGATACTCAGGGAGGCAGTACATGATACTAAGAACCAAGACCGCAAAGACATGTTTTATTTTCAGAAATTGCATTCATTTTTCTTGTGGAATATTTGTAAATGTCTATTATGCAGCTTATTTAGTACTAAAATAAAATCACATTCTGTAGGTCTAATAAATAAATAAACAAAAGGCAGTTTTTAACAATATTTCAATTTTTTTTTTAAATGCTAAACATCTTGCAAATTAATCCGTGTATCATTCTTTTTTCTTTTTTTTTTTCTTTTTTATAAAGTGGTCATATGACGATGCTAAAAATAACATTATTTTGTGTATTTGGTGCAATACAATGTGTTTATGGGGTTTAAGGTTCAAAGAGAGGTTGCTCCTCTCTTCCCCGCCTTTCTGAAACGCGTCGATTTTTGCAAAGCTTATTCTGAAATGAGCGGTGTCAAAGTTACTTTAAAAGAAAGTCTGCTTTGCTCTTTAGCCATATTTGCAATGCCTCCGGGCAGCTCAAACCAAGAGACCAAGTCCTATCTAAATGAATGGGGTAATCCTGAAATCTCAAAAACTGCCCTATGAACTCGTAATTAAATTACATATATCAAATCTGAAATGAACTGCCGCATGAATGCTGTTTCTTATGCTCAAATAGCATTAAAAAAGCTTATTTTTAGTGTAGAACAGCCAGTGCGCATGCACAGTTACAACGCGCTTATCACTGTGCATGCACATTGGCTGGTCTAGCCTCAGGTTTCTATTGGAACCAGAGCTTCTAACGGCTGCTGCAGTGACACAATGACTTTACCAGTCATCTTTCATTTAAGCTCTTTCATTTTTTCCGCCATATTGCGTGTTGCAATTTCTCCCATTCATAAATATAGGAGTGAACTGTCTTTGTATTTCAATAGTCTTTCTGTAGTTCTTTCTTTGCGTAAAAATTTGGGCAGTGTTATGCAGATCTTCCAGCACAGTGACGTATATATGGGGGCTTGTAAACGAGGCGTTTTAAGAAGGTGTGGTTAAGTCTTAACTTTTAGAAAGAATATCTGTTTGGCTTTGAGACTTTAATCTTTTCGACTTTACAGATCTTATCTATACACGAACAGCTTGTAACACTCCAAAGAGAAAAGAAAATTTGAAATCGCGTCATATGACCCCTTTAATACTGAAAGTAGAAAAATGAGAAAACAGCTACTTTTTCATTTTTTCATTTTTTTTTTCCAAAAAAAGAAAAAGGGGTTGAAAAATGAATAAAAAAAATTGAAAATTCAATTTTAACATGCGGGCATGAATTAAATAAGTTCTTCCTCAGTTCCGTGCAGCAAAATAATAGTACTCTGCTGCTGCAGTTGTATGGATTCTTATTCAGTTTAATGCAACTACATTTCACCTTTTTCTCATCAAACAACTAGACTAATGAATGGCTCGACACAACTCGTACTGGAGCAGAGCCTAGACAGGGCCTTTTCCTAATCAAGTGAATGAATGATACACAGTTTCAAATTCCCTAAGGCAGTGGTTCTCAAACTTTTTTGCTCATGTCTCCCCTTTAAATGTTTAAATTCTAAATTAAAAAACACCTGCAATTGTTTCAGTTTCACCGTGTGCAACACAACGCGAGCACTGTGAGCAGCGCAACGCGATGCAATTAAAGACAATCTAAATTGGATGCGGGGCAACACGACAAATCCCCGACAGTAAGCTGATGGCCCATTTCTATTTCTGACATACTCTAAACGCTCTTGCTACTTCTGACACAAAGGACAAATGGATTTGCATCGGTCACTTTGTCATGTCCAGCGTAGACAGCGGTATATTTGTTTTGCTGTTGCTGTTGAAGGGTCAGTTCACAATAGCGGCTTGTGATGCCATTCAAGTGAACGGTTTGAATGAGAAAGATTTAGAGGAATTTGCAATCAGCACTGCTTTATGAAAGGCAGAAATCTAACCACCATTCACACACTCGAATGCTATTGCCATGGCTGTTTTCTGTTGTTGTTTTTTTTTTTTTTTTGCTGATCTCCCGCACCCCCATGCAGTATCTGTGTGGGCCCCCCAGCAGTTGCACCCCACACTGCTGTAAGGTATATGTATACTCTTGAACTGCAGCTTTGTTGCAGATTTTGTGGGATTTTCAGTTCACCCATTGAGAAAACATGTGTCAGTGCCTTACAAGATTATTGCATAACAGCGGACTGTTATGCAATACAATGCGTGTGTATGTGTTGCCTTTGTGTATATACTGCAGTCATTGAGTCTTACTGTTTATGGGTCAGCACTTATCAGACAGAGACAATCCAAATGTCTTCATTTAAGTGTCAGTATCCTGTCTGAACACACTCACACAGTGCTCTGCCCTTTGACCTACTGTCACATCTGTGTACTCCTCATACTGTATGTGAGCTGTCCAGTTTTAAAGTCTAGTAAGGTGTTCACATATACCTATCTATATGAGAGGTTGGAAGGCCATTTTTCTCCTCCTTTAGTTTTACATTTATATACTTTTTTCCAGATTAGAGACCTGTAGGACTCTATTTTCGCTCACAGTTCATCGCATTCACTCAAATATACTCTCACCCACATGTGCACACCCCCACATACGCTCACACAAACATAGAGACGCTTACAATCAAATGAAGATCTATGTTGACTCAGTGCTGCTGACTAAAAACTAAGTTGACTCAGTGTCAAATGGAATTTATTTAAAAGTGTCTTTGATTAAGAGAGGCTCATTTCCCTATTTTCACCTGGAATTAATATTCATCTACTGTCATAATATAACATTAAAAGCCAGACATTAATGCACCCATGAGGCATTATGACTGGGTCGTGACCGAATCACTGAAAACGTATTTGTAGGTGGTCTGACATGGATTATGACACGTTTAATGGTGTAAATGCATTTTTGCATCTACTTTCAGTTATGCAAGTAATATGAATTGAGGTTACACTGTAAATAGTCATATGCTTCACAATATAATTGAAGTTACACTGTAAATAATCATATACATCACACTTCACATAAATCATTTTGACAGATTTTAACTAGTCCCAAATTGATAACACAATAAGTATAGAAATTAAATAAATAAATAAATAATGCTGTCAGTCAGATTCATCTTTATCTTTTTTTTACAGCATTTTTCAAAAAGAACTTGAAGCATTTATATATAATGCATTATAAAACTATTAATGAATTTATTATGCCTTGTGATATATCTTATAGTGCACACATATATTATATAACTACAGATATATTACATTGTAATTAATATCTTTGTTGTTTACCTTTATCAAGAATATTTTATTAAAACATATACAAACAAATGTCAATTTCAAATGTAACAGCAATAATAAAAAAATAATAATATAATGCATTTTACCTTTGGTAAAATGGTACCTTACAATTATTTATAAAAAAATAAAATGCATGGCAACATACATTATGAGTTCCCATTAAAGTGTATTATACATAAAGGCTTCAGTTTGAAGTGTTTTCAAAATTACTGTTGATAAGCACTTACTGCAGACTGGGGTTTCTAACACCTCAACTTTTATTACAGAATCCAAAAAACTCCCACATTTGTGAGCTGACATTTTTCGGGTGTGGGTAGAATGTCTGGTTTTTGCCTGTCATCGCCTCAGACATGATTTTATGTGACAGCTACACACTGGCTCTGCCCACTATTTTGGGAGTGTATATATAAATATATATAAAATGGTACTATATAGCACTAATTTTCACATTTTCACATGTTAATGTGGTCAGATCTAACTGTAGCTGTACAGGGAGCCATTGTGGCCTACTGAAGACTTGCTGTTGATACTCTTGTCCAGTTAAATGTCACATTACCAGTCAGTCCTATCCAACTCAAACCAATCCAGTCAGTTTGTCTGGGGAATCTTTGACCCTAATCCTCTGAAGACATAGCAAGTCATTGCCGTAATCCAGTATCACTCTCGACACACTCTCAGTCTGTCCTCAGCTTTAAGAGTCAGAGTAGATAGACATCCTGAAAGAGAGATAGATAGATAGACAGACAGAGAGTACACTCAACTCATTGTCAGTTTCTTTGGTCCATGCAGTTTCTATGTCTGTCTGCTGTTTTACGCTTATCTACAGTATGTGACATGCTGAAGTGTGTTGTGTATGTGCTGTCATTCTTTCCCTGTCTCTGTGCTAGACTTAACACTCTCGGTAATGAGGAAGCAAACTACTCTAGACTTGACATCATGCCAAACTGAGCTTCAGAGAGATGAACAAACACACTCATATACTCGGTGTGAATATCCATGATTATGAATACAATGCATAGAATGTGTATGTGTGGATGGTGCAGGTAACACAAAGTATTCACACCTTGAAAACTCCCTCACATCCCTAGCTGTACAATTTAAAATAACGGTTTTCTCTTTTGATGTATTTTAACATTTTGTCATTTTTCCTGTGAATCTTCAGCAGCCATTACTCCAGTCTTTGTGTCACATGATCCTTCAGAAGTCATCATGCTCATTTACTGCTCAAGAAACATTTCTTCTTATTATTATTTCTTGTTTTTCCTTTGAATTTAAACTAAGCAGAAGCAATTTAATCAAGTACTGTGGTTCTGCCATATCAATATATGTAATAAGTCGTACGCTAGTACAACAATAGAGATGTACTGCCAGAGTAAGCGATGTCACCCCATGTTGTGTCCTCCATGATGAGAGAGAGAGATGAGGGAAACTATCATAAAACAATAGCACTCGCCACAAAATAGACAACAATGGTATTCACATTTCATCAGCCTGGGTTGTACAGAAGGGTGTCACCACAGCTCGACTATAGTTTTCATGTGACAGACTCAAAAAAATGAAGGAAGAGGTTTGATGAGACCAGAACATTTTAGTCCTCTAAACTAAAAGTTTGGCAGACCTAATGCAAAAGAGGGGTTGCAACTTTTTATAGGTCCCCCCAAGTGTCAAAGTCTAGAGCTAAATAAAAGTGACTCATTTCTTGAAAGGGCTCTGTTAAAGGGGTCATTTTATTCTGAAGTCCACATAGTCAAAGGGGCTTTTATTTTTTGTTTTGTTGCACCAAGTAATAACTTTGTTTTACTTAACCATTTCCCATTAAATCTGACAAAAACACACTAGTTATTGTAAAGCAAAACAACTCAATTGCACCTTTGCTTTTCATATCACATCTTTGTTGTCTGCTTGTTTGACCCCAAACATTATATGAGAAGTTTAATTTATTTGTCTTTTTGTTTTGTTTTTTGTTTTTTTTTGTTGTTTTGTTTTGTTTTGTTTTGTTTTGTTTTGTTTGCTTTGCTTTGCTTTGCTTGCAAATTAAAGGACAAATTCAGGTAAAAAAATAAAAAAACTTATCATACTCTGTCTGCAATATAAGTAAGTTCATAGGAATACATTGATTTCATAGTGAATATTGACTTATATTTTGAATAGTGTGGCCTTGGTAAATATAAGCTATTCTAACATTAGACAGAGGGTTTCATGTCTCACGCATCCTATTGTAAGTAATGTTCCAACTACAATAGTGTTATGTTCTTCTTTTGGTTAAGAGGAATGTTAATATCCAGTGATGGGAATAACGGCGTTATAAATAAACGGCGTTACTAACGGCGTTATTTTTTTCAGTAACGATCAATCAAACGAATTACTGTTTCCCCCGTTACAACGCCGTTACCGTTACTGACAATAAAATGTGGCGTTACTATATTATATTATTAGAATTAAATTTTTCAGTTCATCTGAACAGATGCGCAGTGTTGACGTGCCGTAAACTCTCGTGTGAAGCGCACGACTCGCCGTCGCTTTCTCTCACACTCACGCACGCAAAGAAAGATACAGAGCAAGAGAATCTTTCATAACATGCAGAATTGACGCGCTACATGTAAACGATATACTTTGTTGTATTTTCCTGTCAAAATGACGGAGTTCCTTTTGAATTCTTCAGATTTTAAGAACTGCCGGTTTCTCCGGTAGTGGGCGGAACTAATACGCAAACGACAATCTCATTGGCTGGCGCTCACCTATAGCGTCCCTGTTTTGATTTCAGCAAATCAATTCGAGCGAACTCAGACAACGTGATTAATATTCATGAACCCAGCAGCTCATTAATCCTTAGTGCTCATTAGCAGCTCATTAATCCTTAGCTCATTAATCCTTATATATTGATGATGACAAATATGCATTCATACTTGGTTATTCTAATTACTAAAGTTCTATTATCATATAATATAAAATTATCATAATATTATATTATAATGCTTGACTGACTGATACTAAGTGTCAGTAGATAAATAGTGCAGATTAATGTACAATGTTTAATAATAATTTATTCTTTTTAGTGTCCATTTCATTAATTTAACATATTTAATATTGGGGGCATCCAAAGTTATCTGACATTTGAACATTTTTTTAAAAGTAACGCAATAATTACTTTCCCTGGTAATTAGTTACTTTTATAATGATGTAACTCAATTACTAACTCAGTTACTATTTGTGAGAAGTAACTAGTAACTATAACTAATTACTTTTTTAAAGTAACGTGCCCAACACCGTTAATATCTAACGTCAATATCCTGCTTCCACTGTATTACCTATGGCATTTGTGTGTACATATTGCTTTTAACATTTAACATGGATTAAGAGTGTTTTACAGCTTTGTTTTAGTAAGTTAAACTCATTTTTACATTTTGAAAGTTAGAATTTGTTTAAATAGTACATAGAACACAATCAAAGGATCAGGGAAAATGTTGTGTTTTTTGTGATATGAATTAAGATGTTAATAATTCAACAAAAGGAATATGCTGCAAAATGAGGCAACAGTGTTGAAGTATATGAGTGTGTGTGTAGTATATGGTATCATATTTTCCTCTGTGTGTAGACTCAGAGTTTGATCAAAACTGAAAGAAGGAGTGGAAAAAATGAGACAGAAAAAGTGTTTGAAGAACACATTAGTGATAACTCAAATAACTGACCACTTCAGGTTCTCAGGCCTCCCTCCTCGAAACACTGAGGAATATTTTGACATATTTCATAACATGATTCTTTTATTTTTGAGATTGATTTTTATTGTTTGCAGTCTTCACTATGTAGTTTCTATTAATGAGCTGTTTGACTCACTGTCTTTGTCACTTGCAGTGGTATTAAAATCCTTTTAAATATGTGACATTTTTCTTTTTAAACATGTGACTCTAGCAGTGTAAGTTTGACCTGCTTGACTTTCTCATTACCATCCCTGTTTTCCTCAAGCACCCTCTGCCATCTCTCTCCATCCTAAAATATCTGAAAAAGAGGCCATCTCCCCATCAATTTTAAGTATATGGCTCTCTGGAATACTTGAATCTGACCGGTGGCATCTGATGAATCTGATGACGGTCATTTGACGTGTCCTGGCTAAATTCCCTCCACTGGCCCTTGTCAATCATGGCTTCCCAATAATCCCCATCCACTTGATTGACTATATGACACTCTCTCCTCTCCACCTGTAGCTGGTGTGTGGTGAGCGCACTGGCGTTGTTGTCCTGTGGCTGTGTCGCATCATGTCTGCACACTGGTGGTGGTTGAGGAGAGCCCCTCCCCCCCCCCACACACACACATGATTGTAAAGCAGTTTGGGTGTATAGCAATACACAATAAAGCACTATATAAATGCCTCATTCATTCATTTGATTGCTTATTAAGTGATACATTATCACTTACTTGAAACTCTTTCTACAAAATAGTGCAGTTTTATTAGATGAGCAGATGAGGGGGGTCTAGCTGCATTAAGTGGTGCTAAAATGGGGGAAGTGAGTTTGAGTCTGAAAGTGTCATTTCACAATCCCGTTTCCCCTTCTTCTTTTTCTTCCCCTTATTTCTCAAATCTCCCTATCAAGTCAGAAAAGGCCAAACCAAACAAAGATAATATATTTGATAACTGTCAGTCAGTTTGAACCTAATAATAAAGTTTAAGCCCTGAGTTGAAGTAGACACATTGGCATCTATTCACACAAAAGGACATCCTCATATTGCAGCATTACCTGCCTTTGTGTATGAGTGACCGAAATGTATCCGTTAGTCATTGTGTTGGCTCTAAGTGAATCTTCTCACAGGATATGAAGAGGCTGTGGTCTCTGATGCTGAATACAGATCCTGTATTGAAACACTGCTTTCATCCAGCCTCACGGTCAACACGCAATACATTTTATCTTCTTCTGATAAACGTATTCATCATAGACTGCACAGAGACTGCAATTTTTTTTTTCCATACAGCCATGTGGAGAAATTAGATACATTTCTAGGAAACCATTTGATTGTTTATTAGGGTTTATTATGTTTCTGTTGAACAATGGAAATTCGAATGGTTGGGGGTCGTGGCTAGAACACTTGGTTTAGTGCATCAGACAAGACGGAAAGGACAAAGTGCTGCTATAGCGTCAAGTTTTCGCCATGTTGAAGAAACGCTGTTTTTTTGTGTGTTTTTTCACCCCGTGCCCAAAACAACAATAACGTTACCACTCTAATATGTCTTGCAACATCCGTGCATGCAGAGGTTCTGCACGATCCTCATGTTCAATATTCTCGGGGTCTGAATCCGGCTGAAATTGATAAGGCAATATTGACGCCATCCTTAACTATACCGGAGCAGACAGAACTTGCTGCTTTGGCAAGGGGCGGGGCAGTACTGAAACACCGTCTAAGCTGTTCACCAATCACAACACAAATCCGGAACTAATCGAGCCGTTTGTGCCAGACTGGGGAGAAAGGTACTGTAATAATGTAAATTATGTGAAAAATAATGCGTTTTTCGAACCCCATGCTTGAACGCATGTTCTAGTACACCCCCAAAACAAAATCAAGACTTTGTAAAAGAGCATAATAGGACCCCTTTAACTATTTCCAACATTGATAATAATGAGAAATGTTTCATGAGCAGCAAATCAGTATATTAGGATGATTTCTGAAGGATCATGTGACACTGAAGACTGGAGTACTGGCTGCTGAAAAATCACAGCAATAAATTACATTTTATAATACATTACGATAGAAAACAGTTATTTTAAATTGTAAAAAAATATATTCACAATATTACTGTCTTCACCATATTTTTGATCAAATAAATCCACCTTTAATAAGCATTAGAGATTTCTATCAAAATCTTTTGAACAGTCAGTGTTTTCCCTATAGAGTTTTAGGGTGGAACATGAATTGACATGGCCGTCTCCCATGAGAGCTGAGAGTCAGGCAAACACGTATCAGTCTTTGTGCCGATCCCTTCACACAAGCATCCTCAAGAGTTTTATTAGAACTGTTTGGTCAGCACACACACATACAGTACACATTCCCAGCAGACGTCCCATAATTAACACAGCAGAACTGCACAGCCCAGTTCTGAGCCCTTTAATTAAACCGTAAATGGTTTCAGAGGATGAGTAGATGGAAAAAAAGACCAGAGCGTCAGACAAGGTGTTTATTTGTGTTTGTGTGGTTAGTGTCTCCTGTTGTTCCTTTGTCTGGATGAAGATTATGGAATTCTGATTTGAATTGAGAAACTGAGCCAAACAGATTGAAGATGTTTGTGTTTGAGAGAGAGATTAATTAAAACGAGAAGTGAAAAGCAGATAGAGTGACACTCCCAACACCTGAGAGTACTAACTTGGCACGTGTGTGTGTGTGTGTGTGTGTGTGTGTGTGTGTGTGTTTCTTTAAAGCATTAATGAGAAGGCTGCCAGGCAGGCACTGACAATAAACTCCAAGTCGTGATTATGTCAGCACTAGCGCATGTGTGTGAGCGTATGCAAGTGCGTCAGAGTTCTTGAAGTGCTGTCTAAATGTTCTGGACCTGATGATTAAGCTTACAGGAACATTTGATTTCGACCAGGAGGAAATGTTGTTCATGTGTTTGTGTGTGCCTGGTTTTATAGTCTTTCTGAAATCTGTGTGTGTGTGGGAGGTTGTCAGGGTTTCTCTGATGCTTTGTCAGTGCTGAGCTTTGATTGCTCTCTTTGAGGTCCCAGTCGGTCCATTTCCCTTCAGTGCAGCAGTTCCAGGAAGAAGGCGAGGAAGACGGATGAAGCCACTGGAAAAAGAGATGTATGTGGAGAGATGAGACAAGCGTGCAATAGGGAGAAATACAGCTGAAGGAAAGGGATTGTGTTGAGAGGAAAGAGTGGAAGGATAATGAAATTGCAGGAGCAATGAAATGGTGGAAGGTGTTCGGAATGAATGAATTAGAAGGACAAGATTTAAGAGAGGCAAAAGGACAGAATGAGGGAGCAGAACCGAAGGCCTTTGATAGACTATATGGATGGTTTTTAGTTAGAGGCACTTTTGACTACTTAAAATCTTGGAAAATGTTTCATTTGTGTTAAAATAAATGTTTCAGCTTGTCCTGGGAGATTTGATCTTGGCCTTAAAGGAATGGTTAATCCAAAAATTATCTGAAAATGTACTCACCCTCAGGCCATCCAAGATGTATATGATGATTTTATTTATTAATGGGAACAGATTTAGAGAAATGTAGCATTATAACACTCACCAGTGGATGCTCTGCAGTGAATGGGTGCCGTCAGAATGAGACTCCACAATAATCCAGAAAACTCCAGTCCATCAATCAGCATTTTGGGAATGAAAAGCTTTGTGTTTGTAAGAAACAAATCCATCATTAAGATATTTTAGCTTTAAATCATAGCTTAGGTTACAACGTCGTTGCCCATAGCCTCGTGGTTAGTGTGCCTACATATAGTGCCCGTTGTGCTTTGGGCGTCCCGAGTTCAAGTCCTGGCTCGTGGACCTTTCCTGATCCTGTCACCCTCTCTCTCTCCCAAAGGTAGATGCCCAAAATATTGCGTACTTTCATTCACCTTTAAGCAATCTTAAAAATTATGAAAAGGAATTAAAGAAATGACAGAATTAAAAAGGTGTTATAATCAACCCCCTGCAACTTAAAGGAATAGTTCACCCAGAAATGAATATTCTGTTATCAGTTACTCACTCTCATGTCATTCAAAACCCATTAGTCTTTCATTCGCATTGAAAAAAAATTCTTTCTTGTCATTCTGTCATTACTCACTCCTTCATCCCAGGGCCAAATACAATGACCTGTCAAGCCAGACACTGAATGAAAGAAAAAGTCTACCTGCAGCATAATAAAAGCCATTACAAACACAAAGAAACATTCACATACTGCATTACAAATGGTCTCCTACACACTAGAATACACAATTCTAGAATATTTGGTCACAAAAATTAGTTGTAATCAATCTCTTATTAGAGAATGTGGTATAACACAGTACCCCCCCCCCCCCCCCCCCCCCCACACACACACACAAAATGCATTGCTTCAGACCCCTATCGGGTGTTTTATTTTCCTTGTACTCGGACACCAGTAATATCAACAGCTCAATGTCTATGTGGTTTTGGAAAATTGCTTGCTTTTTCACATAGTTCTAAGTGTGAATTCAGGCTCTCTTTTCGCCCTTATCCATATATGGATTTTACAGTAGGCACTATCGCACACAGCATAGCACAAAGTGAGTCCTTTTTCATACCTAACACTTTGACAGCTCTCCAGTAATGTAATTAAATCATACACCATAGTTTTCACACAAAGGCGAACTTTTCATACATCGCCTCCATGTATGACTCACCCTGAGAAGCCATTACAAGCACACTCAGAAGTACATCACATGAATACATGTACAGATTTGTTGTAGAGTCTCTATTAGGGCTGTCACAATATCAGATTTTTCACTACACGATTATTGTGGTCACAAAAATGTACAATAAAGATATATCGTAATATATTGTGTATATGTGTAATATATACCGGTGCATCTCAATAAATTAGAATGTCATGGAAAAGTTCATTTATTTCAGTAATTCAACTCAAATTATGAAACTCGTGTGTTAAATAAATTCAATGCACACAGACTGAAGTAGTTTAAGTCTTTGGTTCTTTTAATTGTGATGATTTTGGCTCACATCTCAACAAATCAGAATACTTCATAAGAGAATCTATGGGGTTCATGTCTGGTGAGTTTGCTGGCCAGTCAAGCACACCAACACCATGGTCACCAACTTTTGGTGCTTTTGGCAGTGTGGGCAGGTGCCAAATCCTGCTGGAAAATGAAATCAGCACCTTTAAAAAGCTGGTCAAGGAAGCATGAAGTGCTCTAAAATTTCTTGGTAAACGGGTGCAGTGACTTTGGTTTTCAAAAAACAATGGACCAACACCAGCAGATGACATTGCACCCCAAATCATCACAGACTGTGGAAACTTAACACTGGACTTCAAGCAACTTTGGCTATGAGCTTCTCCACCCTTCCTCCAGACTCTAGGACCTTGGTTTCCAAATGAAATACAAAACTTGCTCTCATCTGAAAAGAGGACTTTGGACCACTGGGCAACAGTCCAGTTCTTCTCCTTAGCCCAGGTAAGACGCCTCTGACGTTGTCTGTGGTTCAGGAGTGGCTTAACAAGAGGGATACGACAACTGTAGCCAAATTCCTTGACACGTCTGGGTGTGGTGGCTCTTGATGCCTTGACCCCAGCCTCAGTCCATCCCTTGTGAAGTTCACCCAAATTCTTGAATCAATTTTGCTTGACAATCCTCATAAGGCTGCGGTTCTCTCGGTTGGTTGTGCATATTTTTCTTCCACACTTTTTCCTTCCACTCAACTTTCTGTTAACATGCTTGGATACAGCACTCTGTGAACAGCCAGCTTCTTTGGCAATGAATGTTTGTGGCTTACCCTCCTTGTGAAGGATGTCAATGATTGTCTTCTGGACAACTGTCAGATCAGCAGTCTTCCCCATGATTGTGTAGCCTTGTGAACCAAACTGAGAGACCATTTTGAAGGCTCAGGAAACCTTTGCAGGTGTTTTGAGTTGATTAGCTGATTGGCATGTCACCATATTCTGATTTGTTGAGATAGTGAATTGGTGGGTTTTTGTTAAATGTGAGCCAAAATCACCACAATTAAAAGAACCAAAGACTTAAACTACTTCAGTCTGTGTGCACTGAATTTATTTAATACATGCGTTTCAAAATTTGAGTTGAATTACTGAAATAAATGAACTTTTCCACGACATTCTAATTTATTGAGATGCACCTATGTATGTATGTGTTTTCTAAATATGTTCCTTCTGTGAACTGATTCTTTTATTAGATTTGTTTATTAGCATTACCTTATAAATACATATCCTTATTAAAATTCCTAAGATGGCTTAAAGAACACAGATAACACAGAACACAGATAAACTGTTGCAGTCGTGTGTTGTTTGTCTTATTGTTTCACCAGATAAAAATTTATTTCTGCATTTTACTCATCTACAGTGATAGTTAGATGCCTACAGGGATTTCCTGGAACGTCATCATTTCTATTACACCCATGAGTCTTGCTTGTAGACTTTCTGTGCGAGGGCACCCTCCGGTGTCGAGTATGAATGAAACAAATTACATGTGAGAGTTTAGTGCTCCATGATGGCGCGGACTCAAAATTATTATGTGTTGTATTGTCTTATGTGTACTATCCATTTTTAAATACAGCCATTACCAGTATATTGCGACGCCCTCAATTAACATGATAACGATATTTCGTTATTTAAATATCACTATTATCGTCAATACTGGTATATCGCAACTCCCTAGTCTCTATCTTATGCATGACCCTGGACCACAAAACCAGTCATTTTTTTAAATTGAGATTTATACACCATCTGAAAGCTAAATAAGCTTTCCATTGATGTATGGTTTGTTAGGATCGGACAATATTTGGCTGAGATACAACTATTTGAAAATCTGGAATCTGAGGGTGCAATAAAAATCTAAATATTGAGAAAATCGCCTTTAAAGTTGTCCAAATGAAGTCCTTAGCAATGCATATTACTAATCAAAAATTAAGTTTTGATATATTTATGGTAGTAAATTTACAAAATATCTTCATGGAACATGATATTTAATGTCCTAATGATTGTTGTCCTAAAAAAAAATAAGGTTACACTTTATTTTGATTGTCCACTTTAGACTTTCTATTAACTATAAGTAACTTTGCAACTACGTCAAATAATTCTCATTAATATGCAACTACATATCTATTAACTCTCAGAGTAGACTGTTAGGTTAGGTTTGGGGTTTGTAGAATAAGTTGACATATACTTGCAAAGTTTCTCATAGTCAGAATGTAGTATGTTGTGGGCCCATCAAAATAAAGTGTTAGAAGATATTAAGCAGACAGTCTACTAATATTCTAATGACTGCTAGTTGACATGTAGTTGCAAAGTTACTTACTGTTAGTAGAATGTCCAACGTGGACTGTCAAAATAAAGTCTTACCAAAAAATAATTGTATTTTTGACCCATACAATGTATTATTGGCTATTGCTACAAATATACCTGTGCTACTTATGACTGGTTTCGTGGTTCAGGGTCACATACTGTAAACGTAACTAAACATTCCTTAAACCAGCAAACAAACAACCATATAGTTTATCCTAGAGATGCAGTAAAAGAATGAAAACAAAACATGGTTGCCAGACGAACATCAACCCTGCTTAGCAGTGTGGAAAATTGCTCAAAGTAAAGTATGATAGAGAGACTGTTACTGGTATTAGACGTGCCCAGACTTCATACTCTGCTTTTAGCCTGTTTGCTAACAGTATGGGGCTAATAATAAAGCTACTGCGGTGACAGAGGCGATGATTAGCCACTGACGTGCTTTCTGTGTCTCTATTTGCTTTTATCCGTCACTCTCCATAGCCTTCGCTTAGCAGGTGTCCGGTTTAGATAGGGAAGCGAAAGAAAAAAGAAAATAAGCTTGACTGAGGAATAGAACTATGGCTTATAAATGGCAGTCTGTTTTGAAGGCTGCTAATAAACAGCAGGGGAAAGAAGGGGACACAAAATGAGTGAATTGAAATGAGTAAGGCAGATGGATTTGATGCTGAAAAGTTGGTTTGCCCACAGAAAGAAAGGGACTGATTAGAGAGGGAGTGGACGGGAATGAGGAAGGGAAAATTTGAGTGAGATCAGAGAGGGAAGGAGAAGATAAAGATGCAAAGGAGGGCTTCAAAGTGAGGCTGGAGAGAGAAGGATAGATTATGCTGTTTGATTCATGCTGTTTTGTTAAATGCGCATTGATTGCTCAGGCTGTAACGAGGTCCCTGCTGAAAATATACACATTAATGAATGACTCTGGACAGGCTAATGCTGCTAATGAGTGGGGGTTGGTTGGTGTAAGTCTGAGTTTAAGTTTTTTACAGTCTTCTGTATCTCTTACTGCATGGTGCAATCCAGGTTACTGCATAACTACTACTGGCCAACACCATCAGATTGATACTGTTATCAATAAAACAATAATAATTGACATCAAGTGCTGCATGAAATGTGTGTTAAGGGGGATAGTTCAAACTAAAATAAGAAATTCTGTCATCATTTACTCACCCTCATGTCGTTCCAAACCTGTATAACTTTCTTCTGAGGAACACAAAAAAAAGATACTTTTTGATGATCAATGAAATCCATTGTCAATGAGCTATCAAAATATCTTATTTTATTGTTACAGACAACAAAGAAAGCTCATGCAGGTTTGGTAAAACATGATGGTGTGTAAATGATGACAGAATTTCATTTTTGGGTGAACTATCCCTTTAAGGGCAGGTGTAAACAATAAAAGGCATGAAAACCCTAAATTTGACGTTGACCTAGCCTGCGTCCCAATGTGCATACTATCCATCCTAAATTCTATGTGATATTAGTAATTTTCACTACTATTTAGGGCAGATAGGGTGGATAGTATGCACATTGGGACGCAGGGCTAGACTCTGCGAACAGAATCAAGTGACCAAACTAGTGTTGTCAAAAGTACCGACCGCGTTACCATTCGGTACTGAAATTTTAAAAACGTTCATTTCCCGCTAAGATTTGAGCGCTGTTGAGTGGATTCTTAAACAGCGCTGATTGGTCATTGTGTTCACCAGTGTTGGGCAGTAACTAGTTACTAGTAATTTAGTTACTGTAATAATATTACTTTTTGCAGTAACTAGTAACTAATTACTAATAAGATTTCAGTAATAATATTACAGTTACTTTCCATAAAACAGCTTAGTTACTTAGTTACTTTTGATGCCTCAACCCCGCTGAATTAAAATCTAACAATCAAATAATTCCTAGATTTATTTTCATAATTTTCATGACTCGCACATGCATGTGATGTCCCCGGTGCAGCAGGCAAGCTTGGAATATGGAAAAGCTTACATTCAGCAGATAGAAATATTGCATTATATTGATTTTGTCAGGAAAAAAGATGAGTTGTGTAAGTTGTGGCTTTACTTTACTCTCTGGCATTACATCCCTCTAATCAGCATGTGGTACATTATATTAATATAATTAAAAATATTTTTGGAAAATTAAACAGTTTCTTACAAACATGTGATTTGATAAAATGCATAACGAAATTTAATCAAGCTACACATGACAATTAATGAGATGAATACAGCACTTCTACTTGAATGTCACTATCAATCGCTATTGATTGTTTGTAAAAAACTTCTGACTTCGATCCAATGTGGATTTTGGTCAGATGATGAGGAAAATATGTTGTTAGTAACATTCTAGAAAAATTTTATCTGGAAATTCTGTGGGGCGTGAAGAAAAAGTAATGTAACTAGTAGTGTAACTAATTACTGTTGCCAGAAAGTAATAATATTACTTTTGAAAGGAGTAACTAGTAATGAGTAATATATTACATTCTTTGAGTAACTAGCCCAACACTGGTGTTCACGCGCTCAACAGATAAGTCTGTGATTGGCTTCAGTGATCATCGTTTCACGCTCTTCACCGAGCGCTTGAAGCCAATCACAGACTTATCTGTTGAGCGTGTGAACACAATGACCAATCAGCGCTGTTTAAGAATCCCCTCAACAGCGCTCAAATCTTAGCGGGAAATGGACGTTTTTAAAATTTCAGTACCGAATTGTATCGCGGTCGGTACTTTTGACAACACTAGACCAAACTTTATCAGCAGTGTAGCCTACAGATAAATTACATTGAAAATGAAAATTAATATTAGAGATCAGCTTGTATTCAGAAAAAAAAAAGTTCTTACAGAACTCTGAAAGGGAAAGCACCTGGAGACACAATAAGAAGCTTTTAACACTGTTTATTCATCTTGCACTGTTAGCATATGGGTATTTTTTACTTATTTGCAGCTATGGCAGCATCTTTAATATTTGAAAGCAAGTTTTTTAATGATTCTGTGCACAAACAGTTGTGAATGATTGTGCTTTCTAACTCAATTTTAAGGAAATGGTTTAATAATAATTGTTATTATTATTATTAGTAGTAGTAGTAGTATTGTAATAATTTAATTTTTTTATATTAAAGTATACAGTTTGATTTTTTTTATATTGTATATTATATTATTGCTGTTAAGGTTTTTTTATTGTCATTGTAATAACTATTTTAGCTGTGTAATAATTATCTGTTTTTTGTTGTTTTGCTTTGGTTTTTCAATACCTTTGCACTGCCACATTTTTCATCTCTGTTTTCTTTGTTTTTCAGCTTGCTGTTCTGACAGAGCTCACTCATTCTCATGGCAATGAGCGGGCCGGGCTGTCGAACCCTGTCCATCCAGGAACAGGAAGTATTTATCACAGCGAGAATTTCCAGCTAAAGCTTTCTCCTCCTCCACTGGTGGAGGAGTAGATGACTCTGCCCACTGTTACAAATCATAATAAAGCACTACCATGTCTGTACAGAACTCATGTTTGAGATGTTGTGTTTCAATGCTTTGCAGTCCCTACAGTCTCATATCAGATGATACAAATGAATTGTAGTCTTTAATTACTAGTTAATTCCACGTTTCAGAAATGCTAAATGGAGAAAAATCAATTATATTGGTAAACAGAAAAAAGGAATATTCAAATGAGCCACAATCTTTACACTTGGCCCATGGCACTGTAAATAGTAGTTTAACTACCTGAGACAAAGAGAAAGAATGTCTTTATGCATATATGAGCCTGCATTAGCATTTTATGATTGCACACGCACGAGGCATTTGACTTTGTTGACAAACATTTCCAATACTTAATTTTAACAGCAAAAACAATTCAATTTAATTGTTTAATTTAATTTAAAATTGAAACTTAATTTAGATTTAATTTAACTTAATATCATGCTTGCTGTTAAAGCACTAATAAAGTAAATTAAATATTTATAAATAAGAATGTTGCATGTCTCAAAAATATTGCAGTATAAAGACAACCACTGAGGCAGCATTAAGTGTTTGTGAAAGATTCATTGGCTTCGGTGGTCTGAGGTAAGAAGTTGTGGTCGGGTGTGTGAAGTCTACATTTGTTTTTCTGCAAAGCATGCTACATGGACACCAGCAATCCTCTCAGCTATCCTAATGGTCCATTGTGGACTTTTTTTTTTGGCATATCTGGTTGCTGAACCATTGAATGTATTCAGTATTCCAGTCTGCAGGTTGAACTTTCTCAGTTGTCCTCCAGTATCACTGATTCTAATATACACACTGTTACTTACACAGGAAACAGTGAGATGTGTGTGCTAAAGAACAGATGCACAGAGAGTTCTTTAAGAGATGGAGAGCAGGCGCTGTTCCCCTACTACAGCCTCTGAGAAAGGATTGTTCTCTCATCAAAAGCTCATTTCAGTGTCCCAAACAGTATAAGGCACAGAGATGCACCGCAAACACTGTCCTGCTGATGCAGCTGCGAGTGTGCATTGTGTAGATTCATTCAAGGTTTCTGAAGGTCTAAAATAGTCTTAATATGCCCTTCTACAAATTAAGGCCTTAAAAAGGTCTTAAACCGGAGCCAGTCTTAAATTTATTACAAAGTTATGGAAATTTAATTTTAGTATTTTTGTCTTGTTTTCCAATACAAATATCTAAACATCCTTAAATATAGATACATTCACTTGAGATGCAAAATTAACTGGATTTTTGTTTAAAATAACAATCAAACTTTATTTCAAGTCCAATTCTCACTATTAACAAACTATTAACTGCGACTTTGGCCTCAATAAACTACTAATTTGCTGCTTATTAAAAGGTAGTTGTTAAGTTTAGGTACTGAGTAGGATTAGGGATGTAGAATAAGGTCATACAGAACATGTGCTTTATAAGCACTAATAAACAGCCAATATGTTAATAATAATAAGCAACTAATTAATACTGAGAATCGGTCCTTATGTACTAAATTATTACCAATAGAACAAATATCTGCCAATGGGATATGAAAAAGTGTTTTCTTTTGAATTAGTTCAGATCATAGGTTTACATACCCCTTGCAGAATATGCAAAATTTTAACAAAATAAGAGGGATAATGAAAATTGCATGTTTTTTAGTACTGCACTGATTATTTTAAGTAAATACTACAGAAAAACAAATGTAATTTCTACATTAAATAATTTAGTTCAGGCAAGAATTTAAATAAAAGAGTAAATTCAATATTAGTAATCAATATAAGCTTGTAAAATTTAAAGTTTGAACTTATAAGTCAATTTTAAGTAATTATCAACGTCATGATCCCTTTGTTCCCATCATGCACTTGGGCATGAATAATTAATACAGTAATTTGTTTTTGTTTTTTTTTGCTGTATTCGAGATGTATTTACACTGTTTTGTGTTTGCTTTTGATGTTAAGTAACTTGGTGTTTTGAGACATCTGGAGTTCATTTTCTTCTCAAAATGACCCATTCATGATTGTCACCGTCATTGTGTATCATGTGCCAAGTATTCAGGTTCATTCAGTTAATAACTATATTGAGTCAACATACCTTAAAATGAATAATGAGCACTCTACTTGCTTACATACGTGCTTGCTTCATAGGCATTCTTTATTTCAGTGCCACATTGTTTGAGTAAAGTTTACAAACCATGACTGAGTGAAATGTACTTGATTATTGTAGGGTAAACGTAAAATAATTAAGTAGAAATTACTCATCAAACTCTACCTGGCCACGTTAAATTTACTTTTAGATAACTCAGTTGAGTAGATTTTACTTAATTAAATATTTAAATATGCATGCAAAAACTTGCTAAATAAAAATTAAGTAAATTTAACTTCTTATTTTTTTCAGTGTGTCAAAAGTTTACATATTCTCCACAAGACAAAATAATAACTAGAATTAATTATCTATTCTAATAACTAGAATATAAATTCTATAAATAGAATTTATAGAAATAACCATGTCGAAAAGATTAGGTATGCTTGATTCTTAATACTATGTGTAATTACCTGGATGATCCACAAATGTTTTGGTTTTTTTATGATAGGTGTTTACAAGTCCCTTAGTTGTCCTGAGCAGTGCAACTTTCTATTGTTCTTCAGAAAAGTCCTCCAGGTTCTGCACATTCATTGTTTTTTGTTTGTTTGTTTGTTTGTTTTTCAGCATCTTCTGCATATTTAAACGCTTTCCAGCAGATCCATCTTTTCCACACTGAGGGCAACTGAGAGACTCAACTACACAACTATTACAAAAAACATTCACTGATGCTCAAGAAGGCAACACAATGCATTTACCTTCATAAAAGTATACTCGGAGGTCTCTCTGTTGGTTCCCACCAATTAGCACATGGGAAAAGAATCAACACAACTACAGCTAAATGCTTCTTAAAGTAAGATATGGTAACTGGATCTTATTTTTCCACCTACACCTCTATACATAGAGCATTAATGGTCCCTAAACTATTCAGCAAAGGCCTGACTGTTTCCACCTCGCCTTCTACTTTTAATACTCTCATATGCACTTGAACAACCCGGATAAAAGGCAATTTCTAAGTGTGTCGGTGAGCGTTTACATGTGTGGGCAGTGGAAGAGAGTCAATCAATGGATGGAGTGTTTTTCAATGATGGCTTTAAATCTCTCTGATTGTGCTGAGCCTCGGCCTGTGTCTCTAAAGTGCTGTAGGAAACATGAAAAATGTGCATTCAGGGCAAGAAATTATTGCAGGTCATTTGTGAAAAGTTTTCCAATGTGACCTTTCATACTTGTAGCATTTATTAAGTGTAATGTATTAAAATTGAATTATTTATTTTATAAAAAAGAGAGAAAAAGTCCTGTTTTTTTCTGTATATGCAACCACATTAAGCTGTTTGATGCATAAGGTGAGTTAATAGTGTAATCTCACTGAATGCATTAATATTGAAGCCTTTTAAAAGAGCACATCCTCATTACCACTACAAAAACAAAGCTATGCTGCTAAAACTCTTGTTTATTCCGGCTAGACGTTTCATGAGCCTTTCCATTCAAAGGATCCAGTTTACTCTGTAAAGCACAGAGAGACAGGAAGAGAGAGGATCCGGCCTCATATTGCACTGTATTGATCTTGTTTTGAGGAGAGTACTTCATACAAATATGAAAATAAATAAATAAACAGTTGGGCATGAAATCAAGTGCAGAGAGCTGTGAAGTGCAGAGCTTGTGTTCCTTATTTTAAAAAGCATTAAGCAAACTTCTGCTTCAATTGCAGCCTTTCAAGAGCACATATTTAAAAAGCAATTTGCTGACTTTCCATTCCTCTGTCATTTTCATGTTTTCAGGACAAAAAAAATTGTTTGACAAGAGATCTTGCATTTCTGTGGATGGTGTTGGGGCATGA
This sequence comes from Acrossocheilus fasciatus, assembly GCA_036784905.1. Lineage (NCBI taxonomy): Eukaryota > Metazoa > Chordata > Actinopteri > Cypriniformes > Cyprinidae > Acrossocheilus > Acrossocheilus fasciatus. Next base: position 22,323,573 of record CM071938.1, read on the forward strand.
AAAGATGAAAAGCAAAGGATTTGTAATAATAATTTCCCTTTAATTGCATCTGAATCAGTGATGAATATTAACCCCTTTTAAAATGCAAAAGGTGTTATCAGAGATATTCCCAGCTGGACACCAGCTCTGCAGTGCTTTTGAATGATTATTGGTGTTCATTCTTAGATACTTGGCAACATGTTTGATGTTTACACCTCACAAAATGGAAGATTTTAATGGAATGCCATGTGCTAATATTTTCAACATTCTGAGGCATGGATTACGTGTCCCCAATACTTTTTCTTGTTGTCACAAAGGGTCAACATGTGACTTTTTTTTTTTTTCTGCCGATCATAATACAGAAACATATCATATTTTAGTGTCTTACACCCAAGCAGCCAACATTGCTTCGGTATTTATTGCATTTGAATATTTTTTTGTATGCAAGTGTTAATGTTAAAAACAAAACAAGACAAAAAAAATCTCAGATTAGAATAGGAGACGGATGTGAATTGGCATGGATTGTGTGAAATGTGAAAACATTGGCTGTTGCTTGGTTACACTACGCCAAGGAAGGAAGATCAAGGCAGGGCAGCTACTAAGTGCTGAAAGGATGAAAGGATTCAAGCAGCAGATCTTGTCATGCTGGCTATAGACTCATTCATCCTCAGAATTCCATCATCCACATGGAAGCATTTTCTCCATTAAGAAATGCAATAGGAGTGAATCAACCAGATTCCTTTCAAAGTCTATTATATTGCATTCTTATTTTATTTTATGTTTTTAATACAAAACTGAACTTTAGGACTAACAAATGTTGTTATTGAGAGAAGTGAAAGTACACTTTTGTTATATTTATTCTTTCTTGATACTTTAGGTTGTAGCCTACCTGTATTTGGAGATACAGGTGAATATCGTGAAAAAGTAAAAATTTTTTCTTGTAACTTATGTCAAAAAGTGAAACTTTCATATATTTTAGATTCATTACATGTAAAGTAAAACATTTTTTTTAAAAAAATTGTTTTAATTTTGATGATTAGAGCTTACAGCTCATGAAAGTCAAAAATCCAGTATCTCAAAATAGTAGAATATTTCCTAAGATCAATCAAAAAAAGGATTTGTAAAACAGAAAAGTTCAAGTTCTTTAAAGTATGTTCATTTCTGCACTCGATACTTGGTCAGGGCTCCTTTAGCACAAATGCAGCATCAGTGAGCTGTGGCATGGAAGCGATCAGCCTGTGGCACTGCTGAGGCACTACTGAGGCACTACTGAGCCTTCAGCTTGCCTGTATTTTTGGATCGACTGTTTCTCATCTTTCTCTTGAAAATATCCCATAGATTACATATAGGGTTCAGGTCAGGCATGTTGGCTGGCCAATCAAGCACAGCAATATCATGGTCAACAAACCACTTGGAAGTTTTGGCACTGTGGGCAGGTGCTAAAGTCCTGCTGGAAAAGGAAATCAGCAATGGACCAACACCAGCAGACGTCACGGCACCCCAAATCATCACTGACTTCGGAAACTTCACACTGGACTTCAATCAGCTTGGATTCTGTGCCTCTCCAGTCTTCCTCCAGACTCCAGACCTTGATTTCCAAATGAAATGCAAAATTTACTTTTATCTGAAAAGAGGACATTGGACCACTGAGCAACAGTCCAGTTATTTTTCTCCACAGCCCAGGTAAGACGCTTCTGACGTTGTCTCTGCTTCAGAAGTGTCTTGGTAGCCCTTTTCCTGAAGACGTCTGAGCGTGGTGACTTTTGATGCACTGACTCCAGCTTCAGTTCACTCCTTGTGAAGCTCTCCCTGTTGCTTGTGCACCTTTTCCTACCCAATTTCTTCCTTCCAGTCAACTTTGCATTTAATATGCTTTGATACAGCACTCTGTGAACAGCCACCCCTTTCAGTAATTACCTTCTGTGACTTACACTCTTTGCGCAGGGTGTCAATGATCGTCTTCTGGACCACTGCCAAGTCAGCAGTCTTCCCCATTAACGTGGTTTCAAAGAACAAGAGATACCCGGAATTTATACTATAGGGTTTTCATTTATTGAAACACTAATGTAAATATTCTAATATTTTGAGATAATGGATTTTTGACTTTCATTAGCTGAAAAAAAAAACTTTTAAAATGTTTTACTTTACATGCAATGAATCTAAAATATATGAAAGTTTTACTTTTTGAAATTATTTTGAAGAATTTTTTCACGATGTTATAATTTTTTGAGATGCATCTGTATAATATAATATAATATAATATAATATAATATAATATAATATAATATAATATAATATAATATAATATAATATAATATAATATAATATAATATAATAATTTAATGTGATATTGGGAAAAACATATCTTGTTTTCCCTGCCATTCCAACTCTACAGCATGATTTCTCCATACAGCTAGGTTCTTCTACAATTACCCCATCAAGTTCAGGTGTAATCTTTGATGACCAGCTGACTTTCAAAGAGCACATTGCAAAGAATGCTCGATCTTGCACGTTTGCATTGCACAATATCAGAAAGATCAGGCCCTTTCTAATGGAGCATGGTGCACAACTTCTTGTCCAGGCACTTGTCATTTCTCGACTGGACTACTGCAATGCTCTTCTGGCTGGACTTCCATCATGCACAATCAAACCTCTACAAATGATTCAGAATGCAGCGGCACGACTGGTCTTCCATGAGCCCAAAAGTGCCCATGTTACACTTCTCTCTTTCTCCTTGCACTGGCTACCGTTTGCGGCTCGCATCAAGTCCAAGACATTGATGCTTGCATGTAGAACAACCACAGGCCCTGCACCCGCCTACTTCCACTTACTATTACGAATTTACATCCCCTCCAGAAGTCTGAGATCCGCTAGTGAGCGACGTCTCCCACCCCAATCCGGAATGCTGATTCGCTGACAATTTCCAAGCGACAGCTAAAAACTATTTGACTTAAATAAAAAACTAAAAAACTTTGTCTTTCTCTTTATTTATTCCTTCCCTTTCTAGCTTGTACTTGTTTGGAACAATGCCTGAAACTTGGTATTACGAGCACTTCCTGTGTCTGTTTGCCTCTTTAAGATGAATCGCTTTATGTATTCCCCAATTGTAAGTCGCTTTGGATAAAAGCGCCTGCAAAATGACTAAATGTAAATATAAATGTAAAAAGGACAGTATACAGCTTTGGTGCATTACATTAGTGCACATTTTTCACTGGATTTGTCCTAATTAAATGTCTAAAATACAAAACTCTTCATTTACAATAAATACAATAAATACTTATGTCTGTAATTTTTTTAATTGCTTTAATTCTGGTTTGCCTTGGTACACTGATACAATATGTGTGTGATATGTGTGATAATTTTTTAGAGATGCAATTTGACAATTTGTCTTTATGTTTAACTGCTTTTTGATTTTGTTTGCCAAATCATTAAGCGCTTTACTATATGACATATACCCATATTTTAGAGCCAACAGCCAATAAATCTTAAGTATTTGAATTATTATTGTTAAGTGTCAATGTTACTAAAATTACATTAGAATTGGGAAACCAATATGTATGTTTCTATGCAAAAAAAATTAAAGTGATTGCATTTTAAATGCATTTGAGCCTACTTAAGTTGCATATTTGATATACAACAGAAAAGTGTCCCTTATTTAAAACACACTCTAAGTGAGAATATCACTTACTTTCTTATGGTAACCTAAATCACCATCCAGTAGAAATGATGTACCTAAACAGTTTGCCCATTATGCCTGGAAAACGAGTGTTAAAACTAAAATAAGAATGTTCAAAGGAGGGTAAAAAGGCTCACATCACAACTAGTCACAGTATTTGAGGCTTCATATCATTTCTTCTTTTATATTCCTGTGGTTTAATGACTGATTTGTGCCTTTTATTGTTATATGAGAGGCCATCCACTAAAATATTTGTTGAAAATGTATTTTGTAATTTCTTTAACAATGACTTACGCAACAGCAATTAACACAACCAAAAGGATTCTGATTCATCTGTAATAACACTAACTTGAATTGTAAATGAAGCAGCGTTGGAGGTTTTGTTGCCCTCATGACTGAGTTGATTGAGCTTTGTGGAGGAGTGTTTGGTCTCCAATCCCTTTTTTCTTCCTTTTTTAATGATCTGACTCAGGCACAGCTGGCCTCTCTTGAGTATTTAAACCGTGCCACGTCTCAGCACTGCACATCTCTGCTCACACTGTGAACATTCGGTCTTATGGAAAGAAAAAACACTATAGGCTTAACGAGATAGAGAGGGTAATTATGGAGTCTTCACAAGTTGTGAAATTGACTGAATGTGTTGTTAAATAATTGCACTGCCAAGGCTGTTATTGGCTGTGTTGCGTTTATTAGTGTCATGCTAATTCCAAAGTCAATGTTCTAATCAGGGCAATTTACCTGAAACAACCCACCCTCACAATCCAGCGTGCAATGAGACTCTGAGCCTATTGCTGCTGGACATTAAACAAGAAAGGTGAGTTCACATATATCTTGGTGGGCTTGGAAGATTCTCAGTGCATTTCCTTCATGTTCCGTTGTGTTTTATGCCTTGGAAATGCTATCACACTCTCGAGAGAAACTCCAATATGTTTTGAGAAACTCATTGCTCTTCAAGGACCTCTGTTCACAATAGTAATTTATCATCATCACAGACTTATTTGTTCTCAGGGTAAACAAACAATTTGAAGCACCATCTCACTACTTATGTTGTACATTGGTGATGCTGGATAACCATTTTCGAATGTATAGTATTTTTACTTGTTACTATTTAATCAGAAATCTCCCTGTGCTATAACTGTTTTTTTGTTGTTGTTGTTGTTGTTGTTTTAGATCATTCTGTGTTCTGCAGTGCTACATTTTTGTTTGTATAAGATTTAGAGGTAAAGTGTGCAATTTTCATGCTGATAGTATCACAAAATGCAAAAATGCATGTCAGGCTTTGATATTAAAGCAGTACTTTAATAGACACAAAATACACATTGCTTTTAAAGTGACGACATTGAATTCAAAATCTAACTGGCATGTTTCAGAAAATGAATAGATGAACAGACACTTTTTAAATAGGAAATTTAGGAAATTTCCACAATAGGAAATTCAGAACCTGGTCTGCTCGCCGAACTTATTTTAGTTTTGATTTTAAACACCCAAACTTCAATATAGACAGAAGCATTTAACAGTTTGTGTAATCTTTAAAAGCTTGATTTAATTTAAAATCCATTTTGTTCTTTTGTGTTGTTCTGGTGGATTTAAAAGTTCTGGCACCTCCCGCAAATCGATCAGTGAAATTTGTATATTTCATATCAGATAGTTAAAGGTGTGTATCAGATGCGTGCAAAAGGTGATTTTTGCATATAAAGAGCATGCCAAATTAAAGCATGAACTTGTGCTATAAATACACAGTGCCAGGTGATCAGCACCTTGAAATGAGTGTCAGAGGTTCTCCAGAGGCTGGGCTGTATAAGGAACCACAATGGTGCCTCAAGCAATTTTTTTAATTTTTTGTTTGTGAATAGTCTCCCTCTTTGTTGCACTATAAGCTGTAGATACACTGTGCATTAAAATATAAGAATAAAACATAGGGGGTAATTATAAGCTAACAATTCATAAACATGAACAATGAATATTGTGCATGCACATGAGTGATCAATACTAATGTGACAAGCAGCATTGTTTTTAGGTCTAATAGCCATTCTAACATTTTCAAGAACATAATACTTTTATTAAATCTTATCATTTAAGCACTTGGGAAAAAGTTCCTTACACCCGTTTTTCTAAACGTTTCATATTTATATCTGTGTACAACCCAGTTTAGTTTCTGCATAGTCAAAATTTGGCACAAAATCATCAAAAATGACAGACAGGGTGAAGGAGGTCCATCCAAGTGTTTTTGCACAGGGGTCAATGATGCCACTGGCTTGCTTTCAGACCGAGATGGATTTTGCCAAATAAATTCAATGTATTCCCTCATATTAAAATGTGAATAAATATTCTGAATCTTATTTGCTACCTCAAGTCAAATGTAATTTATATTCAGAAACTTGAAACTGACGTTCTCAAATCAATTCTGAATGGCAAACAACCCTGTCAAACATACATTCAGCTCTGCAGAAAAAGGAAGAGGTCTTGATGAGTGAGGAACTCAGTACTGTGCACATTCTGTAGGCATATGTATAGGTGTCATACATTTTGATAAGGAATATATTTAGATAGTATGTTAAAGTATATCATTTTAATGAGATAAACCAAACACAATCACCCAGTCACCTTCATTTAGAGGTCTCTCAGCACAAAGTCTGCCCTTTACAGTGGCAGTCTAAATGAAATGTTCAATTTTCAGCTCAAAGCAAAAGTCTGCTTTTCTCACTCAAGCCAGTTGGTGTGTTTTTTTTTTTTTTTTTTGTCTTTTGTTTTTGGTTGCCTTAGGTTAGCTTGGATTAATTAGCTGAATTCTATGGACGTTTCTCAGTCTAGCTCTCTGCCTGCTGTGCTGCACTGTTTGCATGAAGATTAACAACATCAGACCCCCTCAAACAGAGTGAACTCCACCACCATATTCTGACAATGAAAGAAAAGACTGTTTACTTTCTGCAAATGATGCCACCCCAGGGGTAATGCTCTAATTCTCCTCTAATGGTTTCAAATAGAGTGCATATCTAATGAGATGAGCTCTGTGTTTCTATGGTCTTGAGACTGACTGTGCACTTTTTTTTGTACTTTTGCTAAGTTCAGAAATGAAAGTCTCCTCCCTCTCTCTTTCTATCGGATACCTTGTAGCTTTATTTGTTTATGTCTCTCTCTCTTCCGATCCCCAGATAAATGTCTCCCTGACAACCTGTGGGGATGAGTGCATGCTGGATCCGACATTCCTGTCTACTCATTAGCACGAGTTTCCTGTGTGCTCTGTTCTTCAGATCTGCGGACAATGATGTGAGCATTTATACAGTCAACTGTTTCTCCCATCACTTCCAGTGTTTTTATTTTGTTATGCACCGCCTCAGTCATTCTGTTCGCAAGACTGATGCAGTCTGGTACCCCTAGCAGTGGTTGAGCGGGATCGATTCCAAGTCTTGATAGACTACCCTATTCCCCCCCTGCATTCACAAAGCTGTGCTCTCTTGCAGGCATCTGCTCTAGTTTACATAGCATTGCATCATTCATTTTATAATATGTGAATGCAATGTCATTGCAGTTGCCTGGCATGTTAGGTCATGTAGTATTACATTAAATCTACAAAGAGAAAACTATGTTACTGTAAGTTTGGGGTCAGTGGGGTTTTTTTTTAAGAAATTCATTTTTTTTTTTTTATTCAGCAAAGACTTAAAAGTTTGATAAAAAAAAAGACTGTAAAGAAGTTGTCTTTTTTAATCTACTTGAAAAGTATACTTTTTATTCATCAAAGAATCATGAGCAAAAATATCATGGTTTCCACTAAAATATGAAATATAAAATATGAAAACACTGAAGCCTTGAGAAATGTTTCCTGAAAATTCAGCTTTTTATCACAGGAATAAATTACATTTTAAAAATATATTCACACAGAAAACAGTTTTAAAATGTAATAATACTTAACAAATGACTGTTTTTGATCAAATAAATGCATGAGCAGATGAGACTTCTTTCAAAACATTTCAAATGATTGTGTATGTCGACACTCAATTTATAATTATCATGATGTAAACAAAGTTGTCTATACTTAAAATGCACTTTAGAGAGTATAACTGGAATGATCCATGTCCAAGGATGGATTGTGGTCCCACCGTGTCCCAGGGCATCAGCCGCTGCCCCAAAAAATGGAACCAAAAACGTGTATGTTTTAAGGAATGGGAATACAATACAAATGCACATGTAGTACAAGAAATTATGGAAGCCTATTTTCACCAGAGTTTATTTCTTATAATTGCAAATAATTTATTTAAAAAAAAAATGTATTAGTTTAAATCTGTAGTATCGCATTTTTATTTGTATTTTTATTGACAGTTTTTAGCTGTGGTGATTTCACTTCACTGGTGCTCATTTAAAGGATTGTGACGGCTCTCCATTCCACTCTCAATTGCAAATAAACTGTGGCCTAGCAGGTAACTTTGTCCAAGGAGCTTTCTGTGCTGTCTTTCCTCCCTGTCAATCAATGCCACATCTGCTGATATCGGATATATGATACAAGTATCTGCATCTTCTGAGGGCACCCATTCACTGCAACCGATCCACTGGTGAGCAAATAATATAATGCAAAATTTTTCCACATCTGTTCAGATAAAGAAATGCATCTTGGATGGCCTGAAGGTGAGAACATTTTCTGTAAATTTTCATTTTTGGGTGAACTATTCCTTTAATTAGAAGCATTGATATATGTTGTTCTGGATGTAAATGAATTAGCTTTAAGAGAGACGCAAGTGTGCACAGCAACATGGGGAAGTTTTGTGGTCTGTTATTTCATTGGTTCAGGCTTGTATTCCATGGAGCCTCTTCTTGTTGCACCCATCTGTTTTCCAAGAAGTGTAAGGTCTCACTGCTTCAATGGCTTCAAACAGATTTCTCTGCTAATTGTTCCTCTATGATTCCAAAATATCCTCTCTTCTGATAATGAAGGTGATAAATTGAATTGAATTGAGGTTCTCTAGGATTATCTAGGATTAAAAGGCCAACGCAGTTAGCCTTTAACAGCTGAAGATCCATTGAGTGTTTCTGTGAAAATATATTAACACCTAATGCTTAAGTTTGGAAGCAACCAAAATGCATGAGTATATTTTCAGAATGAAAGACAGAAACAGTTCTTATTTTCTAAATTTCTTTATAAGAAAAAATAAGAGGTGAGTTAACAATAGTTGATATAAGAAAAAAAATAAAGAAAAGAAAAAGGGTATATTTTAATATTTGATAAACATTTGTGTGTCTACAGTATATATTTGTAGCTACAGTATCAGTCCCTGATATGAAAACTGCAGAGACAAGGATAGTTATATTCATTCATTCAGTAACAAGGAGAGAATCACACCTGCACCATCTATGGATCATAGTCCTTCCGTGATCAGAGGAACTCCAGAATTAATATTTTTGTTCAGGCAGTGAAGTTACATATGTGCTTATATATTACATGGGTTTAGCAAACAGCAAGCTAGTATAACATTTTTGAGCCAATACTTGAAATAAACGAGGTTGGATCATTAAAAGGGTTCACTAGGTTTTCATCCAGTCAGTACATCCTTGGCAGTCTCAGCTCATAGCCCCCTAGTTAGCAAATTTATTGTCATAACTTTCAATTTTTTGGTTAAGTTGTAATCCCTTTAAAAATGTACTGCAAGACATTTATGTGTGAATTCCCTGTGTGACTTTGATATTTCATTTAGGACTGTATTCCACCTCAGCAGTGATAGCAATGGTTTCATGTGCTTAACCCAAGGCAAAGAAGCACTGCTTGACATGCTGGATCTTTTTTTAATTTTGGGCCAGTCTATAACTGTGCTTGTGTATTTGGAGGTAACATAGTTGTGGTCTTAATATAATAAGATAAGTTTGAATGCAATGGAAAAATGAGGCCCAGAGATGTTCTGGCAAGTCTGAATGGGCCAAATGTTCTTAAACCCTTAAAAAAACGGAAACTGTTGCAGCCAGTGAAGATCTCAAAGATCTCAAAGTGACACTAAGAGGCCCTTCACACAGGATGCGTTCTTGCGTTAAATACAGCTAGACAGGGCCGGCGGAAATGACCTGAAAGCTGGTTTATAGCATTCCTGGAGCTCAGGCATGCTACCAGCAACATCAAGGTTATGGGTTTGATAAAATGATTACCTGCATGTACACCTCCAATTCAATGTAAATTGTTTTGCAAAAAGCATCTTCCAAATTCCATTTACAACACATACAAATAACATTTCTCAAAATCATTCACAGAAGAAAGTCATACAGGTTTGTGATGACACGACAGTGAGTAAATTATGACAGAATTGTAATGCTTGGGTGAACTCTTAAAAATGCAGCTGTGAGAAAAACATCAGGGAACGATAGCATCTGTCTAGCATAATTATGTAGACCAACAATTAAAAAACAGGACACACAAAAACGCATCTTGTGTGAACGGCCCCTAAGCAATCCTCTGGCTTTGTCAATGATACACCACATAGTTTAAAGTGGCTTGACAAAATGGAACATAGACCACAATGGGATTCTTGGGGGAAGAGCAATGCAATTTTTTCCCTTATCACTCTTCTGCCACCTGATTGTCAAAAGTTGTTTTCCACTGCTAAAGAAGACACAAACTTTAAGGACTGTGACGATGGGAGGATTGGTCCGCCCCATAGTCTGGTGCCAGACAAGAAACGTCTGGTAATGTACCCTTGGCTGTGCCTCTAGGGAATCTCAGCGTGTGAGAGAGTTTGAGAAAAGGGGCATTCCCTCAAGCACGAGCCTCAATCTCTTTTCATCGCAAAGTTTCATTACCGTCCTCTGAGCTCATGCATGATTTAGCCACTGTTCTGACTGATTCTGCTAACAGGACGTTGAAAGACTCTCTCTCCCTCACTCTTTCTCATTCTATCTTTGTAGCACTCTCCATCCTGCTAACACACACAGAGAGCGTCTTAGTCTAGATCTCTGCATATTGCATCAGCCATCCCCTCTTCCATTTCTATGCATTGGACAGATTGTGTCTGAACTCTCTAAGGAGAGACATAGCCTCATATTTTTGAGTTTGACTTTCATCTGTTCACCCATGAAATATTCTATCATCGAATATCGAGTCCCATTTGGTCAAAGTTCTCACAATATGTGTTTGTCGGCGCACTTTTACTTGCGTGTAACCTACATTAGCCTCACCATGCGTAAGGGACTATAGGGAAAATGAGAGTTGTAGTAAGTACAGGAGAGAAGTTGCCATGACTCATCTCTCGAGGGCTCTTCTGGGACAACCTCGGATGGCACTGCCATAACAGGGAGCGTGTGCTTGCACTGGCTCATTGAACTCATGCACCTGCAAATAGAATAGTGTAGGGAAGTGTTTCCGAGACTGAGCAATTCCAACTGTGGTATTAACCGACAGGCACGTCAAACCGTAGTCTCGATCTTCTCAATGATCTCAACCATTGATTTGGACGGTGACAGTAAAGTGCACTCATCCTGGTCCCAGAGGCTACAAGGACTGGAGTCCCCATCGGTACTCAACTCATCATCCTCTTCTTCATCGTCGTCATCATCCACGCAGGAGTCCTCATCGCATGATTCCATGTAGTGCAGACCCAATGCATTGATTCCAGAGTCTTCTGAGCTGGAGGGAGAGGAGCAGTGGTCCATTTTAGGGCCTGAGATCTTCTCGTTTGGTTGACCGTGTTTAACAGTTGGGCCCGCTTGCCTTGTGTGCTTGTTGGTACGTTGGGGTGCAGGTTGAGGTGCCGGCATTTGGGATTGGTGTGTGGGATTTGGTGTAGAGGGAGGCGGCCTTTGCACATAACACATCTTACCATTGATACGTTTGACCATGTAATCATCCACAAAGAGCTCAGAGATGACGCAGAACTTGGGCGACTCTGGGCAGGGTGGAGCCTGGAATTTGGGGGCTGTCCTGAGAAAGCGCTCAGCCAGGGAGATGGACAGGTTCATGGTGTGGGTGTGACCTGAGGGGGCAAATGGAACCGGGGTGCTGGGAAGTTGGCATACGCTGGTCATGGGTTGGTAGACATATTTACCTGCAAAGAGAAAAAGAGCAGATTGAACTTTTTGCCCTTCAATAAAATTCATAATATACATTCATATGTACTGAATACAATATGTGCCCCAAAACAATTATTTCTGTGCACAGGAGACACTGATATCATCAACTGAATGTGAGAAAACTTACTAAAAAATAGATGGCAAAAAGTGAGGTTGAGCAAAAATAAGTATGTTCTTGCTGAAAACTTCAAATTCAAATCTCATTGGAAAGTTGACTTAGTATTGAGCTGCTATTGATTTGTCTGCTATGCTAGTGATAGCTGTGATAGTAGCTGTTATAAGTTGCTAGAGACAGTACTTGCACTGTACAAAGCAAGTTACTAATCTGAAAGTGTTACTCTTTCACAGAGGACAGAATTGATTCTTTCACAATCAGCAATCTCACGCAGAGGCATATTCTCAACTTTAGAGGTCATCCCAGCATGTACTGTATGCTACAGAAGTCATAAGATACTGTTCAAGGGAATACAGTTCTGTAAAACATATATATATATTTATACACAATGTACATTTGATGGTTTTTCAGCACATTTTTATGTTTTATGTAATTTTAATAAGCAGAAATAATAGTTTCTAAAAGCAGGAAATACAAATAAAAGGCTGTCAAACTATTTTGTTAAGAACTCATTTTTAATCTTCATTATGATATCAGGAAAAGTGTATCACTGTGATATTTTTTTAATATATATGCTTCCCCCCCAAAATATCAGAAATCAAAATATATGTTTCATCATTTAGATACTATTTTTTTTATTTTCTGTTTTAATTTTAGTTTAGGTTTTGGTAATTTCATAGTCTGTTTTTGTCATTTTTAGTACTTTTTGAATTAATTAATTGCATTTTAATTCAGCTCGGATAAGTTAATAGATCCATAAAACAAATACAAGCGTTATTTCATTGACCCACAAATCACAAATTATCTAAAAAGGGAGCACTTGAGGCATAATGAGACACAAGAACAAGCGCATATTTAAAATATTTCTAAAAAATTCCCTCATTTGACTCTATAGTTTTTGGAACATTTTTTTGTGCAGTCATTCTTAACAGACTCTTTGTAAAAAAAAAAAAAAGTTCACAGGTGTATCTTATTCTTATCTAAAAGTAATTCCACTGCATTTCTCCCATAGAGTGAATAGAGTTTGAGTGTGATGGCTATAGTATCTCAAAGGCAGAATTCCCTACAGAGACAGAATGGATTCTTCGCTCCGGAACGTCCTGAGGCCCAGCTGGCTGTGAGGCAGGAGAAAGAATCAGTTCCATATAATCCGAATCTCTACTCATTTAGAGATGACAAAAAGCAGTCTGATATCACAGATATCTGGTCCAAAACAGCATTTTCTGTAGCATCACACACTTTTATCTTCTCTCTCCAGCTATTTTTCCACCTTGTAGATTTATTATTTATCTCAACCCCTAAAAAATCTGTGGCAGTTACTGACATACAATTCTGAATGAACCATTATTACTGACATCACTTGCAGTTTCTGCTTCTCCAAACAGACAAACACATCTCTTTCTGACGTTCTGTCTCTTTTTCATCACACCCAGCTTGCAATGTGATTGGAAGGCAATGAGAATCTTAAGATTAGATAAACAAAAATTCTCATTGTGTTTGCCCTTGGCTATGCAACAAGCCTCTGAGTGGGTCTGCATTGGTATATACAATTTGTAAACTATGGGAACAAAAACTGGCAGAGGTTGTATGGTATATAAAATGAAGAGCGTGTTGTTGGAACAGATAGCCTTGTGGTCAAAACTTTATTTATTGGTAAAAAAAAAAAAGAGAGAGAGAGAGAGAGAGAGAGCATTTCAAGGGAAATAGGACAGTGAGACAAAAAAAAAACATACAAGGAACTTGAATGAATATGAATTATATGAACAGACATGACACACATTTCATTCAAAGCATATGACACAGGGGATCGACTTACAGTAAATAGGCTACCTACTATATGCCCAGATTCTGCTTTTGATTGAAAAAAAAAGACAGAGTAGACCTACTTAATTGATATTTCAATACAAAAGAAAGAAAAAAGGCTTGCCCCAGTTAACAAGTCATAAGAACAAAAGCCAAAACCTCTAATCCCATTCAGTAGAGCCATTGACAATTTTTGCGACTGTACCACTTTCACTTTTTCTACTGCCAAGCTAAAGAATTTGAAAGAAGGATGAATGTATCTACATAACAATTGCCTCCACCTCACTATGGATCTGAAATAACAAGTGTTTGCAGTCATGTGTGAAACGTGAAATGTGAAATGATAGATGCCTTGAGGCCTGTATAGAAACTCTTAGCCATGGATAAAAAACTGTCCTTTGTAATAATCACATCAACATCCTGTCGAGAACAAGAATTCTTCTGCCACTGTAATTGTATCTGTCATGTCTGTCTTTTTAGATTAAGCTTCCAAAAAGGAAAGACTTTCTTAGGAACAAGGGAGCAAAAACATTCAACTGCCCTTAAAAAAAAGTGTGTTTATATCCGTCACCATCCTCCAGACTGAATTTAGTCTGATCTGATGTAGATGTGTGGATGTGTGGAATGCTAATTAACAGAAGAGACTCAAATAAAACGTGTTAATTAGTGTTTAATAATTAATAAAGTAATTGTGCAGCTGACCTTAATGTTTCCATGAGTTCCCAGGTGGAAAAATGTTTCTGACATTAATTGCACTATAGTGATATTGCCATATGTTACCTATAAAGCCATATATAATTTTCACATATATTCTCTGGGTAAGTTTATAACATAAATAAACTCGAAATAGTAAAATATGTATGCACTGTATATTAATAATATCAATATGATGATTTTTATATGGTATTATATGTAGCAATAATGTCGACTATACATATATGCAACTTTATTATACATATACAAAAACAAATCTTTATGTTTATATATGTTTTTGTAATAAATGTTTTTACAGAGATGTCTTACTTATATAACATCATCATGCATTGACAGGTTTTAGGATTGTTATGCATGACATATATGTCCAAAAATGTATTACACATACATAAACATACATATTTGTATGTGCTATACTGTAAACAGTATATATGTTCATTATGAAATTTCTAATAGATTTAATATATGTTTTTACTTCATATGACAATATATACATTTCATATATGGAAATTTAATATGTACAAAAATTATATTTGTGTATGGGTTAATTATTTTTTATTCATTAACTTATTTAAAGAACACAGCAAATTTGTGCAGATGTTTACAATTTAAACTTTGCTAATGAATACATTATTTCTTGTGATTTACAGCATTAAGAGGCTGAATTCATTTAGGGATGTTTTTTAAAAGTAAATAACGTGTCAAGCGAACCGTTTGACACTAGTCATAACAGGCCTCCAGTGAATTTTCAAAAGAAAATCTTTGCGGTAGACTATCCTGCTAAATCAGCTCAGTAATTGGGTCATTCTACACATGACAGATAATAATGTACCACTAAAGCCTGATTCAGTCATATAATACAGTATATTATAGGCCCATTACAAATCATTGACCATGTGTCCACGGACAAGTTAGCAGTCTGTGCAAAGTGCTAGGAGGGGAGCATTGTATTTAATTGAAAACCTACCCATCTACGCCATTTACACCAAAACAGAAAGCTTAAGAGCTGCTGTTTCCAGTCTGCTCTATGCATTCTCATGTTTCATTTACACTTGATGAAATGATGAAAGCTAATGAAACTGGAAACCACTTTCAGACATGCGGGACATATAAATAAGTGGGATTTGAGTGATCGAGCAAGTATTGCAGTGAGTTTTATCAGTGAAGAATCAGAAAAGGTCCATATGAGGACATCTGAAACCTCTGCTGACTGGGTACCACAGAATGTGTGTGTCTACAGATAAGACCTAATCCTGTGATTGTTGGTCTTATTTTTAGGCTTTAAGTTCTTGTGCTCAGACAAATATTGTGCAAACAAAGCCTGATGTACAATCAGGGTTTACAGGCGGATGTGAGCAGGACTTTCCATATCCTGTTTTACAGACATGCAATCCAAGCTATCAGAAAATAAGAGCTTGAGACTCTAAACTTTAAATCGAGGCACAATTTTTGACTTGATATTTAGTCTTAATCATAATTACTTGTGACTATGACCAGGCTCTAAATAAAATTATATAATGCAAACCATCGACTTCTATACACTGTTCTGGTTGAGAATTGGGAAGCAAAACCAATGACTTGGACTTCTGTCTGTCTACTTTATATTTTGATTTTGAGTACTCTACAGTATTTTATAGTATTTCATGTATTTTATATGTGCTTTGGGGCTGGTCTAGCTGGTTTATGCTAGTTTTGTGCTTGTCTTGTTGGTGATATTTTTGATGTTTCACCAAGGAAGTCTTGTTAAGATAGTTAAAGACTGGAAATAGGATGCTGACCAGCTATGGTCTATATGTATGGTGCCAAAGGATTACTTCCCATTTGTTTTCTTTCCTGTTGCACACAATGAAAGTCAGTGGGGTCCAATTTCTCTTGAACTCCAACACTATTTAAAACAGTAAGGTCTGAGTAATGACTGCTGTGAATGAACCCTTTAGCAAACATTCCAGTCCCATGGGGGTTTTTTTCTTTTTCTGGGGTACACAAAAACATGATTTTTTAAGAATCATTGCACAGCTCTTTTCCATACAATGACAGATCATAGTGATAAAATGATACAAAGCAAACCAGCAACATTTGCATTTCATAGTGACCTCAAAAAATATCATACGGGATTGGAATGATATAGTGGTTATTAAATGAATGAATTTGTGACTATTATCTTAAATTTTTTGCCTGGATATATACACTTTTTTCTCTACTTACTCTGCAGAGTATATACTTCACATAAATGGTGAGTGCTGGCAGAAGTTCATTTAGCTTCTATTTAAAGGATTTGCCTGATACAACTTGATATTTGCGTCTGTTTTGATGCGCCCTTAAAATAGACTCTCAAGGACCTTGGTGAAAGCAGTAGTGAGGGTGGCTGCCACTCAGACTGTGTGAGATGCTCGTCTTGATAAAAGGTTGAGAGAGAACCCTGATTAGAAAAGTGAAGTCACAGATGAGTGGAGCTGAGTTCTACACTCCGACAATCTCTCTGTCCTGCTCATCTGTAATTACACATCGGACTGGTCTCAGAGAGGTGTGAAGGTGGGTTTGGATGAAGACTGATGATGAAGGCCTTGAAAATCCCTTAGTGTGAATCATCCATCAGGATTAGACAGGCAATGCCATGTTCACGCTTAGGTCTCGGTTCATCTCAGGTAGAACATTCACTCTCTGTCTCTCTCCCTCTCAGTTTCTGTGCATGTGTGTCTGATAGGTTTACTTGCCAGTCCAGACTGGCTTCAAGAACAGACTGAGCATCATCTCACGCTGTGCTTATATGATGCCTCACTGAGCACCAATTACACTTTCTTACAGTTTTAGAGTGCTGTTTACTGAGGAGAACGTTCTATCCATCTGGTTTATATTTTTTCTTAAGAATTCAGGCAAGATGATATTTGTTTAGAATTTGTTAGATTCAGACTCGTGACCATCATCACAATTATTATTCTTGTTTTTCTAAATCCCATTGGCTACCTCTGGTACAGGCTGATGGCCCTGGGGCCCCTAGTGATCATCCTATACTGTATAGTACATGCTATGGGGGCTGGGGCCCATGGTGATCTGCGAACACTTTATAGGCTGAAGGCCCTGGGGCCCCTTGAATCACCTTCAGTGTAAGTACTGAGGGCCCTGGAGCCTCTTTTGGACATGTATATGCTGAGGGGCCTTGTGCCCTTACTGTTAGGCATACACTGTATGTGCTAATGGGCCTGGGGCCCCTAGTAATCAACTTATACTGTATATGCTGAAGGGTCTGAAGCCCTTTCTGGTCAGCCTAAACTGGAAGTGCTCAAGGTGTCTGGGGCCCCTACTGATAAGCTTGTATGTTCTGGTACACTGTATGTTCTGAGGGGCCTGGGGCCCATAGTAATCAACTTACACTGAAGGCTCTGATGGCCGTGTGACCTCTATTAATCACTTTCACTTTAAGCATTGTGGGCACTGAAGCGCCTACTAGTCAGCTTACACTGTATCAGCTGAGGGGCCTGGAGCCCCTTCTGGTCAGCCTAAACTGGAAGTACTGAGGGGTCTACACCCCCAACCGGATAAACTTACACTGTACACTGAAGGTGCCAAGGGTTTCTTCAGATCAGCTCACATCATTTAGCATCTGAGACTTTTGTAAGCCCCTGACAGTCTCCAAGGTGCAGTAACGAATTTCAAAATCCAGAATTGTCCATATGCATGACACCTCAACCCATCCGTTGGAGAAGGATGATATACAGTATTATTACTGACACTAAGCAAGGCTAACTCATAGTGCTGATGTGCTATGGCCTGCTCCACAACCCACTGGGAGAAACTTAGCACTCCCACTTCCTTTTTCATCAGAACTTGACAAGTAGAGAATAACATTACACTACCCAGAACACCAATACACTAGGGCCTCTGGACTGTAGCATATCATTATGTTTCTTCATTTTAGAAGAATGTCATTCATATTAAATCTCAGAGACATCTGGTGGCTGCAAAACAACACTTTTAACAATCGGACATACATTTTCAAGCGCTAAAAATCTAACTTCACACAGCAGATTTAGTGAACTCTTAAAAGCATCCTCTATGTTTTGAAGTCCCCAAACGGCATATCTTCCTGCTAACCTTTAGGGAGGTAAACAAAAACAACGCCTGCTGTGTTTACATGCACCCAAACAGCAAAGACAAATAAAAGACAGAAAAAGAGGAATACGAGAGTAGAAAACATCAGAATTCCCCAGGGTCTGCAGAGAACTCCTCTCAAAAGACTTATCTCAAAGGACAAATCCAATCTGTATTCAGTTATTCACTCCTGAAAGTACATATAAATACATTTCTAACTGCCTCTGGGCTTTATACTGTACAGTGACTTCTTGTCTCTGTTTGAGGCTAACGATGGTATTGTACGGTATCTTGGGATCAGGTTTTTGTGTGTGTCTACAGCATTAAACACGTTTCTCCTGAACTTTGCTATTTTATACATAGCCATGTAATAAGTGGAAAATTGTAAAGTCAGATGGATTTATTTGCCTAGGGTTTATTTTGAGATAATGGTTCACTAATTGTACTGTATTCCTCATTTATACAGTGCCCAAAACAAGCCTGACAGCACGCAGAGAATCATTGTATTTAGCAAAAGAAACAATACCTTTTTTAAATATCATTAAACTGATAGTCAAGTTTTTTTTTGTTTGTTTGTTTGTTTTTTTAAGATTCGTGCCTGACAGAGTTTCTGTATAATGCTGGTATTATCATTGTCGGGTCCTGAAAGAAGATATAACTCATGCAATTCAACTCACAAGTAGGCCAAATGTCAGTCAAGCTCCCAGGAGAAACATTGTCGTTCCATTTTAAACAGCACTGGTTCTGCCTGAGAGCCTGTGCTGCATCGCGCCAAGTATCAAATTAATATTTAGCATGTTTACATAATGCACAGTGTTGCAAACATAAACATCCTCCCCTTAATGAGAACCGATAACGGCTTAATTATTGTGACAGCTGAACTTTACAGTTACAGTGTGTTGTTGTGTGGGTGTGTCTGGGTAGAAATAGGTTTGTTACTAATGTAATAATTAATTCTTGTAATGGTCACACCCTCCAATATGGGATGTTGAATTGCAATCTGAATTAGAATGAAAGCAATAGGACACGAAAAATAAATAATAACATCATTAATTTAGACTTTTGCCTATTTATGTCCTGATATGTACAGTATAATACATTTTTCTCAACTGATGCATTTTTCGAAACTACAAATTTAAATTTTGCTATACAGTACATAAGATGTCGTGAAAACATTGATTTCAGGTTATTTTGTTGTTTTTAGAAAAATCGAACTTATGTAATGAGTATGTGTAATTCAGTGAAAAATACAATATATTATTAAATACATTATTAAAAACTTCACTTTCTGCCATTTACCAGCATGTTCATTTCTTTCAGTTTCAATCTTAATTTTATTTCCTTTTATTCAAAATTAAATTCTACATCCTGTTTGTTCATCAATTCAAATTCAGGAAGTGAATTGGAATTGAACTCACATTCTAAATTTCATTTCAAATGGTGCGTGAGTTTAATGTTGTACTTTGTCATTTTATATTGAGTCAGGTTAAAAGCTCAAAGACTTGACCACTATCACTTTTTTTTTGAAAGGAAAAGGATGAACTTTAAAAAAGCGAGTCAAAGCTGAGACCTTAAAGCTAGGAATAAATTGTGCTGACCTTTTAAAGCTGAGATAAAAAAAAGCCGAACTTAGCAACAAGGCCAGACTAGCGCCTGACCTCTGACAGGGCTACGTGAACTTTCTGTCATATCCTGATTAATTTCTTTTTCAACTTGTCAGTCAGAAAAGTAGCAGAACTGTTTGATTCGTTGAGAAATCCAAGCTACAGATGCCTGAGGGGATGTGCGTAGCTTACTGAAAAACAAAATTTGGCACAACAGAAGTTTAACTGTTCTGCTCCCTCTGTTTTATACTGAGGGGAGTTTATGAAGTCAAGTTATGGGGGTTGTCTCAAATGCTGCTCTAATCTTAAACAGGAAACAAGACTTAAGTATCAGACAGTTTGTTGACAGAAGCACCGTCCTGAGGAAAATCCATATCAAAACCCACAAAAACCTAACCTAATTTTACTGTCACTTGCCCAGAAGAATCTAAGAGTATTTAAAAAGCTCCTATAGATTTTTCTCTCTTTCCATCAGAGACACACATACACATTTGGAGATGATTATTTCACAGAGAGGTCTCAGGAATCTAAGGAATCTGCTCCCTCCTTCACGGTCACATGGCATTTGTTAGCCTCACAATGACTGCCATTTTTATCAGACACCCCTGACACCACAAATGGCCTGATCTTATCGCTGCCTTATAAATATATCTTAGCACTCATCTTTATTCATCTGTTGACTTCCTCTATAATGCACATTCATTATGGACATGTTAGAATAATTCACTTCTGCTTGTACAATCAAGTTTCACTTCAGCTGTAAAGTCCCTATGAGTCTGCTTTTGAGTTAGATACTGTACTGCAGTGGATCATTGACCTTCTGCTGAAGGTCTGCTGAATTTTCGCATTCAGCTTTTGTCTTATTAAAGCTTATGGCTTACTTTATGATGTTATTTCACAAATGAAGTTAGACTTGTAACACTAGTGATAATATAATCAGTGACAAATTCTCATAAAAGAAAGAGATGGCTTCAAGAATGTCTCAAAACACATCATTAGACTAACATCGGTAGGTTAAACTAATAAATATTTTTTCAATAAAATGTTAATATACACATTAAACAGTGTTAGACCTTGCACTGCTTATAAAAACAAAATGAGCAATAAATAACTTAATATCTGTAAATGTAATCAGTGTTATTAAATTTTCCCAGATGAAGGCAACAAAGGGTTTTTCAGGCACCTTGCAAATTCTTTATAATCTGCAAAACATTATAGTCAACCATTGCATATTATTTAAAATGTTAGGTTATATAATAATGCTTGGGTTATATAATGATGATGACTTCTTTATTTAGATTTTTTATGTTTTTCATGGCTGAAAAATTTGATTTGTCTTTTTTTTTTTTCAAAGAATTCTGTATATGTGACCCTGGACCACAAAACCAGTCTTAAGTCGCTGGGGTATATTTGTACCAATAGCCAAAATTACATTGTATGTGTCAAAATTATCCATTTTTCTTTTATGCCAAAAATCATTAGGATATTAAGTAAAGATCATGTTCCATGAAGATATTTTGTAAATTTCTTACAGTAAATGTATCAAAACCTAATTTTTGATTAGTAATATGCATTGCTAAGAACTTAATTTAGACAACTTTAAAGGCGATTTTCTCAATATTTAGATTTTTTTGCACCTTCAGATTCCAGATTTTCAAATACTTGTGTCTCAGCCAAATGTTGTACGATCCTAAAAAAAACCATACATCAATGGAAAGCTTATTTATTGAGCTTGAAAAATTGACATTTTAGACTGGTTTTGTTGTCCAGGGTCACATATAGGCTGTTTTAAAGCAGCTTTACAGACATGCATAATGTTCATGTTTATAATACTCTACTTCTCTACACTCTACTTCTGTTTATTATAATGTAGTCAACATTTAGCAGGTTTACATAGGGAGACCATAAACAATCAACCAGCTGAAATTAGGCTATAACTGTATATATTCTGTATTTAAAGACCTGTTTTTTTTTTTTTTTTTTTTTTTTTTTTTAAAAGGCAAAAAAGAAACAGCTCCCTCCACCGGTGGTATAAGGTGCATCTGATCACCGTTATCTCTTAAAACATCTCTCTGTGTGTATACAGTAGGTTATGTATAACGATACTTAGTAAATGTCAAAGTAATTTAATCGATTTTTAAATAGCGTACTGCATAGACAAGCAGAAACTAGATGTACATCACAACGTCATTTCTAAGATGTCTATGTAACATTTATCAACTTGTTTAATATTTCATCAGTGACACAAACAAAAGATTTCACATTCCTCTGAGATATGTGATAAAAAGATGCAATTACCGTCTAATAAAAATGAGCAAACGTAGGCTATCTATCAGATTAAAGGCTATTAAATGTCTGATTAGCAAAATACATTGGCATATTTGTTGCATTTTAAAGTACAGTAACATTTTAAGGTAGGCTACATTTTAAAACCAAATGTTCCACATGCCACATTACACATTAGTGAACTTGTGTGTTAAAATCGTGGGTAAATACATATAACAGTGCATTAGAAACATTTGGCGTCGTAGATGGTTAAAAATAATCTAAAGAAACTCTTGTCTGACTTCAGCATTTGTGAAGGGAAACGGGAACAAAAGAATTTCCCTGAAATCTTTGTTTTATTACAAACCAAAGGTGCCTTGAAGATCTTTTTAAGTAAGCTTTTTAATAAGCTTTCTTTTACACATAAATTTTACTCACATAACCTTACACTGGCCAGTGGCCACTGGTGAACTGTTAAGAGATAAAAGCGCTGACCCCTTAAACTCCTTTGTGGGTGATAGTTTTAAGTCTTGAGGCATTTCGATACTGTTTATTCTGTGTAACTGATAGTATCCTTGTCTATCCAAGTCTCACCGATGCTGGAGAAACAGTGCGTGTACTTACAGTGGCACCAGCCCAGATGACAGCACCAGTGCAGCTTGAAACACTTCCCGTGGCTGTGTGTGGCGCAGATGGATAGTCCATCGCAGGGCAGAAAGTCCGGTCGCCCTGCGCAACTCCTCGCTAGAGCCTGAGCTTCATCTAACTTCTCACTCTTCTGTCCGCTCGAAGCGGCCATCGCGCACGGATCACGCCGACAGAGCCCTCATCAGCACCGAGCGCTCGGGGAAGATCAGATGCGCTCAGCCTCGGCTGTTTTCCACTTCGACAATATATGAACAAAAGTGGAGATACGCCCAAGACTTCGCCTACCCAAGTTCCACTTCTAACCCTTATAGAAAAACATCTCGTTTCCGCTCGATCTGCCTCTAAAACGGTTACTTTTGCATAAAAGATCGCTGTGCCAAATGTGTCCGTATAAACAGCTCCAGATTGGCACCGGGACTGATCTTGATGCTTATTGCCGAAGACGGATTTTCCGTTTCGCTCCTGCTCCGTCGATCCCCGCCTCTCTCTCTCTCTCTCTCTCTCTCTCTCTCTCTCTCTCTCTCTCTCTTATGTTATGAATGCATGCTCGCATTTCCAGGCATTGACTGTATAGGCTTTTCATAGAATTACTGTTGTCTACAAAAAGGAAAATAAGCTACCATTTAAACTCAAAATTTTAAAGTTTCTGTGAGCCGTTCTTCTTTGGAATTTGCAAAATGGAACCCATAATTTCCTACAAGATCTTTAAACAGCCAGTGGTTCCTCTAGTAACTCTATGAAAAGGAAAAGCTTTGAGGCACTTGAAATCTATACGTTTCTTAAAGTAATGCAATTTTATGTTTTAAGGCACCATGAAAAGGGCTTTTGACCATCAAAGATCTTGTATGATGAAGAATGAACGATTTCTGCGTTTTGTTCAGTTAGATCTACTGCTTCATTCCTTCTGCAAACTACTCATTGTTTGATGAATTGCCATTGTTACTGTGTACTATAGGAAAAAGTTGGCATAATCAAACCCAGAGATGAAAAGTAGCCTAAGTTTTTGTAAAGGTAGGTAAAGGTCTTCATTTTCTTTTTATCCAAACAATTAAGCCCCTACAATTTTTTTCTTTCAAAATCTAGGGAGAATTGCAGAATGGTTTCAGACATTGGCTGTGGAGATGAAAATGTTTCAGCTTTCAAAGTTAACCTATGAACAGTCATAGAGGGCATCCATCCTCAAAGTGTTCCGTTTTCAAAGCTACTCTATAGTCAGCAGTTTTCTGGAGCAGCTTGCCCAACATTTTCCTCCTTCAAAGCCACTGTTGACAGCACAGTGATTGACTTCACTTTAGACCACCTCAAGGAGAAAGTGCCTTTGTCTTTTTGAGTCTTTCAATAGGTTAGTTGGTGTGGAACAGCACGGTCAAGGCCACAAGTTGCTTGCAGGCGATATTGTATCAAAGGATGAAAGGAAAAATTGGTATGAATGAAGAAATTCCGTTCATGCATGAACCATATAGGATATCATCAAGAGAGAAATTAATTTCACATCTTTAAAAAAAGCCTTTGCTATTAGCACAGGAGTTCTACACAGTTTATGATAACTTGACATTTAGCTGTGTCTGAGCAAATATTCAGGAGTATTCAGTACCACAATTCAGTCATGTCCTGAAAATAACAAATGAGAAGTATTCATTTGCTCATATGCATATATATGAAGAATGTAAACTGGATCCAACTGAACTGTTTATCAAAGTATAAACATACAGAATATACACATATGAAATTCCCATATATGCCATATGATGTAAAAATATAGATAAAACCTATTAAAAATTGGAATGATTTCACATATTAACATACTGTATATCTAGCCCATACAAATATGTGTTTGTTTATGTAAGGTTAATACGTTTTTACACATATATGTCATGTACATGATATTATACAAGTACATTTTGTATACATATTGTTTTAATAAAGTTGCACATATCAGTAAATATATGATGTTGACATATATGGCTGCTACATGTAACAAATCATCATATATATTATTAACATACAGTGTGTTCATATACAAATTTTACTATGGGAATTTTACATATTTTTATATTACATATTTTTATCTTCATCTACCCAGTGAGTGTACACATGAAAATTATATATGGCCTCAGAGATAACATAAATGTCAATATCATTTTTGATATAGGGCAATATATGTCATGTAATATATTTCCATATAATTGATTCTGCCTTAGAGTAAAAAAAATGTCTTGCTGAAATTCAAAGTGTTGTGAGTACAAGAGAAGCTTGGTATCTTATTAAAACAGAAGGGAGAGAGGATTGTGCATACTTATAGTGAAATACTGCCAGAAAATGGCAGGATAAATGTATCCATCAATAAGAATAATTGCTTCACATGTGCTTGGCCTTGAGGAGCAGTATAATTACACAGCTTTACGCTTGTTCATATGCATTGTTTATGACCTTTCTCTTCACCTCTTCCACTTCAATTACATTTCATTCTCCTTCACTTTCAACTAAAATGTCAATATATGCTGTCTCCAGGGTAACAAGGAAGTTATTCATCGTTCAAAGGTTTCATTGGCATTAACAGTATTTATTTGTTTTTATTGTCCTGTCAGCGAGTAAAACCTCCACAGTGTTAGTAAAGATTGCTAATGTCGCACGACTACAACCTCGTTTAAATTTTATTGCCTCTCCAGACCCATATTGCTGTCTCTGACTCTCTCTAGAATGGAAAGGGAAACACACATGCACATTGACACTCATACACACACACAAGCTACCATTAAATTGGCAACATCCATAACCGCTTTGTCAGAGGCTACAGGCAGGCCGTGCAGAATAGTAGGCTCATAAATGAGCCATGTTTCACTGGAGCGTGGAGTCATGAAGCCAAACGGCTGCTGCCACCACATGTGTCACAATAACTATCCAATCAATGAAGCCACTGTCTGCTGATCCTAGGGAAAGGATTGATTAGACTTTCCCCAGAGATGGGACTTGTAGCTAGCAAGCCAGGTTTCATGGTGGACTTTCTCTCTCTGGGTGTGTGAAGAGTCTGGCAAGGTGGTCTTGGGGTGGGATTATTATTATGTGCTTGTGTGTGAAAACCGCAAAGCAAAACACAGATATTATAAACGCCTTAGAATAGTTGTTTTTTTTTTGTTTTTTTTTTGTTTTTTTGGAGAGAAAGCTGGGAACTAGTCTTTTTCCGGAGGCTTTTTTTAAAACTGCTCTATAAAGTATCTCTGCCCATTGACACAGTGTTTACTGCCCTTGAAACTGTGACTGCACTTGAAAATTTACATAGAGTCTCTCTCTGCACTGTAATATGTATGATTATGGAAAATACTGTTAGCACAATCTGTCATCCTCACAGATACGGGTTAAGCCAGAAAGTCCCTCAAACATTTGCCCAAAGGACAATCACTTTTCCATCACTCTCCCTCTCTATTTCTGAATAAGCTCCAGGCCGCAGGCAGTCTCTGTGTTATTGCTTTGGTGCTCTTTGTCAAAGACAGATTCTGCTAAAGGCAGAGAGATGGGACACTTTCCTTAATTCATTTCATTTCCTTACAGACAAAGTGCCCCATGAGACTGCACCATTTGGAGTTTTTTCGGAGAAAGAGATCTGAGGTCTAAATAAACATGTAGGAATCTTTTGGGCTTTTCACACTGCGCTTAACCCTGGGTTATCAAACCCTGGGTAAAGCAATCGTTCACACTTGTAATTTTGCCACTGCTTTTAACCTTTTGTGGGACCAGCACTGAAGATGCAGTGTGATGCAGTTGTTTAGCAACAACCAATCATAAACTGAACAGCTTGCCTAATTAAATATTCATATGTTTTGTAGTCACAGAGACTTTCACATGTTTCAGCTTTTGAGGGAATGTCAAACGAAATGTCAAACAGTGACAGAAAAACTGTCAAATGATGTGAAAAATAGACTGTTTTATTCTTACATTTATGGTCTGAAAATTCTATTCAGGTTATTTTAAGAAGTCTTGTGTTATGTTCATCCAATAATTGCCACCGCAAATAAATCCATGGTTTACAAATGTACAGTGTGAAACCTTGAAACCAGAATACCCAGGATTTATTCCTAATCCAGGCTTTAAAGCCTGAAACATGAAATAACGCAGGGTTTAGAATAACCTTGGATTAGATGGTTAGTTCACCCATAAATGAATTCTGTGTGACACAAACATACCTATAGTACATTTTTGCAAAATGTACCTATATTATTCACAACTTTTATTCATTATCACACATATTAAATATTTAAAAAACACTTTTACCACAGTTTTTAATTTGTAAACAAATCCATTTTAATGTTTGCAACACATAACCAGCTCCATACATATGGCTTTTCTGGTGTAGTAAACTTGCTCAGTAACTCACCTGGTATTGCACTGCATTTGTGATGTGAAGCACGCAAGTGCGAGTCTTGTGTAACACGAATCACAATTAAAAGAGCTCAAAGACTCAAAGACGCAAACTAAAATAGCATGGTTGCTTTAGCAAATGCATTTTTATTTGCTGTTGTTTACACTGTCAGGTTTAGTGTATGTGATACTTTGTTTTCAAACATCACAGAGTGTTAACTTTAGTCTCCGATCACCGGACATGTCATTTCCGAACTGCAGCGATACAAACAACAACCAACGTAATAAAACATCGTCGTAATCATGTTCATCTGTTTCAAATAAAAAATATATGCTTTTAGCATCACTTGCCTAGAAGCAATATCATTTAACAGAAATGTTTTTTCTAATGTTTTTTCCAAGATCCTGCTTGCCAAGTTATTCAAAAATATCTTCTTTGAAATATAAATTTTGGGTTCCGTGGAAGAAAGAAACACTTTGGTGTTTGGAACGATAATGACATGATGCCATTTTTGGCTGAACTATTTACTCTTTTAAGTTTGATAAGTCCCTCTGAGAGAAAATTCAGTTTTACAGTGAACCATCTTCTGTCTTCTGTTATTTTTCCTAATCATCAACTGTATTTACACTTGAATGCTTCACGGATGTCAATATAATGTTGATTAAGCAGACTGTGTTTAACCATTTTGCTGACACTATTTGAATTAAAGTCAAGGTCTTAATGCAGCTCTTAGCTGAGAACACATCTTGCGAGAGTGGGTGTGTGGTTTCTGTTGCAGCTTTGGTTGCTCTTCTGTGTTGAGGTAGTGAGAAGGGCAGCGTGCCATCTCTGCTCAGCACTGCTGCATATGCTTCTGCCAGAGAAAATCTGAGCACATACGAAACAAAATACATCCTGTCATAAACCTCTTCTGCCTCTCTCTTTCTCTGACAGAAAAGACCTGCTGTGTGGCGTTGTGGCATGGTGCTGACTTTAGAAAATGATACGGTGTGACAGAGAACAGAGGATGCATATATACACGTCTAGTAGCATTCAAGCTTTTGTCCACAAACACTATACTTTGTAGTACAGAATTGCAGGCTGTGTCAGATACTCTCAGGTAGACACATTCACATTTATGCATTTAGCAGATGCTTTTATCTAAAGCAACTAAGAGGAACAAAGAAACCTGCCAAAAACATAAATTCAATGATCATGTGTTTGCTATAAATGAACTAAAATAATCATGAAGGGTAACAATCATATTCTTAGACAAGAAAAGAGTTCTTTTCCCAGACAATTTTATTTATAGACTGTCCATGCATTTCTTTTCTATCTACTTACATACTTTGACTTGAATATGATTCTGGTTTATGCATATCATTGTTTATTATTGTCTATGGTCTCGGAATATTATTAACCACTTATGTCTGTTGCATATCACAATGTAATACATACATGTTTTTGAGGTTTACATGTTTAGCTAATTTTGAGGGATGCAAAATCATGTTTATTAGATTTTTAATTTTTTAAGACATTTTTAACTGAGAAAACTCAATGTCTCATGAGCTATGAAAGATTAATCATTGAAAGTTTCTCCTACAATTTTCATCTGCACCTCATTCTCATGCAGCTGATGCTTCTGCATCTCGGCAAGGACGCTGCTTCTGAAAGTCGTACATTTTATGATGAAGCAACAACTAAGCTTAATCTTTCTTTTGCATGTCATGCATTATGCTGTAAAATGAACCAGAACAATTATTTCAGCCACCCTGAATGCAAATAATAGAAAAATGTCATCCAAAAGGCAGTTTAGATGTGTAGAGTTCATCCTCAGGGTTCATGGTGACAATAAATCATGAAATAAACTTCCCCTCTGATGTGTAGAAAATGAAAGCACAGAAACTGAGATTAAAATTAGACCAGGATTTGTGATGTAGATATTATGTCTGATTGAATATTGCCCCCTTGGATGCTCTTTGTGTCTGACACGTGAACTAGGGGGGACATTTCAATATATAGCGACCAAAGCCTGCAGCAATAATTATATCTAGGTTGAAAGCACCCTCCTCCACACACACACACACACACACACACACACACACACACACACACACACACACACACACACACACACACACACACACACACACACACACACACATTTTTAACATCTGAGAAATCCTTCTCACACTAAGACATTGAGCTTTATTGAACAACTTAAATATCACATTTGCTATCATCCACCAAACAGACACTGCCCGAGGCACTGAGATTGTTATTGGCAGGATGGTGCATCTCTGAATCTGTTTAGTGTGTGTAAGGTTGTCTTGCTTTCTCAGTGTAATGAGATCTGGGCAGGAATTGGACCCTCAGCTTGATGCAGAGTTATATCCATCACCAAAACTGGGTTACACTCTTCTATTTCAGCTGTGTAACATCCCATCTGGGGGAAAACCCCATCTAACACGATGCTGCCAATGATTTTACATGCTTGCAACGCATGACTGCTCTCTTGCTCTATCCAGAGCCTTTTACCATGACTTCTTATTTTTTTTTAGTTAGTTAGTATTTAGTTTTAATTAGTTAATATTTGAATATTTTATTTTTATTAAAGCTTTATCTGCCTAACATTGGATTTTGCCTCAGATTAATTTAGTATTAAGAGTTTTTTTCATACTGCTATGTTTTTGGCAGGTCATTTCAGGTTCAGCTGCTGATTCTCCAGTAGATCCCCAGTGGACCTGCGGAAGATCTCCTGGGTGTAGATTCACCATCTCATTTGTTTAGGGATCCAATGCATGATCCAGATGTTTCAGTAACTACAGGGGTGAACATAAATCATTTGGGACAGTGTGCATGTTTGTGTGTGAACATGCTTGCAGCGCTTCTGCTTGAGGATTTAAAACTCTGCTTTGGATACATCTTTTTAGGGTTCTTTAGGTAAAACTATTTATGTGGTGGGGTAATATCTATTTACTGTAAATAAATTTTAAAAAATTATTAATTAAAGTGGAATTAAAAATTGTCATTATTTACTCGGCCCTTGGCTTTCTGTCCTGTGAAGGAACAATTGAAATTTGTCACTTTTTCCATGCAATTACAATGACTGAGTCTTTCAAGCTCCAAAAAACGTATCATAAAATTGGTCTTATGAAGCCATATAGGCTGAATAGCTTTGCGTATAAGAACCAGGAACAGACAAATTTAAAGGAATAGTACTCTCAAAAATGAAAATTCTGTCATTTAATTTTGTTCATCTTCAGAATGCACATACAGTGCACAGAGCACATCAAATATGGTAAATAGAAGCTCAAACATGCTTGTTTGCTGTGCAGGAATCAATGAGTTTAATTCTCATGCATCAAGCATGTATGAGCTTCCTTTTAACATATGTGATGTGCTCTAAGTATGTGCACTGATCATGTTTATATGTGATTCTAAAACCTAAATTAAAATCTCTTTATCATAGAACGTAGGGACTTGGATTACAGTGAAATGCTTGATTAATATGGATTACATTTACAATGTCTTTATGTATGTTTTGAAGCTTGAAAATGTTGGTTGTGTAGACTTTCAATGTTAGACAAAAATGAAAGTTAAAACATGAAAAATATCTTCATTTGTGTTCCGAAGATTACAATGAGGGTGAGTAAATGATTACAGAATTTTCATTTTGGGGTGAACCATGCCTTTACGTTGTTGTCCTTACTGCATTCATTCATGAAGGAATCATTCATTTACAGTTTTTTTTTCAGCTTACACATATTTTCAAAACATTGCCTCTTTTAAAAAAAAAAAAAAACTTTACACACAAATCCAAGAATTGCACACACAAAATCAAGCGCTGCATTCAAAATATCACAAACACATCTCAAAAACAAACATTTGCAGACACCTTTGCCATAATATTAATTCCTTTTCGATTTGTGTGTGTTACATAGAGAAATGTGTGTTGTGTTTCACAAAAAAGTCTTTACTGAAATTGAAAACTGAGTCAAAGGCGTAATTAACGTATGGTTTTTCAGATTTGGTGTGTGGTTTGGTGTTTGAGTGTCTGGTTTCAGAAATTGTGTGACAAGTAAAGATTTTGTGTGTTGGATCTTTTCAATAAATCAGCTGATTCCATTCAAAATAGCAGACTGAATGTCGGTCTAATGACTGATCTGTTTCTGGAGTTCAACTCAATGAAAACTCAATTATCTGAGCACAGTGGTTTACAGCCCAGTGGCGGCGAAGGTTAGCAGTGAATAATGACTTGAATCTGGGTCTGTTTCACACACAAAGGTTTTATGTGACTTCACAAGACATACAATATAGCATGTTAACTGTATGTCAAGTCAAGTCACATTTATTTGTATAGTGTTTTATACAATACAGATAGCTTTAAAGCAGCTTTACTGTATTAAACAGGAAAATAACAAAACCAGTGATGCAAACATTTATAAAGCAAACCCAAGACTATGCTGCTAAGTAGCTCTAAATAGGCCACAGTTTCATTACAGCTCCATTCAGTTCAGTACAGACAACAATTTATGGAGCTTTTGCATACATTTTCAAAACTGAACCCATATATGAAATAATGTCTGAAGGTGAGTTAATAATGACATCTTTTTTATTTTTGGATGAACAAATTCTTTGAGATGATCTTTTTTAAAGAATCATTAATAAAAGATCTCTTTTCATATCAAGCATTTCTCTTTCTTTTTTCTTCCTTGTCCCTATCTATCAGCATTCCCTCTGTGTC
Organism: Acrossocheilus fasciatus; assembly: GCA_036784905.1. Classification (NCBI taxonomy): domain Eukaryota; kingdom Metazoa; phylum Chordata; class Actinopteri; order Cypriniformes; family Cyprinidae; genus Acrossocheilus; species Acrossocheilus fasciatus. The sequence continues at coordinate 22,355,589 of CM071938.1, forward strand.
TGTCTAACAGCCTCCAGCTTTGAAAGGAGCTAAGTGTGCCCTGTAAAGAGGACAGTCAAAATGAGCTGAGAGTGCACCTATCTCTCTTTAATTGCATCTAAATCCCTTCATCTTCTGCTCTCTATCTCTTATAGAGATCATCTATAAGAGGCATCATGCTCGTATCTTACATCACGCTCGCACAGACTCAGTGACATAACACTGCCATCACCGGACAAGCTATAACATCATCACTCTGTTTCCTGGAGAAGTTGATGAATAATTCCTTCTTCTGAGTGACTTCTTAAACTCACATTTTTTCTTTTGTGTGTTGATTAATATCAATGACAAACTTGTGACTCCACATAGAGAAATCAATAAATCTACTCAGCATCCAGCACAGCCTACTGTGTGTGTGTGTGTGTGTGTGTGTGTGTGTGTGTGTGTGTGTGTGTGTGTGTGTGTGTGTCCACCACGTGCATTCAAACTACCCATCAATGAACGGGTTCAATTGATTAGAGATGTTCCACACAATACAAATCGGTAGATCCTCAACCAATAGTGAAAATGTGGAAACAAATGTGCCTATTCTCAATCAATAATTCCCAGTCTCCACCTCTATGGAGAATTTACACAGCAGTCTACACACACCAGAATTTTATCAATGAATCTGCCTCTGCAGTATGCTGGGAAGGTTATTTTAATCTTTGATGATGAAACAGCTTTCTCAAGGGGAACATTAATTAAACATTTAAAAGTCTCTCACTCTCTTTTTCTTTTTTTTTTCTTTTTTTTTTTTTTTTTTTTGCATAAGTAGTGCCCAGGCCTTTTCCTGAATCAACATATTGCTGTCAAACAAACATATTCCTAACATAGTTCTACTCCCTTACCCTAAATGTACCCTAAACATCAATAGCCTGTAAAATTAGAAAGAAATAATTGGAATAATCAGAAGCCCTAAGCAGCTTCAACACAAAACCTAAAACCTTAAAGGAATATTATTACGCAAGGATCTTGATCCAAGGTCATGTTCTACTTGATGAAATCACAGGATCGCTGAGTCAAAATATGCACACTTCCATATATAGTATGCAAAAATCAGGTTATTCGTAAAACATTAGTTGAAAAGTCACCAGCTATTTCTGGTGAGATTCTGAAATGCATATCTGATGGACACTTTCCTGTCCCATTAGGCCACAGGGGAGGATTTGTGAATGAAAGTGAAGCAACCCAACTGATAACATGATGGATGTAGAATGTCCAAATTTAATTCATACTACACACATTCACGTAGTATGCGATTGAGGCAGCTCATGTCTTACTAAGATCACTTTTCATATTTCATATCTTTATAACTGAGCAACAGTTTGGGTAAGCTATTTGTCTATTAAACACAAGTTAAAAGTTAATAATTACAAATCTTCCCAAAACCTCCCTGTGTTGAAAACTGTTTGGGCTTTTGATTATGAAGGCAACTCTGCCATCATGTGGTAACAAATAGAACAAACTTTTGTAGTCCTCCACTAAAAGACTTGAGGACAAGGTTGTTTGCCTCAGAGTGCAAAACTTTTGAAAAAAAAAAAAACAAAGACTGGCATACATTTACAGGACAAGGTAATGAAATACCTTGTATCTGTCAGTATAAGATCCCTTTTTCTCAACTTTCACTTTATCTGAGCAAAATTGGTTCTGTCAAAATTTGTTCAAACCTTTTCCTCTCTTTCCACATAATTTGGAACAGATGTTCTTTGCCAATTAACAGTTTATGGAAATTGAGTAAACTCAATTATGTTTCTTATTTACAGTGTTCATACCAATTTTTAAAATTGTATTATTTTATTACTAGATGTTCTTTTTAATTATTAATATTGATGTATTTTATATTTTGTGCATCACTTTACATTTCAGTCTCATACTTTTATAACCATAATCTTTTTTATTTATAGTACTACTTATTCCTAACATCTTACATTTTTAATATAGAGAAAATAATTCCCTTTGCATGATCAGATTGTTAAATAAGATGTTTTTGCACTTATTTGACTTTGATACTTCATATTATACATTCTTTAGTGCATTAGTGTACATATTAACTGTGGTGTGTAAATTTAGTTATATTTTCTGTATTTTATTGTAATCGTGGTGGCATTTTTCAGCAGCTCCTTTTTCTTTCAGTACTTTCAATAAAAAATACTAAGCTTTGAACTACACCATCCTGCTCACAAGTAAATATGTGCATCTGACTGATAAATAAATAAATAAATACTGTGTAAGACGGTTTACTTACTGTTTTTATAAGGTAATGAACTGCTCATGCCTTATAAATAGAGTGACTTAAAAACCATGGTGCAATTTCACTCTGCAGCTCTGAAAACAACGCACTGACAACACTGTAGCCTCTAATAATAACATTTTGTTACATAGGGGTTCAATAAAGTTCGTGTTTTTTAAAGTTACACATACTTTTCCCACAGTGCCCACACCATGGGCTCATATTTTTGGGGTCTCATGTGACAGATAGATAGGTCCACCCTCATGAGGGGCTTCACTGACTCACATTGTTGCAATACAGTAGGTCCACGTACTCGCATGGGCTGGAGACGTAACATGTATAAACTGCCCACTGACCGGATCTGCTATTTAACAGGTGTAGCGGCAAGTGCAACAGTGTCGTTTTTAGATAAATCTAGTCCGGGACTATGCGCTCAGTCTGGGGTTTAATTGCCTTGGTGGCCACGGCAACTTTTTACTTGTATCTGCTGTCTGCGTTCCTGCCGCCGGGTCCGCGTGCCGCCCGCCTTCACGACGCTCAACCTCAACACACCGCCGATGAACCGCACGAGGAGGAACTCAGGTAGATTCATATCTTCGGTAGCCTGCTTTGTTTTGTGAGCAGTTATTCCTATTTATGCTACTGCTTGTAGCTGAATGAATTCTCTATTAACTGTCAAATGGTCTGTTAAACCTGTGTTTTAATAACACACACTTTTCCTTGCAACAGGTAAGCTAAACGTCTGAGTATGTTATTTTAATAATCTTACATGTGGACACAACAAATGACAAAATGGGAAATTATTTCAGATAAACATAGCTACACTACACATACATAATTAAAATAAATTGAATTAAATTTATGGTGAAACTTGGTAGCTATAGGCTATATATTGATGTTTCGTGGGCTACTTGCGATTCATGAATGAAAAGCTATTTTTAATCGATTTTTTTTTATAATTACAAATATATATTTTAATATTATTAACATTACAAATATCTTATTAATAACCTAATCTGAATTCATAGTCTGTTGCTATTATGACACCCTTCATTAAAAATGCAGGCCTATCTGAATTATTTATTAAGTTATTAATTATTAAGTTAACCTTGTAAATGTATCTATTTTACTGGGATTCAGTAACTTGATTTTTCTGTCATGTATTCAATTATTTAACTAACCTGTGATTTACATAGAATATTTGATGTGTTTACATTACATGTTTGTCCTGGGGGCTTCTTGCCCAAGGTACAGGGGAATTTTACCCTAGTAGTGGAGCAAGATGGCCCTTTTCATAAATTTATGCTATAACTGAACTGTAAAATGTTTCCAGTTTTTTTCCACTCATAATACATTTCCCCTAATAATATATTGGATGATGCATAGTCATCATATACATATTGAACTCATGCATGTTATAGTGTAGCAGTGAGTTCACACTGTTTCTAAGAGAAGCATCTGCAGTGCAGTTTATGACAGCGCTCCCCTTCACCTGTGGAACAACTCTCTCCCTCTTTTTTTATTAGCTCTCTCTATCTTCATTAATTTCACATTCTTCCATATTTGCCTGCGTGTCTGTTTAACTCAGTATCGGTTTATTTATTATAATATACACCCTCATCTCAATTCTGAGAAGGAGTAATGGGAGAATAAGAAATAAAATTAGAGAGAAAGAGAGAGATGGATTTGTACTGTAGAAAGAGAGAAGCTTTGGCAGTTATTCTCTGATGGTGGCAAACACTCTGTGCCCCGTGTGGGAAATGTCCAGATCATAGATGCTTCATGTAGTTCACATGCAACCCACATTAAAACTCTTTTTCTTCTTTAATGTTTCATCTGTCCTCTCATGTCTTCTTGGCAGGCACCTAAAGGAACTGATCCTTAGTCAGTTCTTATTATGCATCTGATTCTCCAATGTTGTCTGCTTTGCATTTGTGTGACTGTATGCAATGAGTGAATTAAGGAGTCCCAGCCCCTGTAGGTCCTGTAGTCTCTAACAGTAGTGTATATAGTACATATGTGTGCAACAATATTCAGTGTATCAGAATGACTAGAAAGTAAACAAAAGCCCTGGCATGTTCCACTATTAGGAAATACTTGAATATCGTACTGTTTAAAAGTTGTCACAAAGTTGCTTTCTTTTAAAAGCATCCATCCATTTTCCAATCCGCTTGTCTTTTATAGACTCCAGGGGACACTGAAGCCTGTTATATAATTTTTTTTTATATAATTATGAATTAATTAAACTCTCCATTAATTATTACTTTGTCTGCTCTGAATGCAAATCAACATTAGCAGTCATGTCTCAGAATTGGCGCCTGGCAGAGGGCATGAGGTGACAGTTATAAGATCAGACAACTGCCTTCTGGAGTTTCTTGAAACCCCTTGAATTTACTGAGATATATAGAGGAATATAGGAATATAGAGGAGGAGGGAAAGAAAGATATCTGGAGGGTTCATATGCGACATGCATGTCTGCCATGACAAGCTGAAATATATCGCATGGATTAAGAAAAGGATAGAGGTCTCAAAAGCCCTGTGCGCTTACGGTGTGTCACTTTCTGAAGTCATCCAGATATTTAGAATAACAAAAACAGTGGAAAGGACACTGGAGTTTCAAATTGGGTAACAGATCTGCTGTATGCCTACCATCATCACATTCTGTCCAAAGATCTGACCTTTCCATAGTGTCTTGTGACCTGTATGTCTTGGTTCATATCTTGATTAGCTGACTCCTCTGTACCCGGGAGAATATCTGCTGATGAGGCTGACATGAAGTTTCTCACATGTTGTTCAGCAGTGATGGCAGAGACAGCTGTGCCCTGTGTACTGCTAGCTGTTTGAATCTTTGGGTGGGAATTCCCATGGTTATAAGAGAAGGGAAATTTTGTGTTGATATATGTGCATGTATCATGTTTTACAGTGGTATAGCCATAAATATCAGCTGTTTTAAGGAGAACAGGTTTAAGCAGTCTGAACATTTCAGGACTTTTCAGAAAAGAGTTTTGATTATTGACTGGTCAGTCTCATCCACTGAAGGCTCTCATATTGTCGCACTTGTGAGAACATACTCAGTGTCCACTCAGCATAGAGCATATCACATGTTTATATTCGTCATACTGGGTACGTATGTGAAATTAAAACCTCTGCTTTGGCACATGGGTGGAGAATACCGCCCCATTGCGTGCCCAAATTACCCCCTGGATGGCATTAAGGAGCTTAGATTACTCACAACTGCACAAGATGTGACTCATCTGGTGGTAAGAGCCCTGTGATCACCACACGAGAAATCCAATCTGTGGTACATCCACATATTTATTGATGATCATGTTAGGTGTGTTTAAAGATGTTTTAAACAGTCTGGCCATCGAGTACAGCCAAACCACACACTAGCGTATTTCCACAGCTGAGAGGCTATTTCCGTCCAGTTGGTGTATCATATTTCATTCCTTCACGCGCACTGAGGGCAGGTTTCAGTCTTTCTGTCTCATCTCGCTGACAGGCTAGTGTCTTGATCGGGGGCCTTCAACCATTTTCAAGAATCCTTCAAGTGATTTCAAGTCTGTTGTGCACTTACAAAATGCTAACCTAAAAATGGAAGTTACCTGGCTTTATTTAAGTAAAAAAGGTTATTTAATAATACTGACCCAAAATACATCAATTTATACCAATTACCAATTATTGATATACTTGTATGGTCATGTACTTTTTGATTTGTTATGTAATACATTAATACATTTTAATATGTAAGGAACAATGAAACATATACAGTAGATTATTAAAAATGTATCATTTACTCACCCTCATGTCATCCTAAACCTCCATTGTTTGGTTTTCAACATTTTTCAAATATTATCAATATAAACAGAAGAAACAAAGTCATGCAGGTTCAGAGCTATCATGAGGGTGAGTAAATGATGACATTTTTGGATGAACTTATCCCTTTAACTTCATCTTTGGTCAAAGTTAAAGCAATATTGTATTTGTTTAAAGAACATTTATTTTGTCAGACTTCCTGCGGTACCATCATGGTACCACCTTGTGGTCATATAACCTCACCCTTGTTGTCCTCTATTGTTCCATTAAAAAAAAAAAAAAAACACTCCATGAATGAACTTCAGCCATTTAAACAGACTTTTTATTTAAGTCAAAAATTTTATTTAATATAACTGAATCAACCTAAACATTATTTTTTATCACCAAACTACCTAGGTTAAATCATGTAGAAATAACTCTTTAAAATAACAGTTGCAGGTCACCACAGCATTTCACCAGAGGGCAACAGCGAGCTTTTTCAGATCATTACCCAAGTGAAAAATAAATATACTAAAATGTATTTGAAATACATTTATTTCAGCTAAGTATACAACAAATATATTTACATATTTATGTACTCAATAAAACCCTACACTTTACTTTTAGTATACTAAACTGATTGAATTCTGTTAAATTGGAACAACTAATTTTGCACTTAATGCACTTTAATTGTGCGGAAGCAGTGCTGAAGTCCAAACAAAGATATACTGAAGTATATTTGATTGTGCTAAAGTGGAACTATTGCAAGTGTACTTTAGGTACACTTAAATATCATGCATTTAATATTATTCAAAGATCATACAGTCCTCATCAATAGTGACATTAAAATGCATTTTAGGCTTAATATTAAGAAATGTGCATTGTGCACAAGTAGTACTCCAAATAAAGTTTACCTGATTACAATTTTTATATCAGTAAGTCTCAAGAAACATGTCAGTAAATATGTTAATTAGTGCTGTCAAACGATTAATCACATCCAAAATAAAAGTTTTTGTTTGCATAATATATGTGTGTGTGTTCTATGTATATGTAACACACACACACATACAGTATATATTTGGAAATTTTTTACAAGATATTTACATCTATATTTATATTCATATAATTTATATTATAAATAAATATATTTAATATATAAAAATAACATTTTTCTGAAATATTCATGTGTGTGTATTTATTTATATATAATAAATATACACAGTACACTACACACACATAATTTTTATTTTGGATGCGATTAATCGCTATTAATCGTTTGACAGCACTAATGTTAATATAATTTGAACAATATTTAGTATGAAATAAATGTATTTTAAATACATAACTTTTTACTAGGGTACACTCAGGTCATATAACTTAAGCCCACAGTATCCACTCAATCTATTGATTAAAACCCTCTTCCTCCTTCATAGCAGTCTCTGCTGGTTTTTGTAAAGGAAAGCAATTGGGTTGATAGGAAGACGACAGCCACTCTCCAACCTGTTAGAAATTACAAGAGAAACTTGCAAGTTCAGTGCCATTATTTTACTGAGCCCACAGTGTCTTATATTTTCTCCAGGTTGAAGTTCCCGTCTGATCTGGACGAGTTGAGGGAACTAGCCGAGCTGCTGCAGTTCTATAAGACAGAACACACTGGATATGTGTTCATCCTCTTTTGCAGTGCCTACCTCTACAAGCAGTCCTTCGCCATTCCAGGCTCATCCTTTTTGGTTGGTAACAGAGCTCTACGCTGTGACACTATCAGTAGACCTGCTTGAAACCATCTCGTTAGACTGAAATAAAAGCTTTATCACCAGTTTCTCTAAATGCCATTTATCACGTTTTGCATCATGTTTCCTTTCCTGGACATAATCCTGTAGAAATGTGCTTAATTGTATTGAATGTGCACTTATAATGTAGTTTTAAATCTTAAAAACTGTACATGCAACTGAAATATTAATGAAAGGTCACAAAGTGTAAAGAGAGTACACTTTCATGACAGTTTCTTAACCATTTCAAAAAGTGCACTTTGTAATAATGTCAAATTAAGTTTAATTTTAAAGTACATTTTAATTATGTTTTAACAATGCTTTAAAGTATACTCATGCTAACTAACATATACAGTACTAACGATACTAAATTGCAGCTACATCATTATAAATAAGTAATAACAAATATATTTAAATACATGACACAAGTGTCAACATGACATTAACCCTTAAATGCATACCTCGGGTCTTCATTTTTTAAAGTTAGACATCAACTTTCTCAGTATTCCTCAATCTATTCATAAACAATATAACAAGAAAAAAAAAAAAAAAAAAAAAAAATATATATATATATATATATATAAACAAATGCCTGATTTCTGATACATTTTTTGTAAAAAGAGTATAGGGTCACTAGAGACCCGAGGTATGTAAATGTGTAAGTATTTTTTTCCTGCGCAACTATATTTACATATCTGATGACTCAATGGGTGCAATGCAGCTTTATTCCACTGTTTGATACACAATGGTGAGGTGAGGTTTCACTCTTAATTACGGCAGGCATAAAACAAAAGATTATCATCAGCAAAAATAGAACTGGTTTGAATAGCTTTACTGCAGAGCAATTACTGTATGCAATGAAATATAAATGTCACTGTCATTTGATGGTGGATGTTGTGAATAAGCTGCCAGTGATCAAAATATTGATTATTGAAACATTGAAAAATTATTGAAAACGATAGTTTTGAGAATATGGTTGAGATCGCGAATATGAGCCAGATGCTGCATGTAGTGTGCTCTGACGATGACAGCGATGGTAAAATCATCTGCTCAAATTGAACCCTTTTAAGTTTCAAAAGGTAACGAATGCTTTATTGTATTCTTCTGTAATCTTAAAATATCAAGAGAGTTCTACTTTAGAGGGTCAAGAGTCAAAAACACTTCCTTGCATTTAATATAAATTTAAACCACATTAACATGCAATTAAGTGTCTGAAAGCATTACATTTATTTCATACTTGTACAGTGTTTCCATACATTGAAAGTATGTCAATTTTTAAGTATAGTGTCTCAAGTACTTTGATTTTTACACTGAAATGGTAACCTAAACATGGTAACTAAATTAACTGATTTTATTATTATTTTACAAACATTCCTGGGTTAAATATACAAACAATGCAGTTATTTATATACAGTATGTGACTGTATGTAGCTGATGACCTTTACTGTCAATTTTTCTTGTTATGTCTAGAACATGCTGTCGGGGGCATTGTTTGGGCCGTGGTATGGACTCCTCATTGCCTGCACTTTGACTACTGTGGGTTCCACCAACTGCTACCTGCTGTCCCGTACATTTGGCAAACGCCACATCATCAGGCTCTTCCCTGAGAAGGTGGCGATGCTACAGAGAATGGTGGGTCACCTCTGGGTGTTTAGCACATGATAGAGGGATTTTACATTAATGAATGTTCTAAAAATAGTCAGTGAATACATGTGTGACTTTGCATTTTGTTTGTTTATACTGTGCATCGAAATTCTAAAGAATAGCAGAGTCCACAACACAACTATGACAATAGCAACACAGAGTAACAATATAGAACTACTTAGTTATTTGTTCCTGCTGATGATCAATCCTGAATCCATTTTTAATGATTTAGAGCTCAAGCATTTACAAGCAACAACGTATTTGCAGCACATTAGTGCCTCAGTGTGGATGTATATATAAAAAAACGTTTATTCAAGTGTGCTTCTAGTGTACTTCTTTTAAACTACATGATAGCATACTGGCAGTCTACTGTTTATCTACTTATCAGAGGTATACTATACCTAAGTATACTTGGTTTATACATATATGTAGCAGAAAAAGTAGACACAAAATAGAAAACAGAAAAGTATATTAGGCCCATGTTTGTGCCTAATCTTTAGTTTGACATGTTAGAAGTAAGTTAATTCTTATGTTACTTATGAAATAAATCGGGGTAACACTTTATTTTAAGGTGTCCTTGTTACAGGTTGCATGTACTTACTATTATAATAACAATAAATTATGCATAATTACATGCAAGTAACCCTAAACCAAACACTAATCCTAACCCTAACCATATAGTAAGTACATGTAGTTAATTAATATTACTTAGTACTTAAATGTATAATTTCACTGTAACAAGGACACCTTAAAATAAAGTGTAACCCATGTCAACTTTGAGTGGAATAGCTCAACATAAAAACTATTAAACTTTCTGTTAAAGCTGCAGTCCGTAACTTTTTTGGTTAAAAATGATCCAAAATCAATATTTGAGCAAGTACATAACCAGCCAGTGTTCAAAACTATCGCCTTACTTTAGCCCGATTCACAATGTTTAGCTTATAATGATGTTTTCTAATTTGAATCGTACAGGTAGGTTTTCGCGGGAAATTCGAGCATGGCACTGCGTCGTTACGTCACATCTGTAAACATAAAGAAGTTGTCCCGGCTACTAGGCTGTGAGGATCCTGCAGGTGGCAGATCGTTTGTAGCTTTTTCTCACAGCAGCTAGAATAATTAAATGTCAAAAAAGTCATTTTGATGGCGGATTGTAATCCAGAAGGATTATATGAAACACGTGAATGAAATTAAATTATATTCCAGTTTTAAATGTGCTTCTGATTACAGATAGCCTGGGATTGCACAAGATTTGTATTTTAAAGAAAACCAGTTCGAAGGGAGCATAATTTGCTTTTTGGGTTAAAAGAATTTCTTGGTATGAAATTTGAATGGTATGACAATTAGATATTAGACTGTACAGAAATTGAAATATACACGCTAATACACACTATATTCATAGTCACGCAATGCTGATGTTGTTAACGTTAATAATTTGAGAATAAAGTATAACAACAATAATAATTTGCACGGTTTTTGATGTGATATGAACTAACCGATCGTTAGATTTAATCACCACTGGTAGTGCGATTTATTGTAATGCTTTTTTCCTCAGTTGGTCAGAACAAGCATGGCAGACTTGTTACTTACTTAAACTTACTTATTTACGTACTCCTCAAAACATTAGATTCAAAACATAAGTTTGTTACAGAACTTATGAGTTGAAACGTAATGCAACATGAGCACATGATGAATCTCTCTCTGTTAGGTGGAAGAGAACAGGAGTAGTTTGTTCTTCTTCTTGCTCTTTCTGCGGTTCTTTCCCATGACACCAAACTGGTTTCTGAATATCACCTCTCCAATCCTCAACATCCCCATCCCTATATTCTTTTTTTCCATCCTCATTGGTGAGCTTACAGTACATCTTCAGTTATACATTCATGTACTTTTTATGTTAATGGTGTACTTACAATACACTGCAATTCTACACTGTTTTTTTTCTTAATGATTTAATTTTGACTCTCTATAAAGGGTTAGTTAACCCAAAAATGAAAATTAGCCCATATTTTACTCACCCTCAAACCATCCTAGGTGTATATGACTTTGTTGTTTCAGACGAATTCAGCCGGTGTTATATTAAAATTTTTCCTTGCTCAGCAGCTCAACAGTCCAAAAGTAGTCAAATAAAGCAAATAAAGGTCTTTTTTGTGAATAAAGGCCTCCTGTAGCATATGAGAAAGCCATTCCGGTGGATGACGTGGGACGTATGTGTCACTCGCACACGTATGACAGTCAGCAGAAGTGAGAAAAAAGTGTTTATAGCATTTTAAATACGATATTTTTCTTACAAAAACGCATCGATTCGCTGCAGGATGCCTTTATTCACCCCCCGGAGCCATGAGAGGCATGTTTTATTACGCATGCGTGCACTTAATTTGCCTACTTTTGGACTGTTGAACAAAAACACCCATCTACTCCCATTCTAATACTTGAAAGAGGCAGGATCATTTTTAATATAACTCTGACTGGATTCGTCTGAAAGAAGGAAGTCATATACACCAAGGATGCCTCAAGGGTGAGTAAAACATGGGCTAATTTTCATTTTTGGGTGAACTAACCCTTCTATAGTTTTTAGGTGGCCAGGCTCTGAACAATTATTAAGTAAAAATACAGCTTCTGGAGAAAAACAACCCTCATTATCTTAAATGCTTATTTTCTCCCCAGGTCTAATCCCTTATAATTTTATCTGTGTCCATACGGGTGCCATCTTGTCTGAGATCCAATCTTTGGATGACATCTTTTCTTGGAGGACCCTGTTTCAGCTCCTGTTGATCGCATGTGTGGCTCTACTTCCTGGAGCTCTGATCCGCCGCTATAGTCAGGCCCACCTCAAACTTGATGGCCTGGAACCCAATGGATACCCAAAGGTCCTGAATGATCGGAAGACTAGATGAACCAAAGACACACAGAAGAGGAGACTGCAGTCTGTTAATATGGGACTGAACATTGGTCTGGAGTCACAGCTGAGGATTTGGTTATGAATGTCTGAATGCAGAGTGGAACTGACATGGACAGAAATAGAAAATAATAATTACCAAATGTCTATAATGAAGATAAAGTGCAAAGGAAGACACTATTAATGTCTTAAAAGAGAACACACTCAGATTGCTGATGTTACATATATATAACACGGACATTGCCTCATTATATAGGAAAAAGGAATCTGACGGCCTAGCCTTTAAGTTTTTTTTATTGAAGCCAAAAATATTTATTTATGTTTTAAAATGTTGTTTAGCTTTATGTGTGTTTATGGCTTTATTTAGTTGTGGAAACTAAATTCCATGTGTTTTTTGATTGTTTATACATTTTACCAAAATGGAACTAATGATTAGTTACTTTCCCCCTAAATGTACACTGATAAAATAGTAACCTAATTATCTGGTTTTATTCAAGTCAAAAAGATTATTTAATATTGCTCAATTAACCTAAATACATTAATTTATACAATTTTTAATGGATTAAAACATGTAAATAGCTCTTAGGTAACAAAAGCAGATTACCACTCACTTTCCACTTTGTGAATTTTCTGCTCAAGTTCTGCACATAAAAAAAAATAATTTATTACATAAAAATATTTTAATAGTACTACAGTTTTACTGTATCCAACTTTATTTAACTTAAAAAGAGGCGGAGCCATTTATAACTTGAATGTGTGATTTATAACATGTCATTTTTGTAGTTTTTCAATTACTACACATGTTATTCTTCTTGTTATTACCTATGCCAGCTAATGAATCAGAGGATTTGCAAATTCACAAAAAAATAGCTTACTTCTGCGCTGAAAAATAAGGTGCATACTAAAGTGATTTGTAAAGATTATTAGATATTATTATATTCATTATCCTCAAGCGTCCTACTATCAGGGTGTTCTTTTATTTGCAAGTTAGTGTCATGCCTTAAATATAGACCTTTGCACTGATCATTTACACGATGGCCTAAATATTTTGGAATTGCACAGTACAGTCAGGGATTGATGACTTTGTCATACATACAACTTATTTTGTTACACTTGCACATGTGCATTCATATCTAACAACAAAAACACACTACTAATGACCTGTTTTAGACAGATGGCAGTATTAATGCAGTGTATTTAAATTTACAGCATAAAATGGCACTGTAAATATATCTCATCCATTCAGCTTCAGATGCAGCTTAAATTTTACACATTTGTACTAATCATTAGTTTGTGGTTGACTGTGCCATGAATGTATCAATTATCAGCATGTCACAGAAGCTGTAAATTCTAGTGCTGTTTCTGTGGTGGATATATGTATCCTTTAAAAAACAAAATCAAAGAATTTCCATTGCAATTTCATGAATTGTATCTACAGGTGCTACTTGATTAAGATATTACTGCATTACAGTAGCTGTCCTGTTTTAAGCCATTTATGGAAAGATAAATCCATGTCTTAATGTGTACATAAGTTGTTAAGGTTTAGTTTTTGTATTAAAAACTGCTGGTTTTAATTCTGTTATAACCAAGTTATAGCTGCTGTTTTCACAACTAAGTACTTAAAAAGTTTCATGCAGTTTAAATTCAATAATAAAAACATTTGAAACCATTTAACATCTTATTGTAACCTATATGTTAAATTATGCGAAATGGATGTATACATGGTAAAATTGCTGAAATGAGTGATATAATTATACCATATTGGCAGCTGAAAGCATAATAAAATTAGCCAAACTACTATAGAGTTCTACGGGTGCATATTTTATGCTGATCTACTTATATGTAAAAATGCATGTTAGTATAAGTGCAGGATAAGAATATTGTGATATTCTATTTATATAGTGTAGATTCAGATTATTCCTAATATTCCAACAGAAATCAAGGTTTCACTTTAGCATCTTGTGGAAGCCAGTTTCTGCCATGGTATTAAAAGGTAATTGCGACTTTTTATCTCATACTTCTCAATACTAAAAATTAAATAAAAGTAATTGCATAAACTTGTCAGAACTGTGAGATAAAAAGTAGAAATTATCTACTCGAGATTGTAAAAAAAGTCTGAATTCTTAAGTTTTTCTTCATATTTTCAAGGAAAACAAGAGCCAAAAGTGTTGAGATATAAACTTACAGTATAATTGTGGTAAGAAATTATGAATTGTGAGATAAAAATGATAAATTGTCTTTTTTTTGTGGGGGAAACGAGCTTCCACAGAATCTATAAGCTATTGATGACACAAGTATTGATACAAAGATGAAGAAAAAAACAGCAGCATTGTTTTAAAGACTCTTTATTGCTCATATCCATGTGAAGGGTAGTGTGACCCTTCCAGAAAACATAAAACAGATGTGTATTCACGATTGTTCACTCCTGTTGTCCCCAACTCACCCACACTTGGCTAGAGCCCATAGTATACCAATGGAATATGTCCCCCTTTTGCCCAAATCTGAAATTAGTTTGTTTGCCCATTTATACATTGCTTGACATCATTATAAGAGTTGATTAGATAAGGGATAGGCTTATCAAACACCCAGAAGTATTCACGGTACAAGTGATCAATAAAGACATTTTGAACATGGTAGAATGTGAAGAGAAACAGAGACAGCTGCACAAGTAATACGGCAAAGACTAGGTTTCATGTACATGTTGTCAGCTGGACATCCCTCCAATTTGACATTTGACAAAATTTTACTACAGAAACCCAAACTGAAAGGATCAAATTCAATTGTGTCTAATATTATTACGCTAACATTCAGCAGTAAACTGGAGGAAATTATTCCTATAATAAAACCTTACAAATATCCTGTTAGAACATCCAAAACTGACTTGTTATTGGCCATCTCATCAGATATGACCTCTAAAACAGAGAAGAATTACAGAGCCACTTGTTACAGAGTGACATAAAGATAATGTTCTAAATACAGGTTGAAGAACACTGCATATGGTTGGATTAAGCTGTATTCTTAGACACTATATATATCTGTCAAGACAATTATTTCAGTTTAAACAAAGTACTGTCAACCCAAATGTTCAGTTGCCCAAGAGTTGTATTGACCTCAAAAGCTCATCTGAGTCAAACCATAAAGCAACAATCAGTTTCTGAAACCTCTTTTGCAAGAACAAGCAGGCCAAGTTGGTGCCTTGCGCTAACCCTTTTTTTCTTCTTGTTCTTTTATTTAGAAAAATAAAAAATGCTCTAAGTTTGAGAGCTTTACAAGGTATACAAAATATGCAAAAGGGAGAAAAGATCAGATTGAGGTACCCTGTTCTTGAGGTAGAACGGTATATTGTACTGATTCACACAAAGCTGCGTGGACTTTCAATATATCATTTTCATGTCTCAATCATGGTTGTATCAGTTGCTTTATATCAATGTTATGTTCTATGACTGTACAGTACTGCAATGCTGGCTGTTTGCATTTGATCAGTCAAGAAACACTAAAAACCAATATTTTTGAACTGCCACCTATATACAGTACACACATTTTTTTTTTTTATTCCATTAGCCTTTTGGATGTGCAACATTAAAAGGCTTAATGACGTCATCCCTCACCAATCACATCAGCTTCATATATTTCGGAAAAAAATGGGACGTCTTTACAAACAGTTAAAAAAAAAAAAAAAAACACACTTTGTCTTGGTTTTGCTATTCTCGTCAAAAATGCATTTGTAGAATTTTATGTTGTCTCGGTCTATGCATACATTCCCTAATGCAAACACACTTGTGTTCACTCATCTTAGCACGAGAAATCAGAGGGAGAAAGAGAAATTATGTTTGTTCACAGAAAGTACATGTTTGCAGAAGGCATTTGCATCATATACATTCATGAGTGTCAGGAAGACCTCAAGGACTCCCTTGAGCTTCCGTTACAGGACCTACAGACAAGGTGCATGCACACTACCATTCAAAAGTTTAGGCTTGTAAGATTTTTTTAATCTTCTGTAATATTCTGAAATATTAGAATTTAAAATAGCTGTTTTCTATGTGAATATACTTTAAAAGGCAATTTATTTCTGTGATGCAAAACTGAATTTCCAGCATCATTACTCCAGTCTTCAATGTCTCATGATCCTTCAGAAATCAGTTTAATGTGCTGATTTGCCACTTAAGAAACATTTCTTATTATAATCAATGTTGAAAAAACAAATATCAAGTACTGCTTCATATTTTGGGGAAACCATGATACTTCTTTTCAGGATTCTTCTTTTAAAACAGATAAATAAATTTTAAAATAGAAATATTTTGCAACATTATAAATGTCTTTACGGTCACTTTTGATAAATTTAATGCATCCTTGCAGAATAGAAAATATCAAAATCATACTGACCACAAACTTTAGAACAGTAGTGTAAGGTGTAATATGTGGGGAGTACAGGATATCAACAATAGATTCCCAAAGTAAGACGATCAAGATCTACCTCTCTTTAGGGACTGTACTTTTTTTTTTCTTTTTCTTTTTTTTTTTAAAGTTGGCACACAGACAGCTGTTATTTTGTGTGACGAATAAGTCGGGAACAGGGAAACATTTAATAAAAAGAAATATAATTTAAAAAAAAGAGAAAAGAGAACAGGGCAGCAAGCAGAGGAGAAATGCTCAGACTCAGCAGTGGAAAAGAGGAACTGGAAGTGAAATGCTGGCACACAGCAAGCACTCTTTTACATGTACGTTCCTTTGTAACATCACTTAATGCTTTTAGTTACCGTGCTGTACTAATTAGTTACTAGAAAAGATCAACAAACAAATCTAATTACTCACATTAAATAGCCTGAAACGAGATTCCAAAGAAAATTCTGTTGAATAAACCTAAAGAATTGTTTTTAGAATCTTATTAACATATTGCTGTGCAATTTATTGTATCTCCTAATAAATTAGTAGATCTAATGCACAACTAGACCTGCAAGTCCCTATAAAATCTACCTGCAGTGTGCATTCACCTCATCCAGCAGTCTACTTCACAGTGCACAAATCCTCACATCAGCTTAATCAGTAACAAAAAGAGCTCAATATGAAATATCAGGTCCTTGGTCATAAAAAGATCTCTGACCTGATAACGCTCTCAATCATCCTCATTCATATCCGCATGACCAAATGTTTTTGTGCTTTAAGTTCTTTGGTTGTTTTAAACTGCTGGTCCTCTTCGTCAGCTTCTGTCTCTCTCTGTTTCCCGCTCTGGCTCACTCTCCCTTTGCCTATTTCTTGAATTCTTTCTTGAATTTCGATTTGTCCTCGCATGAGCTACATTCATTAGCTGCTGCTTGCAGGCGTCCGCTGATCATTTTGATGGTTGTGAGGGTGTTGGCACCGTTTGCTGGTGTTTCCGCTCTTGCTGTTTGACCTGTTGAACAATCTCCCTTATCTTGCGCTGGGCAGTCTGCAAACAAACACACCGTAGACAAAAGGTAACTGGGGTGCGCATGCAAATACATTATTTACATCAACAGATACTATTTTAAGAACCTGAACAAATCATATGTAATCCTAAATAACAAGCCTTTGGACACAGTCTGGTCCAAACCTTTCTTTCATTCAAGCCTCATTCAAAACTGGTTGATGTTGACAATGAGACAATGAGAGAGTGAGCAGTCTAGAACAGGAAAATCAAAAGTACCAGTACTGTAGTAACAAGCTGATACCAAGATTGGAAAAAATAAAAAGATGAATTTATGAATCTTACTTATGACTAAGGACAAATCTCTTGAATAATAAATAAGGTTGACCTTGCTTTGTCAAACAAAATCCAGGACCTGTCAATAGTATAAAATAATTAATATTCATCAGATCATTTTCTACGTGAACTTAGGAACTACTGGTCACAAAAGCAAACACAGTGAGCAGTACAACCAAGCCAGTTTCAACAACACTGCACTTAAAAGGATAGTTCACCAAAAAATGAAAATTCTGTCATTAACTACTCACCCTTATGTTGTTCCTAACCTATAAGACCTTCGTTCATCTTCAGAACACAAATTAAGATATTATTGATGAAATCTGAGAGCTTTCTGACCCTCCATAGACAGCAACACAACTGACACATTCAAGACCCAGAAAGGTAGTAAGGACATCATTAAAATGGTCCATGTGACATCAGTGGTTCAACTGTAATTTTATGAAGCTACGAGAATACTTTTTGTGTGCAAAGAAAACAAAAATAACGACTTTATTCAACAATTCTTCTCTTCCGTGTCAGTCTTCACCGTGCGTTCATGAAAGTACCCTCTCATAGCTTTACGGTAACATTACGGTTGAACCACTGATCACATCCTTACTGCATTTCTGGGCCTTGAACGTGTCAGTTGCATATGCAGGGTCAGAAAGCTCAAGTCTATTGAGAAGACTTAGATTATACGGCTTGATTCATATGGATTTTTTTTTTTTTACAGTGTCTTTATGAACTTCTTAAAACCTAAATTTGGTTGCGTAGACTTTCAATGGATGGACAAAAATGAGAGAAAATGAAAAATCTCTCAATTTGTGTTTTGAAGACAAATTAAAAGTGTTATGGTTTGGAATGAAATGAGGGTGAGTTACAGGTTAAAGGAACACTCCACTTTTTTTGGAAATAGGCTCATTCTCCAACTCCCCCAGAGTTAATAAGTTGAGTTTTACCGTTTTTGAATCCATTCAGCCGATCTCCGGGTCTGGCGATAGCACTTTTAGCATAGCTTAGCATAGATCATTGAATCCTATTAGACCAGTAGCTGGGGACTACTTTCAGGCGCTGCGTAATATCACTGCGCCTGCTGCGGCCATGTTACGGCAGCAAAGTTCCTTGATTATTACACCGGAATGAGAGTAGTTCCTAATCATATCAGCCTAGAAAATTGCAACTTTTCATTTTCCGCCGATCTTAGTACATGATATAACTACAGAAGAGTCAAGTTTTAAATAGGACAAATATCGAAACTCTTTGATCGTTTTTGAACGCGATGCTACTGGTCTAATCGGATTCAATGATCTATGCTAAGCTATGCTAAAAGTGCTATCGCCAGACCCGGAGATCGGCTGAATGGATTCAAAAACGGTAAAACTCAACTTATTAACTCTGGGGGAGTTGGAGAATGAGC
The DNA here is from genome assembly GCA_036784905.1 of Acrossocheilus fasciatus. Taxonomy (NCBI): domain Eukaryota; kingdom Metazoa; phylum Chordata; class Actinopteri; order Cypriniformes; family Cyprinidae; genus Acrossocheilus; species Acrossocheilus fasciatus. The sequence continues at coordinate 22,375,062 of CM071938.1, forward strand.
CTATTTCCAAAAAAAGTGGAGTGTTCCTTTAAAATGGGTAGGAATATGTTTTTTCAGAGGTGACCTGGTATGACCCTGGTGTTTTAATCTAATTCAAATAAAACACAAAGAGTTTAAAGACTGGAAAAATGTCAAAATCATACCTGACTGGCAAAGAAATGTCCAATTATTTTAACAAACACTTCATCATTCTCATCTGGTGTCTGGTCCCGTGGTACAATGACCTCAGCACTGGAGAGATTCTGCAGCTCATTGACCTGTGGTTGGTAAGAGGTCAGAGGTCACACAAACAGATTGCATTTAGAACTGGAACTAACACTGTAGTCACAAGTGAGAAGTGCTCCATGACTCCTAAGTGTTGCCCAACAACCTATTACTGAGATTTACTAATTACTTAAATGTAATCAGTGTAAGTGACTAAAATGACTCATTTTATTTAACCAGTTTGTTGTGAGATTAAAATTCGGAAGCATTTCAAAACAATTTTTCTGACTTTGTGTGTTTATTTTTATTTTCACAAAGTAACATTTTCAGTGACAGTTCCTTCAAAATCTGATCTCAAGTGTTGTATTACTAGCAGGACACAGAACAATCTGACTCAGTTGACTTGTGTGTGTTTACACGAGGTTTTAACATGTGTCTTTGGTGATCCAATCACATGTACACAAAGCACACATACCGTTTTGCCACCCTTCCCGATGACTCGTCCGGCGGCGGTCGAAGGCACTTTTATATGTGCCTCTAACTTCACTTCTTCCTTAGCAGTGAAAAAATTCTCCTCTTTCAACTTCCCATATATCCTCCCCTGTGCCTACAGCCATACACATTCACAGATGAATAAAGGAGAAATGAGGGATGAATACAGAGATCAATGTAAAACACCCTGGGTCCTGCCTAATGGTATTTGTACCCTAAAGATAAGGAGCCTAAATGACTGAATGATGGCTTTTACCTTGAACTGAGCCTCTGGTGGTCCAGTGATAATGACCATCCTCTCAGGATCATCAGGATTGTCTGGTGCAGCAATCTGCAGGGACACAAAACACCACTTTTTTCCCCCCATTCTGTCTTGACTTTGAATACAAAAGACCACTTAAACTGCTACAAGTGTGCAGTTATACCTTAATACACAGGAAAAAATGGTAAACTAAAAATCGATCTAAAAATCTAAATGAAGTGGTTTTATTTAAGTCAAAAATATTATTCAACATCAGTGAACCAACCTATATACATCAATATATATATATAGCAGCAAAACTAAATTTTACAGGTTAATGCCAGTTAGAAATAGCTCTTTAAATGTAACAATTGCAGGTCATCACTTTTTACAGCGTGTACAGCTCAAGTCTACATTATACAACACACTTTCGCTGGAAAACAAATGAACACAATTCAAAATATTACTGATTGTTTTCCATTTACTTTTTTCTAAATCACAAGTCATAATTTAGATGAAACCACAGCTGTCAATCAGCTAAATAACGTTCAAAACAAAAACACATTTACATAAACAAATGTAAGATTTAGAGACAATGCAGCACTGGTGAAACTAGCAGTTCCATCAGATGGCCCAAAACTATAGACAACATCAAGGTTTTCTTAGTCCTGAATAACAAGCAACAGGATACAATCTTGTCCAAACCATTCTTTCATTCAAGCTTCATTCAAAACTGGTTAATGTTTGCAATGAGAGAGTGAACTGCAATGGGAATCAGAAGTATCTCACTTTTATTGAGGCTCCAGCGTAGTGTGCCAGCTCTTTAATGTGTTGCCCTTTCTTCCCGATGAGAGCTCCTACTGCTGGAGTGGGGATGAAGAGGAAGACCACTTCCTGTTCAGTAGTCTGAAACACACACAGACAGCCTTGACTCCTGCTAGTCAAGTTTAGACAGACAGACAGACAGACAGACAGATGATAGACAGACAGATGATAGACAGATAGATGGACAGACAGACAGACAGATGATAGACAGATAGATGGACAGACAGATAGTGCTTTTTATGATACGGATTTCTTCCGCAACTTTACAGTACACCCTTAGTTTCACAAAATTGATTCAGAATTCAATGATATATTTCAACAATAAAGCGGCTGCAGCATTTTTCCGGTAAATTAAATTATAAAATCCTGTTTTATTTATTTATAAATTATGATACCTAATGCATTAACTAAGCTTGACACATTGAATCTTTGAATCAAACTTTTTCCATTTTAAAGTTCATTATTTACATATAATGAAATATCTATAAATTAAAGGATCATGAACGGTCAAGGAGGCACTGCATTTAAAAAATATATATATATTATTTAATAATGTTTCCTGAGGTGCATGTATAATCTCAGTATGTTTATTTTTTTCCCCATCCAAAATTGCATTAATGGTAATTTTCTACCCTGGATAGATGGGTAGAAAAGTATAATTCATATTTTAAAGTGGGGAGTTTTAAGCTTTAAAACTTGCATGTAAATCTTGTGTATTTTTTTGTTAAACCTCTTGTATGTATAAATATAAAGAACATTTAGATTCTCCATTTCATGACTCTTTTTTTAATATCATCCAATGATTCAGGCAATAAGCCATGTATCAATATGTTTGCAAAATACATGCAGAAAAATTTGATGTATTATTAAAAATTTGTTCTGCATCTGTTTGATACCACAATTCAAAATCATGAACTTAATCAGAATTTAAAAGACGTTTTTAATATTCTGAATGGCTCAGAACCCTGCAACCTAAATAAGAGGCACATGAATGTGCTACAAAATGGTCTATAATACATATAATTGAAAAGCTTCTTATTAGCTTATGACTGTCATGATATGCAGTGTGCAGATTTATGGAAAATTATAATGAGACATGTATACTGACATACACATAAAATAACAAGTACTCACTGCTTGCTGAAGAGATAATGCTCCGGAGGAGGGAACCCCATACATACCACCCAATACTGATGGGGGGCCCTGCAGTGGCAAACATACACAAAATTTTAAAGCAAACGGATGGTTATTTAAGAGATAATACAGACTAAGATGAAAGACAACTATCTCTCAAAATCCCAAAAGTCATTGACAGCTCAGTGTCATGATATACACATGCACATCCTGATGCTCACCAGAAGGGGGCTGTAGTTTGCTGGGGCAGACAGAGATCCACGCACACCAGAGGCTGGAGGGAGAACAGACAAGCCAGAGGAGAAGATCCCCAATGCGCTCAGGTTTAGACCTGACATCATGTTAGTCTGCTGCTGAAACCAGAGATGGAGAAGGATGTGAATCTGAGAGTACAATGAGACTTTATGCAAAGCGTGGAATGTTCAATAAGTCAAACAGTTACTGAATCAGCCAATTAAATGGATTAAACAAATGCAGTTCTACTAGTTAATGCCAATTCACATCCACACTCTGCCTGATAATCACTGTCTGTCCAGGCAAAACAAGTTCTGCTTTACTAAGATTAAAGAAACAGGATTAAAGCCACTGTTAAACCCAAACACTGTGAGAACAGTTAAAGGGCATGTTTGGTGTTTGTCAGTCCGTATTACATTGTTCTCTGCAATATTGATTCAGATCAACTGTGAGTACATAAGTCTACTGATGGACAATTCTATATTTACATAGATATTTACATTCTATATGTATGTCATTGCCGTCCATGGGAACATGCCGACATATTCATTTCTTAAGTTGAAAAGATTAACTGGCCTTGGAGGAAATGAGTAATTTTATAATAATAAACCTTTTGGTAGATGACTACAAGTTGACCTATTTTTTTTCCTGATTTAACCCATAAAAAAAATTAGTTCAGTTATAGATAAATTTAGGTTAGTATTTAGGTTAACGTATTTAGGTTGATTAAACAAAATTAAATACAAAATTTAGACTTAAAACCAGTTAACTAAGCAAGTTAACCATTTTTTCCCCCAATGTACCTAAATATGTTCATATAAATTGGAGATTAAAATTTGCAGATTAATAGTAATATATAAACTATTACTGTAAAAAAGAAAAAAAAAGTCACAGAGCTTAATGGCAGAAGCTTTACTTTAACAAGACAACTCTACAAGTAATATACAATAGTCAATTATTCAATAATTCACAATAATAATAATAATAATAATTCAGTAAACTAATAACTTCAATATTTCACGTCCTTGAATTCATTTATCTGGTAAGTTCTAACAAACTCTTGTTGCTGTAGTTCAAAGAGTTCTGAAACTCACTAAACGCTACTTGTTTAGAGCATCTTCTGAAAAGGTACATTCAATCCTCTGAAATGGTGCAGTATATTTTTTGCATCTTGGTAGATCTTTTTTCTTAAAAATGGATCCTGATTTACCAAAGTTTTAGAATATGTCACAATACACAAAAGAAAGGGGACTCTTTGGGTGGTTGTTTGACTGACTGCATTCAATCGCAAGTTTGGAGGGAAAAAAAGGTATTTTTCTACAACCAATGAAGTTTTATAATTACACATTTTTAAAATAAAATACCCAATCCTTCTTAAAATACAGGCTTAAAGTTCTGTAAACATGGGCTTTTACTTCTGACAGCAACTCAAAATATTTTCATAGAGGGCAAACTTCCACATAACTGCACAGAGGTCAGTTCAGGTCAGCTTGGAGCACATGTCCATGTACATTCATAATTCTCCACTTTTTATCTTTAAATAGGGCCGTCAATAGATAAAATAATTAATGGTGATGCAAATTTTGAATTCACAAATTTTGGTCGAAGTGGTATTTCAGCTTTCAGTTTTGCCAATGATAAATTCTTCTGTTAAACATCCCATCTGGATTCAATTTGCAAGTAAGGGCTTCCTTTATCATTTACCAACAAACAAGAATATTGTTGTAGGATTAGTGTGTTTAAGAAGAGACAAAAATACTGGCCCTATGTAACATTATATAACACTTTTCACATCCCCTGTTGTTTCAAAGTGACTTCACATAAAACTGTTCATATCTCTATAAACAAACTACCATCCATCCACCCACCAATAAAGCTCAAAAGCTATGATTTACTCACATTAAGTGAAGCCACATCATTCTCATGGGCTTCTCTAAGTTTCTTCATGATCTCCACTTCCGCATTACAGCACTCCTCCACCCCTCCCCTCACCGTGATGGTACGCTCCTGGTTATATATAGTTAGGTCTTGTAATCTACAAAAAAAAAAAAGAAAATAAGCATCGCCACTTCAAATGAACAATCAATACATACACAATTACACCTCAGTTTCGTCGTTGGGTTCTATCCTATGAGACGTTGTTTAAACTTTAATTGATGTCATCTGTTCAAGATGATCTGTACAGAGCAAACTTACGAAGAAATAGTGATCTTGGTCCCAGTATCTTGCTCTATCTTCTTCAGGTTCCTGCCCTCCTTCCCTATGAGTCTCCCAACAAGGCTGTTATGGGCCAAGATCTTCAGAGGAACCTCATCAACACTGATTCAGAGACAGAGCACACAATATTATTTTCTTTCTTTTTAATAATAAATCTGAGAACAACATGAAGTTATTTGCTTATATACACAGTTTTCAATTATTTGTCTCAAAAGAATCAATGCTAAAGCAAATGAAGCATGTAAAACTTTAATGTGCCCTACAGTCTGAAGAGATACTGACATCTTGGTGTCATTGGCCTCTTTTTCCATTATTTCCAGGATCATCCTGCAGGCTTGTGAACAGCCCTCTTTAGATGAGTGGATAGTGATGGCCTTCTCAGTTGCTCCTGCATTCTCCTTACGATGGATATCTACCCTGAGACAAAGGATGACCTTTATCACATTTTTGAATTTGACTGTCACGTGGATAGAGCAAAATGGATATTGAGAATAGGTTATAATATCAGAAATAAGAATGACTATGCAATGTTAATGATTAGAGGTGCTCAATATATTGTAAGCCAATATATTATTTAGTTTCATTACCAAAAACTAAAACCATAAAAAATTATATTTTGCAATTTGAAAAAAATAAAATAAAATAAAAATAAGAATACCTGATATATAACCTGTATAAATATATATACCTGATATTTCAGCTAGTTGCCAAGGCAGTATTTCTCATTTTAATTTAGTTCAGCTTACTGTGCTAAAATAACTAAAATTGAAATACAATTTAATAATAATATTAACAAAAAAAAAAAAAAAGAATACCGAAAATATAAAAAATAATAACTGATTCACATCATCAATCTCAATGATACTAAAATAGCACTACATTGTTTGCCAATTACTGGAAAGAAGTGATTTCTTACATTTAATACCCATAGTGGAATTGCGCACACACAGACAAAATATACTGTGTTCAGTAAGTTATATTAAGCACGTCACGCAGCATTTAAGACTTCAATTTCAAGTTTAAAGTAGTCAAACAAGAAAAACACGTCAAGACCCCTACAGCTTTATTCTATCCCTTTGTGCTACATATAGCTGTCTTTGAACAAGAATAAACCCTGCCTACAACATTTGTGTCAAAGGGTATTCATATACAAATATTTGCTGTAATTTGTAAAACATGCAAATATGCTTGTTTCATTATACTAGTTATCTGACATAACTATAAAGTCTACATGATGCTTTCAGCTGATGTATACTGGGTTTTTAAAATTATGATTAGCAGGATGGTCAATATGTATGATATTACACTATTTAATAAATCAATTAAAAAAAGAAAAAAATCAAATTTATACTTTATACAGAATTGTTTTGATTCAGCAATCCTATTGTATTGATTTTTGTGGTAAAATAAAATAAAATAAATAAACAAAAAGCATTAAACATGAGTGAAAGACTTCAATAGTGCACTCAGTAATCTATTACCCTAATTTTACAGTATACAGTGAATATGACAAACCCGACATACTGTACAGCATACAGTAGTTTAAAATCAAGGATTTAAAGTTGCTAACTGATGCATGTATAGTGACAGCACAACTCTCCATGGGTGCATTTTAGCCAGCTTTTAGCTAAATACGGTCACAAGTTCCATTGACCTCTATTGGTAACAACAGAACGTGCAACCATAGCTGCTTTTGGGAAACGGACATCTTTTTTGCATGGACAGAGCACTACAGTACATGCACTTTTAAACAGGCTATGCATCTGGCAAATTTGCCAAAGTTTGTTAAGTTTGGGCATTAAGGGATTTTTTCCACATGTGTTAATTTATTTAGAAAGCAAGATGAACACATTGTGCAAACATATTGTTTGCCAAGCCATGTTATTTTTAATTTGCTTCAGGAAATAAAAGACGACTTGGAACCCTCAACTAGGAGTCACACAATACCAGCTCTACCGCAAACCTTCATTTTTTTGGCCTCCGGTTCTTTTCAACGTACTGTAGCTTCTTTATTATTTATTTGTGACTATGCTAATTTGCGCTGCATTTGGTATATTGCGTTGGTTGATATGTAAATGAAATGTTGCCTCTGTGTTCTTTAATTTGCGCGTTGTTAGTATATCACCTGCAGAAATTTCTCCTCCCATCTGCGCTGTTTTGGAATTGTGCTAATTTTACCTGTTTTTTTTTTAAACTGGCCCTAAATGTTTAGATATTCTTTAGATTTTAGACTTAAGTATTACTGCGTTTGCCTTTCAATTATTAAACAGAACTGTTAAACAACGGTAGTCTGAACTTAGGTCCTGGGATCAGCATAAACATCCGGCTTCCTACTCGGCCATAAACCTATCGGTCAAATGTCAAATATTGGCCTTGATGATATATCGGTCAACCACTATGAGTTCCAATGAGTTCCAAATTCTAAGCTCTTAAAAAGTACCAAGATTTTTAATTTAGCTAGCTACTCCACTTTGAAAAATGGTAACTTCTACAGTATATTAACTGGTATTATTCAAATCAAAAATAGTATTTATTTAGCATCACTTAATCACATTAATTTATACAGGCAAAACAAATGTTTATAGGTTGCATGAGGTAGAAATATCAATTGCATTTTACCAGCACAGAAAACCAGGTTTACAGTGCAGACGACAGGGTTAAAACAAAAAGCAAAATGATAAATTATTGTTTCAGCCACAGCAAGGTGTTCATTACCAGCCCAGAAATGTCCTACTGGTACATCCGTATTGTGAGATTAAACTATGATAACATCTTTGAGTTATAAACTCAATAAACTAAGCAATCCCAAGAGGGTCCTCACACCATTGGTGCTTGGGCCCTAATTAAATTGAACTCATTACTAATTAGACAAATACTGGTTAAAATGTTTAAAATATCAAGACTTCTTACTTGGACTGTGTCTGCTTTGTGATGTTCTTTATAGTGAGTCCCTCTTTCCCAATGATGGCTCCCACAAACTGAGTGGGCACTAGGATTCGTAGAGGCAGCTCTTGCTGACGATGCCTGGGCCCCTGGGGGCCACCCATGGCCCCTGTCTGACCAAACTCCTGCTCCCGACTTCCTGTTCCCATTTTAGATGCCCCTCGCGGGACCTGGGGTCTTACACCCCCGTCCCTTCCTGCCTCCTCGTCCAGTATGTACGACACACAGAAGGAGTGATTCTCAAAACTGTGGCCTGTCAACTTCTCAACAGCCCTGGAGAAGAATGAGAGAGAAAGAGATCAGTCAATCATTAGATCAATCACTAGATCGTGACATTCTTTACACAGACCCCAAACAACACTCGCAACGAGAAACAAAGAATTGGTTACATTGGGATATAAAGACTTTAAAAATCATTCAATCAAATAAATATATTCATTCCGCACATTTTGCATGACCTGTTGCTGTGATAGCCACCTCACTACTAGGGTTGGGCACATTTTAAGGACTGACGTTCATTCATGAGGAATTTGAATTGAATTGCCCACACCCTGCAGGCTGCCTTGGAATTTGAATTGAAATGACAAGAAGAGGTATTGCAATTCAAATAACGTGACCAGTCAAACAGTCACAGAGCACAGCAATTTCATTAGTGCAACAAAACATAACTGCACAACTAATTTTGACTATTTATACTTATTTATCTTTTGATGTGCAAAATACATTGTTTGATTAGACACCTTTCTCTAAACTGTTGAATACTGTCAAATTAACAGAAACAGTAAACCTCCATAAAACATCTATCATACTGTGTTCAGATGATATTTATAAAAAAAAAATGTATCGATTATGAAATACTGAACCTACTAACTAATATATTAAACGTATTGGAGCAATCTTATATTACATGCTCCTTCAACATGATGCATAATATGAATTTCAATTTGTGAAATATAATAATCATTTTTTGCAAAATAATGTTAGGGGTCAAATACCCAAATAAGGTTTGTGGTCACTGGTCAGTAAGATTTTTAATGTTTGAAAGAAGTCTTTTCTGTTCACAAGGGATGCATTTAACTGATCAAAAATACAGTAAAAACACCAAGATTGTAAAATATTATTGCAATTTAAAAAAAACTATTTTCTATGTGAATACATTTGAAAATATAACTTTTTTTTCTGTGAGCCAAAGGTGAATTTTCAGCATTATTACTCCAGTCTTCAGTGTGTCACATGATCCTTAAAAATCATTCTAATATTCTGATTTGCTGCTCAAGAAACATTTCTTGTTATTATAAAACACCATTTCATATTTTTGTGGAAATTATGGTAATTTTTTTTTCAGTAATCTTGAAAAAACTTCAAAAGAGCCGCTTTTATTTGAAATAATAAAGATATTTTTAATATTATAAAAGATTTTTGTCATTTTGATCAATTTCATGGGCCTTGCTAAAATAAAAGTATTAATTTATTTAAAATAAAAAAATCTGACTGATTCCAAACTTGTGAATGCTAGTGCATATAATGAAAAATAAAATGTAATGAAATTAGATTAGATTGAATTTCAATTGGTTTATTTAAATTCTGAAATCAACTTCAGGAATTAAATTAACACCTCAGTTCAACTTTGAACAGTGCACAACCCTGTTCACACAAATGCTGGTACAATTACCGAGCGCCGGTTTGTCGCCCTATGACAGGAAATAGTAAATCAGACAACTCTCAGCACACACATACCCACCCATTGGGACAGACCTCCCTCAGATCAAAGCTCCAAAATAAGATCCCTGGAGACAAGAAATCATCCAAACCCCTAAACCCTTCTTCCACAACACACATACATATGTGACCCTGGACCACAAAACCAGTCTTAAGTGCCAATTTTTCGAAACTTAGATTTACATATCACATGAAAGCTGAATAAATAAGCTTTCCATTGATGTATGCTTTGTAAGGATCGGATAATATTCGGTTGAGATACAACTATTTGAAAATCTGAAGCCCTTAGCAATGCATATCAAATAAATTAAGAAAAAATTTAAAAATTAAGCTTAGATTTATTTACAGTAGGTTTATTTACATATATACACTATGTATTTTTGGCTATTTCTACAAATATACCCCAATGACTTAAGACTGGTTTTGTGGTCAAGGGTCGCATATTAAAATACATAAAACAAGGCACTGCCCAGTAAAACCACTTTTTACAACTCAACCTAAACTGTAATGACTTCTTGACTGATCCATTGCGACTAGTACTGCCATATAAATACAAACAGATCCGTTAACCTATTATCTGCATTATCCCGCGGGGAGAAAATCCCCACGTTCACTGATGTGGAACCACTTTAGAGATCTAAATTAGTTAACGGGAACATTTGATGATACAGATCTGTGGTTTGAAAGTGTGTGTGTTTGTGAGTTTGCCATATGAGAGAAGTTTAGGGTTAAACACCAGCTGGCTTGGCGACTGATCCAACACACACACACACACACACATTCACAGAGGACTTTTATCAGCTGCTGGGAACACAGTTACTATTGTTTGAAGCCAAGTGTTCAGTCAGGCATGAGTCCCGGAGCAAATATTCTCAGCATCTCTCAGCTGATGTTCATTCATTCACAATTGCAATGCTACAAATGCAACATCAACAATGTGAAGTGTTGTGCACAATGCTGGACGGGGTCGGACTGGTTCTTCAGGACTTCATTTTTTATCCATAAACAACCACTTCATATACAGCACCTTAAAACCAAGACCACCAGCAGCTTGGCATGTCACCTGCTTCATAGATGGGCAAATTGCATTACTGTGACTAGACTACCTAGGTTAATGAAAGTGGATTGAACTGACTAGTGGTCAACCGTTAGCTGCGTCACTAAAGTACTGCAGATTTTAATTAGCTGCATTAGATTTTGTTTGGTAGATAAGCATCAAAAGTAGGACTTTTATATTGACAGCACCAGGACTTTTATTTTAACTAGTGCTGGGCAACAATTAATTGTGATTAATCGCATCCAAAATAAAAGTTTGTGTTTATATAATATATGTGTGTGTACTGTGAATATTTATTAAGTAGGCATATATATATATATATATATATATATATATATATATATATATATATATATATATATATATATATATATATATATATATATATATAGACACACACACACACATACAGTATAGGGCTGGACGATATGAGCAAAAATTCATATCTCGGTATTTTTTGGCTGATGTGCGGTATACGGTATATATCTCGGTATTTTGTATTTGGATTAAACAAATAAAGTGAATGTAAGCATGAAGGCATATATTATGTGCAAAAAGGGTAGATTGGGTTCAAATCACATTACATTCTAACATTGTAACATTGCAATCTAAAAAACAAAACAACAAAAAAAAATAATGCTTTTAAAGCAGAAGTTAAATTTACTACACTAAAATTGGAAATAATAAAAAAGCACAGACTAATTGAGTAAAAAAGCTATTTTGATTACCCCATTACAACTTACAGTTAGTGCTATCATACAAATATACTTACTTGTCGGTTTAAAATTTTACATATGTCACATTTATTTTCAAACTACAAAATTTCAGCAAAATGGATATTTTAGTCAGTTATTCCGCTCCGTCTGGCGCGCATGCGCGCGGCGGCGCTCGTTCTAAACGGTCTGTGAAGTTATTGGAGAATCGCAAAGCAAAAGCTCAGGCACTTCTGACTGCAAAATTGAAATATTTCCATGGCTTTCTAACATTTACAGATGGAGAATATACCTGTGAAATGTAAGTTTTGCGTTAAGGAAAACAGCACGTCTCTGTCAGCGACACATGCAGTCTTTCTGTCAGAGCCGCTTTAAACTGAAACTATAAACTATAGGCTACTATATCTTTATAACTAACTATAACTAATTGTATTATGCACTTTCTCCGCAGCAGTTCAGTCTGTGTCCTCCCTAGATATTTTTTCAGATGCGCTTGTATCAAACTACTTATATCGATATTAACGGTATTGCTTCATATCGTATCGCTTATAAAGAATATATCGATATATCGTACAAACTCGATATAACGCCCAGCCCTAATACAGTATATATGTACATGCATACAATTTAAATATTTAAAATATAAACATAACATATACATAATAAATATACTGTACACAATACACACACACATATATTATGTACACAAAAACTTTTATTTTGGATTACTTTTATTAATCGCGATTAATCGTTGCCCAGCAATAATTTTAACAGCATTGAGAATAAACACACAGGAGCTTCCATTCTAAATATAAATTGCATTGCATGTGTTATTTACCATCTATGAATTAAACATCAGAAATCACATACATTGGCTTTATATCATGCTGCTCTTTAGGATATCACCTGTAGACATACAAACATTTATATCGGCATAGCTAGTAGAATTTACACAGAACGCACACATTTCAACATTGTTTGAACTACGCTTAATTTAACTGCCATCTGAATGCTTAATGCAATGCACCAATAGACCACCTTACAGAATGCAATGCCAACAAGCAACATGTGAGCAGGGGTAAATGATACACTACAAGCTATTACCAGCTGCATGTCTGCAGTCCGAATTACCACTACTGCAACAAAAGCAATAACCTATAGGGCTCCGGTAAAAGTCTGGATATTAGGTGAGATTCACTTTAATCAAAAAGAGGTGGGCCAATAAACCTACACATTCACAGATCTGTTCAAAGCAGGTGTGTGTGTGTGCCAGTCAGATGAACTTAAAGCAGGTCACAGGAATAAACAAGACTCACTATCAATCACCAGTGACTCTAACAGGGTGACATAACATGTTGCACTTGCGGGCCAAATGACATCATGGCAATAAGAAGATCACTAGGCTACCTCACCTCCACTAATGGGGTCAGATGAGTGTCAGTTACTGTTCTGACATCACATTTGACTCAAATTTTTTTGGGTCATATCTCAGTTCACACTGCAAAGAGTGGTAACGCAGAGTTTTAATAGATAACCCTTCTAGAACTAACCCTTAAAATTACTTTAGTTGGTGTAACAAAACATATTTAGGCAGATTCAGCTGTATTAAATATTTTTGACTTGAATAAAACCAGTTGATTTACACTATCATTCAAAAGTTTGAGATCAGTACAATTTTACTTTTGAAAGAAAATACTTTTATTCAGCAAGGATACATAAAACTGATCCAAAGTGACACAAAAGGCATTTATAATGTCACAAAATTGTTTATTTAAGAAGCAGAAAAAAATATGAAGCAGAATATGAAGCAGTTTTTAACATTGATAACAACAAGAAATGTTTCTTGAGCAGCAATTCAGAATATTAGAGTGATTTCTAAAAGGACGTGTGGCATTGAAGACTGAAGGCTTCTGAAAATTCAGTTTTCCATCACAGGAATAAATAGCAGTTTATAATATATTTACATAGAAAAATGTCCTTTTAAATTGTAATAATACAATTAAAACTTTATTTTGGGTCAATTAAATGTTTAATTTGTTGGTTACTTGACATTTTCAACGTTCCTCCCTTAAGCCATATTTATTTTCAAAACTGAGACAGTCATGACATTTTGACTGACTACTAACTGTCATATGAATAACTGCGGTTAATTGTTACTTTAAGGCTGTGTAAACAAATACTGTACAGGTTTAAAATGGCATTAATAATAGTAAAAATTTACAAATGTTTAAAATTTGCTTTCAATTCACACCACTTTTTTTTTTAAACCACCCAACAGGAATGTTGTATCATCTATAATTACATAATATTTACTTATAAACCTGTAATCTGGTTTTGACTACTAAACATTTAAGATATTAAAGATAAAATAATTTACCTCCCTGTGTCCACACGTTTGCCGAGACGGATACAAACATTAACTGTGCTAACTGAACATGTGAGCGCTGCTAAAGATCACCTTTGCACTACACCCTGCTTTTCCAGTTCTGCAGACATGCTGAGACTCCTGTCAAATTCCACTATTTTAAATACACACCAGCGACACACCTCCTTTACAGAGAAAGGGAGACGAACGATATGCTCACAGAATGCAACAATGTGACTATCCTGACAGGGTGCAAAAGACACCAATGTGCCATGACAGTTGCTCCACCAGCCACGTCGGTTAAGTGTCACCGATCAACGTTAGTCATGTAATAGTTGTTTCAGGACCAGACAGGTGCCAGGATGGCTCTCCACCCATGTGTTTAGAGATGACAGGAAAACTTGATCTATTGTAATGAGTCACAGAGTAAGCCTAGCCAGTTGTACAACCATCGTCAAAGCACATCAGGGCCGTGACCAGAGAACTACAGGCAACTACCGTATTGTCCCGAATATAAGACAACCCTGATTATAAGATGACCCCCCTTTTTCCAGATGTACCTTTTGGAAAAAGGCTTTTTGAAAACCAAATCTTGTTGTTTTTTTTGTTTGTTTGTTTTTCTCTCTGAAAAACATTTTTTTCTTAAATTATTTTCAAATTGCATATTTTTCCTATTTTTATTTTTGTTTTGAAAGTATGGTAAATACTGGTAAAATGTACCAACAATGACATTGAAAAATATACACTTTTTGATATACCATTGAAATAACAGGTAGCCCATCTGAATTATATAACATTTAGGCTATCCTACCAAAATTTTATTATCAGTAGAAGTGAAATCTTCTGGGTATAGTCTTATGTTTTAAAATCACTTACAGAGGAAGTTTGGTCCCATCAGGCTAACATGACAGTCATGACTTTACAACACACATTACCAGGGGTGCACATAAGTTTTTCAGCCTGGTTCTCATATGAGAACCAGGAGATTTGGTTTGGTCCTCACACGGGCCATGGCATGTAGTGTGACCCATAAAATATAACTATTATTAATTATTAATAATAGTGATAATAATATTATTGCACTTTATTTAGTTTATATATATATATATATATATATATATATATATATATATATATATATATATATATATATATATATATATATATATATATATATATATATAATATAACTAACTAAAAATAATAAACTAAATAATCAAGCGTGATAATACTATTTTATTTTAAAATAAAAAGGCAGTATTACATACAAATGCAATTATTTTATAGTAAACTTAAAAATAAAATGTTAAAATGTTTATTTATTTTTTTTTTTTAATTTATTTTTTTCATCATTTTCAAACGTAAAATCAGCGAGCTTTTATTTTGGCGGGTTGCCGGCAAGTAAGTATTATGCGCTTCCGGCTTTAGGGCTGCTGATGGAATTGCGTCAGTGAATGAAATGTCACAGACAGTTTTGCTTTGAAAATGGCAGCGGGTAGCCTAGATTATGCTTTCAGTTTGAATAGAAATCTTATACAGTACAGTTTGTCGATCTAAAATGGTAATTGTGTATTAACAGCGGTCAACCATGTCTGTACGCAAATGCGCTGTCAGAACTTTGGTCGCGCATGCGGACCTGCGGACCACTTGTGCACCCCTGCACATTACATTACATATTTCATAGCATACTCGTTATATGCGTTTTTGGCGCCACCTATTGTTGTGGGTGTATTACTGACATGTCAAAGTCTAGACCCCGAATATAAGACGACCGCGTTTTTTCAGATGTATTTCCAAGAAAAAAACATCGTCTTATATTCGGGACAATACGGTATATTGAAACTTTAATGAGCTTGAACATTCACGTAGAGCATGCACATGACACATCGCTTATGATGTGAGAACTTCAAAACTAATCCAAAAGACATCAAGACAAAAGCTACAAGAAACACCCAGAATCAGCTTTAGTTTTGGCGATCTGAGCCTCAGGCTCTAAATAAACAGCAGGATGATGGATGCGCAGTCTTTTATCTCCAACAAATCTGGAATAACCTGCACAAAATAACCAAAACAAAGTCTAAAACCTGCTGAACTCAGTTACTCCTGCAGGTAGATGTAGGATAAGTTTGAGGCCCTGGGGACCCTGAAGTGGCAGTAGCACCCACCCGCCAAGAGACACTTCTAAGCTGAATTAACCCGATTTCCCACTTCGTCTCTTAATCACTTAAGCGCATAAGCGTCCTGAAAGTGTGCAAAGAGTCAGAGCCAAGAAACAGAGTAAGTGCATTTTCCACTGGGACAAAAGATGTTGTATTATGAGCTTTAGCAAAGGTATATCAGCTGCTTGGAGAATGACAAAAAAAATTGTGCTTGTCTCAATCTTGGACTCCTACTATATAACAACTGAATGGAGATTTTTTACTGAAAGGTCTTTACAGCCAAGCACTAGGCGTAGTCGCCCTCAGTGCTTTGGTGTGGAGAAAAAGAATTTAGCCTCCTCAGCAACTAATGCCTGCCTCACCTTAATCAGATCTGCAATATCTAGTCATCTATACTAGCAGTATGGCATCTGGAGGTCTCGATCAGCTCGCGACCCCATGAAGTGGACGGGGTTGTTTCTGTCCCATTGCCAATCTCAGTCAGAGCTACTGCCAACGGGATCAAAGTTAAGACACTATTGACCACTTAATACACTGAGTGATCCATGTGACCCTTCACCTTGGCTCATTAGATGCATCTATACTAGTCGAGACTGAACTTAAATGTCACTTTGAACTAGCGATGCCACAATTCTCAATATAATATTGAATTGTTCGGTACAACCTCCATGTTTTACTCACCCTCAATGCATCCTAGGTGTATATGACTTCCTTCTTTCAGACGAATCCAGTCATTATATTAAAAATTATCCTGGCTCTTCCAAGTATTAGAATGGGAGTAGGTGGGTGTTTTTGTTCAACAGTCCAAAAGTAGTCAAATAAAGCGCACACGTCCATAATAAAATGTGTCTCTCATGGCTCCGGGGGGTGAATTAAAGCCTCCTGTAGCGAATCGGTGCAATTTTGTAAGAAAAATATCCATATTTAAAACGTTATAAACACAAACAAACACACACATTTTCTCACTTTTGCTAACTGTCATACGTGAAAGCCGTTCCGGCGGATGACGTAGGACGTTTGCATCGCGCACGTGCCGGTGAAAAGTAACGAACGTGGAAGCACGGAGGAGAGACAACAAAACAAAACACCAGTCGCGAATTAGAAGCACAAAATGAGGATCTGTAAAGAAAACGTAGGAGGATTTTGATATAAGCCAAGAGGAGACAAACTCATGAGACTAGCATATCTCAGAAGCGCACATGTGACACATACGTTCTACGTCATCCGCCGGAACGGAAGTGAGAGAAAAATGTTTCTAACATTTCAAATATAGATATTTTTCTTACAAAAACGCATCGATTCGCTACAGGAAGCCTTTATTCACCCCCCGGAGCCATGAGAGGCATGTTTTATTACGGATGCGCACGCTTTATTTGACTACTTTTGGACTGTTGAACAGAACTGTTTTTCCCATTATAAAGCTTGGAAGAGCCAATATCATTTTTAATATAACTCTGATTGGATTCGTCTGAGAGAAGGAAGTCATATACACCTAGGATGCTTTGAGGGTGAGTAAAACACGGGCTAATTTTAATTTTCGGGTGAACTAACCCTTTAATAATAAAAACCTACTGAGCTGGACATAGAAACATTTTAAAGTCTGCATAAAATGTAATCCTAATCTATTTTTTTAAAGTGTGATATTCAGGGTTTGAAATTAATAACCACCAATTATCGGAGAAAATTAACTATGGCGGGTAATACATATCAACATAACAGCCAAATTGGCCTCCAATCAGGAGCCTCCAACATTAGCCCCCAAAAAAAGGTAAGTTCCACATCTTTAAAATTTAAATACATTGGCGCCCAAACTACTCTACAGGCTGTTCAAAAGGCTTATTATGTTATTATGAATTTTTAAGTATTGTGGCTTCATATGAAACATTATAATATACCATCCTTTCGCTTTCCGTTTGCACTATGAATCAAATAATTTCAACTCATGGCATTTTTCTTTATTCCTAAAATGAACTTTTGCCTGTATAGTGATTAGATTAACTGTTTTGGACCACCTTAAACTTAAAACACTGTCAGCAACATTTCAAATTAACAATGAAATAAATGCTGTTTTGTAAGGGATGTCATACAGAATTTTGTATTTATCTCTATTATTTTATTTCAAACAATGACTGGCCGTCATAAAACTAAAATCCATTCAATGATTCAGAATTAGACTTAAAAATAATTTTAAGTGTAAGTGATTTTGATAATCTGGTTCATTTCTGAAATTAAATTTTTGTTTTGGCTAACAGAAGTTTGACTGGCTGGTAACTTAATTTTAGTAGCCAAATTGGCAGGTGAGAGAAAAAGTTCATTTCAAACCCTGATATTATTGATTTTATAGGTTCATTAATGCATTTGTTTTATTTTTCAAATTTATTTCAACCTCAAATAATGCTGCTTGCATCTCAAAATCCAATCAACAACTCACGGATAGAACCAACCCGCACCTGACATTTTTTTTTTCTTTTTTGATAATCTGTTACGCTCTGATGTACTGCATGTCAAAATATGTAAGAAAGTCGTCACTATTTATTTGCTGCTATAAAGGTACCATACATGCACTTGCAAAAAGAGATAAATGTCAAGCAAAATTTGATTTCATTTCATTCAATACAGTTAATTATGTGTACTACAACAATGTACCACTAGTTCAGCAACAAGGTAACAATAAATGGAACTGAATTTGATTTCAGTCTCCCATGTGGAGCAACACTTTTCTAAAGTGCTGTGTCTGTCTATATAGAGCACTATATAGGATGCTTTATTATGAAAAAAAAAACTTCTCGGATTCACTTAAGATTTCACCAATGTCTGCATGTCTCCTGCCGATTGGTTTTCTGGAATTGTTACTCTTAAAGCAGAATTTACTGTCAACATGGTTTTAAACCTGAAACCCCTGGTATTGTTTCTTTATCGAATACGAAAGAGCCAGAAATAGAATCAGTGCCTCTGCACATTCCAGAGATACACCTGGACATCGCTTGCCACATTAACATTCAACATGCGCTGTTTTACCACAGCAGCATCCCGATGCCCCCAGTGGCTAATCCATTAGCATTCTGCATAGCTCAGTCAATTATTTATGAGTTGTGCTTTGTGTATTAGCATTCTGATGCCCTCTACAGCACAAATTAGTGTTTAAGAGTAAACAGCATTAATTAGCATACTTGACAAAGTGACTACACGCAATGCATTAGCTATTTGTAAAGTACAACACAGCGGGATTTTTGGCTACCTGAGACAGAGAAATAGCAGGTATTCCTAATTCAGTTCTACTTAGAAATTCTTAGATTATTACATTGCAGTCTAAACAATGAAACATACAATGAACAAAGATATTTTGAGTCAGCATGGTGGTGGTCAGAGGCACGTGCCCTCTCAGATTTTTGAGCACAGTGGATTTTGAATGCAGCTTTCAAAAGACAAAAAATAGCCGATTCATATTTTTAATATTTGACACGATCACACCGGCATAATTCAGTACGTCGATTATATCATAAGCTGCTAAATTCAAATCTGAGTTCGCTGGCTGGCGCATACAGATGCGTTTGTACAGCGCTGCATTATAACCAATCACACATGATTCTGTTGCGCTTATGAATGCAGTGACCAATCAGAGGTGTTCAGATGAGTCACCACTAAAATGCCGGTGTTTTCTTCACTCACTCGCTGACTTAATACCTCTTTCTGGCGAATTCTCTCGTCAGAAACAACAAAGTGCAGATGTGTGTACAAATTTGTAAGTAAGTGTAAATTTCAGTGTAAACAGCTTCAGTGATTTTAATGGGAGTTTTTGAGAGCGCTTGAACTCTAGACTGAAGTCAGTGAATTATTATTATTTTTTTTTGATAATGTAAATGTTCTTTGCTCTCTTTCTGTACAATGAAAGTGTTATGATTGTAGCGTACTTACAATGTTTTTATTAAATTCACATTAAACACAAAGTCAGTTGTACTAATAATATTTTATGGCATGACATATCCTGTTACTTAAGTACACAGACACGTTTTTATGCATAGTTAATAGACTACATTATTAGGCTACTTTGATCATCACCCATTATAGATCAGCATAATCTATAAAGGTGGAAAATGCATCCATTTACACATATTTGAGAATCTACATATTTCAAGATTTAATTAACACGTGTGGGATTTTTTCGAATAAGAAGGGGGAGAAAAAAATAACACAAAAGTGATATTGTGTCAAATGATGTGCAACCCCCCCTCCTCAAAAAAATGAGAGCATGACGCCCCTGGTGGTGGTGGCTAACATCCTTCAAAATATCTTCTTTTGTGTTCCACGGAAAAAGTCATTGATTTTTAGAATGATATGAGGATGAGTAAATGATGCAGAATTTTTTCTCCCAATAAACACCAACATTTCAAAGGATTGATTGAAACCTAATGAACCTTTTTTACACTTTCACTTTCATAGAGGTAAATAAGAATTATAATCAGAAACATAAAATATAAGAAATCTTTGAATTCCCATTTGCTCCAACAGTGAAAAGAAAAAAATAAAGCATTCCCCATGACCCTACAGAGGAAAAATGACTTGAATAATGGATGCATGGATGGCTCCTGGAGCTCAAACAGTAAAGCATGGGTTGGATTCCCAGGGAATGCATGAACGGATAAAATGTATTCCATGAATGCAAAAGTTTCTTTTGATAAAAATGTCTGCAAAATGCATGTAAGTGTCCTGCATTTAACTAACCTTATCTGTGTATACATGGGTAGTACATGTGCGAGTATAGATTTATGTCAGACTTAGCTTGTGTAAACACTGTTAATAATACATTACTATTTCTGCGTTACATTCTGCAGTTTTTAGGAGAAAATCAATAAGACTTGACAAATATCAATAAGGGCATGTAACAGAGAAGAATATTAAAACATTAATGCATCGGCAAACCCTGTGAGACTTGCACAGAGGTACAGAGAAACCAACTGTGAGAGAAAGGAGTAACAGCAGAGACTCTAATCACTGCCCACTGCTAGAAAAAAAAGAGCTTTAAATCAGTACTCTACCAATAAAAATGTCAGGACTAATAGGTGTATCATACTGTAGATAAAGACAAAATAAAACTAAATTAAAGATAACACAAATCCTTCAACAGCATTTCCTACTGGGCAGAGACCTCCTTGCAGGCACTTTAAATGTCATATGCGCCTCCCCCCTCCCACCCCCGCGGATGCCCTGCCAATTATATCTCGCTTGGAAAGCACTCAAGATGTATGTGATGCAAATGAGATTTAAGGACTCGCATCCATATTTCAATGCTTGAGAGGTATACTTGCTGCATAAATATACTGAACATGCCTGATTTGCATATGTATGAGTTTCCCCTCCCTCACTGTCTCATTAAAACCAAGACAGTGAAGAGAGAAACTCAAAAACACATAAGAATTTCAGTATGACAAAGGAGAACAACTATTGATACCTGAACTACCGGTCAAAAGTTTGGAATCATTTAGATTTTTTTAATGTTTATAAAAAAATTTTTAAAAAAAAGGCTCTTATGTTCACCAAGGCTGTTTTTATCTGATCAAAAATGCAGCAAAAATGGTAATATTGTCTAATATTATCTCAATTAAAATGATCTGTTTTAAAGTAAATTCCCGCAATGCGAAGCTGAATTTTCAACAGCCATTACTCCAGTCTTCAGTATCACATGATGATTTGCTGCTCAAGAAAAACTCATTATTATAAAAGTTGAAAACAGTTCATAATTTTGTGGAAACTGTGATACATTTTTATTTTCAGGATTCTTTCGTGAATATAAAGTTCAAAAAAGCATTTATCCTTGCTTAAAGTTTTTTCATCTTTCTTACCCAAAACTTCTGAATGGCATACTGAAATGTTTCTTGAGCAGCAAATCAGCATATTAGAATGATTTCTGAAGGATCATGTAACACTGACACTGAAGGCCGGAGTAATGATTCTGAAAATTTGGTTTTGCATCCCAGCATTACATTACATTTTAAAATCTAAAAAAAAAAACATTAAAGATTTACTTTATATTTAGTAGTGAATGATACCTTTGCCCAACTTGTTGCAGATGTTCCAGTGATCATGAAGACTGATGGGACAAAATAGTTTTAGAAAGTATGAGTTCTAGATCTTCATTGCTACAGGTATCACAGATTTGCTCCAAAGCAGCTACTCATTCATTAAAGATCAAAACACCAAGATTCCTCCTTAGGCGTGAAAAAAAAAAAAAAAGAAAAAAAAAAAAGTTCCACAAATTATGACATCAATGCACTGCGTTCCAGACTCTTGCTTTGTCAAACCCCACGTACTGAATTAATTCATGCATGGTGTGTATTCCCTCACCAGGATACAACGTGGCTGGAGTCTGAGCCAAGTAGCGCTCTACCAGACACGTCATCCTTTAATCTGAGGGGATTGGGATTATTAGACACAGGCAAGGCCTTTATTAAGTGTGGTTACACCCCCTGCCCCCAAACATGCACACACACACATACTCAGCTCACTCCAATCCTCCTGAAGGGGTTAAAAAGAGACAATCCAGCACGTACACTATCCATAGACATTGTCAAATATATAATACATATGCATGTTTTATGCAGAAAAATTCGACGATGTGTGTCAGCGTTTGCCGTAATGGAAGCAGTTACAGACTAATTAACAATCCGCTGCCATGTGTGTTAATTATATTATTATGGCATTCAGATCTAACCTGGCCATCAGATCACTGACTATCACGTGATTCACAAGAGGCTGAAGAAGCATTATCTTCATCACAACCTGATCCTCATCCTCTGACCAAGTGTGTGTGTGTGTGTGTGTCTATCCATATCCTGTAGCTCAGCATCTAAAGAGCTGACCTAGTGTGTTTGTTACCATATTTCTTAAAGACACCCGTTTCTGCAAACAATATTACTTTGGTAATATATTTGAAGTTTTATTTAAGTTTTGTTCTGAGGTCAGATGAACAACAAGCAATCAGTGAATGGGTGTTTTTTGTTTGTTTGTTTGAAGGAAGATTGATTGAACAAAGTTTTATAAACCTTTTTGCTTAATTGGAAAGACTGGCTTGAAGCGAGACTTAAAGCTGAGTAAGACATTCAGACATTAATTCATTTTCAGTATGTACATCTGTTTTAATTAGTTAGATTACTGAAGGATTCATTATTTTATTTTGAACAATATTTAATTGTTTTGAGCAAATTATAAGAGCAATAAGCTTTTGTTTCAAAATACAAAAACGCAATTCACACTGTACAGGTATGTGCAGTCAGTGAAGACAATACAATAAAGATACATTGTGTTTGCGTTTTGTCATGGTACACTATATGTTATCGCATTCAAACAACAACAACAAAAAAAACCCCAAATCAAAACACAACTTCTTTTGTCATGCCATTCAGAGTGGCAGAGTGAAACCTTGAGTGACTCTTATAATATGATTGCGTCACAGTCTCATACTGCAACAGAACAAGTTACAGGCAAATACAAAGGTTCGCATTCCAGAACAGCACACAATTGCACATGCAAGCAAATACATTTGGTAACACTGACTCAATTTACACAACCACGATGCAGAGATGAGACAGCTGGGAATGGTGAACTGGTTCTTTTAAGAAAATACCGGAAATCTGTGCAGCCTGATTTCTGAACAGTAACTGCAGGACAACCACACAACGTAATACAGCTATGTTGCTTACACTTTATGCACAGTTGCTGTACTATGACAATAAAGGAAATAGTTCACCTCAAAAATGAAGATTCTGTCATCATTTACTCACCCTCATGTCATTCCAAACCTGTATTACCAGTTTTCTTCAAAATAGCTTCTTTTGTGCAACATAAGAAAGAAACTTACACAGGTATGGAATTAGGTGAAATATTCCTTTAATACCTTTCTAATGTCAACTCTGACCAACTCTATCCTTGTCACAGGGTATCTGGTCAGTGGGTAACTGACCTGCAAGTTCATACCTCCATTCACAGGTGAATTTGAGAAAATAAAACTTTGCAAACTGCAATTAGATGAATGCCTTGAAGAGCTAAGATTTAAAGTTAATTGCCGTTCTTGACTACTTCATGACGTGCAAGTCGTTATTTTTGTGACACAACGGTTATTGTGTAATGTGTACTTAAGGCTTGTCAGTCAGTGTAAATATGACTGGTTGTTTGTATAAAAAGAGCAGTGAAATACACGCCATATGCGATATGTATGTGTGATTTTTGGTTTGAATAAAAAAAAAAAACCTCTCTCTCTCTCACACACACATATACATTTACATATTTATTGAAAACATCCTATTAAACCTTCACAGTGCTGGAAACAGTGAACCACATGTTATTATTTTTTTTTTTTAATTGACCCTTCACAAGGAGTTTGATTGACAGCCAATCTGACTGATCGCAATGCTGAATCTGCTATTTTTGTCTGACAAACAAACCAGACCGGACAGCAGATTAACAACCTGAACTTGAAAAATACTGTGTACTGACGTCTTTCCAAGGTTGAAACAAGATACCTTCTGATGTTCATTCATGTTTATTTCATGCTTTAACTAGTAAAGAGGAAGAGATGATCAGTTCATGTGCCGCTTGAACAGAGGCGCTACAGTGATCTTTCACGACACATTAATGAGCCACAATACTGTATTTACTGTTTGAATTTCTTAAAAAGCTAAACTGCTAACAGTTATTCAGAAAAGTCTTCCAGGTCCTGCACATTCTTTGGTTTTCCAGTATCTTCTGCATATCTGAGCCATTTTAGAAGAGTGACTGCATGATTTTGACATCCATCTTTTCACATTGAGGCTACAAACATTCACTAACACTGAAGAAGAACACAAGGCATTAGAGTAAACTTTCTGAACAGGATGATGTGTATTTTTCATTTATTTATTCTACATTAGTAGTTCTTTTGGACATAGATATAAATTCATACTCAACTCTTCTATGCGTGTCTTAAACATGCTACCTAACCTGTTGAACAGCCGACACCCATCTGCAAATAGGGAGTGTTCCTCTCACTCTGCTTTCACAGCACGTTATTATTTCTGCTTCCCAACCTTTCTCACAGTACTTATAGATCACAATTTTCCCAGTAAACTCCCTCTCTTGCGAGCTGGTCTCAGTGGGCTATTGTGTTGCTCTAGACTCACACACTCCATCCATAACAAAAGCCCAGCCGACCTGCCTATACCTCCACACTCTCCAGCTATGGGGTTACCATGGCAACTCCTGCACCATCCCCAAGTCATCAGCGTTGCCTCAGCCTAAGTATAGTATGGGGCAAAAGCATTGAATGTGATCAAGTCAATGCGTGTGAGCGTGTGCTTGTTTAAAGAGAAAGACAGATGGATACAGAAACTGCAAACACCTGATGGACTATCACTGCCATGCACAATATCCAGAAACAGCCACGAGAGGTGTTAATGGATGCGGGCAATGAGAAGAAAAGAGAGAGAAAGGATGAATGGAGATGGGTTTTATACATGTAATCTCTTAATACCGTCTGTACTCCCTCTACTGGTGTAACAGAGTTCAGATCAGATACTGTCCTCTTTGTCCAGGAATATCACAACCGGCTATTTTTTTATTTTTTTAATTATGTTCAAATGTGAGTACCATGTTTTTAAAACTACAGTTTTGATCATATGATTTAAATCTCATCTTACTAAGACATAATTTTGGGAGATAGAGAGTGACAACTGATATTTATATCATTTTATGTTATATGGTTATAAACATCTCACTGATTTGCATTACACGCTGTCACAATTTCATTTTACTTTTGACCATGTAAATATCAGCATCTGCACAAAACTGCAGATTTCTTGCTTAGTTTTTTATAGTATCATACCATATGAGCAATAAAAGCCTTATGTATCAAATATGACACACACACACACACAACATTTGTGATTTTTAAATGATTTTCTTTTACATTTTAAAAGGATTGTGAAAATTGTGTGTTACATATACTGTACCAGAATGGAGCAAAGCTGAATGCAAGTTTGCTAAAAGTATGCCTAAACTGCTATTAGTTGACATCAGCAGCAGGGCTAAATGCAGATCTGATTCAAATTCACAAGAACTCGATGAGGTTTGGTTCTTTTTGGGGGGGTGGGGTGGTTATATTTCATAATGTCATAATGGTCATAATGTCCATTTTGCTTACATATAAAGCAAATTCCCTCTCTACTAATGCTGAAAATTAAACAGTGTAGTGTTTTACAAACTGGAGCACCATTGCATTGAACCAAGCGGAAAACAGGGAATCTTCAAAATTTGTACATTACAAAAATTATCATTTGAAAATTTAACAGCAAGGTTCAAACTAAGCAGCGGAGTGAGTTAGTTTAGCAGAACGCAGTGAAATCTGCAGGACGTGAAGTGCTGCACGAACACTTTTCACATAGATACTGAAAGCCGTCAGAGTAAAAGATCAATCTTGGGATTCAGAGAATCCTGAGGAGTGTTCACATGAATATCACAAACTACTCTGAAAATTGATATTTTTACCCAGCCCTAATTAACCGAAAAAGGACAAGTTATTACATGTAAAAAATTAATAAATAAGAAAAAATACATAAATCTGTAACAATAAGACAAGGAACATGAATCAGTTTTCATGCTGACTGTAAAACCACAATTAAATACCCACACACAGGTGTTGGTTACAAAAATGTGTAAACACTGTTGCCATGATCATAATACATAAACTAAAACAATTACTGAGCAGCAGCTGTATATATATATATATATATATATATATATATATATATATATATATATATATATATTAAATATGTTAACATGCTATATAAAATAACATTTTCTTACCCTGTATTTCTCACACACTCATCTGCTGTTCTAATCATGATACCTACAGTACATTCAACATGTGTTCTGTGACAGGATTCCTGTGCATCAGATGACACAGGGTGACAGAACCCAAGTCCTGTTCATAGTGTGGCATCTGATCTGCTCGGCTCTGGTTACACACACATACACATACACACACACACACACACACACACACACACACACACACACACACACACACACACACACACACACACACACACACAAGCCGGCTGGCTTGGCCCACTTCCACTGACTGTAGTAGCACTGTCTTCGTACTACCGTATCTCTCTATGCAGTTTCAATAAAAAGTAATGTCAAAAAAGCACTTGAGCACAAACGCATATAAAAAACAACAACCCTGCTCAGAAACACCTACTTTTTTCAGGAAAAGCTGTAATTCTTTATAAAATTAATGACAGAATTTTAGTTTTACATTTCAGCTGTCAAAAAGTTTAGAAAGAACTGGTCACGGTTTTATTAACTTGGTCCAAATAACAATCAAAATGATTTCATATTTAAAAGAAAAATAATTTGATGCACAAATAAACACTTCTGTTGAATTACATAATTTAAATCTTATTTAAAAAGAATTAAAGAACCAGAATCTCAAAGAATTTTGAGACCTATAATAAACATTTTTTTTAAAACAATCATAAACAGCTTCACAAATATAATAAGACTACCTTAAAATACATATTTCTTTATCAACATTTGAGGGTCACTATAAGTGTGAAGCTGGAAATTATAATTTAAATTGCATTTTAATTTTCCGTTCCTTTAGATCCTTCTGTTCCCCTAAATTTAATTTAAAATTGGCCCCTAAATTTAATTTATAATTCTGTCTAATGTTGATGACATTCACTCTCATGTCTTTGATTTTGTAAACACATCATAAACCCACAAATAAAAATCTTTTCTCTATATTTTAATCTTAAAGATTCAACACGACTCCACTATCAAACACAAACATACTTTAGTGTAGAAAACTTTGCCTTTTCAAATGTATAGTATTTGTGTTACATGTGAACATTCAGACAAATAACAATATGAACAACAAATAAGTTACTTATAAATCAACAGCTGATATAATATCAAACAAGGACCAGTTTTGTAAATTTCTTCGTAATGCTGAGTGCAAATAAGGTTGTATATATAAATTTTTTCAAATCATTACAAATATAGTAATCACTACAATCATTACAAAAAGCGATGACCTGCAATTGTTATCAGCTATTTCTACCTTTAAATTTTCATTTTGTTTGTATAAATTAATGAATTGAGGTTGATTCAGTGATGATAAATATTATTTTCAGTTGGGAAAAAAAAAAAAAAATTAATGCAGATGTCACCAATTTTAGGATACCATTTTTCCCTGAGTATTGATCTGAATCTGATACCTGATGTGTTTTCCTTTAAGGTCAACTGGAATATTTAAATCATGATTTCAGAGGAGTTATCTTCTTTTAAGTACTTACTGTACATTGTAAACAAAGAAAACTTGTTAGAATATTTGAGAACAAATAATTATCAAATACATAATGTCTGAAATCAAACAAAACGAAACTTTTATATAGTTTATTAAGTGATTAAACGAATATTGACATCCCTTTTTTTGAGTTTTGATTTAAACTTGAGTTTTGATTTGTTTGATGTTTAACATTTTATTCTCAAAACACTGACAATTTTTAGGAAATCAGAAACCTTTGCCACAAACCACAGTGGTAGATGTCAATGTGCACCGTATGTGTATAGATATAATAAGCATATAATTACTCAACTGCACAAGTGTACAGTGTGTGCTTTGCTACACAGTGGATTTTGATTATGTTATTTGCTCCACACCCCACCTCAAATGGCGGTATCTATTAATAAAATCTAATGCTTACATGATGTGTTCTTCATAAGCAAAAGGCAATCCTTATGAACATGTGAATCTAATATTTCCTTCTCACAGTGATGGAATGCTTTAATCTAGAACTTGTCAAATTTCATGTGAATGTTCTCAGAATGTTTTTCCATTTACATATAATTACTTACAAAAACCTTTTGATCAGCCTGTCTATTTGGGTTTTGCACTTAAGACTGACACTAAAAACTGAACCACCACCACAATGCTCACTGATCAAAGTGGTCCATTAATAGGTTTTTTTTTTTTTAAGATTGTTAAACTTGCCCCCACCAATCATGAATAAGTACAGTGAAACAAATAGTAAAATCTGTATCAGCTGGTTTTATTTAGTTAAAAATATTTACCATCACGGAACCAACCCATATACATTAATTTATTACAACAAAACTAATTTTTATGGGTTTCTATCAGCAGGTAGAAATAGCTCTTTAAGGCAACTAGAAGGTTACATTCCTTGCTAAAAAGCTTTTCTGTAAAAAAAAATATTTGTCTGAGTAGAAACACATATGAAGAGTTTATTTACAAAAACAAATAACTCTGTTTTATTTAGTTAGCTGTATTTTTTTTGTTGTTGTTATTTTTAACCTAATCAAAATAACCCATCTGCAGTTTGATTGAGATTACCTGGAATACACAATGAAAAAACATGATTTTTGAAAATTGTTAAAAATGGAGTTATCGGTTTCCGCAAATTAACTCTTCATATGCTAAAAACTAGAGGATGGCTGCATATGGAGGAATGTAAATCTGGTCACGTGGTTGTGCTCTATGTAGCTAACTATGTAGTGACCTCTGACTGCTATTTAAGCACTTCTGCATGTGTTCGAACATATCCAATCTCATTTACATTAGCTGTAAACTAAAAAACCTTTTTTTTACATTTATTGTGATACTCTTTTTAAAAGAGTACTGTACTAAATAAAGCATTCAGAGAAACACACAGGCCTACACAAAGCAGTTCGAGTCAGATTTTTCCATAAACTCGTTCTCATATAATAACAGTAGGCAAACAAGACAATCAGAAATCAACAAAAATACTCCACCTATTACAAATTATAATACGAATAATTAAAAGAACAATTAAAAACAACTTTAAAAATCTATTGCGACGTAACGTTTAAAGCTAGCAGATATTCTACTACACTGGCGAATCCCAACAAGACGAAGTTACAAACATAAACGCGTAAATTCAAATTGAGCATAAAAATATAAGGACTTTATGCTAAGTGTATGCTACAGGAACATAGGCTACGTAATCCACTCAACGTGGTGTTATGTTAATTCAGACCTGATTCCCTCGCGTGTGTGTGTGTGTGTGTGTGTGTGTATGTGTGTGTGTGTGTGTGTGTGTGTGTTCTGACACAATGGACAAAAGCACTCGACCTAAACAGGAAGTTTGACTTTGTGGCATTTTAACAACCTTTGTCAAGCCCTGTGTTATTAAAAGAACACATAGCTTAGCCTGTAGACGTTATCTACGGTATTGTAATGTTAATTCGTAAAGGCCGATTATTAGTTTTTTACCAAAATTGAAGAAAAAAAAAGGGTTTTCATATTGTTTGATCGACTGAGCAAAACAACATTTCCCGTTACATAATAACAACTTTGGATATAAACAAGTGCGAGGCCCACACGATCATTCAAACAACTCTAAAAGCACAGTGGGACCGACAAGCAAGCAATTATATGACAGCAGAAAAATTTACCTTAAGTTTCTGGGAAGCCTTGAACACCTTCCTGTGCAATTCCCTGAGAAATCAGGAGATCAGACAACTTAACAGTGGTGAAAAAAGGCCAGGAACATACATATAAATATATGTTTCCTAACGTCGAAATCCCAGCGTGGATTGCAATATCCCACAGGCTACACGTCTAGTTCAGATGATAAAAATATATGAACGTTTTCTGTTCACCAAATTTTAAAAACAAAGGTTACAAAAGCCACCATCTCCAATACTCGATTGTATAATTTTGGAAAACAGGCGCAAAATAAACAAGGGTGCCAACCTAAACAAAACTGTTCCCTCCCACTTAAACTGACTCATCTGGACGTCTTTACATTAAAGTGGACTTTAAACGGTGGTTGCTTATTTAAGTGACTTAGCTACTATTGACAGCCTGTTGATATGCGACATTAAATTGAATGTATTCTTATATTTAGGCTGCGTTAACTGAAAGGATCCATGCAGTCACACACCCCTTACCCTGAACTATATTATCATCTCTTTTCTTCAACCCCATTGACCCTAATAACAATCCACCTCGTAGAAACATACTCAGATGTTGCACCAACTTGGTAAATGCATAAACATACCGTTTCGTCTTGTGAAGTCTTTCAAATAAATTCACCAAAATATTACAGAAAATTAATTCTGCGGGAAATCCGTGAAATGCACCACCCGGCGGAAATACCCAAACTGCATCGTATGATGAAAAATAAACCCATTCCTCGTGGATGTGGATAACTGGAAAGCTCGGAAAGTACTTGTTCGCTTATATATTCACGTGGTTAATAAGATTTTCGCGTCGTTTCGCGGTAGGAGAGGAGTGGCTGTCTTCCCGATGGTACATGGACTCTGTCCAATCAGAACTATTGTCCTTCTTCACCGTGGTTTACTTCATAGCGCCTCCCCTATTTTACGATATTATAGATGAAACTGAAACTCTTAGCTAGAGCAGTGGAATCAGTCACAAGTGATTTTGCTTGAACCTTTTTAAATGAAACACTTAAAGTTTTTTTAAAGTATGTGTATTTAAGAAAAAGCCACCTTGTAACACAATACAAAAATATTTTCGTCTGCTGTCAAACAACAATAGCCTATTCAGCTGTGCCATAACAAAGTGTCTTGAGCAGCCTGTCATGTCAGCACTTAACGACAATGGCTTCCAATTTCTTGTTAATGCATACAAATAGTTTTGTTTAACATCCAGAGTAAAATGACAGCATTCACTTTGTTCCAAAAAATTAAATGTTTTAGGCTGTATATCTGCAGTAAGTTTGCTGATCACTCAATGTAGGCTAATTTATGGTAGTTATTTAGATTCATTATTCAAAATAAATTGCATGACAGGGTAACCATTTTGCATCATTAACATCTTGGCTTGAATTAACGTGATTTGAGCAGATTTCTCTTAAATTTTGCTACAGAAACTAAATAAACTGTACATGACTGTACTAACTGTACAAGTCCCAGTGGAACGGTGGAAAACCTGAAGCATTGGTGTGTGGAAGCTGCCAAATGTGCTGAATTTCGGCTATGCTTTTGTTCATTGCCCTGACCACAAATGGGTTTAGCAGCCATTGAAACACTATAAAAAATATTCATATGAATATACAGTATATTAGTGGCTACTCTCATACACTCACAGTGACTTTTAAAGTAAAAAGTTCTTACAGTTTATTACAATTATATTACAGGTTTACTGTTGAGTCACAGTGAACAGGAACAGGACATGTTTAGGAGTTGTGGTTTAGGAGCACAGTGATTAGTTGTCTGTGTGTATTATATTAATCTCTTGTATAATAGATTACAGAACTGGCGCTTAGATTCCCATCCTGTAGCAAATTATGTAGTAGCATTTTTGTATAATTTTCTGCTTTATTTTGCTGTAGTTTTATGACAGAAAATGACGTAATCAATTACAAATACAAATTTTGAATACAGTCTTGTATTGTAAGATTGACTGTTAAATCTTGAACAATTCTGGCAATATTTAGCAGTGCAGGTAGGGCTTTTTAAATCGACTGATTGAGACTGAGGCATCTCCTGTGAGTATAAAATATTCATGAAAAAAAATATTCATAAAATATTCACATCAGCCTGTATTAAAATCTCAGCCTGTTAGTACATGCATGTAATGTCTGACAAAGTCTAACAAATATATGTGTGTAACTACGAATTAAATAAATCTGTTACAAAAAAAAAGATTTGTAATCATCCTATAACAATAGTAAGTAAAATTTAATTACATCAGTTGGTGTACTCTCAATATTGCCCCCTAGTGTTTTTCCGCCGTATAGCCTATATTTAAGAAATATTTGTAAGCATTCAGAAATATTGATATTTCTCTCTTTTGGCTTACTGATTGTTTGTGTAGAACCTGCTAAAGTTATTCCAACATGATTTGATCATTTTTAAAATAGCATCTTTTGTACTTCAGTGAAAAAATAAAGGAAATCTGACCTTTTGTAAAAAAAAAAAAAAAAAAAAAAAATAAGTGTTAACATGGCCAGGCGCAAAGAAGCTAAACTGTAAGGAAACAAAAATAAACAAGAAATCTGTACCTGTACATATATACTCTGGTGGTATATAGACATATTATTACAGTGTAGGGTTTACTTTGACTACTTTCAAATTTCACCAAAATAATTACCAAAAAGACAAATAACACATTGAATTAAATGTGTAATGTGTAAAGTAGAATGACTGAAATAGTATTTTCTTGTGTGTGTGTGTACAGTAGGCTATATAAATATAAAAAAAATGTTTTGCTTAAACGAAATTTTGTTTCTATCAATATAATCTTTCAAAAGAAACTATAGTAAAGTTTTATTTCATAAAAAAATTCCAGTAATTACACACATCCTATATATATATATACATATACATTTTATTGCTGCCGGAAAGGCTTGTTTCACATAACCTGTATCGTGCAGGACATACGTTTTCCCTTGCTCAAGTCTTTTTCCTTATTTATTTCTGGTGGTATGGAGCAAGGTGACTACTATTTTTCATTTGGCTTTGGGATTAAGATTGATCTCCAGAAGCTCCTAATGCATCTAAATGGACGACCTTCAACCTTCCAGAGACTGATGGACAATGCACAGTGACTATGCTTGTGAATTGCAAATGCTGGTAAAGAGTAGTCAATCATTTTTTCTCAGTAGAAAAGACTGTCTAATATTACTGAACCACAGAAAATGAATATCCGGCATTTAAAACTGGCACCAATACAATACAATAAGAAGAACTGTTTGAGTATGATACATTTCATGAAATAAAATGAACAGCTTGAACAGAAATGAGTGCGGCTTTATGACATGGCAGTGTGTCCAAAAGCTTATTTCTTCTGCTACACACTCAAAAGTATAAACTTTTTCTTCTCAAAAAGAGTGCACCCTTATTGTAGGAATACGAGCTAATAGTAGGCTATAAGCTGGTGATGCAGC
Source organism: Acrossocheilus fasciatus (assembly GCA_036784905.1). Classification (NCBI taxonomy): domain Eukaryota; kingdom Metazoa; phylum Chordata; class Actinopteri; order Cypriniformes; family Cyprinidae; genus Acrossocheilus; species Acrossocheilus fasciatus. The sequence continues at coordinate 22,409,304 of CM071938.1, forward strand.
ATACGCCGCTTGAATCCAGATTTAATACAAGGGTGAACAGGTGGTTCCTTAAAATTCAACAATTGACTTTGTTATCCACAAGCCTGGTCTCTGACAAACATATTGCCTCCTGACAAGAGTCCTGGTGGTTGAGAAGAGTAGGAGGATGTGGGGTTATGCGACATCTGCAAGGTTCTGACAGTGAGTGAACACTAGAAGGCCACCAGGTGGTGCCAATCCTTCAGCTTCCTGAACAGATCACACCTGTAGAACATGTACCATCAGTGTAAGACTGGCTGGTTCCACCATGTATGAGACTTCTTTTAATACTTAAAAGAATGTAAGCTGCACAGAAGTGCTTGTGGGCACAATAATTGATTGAAGATAAACTTATTACCTCAATGTGGTAGTAACAGACTGGTAAAAACATCCTGTCATCTGATTGGAGCACTTTCCAGTTTAGTGTGCAATCTACGTAAGACAAAAAACTAACAAGGGTATACGTCTTCCACATTTAAGCAAAGGCCATTTACATTTACAATTCCTGCCTCTTATGTTGATCTTTGGCCAAGTGCATATATAGGAATAGTAAAGGTCCATGTGTAAATGGAACGAAAACACATTGGAAAGAAACTGCTTTACTATATAAACATTCCTTTACTCTGCATTCATTCCTCCAAATCAGAACTTGTATGTAATCCGTGTGCTTTAGTAGGTTACAAAACGTAATATTATGCCACAGAGCGATTTATCAAAACAACTGCACACAGGTAGAAATGTGTGGATGAAATGAAACAATTTTAAAAGCAAAAGATCCATGAGATTCAGATATTTTACACATTTCTTTAACTTTGACCCCATGCTTTTTAAGCTGCTTTTCTGGTGTTCATTCTCCGAAAAATTCCTGGCTACTTCAGAGTGTCATTTCACAAATCCCATTACATTTACTGAAGCATGACATTGACTAAACCACTTTAACCTTTCAGTTCTGACCACTGAATCCAAGAATGTCCTTAAAGGTCAGGACTGACAGACCTGTAATCAAAAGCTTTACTGTCTGTTATGACTACTTCACCAGAGTAAGTAAACAACCTGCGCACTACAGTTTATCAGATATCACTCACCCAAAGTACACCACTAAACTTTAGTAGCATTGATATAGGTTTAGTTCAAAAGAATAAAAGCTACCGTAGGAAAAAAAGGAGTTCAATTCAAATGTCTTCTTTAGTTTTGAGATATGTTTTTCCTGTTGACTTTGGATTGGGGTTTTGTAAGACACAACGTTGCTTTGGAAAGTATTGTCAGAAGCAATATACAGGTCAAATTAATTGATTTAAATTAAAGCGTCACCATTTATTTATTTTTGTTTAAACGTTCATACCTTGTTTTACAGTGCCATTTATCCACATGTACACTTCTGTTTTTCATTAATATTATTTTCTAATTTCTTCAGTTTCTTATTTCTGCTTTATAAGCTTAAATCATACTAAAGAACAACACAATTTAAAAATAAAATAAAACAGGCCATGTCTTTATATTTGGCTCTTTTAATCAAACAGAAGTTCAATCTTTTTCCTAGCAGTATTCTGACTTGGGCTCCGTGCTGTACAGTAGAAGTGAAACACTGCCATCTATTGCTTGACGTGGTTATAAGTTTCAAAGAGGCCTATATTTCTTGCATTGAACACAAATAATAATAAAGATGCAGAGTTATATGATCAGTGTTTAATTGCTTTTAATGTTGAAGCTGGACATTTATCTATTATTTAAGAATAGCTACAGCATGTTTAAAGTTTTTGTGACATATGAATAGACAGCACAACAGATTTAAAAGAGGTAGATTTTAGTAAAGGTACAGATGTGTGTTCAGGGTCACTGTACATTGTATTCTTTTGTCTAACATCTGGGTGAGCTTTAGATACAAAACCTACCCACACACTCCAGACTTCTCCACTGTGTTGAGCGACTGTTAAAAGTCTAGTCTGGTGGTTTACAGAATGAGTTCAGTCTAGGGGTGGGCGATATGGCAAAAATATGAAATATGAAAAACACGATTCTTTGTCATGTTGGTTTTACTATTTTGCAAGTTGTCTGAACATTACAGCCAAACTAATTTCCCTGTTATAAAGACAAAGCCTTTCAAGGTAACAAAAATATTAAAAAGAATTGCGGATATTTAGGCCAAAGTGGGCGAAGATAAAAATCTTTATCATTATTTTATCTTTGTTATTAAAAAATGAGAACAAATGATACACATTACAAATACATGTAATATACAAATAAAACAATGTTTTATTTTCAGGTACAGTAGGTGTATTTAGCAGGAGCATTCAAGAAATTGAATCAACAAATATAAAAATAAAACACTATATAGATTGATTCCTATTAAATCAACTGTATTAACGTTTTTCAGTCAAGAGTAGTGAGTGATTTTTCTCTTTGTGTTTTGGTGTTTTATTAACATTAAAGGAATAATTAACCCCAAAATAAAAAGTGTTTTATATTTATACCAGCATTTACTCACTTAAAAGTTGCTTTAAACCTGAACGAGTTTCTTCTGCTGAACATAAATGCTATTTTGAGGAACGTGGAAAACCAAACAGTTGCTGGTCCCCAGTGACTTATTCCAGTATTTATTTTTTCCTGCTATCAAAGTCAATGTGGACCAGCAACTGTTTGGTTAGCCACATTCTTCAAAATATTGTCTTTTGTGTTCAGCACAAGAAATAAATTAATACAGGTTTGGGACAACATGTGAGAGCAGGGACGTGCAGAGGGTTCCTCAGGGGCAGGGGCTCAAATGTAAAATAGGGGCAATGTTAAAAAAAAAAAAATTATAGGTCAAACGTTTGGATACATCACTTATGGTCATCAAGCCAGCATTTAATTGATCAAATATTTAATATACTTAAAAAATTAAAAAAAAAAAAAAAAAAAAACATTTTATGCAATTCTGATTTATTATCAATGTTGGAAACCTGTGACTTTTTTCAGAAAAAAACTTCTTTTTTTTTTTGGTGAAAGAAATTAGTTTTCATTCAGCAAAGATTTGCTAAATTGATAGAAACTGTGATAGCAAAGATTGATATTGTTAGAAAACATCTCTATTTTGAATTAATGTTGTTCTTTTTCATTTTTTATTTATCAATGAACCCCAAAAAAGTCTCGGTATTCTGATCCAAATCACGGGTTCCAAAAAAAATAAAATAAAAAAAGCAGCACAGCTGTTTCCAATATTGATAATAAATCAGCATATTAGAATGATTTCTGAAGGATCATGCACTGAAGACTGGATTAATGATGCTGAAAATTCAGCTTTGCATCACAGAAATTAATTATATTTTAAAGTATATAAACTAGATAAACATTCTTTTAAATTGTAATAATATTTCATTTTTTTCTGTATTTTTGATCAAATAAATGCAGGCTTGATGAGCATACTACACTTTCATAATGCTGCATAATTATCAAAAATGGTAACATGATAAAGTCCTTTCATGTCACCATTTCGCCAGCCTACACTTCACATAATCGGCCTGTAGGTGGCACTTGGGCTTCATTAAATATGATAATTTCATGAAATAGTAAATGGTGCATCATACATAAATGTAGGCTAAGTGAATTGAATACTGATTACCATTATTGGACTTTTGGTGCTGCCCGGTTTTGCTCCGAGCTTTTGTAGTCATTTAGCATCCATTTTCTCAGCGATGTAATTTGATTTATGGGTGATTCTTAGACTATGGGCACTTTTATGTTCTTTGGTCATATTTTTAAAAATACATAATTTTGGACAAATTCCTCTTTCTTTGTCAAACTAACAATAAAATCACCTTAAAAAATACCCAGACTTTTAAACTTCAACAATGAAAATACGGTTTAAAAATATGACTTATCTGATAATTATTAATGTACGTGAATTAAGCACTAGTAAAATAATTAAAATACATTATAGTATTTAATGAGAGACAACTATCAATATTACTTTTATACAAAATATAGCTGTCGCACAGTATTGGTGTCATTTCCACCACAACACTGTAATGTCCCTTTAAAAAGTTTGTGTGAAAGATTGTTTAGGTGGTTTCTATGGAAATGTTCAGTGACATCAGAGCACATGTTGGACATGGAGGAAATTTAAATTTTCCATCAACAACATGTGGAGAAAAATCAAGGTAAATATTGCTTGATCAGTTAATATATTTATTCTACGTCATTTCCAAACATACTGTACCTTCAAGGGTGTTTTTAAAAAGCTAAAACTTTTAAGTTAAATAAGAGTATTTTGCATACATGAAATGCTAAGTATTAATTCAAAGCTAATCAGTGAAAATATCTTCCATTTTTCACAAAAAACTACAGAAATGTCATTTACACCACACTGCCTCTGTGGTGGAAATGACATTTATGGTTACAAAGTACAATTGATATGTTTAATGATTGTGATGAGTTTAAGACTTTTTCTAATAAATATCTCTGCTGTTTCTCTACATTCACGTTAATTCATTGTCATTTCCACAACACCCTGTCATCTCCATCACCACACATTTTTTAAAAATATTGAAAAAGTTCTCATCACACATTAAAAATGTATCCACAATTTATGAGACCATGCTCTATTTAATATAAAAATTCAAGTTATTTATTTTCTAATAAGCTCTTACCCAAACCAATATTAAATTTCAGAGTGTGACAGATGTACAGTTCAGCATTTGGTCCTTAGGGCAGTTAATTAATCTCACTGATAAATGTATAATTATTGTACATTGTGGAAAAACTGGCAAAAACTAGTTACAAAAATGATCTAAGACAATTCTTGAGTGGCATAAGTTATTCTATATTTAAATAACAGCTGTATATTGAGATGTGGTGGAAATGACATTTGTTCATTGCAGGTCGGAAAAATTTGTAATCTAAGTTTGTCCTCTTGCAGACCTTAAAACTAGACAAATTATTTAAACTTATGATGTGACTTTTGAACAAGTTTTTTTTTTTTAAAGTGCCCCTAGTTGAAGAATCGCCCTTATAAAATGAGACAAACCGCAGATCCAGATCGCTCCACAAATAAGCTCGTCTGTCCCATGTCATTTTCAACCGATTGAACGGAAAATGACTGCTCCACTTCACATTATTGTCCAATGAAATTTGAACTTGTGCCAGATCATGATTGGTTGGTGTATTATACATGACAAACGGGCATTGATGAATTCTGTAATATTCTAAAATATATAATATATGGATTTTTATTATATGGTGTGGAATTGACACACTAGCTATTATTATTTAAAATATTGTTTCATTTATTTTTATTTTAAGAACCATATATGGCTCGAGAGCCTAGGTTTCCCGAACAGACTGGAATATCAGTCACGCAACCCAAAGCAACCCCTCAGATTGACAGATAAAACAAACAGGAATTTTCTGACTTTTGAGCAACTAGTTACCATTTTGTACACATTATCATGTTAATTATAATTCAAATGCATTTTGTTTTATTGACTACAATATCATTGCTATTTGTCTGAGAGGGGCACCTTTGAATTATTTTTGAGAAAGGGCAGGGGCTTGAGCCCCCAAAGCCCCCACTTCTGCACGTGCCTGTGTGAGAGTAAATAATGACAGAAATTAAATTTTAGGGTGAACTATCCCTTTAATGACAGTTGGCAGCATGTTCAACACTGCCCCTTTAAGACCTGCACGCATCTATACAGAGGCACGCATCCGTTTTCTCTCAGCTGTTTACTTTCATTTTAGACAAAACCAACAGAGTCTATACATAAACCTTGTGTGTTTTGACAGTATTCAAGATATAGTCATATCGAACACCCCTAGTTCAGTCTTTAAAAAAAAGGTTGAATTGCAGACTCCATCTCAATCTGTAAAACCCAAGATGAAGAGAAAAGAGCAACCAGAAATGTTTATTATTATTGTTATTATCAAAAGACCACCTTAAAGAATTTACTCACCCAATGTAGACCTACTATTTGAACATTAGGAGTGGCAGGAGTGCGTAGCTTTTGGGTGGGCCAGTGCTTTTCTGGCAGTCAGAACATTAATTTATATTAATTTTTTATTTTTTTTAAATTTAAATACCACTTGATTACACACAAAATCAAACACTGTTTTGCATTATAAACAAGAGAACATTCACATGAACAAAATCTTATTAGCATGTAACATCATAATTTATATTTAAATGTTCTTTAAAGACATGATTTTAATGCCAGTCATGGGTATCAACACTGTTGTTTTCCCTTTAATGAGAGTTTAAACAATATTTCATCTTATCTTTTTGTACCACAGAGAAATCATGCTGTTAAAAAAAGTTTTGTCCCACTCTCCAAAAAACAAAAATATAGAGATGCTCTGAATATTATCCATTTTCATTGTTTCATTTCATCATAAAATAACATGAATATTTCCAACTGGATGACTATGGCATGAAAGTTCCACTTGTTTATTTTTCAACATGCCACTAAAAAAAGTCATGGTACTTTTTTAGGCTTTTCAGACACCGAAGTCACACAATAACAATGACAAAATGTGTTTCTGCTTAATTTAAAATAATAATTAAAAATTTCAGTTTCCCAAACTTTCATTAGTTTTGATTCTGGATTAAATTAATTCACTTAATCCAGGTATACTTTAAATACACTGCCATACAATTAGCCCTTTTAAGTTTTGACCACAAAAAAAAAAAAAAGAAACATTTCACCCAAAAATAATTTTGTCATCATTTACTCACCCTCATGTCATTCCAAAAACCATATGACTTTCCTTCTCTTATGAATACAAAAATACTGTGATGATAAGGGATATTTTAAAGAATGTTCAGGCTGCTCTTTTCCACACAATAAACTGATGTCTATCCAAAAAAGCATCAAAAGTCATATGAGAGCTTTTGCATGAGGAACAAACCCGAAATAAAATTTTGGCCTCTGCCACAGGTCTCACATCCTGTTTTATGAGATTCAAGAACCTGTCTTTTGTGTTCCATGAAAGACTGAAAAAACACATAGCTATGGAACAACATGAGAACAATAAGTACATTTTTGGACGAACTAATACTTCTATTCAGTTTATTTATAGCAAAACAAAAGAGGGTTTAATAATTTATCAATATATTATAGAATTCTTAATTATTAGACGATGTAGGTTCAAGGACGATGCCAAACGGCACAAGCCCTGAGACACAATGTATAATTGTCCACCATGTTGGCTCTGTCCTGTGGACCAGAGAGGGTTGCAACTGCAAGTCAACTCCTTGTAGCACTGCAAGAAACAGCAGCAGGAGTGCCACACAGTCTAGTCAGAAAGGAAGTGACATGATCAGCTCCTGTGAGTTGTGTATCAGCGCTCTTAACTTCTTCCAGCAGGTGTAGTTATGACACCAGTGTTGTGTTCTTAAGTACTGTCAACTTAGTGATCTTATAGAAGTTAAAAAACTCATTCTCCTTGTCCTCCCAGTCATCTTCGATTTACTTTATCTTAGTGCTGAAGCAAGAAGTTTGTTGCAATGTTAATGTCATTATTAGATGCTCTGAGAGCCTCTTGGGCATCCATCCTTGAGAAGCCCATCTCCATTAATCTTGCAACCTGGCGATAACAGCATTGTATCATTAAAAAGTTAGTATATGGCAAAAAATGATGTTCAATCTAGCAACCCATGATGCTGAACAAATAGAAGGTGGAACTGAATAAATAGTTCACACAAAAATGAAAATGTACACTCACACAGGCCAACAACAGATTTGAAGAAATTTAGCATTATATCACTGCCTTACAAATCAATCCTCTGCAGTGAATGGGTGCCGTGGATTACTGTGATGTTCGGTGAGCAAGTGATGTAATGCTAAATTTCTACTCTTCTGTTCTGATGAAGAAACAAGCTCATCTATATCTTGGATGGCCTGCACGAGTATACATTTTCAGCAAATTTTCAATTTTGGGTGAGCTATTCCTTTAATAAACTGAGATAAAGACCAAAATCACATGATCTTACCTGCTCCTCGGCCACAGCTGTGTTATCCGGCGGGTGCATATAGGGGGGCTGTTGTGGCTGGGGACCCTCATGGTGCCGGTTCTGTCCTCTGTGCCTTAGAGTCGGGAAGAATCTGTTCCAATTCAGGAGACCTGTCTGCTGAAGTAATGACAGAAATTTTTTTTTTAAGTCGGCAATTCCTATTTTTATGGAATTTTGCAGTGTTTATTATAAATGCTCACATAAAGTTTATTATGAAATGTGCACATCATTATTTTTAAATTCATGCATCCTCATAATAAAAATGATCCCCTCTCCTTTCAAAAACATCTCTTCTTAAATGACGTCACTTCTCACGTCTTCATTTCTTACAGCAGCCTGTCACTCACATCAGATTGCAGCAATTAGCAAACGATGGACAAAGCCCCACCCTACATTTTTTTTTTCTTCATTTGAGATGCCGTTTCATATAATCAGATATACAATAAAAGAAGAAAAGCGTAATGTAATTTCCACTTTATATAACTTTAAAGACAGTGTATCTTACTGCATATTTCTATATCTTATCTTACTGTAGTCCAGTAGAGGTAGCTTTTTTCGTAACTGTAGTGATTTTTGTCTCTCTCCATATTCAAAAACATATTCCTATAAAAGAAAAACTGAACAACCGGTAAGCATTATCGCTACTTCATATTCACAATCCTACTACAGGTTTATCAACTACAATGCTTAACATACTCTAGGCCTTATTTATAGCTACAGATAGGACTTATAACATGAGAGAAAACGAGAATTTTTTATGCAAATTACCCACAGCATTTCAAGAAAATAACAGCTTTTCTCATTTTCAGTTGCATTTTTATCAAGGACAAAATGATCTGTGCATTTATCAGGTATCCGTGATGAAACCATGCGGCTGTCTGTGTTTGCTCACAGGAAACCATTAACTTCCTCTGCTTCAGAAACACTGAGAGAAAATAAATGGAAAAAAAGACGAAACGCACGACATATCACTGAACATCTTGTCCAACCAGGGTGACAGAAATACAGAAATGGAGCTAGCTGACTCATTGCAGTTTTGATGTCTATATCTCATCTGTGGAAAACATCTCTGGAAATGTATTTCCCACAAACAGCATGGCTTGTGATCCAATACTATGTGAACATACCCACTGAAATGGAAACTTCTTCCAACCCATTTAGAATATTTAGCAAAAAAGCAACAACATTTATACCAATAATCAAATTTCACAATTATTTCACAAACTGCTGTTTTGAAAAAGCAGATCACAACTAAGGTGACTGTATAAAATCTGAACAGGTAAACTTACAAGAAAAACACCTATAAGACAAATTATAACACAAGTAGTCATTTGCATAAACAAGCCGAAAACACAGGAACTCGATTCAGTGATTCATCATTTTTGTGAGTCTGAAACCAATTTGTGAACTAAAAACAGATGAATGTTTATTACAGGGACAATCCTGGTAATAAAAGTTCAGCAATAAAAGTCAGACCTCTGAAAGATGTAGCTGAGATAGTAGCATCTCTGCTTAGTCACTCGCAAACACTGAATAACAAGTAGTGGTGAATAAAAGAGATTTTGATTCTGACAACAAAACAACAAGAGGTTCTCAGCCAGGGAGCTGGGAGCCACTAGAAGACCCCTTCCAGGATGACTTAAAATGACTCTAATTAAAGGGGTGGTTTACTGCGATTTCACTTTTGTCATTTTAAATAGTGTGTAATGTTGCTGTTGGTGCTGAACAGTATCTGCAAAGTTGCTGTGCTGAAAGTTCAACGTAAGCGGAGATATCGTCTTTTAAAAATCAGGAAGTTTAATGCCTACAAAAACGACTCATATGGGACTACAACGAGATACTTCCCGGGTTGCATACGAAATAAACCCATCAACCCCTCCCTCCGGAACATGCAGAAAAGGGGGCAAGGCCATGTTCTGCAGCTTTGTCAAAGAGGAAGAGTTATTGGAGAGTTGTAGCCATGCCGTCGAAACGGTGTTATTTTCACCCAGCTGTCAGGTCTTCTGTGTTCGGGCTTCCTACGGACGCTGTAGTTCGTCAACAACGGTTAAAATTTATGTTTGATTATGTTCCTGACAATTACAATCCTAATTCAGCTCTCTGTGCTGCGCATTTTACGGAAGACAGCTTCCAGAATCTACACGAGTTCAATGCCGGATTCACACAGAAACTGTTACTAAAACATGGAGCAGTTCCAGCTTTAAAACCAGAGGTCATTTTAAATGTATTTGCATGTATAATTTCAGACATAATGTTTTAGTTTTATCAAGGACGTAAACAAATGCCAAAGCTGGGTTTAGTAGCCAGTTAGTTAAATGCTATTTCGTGTGTCTATGACAAACGCGTACAAACATTTTGGACCGGAATTTGTAATTATGTACTAATTTTGTAAATGTATTTTCCATGTATACTTTATGACGTAATTTTTCGATTTGATCAAGAACGTAAACACAAGCCAACGCTGTTTGGTTATAGCCAGTTAGTTCGATCCTATTGTGTGTATAAGACAAACGTGTACAAACTTCAAAAAATGACAGCAAACTTCCATTCAGAAACGTTTGTAAGAGCCGTGTTTGAGGAAGTTCTGCTTGACTCTCTTCATTACCGCTTTCTGGGTCTGATTCTGGCTCAAACTCATACGGCAATATTGACACCATTATTTACATTTGACCGGAGCATGTGCAGCTGTCACCAGTGAAGGTAATGGGCGTGACGTTTCCGGACAATGTGCAGTACGCAGTTTAGCCAATCACAACACACCGATCACAACTAACCAATCTGAGCCCATCGCCTGTTTCTGAGGGAGTGGTTTCAGAGAATCAGGAAGTCAACCGGTCGTTCAAATGACAGAGGAGAAAGCGGCTTACAATAAAGGTGAAATATATGAAAAATAAGGCGTTTTTTAACAAACGAAACACTAAGACATGTTATATTGCACCCAATCAAGCAAAGAAAAAAAGCAGTAAACCACCCCTTTAATACATTTTTATGCATTCAATTAATATCCCCATTATTCATATTTTTGGTAGATTAAAATAATCAAACTTAATTAAAATGCTAAAAAAGACATGAAAGTCTTATAAAATATTTTTAATTTTTTTCCCCTCAATAAATATAGTGAGGGAAAAATCTTGCCTCATTAGTGTTGGACAACACTTTAAAGGTTAAACCTAGATAAATGTGTGCTGTATCCAATAGCTTGTGCGGAGAGTGAAAGCTAAAGCGCGCTTTGCAGGACATGGAGATGCCAGCATGAATACTTGCATTTTTTTCAGTGGATACGCCATCATTTTTGCTCATAAAGGTAAGAGTAACACATCATTCAGAACTCTAAAGGGTCTACTTTTATTTGTGTGCACTCACAACATCAACAATACGTTGCGCTTTTAAAAAAAATAAAGAAAACAAACATGATTCACTTTCTGCCATCTCGTCTTGAACAGGAGAGCTTCACAAAAATGAACCGAAACTCAGTGAATACATGCCTCACAGACATGATAAATATATCTATAGAAAGCTTTAAATTACTACTTAATGAAATAAAACAAATCAAAAACAAAAACTCTTTCATTATAATCATAATCCATAAAGATGCATTTCTCTCTAAATGCGCGTCTAATGAGGAGATGGCGAGTCAGGATCGACAACTTCATCCTTGCGAAACGGACTCAGAAAAAACAAGTTTATTAGTAAATAATTCAAATATCTCCTTACTATTTCCCCCGGACACATTCATGGTAATTACTTTTGCAGTGCTTTGCAGCAAGCTTTAGACATGAAACTGAACTATGACATGAAAACAGGCCCGAATCCTGGCCCTAGAGGCGTAAAAAAGTCGCTGAAAGGGCTGAAATGCAGAGCTCTAAAATGTTCTAAACCTTGGCCGTAAGTGAGATGTTCATCTGACCTTTGAAAGGAGTAAGCTGTATACCTTTCGTGGCAAGGCTAGTGCTTCTCTGTCATGTGAGGGGGTTGTAGAATAACCTAATGGCTAAAAGGACTGATAACCAAAATGCTTTAAGGCAGTCACCCCAGGTAGTTCAGAATAAAAGTATATTAGAAGTACCTGAGCCTGTTGTTGCTGTGTATTTCTCCTGAGGTGTGCCAGCTGAGACAGGAGCAGTTGCTGGTCCAGCATATCCATCCTCTGCTGTCTCTGGATGTCCAAAGTAGCGCCCATCCCCAGCGGAGCCTCTGCAGTGGGTTCAGAATCAGAGAAGACCGGCTCTAGTAGCACCGAACCACATCTGGCTGCCCATCCTGGCACACGTAAGAACTTCTGGACTGCCAACTTATTACTGTAATACAACATGCCTGCGATCTGGAACAGAGTGATTGGAACAGGAGAGGTTAACATAAAAACATGACAGTAACACTGTGTCTACTCCGAACACAAGTGTTTTTAGAAATACCATGTAAGCCTTGCAAGACAAATATACAAGGAGCCAGATTAAAGAGACTATCAAATCAAAAGATCTTTGTTGCTTTTAGACCATGGCTTTAAGCTTTGAAGCCATCTACAGTACATGTAAGTGTACTTCTAAAAGCTGACAAATATTTCCCTCGTTCATGAAAATGGACTAAATGCATTGGCAGTTCATTTTGCTAAAAGAGCCAATGTTCTTTAAAATGAGAATTTTCCTTCAGATACCACAAACTGAATTAGCAAACCATGTATTTTTTTGTGACAGGATTAAAACAAGACACTACAGTATTCATTTTAGAAGTAAAAAAAAAGAAAAAAAAAGTCTTCTGACCCAATTTCCTGTTTTAGAAAGAAAACCTTCGAAAACTGCGTCAAAGACTGTACGTTACCCAAGAGTGTTCACTTGTATTGAATGGGAGGAACTACTGTACAACATGCAATATGGCACTCCAGAAACAGTTTTTATGTTATTTCATTGCGAGTTTGGCCAGAGAGTTGGTATTTCCCTATTTAAGTAAATAGAAGTTGATCATGCATGCCCAAAATAGGCACCTGCATGACCCAATTTGCATTGAAATAGACCTCAATAGACATTCACGAGCCAATTTCTTGGGGCTAGAAGTCAGCGATTTCAATTTTATTTTTCAAACAACACATTTAATTATGTTTAACAATCAAAGTGCAGAGGTTATCCAGTTAAGGTAACCAAGTATTTAAAGTTACCATAAAGTTTTTTTTTTTTTTTTTTTTTACCATTAGAGCATACAACATGCTTTCTAATAAAACAAAAACCTACAAAAATCTATTACATAATTTGTGGTCCTCTATGTGATGACTGGGTGGTCACTCTTAAAGGGATATTTCACCTAATAATGAAAACACTTGTTCCAAACCTGTTTGACTTTCTTCATTCCAGAAACACTGTTAACTGTCAAATGTTTTTTTTTTTGTTTTGTTTTTTGTTTTTTTGAAAGACAATGGGGTCCAAAGTTAATTCAGACTCCATGAGCTAAACATTGTGCTTACAAAAGCAGTTATCTCTTCAAAATATCTTCTTTTGTGTTCCACAGAAGAAAGTGAGTTATACAGGTTTGGAACAACATGGAGTAAATGACGACAGTATTTTCATTTGTTTTTATCTTTTCCTGCTAGAAACCACCACCACTGAATGCTCTAATGGTAAATCTTTAACCTAGTGGTAGTATTGGTAGCTTTAACCTAGTGAACTCTTTTCATTTTCACAGACACAGTGACTTCTCAGATCAATGGATCTTGTTTTTTGATTGTGGGTTGTATTGAATTTCACAATATACCTGTAATCATACTTACTAAAGACCATTACAGATGCAAAAAAGGAAATGTAGAAACATGATGCCATTTTAATTGAGCCACTTTATACTTACTAGTCCACTGCAAGCCACCACCCACATGTAGGCACTTGAGGTCAGAAGCTGATGACAAGATAACAGAACAAACAAAAAATAAAAAAAAATTTCAAAACTATGTGAAGAAAGCAATTTCACATCCACAAAGCATCTTTAAAGCATTACAAACCAATAACGCTAACTAAATAAATCATCCATAAACAAGTGTTTGATATAAAGAAACATCTTATTTGATGCAAGAGTGTAGGGATGTAACGATTTGACGATAAATCATGATTTCATATTTTAATTATCATTAAAACCGTATTCGATTAACGCGATTTGAACAACTCACGATAAATAAATACTGTGCAGCATAAAGCAGAGTTTGCAGTAATAGTCTCACGTGCGCACAACACGCAGAGTAGTTTCGTTTTGAGTGAAAACACGGCGGGAAAGCTGGGAGGTTTTAAAAGAGTGCTAATTGAATTATACAAATGAATATATGAATTAATTAATTATATGAATGTACCTCTGAAGGTACATTCGAACAAGCTTACGTGGATTCTACACATTTAAACAATTCAGATAAGTTTTGTATGGAGCAGATAAAATACATATAATCATTCATTAATCAATTATCATTTTGACTTAACACTTTTCTTTATTTAAAGGCTGAAATGTGAGGTTTACCTTTTTATGAAACTTTTTCAAAGCCTTATTTGAACATTTACATTAGATATTTGAACGTGCTATTAAACTTTTGTCAGTTAAGTCATCATTTAAAATCCGAACATCATTGGTAATGTTATTGTTTTAGCGATTATGTAAACAAAAAGTCATTTTATTTTTTGTTTGTTGATTTTTAAATATAAAACTTGGTGAAAGTGATTTATGTGTCGGTAGTTTTTGAACATCTCCAGCACATTTGAACAATACCGTGATAATACTGAGAACCGTCATTTTTGTTACTATAATCGTGAAATTAAATCCCGTTAAATCCCTACAAGAGTGGAACAAAAATATGAACATTCATTTAATGAATTATCTATTATTACAATATTAAATTACATTAGTTAGTATAAATGGGTATGTTTGTGAATGCATGACTGAAAAAGACTGTGATGGTAAATGGTAAAAAGTCATTTACCCTTGTCTGTTATGCAACTTCATCTGTTATCACTGATATCTCAAAACAGCTCAAAACACGACCAGAGCATGAGACCACAATGAAGGTTCTCAGGTGCTAGAGTTTCTCATGACTTGTCTCTGTTATTCTACAGACATTTCATCTGTGGTTTCTACTCTTGCAACAAATATCTGATGTTTTTGAAAAAAAAAACGCTTGCACCTTTTTATCTGTTTGAACCTGATGTTGTGTCTTTACTTGTTCGTCAAAATATGAGCCAGTGAATGTCACTTACTATCTTAAGATCTCAAGCAGCAATGACTTTTACTTTTTGTGTAGCTTCTGAGATAAACCAGCAAAGTGGGAAATCTTGAAGTATGGAAAACTAATGTGAAGATGATTTGTGAAGGCAGTCTGAGCTCACCTGTGCGCCCACAATGTACGTCAGAGACTTGTTTGTGATTGAGACGTGGCCGAGAAGCTGAGTGATCTGAACACGTGGGATGGAGCTGTAGAAAGGCACAAAGAGAGCAAAGACTGGGCCCAGTCTGAGAAAGACAGAGAAAATGCAGAGTTAGAAACAGAAGGAAGTGTCAAATGAATCCTCAACCTTGCTGTCAGATGACAATACAGAATGATGCCCATGATGAAGAAAAGGGGAATCTCTTTCAAATCTAGTTTAAAACATTCCTTTAAGTAGAAAGTAACATTTCCTTTCCTTTCTATTCCTTTCCTTAATCATTACTTTCCAATGTAATGCAGACTAAAACATTGTTATGTACAATGATCGGCACCTGTTTTTCTAGTTACTTTGAAAACACTTCACACAGTATTATATACATAACAGAGGAAATAAAAGGGGTACTAAGTAGTACGGTAGGATGTTTCAATGACAATTTATCGGTTTAAGAATTTATCTATTGACAAAGGTGAAAGACAGCAAGGTCTCTGTTAAGCAGTTTTATGCAAGATGGAGGAAATTAGATTAACATCAAATTCTCATTACAACATACAATGACGCAACAATTACAAAATTCAGAATATGGTTTATCAACCATTTAAGAAGAATTGCAAGTGGGGTAAAAGTTTATGCAAACGGTTTTAACTTTTTAATGTAAATTTGACTTTTTCCATAAGTTATTTTTTCACATTACTTTAACTTCCTTTCTACTGTTTGCTAAATTTAAAAAAAGAAGAAGAAAAAAAAAAAGATAGGTCTTGTGCAATAAGTACCTTACTAAGTCTCAAACTAGGTCTTTGTGATGTAAGAAACTACACCTTTCTAAATGCGGATTCAATACAGATTAACGGTAACTACTATGTCTGATGTAAAAATATCTAGATGTTTCAATTAAAGTCACAAGATAATTTCACTTCTCCATATAGAGTTAAAGAGACAGTTCACCCAAAACTGAATAATCTGTCTTCATTTCCTCACCTTCATGTTGTTTCAAACCTGTATGAATTTCTTTCTTCTGTTGAACAAAAGAAACAAACAGTTGCTGGTAGCCACTGATTTGCATATTTTGTCCATACTGTGGAAGTCAATGGTTAACATCAGACTTCAAAATATCTTCTCTTGTGTTCAACAGAAGAAAAACCATTCTTACAGGCTACAACAACCTGTTGAAAATGCTGATGGAATATTCATTTTTGGGTGAACTATCTCTTTAAGCAGACTCACCACGCTGCTAGAAAGAGAGAGAGAGAGCTAGATAAGAGGAAAGAGAGGAACAGAGTAACAGACAGTGTGAAAGAGACAGGAAGAGATGCTGAACTCTCAGTTTTGCTGCATTTTACATTTACACTGCTTTAAATCTGAGATATAGAGATTTAGAGTAGCACCAATGTCTAAGTGAAAATCTGCTCTCTTATCTGGTAAGTAAATATTTTAATTCAAGCTTTGATAAAAAAAATAAAAAATAAAAAAAAAAAGGGCAGAAGAAATGAAAATGTGTGTGTTTTGGAAAATTGTGTAATTAAAAGTGATACATTAAGCCCAAACATTTAAAACATTTCTGTAGAGGTTTTTTTTTTTTAAATCAGATTTTATGGTGACCATGTGTGAAGTTAATTTATTTTATTGTGACTAAATTTTTACATATTTGATTATATGGTGACACTTTTCATTGGTTAATGCATTAACTAAAATTAAATAACAATACTATCCATTTATTGCAGTATTTATTAATCTTTGTTAACATTAGTTGTTAATAAAAATGCAACTGTTCTTTGTTAGTTTGTGTTAGCTGAAGTCCATTAATGTTAACAGATGCAAAAAAAGTACATTTTATTTTAATAATGTATTAGTCAATTACTGAAATTAAAATTTACTAAGATGAAGTAATGATTTACTTTTTTTCACTGTTAGCTCAAATATACTAATGTACTTAACTTATGTTAACAATTGGAACTTTATTGTAAAGTGTTACTGATTAAATTTAATTTCAAATGTGTGAATTGGCCTTTTTTCTAATGTCAAAAAAAAAATTAAATTACAAACTGTATTTTAAATGCTCATTTAAGGTAGTCATAACAGTGCAACAGAAACGTGGAAGAGAAACAAGCCTCACACGAAAAAGGGAAATCGCTTAAAAACTACAGAAGTCTGTCACATTCTCACATTCTTACTACAATCAGTAATATTGAGAAGAGAATTACTATTCATAGTAAAAATGTACACTACTATTCAAAGGGTTGAGATCAGTAAGAAATTTTAAATGCATGATTACTTCCACCAAGGACAAATTAAATGAATAAAAAGTGACAGTAAAGACACTTTATAATAAAGTTAATGTTTACACAAGATTTCAATTTCAAAGAATCCTAGAAAAAAAATGAAGGTTTGCAAAAATATTAGGCAAATATAAATAAATATGATCTGTTTTCAACATAGATAATAAAAGAAATGTTACTTGTGCATCAAATCAGCATATTAAAATGATTTATGAAGGATCATGTAACACTGAAGACAGGAGTGATGGCAGCTTTGCCATAAATCCCATTTAAAATCATTTAAAACAGATTACAGTTACTGTAAATTGTAACAATATTGCAATTTTTACTGTATTTTTGATCAAATAAATGCATTAAAATAACCCTTTGCCTCTCTCTCTGCAGTGACTTCACCTATATATACATAACTAAGATGAGCCCAGTTTTAGAGCACAACATCTCTTGCGACTTGTATGAACATCGTCCAGTGGCCCGAGTTCTCATTCCTCTGGCCTATTCCATCATATGCCCAGTGGGACTTTTAGGCAACGCCCTGGCTCTTCATGTGATCTTCCTCAACATCACCAAACTTAATTCCATCACTCTTTATTCCGCCAACCTGGCAGTGTCTGATATCCTGTTCTGCCTGTCGCTTCCCCTGCGAGCTGTTTACTACGGTCTTGGCTTCCACTGGCCCTTGGGGGAAGGACTATGTAAAGCCATAGCTCTGCTCTTCTACTTGAACTGTTATGCTGGAGTAAACTTCATGACTTGTCTGGCAATCGATCGTTTTGTGGCACTGGTGTTTCCTCTGAAGCTGGCGAAGTTGAGAAAAGTGAAAAATGCCCGATTAGTGTGTCTGGCCATATGGCTGCTGGTGTTGGCCCAGACGTTGCCTCTCCTGACCATTAACTTGACCAAAACGGAGAGTGACAACAGAATCACCTGTATGGAATACCCTAATTTTGAGGGCCTTTTCAAAGGGCTGCCCTACTTGCTGATTGTTGGGGTAGTTTTAGGGTTTGGAGTCCCACTGATGACAATCATCGCCTGCTACTCTATATTGACCCGTAAACTACATCTAGCAGCAAAGTCGAACCGGCTGACAGAACGTTCTGGAAGGACCAAAAAAGCAAGAGGAGTGATCGCAGGAGTGGTATTTGTGTTTGTGGTGTGTTTCAGCCCATACCATCTAGATCTTCTGCAATACATGATCCGAAAACTTATCTATAATCCGGACTGCAAGGAGCTACAGTCCTTTCAGATATCCCTGCATATTACGGTGTGCCTTATGAACTTAAATTCGTGCCTGGATCCCTTTGTTTACTTTTTTGCATGTAAAGGCTACAAGCAGAAGCTGATGAGAATGATGAAGTGGCAGGTGGGCACCCACTTCTCTAGCATTGGAAGAACCTCACCTGAAAGTTCAGGCACAGGCGATAAGGTCGGCACACGCCGCAACACCGGAATAACAATGAACACAATTAGGGAAGGTCAGTAAAACAACTGGTGATGAAAAGTGACAACAAACACATACAGTAGTATGTGGGGCCGAACTTGAGACTTAAAAGCCAAGAACAAGGCAAAAAACGTCACAGACAACTTGTCTCTCCAGATTTTAAACAGCACACACTTCAAACATGAAACAGATGGATGCTTTACAAGCACTGGAATCAAAAAACACTTGCTGCAAAAAGACTATAGTCCATGTTGACTGTTTTTCATTCAAAACATGACTGTTAAAGGGTCAGGTCACCAAAAATGAATATTCTGTCAATATTTACTCACCTGTTCTAAACTGTATTACTTCCTTTCTTTTATGAAACATAGATTTTCTTTTTTAATTTACAATGGAAGTCAATAGTCACCGAAATGGTTTGATTACCAACATTCTTCAAAATATTTTCTTTTGTGTTTCACAGAAGATGGAAAGTCACAGGTTTGGAATGACATGAGGTTGAGCACAGTTTTATTTTTGGGAGAATTATTCATTTATGAACAGTTCACACAGAGTTTCAAAGTTTTAAAAACTGCAAAATAAAGCTATTGAACTATCAAAAAGATGCTTTGATTGATTGTGAAAAAGTTTCACAACCCATTTTTTGATTGACTGAGTTCTTAGATAGATGGCAAGATTATCAAGAAGGCAAATCGTTTTTTTCTTATCAAAAAGGAAACCACTCTATGCCGGTCTCTCATTAAGAAGAGTCTAAAAGCTAGTAGCTCAAAGGAGGTAACCTGAAATAAGGTTAGATAAGGTTAGTACTTTACTGTCACAAGACCTTGCCATTTCAACATGTATTGATTTCATAAATTGGTGAGATGTTGTTGAATACTTTCACAACAATACAATGAGACAAGAAATTTTATCTAAAAGACCATGTCAAAACGGGAAGTTAATGTTCGTTTCACAGGAAAGAGCTGCACTTTCACACACATAAATTGCTTACAGCATATAGTAAATGAACGTGGCAATAATGTTGAAAACATCTAATGGTTTGTAAAGACCAACTGTTTAATGGTGTAGAAACTCGTGTCACTCACAGTCCAGCTGGAAGAACATCCACTTTAAGTTCAAACATGAAGCGAAGAGCCTCTGTCAGCAGCAAGTCCACAAAAGCAGAGAGAATCCATGCTCCAAAGAGGAAGGACTAAACATAATCAAAAATATGGCAATGTTTTAGATTTATACAACTATTTTTCAAGAACATCATGAAATTTTAACAAAAGAAAAAGGGGGTGGGGGGTTAAAATCAACAGCATGTGAATGTAGAGTAGGATAGCATTTGAAAGGGTTTTTGATTTCATTAAAAAAAATTTACTTGTTTTGTTTATAGCATTTTAACAAGATACACATCGTAATCTTAAAAAATTAGTCAACTGATTGCCAGATACGATGAAGGCATCTGAAAGTTTCCATGTGACCTTCAGGCACCTTATCTTAAACTGGCTGGTGTGTACAGCACCATATTGGTATTTTTGAATATCCAATTTATCCAGAAATTATTTATCCTTTTTTAATTTTTTTTATTTATAATGCCATACGATTTCACGTAGAGAATGTTTTTAGAAAATGGGTGCAAAACATGTCTATGGTATCAAAAAATCAGAAGCATGTTGTGTCAGTACTTCACAGTGCATTGAAAATTAAACTTGTCTAGAATACATTTTGCAATGTCATATTAAAAAAAAAAAAAAAGTGAGAGAAAAAAAGAACAGGAAGACACACAACAGTGCTGCTATTCAAACTTACAGCAAATTTGTGGCTACCAAACCTTCTCTCAAAAATACGAAAATTGTAGATAAGCAAACTGCTGCAGAAAGTGTCTTTCAGGTCCAAGCAGATGAGCCGTCCACTCACCAGCCTCCAGAACTACAAGCGAGCCATGGAACACACACAGGATACTTGTGTTCAGAAATACAGATTTCAAAATATGCTATTAGTTCAAATATTTACACACACAATAAGAGTCCAATAGTCCAAAAATGATCAGTTAAATCCGAAAACTGTCCAGAATGCTTGGCCTAGACTCTAGAGAATGACTGATAATGCTCTTTTATGACTAGTATGATAGAGTTTATTTTTCAGCATCTAATCACCGATATACAGAAACCATTTTTTATGTCACAATAGCTCATTACCATTACTAACGACAGTAAAAAAAAAAAATATTAAAAAAAAATTATGAAAGGGCAAACATTCTAAAGCAATATACATAGTTAAATGTAAATTAATTTGACATTTTATTTGTGATATTGTCTTATTCATGCTTGTACAGCACTTTGGTAAACACTTGTTGTTTCTAAAAAAGTGCTTTATAAATAAACTTTAACTTGACTTGACTTGAAATGCATGCATTAGTATATTGTGCACTGAATTCTTTAGGTCAACTGGATTTACATCTCACCTGCTTGCCCTGCCTGACAGCCTGGAGGTTGTATATGAACAGATCCTGGTACTGAGGCAGAAGCACAGTCAGCAGCACAGTGAGGACTGTAGGTAGCAGCAGTAAGCTCTTGGACAGGGGTGCTTTATCTGTAAGACACAGCACAGAAGTTGTACTTTTAAATGTGTCACCAAGGAAATTATAACTTCTAACATTTGTCATGTCAGTGGGTGAAAGTAATATTCTTGGGTAATTATGCGACCAAGTTCAGTCAGACACACTGGTTTATGTCACCACTTATATCACCATGGTGACTACAATTTTATTTAAAAGAATTAAATTAAAGGAATAGTTCACCCAAAAATTAAGTGAAACACTGTTGAAAGTGGATCACACCGAGCACCAAAATACACTTCTAGCCAATCACCAGTAAGTGCCGTGTACACTAATGTTGGAGGAGTTGTCTGTGTTGCATAGCATGTTCATGAATTTGGTGGCGGTACTATCAAGATAGGGGTGTGAACCTTTTTTATTTTGGTGATTTCAAATATCAACAGCGTTTCTCAGAAATCGCTTACTGCACCTTTAAGACATTTTACCTAACATTTTAAGAACCCTTCCTCCAGTGAAGAAGTCCATCTCCTGTTGACATCAAATTCCACCCACATATTTGTTTAGAACTGTTTTGGCTTGTAAAAAGTTTAAAGTTTGAGTTAAAAATGTCTTAAAGGCAGTGGCGGAGCCATGATGTTTTCACAGGGGTGGCCAGCAACCAGTCTGGGGTGGCACAGAAATCTTCATTATTTCAATATAAAAATGTGATTGACTATAAAGTATTGGACTGTTTTAGTGCCTAAAACACAACTGAATACAATTAATTTCTACTAAATTGCAACTGAGATATTTGTGAATTAGATCAAGTAATGCTGAGTAAATATAAAAATTTGTGTATTATTACCACCTCCAAGTATTTTAATAAAGGGGCTCACTATAGCTTTATTGCTCAGTCAGCTTGGTTCTGGTTCTCAAAACCCCCAAAAGCTTGTTCTCCATTATTGCATACTCATTGATGAGACATGCAGATAGTGATAAGAATTGGGTAATAAAAAAATTCAAAAATAGAAAAAGGGCATAAGTCAACAGCACATAAATGCCAGAATGTAAAACGAGATATTTTATGCATTTAAATGGTTTAATTTTTGTTTGTAAAAAAAAAAAAAAAAAAAAAAAATAGCACGTTTTCTAGTGTAAGTGCATTGTGTTCATATTTACTTGTGCATTAAATTACAAAAAAAAAAAAAACATTAGTTTGCGCCTCATATTGTAATCTCGAATTGCACAATATCTTAGCACATGCATTTGAGAGATGTTCTTTAAAGGGGTCATATGATATTTTAAAGATCATTATTTTGTGCATTTGGTGTAACACAATATGTTGACATGCTTTAATGTTCAAAAAACACATTATTTTTCAAATACTGTACATTATTGTAGGTCCTCTATGCCCCGCCTCTCTCAAACACGTCATTTTCTACAAAGACCCTCCTTCCGACAAGCACAGTCTGCTCTGATTGGCCAGCTGACCCAGTGCATTGTGATTGGCCGAACACCACAAGCACGCGTCGGAAATGTAACACCCCTTACCATTATCGCGAGCTTCTGCTTTTAAAGCAAATATAAAGACAGTTAATAATGTCCTTAGTTTTAGCATCGGTTCAAGCTCGAGAGGGGAACAGAGTTGCGTGACAGACACAGTGATGATGCTTGTATGTATTTTCAGTACACAAGCCGCAGTTAAAGGAACACTCCACTTTTTTTGGAAATAGGCTCATTCTCCAACTCCCCCAGAGTTAATAAGTTGAGTTTTACCGTTTTTGAATCCATTCAGCCGATCTCCGGGTCTGGCGATAGCACTTTTAGCATAGCTTAGCATAGATCATTGAATCCGATTAGACCAGTAGCATCGCGTTCAAAAATGACCAAAGAGTTTCGATAGTTTTCCTATTTAAAACTTGACTCTTCTGTAGTTATATCGTGTACTAAGACCGGCGGAAAATGAAAAGTTGCGATTTTCTAGGCCGATTTGAGTAATGTGTCGTGTGTTCCGATTTGACTAGGAACTATACTCTCATTCCGGCGTAATAATCAAGAAAGTTTGCTGCCGTAACATGGCCGCAGCAGTGATATTACGCAGCGCCTGAAAGTAGTCCCCAGCTAGGTACCTAGCTATAATATAGCTGGGGACTACTTTCAGGCGCTACGTAATATCACTGCGCCATGGTACGGCAGCAAAGTTCCTTGATTATTACGCCGGAATGAGAGTATAGTTCCTAGTCAAATCGGAACACACGACACATTACTCTACACTGTGCAAAACTCCACATTTGAACAGTCAATAGCAAATACTTAAACTAATAACAAAACATACTTACAGTTGTAGCGTCAGAACGAGTCAGACAAAACTAAGATTCGATCGGAGCATCGAAACATGAGGAGCTGAAATTCCAGGACAACAGGACAACGTCGTAAAGATTCCTATCTCTGACTTCTGGAGCAAGCCTAACTAACAAGCCTCTTTCACAGAACAGCTCGCAACATTAAGACAAAAGAACACTTATTGATAAGTGTTCTACGCAGGAAGGAGATCGTCAAATTTGGGGTAAATAGTCAAGATTAATGGTCAAAGAGATGGCCATCACATGGCGTTCCACAAGAGAAATCACAAGCTTCTTTAGATTGACTTCTCCCCCACACATACAAGACAAAGAACCAGACTGAAATTCCTCTGGCCAAAGAACATTTCTTTTTGGCCTCCACAGAACTACACAGAGACTTTCTTTTTCATATGCACATAAAACCATCCTAAAGGACAATGCTAGGCATAACACTATATTATGTATGTAACCACATATTAGACTATCATGTTTTAAGCACATATCATGTATGTCTTTCTAATAACTATTGAATGACTTTAAGGTTAGTCGTGTTTGGTATGTATGAGTTTGACATTTCTAGCTTGAAATGTTTCTTTCAATTAATTCTGTGTCAAATGTATCATATTCTGGTCATAGAAATCATGTCCAAAAGTATACTTTGCAAGAGTGTGTAAAATTCAGACCATGTGACTGATAACAGGCTGATTTATGATGGAAGGAACAACCCTAGCTAAGACAATAGCCTATCTAATTGGTCAAAACACCAAATGGGATGTGTCCCAAAGCCGAGTTTAAGAACTCAGGACACCATCAAATCTCCTCTTTTGTCTCTAAACCCCTCTTCTCTTCCCTTCTACCCTTCTTCTTCTCGCCACAGCGTTTTGACGCTGTTTTAGCGCTCTTTGAGCGTGCTCTGGCCTACAGGCCAGTTGCTACTTAACACCACGATGAGAAGAAAAACCACCTAGTCTCATTACTCATTTTATTCTTTTACTTTAGTTTCTTTTCTTTCCGTTGAGTCTCGTGTTCAAAAGTTAAGTTTGCCGCAAAGTCCAGCGACTGCACCCGCTTCAAACTTCAACCAGAAACGGACTCCAAGACCATCCTCAGCCAACGGCCCAACCATTGGCTTCCCAAGACCTCGCTTCAAAGACTACTGAACTTCCAGCCAATCACCAACTCGGGAAAACCCCTTTCCTGCAACGACGACGAAGACAAAAGGGAATCCCTGTAACACAAGGCAACGCAAGTACAAACTCCAGATTATAACTGAGCTGGTGTATTTAATATAAATTTTAGCCTCATTGAGAAACTCAACGCGAGGGTTAATTAAGTGATTGATGGTTGTTCAGGTCTATGCAATAGCACATATTGCTGTAAACTTGGGATTTCACATTCTCATTCTCTAAACTCATCTTTTCTCTTTTTCTGCAACGTGTGAATGTGTGAATGCGTGAATGCGTGTGTTCATGTTAGGTTAGTTTATGTCTTTTATATAAATAAAGTCTTATTTATATTGAAAAGAGAAGTATCTTGTGTTTTGTGCTTACAAGTTAATGTCTTAATCTGCCGATCTTGTTACTGTGCTTATTAATAGTGTTTTCACTATATTTTGGATTTTAATATCCAGTGCAGAATTAATGTTATACGGCTCGTTCAGTGAATCGCTCAGTGATCAGCCGCAAAACAGTGATTCTGTTCAAATTCCCTATAAAATCATTAATGATTCCCTTTGAGCTAAATTAAATTATATTTATGTATAAAACCCTTACACAGTCGTTGATTCATAAGCGCCAGATTTTCATAGCCTTTTTTTTTTTTTTAGAAATAATCTTTGTGCACAGCCAGCCTTGTACTCTCCTAGGTTCACAAAACTGTCGTCCATAAAATGCGTTGCACCAATTTGAACATTTGGGTTGTGCTGTTCTGTTGTAAACAAATCTTAACCTATGATTCCTCATTGCATCTACTTTCGGAAGGCCAAATAAAGTGCTTTTGCATAGAAACACACAGCATCTCCCTGACATGGCTGCATCAACACTACTGCAGTTACTGAAACTACGCCTTCTTTCTTTTTATTTCCATATTTTCATAATTTAAATATTTCCACATCGTGACGTAGACATGTGTGGGCATGTTTGAATGAGGCGTTTTAGCCTGGTCTGGATCAGCCTTCCCTTTTAGATAGAATAAATCCTTTTGTGGGAGACTTTGAGCTGCAGATCGTACACATGCACAAACAGCTACATAACACACTAAAGAAAAGGAAAACAAGAAATCGCATCATATGACCCCTTTAATGTGATGCTATACACATACATGAATGCACTAATTGCCTTTTTGGTAATTTCATGGGTCTGAAAAGTCTCCCGTTTGATGTGGTCATAAAGAGATACACTGGTTCCGCACCTTAAATGCATTTCTAGTCAAGAAAAAAAAAAAGGGACAAAAACTGCAGTTTTGAGTGGGGTGGCCAAGCTTTGCTCAGGGGTGGCCACGCCGGCCACCCCTGACCACCCCCTGGCTCCGCCCCTGCTTAAAGGTGTCATTGGCATGCATTTCTTATTGTCCACAAGTTGATATGATTCTTTAGGGTCTTAATGAAAAGTCTATAACATACTTTGGTTAAAATTTCTCAATGGTAGTGTAAAAAACCCTTTTTTTACCCTGTCAAAATCAGCTCTGTTTTTAGCAAGACATTCTAGTCCAGTGTTTCTCAACCCTGGTCCTGGTCGCCCCCAACACTGCACATTTTGTATGTCTCCCTTATCTGACACACCCATTTCAGGTCCTGGAGTTTCTTCTAATGAGCTCATGAGTTAAATCAGGTGTGTTTGATTAGGGAGACACACAAAATGTGTAGTGTTAGGGGGTGCCCAGGACCAGGGTTCTAGTCCATGTTGCTTTAATATTTCTAATGAGCTCTGCTGACCCCGCCCCTCTCTTCCGTGGAGTGACGAGCAGACTGTAAACTTCAGCCACGAAACTGGCTAACTAGCAAATTATTAAGAAAGGCGATTTGCAAAGATTCATAAAAAAACCCCTTATACACTTCTGTAGATTAAGCTGGATCATGAATGATTCGCATGAACACAGACGCATTTAGAAAGATTGGGGATCGATGTGTTCCCTTCAAAATGAAAGTAACGTTAATCCTCTGCGTCTTCAGTGGCTCAGATGTCTGGAGTAAATGACGACTGCTATTCATTATTACATCCAACAACAAAACACCTCAATCGCTTAATCGGAGACATCTTGTCTTCCCCTGCACCAGAGTCGACACAATGGCAGACAGCTCTCAGCTCACTCAGGGCAGGTATAAGGTAAGACGGCCTTGTCAATCAACTATCGTGGGAGGGGTCTGTACAGATCTACATCATTCTGACAGTAATCTCAGAACAGCCTGATTTGAGAAGGGGGATTTAAAAAAATAAAAAAAATAAAAAAAATAAAAATCACTGGGTGGATTTTTATCATTATACGATGGATGTGTACACACACGTTTATGTTCAAATAACTTGTAAAGTGAATTTTGAATCTGATGACCCCTTTAATTATGGATTTGTTTCTTACAAATGCATATTTTGACTTCACAAGATGTTAACTGATGGACTGGAGTCGTGCACATTTCTCGTATATTACTGTTTTTATCAGCTGTTGGGACTCATTCTGAAGGCACCCATTCACTGCAGAGGATCCAATGGTGAGTGAGTAATGTAAAGTTTCTCCAAGTCTGTTCCCACGACAAAACAAACTCACTAATATCTGAGAAACTGTGGTTACTATGGTAATTTTCACAAGGTTTTCTAGTGCAACTGTCATTTAAAAATGTACTCTGATAAAACTGAAAGAAAAAATAGTTTTCCACAGAAGAAATACAGTCATGCAGGCTTGAAACAGCATAAAGTAATGAATTGTCATTATTACATCAATAACAATCAATCAGTGCTGAACTGAAGCTCTTTGGTGGTGTTTATCAGGAAGGCGGTGATTTCAAGAAAAGTTTAAGCAGTCTGTATCTATCTGTATAATAGTTAGCTGTGTTTCATGTCGCATTTCCCCAGGAGCGCACGATTTCACGCCCACAACTTTATAAACGACATCAACACTTCCTGTCTTAAATCATGAGCCGAGGCAAAATGATTTGAGGGCAAAGATTATGTGTGAAGTGCGATGAAACTCGGATGAAGGTTATGATGATGACTACGCTTTAATCTGAATGAATGACAGTAGGGTCTAATCTACATGACATGATTATTTGAGCTGTACTTACACAATCCCCTCGAACCGGTGGACGTGAACATCATGACACTTACACGCAGAATATAACTAAGAAGACTAACAAGGTGACGAACCAAAGGCACTGGATTTAAAACGTAAAAACAGTAAAAGTTAAAGGGAAATCTCGCTAGGAGAGAGGGAAAGGGGAAAGGGTACTGAGGATGGCGCCTGGCAGGAGACAAACTTCATCCGTGCCACTCCTGCGAAATTAGCGTTTTCTTTTACTGTGGCCACTAGAGGCCGTACGTTAGTGGCTTTTCTAGTACAGGTAAAGGTTTGAAAGGTATAAAAATGATATAAAAATGATATAGTATGTCAAAGATTCAAATTTTTATGTCATAATTATGATTTACCAAAGCATGATTTGTTATAAATAGCATAGCTGCTTACCTGAGAACTATGTTTTTAAAAGTAGAAATCCGGATCACTGTTATGTTTGTAACCCCTTGTTAGCATTTTAACCGCCATATTTAAAACTAACCAAGCGTCTTGCTAAAATGAAGTTTTTAGTTTTAAATAAAGCATTGTTTTTAGCCTACAAATTTGTTCTAGAAACTTTTTTCTTTTTTTAAATTACATTTTATTGCTATAAATTCATGCACAAAATTAAAATGAAATGCCCAAGTTAAACAAAAGTCTTTACTTGAAATTAATGTACACAGTTTATGTTGTAGATTCCTCAACAAACTTTAATTTGAAAAATATAAATAAATAAATATGGGGGAAAAAATTACCAAATTGTGCAACAAACATAAATAAATAAGGTTGAATATGAATTCTGGCTGGGAATTTTGTTGAGGTGCATCAAACTGACATTTAGAAAAAACTGAAAACTGAGATGATGATGATGTTTATTATTATTATTATTATTATTATTATTATTATTATTATTATTAATCTGCCCTAAAACTGATCGGGCAGACCAAACTGAACCCGATGGTATAGCTCAGGGTTCCTCAAATCTTACCCTGGAGGTCCAATTCACTGCAGAGTTTAGCTCCAACCCTGATCAAACTCACCTGTTTGTGATTTTCTAATGATCCTGAAGACATTGATTAGCATGTTCAGGTGTGTTTGATTAGGGTTACAGCTAAACTCTGCAGGAAAGTAGATCCCGAGGTCCAGATTTGAGGATCCCTGGTATAGCTCAATTTATGGAGACACCGGTAGACTCACCTCATTTGGCCAATAGGGGGCGCTACAGCGACCAAAGGCACGAAATCGCTCATAATTAACTCATTTGTCATAAGACTGAAGTGTCTTTTTCCGCCATTTTGAATTTTTCGAAAAGTATGCTTTCATGATAGTAGAGTTTTTGCCTAATCGCAATCAGAACCTAACCAGTGCAGAAAAGTCTCTGGAGTCTTAATAGCAAAAGTTATCAAAACAAATTTGAAGTTCCATTGTCATTCGCAACAGGACGCAAAAATGTTCGAAGTGGGTGGGGCCACTTTTACTAAAACGACCACAACTCTTGAATGGAATGAGATATTTTCACTCAGAACACATATGAATGAGTTCAATCTGAGGTCACAGCAATAAATAAATACATAAATAAATAAATAAATAATACAAAATTGGGGAGTTTGACCACTTGGTGGCACTATAACAAGAAAAAAAACATGAAAATGGCTATGCACCTGCTAGTCCGATTGCCTTGAAATGTGTCATGCTGTGTCTTTGTCCAAGGTGCCACCATCTCTGAGGGCAATGAAATACTGTATCTTGAAAAACATGGCCGCCATCGGCTAATCAAATTTGAGCATCCGGAGGCCAATCAGAATGAAACTCACTGTGCCTGTTTGACTCGTGTTCTTAGAGGTCTGTAAGAAATTTGAAAGAAATGGGCCACAGGGTGGCCCTATTTTACGCTTCTTATATCATGCAATACTTAAAACATACACACAATATTCATATCATCCCTGTGTTCCATTCGAAAGGACTCATCCCTAAGCCCTAATCCCTTCAAAGTGTTTACCCTCCGGAGTGAGAGCTTCGAAGGGTGTAGGGGACCAAACAAATGTTTCTTGAAGTGCCCTTCTGCATCATCATCCCGTGCCCATATGGAGGCACCGTCATCATGCAAAGAATCTGTGTAAAGAATCTCAGGGCCCAAAGTGTCCATTAGTTGTATCCTTCAAAATCCTTCATTCCAAAGGGCCCTTTGAAGTGACCAGTTTTGAGCACTTCTGTTTGGAAGGTGATACATCCCGTTTGGAATGCACCATCTATGTTAGATTTTCCACAGATTGGCTATTTGATGCTATGTAAAAAGCCTACTTTTTCGAACTCGCCCTAAACCATTATCAGACGGCCATTCTTGAATATCGCACAAATAAATTTGACAAAGAGTTCAACAAAGTGGACATGAGGCTATACCTCCTCAACACTTTATCGTATTCTGACCAGTCTTGGAGTTTGTAATTATCACAACCTGACCTGAACCACCTGCAGAATTTCAGCACAGTGCCACCTATTGGTCAGAAGATACGAAAAATTGTTATTTCCAAACAGTTTGGCCAAAAATTACATGAAATATAAAGTATGCAAAAAGTATAAAAATATATATTGCACCACCTATTGGTCAAAATTAATAAATCATTAAATAATATTATTGTTTGTATTTATGATTTTTCATCTTAATCATCAAAATCATCTTAAAATGTCTAAGGTCTTCAAACGCCTGAACCCCAGTAATTGCTGCTTGAAGCTATATTTATTATTATTCATCTTTGTTTATTTTCACTTTCAGATGCGTATTATTTTAAGAGATGAAATGTGAAGTGACACAAGTGTCTTGTCTCTCAGGGGGAAAAAGGTGAAATGAGCTTTTAACATTTGCTCAACAAACACTGGAAATATGTTGTTGGTCATATAGACAAAGTTCTATTCTAAGCATAGATTCTATTCCACTGTATTGTGGTTTTATGACCACACGGTGGCAGCACAGTCAACGATTTCCCAAACCCTAGTGATATGTAAATGCATTACTAGAGTCAAGTTAAATAAATAAATAAATAATCCAGGATCCATAAAGGTTGAGGTTGCCTGTCACTTACAAAGAATAGCCTATTGTCTGTCCATATAGGCTACGCGCACATACACATATCCTAACCTTTTTAGCTCTGTGATTATATGAAATAAATGAATGAAGAAGAATAAAGTAATACAGGTAGCTGCCGCATTATGCAAGAAATAGAGCCAATATGCCTTTAAATAGTTTCCGATCATGAAACAGGCCGTTTGGCTTTTGATAAATGATCATTGCTGTCGTCTGACTTCAATTTCACAAACAAGAGCTTTCTCTGCTGGAGAATTAATGAAAACAAGACATCTTTCATTTGAGCCGGTTTGAAAGCTCAGCTGCAAGTCAACGTCAAGCTGCTACATTAAGTAAAATACTTTTGTTTGTTCCCCACTGCTGGCTTTGAGATAAATTAGCTTGTTTGTGTAATGACCATCTGTTGGGTGTTTTAGACGTGTTGCGCAGGCTGGCGGTGGCAATGCTTATGGGGAGTTGCTGGTTTTCATAAGATAATCATGAAATAGTACACAGCAGTCTTGACTAATAGAGATGATAGAAGACATCCAGCCTCTGTGTCCCAACTATCGCCAAGAGATGGAGGTTCCTGGGGCGCTTCAGTTGTCTGAACGGTGTAGGAAATAGCTAATCTTTATCAGGGATCATGCATTTTGAGCTAACAAGTAAAATGAAATCATGTAATTGAGATCAACTTCAAAATGGAAAACTTTCTGTCAGCTAAACAATTGCTATGTTGCTAAACAACAGTACAATGTTGCCAAAAATGGTGCTACCCTGCCTGACTAAGGTCAAGGTCTTTGCTCATTCTGCTGGAAGAGGGCCTACCAGTAACGTTATAACAAACATTCCTTCCTGTTACTGATTTAGTATCATTTTAATCATGTCATTATCCATTACAGGACTGTATCATTTTGAGAGGATATAACCCGTAATGAGATGATGGGAAACCAATTGCAGATGGCTAAAATTAACGTGGGTAAGTCTAATAAGTTTTTATGACCAGCCTGAATTACATGGGCCGGTCATGCAAGGACTTTGCAGAAGTACAAACTGCTGTTTGATCGTAATCTCAGAGTAGTCAAATCTCACATGTGAGTGGAAGAAATGGAAAATGCATCCCAGATCAGTCTTGAATTCATCAGCTAACACCTTGTTTAATTCTCATACATGATTTTTAGTATTAAAATGTGTGATAATGGGAAGATAAACAATAGGCCTATTGAATTAATTCCTTTCCTTTTTGTTTCATTCCTTTTTTGTCCAATCTATGGCCTGTATTCATAGGCTTTACAATATGAACTTTAAACAGGAAGTATGGTTTTCACAGCCAGTGGTGATAGGTTCAACAGATTAATGAAGGGAAATGCTGATGTGAGTCACAAAGAGGAAAAACAGCCCTGATCTTTCACTAGATTATTCATAACGTCAAATTCAGATTCACTGAATGTGAAACTTATTAACTTAACAAAGATTTTTCTGATGTACTTCATTACATATTTTTATTAAATAACTTTTTGAATATTCTGCTCATGTAACATGCATGGAAACTAAATAGAAACCAACCAACATTTTGCCCTGAAAGCCAGACAGATAATGACCAAATCACACTTGTTTCCATAAAAAAGAACCGAAGAATGGAGGGTAAAAGACCTGAATAGAAGAAAAAGTAGCCATGTTTCTGTCTTTGTCAACCTCAACAAATTAGAGCGTGTGTTCATGTAATAAAGAAAATCCAGATTTGTCGGCAGCACTGTCTCCTGCTGTTTGCTTTGTCCATTAAAAGGAAATGAGCAGATGGCAGTTGGCCTCCTCTCGTCCTTTTTTCTCTTCTCCCTCTCTCGATGTCTCTCCCTTACTGCCATTCTCATTGTCCATTAATCTCTCTCTTCACAATCTGCCTGAGTATAGAGCTGACAGCGAAGCCCCCAGGGAGAGGGAGGGAAAACAAGCCAATCCAGCTGTCAGAAGTCCAGCGAAGGGACATAAGTCCTCTCAAGCACCCAGTGCCCCTGTCAAGCAGCTTGAGTGAAAGCACACACACTCACACATATCTAGTGACAAGGCAATGGCAAAAACAGACCAAACAAACAAAACAATACATTCTCATTATACACAAATCCTTACAGCAAAAGAGAATGTGAGAAATGTCTTAGAGTGGGTTGTTGTCCAGGTTTTCATCTTGACCAAGAACTGATTATTTGGTCTTTTGAGGCCCACACTTATTGCAGTTTTCACTGCGAAACCACCAAAAAAATCTTGTAATTCTGATTTTACATACTGCAATTGTGAGTTTAAGGGATATTCACACACCAAAAAGATCATTCTGTCGTCATTTACTTACCTTCATGTTATTTCAAAACTTGTAACCAAAACTAAGATTCATAACTTCAGCCTTTCATTATTTACAACGTTGTAAACTCACTGAACAAAATGATCTTCCTGCAGATTTTTAATTGTGTGATACAATGTCCAAATATCAGAAAATTGTCATAAACATAAGAAATACTGTCGCAGTTGTGAGAAATATAGTTGTATTTACAAGAACGAAAATGTGTTTAACACATTTCAACATTCATGTACAACATCAGAGCTATGATAATAATGATTTTAGAAGCCACTATTTATGCTGAGGAGGTGCCTGGACTGGGATGAATAAAAATTTCTAATTTCCTTATTTATTTCACATTGTGCCAACAGTCACTGGCACATATTCAAGTTTGTCTATCGATATCATTTTGACTTTGGCAGTGCCTTATTTTTGTGTGTCGGGTGAATACAGACCTCTGAGTGCAAGGCTCTGCATGGGGCCTCTGACAACTTTATTGTTGACCATTGTTTAAAATGAATCAAACTTTTGAATGTCAGACTACTGTATATTTTGTTCTCAACCTTTTTGACTCCAAGGCTCCTCATTTTCCATAACAACATTCAAAGGCCCGACACTAAATTAAATGGCAGGATTCCAGGTATTTTAAAAGCTGAATGTTTTTCACAGTTTACACTCTTTTTAACCAGTGAATGTACATGAATTGTCTAGTATTTGTCAGCATTAAGATTTTATGAATTTTCATGACTTTTCCATGTCTAAAAATCAATTGGGCTTCCTCATATATCCAGGTGTTTCAATGTGTTTTTACAGTTTTATATAATTTACTAATAATATTGTTGCCATATATGATTTCAGATTATATGTGTACTTATGTACAGGTCTATGTAAATACTCAGATGTGTAGTTTAAATGATACCTGAGATCAGTCAGTCCCCAAAAGTATTTTTGGACCAATTTTATTGTATCTGATGCAAAATATCAAATCAAGTGTCATCTCTCTCTGTACTTTCTGAGCCATTTTTGCCATTACCAGTAACAACTTAATTACCATAAAGCTAAATTGTTTAGCATTTATTAATGAATCATCAGCAAATTTAAAGGATAAAGTAGTTTAATCAGGACTTAATTTGTCCATTTAAAATAGATTCATTTCCATTTTTATAAATGTTAAATTGATAACTGGTTCCTTAATTTTATTTTTAAAATAATGTTAAATTTTTGGTTCGGTTAATGCATTCATAATGCATTAATGTTAATTATGCTTTCAGTGTTAAAACTATTATATACATACACACACACACCCACACACACACACATATATATATATATATATATATATATATATATATATATATATATAGAAATTATGTAAAAGTATTGTTCATTGTTTCATGATTTTAACAAATTGAAACTTGCTGTAAAATGACCTTTTAGCAGCCTGTCCCAAGGTCATTTTTAGTAGATGAATGAAGTCATTTATCTTCAGGTTCACACAAATGTTGTAGCAGAGGAACCACAGGTGCAGTTCATCACATTAACCAGGAACATGCACTGACATTTTACAAAGTGTCCTAATAATTTGAGCAATGTGTCTTTTATAGTTTGAGACTGAACACTTGAGTGTTTTCCTTCAGTTGTTTGTACTAGATTTCTGGTTTGGTATTTTGATAATGCAAACATTATTAAGTGTGGCTTAAGTGTCCGGATGCTTTTTTGGGGCTGCTGTACACTTTGCCTGTTAACTTTATTCCTTCTTTCTCTGCCAAGAAAAAAGCCGAACTAAATAAACAGTCCCCTCTTTTTGTCAGGATCACTAAATTCACCATCATTTCCTCGGAGGGCAGTTTAAAATCAAAAGTTGATCTCCTCTCCCTTTCCTCCTCTCGCGAATGAGTCAATTTCACGGCACATTATCCCGCACCATTCTCCCTTTCCCCCAACTCTCTCTCTCATTAGGAGCGAGAAGGAGCAACATGAATTAGTAATGACAGTGAAAGGTTTGAAAAGCTGAGCGCTACTCTCTTGCCCTTTCATTACCCGTCCACGGCCTGACTCTCATCCTGCTCTAACGCTCATTTGGATAACTTGTCCTGCACCTCTACCGCTGTCTGTGCTAATGTATAATAGGCACTCTCTGATTAGATTACATTTACGCTACTCCGTCGTGGCTGGATCTATTACAGACTGTGACGAGCCATTCAACAGGCCCTGGATCTGTCTGGTTAGAGTCATTTTGGTTCTTAACGGACCAGTAAAGGAATGTGAGATTTATAGAAATAGATAAAAGTGACCACCTTACGCTAAAACAACTAGTATTGATTGCATATGACTGCAGTTAAGTGCAAATTCAAACTTGCCAGACTCAAGTTTAAGAATCACCATGCACAATAAATATGTTGATAATGCATTTTTTGGTCTAGTGTAGTCAATTTTAGTATATGTACAGCAGATAAAGTATTGTCTGGACAGAACTGTACACTAACTCTGAGTGCATCAACTTGATACACCAGCTAGCCGATGAAAAATGCCTCTCCCTTTCAAGGTTGATTGAAACTTTAACCTCATATTCAATATGCCAGAGAGACCTGGAATGTGCCAGAGACTGGGCTTTTTTCCACAACAGGGGCCTGAATAATGCAACAATCAGTCAATTATTCATCTCTCCTGGCTTCTTATTATGTTCAGAGAGAGAAAGAGAGAGAGAGCATACCGCTAAACAGTACAGCTTGAGTGATTGGCTAAATGCTGCGTCAACACATTTTGTACATGTGCTCTTGAGAAAAGAGAAAGTGTCTGTTCGTATGGCTTTCTGTCTGGGAAGTTACATAAAATAAAATAAAAAAATAAATAAAATAAAATGATAAAGCACTGCAAACGTTTACAAGTGGTAAACAAAAGCACAAGAACAAGAGTATCTTTTTGTTTTGAAAGGAAAATAAATAAGTCGGGTAAAATAATGTAAAATAAAATAAATTAAATGAATTAAAATTAAATAAAGAAGCACTGCAAATTTTTACCAGTGGTAAACAAGAATAAGAGTGTCGTTCTGTCTTGCAAGTAAAATAAAATTGAATAAAATAATAAAAATACTGTAATAAATATAAAATAATAAAATACAATAAATAAAATAATAAAAATGTAAATAATAAAATACAGTAAAATTACAAAACAAAGTAATATGTCTATGTCTTGGAATTTAAAAAAAAAACATTTACCAGTGGTAAACAAAAACAAGAGAACAAGAGTGTCTTTCTGTCATGCATATAATACAATATAAACTAATAATAAAATACAGTAAAATTACTAAACAAAGTAATATGTCTATGTCTTGGAAGTTAAAAAAACAACAACATTTACCAGTGGTAAACAAAAACAAGAGCGTCTTTCTGTCTTGCAAGTAAAATAATATAAAATAATAATAAAATACAGTAAAATTACAAAACAATGAAATATGTCTTTGTGTCTTGAAAGTAGCTTTTTTAAAACAAGGACAAGAGTGGTAGAGTATTTGTGTGTGACTACTTTGATTTAGTGTTGCTATCAGTCAGTTAAGTATCAGTCAGTTTTTGAAACATCTCCCTTGTAAAGCATGTGGGAAAAATCTTTATTGTATTCCAGATGGACAGGACAGAAGTAACGACATGCCAGCATGCTCTCCATGTCGAGTAGGATAATAAACGGCAACTGAACAAAAAATAACTTAGATACAAGAAATATTATTAAAAATGTTTGTATTGATTTCCTAGATCTACAGCGTACAATGCACAGTAGCATGTCTACACTTTTATGTACATATTTGATGAATTTTGAGACAAATCTGCTATGATCCCATATACAACAATGACAAAAAAAACAAAAAACAAATCTGGACAGCTATACCTTCTTTTCAAAATAACAGACAGATACACAATACGCATTTAAATGCAGTGTCTATATTTGATAAATAACTAAATAAATTCAAATCTCTCTTCAGACACAAATGATGTTTTGAAGTTGACGTAAAATGGGCAATAAAAGGGCATAGAATGGCAAAGTCTGATTGGAATATTTCATCTGTCAGTGTAGTCAGGCAGATTTAAATGCTTTATAAAATGCTTTTAATTTCTCAGTGTTGCGAAAAGTCCCCTGGAAACCTGTTTATTCAGCCAGGTGTGCGTTGTGATACCATTTTCTTCTCGGCCATCTCATGAGGATAGGTGACTCACGCTTCATTCTACTGAATGCTGACTTTCAATGGCCATAATAATCTTGTCAAGTCCTTGTGCTGCAACACACTGACATCAGCCTATAAAATTGCCTCATTGTCTTCCATCAGTCCTCCAGCAGAATTGCAGACGTTATTTACCAGGCAATTGACTACAGTCTCTTCTATACAGTATGAATGCATTTACTCCTCGCCTTCGTTCTTCAGTACATCATTGTGGACTTCAGAAAGAGTCTTCCATCTGTGGAGAAAAATAAATGGTATGAATGAAGCTTGACTGATGTCACAAGCAGCGTATAATGAACGGACAAATCCATAATGTTCTAACGTGTGTGAAGATGAAAGGATTGTTAAAGGAGAAGATGCGGTATTTGAATAAACGTCAAAGACAACAAAAAAGAGCCCTTCCCTCGCTTTCCTCTCAAGCAAGACGAAAAGAGAAAGCAAACCCTTTGAAAGATTAATTACTACATGTAGATTATGTAAATTATGCCCATGCAAATATTTCATGAGGACAATTAAGGGACCCATTAATTACTGCTCCTCTTTCTTTCTTTTTTTTTTCTTTTTGCATCAGTGTCATTTCATTTCATTTCACTCTCAATGTTTTAAATGTTTAATATTCTAACAAAGGCTTGCCATACATCATCAGGGCTCTGTTTACATTATCATATACATTGTCAAACAACAGAACATAATGGATACCATAATGGACACCACATAGGATAGATGGTATCCATCTGCGGCGGTAATTTCTTTCAAGACTTTGAAGATTACAGGGGAAAACACATTTAAATATAGATCCACGAAGAAACAATACAACGGAACATGAAAAGATGAAATATCCATTCAGACATCTGTACCTTGTATTGTTCTGTCAGTGTCTGTTTTGCTGCTGTTATGGTTTGTCTCCATTTCCTGTTGAGGAGGGTCTGTTAACATGAAAACAGTTATCAGTAGGGTTATGAATTATTTGTTGCTTTAACTTTATTTAAGTGTCTGTTTTTACTCTTCAAATACCTATAAATCATATTTTAAAGTGTATAATACTGGTAGCTGTCAAAATTATAACTATATGTCACATGGCTTTGCTGGGAGTCCTGGATTGTAACATCATTTTCTATATTGTCTGCAGCAACTTTTGTGCTATTTATCTAATTTAATATTTTTTCCATATTTATCTGCAGCAAATTTAAGTTGTTTTGAAATCAGCAACTTATCCCTGAACTGTGTTTTGTTTTACAAACTACTCCACTACTGGAACAAGAAAATGAATAGAAAATATCAATTTATTCTGTTCATCAAATTTAACTGAAATAATTTTAATACAAGCCTACATCAGTTTAAGCATTTTATTTTAAAAAGGTACAAAAAAACAGCAAACAAATTGGAAAAATGATTAAACTAATATGTATAACATTTGACTGATCTTTGTGGTCTGGTAGAAACAACAAGTAGTGTTACAAGAAGTGTTTAGCTGCAATGTTTCTCGCTTAGCAATTAGGTAAAAGTTTGG
The DNA here is from genome assembly GCA_036784905.1 of Acrossocheilus fasciatus. Taxonomy (NCBI): domain Eukaryota; kingdom Metazoa; phylum Chordata; class Actinopteri; order Cypriniformes; family Cyprinidae; genus Acrossocheilus; species Acrossocheilus fasciatus. The sequence continues at coordinate 22,448,635 of CM071938.1, forward strand.
AGTAAATTTTATATATCAGTTTAATCAAACAAAATCTGCTGATTCAGTATCAGATGTCATTTAACAAGCATTAACCTGGTTACATTTCAAATTATAACCCAGATGTTAAGCTTTTAAATCCTGTATTTGTTTAGACACACACTTACAGTTCGTACCGTCACCTCATACACTGTAAAAAACAAAAACAAAAGTTGAGCCAACTTAAAATTTTAAGGCAACCAGCTTCAGCAGATTTTTGAGTTTCCTCAACTTAATTTTGTGGGAGATTCTCAAATTTTTGTTGTATAAACTTAAAACGACAAGTTGAGAAAACTCAAAAATCTGCTGAAGCTGGTTGCCTTAAAATTTTAAGTTGGCTCAACTTTTTTTTTTTTTTACAGTGTAAGGGTGGTGGTCATGTGATGTGCTTTCTAACCGTTTTGAGTGGGTGATCTCTCACTGCAGGCCGTCCTCTGCAGGTTCTGCTCGGCCTGGTCTCTTCTCTTGGACTCGACCTCCAGAGCCTCCTGCAGTTTCCTCTTGGTCTTCTTCTCTTTCTTCAGCCGCTTCTGGATGAGTGCTGAGAAAAGCACATATGGAAAAAAAAAAGAATAATAAGAATATTAACTAACAGGAATGTACACTACTGTTCAAAACTTTGGAAATGGTAAGATTTTTCAAATGTTTTTTAAAGAAGTCTCGTATGCGTCTCTTAAGCAAAGGGTGCACTTATTTGATCAGAAATACAGTAAAATTACAGTTTTAAATAACTACAATTGTCTATTGTAATATGTTGTAAAATGTACTTTATTCCTGTAATGCAAAGCTGCCAGCATTACAGTCTTAAGTGTCACACGATCCTTCAGAAATCAGTCTAATATGTTGATTTGCTGCTCAAGAAACATTTCTTATTATTATCAGTGTTGAAAACGGTTGTGCTGCTTCATATTTTTTGTTGAAACCGTGATACGAACACAGTTCTTATTTGAAATAGAAACGTTTTAAAATGTTATAAAGATATTTAATTCAAATTAAAAGTAAAATACACTAATAAAAGCATTAATTTACATTAAAAAATATCTTGACCCCAAACGTTTGAACAGTAGTGTGTTTCAAAGTATTATATCTACTATATCTTATATAGCTATTGCATTCAACTTTGAAAAATGACTTTGAAAAACTTTATGCTACTGTATAATTGAAATATTATTACATCAAATCCCACATCACAGCAAACAGTAATTATAGCAAACTATGAAAAGCTGTTCCACATGCCCTTATTCAGCCTTTCACTAAATACTGTGTCTGATATAACGCACATTTAATGTGAAACTAGGCTGGAGCCCAGTGGAACATGTTAATTTTCCGGTTTGCAGTAAGAGCTTAATTCAGACGGCACAGTCAGCAGGAAAAAAAAAAAGAAAAAAACGCTTTCTGTCTGATAGATGTGAGTCTTTCCTCTGTGAGCGATCTAGGACCAACCACCTTTTTCTTCTTAATCTTTTCTCTGACCACTGGGTATAAAGCACAGAAACCGATTCGAAGTCAGTTGGCTGGAATATAAAGACATCTCTCACTAATGGAAGAGCCAGTTGATTTGATGAATTATGCAAGAGATTCATTATCCTCATCAAATGTGATGCGGCGAATATTAACACAGCAATTCTGTTTACGCTGATAATAAATCATTCACACTAATATCATAATATGTACTTGTAATTACAAAGGGTAATTCTCAGTGTCTGTGTATGTGTGTGTGTGTGGCTGAAGGAAAGTGCTGAATTTGCAGTAACATGACTATCTGGAGCTCAATGCGGGCGATGGGAGAATACGAGATGAGGGGCTCTCTAATTAAACAACATTCATTAATGGTGCATGTTGCCCTGTCACCTTCTTTAATGATTCCGCCGTTTTATGACCGCTGTCTCGGAGATTTCTGATTTATGTAGTCTACGATTATATGTACATTCTGGAGAACAGAAGATTAAGAGATTAAATTGAGTGTAAATTTATTTGTTAGTAAACGTGATGTGAAAGCTCAAGTGACGGACAGTTAGATGTGAGAACCTGTTTTACTTGTTTTTTTGTGATGTGGGCCGACAACATTACATGTAACTGAAGATGAGCTCTTCTTTCAATGCAGATACAATTTCAAATGTGAAAGCACAGACCTCTTTCTCCTGTTAAATCCTTATTTTCAGTGGAATCACTAAATTTGCAACAGCTTATCTTGCAGACATCTGTCAATCATCAGTCATGCATAGTGGACATGAAAACTTGCTGATGGCACATGTATGTTGCCAAGGCATTGTGCTCTGTTTTGCACAAACATCTAGCAAACACTGATAAAAAAAAGACTGTCCATGATAAAGAAAAGGTACTAGGTTTTTAGAAATGCAAATTTTGTTTCAAGTTTCACGTGGACTGGAAAGCATTTATACCATTTTGAAGAAAAGCTTCTACTGTATTTTTGTGGATATGTGGTGTTACCATCAAGTAAAATGTAATTTGCAGTTGCCTTACACCCGAATACATGTGAATGCTCACATCTTGATCATTAAATCATTTTCAATTATTAGTTCATAAATATTATATTTTTGGGAAGTTGCACCACATGACATGCTACAACCTGAACTAACTTTGCATTGTCATAAACAGGTCAAACGATCTGATTTATTGTAGGAAACATATGGACCTTGACACATAGTCATGTTCTTCTCTATTTTTTTTTCTTTCTGCAAGACAATTTTATGCAAACTTTTGTCAATGCATGTATGAATTGTATTCTTCATTTAAATAAATTAATATTAATTCATTTCTATTAAATAAATTAAAAACAGCAATATGTCACCAACCCACATTTACCTGCATTCTAATTGTTAAAGGAACAGTTCACACAAAAGTAAAAGCTCAATTACTATTCATTTATCCTCATGTTGTTCCAAATGCATATGCTGTTGAAACACAGAAGTAAAACACAGTAAAAACACAGTAAAAGCATTTTTGGGTGAATGCTTTTACTATTCCTTTAAACATCAAAAATAGTCAAATGTCCAACTGATTTATGAAATGGGATATGTAACAAAGTATTGCTGATCAGAAGAGATGAACACACAGAATATACTGTTTTTTTTCTTTTTTTTTGTAACACTTTATTTTAGGGACCAATTCTCACTATTAACTAGTTGCTTATTAACATACATATTACTAGCATAGTGGTTGTTTATTAATACTAATAAAGCACATATTAATGCCTTACTCTGCATGACCATATTTTAGATCCCATTACTGTCATTACTCCAGTCCTCAGTGTCCCATGAACCATGATAAATTAATTCAGGTTAATTCAAATTAATTCTGCATTTGTTTATAAACAGAAAGCCCAAAAGAAATACTGTCACTTTTGATCAAATGAAAATACAAATTTCTTGAAAAGAAAAAGCCTTGGTAGTGTACATGTGCTCACTAGGACACTCAGATCTGACCTGGGGTCTGCAGAGAAACCCACTTCTTAAACAAAGCATTGTGTGCAGACTGGTCTCAGATTAGCTAATAATCACCTCTGTTTTTCTGCTCGACGCAGAGCTGTCTCTCCAGCGTCTCTCGCAGCTCTCTCTCCCTGTACAGCTCCATCTTCAGCTCTGTGCGCTCCAGCTGGACCTGCTTCTCTTGTGCTCGTGCATTATCAATAGCCACCTTTAACAGACCCTGGAAAAGAGGAAATGGGCTTCATATTTGCAGTGTGAATCTTTACGCTAAATATTTTGAAATATTTTATATACCTGTATATTGGTGAGGAGGGTTTCTATGGAGGACAGGCCCTCAGGAAAGAGCAGTGGAGCAGGGAATCCTGGGGGTAATGTTGGCCCAGAATGAGACACTCGCTCATAGCTGTCTCGAGATGTTGGTGTGCACAGGACATTTTCTTCTGTCATAATAAAAAAACCCCAGCACATTAATAACCTTTAAATAACTTAAAATACAATGAAAAACCTTTAAATAATTGCATAACTGCTCACAAATTTGGGGTCAGTAAGATTTTTGGCAACATTTCATAGTTAATTCTCACTATTAACTAGCTGCTTATTAGCATGCCTATTATTAACATATAACATATTATTAACATATTGGGGCATTCATGGCCTAATGGATAGAGAGTCGGACTTGTAACCTGAAGACCGCATGTTTGAGTCTCAGGTCCAGCAGGAATTGTCGGTGGGGGGGAGTGAATAACCAGCTTCAATACCACGACTGAGGTGAGACCCTTGAGCAAGGCACCGAACCCCCAACTGCTCCCCAGGCGCCGCAGCATTGGCTGCCCACTGCTCCGGGTGTGTGTTCACGGTGTGTGTGTGTGTTCACTGCTGTGTGTGTGCACTTGGATGGGTTAAATGCAGAGCACAAATTCTGAGTATGGGTAACCATACTTAGCCACACGTCACTTCACTTTCACTTTTTTTTTTTTTTTAAATCGGCTGTTTATTAATAAAGCACATATTCTGCACGACCATTTTCTACATTCCTAATCCTAAACAATAACTAAACCTAACAACTACCTTAACTATTAATGAGCATCAAATTAGTTTATAGAGGAATAGTTTATAGTTAATGCTTTTTTAAAGTGTGACCAGATCTTTTGAATGCTGTTCTTTTGAACTTTCTATTCATCAAAGAATCTTGAAAACAGTTTCCACAAAAATATGAAGCAGCACAACAGTTTTCAAAATCGACAATAATAAGAAATGTTTCTTGAGCAGTAAATCAGCAGCTTTGCATCACAAGAATTAACTACATTTTAAAATATAGCCTATTATAACATATAACGGTTATTTTTAAATTGGAATAATATTTCTGTATTTTTAAATGCAGCTTTGCATGAAAACACTTATTTTTTTCACAAATGTGTGATACTGGCAAACACATATGCAAGTTCTCCATATTCTAAGTATGTTTTTAGTTCTCACACTGATACTCAACATCCTCAGTCTTTTATCCATGAGTCTTGAGAGCAGAACACTAGCATCATAATGATTCAAGGTCATTACACATCAGTGCTGCTTTGTTTCTAGTGCACTCCATGTAGATTTCTTTCTTTAAATGTCAGTCCATTCATCTGCAGAGAATCAGCAATGTCTTCAGTTAAGTCAACTAAGTTTCAATGAGCCACTTCACACTGGTTCTGGTTCATTTTTGTGGTCTCAGAGGAAATAAATCTGCTTTAACTTAAGCCACAGCAGATCCTCCCACTATCTAATGGCTCTAAATCTGTTATCAGCTTTTAGTCACAGCTGTATTAGGACAATCATAAGGCTTAAGATATGACTGTAACATATTACTGCACTGTGTATTGGCCAATATTATAAAAGAGATATATAAATCTGAGATATAAAGGATTCTCAAACAAACTTTCTTGTGTATCCCGCTTTGTGACAATAACTTCTCCATTACAACAATCCCTTGTCATCAGAAGCTTAAAACGAAGAAAAAGCTGAGAGCACTGACCAAAGCACTTCAAGCACAGGAAGAGGCTGAGATACAGAGCACCAAGAAATGCTGTTTTTGATCAGGCTGAAGCCTTGATCTTGTCATTGTCACTCACTTCAAAGAGTTTGCTAATGTATGGGTCCTCCTGCTACTATCCAGAACTAACAGCAACACCAGAGTCTGTCTCGATCGGACAAATTCATCTTACTCCTCCTCTCATCTCTCATCTCTGCCACTTTACCAATATGATCTTAATCTTTAATTAGCCTTGGTTTAATCTTTATGAATCACACATCATTTCGTATTTTAATTTTTGATTTTTATCTTAATTTGGTGGAAAATTACAGTCTGGTATTCAGTACTAAATCAATTATATGCACTTTCCTGTATTATTTCCGGGCAGTATATTTAAGAGCACAAATAGGCATGTGGACAGTATTTACCACTGTTTACGCTATTTACATGTTCTTACACCTAATATAAATAGCTTCTTTTTCAGTGCAGCAATAGTTACCAATGTAAATATACAAGCTGGCCAAGATTTAGGTTACAGCAAAAGAAATGAAAACTAGACTATTTCTTCAGCCTAGGGCTCCACTATTGTACCTATCAAAGCTGTTTTAATACATTTGCACAGTGAGACCAGATGGGCTCTGTTCGTTTTGTAAGGCTGTATTAAAGCATGGGGTTTACGCAGGTATCCATAGTTCTGTAGTGGTAATAACCAGCCCTGTGTATGCTAATAAAAAATGTCAGCAGGGAAGCCAGAGAAAGGTGACTTTCTGTTCTAACACAGCTGATCTATTAGCATAATACTGTACTGCCATATGGCGTTGGCATTACAATTATATACTGTAGGGTAGGGCATGCAAGTTCAAAATTATTGAATTGCTATAACAAGTCTGCATCAAAAGGAAAACCTCAAAATCATTAGGGTTGTTAAACTACATCCAGAGATTGACTACATATAGACAACTGGACATTTTCCACTGCAATAATAAAAGTTTCTGTTTAATACATTTGTTATTGTGCGAGGTAGTGTTAAAACTCAGGTTGAAAGGTTGATGGTTTGATCCCTACAGGAAGCAAGGTATGTTCTCGCCATTGTTCCCTTTAGCAAAGCACTAAACTGCAGGTTTCTCCAGAGGGATTGTCCATTTAATTATTTCACTGCACCATTTATGGCATTATAAAGTAAACTGACTGTATGGGCCTGATTATTTGACAGTAAATAGCAATTCCATTATTTTTTCTCCGAAACAGCATTTCAGAAGCATAATGAGACACCTTTTTTAAAAGAATATTTTTAAAGGATTTTATTTGTTGTTTAAATAATTAGTCTTCATAAAAAATGCATTTTGTTCAGCATGCTTTCAATTGCATTATTGCAAAACACAAAAATACAAAGTATCCTTTTCACAACACAAAATAAGTTTAATCTATGTAAACATTTCATTCACAGTAAGTATGAATTATTGTTGCAGTATAAGCAATGTAAACAGAAAGAGAGAGAGAACATAAAGCATTGAGTAAGATAGCGTACAAGAGAGATGAAACTATCAATAAATATGCGTCCATCAGATTGATCAGAGACACATCCAGAGGAGAAAGACAGATGGCATCAAATACGGAATTTTACATTACAGTATGCCATGTGCGACTGTATACAGTGGCCATGCCAGAGACTGGCAAATTACTGTGAGTCATCCTGAAAGGGTGTATAGACTCATATGGTATATTGAAAACATGGTCTGAAGTTAAAATTTAAAATATACATTCACCGAACATATTAATTTGACCTATCGGTAAGCCCCTCCCCTCGAACGCAGACTAGCCAATGGCAGTCGAGTATCAGCTGCACGTTGAGCGGAACTCGGACATCTTTAGGTTTCAGCGCCATAGAGAAACATTGGAAGATCCGAAGCTGGTATCGGTTTTATGGGTTTTATGCTTCAAAAATGGAAAAACGATGTGCCTGGGGTACTTGTAGTTGTAACACTGATTCCAGGTATCCTGAGAGGATGGGCAATGTAATTTATTTTATTACATTTCCTGAATCCAAACAAAACAGAGCAAAATGTCCCTAAGTATTCACCCCAATACAAATGAAGACAAAAACGTTCATTTTCTGGTTATCATACACTCATTAAGTTACAATTTCCATCTGCTCAAGCAAAACATTAATGTTATCTTGTGCTTTAGCAAGGTATCTCTGGCTAAAACTAGCTAACGTTAAAGTTAGTGAGTCCATGCTAACGTACAAACCTAAATAGCGGACTGTTCTCGCGTCTTGTACAGTGTAGGTCAAAAACACACAAACGAAGGTCAACATTTCAGTGCCTCTCCATATTAAACTGGTTAAATGTACATTAGTTTAATAGTACCCTGCGATACATGAACAGTGTTGATCCTGCATGTTGTCATCCGCGATCGTGAGACTTCTCCCGCTCGCATTGTGATCTGTAAACCCTCGCTTCGAGTTATCCACCATATTTATTTTTAAATATTTTATAAATCCCTGTGCAAAAACATCGTGGGACAAGGTTAGCTCAATTGTGCTCAGCCAATCTATCAAGCAGAAGTGAAAAATCTGGAGATAGGTATTATAGGTATAACTACCGTACATGAACCTGTCACGCTGGGGGCACGGGAGCAGATATACTTTGAGGTAGGGTTGGGCGATAAAACGATAACTACAATTATAGTGATATAATTTTCCTCGATAAAACAAGTTCGATTAACATTCAATGCAATGTTTATGCGTGAAAAGCGGAACAAAATAGTGCTACTCGTTTGAACCGCGCCACGGACCATATCCGCTTGGTTCAAACAGCGGCGCCGCACAGTAGAGCTGGGAATCGATTCCAAAAAGAATAGATTCCTCGATTCCGAGGTGTATTTTTTATATATAAAAGATCTATTTCATTTTTATATTTACTCTTCGCCGCATGCTCGCTAAAAGTGATTAGAAGTCTGATTCGTTTCCACGAAAAGTTTCTTTCGGATAGTTAATGAACCAGTTAAAAAAATAAAAAAAATAATAATAATATATATATTCAGGGGTTATTTTACGGTGGAAGTGGAACTGGCTTATGTTGTCCACAATTTTGAGCGCTGCACGACAGAATAGATCATGACGTGATTGAGGATCTTATTTTCATCTAAAATACATTTTTTTTTTTATTTCTATCAGTCAATGATAATTCTAAAAGAAAACGTCAAGAGCATACATCAGTGACCGAGAGCGCATCTGATTGACAGATAAACCACGAGCGCTATCAGTGTTATTGTTAATGTTCTGGTTATTTTGTTTCAATGCAGTTTGTTAATTTTATCCAAAGCATATAGTCAAAGAAAACTTCATCATTCAGCTGAACTGTGCACATTTATTTTAGACACTTCATGTGTTCAATTGTTCAATTCATGCGATAAATGCATGTCCTTGCTGAGCAAGTGAGCTATGACAAATTTCACGGGCAAAGCAGACAAAATTACAATTTAAGAATCAATCATAGCTATAGAAATTTATTGTCATTTTTTACAAATAAAGCTTCATATTATAAAAAGGATACTTTCTACGACCTTTATATCCTGCAGTAATGGCGAGATTAGATCGAAAAAACAAGAATCGAAAAAAAATCGAAAACAACAGAGGAATCGATTCTCGGAATCGACTCCCATCGATTCCAGAACCAGGAATCGGAATCGGACTCGATTCCAAAAATTTCGGAATCTTACAGCCCTACAGCACAGAGCGAGCAGATGTACTCACCGATCACGCGAGCACTAAAGAGCGCTGTGAGATCCAGTGAGAAGCGCTTGAATTCAGCGAAGAACACAAATGACTGATATAAACTAGTTTAATCCAGATAAAACAGCGCTCACAAACAGGAGAAAAACACTGTGTGCAACGATACAGTCAGAAGGATTTTCAGTCTACAAATCGCCATCGTTTACCATGGATTTACTGTAGTAACATTAACTGCAACATGGTATTGTGGCAGAAATGTGTGGCATTTATATCAAATTTATTATATTAATGTAGACGTGTATTAAATGTATTAAAGGAGTAATGGAATGTAACTACACTATATTTGTGATTAAGCTATAGGCTAACCTTTGTGCATTTATAATAAATGTATTTAGACTACTGTTTTATAGGCTAACGTTACCTAGAAACCATATAGTTGGATTTTTACCATAGTATTGAGGTGCTACATGTGTGGTTTTAACTCTGGTTATCATGATGTAAATGTATGCTACTATGAAAGAACAATGGTTAATTTTAATAAAACTCAAACAGTCAGAAAAATAAAATTTCATCATATAAAAAAGGAGGTTGCTGCAATTTTTTTTTTACAGATGTTACTGATTTTGATAATGAACATAAATCTGCATCCTAACTCAAACTACTACTGTCAACTCAATGTCAAATGTGCATTTCTAAATTTTTCTAGACAAAAAAATTATATTATTAATATTAATATAATATTAATAATAGTAGGTTATATAATCTGATAATAATAATAATAATAATAACAATAATAATACAATCTAAGCGGGGGGGGGGGGGGTGTTCAGATTACCAATGGGATTTGACATTGTCCTGTATATCGCAAAGATCAAACAAAACACACCTAGTGCACGAAAACATTAACATTTCGTGATGATTAGACTAGTGCGCGTGCGCATTTACAGTGCGTTTTTTCACTGCATTATTCAGTCTTTAAAATGCATTTAGAATGATCACATATGATATGGGGGCAGAAAATATATATATTTATGTCACGCGAAGAGTGCCGTTCTTCCTCCAAAAAGCAGCATGATTTTTATCTCACTTTATGATGAATATATGTATGAGACATAAGGAATACGTTTCTGCTATAACTATTTTTTTGGTCCTATTAGTGTAACCCACAATTGCTAGGTCTGAGCTCACGAGGCACCAATTGGTGTAGAAAAGGAACCACTATGAATTTCACTGTGAGTATTTAACAGTAGTTCTTATTGGATATATGTTTATTCCATATTAGTTTCAAATACTATTAGCTCTTAGATGTAATTTGTGAGGAGTTGCTTTATTGAGAGCTGCCAAGAGACATGGCTCGGTGTAATGCTGCTAATTCTAATGCAGACTTAGTATTGACATTGCTATTTTATAATATATATATATTTTTATTATTATTATTATTATTATTTTTACAGAGTGCAGAGCCATTGGAGAACCACACAACTGTAATGAAAATGGGAATTCTTGAAATAGTAAGCAGCAGCAGTTGCACTTCAAGGGCCCTGTCAAGTGTGCTGAATGTCTCCGTTGTCCTGGAAGAGGTGCTGGTGCTTGACAACTTTATAAATTACTTTGTAAATGCATTTATTGTACTTTTTTGGATTATTGTATGCATTCATTCTGGAGTGCAACAAGGATTTAACGGGATAGTGTACCCAAAAATGTCATTAATTCTGTCATTAATTACTCACCCTCATGTCGTTCCAAACCCGTAAGACCTTTGTTCATCTTCAGAAAACAAATTAAGATATTTTTGATGAAATTTGTTTGATGGAATTTTTGATGAAACAATGGATTTATTGATGTGGAACGACATAAGGGTAATTAATGACCTAATTTTAACCTCAGTGTACCTCTTATGATTTTTTTTGGCAGACATTTGAAGTGTAAGATGCAGTTTCATGAGCTCAAAGTACCTCGTGAGAATGGTAGAGTTCATGTGAAATTACTCTAAACACTGGGTGAAGTAACCTCTCCATTACTTAAATTTGATGGTGTTTTTGACATTTTTAATATGTGAATGTATTATTGTTTAATGTTTAAATAGTTAAGATGCAGTTACATGAGCTCAGAGTACCTTTTGTGAGAATGGTAATATTCAGTAACATTAACCTAAACACTGGTTGAAGTAACCTCAGGTAAATTATTACTATAATTAATTGAATTATTATTATTTTATGGTGTTTGACATTTTTTGCATGTTTGTGAATCTATTAATGTATAAGGCGCAATTCATCAGCTTTGTGTATCTTATGAGAATTAAAATGCATGATTTTGTAAGGTATACTGTGTAGAAAATTTCAATGTATTTATAATTTTAAGGTATTTTCACAATATTGTTGTATATTTCATTAAAGTTATTAAAATGTGGCAGTGTTTAGTGTATCATCATGTATTTTTCCTTTTCTTTTGGGACAACAGGGAATAAACAATTCAGTAAGGTTGCTTTAGCAATATACATTTACCAACATACATTTTTAAATTAGGTAAAACAAAAATGTATGCTACTACTATTTAAAATATTTAATTGGGCCAATAACATGGTTTGGTAGACTTCTTTTTTCCCAATTGGCTCAACATATTATTTCTCATTGAGTCAATGTTAACAGACTGTTGCCACAATTGATAAAATTCAGTTAGCAGAAATTACATAAGTTAGGTTTTAAAAGATTGACTAGCTGTTACAAGTGTGATCAGTTTGGAATCTTCCAAGAGTTTTGAAAATGTACACATTTTATGTGAAAACTGCACCAAAACGAATAAAATAACTTAATAATATGTTCACATTTTAGTTCAATTGTGGCAATGATTTAACTAAATTAAAACGATTGAAACAAATTAGTACAATGAAGCCACAATTTAACTAAATTAATAAATAGCGATAAGAACACATGATTCATTTATGGCCATTATATTTTTCCTGCATGTCATGTGTTTTGTCAATTTTAACTTTGGTCTGTTCCTTAAAGTTAGAGTTTGGATTCTAAAGACTCAATGTAAGATTTTTTTATGTTTTTAAAAGAAGTCTCTTCTGCTCACCAAGGCTGCATTTATTTAAAAATACAGTAATATTGTGAAATATTTTTACAATTTAAAATAAATTTTTTCTATGTACATATATGTAAGTATGCTAGCCGTTGATTATCCCGTTTATGTCCTGGTCATTTCCCAGCATTCACATATTAAAGATGTTAACAATATTTGCGCTGCAATATTTGACCGGAACGATAAAAATGACGGTTATTTTCTTCTGTAGTACTATTCAACTGTAACTGTATGTTACTATGGTTACCAATGTTTATAGGAAGCGCATTAATATAGAACGTGATTAAACTGACCTGGTGTCAGTCCTGTCGTGTTTCCCCCTCCTCTCGTGCCCATATTTGGTTTGTTCCTGTTCCTGTCATTATGAGTTGATTTGTAACCATCCGTGTTTGATTTGCTCCCCACCTGTTTGAGTTCTTCCCATTTGATTTCCTCGTGTTCTTAAGCCCTGTGTTTCCCTGTCTCTATGTCAGCTGTTAAATGTCAACTTGTCTGTTTGAATGTTCCGTGTCTCTTTAGTTAAAAATAAAGTTCTAAGTTTTTGTTATCCCTCGTCTCCTCGTCTCCCTGGATCCCGAGAGGAACGTGACAGAACAGCTGACCAAAAAATTCAACAGTGGCCGCGCCAGTTTACCCCGGTTTGTTTTCCCTTTTTGAAAAGTTTTTTGTTGTTCCTGTTTTTTGTTCCCGCGGCGATGGAAGTCGCCGCGCAGGTCTTCGCCCTTGCCCGACGGAATCTCCCCTTCTACGAGTATGCGGCCGAGTTCTGTAAGCTCGCGAGGGGAATGCTGCTGGAAGACGCGGGCATTCTCCATCTTTTCCGGCTCGGAGCCAACCTCCACCATCCCATGGAGCTCCCAGACATCACGGGACTGTGTTGGAGAGAGGCTATTTACCGGTGTCTGGGAAGCGTCGGGGCCCGAGCCGGAACTAGCCCGCCATCCGCGGCCCCCCCCTCACCAGCCGCCAGCCGCAGCTCACGGAAGCCCGCCGCCGTCCGCGGCTCACTATCCCCAGCCGCCGTTTGCGGCCCACGCAAGCCCGCCGCCGTCCGCGGCCCCCTCTCACCAGCCGCCGATCGCGGCTCACGAAAGCCAGCCGCCGTTTGCGGCCCACGCAAGTCCGCCGCCGTCCGCGGCCCCCTCTCACCAGCCGCCGATCGCGGCTCACGCAAGTCGGCCACAGGTACCCCTAGGACTATTGGTGGAGTATGAGGGCAAGTGCCCGCCAGAGCCTGCCCTTCGCAAGTGCCCGCCAGAGCCTGCCCCTCGCAAGTGCCCGCCAGAGCCTGCCCCTCGCAAGTGCCCGCCAGAGCCTGCCCCTCGCAAGTGCCCGCCAGAGCCTGCCCCTCGCAAGTGCCCGCCAGAGCCTGCCCCTCGCAAGTGCCCGCCAGAGCCTGCCCCTCGCAAGTGCCCGCCAGAGCCTGCCCCTCGCAAGTGCCCGCCAGAGCCTGCCCCTCGCAAGTGCCCGCCAGAGCCGGCCCCTCGCAAGTGCCCGCCAGAGCCGGCCCCTCGCAAGTGCCCGCCTGAGCCGGCCCCTCGCAAGTGCCCGCCTGAGCCGGCCCCTCGCAAGTGCCCGCCTGAGCCGGCCCCTCGCAAGTGCCCGCCTGAGCCGGCCCCTCGCAAGTGCCCGCCTGAGCCGGCCCCTCGCAAGTGCCCGCCTGAGCCGGCCCCTCGCAAGTGCCCGCCTGAGCCGGCCCCTCGCAAGTGCCCGCCTGAGCCGGCCCCTCGCAAGTGCCCGCCTGAGCCGGCCCCTCGCAAGTGCCCGCCAGAGCCGGCCCCTCGCAAGAGCCCCTCTCCGCTGGTCCCGTCCAGCACCGCGCTGCAAGAGCGCCCCCTTGAATCTGCGCTGCAAGAGCGCCCCCTTGAATCCGCGCTGCAAGAGCGCCCCCTTGAGCCCGCGCCACGAAAGCGCTTCCCTGTCTCCGCGCTGCAAGAGCGCCTCCCTGTCTTCGCGCTGCAAGAGCGCCCCCTTGAATCCGCGCTGCAAGAGCACCGCCCAGAGCCTGCGCCACGAAAGCGCTTCCCTGTCTCCGCGCTGCAAGAGCGCCCCCTTGAATCCGCGCTGCAAGAGCGCCGCCCAGAGCCTGCGCTGCCAGAGCGCCCCCCTGTGCCTGCGCCACGAAGGCGCTTCCTAGAGTTTCCGCTGGTCCCATCCAGCACCGCGGTGCCAGAGCGCCCCCCAGTGCCTGCGCCACGAAGGCGCTCCCTAGAGTCCGCTTCCCCTGAACCCCAGCCCAGGACCACCTCTAATTTCCCCAGGAAAATTTTGGGGGGGGGTAGTAGGGCTCCTGCCAGAGAGGCCGAGGTGGGGGCTGGGGCCGAGGTCTTGGAGGCAGACCCGCCATGGCATCCTAAGTCCCCTGATCCGCCATGGCCGCCGGACTCCCCGGATCCGCCATGGCATCCCGAGTCCCCTGATCCGCCATGGCCGCCGGACTCCCCGGACCCGCCATGGCCGCCGGACTCCCCGGACCCGCCATGGCCGCCCGAGTCCCCTGACCCGCCATGGCCGCCCGAGTCCCCTGACCCGCCATGGCCGCCCGAGTCCCCTGACCCGCCATGGCCGCCCGACTCCTCTGATCCGCCATGGCTCCCGGAACGGGCGCCGCCCTGGAGGCCGTCTGTGTCTCCTGTTCCCTAGAGGCCTCCAGAGCGCCCACCCCCCCCTCCCCATTGGATGTTGCTAGGCGCGGGACGCGCCTTCCGGGAGGGGGGAGTAATGTCAGTCCTGTCGTGTTTCCCCCTCCTCTCGTGCCCATATTTGGTTTGTTCCTGTTCCTGTCATTATGAGTTGATTTGTAACCATCCGTGTTTGATTTGCTCCCCACCTGTTTGAGTTCTTCCCATTTGATTTCCTCGTGTTCTTAAGCCCTGTGTTTCCCTGTCTCTATGTCAGCTGTTAAATGTCAACTTGTCTGTTTGAATGTTCCGTGTCTCTTTAGTTAAAAATAAAGTTCTAAGTTTTTGTTATCCCTCGTCTCCTCGTCTCCCTGGATCCCGAGAGGAACGTGACACCTGGAACTACCTGTGCGGTTCAACGAATTTAATCAACGCCTGCCGGCCAATCAGAATCCAGTATTCAGACAGACCATGGCATAATGTAAAATGTATTTTATTCCTGTTATGCAAAGCTTCTTTTTTTCCCTTCATTTTTTAAGCTCGGTCCACATTCTTTTGTAAAATTTCTTCATATGTGTTCCACTGAAGACAGTACGTCACAGCTCTGGAATGGGGTGATTAAGAGATGATAAAATTTTCATTTTTGGGGTGGTGAGATCATACACGGCCAGGCTGTAGATGATGTCACAGGTAAACTGAGCAGACTTATTGAAGTTATTAAATCTTTCCCAGTCTTTCAGTCAGTCTGTATCTATTTCTTTCTGTACATCTCATTTCCTTATATGCATCCTCATCATTTAACCCGAAGCATCTGTTGTATTTTTGTTCTTGAATGTCCTTTGCTTTAAAAAAATGCATTAAAAAGCTCAGCCCAGCTCTTCGCCCATACTGTATTTAAAGTATATCTATATATATATATATATATATATATATATATATATATATACCTCAGGATCCATTTAAACAAGTAGGTGCTCAAAATCTCACCTTCCCTTGTGCCTGATAAGGTCTGATTAGATTTACTCTCCCCTCCCTTATCTCTGCGGATTCACTTAGCTGACCAAAGCATCTTAATCTCACACTATCTGATCTTCACATCTTGGCAGAAGAGAGATGCCTCTGTCACATTCAAGGTGTTTCAAAGAGGAAAAACAATCGGTCTCCCACTTCGGCCGGCTCTTGCTCACCGTCGACTCCCCTCACCGCCGATCTCCCTCTTTCTCACCTCCCTCCCTCTCCTCCAGGGTTTCTAAAAGCATGGTGTCTGCTGGAATGTGATTAGTGTTGGCCACCGGAGCACTCAGCGGGAGGAAGCTTGCGCCGTGCCGCTGAACTACGGTGCCCCGGAGGGACAATCAGTGCTGAGTTAGCACTACTCTCTTTTCTCTTCTCCATCTCTCCCTGTGCCTTCAAATCTGATTGATCCTCCATTGAATTATTAGGGTGTGTGCACTTGCTTTCAAGCAAAAAATACTGGCAGCCTGTTAGATCATAAGTGTATCTCCTCAACCAAGGTCACTTTTTTCCCCTCTTGTTTTGGATTCCCTGGGCTAATGAACTTCTGCGTCCACCGCTAAAGCCCTCCACAGTCAGCATAAGAGAGCGAGCGGAGAATGAATGAAGGTTGAAAAGCTCCTAGGCGGATAAAGGACTTGTCTTTGAACTTTTCAGTCTTTGACAAGCCATAAAGAAAAGATACAACTTCTGATCTTCACACTTTCAGCGCTGCCCCTAAAGATTAATTTCAGGAACATGAAGGTGGAAGTTATCCTTCAGTCTAGTGACTGGTAAAGGTGTCCTGGCAGTGACTGAGAGTCTAGAATGACGTTCTACAAAGGGAGAGCCATTGATTTTTGAAGTTTCATAAAATCAGCATGCATAAAATTCGAGACGAAACTTCACAAGAGCTCAGCAGGCCTGGAATTGTGCCAAGGGGCTAACTTCAAAATCAAAACTAGTTAAAGGACAGGACATAGTTTTTACGACAGTGAGCTTAACTGTTCGAATTTATGCAGCCTTTTGTGAAATGTATTTTTGAACAAAAATAAAGAATATGATGTTCAAGAAGCATTTGGCTTGATGGGCTGCATGATTTCCACAATTGAATTTGACGTCATGATGGCATTTCTATGTAGTCCATTCCCCTAATAACAAGAGCGAACCATCATTATGCTTTAAGACTGACCCTATTGTGTTAATGTGGTAAAGAGTTTTGCTGGTTAGCATAGGCCCATTAGCCCCTGCTGGTTGATGCCAAAACTAAACCATTTGGTTCTAAAAAATGCATCTTTCTGCATTGACAGACTTTCTGAGGTAGCTGTGAATTCAGACTAAACAAAAGTCCTGTATCATTCAATCAACTGCCATTGACATGAATTCAATTTTTAATTTTTTGCTTTAGTAATAGTCTTGACATTTGACAGAAATATCCTTTTTCCTCTTCAAAAAATATTGTAAATGTATTGTTATTTTAATAACAATAATTCAGTTAGCATCATGATTTGCATTTATCCTTAACAAATTAAAAAAAAAAAACTTCATTAATTTTGTTTATGAGATTAATGCTAATGGGTGTCTTTCACCAGAAATGCTGTATACTACGGTTGGGGATCGGAAGATTTTTTCATATTTTTAAAAGGACTCTCTTTTGCTTACCAAGCCTGCATTTTATTTGATCAAAAATTCAGTAAAAACAGAAATATTGTGAGATATTATTTCACTTTTAAATAACTGAAAGTTTAAAAGAACAGTATTTATTTAAAATAGAAATCTTTCGTAACATTATAAATGTCTTTACTGACACGTTTGATCAATCTAATGGATTTCAAAAAATGTACTGACCCCAAACTTTGAACAGTAGAGTATATAAACCTCCCTGGTCATAATATACCTCATCTTCCACATCGCCACATTTGATGTAGTGGCATCAGTGGTAAAAATCCTTTGAAATTTGAAAAATCTGATGCAGGGTTTTAGCACCTGTGTGAACTCCACGATTTTGCCAAATCCCGAAAGGCTGTGCTCAGTCACGCGAAAGCCCCCCTTTCTGATTTCGGGTGCACTGTCTACTCTCCACGGCACAATGAGGAAATTGTGCTGACTACTCGTCCTTGCAAAGTCCTCATTAGCCTAATGAAAGCCTTCAAACGCAAAAACCAAACAAGGGTTCTGGGAGGTTATTAGGAAAATTACACCTCCAGGAGGGCCAGGGTAAGGGAGTTGGTTGGGAGGAGGGGGGGTGGGGGGTCTTGCTCATTACTTCACGCTCTGCAAATCGCTAACTAATTTAGCCCCACTACCATGCCATTTCTACTTCTATGGATAATTTTCAAAGAACTGTGAGTGAGAGTATTCATTGATTTCTCAGAATACGCATGCATATCAAGACTGATGTATGAATAGAAATGAAATATACTGAGTATTAGGTGACACATCAGCGGAATCAGCAATCATTTCCTGCAGTCAATCTAAACCACTGCTGATAAATGATCTGCTAAGCTAAAGGAAAAATATTAGACACAATTTTAAATCTGTTTGGGAAAAAATGCTTGCGTTTTCCATGACGTTTTTTTCCCCTGTTATGTAATTCTAAACGTGTTTTTATAACACAGAAGAACAGTAAAAGTGCAGTCACTGCTAAACGTTTTGACCTTCTTGAACTGTAATGTAATGAGCTTCTGAAATAAGCACTTTTGTACTGTTTAAACTGTCATAATCTGGGTTGTTCACCAGTCTCAGACAAAAGGAACCTAAGTAATTATTTTCTAATGCATACAATCTGTATAATCAGTAAAATATGATAAAACAGCCATGTTTTATTATGACAAAAGATAATGTTTGTAAACTTTGACATCTCATGATGCTATTTAATAAAAGTAATAAAAGATTATTTAATAGGATATATTTAGAAGCAGAATGGCTTTCCCTTGAAAATTCTATTCAACACAGAATACATTATTACTGGCATCTAACCTTTTTCTGTAGAAGCCCTCTTTGTTTCATGGCCTGTGTCATGGGTTGCCAGATCCCCCTCTTTTGGTCCTGGTGGTGCACTTGGAGACAGGCCTAACAAGGCGTGGCCAAGAGAAAGACCATTCTGATGTAAATCTAAAGGGAAAGGAGGGGCATATAGACAGATTTTACAAACAAAAGACACATATACAAAAGCCTGACCCGTGAAATGAAACCCAATGTTTCATTGTAGTAGGTATAACATTTGTTCTATACAGTTTTGAATTTACTATGTTTTTGTGAAGATGTACAGTTTTTTAAAATATTTTATTCAGCAAGGATGCATAACATTAATCAACAGTGAGAGAAAAGACTTTTATAATGTTATAAAAGATTTCCACAAAAATATTAAGTAGTTGTCAACATGAACATTTCTTGAGCAGCAAATTGGCATATTACAATGATTTCTGAAGGATCATGGGACACTACTGGAGTAATGGCTGCTGAAAATTCAGCTTTGCATCATAAACTACAATATATTCAAATATAGCAGAAAACAGTTTGTTTGAATTATAATAATATTTCACAATAGTATTGTTTTCAATATTAATTATGATCAAATAAATAGAGTCTTGGCATCCATATAACTTCTTTCAAAAACATTAAAAAATCATACCGATCCCAAACTTTTGAATGGTAGTAATTCAATAATGGAAGCTTCACTCATATCTTGCACTGAACAAGTGTTAAAAACTCTTAACAAAATACAAGTAGATAATATTATCTCAAAAAAACCTTACAAAAAAGATTACAAGATTTAAACTTATGTTTAGTCAAAAATAGGATTTAAAACACATACTGCTTCCCAAATTATATCATACCACTGACATCCGATATCTTGGGTAAGATTTATAATGTGTCTGATAATAGACTGAAAAAAGTAGAGAGCATTATCTGTAATTGCATAGTTTTAGTTCCGGTTAAAGCAATGCACATGAACTGCTCTGATGGCTTTGCTTTTAGTAGATTCTGTGATATCACCTTATTCTTAATTCTAAAAGCACATTTGTAAGGTTATATGTGTAGTTTCACATTATCGTGAGAGCATAGTGCTAAGTGCTCAGGGACCAAACTCTGCTGAAATAGTAAGTTTGGTTTTAGCCATATGAGAGGATACAGACAGAAATGAAAATGTAGAAGTATACATATTATTACAGTTAACATGACTCCAATGACAACTAAAATCTTGAAGTTATATGCAACGTAGACTTCGTAATAAGACATTGAGGAATAAAACAAAAGACAAGACTTTTATGTGATCAAGCAGACGTACGTGGCCGGTCAGAAGAGCTCTCTGTGTGGGCAGGAGAGCTGGACACGCTGCTGCTCTGTCTGGAGGATAAGTGGCTCCCTGACCTGCGGCCATCATCCAAAGAAGGGACAGGTGACGGGCTGTCTGGAACTCGCTCCTGATAGTGAACACAAACTTTAGTCATTATAATCTGTCATATAGTTTCGATAAAGAAGAACTTTCTCTGCTGTGAAATTCAAATACTGTTCTAAATAGTACACTGTGTGAAGAATAAATAGAAGGAATAGTTCACTCAAAACATGAACAGATCTGGGTAACATTTTACATGAAGGTTCCATTTGTTAACATAAACTAACAATAACAAATCTTAATGTTGATTGATTCCAACATTTACTAATACACTATTCAAATCAAAAGTTGTATCTATTAAAATTATTTAATGGACCTGAGCTAACACTAACATTACCAATGTTTAATAAATACTGTAACAAATGTATTTCTCATTCTTAGCTAATGTTAGTTAATATATTAAATATAGTTAACAAATGGAACCTTACTGTAAAGTGTTAACAAAATCGGTCACTATTTATTCACTTTTATTCATTTTAATTTGCTGATCAATGTTTATTCTGTGAATAAAAGCATAAATTAAATTTGTTCATCTTATGAAGCGATTGTGTCTCTTAAGAAGGCTGGGACTAAATAGCTTGATTCGTATGGATTACTTTTATGATGTCTTTATGAACTTTTTGAAGCTTGAGGTTTTTGGTGGAATGTACTTTCAATGCCCACACGCAAATGTACATTAGTTAAATTTCCATGTATTAAATATAGTGTGAGCTACGAAGTAGAAACATATATGGAACCTATTAGAAACAGAAACAATTCCACATAGGTATTATCATATGTGACCCTGGACCACAAAACCAGTCTTAAGTCGCTGGGGTATATTTGTAGCAATAGCCAAAAATACATTATGTGGGTTAAAATTATTGATTTTTCTTCTATGCCAAAAATCATTAGGACATTAAGTAAAGATCATGTTCCATGAAGATATTTTCTAAATTTCCTACTGTAAATATATCAAAAGTTAATTTTTGATTAGTAATATACATTGCTAAGAACTTCATTTGGACAACTTTGCCAGCAATTTTCTCAATATTTAGATTTTTTTGCAACCTCGGATTCCAGATTTTCAAATAGTTGTATTTCAGCCAAATATTGTCCGATCCTAACAAACCATACATCAATGGTATATATATTCCTATATATAAACCTATACTGTATATCCACCCAGAGAACGTACGCATGTGAAAATTATATATGGCCTAATAGGTAACATATATCACGCTTCATATAGGGCATACATGTCATATATCACATTTCCATACAGGTGAAGGAACAGAAATCGCTCATGTTTCATTAAAATACCTTCATTTCTCTTTCAAAGATGAACAAAAGTTGTATGGGTTTGGAACGATATGAAGCTAATTAACGTAACTGATGACAGAATGTTCATTTTTGGGTAAACATTCGCTTTAAATTTCATAAGAACTGTAGGTACAGTTTGTGTCCTTGTACCTTTATAACTGACGTCATCATTCTGGACGGGGCACTCTGGACCTGAACAGCAGCTGCCATATTGGCAATAGTGTTGAGATGGTTCATCTGGTTCATTGCCATAGTGACCGAGGCAGGAGGCAGACTAACTGGAATCAAGGGATGTGGCATCATCATGAATGGAAGTTCCAAACCTGTACGGAAACACACACAAAAATAATTATACCTTAATTAATCACCCATAACTATAATCTAATACGCATTTCTGCATAAACGCTTTATTGCACTGCAGGAAACCCTAAAAAAATGTAGCATTCCAAAATCAAACTCATTAAAATAACACATGCTGCACCATCAGTTTGAGGATATTAAGAAACACTCATCACACTGTAAGGGAAAACATCTTGTAAATAGTTCCAAATTATGATGCTTCACATTATGAAATTTCATCAGTTTCTGCTTTGTTAGAGCTCTCTTTAAAGATGTGCCATTATGGCACAGCATGTCTACAAGTATAACAAGAGCTGCTGGAGTCTGTACCTCAAACCAATTAGCTGCTTCTCAGACTGCTGCAAACGTCTTCATACATAACAACCCCGTGATAAATTAGACCACACACTCTATCTGTAGCACAACAAGCTACGTGACAGCAAGACTGCAGTACACACGCCTGCTGTGTGACCGGTGTTTTGCTTGTTTTAGTGTGCTGATCCAATCCCTCGCAGCACTCTAACAGTGTTATGCTTTATAGGAATGTGAGCGGATATTCTCCAGAGAGGAATAACGGCAGAAAAAGGAAATGGATCCTCTCACAACTGAACAGGTCAGGGCGTAAGGTTACAGTCAGCCACTCTGCGGCCGCACATACACCGCCGCCACTTTGAAAGCGAAGGATGAAAGAAAGACAGAGAGAGAGGACATTTCTCTCAAAGACTTTCTCATTTCCCATCAGTCGCCTTAAGAGACGCTCCTGAACTGTGCTGGCCTTGTGGTAATGGATTCACTAGGGTTGATACTCACGGCAGATGATGAGAAGGAAGGCCAGGAGATGATGAGCCCTTTGGAGGTGATAGTTTTCAAGACCTTCCATCTCCCTCTGCTTTTCAACCAAATACCAGGCAGCTCTGGAGGTCAGAGGTCAGCTCTCTGCCACAGAGACTTGAAGGGCCACTTACAAATGAAAGTTCTCCTTCCTTTCGTCGTGACATTTTTAGTCAGAGACGGGGAGAGAAAAAAAGCCCCTGATTTTCATGAAACAGATGACACGCAGATCAGTCACGGTGATCGGGCGACAGAAAGGAAGTGAAAGGGAGATCAAAGAAAGCCATTGAGTGCTGAGGAGATTGATGTATGGGTGGAAAAGGGATCTGAGCCAAGCACAAGCACATGCCAAGAACATGCTCCGTCTTCTTCGCTAGGCGTCACTAATATGCTTAAAGTCAAAACGACAGTGCCATCCACGCATTCGACTTTTCAAGTGGAATTTAAACTGCCATATTACACTAGAAAATGCTGATAGGAGCAATATCTGGCCTTCTGAGCACATTCGGGAAAGGGCCAAAGTGGCCAGGAAACACACTAAAGCCCCTCCCCATCCAAAAAGACACTTTTGAATGAGACTGGAACTCAGCCAAATGCATCAACATCCGTCACCCTTCATCCGTATCTCAAGGGGCCTACGTCTCAGCTTCTGCTGCAAAAAGAATAACAATGCGATTCGCAAGCGTCTGTTAACGCCGCAGTGCCACCGAGGCCTGTTTCTCAAACACATGGTGGCCGATATCACTCACGAAGAGCTTTCAATCTTTATTTACCTAAAACAAAAGAGCCCGGGGCTAAAAGAAATTGGAGGCGCACCATTTTAAAATATCCCCCCGCAGCAGTTGCTATTGTACGCTTGAGCCCGAGCTATTGTGGGAGTGTAAATGATTTTGACAGGAAGTTGCAAATTGTATAAATATTTAGCGTTTAATAAAAAAGGAGAAACAAAACAAGCGAACGCTGAGGAAAGGAAACAAAAGAAGTCTAATGACAGGGCTGGGAAGGAGCCAAGTACTCGGCTGGATAAATCCAAACACAACAGGGATCTTGGTACAAAATTGGGCACAAAACTGTTGCGTAAAATGGTGTGGAGAGCAACAGAACAACACCACACCTGGAAAGGATTCAAACGAGAAACAGCAACAAAAAATATACAATGGAGCCTGCTGATTAGAATGAAGCGTGAAGATTTGTACATGCTGATTATCACATGATATTGTTTGAGCTAAATAAGGAATCATTTCAAACGATGTCTTTACGTCTTTGAATATGATACAATCTGGTTTCCTAACCTTTTTTTAAACACTAGAGGAAAACATATTAGAAAACGTTAGATTTTTATATGTTTTGTGAGACAGAATAGATGTTAGATAAATCAACCAATCAGCAGCAAGTTTTAAACACATATAAAGTGTCCTTAAATCAGTTATTATGGCCTTTCCCACATCAAATGTGAGTCTGGAAAAAACTAGACTCATGTCTCAAGTCTCAGTCTAAGCCAATATTTTCAGGAGTATTTGGACTTGGCCTGGACTCGGATTTGACAACTTATATAAAATATGGTCTTGGACTTAAGATTTAAGATGGACTTGAGACTGAGTCCAGTCTTTTCAACATCTAATATTTAAAATCATGCAACAATGTCACAAATTTGACACTGCATTGTAATAAAACAATTGGTTAAACATTAAAATAAATAAATAAACAAGTAAATAAATGAATGAATGAATGAATGAATGGATGAATTACAAAAAAAACCTTCAGATTTAAAAGTATCACACATTTTTCACGCAACCCAGCAAGGTAAGATTGTGGGAACTGTGACATTTATAACATCATTTCAACCAGTAAATAATCTCTAATTTTCTTCATTTCTTCATAATTATAATGTGGACTGAATTCCTTTTTTTTTTTTTTGATTTAGCTCAGCGACCCAAGTTTTTGATCAAACAACTCTCAAATTTTGTTTATGGCAAATGCAAGTTTATCAATAACTGTTAAACTAACATTTGGTACTACATATCCCCTTTTGAGTCCATTTGAAATTTGCAGTCTAGTTATACTTGCAACCTTGTAACTCGTTCTGCCTTATTTTACACCCTATTCTTGGAATGTGACAAATTATGCCAAGGCATTTTGGTATTTCAGTAGAACTACTGTTTTGTAAAACTTTGTTTAAATATCTACATTTTCTTGTGGGTTTGCCTATGCAACAGATTAAAAAATAAAAACAAAAAACTTCATTATACACAGAAATGAGGCTTCCGATTTTCCTAGTGCTACTGGAAACCCTTTCCTCTTTATTGCTACTTTAATCTCAGTCATAAAAGTTTCTGCTCATGTCATGTGCTATAACCCCTGCAGGTAACGCAGCAGTTGTCTTTTCCTCAGGTCAACCTCCCCAGAGACAGAGACCACCGGCAGGTGTGTGTGAAAGGAAGAGACTCATACATCTGAGAAGTATTTGCTGGCCTGACAGCACTGATCCCACTTCTATTTCTCACACACTGCAATATCTCCGATTAATTATTAACCTACGATAAGACTATTTGTTTTCTCAATTTCCCCATTAAAGGCATTTAACGTGTTCCAGCCTGACAGCCGTATATAAAACAGTAGCGATAGACAAGCTTTATTTCCCAGACAAAGGTGCGGTTGCCAGTAAGCAGCTGTGGTCTAGGTGTTTAGTCTGTGCGTTTAGCTCTGGTCTTTGTAGTGGTTAGACACCATGGAGTAATTTCCACATTCCCGTCAGCAGGGGGTGGGGGAGGGGATTATGGAAAACCGGAAGTCTTGTTTCTCCTTTAGATGAAATTAATGATGCCTCCATGTGTTTACTGTTGAGTTACTTCCCTTATGGAAATAATCACAAAAAAAGCAACAACAACCGCAGTGGGGAACAGAAAGGGATAAAAAAAAAAGAGAGATGGAAAAAGGGGTTATGTGGTGAGGCCCTTGAAGGGTTTTGGGGCCTCGTTCGGGGAAAGTTAATGAAGGTGCAGATATTTTGATACGTAGACGAAAAGAACTTGGGAGGCTGCGATTTTCAGTCTTTGGCTGTGAAAGATGAGATGATCTAGGGCTGAGAAAAGAAATAAATTGAGCTCAGAGCAAAACTGGAGAAGGAAGTATTAACAGGCAGTGTGCTGAACTACAGTGCTCTCCCACACTCCCACTGTTTGTCTGGTCAGAGGAACACGCAGCAGAATTATTGAGTGCTCAAGACAGAGAACATCACACATACACACACTTTTGCCACCCACAGCCACACAGAGACTCAGAGAGGCAGTCGTCTCAACCAGCTGCTTGTGATTACTTGTGTTTACAATGAGCATCAAGCATCTGCTGCGTGTAATCCAAAACATATACACACACACACAGAGAGAGAGAGACAGAGAGAGAGAGTCTGTGGAAAAAACATGTGCATAAAAACACATACACATTATTAAAGCACAAACACATCCAATTAAAATCTGTGTATGGTCATTTTACTGAAAATACACAATAATCAACTAATAAACTAAGACAAATATTGCATTTGTGTGTATTTTCAACAACTGTTACTGTTATCTTTAAATTTTAAGTGCTAGATAGTGCTCAAGTACAGTATGGAGGATGACTTCTATTCAAGCAGCAACATATATATCCCAGTTTCCACAGTTATTTAAAGCAGCACAGCCATTTTCATTTGTAATAACAAGAAACGTTACCCGAGCACTAAATCAGCAAATTAGAATGATTTCTAAAAGATCATGTGACACTGAAGACTGTTAGTTCTGTAAACTGTTAAGATTGTAAATTCAGCTTTGCAATCACAGGAATAATTTACATTTACTTCTTCTTCATTTACATAGGCTACAGTAAAAAAAAAAAAACCTTTTGAATGGTGGTGTATTTTGTGTGGGAATACGGTCAGGCTAACAGGCTAATACGGTCAGGCTAACAGGCTAACAGGCTAACGGTCTGGCTAACAGGCTAATACGGTCAGGCTACGGTCACTATGCTAACCAGCCAAAAAGTGATCTCTTGGTCTTGAACCTAACAACATGGGGTCAACAAATTTAAAAATGATTTTTTTGTGATGGGACTACCTCACTTCCTGTGATTCTGTTTTGTACCTCTCATAGTACAGAAATGACACATTCCTTTTAGTTCCAGTTAGCTACAACCAAACATATTGAGTCTTATCAAATCTGTCATGTTTCTTAAAGGTTGTTTCACAAGCACATTTCAGAGAGAACAACTAAATTCAACTCAACAAACTCTCCCTCTGCTTTCACACCGATCTCTATGACTCTAATTATAAAAAGTGCTCACTCAGTGTAGCAGAGGCTTCTCACATTTTGTCTGTCTTGTATTTCAGCCCTTTTTCCTAAAGGTCACTGTATTCCATACGACAGCTTCATTATGGAAAGAAAACCTAAATTCAACCCCAAGTGCTCAAAACAAAGGGAAAAAAGTTTTATTAGAGATGACAGTACATCCCCATTCACTTATGAGTCAAAACTACATGTAAATTATGCATTTTGCTGCAATGGATAAAACCTTTGTGACACAAATGCAGTAAAATGCACCATTCTTTTATCCCTACAGCTCGGTTGAAATTTTGGTCTTGAAACATGGCTTTGGTCTGGAATTCACAACCTAAAGTCTAAATCTGGGCTTTTGTCTTATTAGAATATTTATGGCTATTTCCAATGTACTAAAGGTAACAGAGAATCTAGGAAAAAATCTGCCATCAAGTCACTCTCTCCCACCAACCCTTAATTTATATTAACAGATAATTTTTTAATTTTTATTCTGAGAGTGTATAGAAAATATAAACAGAAGCTCACGTGCGTATTTGATGCTAAAACATGTTTAGTTGACGCACAACAACAAACCTCAATGATTCTCACGTCAAGCAAGCATGATGAGTTCTATGTATGTGTGCTGATCACTGTTTACATGGAAATAAAATGCTAAATTAAATCTGTTTATCATATAAAGTGAATCCATCTCTTCAGAAGACTTACTGATCAATTCATCTTGGTCACTATTGGTTATTGTCTACATTACTGATGGAATTATGATGCTGTTAATGACTCAGCACTAAAAAATGTATCTTCATAAGTGGAGAGTTTTTGAGGAAAGTTTGCACCACTCCAGTGATTTCAGTTTTTGTTCAGTGACTCCTCTGAGAATTTTTTTTTATTCATGTTTAATTTCTATGCTGATTCTAAAATGATGATATAGAAATTAAAAGGAAAAACGGGGAAATGTTCCACTTCATTAACTGTTCTTCTTTTATCATCCAATTTTTCCTGATTATGTTCTGCAGGAATCCCATTTCTTTTCTATTACAATTTTTGGGGAAGTTCGGCTTATCTGTCAGCTCAATCCCATGAGAGTGAGAGACAGGCTCTAGTGGATGTGTGGATGTGCTCGAGGAACTGTAGCCCTGGGGACCACAACACATTTCTTGACTTGACGTTCTCCATCTTTACCTCTTCTCCTCTCTTCCAAACAATGCATGTACTGATATAGACTATATTTTTGCAAATTTAATCCAAAATGAATAGGTTTATATATGAATTAGTGGTGGCTCAGTGGGTGGCATTGTTGCCTCACAACAAGAAGGTGGCCAGTTTGAGTGCCAGAGCTCTTTCTAGTATGGAATAGACAAACTGATGCTAAATGATCTGTAGGTGTGAGTGTGAATGTCAGTGGACTGGACTGGCCATCCACCCAGGGTGTATCCTTGTACACTGCACAAAACTGTGGGATGGGCTGGGATAGACAAGCAGTTTAAAGCCCAGAACACACCAAGACAACGCCAACGAACTACTGGCAACGAAAGCAGACTGCAGACTGCAGCAGACGCTCGACACGGCCAAGTAGCACGTCCATTCTGCGCCTTTCTTATGCATTGGTTCACCAGCTGAACAGCCAATCAGAATGATCAGATGGCCCAACTGACCGACGAGCTCTGATGCCGATTCAACATGTCGAATTGGCCGGAAAAAAAGCAGATGAGGACCAACTTCAGCCAACGGTGCAGAACACAGAGAAAACTTAGTCAGCCGACGAACAAAAACTGCCCGTCGGCTTGGTGTGCTCCGGGCTTAAAAATGGACTGATATTATTATAGATCTAACCTAAAAGTGGGGAAAGACACTTTTGTATTAATGTCAAAGGTCATGTGTCCTATCACACACAATGGCATTTTGGAATTACTTTAGTATTTTAGCTTGATCTCCAAAATAAATAAATAAATATGCCACAGCGACTGCATTAAATTATTAGCTAATAAAATTTTTTTTTTCAAATCTCAAGAGACCAAATATTCAATTTATGAAGACAAGCTTCTTGAGTTTTCATGGTAATGTTAATAAATTACCATTAATAAAAGAACATGAATAAATATTGGTATTTTAAATATATTAATAAATTTCAATTTTGATTTTAAGAACATTTTTCCTTTTCGTGTTGGGTCACCCACTCAATTTCCAACGTAAAACCAATTTTCTGAAGCAAAACCTGTCGAGAATTTCATATCTAAAAAAGCCCTTGTGTACAATACGCATAACTGCTTTTAACTAGTTGCATGCTGTCTTTTACCAACTTGACTTCAACAAGACACATCCTCTTTAAATTCCTTCTTTGACAGGATGGTGTGACTATATCCAGAGCCCTCCACTTCCTGCTCGGGGGCACAGCTGTTATAAGAACCTCTATTTAACCAGAGATGAGCTCATAACCTGGTAATCATGGCAGAAGGGGAGCTGCTAAAAACAGTGTTCCAATCACCAACTGGATCAGTGCCACTGGAGTTCCGCTCGAACACTGTCGTATCTGTCTAGCCAGCCTCATACATGCCACACATCCCTACAGATCTGTTCAATCTTCAGGGTTTAGATGTATCACATTTCTCAGACTTAGAGTACTATTCTGGGAACAGTTCGTGTTTGTCAAATGTAAATAATTATATGACCAGTGGATGAGGGTTCACGTTCAAAACAGGCATGAGAGACTGATCTTTTCAGATTTGTTCACCAGATAAAGCCGTCATTGTGTCAGTATTAAAATTGCAGGCCACCGAACCTGAGAGATGGAAAGAGACAGATTTTGAAGATGGATATAACAATAAAGGAAAGAAAGTTGAAAAAAGCTGTTCTGCACCACTCAGCTCTCTTCAGCAGTATTAATATTCCACACCAAGAGTCCACACTCAAGGTTATTCTCACTCTAAATTGCTGAAGATAAAAAAAGCTCCTTCTTATTAGCATTTGTGGGTAAAACCTGGCTAATCTTATTCACACTTATCCCTCTCGCTGTGACATCCTGGCCTCTGTTTTCACTTTTTCTCCACAGAAAGGTCACAACCTCATTTTCATGGTATTTTCTTGCTTAAATCTGCTTACAATGCACAGTTTCTGAAAAATAAGCACTGCATCAATGGACAGTTTCTGGAAAATAAGCACTGCATCATAGAATAGTGGCAATTTCTCTCTTATTAAAGCTGCAGTATGTATTGTAATTTTTTTTACTTTAAAATGATTTTATTTATTTGAAATGATTCACAAAAAATTGGAACACTGTATAGCAAACTGTATGTTTAAGTGTCCCAACGTGACACCACTGGCGCAACCAATGACAATGAGTTTGGGGCATGACTTCCTGTTGTTCTAACCAGTGACAGACAGGGGAGTGTTTGTTGTGTTATTGTAAAGGCTGGAATTAATGATTTTTGCGGAGAAATCAGACTCTGATTTTTTAGCTTCAGACTGGATTCCATCCAACATCATCCAACATGTTTGATATTTTGAGCCAATTTTAGAACACATATTGTTTTCATTTGTCATATGTCTCCTAGCAACAATGTGCACATTTCTGCGTGATTTTGTTGTGATTGGAATAACTGTAAAGTCTGGTAGTGTGTGATCCTCAGTTGTTTATGTCCTGTATGATGGTCAGTTTTTCCTCTGTGACTATTACAAAGTTGTTAAGTGTATGAAATCCAGTATTTTTCATATCTGTTCATGTAGAAGAAGTCGTGTAGTGTATTCCAGCCTTAAGGATAGTTTGCATTATGTTTAAATACTTATCTAAACACTGTTTGCAGAAGTGAAAACAGCATAATTTTGAGCAGCTATTTTAAACTTTTTGCTATTTTGCTATTTTTTTTTCTATTTTGGGGCCTTCATATGTCACAAACTTGAAATAATCTCTCTAGTGGGTTGTTAACCATTGCGATTAGATCATTAAAGGGATAGTTCACTCATTTGTTATTAATTACTCACCCTCATGTCATTCCAACCCTGTAAGACCTTTGTTTATCATTGGAACACAAATTAAGATATTTTTGCTTAAATCCGAGAGCTTTCTGACCCTCCATAGACAACAACGCAACTGACACATTCAAGGCCCAGAAAGGTAGTAAGGACATTGGCTCTTGTTGGTGTACTATCATGAACGCACAGTGGAGAATGACACAGAAGAGAGGAATTGTATTGTATTGAACTTATATTGATATATATGTGTGTGTGTGTGTGTGTGTGTGTGTGTGTGTGTGTGTGTGTGTGTGTGTGTGTGTGTGTGTGTGTGTGTATATGTGACCCTGGACCACAAAACCAGTCTTAAGTCGCTGGGGTATATTTGTAGCAATAGCCAAAAATACACTGTATGGGTCAAAATTATCGATTTTTCTTTTATGCAAAAAAATCGTTAGGATATTAAGTAAAGATCATGTTCCATGAAGATATTTTGTAAATTTCTTACCGTAAATGTATCAAAACTTAATTTTTGATTAGTAATATGCATTGCTAAGAACTTAATTTGGACAACTTTAAAGGTGATTTTCTCAATATTTAGATTTTTTTTGCAACCTCGGATTCCAGATTTTCAAATAGTTGTATCTCAGCCACATATTGTCCGATCCTAACAAACCATACATCAATGGAAATCTTATTCATTCAGCTTTCAGATGATGTATAATTCTCAATTTCGAAAAATTGACACTTAAGACTGGTTTTGTTGTCCAGGGTCACATATATATATATATATATATATATATATACATATACACGTGCAGTGTTGGACCAGGTTTCATAGGGTCTGAGCATTTGGGATAGTTTGACATATGAGCTTCAGTTTAAGAGAGGAACTGACACTTACCCATGCTGGAGGTGATGTCACCATTCTCAGAATCTGTGCCGTGGTTATTATTGCCATGGTAACTATTCATCACCTCCAATTTGATCTTCTTCTTCATGGCTTCAGCAAGTGTGGCAGCTGTTAGGCCTATTAGAGTATTAAAGAGAGAAAGAGAAAGAAAATGTGTTAATTCACAATCATTACATTTTCTTTGCCTTTTCCAAAAAAAAAATTTAGCACTTCAGCTGCCTAAATCTCATGAGAATATGTGAATATGAATAACTGTTAACAGATTCACCTCACCGCTTTTCCAAAAATGTGCCTCATTCAAATGCTTTTGTGAAAGCAATTATGAATATTTCACATCCCATAATTGAATTTGACAGAAGAGCACACTGGCACTGTAACATTAGATGATAACAACAGGTCTATTATTACCCACAGCGTCATCCCAAAGCTACAGTCTGGCCCACGTCACTGTTCTGCCGTCAGTCCATTGACTAATACCTCCATCTATCTACCATGAGACACCAGCTTTGAAGAGCAGGCCCTGGATCAGCTGAACGAGGTGACATCTGTAAGCTGAGACCTGCTCCCCCTGTCATACGCTGATAACTCAGGCTGCCTGGCACCTGCCCATTGTCACAAGTCTCCAATAACCCTTGTTAACTGCGCGTGTGTGTACCCCAGTGCACACATGTTATAATTCAATTAAAATTAGATTAGCTTCCCCTCATTGCACAGAGAGCTGTTTCTAGCCACGCAACTCAGACTATTACATGCAACTCCTCTCTTTCCTCTTCCACTAGCTTTAAAAAGATCTCAGTAAGGCAAAATGAAGGTTGTTCATTCTAATATAGCCCCCTGGGGAACAGTGAAAATGTTTTTGGGATGTAGGTTTTTTCATGTTATTTACTTTTTGGAGCATGAGAAACAAAAAAAGTAATTTATATATTTATTAATCTAATAATTGAATAACTTATTAAATGAATGTTAAAATGTACTATTTTATGTTGAAATTACCTAAGATTAATAAATGCTGTAAAAGAATGGTTCATTTTATTGCATTAAATAAGAATGTTAAAATAAATTGTACAGAACTTTTTTTATTAAGAAATTTTTTACCTACAATACAATGTTCACAAATTTTATTTTATTTTATTTTATTTTTTTCGTATCCACACTAGTGTACACATCAATTACCAGAGCCTGCATTGTATAGGCAGTTCATCTAAATTTGTGTTTTTCAGCACTTTGCTTATGAATTCCTACACATCAACATAATTCTTAGTTTTTGGATTTTTTTTACACAACCTAATCTTATAGATTTAGCAGTTTTGGGAACATTTGTAATGCAACAAATATTGTAATAACAAGAGTATTAACTTGTAAAAGTTTCAAAGGAATTTTGTTAATTCCTTATTCACCTGTAATGTGCAACAGGTCAGGTGCAAACATATTTAATAAATGCACGATCCTCCACACTGCTTGTTTCATGTGCATGTTGTGTCTCGGGGGATTTTTTACATGACAGAGATATATAAGCATGTGCGATATATAAGCATGTAACTGTTTTTGTACCAGAACAACTGCAACCTCCCATTCAGTGGTGTGACAACAACCAAAATGCTGCTCCTCCACTGCTATCTAAACATGCCGCTGTTGGTTGGTTAAAGTAAGTCAGATGAATGATGAAAGATGAATCACCTTTGACTCATTTATTAAATAACATTGCATTAACGTTGGCTTGACTGATATGCTCATACAGACAAACAGAATTATTCAGAATATGGCAGTTCATCCCGAACACTGACTTTGTGAAAGTAGCCATCCAGTTCCGATATGTTTAAGATCCATCCTTTTAAAGTCTGCGCTCTAGTCCGGGCAAACTGCTCTCAAATGTAGTTCTAGAGCTTTCGTATGCTGGCATTTGGCTGCAATTCACAACAGTTATGTGCAAATATGAGGCAAGCTCTGGCAGTGAGCTTTAGGAGCGGGGTGTTTTTTTTCTCACTCTCTCAGTTGCTCTCCAAATGCTTTCACTAAATGTCAAGATCAGAGCATGAAAGCCAAGGTCCCTATTCAGCCTGTGAAGAGGACGATATCAAAGCATTCCCCACTCTCAGTCTGCAATCCACTCAAAGAGGGAAAAAACTGTCCTCTCTCTCTTTCTCTCTATCTCCCTAGTGGCCTTTGAGTTCCCATCTCTGTGGCTGACATTGATAGTGTGACCTCTGCTGAAGATAAAAGAGGCCTGTGCTATTGAGCATTTTCTTTCTCCCTCTCACTCTTTCTCTCTCCATCACCTGCTCTTTCTAAACGAGTACAAATGTGCGGCCCTTTTCGGGCTCTCTTTGAGAAGTCGTAACGAGCAGACTGCGCACGCACATACACAAAAAGAAGGGCAGCTTAGAAGTTGGTGCATTTAGCTTCAGGATGCAGGATGGACAGACGTTGTGATGCTTTAAACGACACTCTTTTGAGCAAGAGGAGAGCTGACACCACAGAGGCCGAGGTGAACATATCTCCAGGCAAAATCTAATAGGTTTTAATCATAATATCACAACACAATAAAGGGCAAATTAGAGTTGGCAAGATGAGGTTACATACTACCTCAGGCAAACCTGCATTGTGAGTGTGGAAACAATAGCTATGTTTTGTTGACTTTGGGCTTTTCCACAGCACAGCATGAGTCAGATTGTTTATTTGCGTCACTTCAGATAAGTGCTGTTTAAAGTGACTGACACAGAAATATAACAGGCTTCAACTGGTCTGTAAAAATAAGCACTATTTCAA
The DNA here is from genome assembly GCA_036784905.1 of Acrossocheilus fasciatus. Lineage (NCBI taxonomy): Eukaryota > Metazoa > Chordata > Actinopteri > Cypriniformes > Cyprinidae > Acrossocheilus > Acrossocheilus fasciatus. Next base: position 22,483,349 of record CM071938.1, read on the forward strand.
GCAACTGAATTAAAAAGATTAAGAAAACAGAACTGAAGTTAGTTTTATATTAAAGCCTTCTTATCCCTGCTTAACAGACAGAGAAAACTGTAAGGAAGCCATTTGTATGCTTATTCCCCCTAAAAGTTCAAACACTGTGGCTCTGTAAAGCTCAAAGCATTTTTTGTTTGAGCATCCTGTTCAGTCCAGCATAGCAACAATGGCTCAGCCAATAGTGTGAGTGTGGGTGGAGCTATCAGTTTAACCAACCAATTGCAGTGTTTGGGAAACCTATTTGAAAACAGTCATTCTTTTTCTGCAATGTTATCTGCATTGTATTTCATCTGCATCTTATTATTTCAGTTTCCTTTGGTGATGATAGTGAGGCAGAAATCACACAATTCTGCTATAAATCACCATATTTCCTGTTTCAGTCTAAAGATGCCTGTAACTCTGTCCTAACCAGACACCACTCAATGCCACAATAAGCAATACAGCCACAATGGTGATACAGATTTACTTTTATTTTAGATTTTCCTTTTCCAATAGGCCATAATAAAAGCAACAATGTATAATTTACCTCAGATATTAAAAATAACTTAAAGCAAACAATTATGTTCAAACGATATTTGAACAAACAAGTGCATTCCATGACAAATATTCAATCTTTCAATTAATATGTATTTGGAATATCAGTAAAATAGTTTATTTTGATTTGATTATGTATCCATTTTACTGTAAGTGTGATGCAATTCGCATACTATCCGTCCTAAATAGTGTTCAAAATTATAAGTATGACGCAAATCATAGTATGTTTAAATGAGTATTCCAAAGGTACCCAGATGGTTTACTACTTCAGGTAGAAATTCAAAGTGGGCTAATATTGCCCACGACAAATTGTGCAGTGGACGAGGATTCGATTAGAACTACAAACTACAAACATGCCAGATATGCGAGAGCGAGGGACAGGTAGATAAAGGGGTTTGAGTGATAAATAATCAATAGCTAACCTTTTGAAAAAATATTTATTTAATGTTATCTGCATTGTATTTCATCTGCAGTAACACTGGGAACTTTTATAATGATCCATTTGGTCATTAACTTTTAAATGCATCATTATGCAAACATATGAGGAGAGCTCAGCATGATAGACCCGCGACTGGCAGATCAACGTGCCTTTTGATTTCTCTCCAATACGGTAGGAAATTAAATCAAACGAAATATGGATAATGTTCATTTTGACAAGATGACTGACAGTGCAGTTTAAATGGTAACAGGATGCAGGCAACTAAGCAACAGAGTGTCCGGTAAAGACGCGTTATGACGAAGCAGTATGTTTCAAAGCCAAAGAGTACATACTTTTAGGACATAGTATAAGTAGGCGAAATGGGACACAGCAGTGTACTTGCACAGAGACTCCGCCCACATGCTCTTCTGATTGGCTATGATTTGTGATTGATTTTATCGTGTCTGGTGAGGACAAACAAATAGCTTGTTGCTGGAATCTTATCGTATCATGTCTGGTTAGGACACAGTGTAATTCTTTATTTAAATCATTAACTGACTACTTCCTTTTCCTATTCTCCTTTCACTTTTAATTATAAATCCAAAATTCTGCTTTTCTCATTTGAGAAGGAATGAGATTTGTTTGTTCTGGCAGTAACAGTGAAGTAGGAGCATTTCCTCATTTTCTTACCAGTGTGAGACATCATTCCTGAGGACATGAGTCCGGAGACGGAGTGGGGCAGGACGTGAGGGCTCTCGGGTGATGTCACGCTCTGGGTTCGTTTAGGAGGTCTGCCAGGTCTGGAGCTGAAAGATGGACACATTGGTTACATGTAACAACCTATCTAGAAGCCAGTGCACTTCTTGCACATTAGAAGTTGCAGTGTAGACATTTTTGTTAATTATAATGGGAATGTTGTGTTTTTGCTGCATCATGTCATTCACGAGAAGTGTAGACAAGGAAGGTACAGAATGATTAGAAACTACCAAGTAGGCCTGAGGCTAGATGTCAAATGAGAAAGTTGTCAAAAGTGCTATATCCCAGGGTAACTATATGTTCTCAAATGCCCTATTACACAAATGTGTGTTTTCTCTAGCAGTGGTTTGCTATGCTGGTTTCAAACACCCATTTTAAAATGTTCTTAAATACTACAACTTCTACTAATAATAATTTAGTAAGTTCTGTTTTCTAAACTGAAGTTCCAGTCTCATCTGGTTTTTCACTGTAGTTAACTTCAGTAAACAATGGATAAATAAAAATAAAACCACTAAAAATATTTATTAACTGAAAATAAAACAAATATTATTGGAGTACATTTTACAGAAAAATCGAGTATTTCTTCTTTAAAATTTCATATTTAAATATATGTGTTACTTGCTTTTATTTTATTTTTTGGTCCTTGAATTGTTTTCCATTTTTTGTTGTATTGACTAAAAAGCCTATAATATGCTGTTCGACTCCCAGTGGGGCATGCTGTCAGGAACATCAGCTTTTGTTCAATGAACTATATTTTTACTCCCGAACAAAAATAGTGGAACAGCTTTTTTTAGTCAAGACCTGTAGCCAAGGTTATACACAAACTGACCTTCTCTAAAAAAAATGTTCACTGCAGTAAAAAGTGTGACAACTAGTCCCAGTCTCCCATATTTTTTTTTTTTTTAAATCAAGGCATGGCGAGCGCACACTCATACACACACATTTCTGTTCAGAGTTGGACTAATCTACTATGCATACTAGCATGCGTCAGTAAATACTCTCAAGGACAGTCTTTTCTGCCATCTCCTGTACCCCCTCCCGTCTCTTTTTCTCTCTCTAATTAGATCACACAGTAGACTCATCTCCCTTTTCCATAATCAGCCGATTTTTTTGCTCATGTATAATGCATGCTGCGCACCTTGTTACCTGCTCCTGCACATTCATGTGCAATTTAAATTTGTTGAGTTTACATACGCTAAAATCAGCCACGGCTCTCAGAAGAACACACAAATAACATCTACATTAACTCAAGTCTTTATCAAACAAGTTCACGTAATTAAGTCTGAATGGGAGGGGAAATAGGTTAGCGTCCATTTTCACCTCCTTGACTCAGCATGATGCACCCCTGATTGTTTTGACTCTTGTGTATCTTCATCTGCAACTGAATAGGTGTCAGGTTTTAAGAAAACCTTTAATAGAAAGCATTTACTTATTAAAAAACTTTCTTAATCATTTTGCTGAGCATTCCAGAAAAAAGTCCTCTATTTCATGCAGATCCTCCGCTCACACCTCCCCCAGTGCTCGTGAGCGCCAATCATCCTTCATAAAATATTAAACTCCCCGCCGTTTGCCCTTTTAAAATCTCCCTCTCTCAATTCCCTAATTGTAGTGTTTCTTTATCTGTCCACTGCAGAGAGTAAATAAATGAACAAAATAGCTATTTTATCACAGCGCCTGACCTTTGAAACGGGAGAGGATTATCACAGGTTTATTTCTCACCCCGTTCTCTCACCACACACACACACACACACACACACACACACACACACACACACACACACACACACACACACACACACAAATAGGAGTCGGGAGTGTGTGTATATGTGTGATTTTGTGTGTGTGTGTGTGTGTGTGTTTGTCTTTGTCTTTGACAGAGATGATTGCTGTTGTACATGGATGCAAATTTTTGTCTGGATCTATTCATTTATTTAAAAATAGGATCAAATTAAATTCATACATACATTGACTTCATTGCACCTCATCTGTAATGAAATTTTTGACATTTCTAAATTAAACACACAAACACACACACACACATAGCCTATATATATATATAAACACATACAGTATCTCACAGAAGTCACATTCACATTTTTGTAAATATTTTATTATATATTTTCTAGGGGTGTCAAAATTAGCCCGTTAACGCAGGCGATTATTTTTTTCAGTTTGACGCGTTAAAAATATTTAAAGGAACACTCCACTTTTTTTGGAAATAGGCTCATTCTCTAACTCCCCCAGAGTTAATAAATTGAGTTTTACCGTTTTTGAATCCATTCAGCTGATCTCCGGATCTGGCGATAACACTTTTAGCAAAGCTTAGCATAGATCATTGAATCCCGATTAGACCAGTAGCATAGGGTGACCACCCGTCCCGCATTTTGCGGGACAGTCCCGAAATTGGGAGCTTTGTCCCACGTCCTGCATTTCAATTATGTATTCTGTATTTTTTTTTTTTCCATCCCAGAAATTTAAATACCAAAATAAGAAATACATTAAAAACTGTGACTGGCATTTAAAAATACATTTGCGCAGCCATCATGTTCTAGCTGTGAAAACAACCAACCAACGCAGTGGTAGAGAGGGGGTTTTCCGCTGATGACGACTGGGTGGACGGCGGAAAGGATGTGCGGACTTCATCAAGTGCTCGAGCACCACCAACGGAAATGGTCGAGCGCACATGGAAAAACACACGATATTCTCCTTTAATAAAAAAAAGCACAAAAAAACCCCACAATTGCAGCTTTCAGACACGACTTTCTTCTCATTTTAATAGTTCGTTTGAGGTGGTTTCTGGCGTTATTTTAATGACAAGTGTCCAGAATGCATTATTGTAATGCGAGAGTGCAACAAATGTCTCCGCTAGCAGAACACAAAACAGATGTGCTCTACGTGTTTACATTAGGCCTACGTGTCCGCGCTCAAAACGTATACTCTCTCCTGGATATGTTGCCAGAAGCGCAACCTGGAGTGTGGGCATCCACCGGCAGAAACATAAAATGAAGCATAAGACAAGGGACGTAATGTAAATCAGTATTTAAATAGCATAACAGCAGTAAATGTATCTGTCTTACACGTGTCCCGCATTGTCCCGCAAAATCACATCTACTGACCTGCAACAGATCTATTGCCAGGTGGTCACCCTACCAGTAGCATCGCGTTCAAAAATGACCAAAGAGTTTCGATATTTGTCCTATTTAAAACTTGAAAAGTTGAGATTTTCTAGGCTGATATGTATACATGTAACTATACTCTCATTCCGGCGTAATAATCAAGGAACTTTGCTGCCGTACCATGGCCGCAGCAGGTGCAGTGATATTACACAGCGCCTGAAAGTAGTCCCCAGCTAGGTACCTAGTTATAATATAGATGGGGACTACTTTCAGGCGCTACGTAATATCACTGCGTGATATTATCAAAAGTGCTATCGCCAGATCCGGAGATCGGCTGAATGGATTCAAAAACGGTAAAACTCAACTTATTAACTCTGGGGGAGTTGGAGAATGAGCCTATTTCCAAAAAAAAAAAGTGGAGTGTTCCTTTAACGCAATTAACGCAGGGGCGGAGCTAGGGTTGGTCTCACCACTCACAACTGCTGTTTCTGTCACTTTTTCTCTTGACAAGAAGTGCATTTATTCAGTCGCAGACTGTCTAGCACATCAAACCGGAGATGTTTCAGACGCTTGCTCCAGATTCACTTCAGCGGAAACTGTCCTGTGCTCGGAGTGCGAGATCTTTAATTGCACGCACAAAGGCACCGGCACGCGCCGTAGCCTGTATCCTTTCATATCAAAGCGTGAAATAAACTACGTGCATGCAATGTCGTGGTCAGTTAAATCATGATGTTACCAAAAAGGCAATTAAAGCTGCCCTAAAACTGTGCATGCACGCAATATATTTTATATGAGTCACATTTAAGAACAGGTCTCTGAAATGGTTTTCAAAACTTTCCTGGAGCAGCCCAGCACTGTCTCCCTCATCTAACACACCCGATTCAACTTGTCAGCTCAGACTTTAAGACCTGAAGTGGGTCAGAAAAGGTAAAAAGAGTTGAGAGAAAATATGATGCATGTCAGATCCGCGTCACGTTCAGCAGCGGCAGCTCTTAAAGAAATAACAACCAAAATAACCTAATAACCAGCTGCTGTGATGTCCATTAATCAAATGACAAAGGAAAAAAAAGAGGAAAAAAGAACTTTTATAGCTTTAAGGATTAATCTATATTTAATTTATAATTTAGTGTTTGATAACTTCAATTTCTGTATATTTCTGCTGAAGGGCACAGGTAAATATGATATTTATTATAATGGGTTTATGTGAAGAATGTCTTTAAATTCACTTAAATTAGAAGTTATTTTTTAAAAGTCTAATAAATGTTAAAATTGATATCTCAATTATACTGTAATGTCGAATGGCTATGGTCAATAGTTAAATATGGAAGAGGGGGATTTTATAGAGAAATAATTTTATAGTTTGATAGAGAAATTTTATGGCCTTCAGTCATAAAACATTATGCCATTAAATAAATATAAAAACAATATACTGTCTTTATGTTTGTACATTAATTTGCAGATTGAATGTGAAATTATTGCAATATAAAAGTATATTTAAAAACTTTAATTTTAGGTGGGATTAATCGATTAATCACAATTAATTTTAGAAAAATTTGCGATTAATTAGTTAATTTTTTTTTCATTGATTGACAGCACTAATATTTTCATGTGACAACACTGAAGAAATGACACTTTGCTACAATGTAAAGTAGTGAGTGTACAGCTTGTATAACAGGGTAAATTTGCTGTCCCCTCAAAATAACTCAACACACAGCCATTAATGTCTAAACCGCTGGCCACAAAAGTGAGTACACCCCTAAGTGAAAATGTCCAAATTGGGCCCAAAATGTCAATATTTTGTGTGGCCACCATTATTTTCCAGCACTGCCTTAACCCTCTTGGGCATGGAGTTCACCAGAGCTTCACAGGTTGCCACTAGAGTCCTCTTCCACTCCTCCATGACGACATCACGGAGCTGGTGGATGTTAGAGACCTCGCGCTCCTCCGCCTTCTGATTGAGGATGCCCCACAGATGCTCAATAGGGTTTAGTTCTGGAGACATGCTTGGCCTGTCCATCACCTTTACCCTCAGCTTCTTTAGCAAGGCAGTGGACATCTTGGAGGTGTGTTTGGGGTCGTTATCATGTTGGAATACTGCCCTGCGGCCCAGTCTCTGAAGGGAGGGGATCATGCTCTGCTTCAGTATGTCACAGTACATGTTGGCATTCATGGTTCCCTCAATGAACTGTAGCTCCCCAGTGCCGGCAGCACTCATGCAGCCCCAGACCATGACACTCCCATCACCATGCTTGACTGTAGGTAAGACACACTTGTCTTTGTACTCCTCACCTGGTTGCCACCACACACGCTTGAGTAATCCAGTAATCCATGTCCTTAGTCTGCTTGTCTTCAGCAAACTGTGGGCTTTCTTGTGCATCATCTTTAGAAGAGGCTTCCTTCTGGGGCGACAGCCATGCAGACCAGTTTGATGCAGTGTGCGGCGTATGGTCTGAGCACTAACAGGCTGACCCCCCCCACCTCTTCGACCTCTGGCAGCAAAGCTGGCAGCACTCATACGTCTATTTCCCAAACACAACCTCTGGATATGACGCTGAGCACGTGCACTCAACTTCTTTGGTCGATCATGGCGAGCCCTGTTCTGAGTGGAACCTGTCCTGTTAAACCGCTTTATGGTCTTGGCCACTGTGCTGCAGCTCAGTTTCAGGGTCTTGGCAATCTTTTTATAGCCTACGCCATCTTTATGTATAGCAACAATTCTTTTTTTCAGATCCTCAGAGATTTCTTTGCCATGAGGTGCCAAGTTGAACTTCCAGTGACCAGTATGAGAGAGTGAGAGCAATAACACCAAATTTAACACACCTGCTCCCCATTCACACCTGAGACCTTGTAACACTAACGAGTCACATGACACCGGGGAGAGAAAATGGCTAATTAGGCCCAATTTGGACATTTTCACTTAGGGGTGTACTCACTTTTGTGGCCAGCGGTTTAGACATTAATGGCTGTGTGTTGAGTTATTTTGAGGGGACAGCAAATTTACACTGTTATACAAGCTGTACACTCACTACTTTACATTGTAGCAAAGTGTCATTTCTTCAGTGTTGTTACATGAAAAAATATAATACGATATTTACAAAAATGTGAGCGGTGTACTCACTTCTGTGAGATACTGTGTATATATATATATATATATATATATATATATATATATATATATATATATATATATATATATATATATATATATATATATATATACGGTATATTTATTTATTTATTTAAGTAAACAATTTTACTGTCCTACCGTTCTAATATCATAACTTAAATTCCTGAAAAGGAAAACCTTTGGAAAAAGTAGTTTGGCATAAACAAATATTTTAATAAAACAGCTTTGTAAAATTATATTTATATATAATGTATGTGTGTGTGTGTGTATGTATGTATATATATATATATATATATATATATATATATACATACACACACACACACACACACACACACACACATACATAAATACCGTTTATAAATATGTATATTATATATTATTAAGATGTGTACACTCACATGTATTTAGGTGTAAGGAAAATATGTTATTACATTTTACTTGGTTACACAACCTGACACTTTTAGAGTCTTTTTTGGAAAATGTTAAAAAAAAAAAAAAAAAAAAAAAAAAAAGGTTTTCACAACCGTATGAAATTAACATGAATAGAAAGAGTGCATTTCTAAGAATCTGGCACATTTCTAAACCTAGATTCTTTAATGAATGACTCATGAACAGCATTTTATTTTAACTCATCCTAATACACGTCTTCTTCTCATGAACAGGATTTCATTCTGTGGTCTTTCCATCTCGGATTTACCAACAACCAGTTGAATCCCATGAGGTTTTGTGTTTTATATCCACACAAGCATAATCATCTTCTGTCCGGTACTGCTGATCTGATTCAGTTCCCAATAACAGCAAACTCCGAGAGACGTGCTAGAACTCTAGTGCTAATGACGCAGCTCTTGTGAAGGACTGTCTTCTCTCTTTCTACAGCCATGCTGAACGCCTAACAGGCTGACATTTTTAATAATTCCTAATGGGGCGATATTTTAATTAAACTGATACTGATGGAATCAGATTAAATGTGGTTAAGCCGTGCAGCGGAAATGACTCAAGAAATTCAAAGAGAGATCAGTAGATAAGGCACCATTTTAACTCTCTCTCTCCCTGTATGATTCATTAACTACGACCCCCTTCCGTTCGCAAAATGAAGAGTTTTTTTATCACTGTAATTTTTCTAGATACTTCATTTGAGAGGACAGATGTGCACAGGAAACAAGACTTAAGATTAACATGGTAGTCTATGAAAGAGTGAGTCAGAGGGGGAGAGAGAGAGGGAACAAAAATGCAACGTACAACTCAGGGTGCCTTTGAGGACATTTAATTAAAATCTAATCCTGCATTCATTAAGGCTCACATAAATTAAGCTGTCATTCATAAGATTTATGGATTCTCATTTGCATACCACATACAATTCATCAATTACTGGGGTATGAAAGGGGCACAACCCCCTCTGGGCTGCCCACTGCCACAAACAAAAGAGGGGGAGGGGAGGGGGGGGGCAGAGAGAATTAGAGAATGGGGGGGGGGGGGTCTGATTCTCCTGTATTCCACTGACAAACATTCAGATGTACTTTTCAATTATTATGTCCAGTGGAAGCAGTAAATAGGGACTCGTCTAAACGGTGATGATCTGTGTCCACAGCACAAAAAGATAAGAGAGGGCAGCCAGAGCAGGACGTACAGTATTTCACAGAGGAAACTGATTACTTTAGATTACAGAAACAGAAAAAAGGAACTAAGAGAGATAGATACCTAAATCCCTTATCTTTATAATAATTACCTGTTTCACTGTAAAGCTGCCGTTCTGGATAAGCTGGACAAAACAAACAAATCAAAAAAGAACAAGAAGCTGGGATGACCATATTAATATTCAGGGTTAATGAAGCGAAGAATAAGAGAGTGTAGTGTGTGTGTGTGTGTGTGTGTGTGTGTGTGTGTGTGTGTGTGTGTGTGTGAGTTTGTCTACCCATTAGCAGAGACGGACTCTTTCTGACAGGTGAATTTCATCAGGCAGAGAGTTATAAATAGTGGATTTGTCAAATGAGTTCACATGAATTTATACACTCCTTTTGCAGCATGGAAGGTGTTTTTGTAAGTGTCATCTTGGGCTTGCTCAGTTGGGGTTTAAAATACAATTAATATTCAGTAATATTATCGATTTGAAGGCACTGATGCTATCTGATGAGAACAAAACCTGAACTGAATTGAGCTGAATAATGACACTACTGTCTTTTGTAGAGCTGACTTTGAAGTCGTTTCATAACTGACGACTTTTGCAGTGTCGACACTATTATTGAACTGAATTATAACTGAACTGAGCTGAATAATAACACTATTGTCTTCTAGAGCTGTTTTGTACACTGAAAAAAACTGGTGTAGAGACAGTTTTCACTCAGAAATTGCCAGTAAATTTCACAAACAATTACAAAGAAACTGCAAGCAACACATTGAATTAAACACGAAATTCTGAAAAAATATTTTCTTGTAAAATTACTGCAGTCATCTTTGCTTTATTTACAGCTTCAAAATTTTTTATTTTTTTTTTTTACAATGGGCTGAATTGAATTTGTTTCATATTTGATGAACTTCTGAATAATGATACTATTGCATTGTAAAAAGCGCTAAACCGCAAATGTTACTTTAAATAGATATTTTATTTTGTTGGTGTAATTAAATTGTATTTTTGCCTTAAAACTAGTTAAGTTAGATGTTACCATTTTTATTATGTCTTCTGTAAAGCTGCTTTACAGTTGAGATTGAATCTGTTTCATAATTAATCAATTTTGCTACACAAACACTGTTATTGTCCTGTTTATTACTGTAATCTGTATAAAGTGCTATAAAAATAAATGTGACTTGACTTTTTGCATTACCTTGCATTTAATATGAACTGAAGACAGCTTGAAACAAATGGAAAAACATTTAGACGGAATTGTCCTTTGATGAAAAAAGCCCAGCTGAAAGGATAAGAGCAAACATCCTTTATTCTGGGCTCAAACAGGAAGTTCCTTCATGATGGGGCGTAATCGGAGCTCTTATCGCAGTGAAAGACTGAACCCAAATAGTCCACTGTTTGTGTTTCAATCTGCGGCTCTCTGTGATGAATGAAATGTAAATAAGTGTTGTGGCCCCCGCAGGGGAACGAAGAAAGAAGGGGAGAAAAAGGAGACAGACAGAGACTTAACATCTGTCCCAACCACACACACACACAGAGAGAGATGCTTTAACACTCTTGTTCCCAAAGCATACGTGCACACACACAAATATCCACATGCACAGGAAATAACAGCAATGGAAAAAAGCAGTACTGTAAACATTTTACAAACAGACTGCTTCCTCAAACAGACGTACACATTCACACACAAACAGCCACACCAACAAACTTCAACAAGATCGGTCAGTGAGTCAGTTAGGATTGTGTGTGTTACTGTAATATTCTCTTTGACGTACTTCAGCCAGCCAGCTGGCCTTTACAAGCCTGTTGACATTATAAACAAAAACTCATATTATACTAATAACAGATTATACACAATCACAACAAAAAAAGATTATATTTCATTTACAAAGCTCCAGATCTTCAGGAACTATGAGAGTCCATTATTTTATATCAAATATTAATCAGAGAATCATGTAAATACTCTCAAATGTGTTGATGAGAAAGAAAAAGAGATAGTCTGAAAAACCTAACAAATGTTTAAAACTGAACTTAGTGAAAACATATTTTCAGTGGGATTGTGTAGCATGTAAACAGACACACATGGGGAGGAAATTAACGATGAGCAAAGGATGAGTGTAACAGAGTCATTTAGCAGTTGTTGACTTGTCTTGTATGTTAGTAAATATGTACCATATGAAGTGAACCATTACACCACCTTGTCTTGCTTTTGTTTAAGACATTATACGGTCGTTTAAAAACATGTCAGGGTAAGTTGAAGTTCAACTAGTTTTGAGAGATTTCAAAAGGCTGGATAAGACCTGAAACCGTTAAAAAAAAAAAAAAAAAAAACACCTCAGGAGTTCAGACTAAATATTGAGCTTTATTTTCTCTACTTTAGCCTATATCAAGTTTTATTTTTATGTATTTTGCCACCTTGTTACCAAAATTTGGAACATGTCTAAACACTTATTTGTGTGATGTAATATATCAAAGAAGAAGAAAATTAAATAAAAATGCCAGAATCATAGCTCAAATTTATCTGGAAGTCTGTAAAATTTGGCACCAAATTTTGGTTTGTATTTACTGATGAACTTAAAAGAATTCCCATTAAGGACAGAAAATTTAGATCATTTTTGTCCAACAACAGGGAAAATGGAAACAGATTGTTTACTTGATGTTGAAAGAATCCAAATGAAAATACTATGTGGGTGTCACAAGTTTAGGAAACACTAAATTGGTTTAGAAAACAGGGAAAATCTAAATATTATGCTTTTGGTAGTTAAAAAATGGTCTTATTTTAATTGTTGGATGAGATCAAGAGCTTGAAGGATGGGTTACTTTTCATACAAGGTTAATTTTATCTCAGATACATAGTTCTTACAAACAAAACATATGACTTGTGACCCTAATGCTATAAAAGTACACCATATTTGTAGGAAAGAGGCAAGTAACAAAACCGAGCTTGCATGGGAAAGAGAGAAGGCAAATATTTTATTAACAAAACAATGAAACATACATCTCATGAACCAGCTGAATAAATTAAACTACTTTTTCTCTATTTGACAAACTGCTATGAATTGTATCAGTTCAGTTCTGTAGGTTCACAGGTCGATTTGATCATATTGTAACCAGGGAACAGTTCAATCTCATCTCTGGCAGATGTTAAAAGGTTAATTGTAAAAGTCTATTTCTCCTGTTCAGGTGCTTGCACCTCTTTAATTTGCTGTTATTATTGTCTCTCATTACAGAAGAAGCCAACAGGGACCTGACAGGTGACATCCTATCATCAGAGGGAGGGTTATAAAGCTGCTACTCCGGATTACTAGAGGAATTTTAAGACCTATATAAGCCAGTATTTCCTTCATGTTAATGCTTTAAGAACTTTAGGATTTACCAAGCAGAGATAAAAGAGCATATTTCAAAAAAAAAAAAAAAGATTGGCCGGTAAATATTCATTTGAATCTCAGTGAAGTGAACACACTTCGTTCCTTCTCTCTCAAAAATTGCTGAGGCAGAATTACACCAAACAGTTAGTAAAAAGCAAATTTTAAGTAATTGTCATTTCAGTCATGTATAACAATGTATTTTTAGTATTTGTTCAGTGTGTTTCCATCACAGAACAACATTGTGGTCTGGAACAAGAGTAATAAAAGCCAGTAACACCTGCCATTTATAGGGACAATATCTCAGCTGTGTACTCACCTCTATATAGGACATAATCTAAGCTGTGTCTTGTGCATATGTAGGTCATTTAACATCCCACTGCCTCTCCTCTCATCCTTTTGTCCTTCATACAATAAAAGTCCACAACAAAAATAGTAATTTTCACATGCTGGCATATAAATCACTCGCTTTTCTCTCTCTCAGTAGCTTTTGGCAGATATGGGCCGCGCATGTGTGTGTGTGTGTGTGTGTGTGTGTGTGTGTTAACTTTACCTTCTCACGGGGCCTGTTTGAAAGCACTGCCACTTTCTTTTGACCCTCAGTAAGAAGAGTTGTGTAAAAACATGAGGTGAAATCGACACAACCATTACACAGGTTAATCTTTTCCTCGTTCCTTAGTATCCATTCTGTCTCCTTTTTTAGCGACGTGTTGCACTGTGATCTCTCTATCTCTATTTTCATCTGTTCTCCACATTTTCGGGAGATGCAAAATTTCCTCCTCTGTCCTCTCTGCACTAATCAGGTCACAGGCGTGAAGGAAGCTTTAGGCAAAACCTTTATGTGTTACTGCTGCATTATCCTGTTCTACTTAAAGAAGCGTTACCTCTAAGAAGACAGAGAAAGAGAGCGAGAAGAGAGAGAAAAAAGTTTACAGCATCATAGTGGTGTTCACTTTCTTTTTGCATTCCCATGCACTTTGTTTACACACAGCTTGTTAAACTGACTTTTCCCACAAATGGACACTTCCCTTTTGCCAGCACAGAATATTCTGGGTTCAATACAAGTTAAGCTCATTCAACAGCATTTGTGGCATAAAGCTGATTACCACAAAAAAATAATTAAGACTTTTCTTTAAAAAAGCAAACATTAAGGTTACAAATATGCATGCACGTCAACACAGCAAATAAAAAAAAAATCTTATTACATTTTGATCTTATTATTTTATTATTTTACTTTGTCATGGCAAAGAAGTTGCAGTGTTATTTTAGTATCACTGAGATATTAATATTTTAAACTATTTTTATATTTTCCATTTCAATTTTAGTTCAAGTTTTAGTAATTTAGATGTTTTTATTATTTTACTTTTTACAGTATTTGTCTATATTGTTTTTATTCTTTTTATTTCAGTTTCAGTTCATGCATTTTCCATCTCTCTCCTGGCCACCTAACCCACTGTAGTTTAATACCACGATTTAGTCTACTTCCCACCGATGCACTTCACAAACAGCTGCATTCTACACGCTACGTTTCCTAGACACATCACAAACAAACACCGGCACAGACTAAGAATGCGTTGCTTCTTGATTTTTGATTGGTTCTAAACATAGCAGTGATTGACAAACCTAGATACAGCCATAGCCGTGCCACGTTCTCCCCATGGTCTGGACATCTCAATTAGTTTTTGACATTTTTGACTGAAGAATCTCATTAGTTTCAAAGCCAGAGGGGTGAAACTGCTTAATCGTGAAGCTTTGTAACACTTTTCAGACTCTTACTTCCTATAGTAGATCTATGGCAAAGAATGACAGTCTCTCTAATAACATTGAGATTAACCACGGAAATGTCATCTAATGTTTTTTTTTTTTTTCAAATATTTAATGACAGTCTGTTGCTGGTAGGAAAACGTACAGCATTTACAACTTCTAACTACAAATCAGCTTGAGCTGTTGACAAGTTTAAAGATTTTTATTTTATTTTATTTTAATATATTTTATTTACTGCTGTTCTATGCTTAAAAGGACATTTCACCCAATAATGAAAATTCTATTATCATTTACTCACCCTCATGTCATTCTACACCCATAAGACTTTTGTTCATCTTTGGAACACAAATAAGATACTTTTTAATATTCTCTTTTTATTTTTCTCCATCCATTAAAAATCCACTAAACCAAAAGTTTCACACATCAAAAAGCACAAGTAAACTGAATCATTTATAATCATGTACAGTATAATACAATAATAATATAATCCAGTTGGTGTTCTGATGCGTCAAACACTGTGTATACCATATTTCAGATGAATGCTTTTGAATTACAGCTTAAATGAAATCTCTTCATCATATAAAGCAATTGTGTATCTTTGAAGACTTGGGAAAAACACTTGATTCATATAGATTACTTTCATAAAGTGTTTTAATGCATGAAAATTTTAGTTGCAAGGGTTTTCAATTGATAGACAAAACTAACAAGAACATGAAAATATCTTAATGTGTGTTCCCGAAGATAAATATAAGTCTTGTGGATTTAAGTTATGGCATATTTCATGTCATGTTGTATTTATAAACAGTGCACAAAGGTGAATCAGTCTTCTGACTTTAACTTTGCTTTAATGTCACTTTAAAATCAACATGAGAATTTCATGTGGAGAATGAAAGTTTGGCAAGTGTTTCCAGAGGCCCAACTAATACAACATACTAATTGTTAACACACTGTTAATACTTTAACCTGGGTTAGTAATTAATCCTTGGGGTAACCATGAGATTTCACACTGTAGATCTGAAATCCCTGGACTAATGTTCTCATCTGCATATCTATGACTTTTACAACATCAGTGGAGAAATACAGCATGCAACTTATTTCAATACTTGCTTGTCCAGCAGTATTTGTCCAGAAAGGTCACTGCGTGAATCTGCTCTAATTGTATCTTCTTCTGAAATATACTAGAATAAGAATAATGTTTCTTCATTATTAAAGAGATCACTCACCCAAAAATGCAAATTCTATCACCACTTACTCACCCTCATGTCATTCCAAACCCGTAGGACTTTGGTTAATCTTCAAAACACAAACTAAGGTATTCTTCATAAAAAACCTCAGAGGTATCTCTCACTGTCCCTTCTGTCACATGTGCGTCACATGCTAGAATAAACCTTGCTGGTTCTTGTGCCTTCTCTTGTCTCTTCACAAGACTTAGATCAAACCACTCGATTCATTTTTTTAGTTACCGGGACTTGGAGGGACAATGAAGGGACAGAAACCTGTTGAGTTTCAATGAAACTCATCTCACATGTTGAGTATATATATAACTACTGAATATCAGAGGTTGCCTCATTAAAACGCATGCATATTTAATGAGCTAAATACCGAGACAGTTTATAGTTGGCTGTCTGTTGTGGAAGAACTTCCTGTAACATTCTAGCAACATAAGTAACATTTTGGCTTTTCCTTTTTCCTACTCACAGTCATAAGACTGCTTTGTTTGGACCACTTAATATGTTTGTTTTTTTATTCACAAATGTGTAAGCACAATATATTTATATAAGGTTTTGTTCTCGACCTGTTTGAAAAATCGACACTAAACCCTACCCTAAATCCAAAAGCAAACATGAGATGAAAAAACATTTGTCGAATCAACCATTTTAGTTTGCTTCTACTAGTCTGAGCTCTTTTATTGTGACTCGTGTTACACGGGACTTGCGTTACACATCACTATTGCAATGCTGTACCAGGTGAGCTACCGAGAAAGTTTACTACCTCAGAAAAGCTAAGCTTATAGAGATGTAAACATCAAATATATTGGTTTACAAATCAAGCACTATGGTAAAAGTGTTTTTAGATCATAACATAGTGTTGTGCAAGAAAATAAGTCTTTATTACCTGATAATCTGCCCCTGTAATATTCAATTGCATGAAAAGAAAAAAAAAAGTTGTTGTTTTACTGCCACTAGTGTTTATTTCAGCAGGAAACATGTACACATGTGGGTATGTTTTTGTAGTTTTGCAAAAATGCAGGCAGAGGCACATTATTACCAATGAGCCTATGCTGGTTAAATATAAAGAAAAAAGGGAAGCTCACAGTGTTTCTATCACTTCCTGTTATTCCTTATCCAGGTGTTTTTCAGCATTAAATTATCCTAAACCTCCTGCAATTCAGTGTTTAAAATGTCCCATTATGAAGCAATCACAGGAAACTAACGAACCATTTCTGTCCTCCTGTCCATCATCCTCTCTCATCAACAAGATCATCGACCATGTGTGTCTGTGTTTGAGACTTCATGATCAAACAGCCAGAACAGTGTGTTAATAATCAGACCGAGTCAAAACATCATGGTGGCCACGTACAAACAGAAACACACACACACACACACACACACTTTAGATTTCCATGTGCTTCAGAGGGAGCTGGAACAGAGAGACTCCCTGAGGTGGAATTAATGAAAAACCCTTTCATGGAAAACTCATCAAGCTGAGAGAGAGAGAGGAGGAGACTGCTAGCGTGTGTATGAGAGAGAGAGGAACGGAGAAAGTAAGAAAGAGATAGCATGTCCTTGTGTGTGTAGTGAGTGGAGGGGGGGTCAGAGCGCGTGACCTCTCATTTCATACTTTAATTAAAATCTCCCCCTGACGTCCTCCTCTCTTCCACGCTGGCTCGCCTTCCCACAGAGGCCATCAGTGCCAGCGTGCACACACACACACATACACACACATTCTTTCCTCGGCCCTCCACACCCGTACACAAACACACACTCCATTTGAAAAGACATGTTTACTCTATCTCTAATGTCCTCCTGTGTTTCATTAGCTCTGTAACATTCTGTAAACACCAGGGGAACTTTCAGAGCATTGCTTACACCACCATTACACTGAATACACAAGAGAACTATCAGATGCTAAAACACATCATATGCAAACAGCTAATGGATCCAAAAAATGTCTTTTTGAGCACCCGAATGAGAATTTTGTCAATTAAGAATAAACCCCTTGGTACAATTTGTGTACAAACGGCTTTACTTACGATTTACACAGAGATCTGTTCTGTTCGTGTTTTATGATCAAGGCCCCTCGAGTCCACAGACATCATATTTAACTTGTGCGCAACATTGCGAGAACAGCTGTTATCAGAGTAATCCATCATTTGTTTTACAGTGTGTTTCACCGGCTCAGCAAAAAGAGAAAAAAAAAACAAGTAAGCACAGTTATGTCCTAAAGACCAACATGAGTGGGTGTGCACCTATGAAGATGTGTGTGTGTGTGTGTGTGTGTGTGTGTGTGTGTGTGTGTGCACGTAACGCTGAGAGCAAGTGTCAACACTATACATTTCTATGTGTATGTGTGTGTGTGTGTGTGTGTGTGTGTGTGTGTGTGTGTGTGTGTGTGTGTGTGTGTGTGTGTGTGTGTGTGTGTGTGTGTGTGTGTGTGTGTGTGATAAACAGCAGCTGGAGTTTCCCACAGATCAAACAGAGCAAGAACAATAATGAACAAAGTGCTGAAACCCCATGATGAACTTTATGCCCAATAAAGAGGTGCTTTATGCTGATATGAATGTAACTCATCCCTTCAATACCAGACCACAACCACTTCAAGATAAACTCTAAACCTCAGTTCAACATAAAAGAGATACCCAGATATCCAGACTGTTAGATTTAATCATCTCCTCTTTAGATTTCAAATATGTATCGCTTATGAGATTGTCTGTGGATGAATTAAAATGAAATAATTTTTAAAATTCAAAAGTACTTTAAATGTATATATACGGTGACTTACACCTCTTCGCACTTTACAAATCTTCTGTGATAAAATTATTTTTAAATTAATATTGAATTCTGAAATATTTAATTAGTCTGGCGTGTTATTATAATTACTAATAATTATTATATTATTATTTCTTAATTAACAGATATAAGTAAATGTTTGAATATAAATATATTTACTTGATATGTTTATAAATAATAATAAAAAATGATATAGAGAGGGAGTTCAATTTTTTCTTTTCTTTTTTTCCTTTTCTTTTTTTAAAAACTGCTTCAGTGCTTGTTTATCTCTGAAAAACTTTTATCTGTCAAATCAAAGTCATGTGAAATGACCAACAAAAGTCATGTAAACCCCCCCCCCCCCATAAAATATGAAATGATATCAATGAGAGCACTCTTGCAGAACCTCATAGCTATATGACAAGGTCAAAAAGTGCATTAAAATATAAGATAATTTTACCCTTTTGTGTTTAATTCAGGTCATATAAAGTCTAAAGCGCTGCAGCCCCCAAACACGTAATAATATTTATGAATTAATAATAGATACTAATTTAAGTATCACCTAATTTAATTAATAATAATTCATCATAATTTACAAATGTTTTATTCATTATATTGTTCAATATATATATATATATTTTTTATTAAGATGGGTTTACACATATATATTTAAGATGCATGGAAAATATGTTTATATATTATATTCACTTTAATTTTTTTATTCAATTAATTATTTTTTTAAAATTCCTAATACAATCCTAATTTAAAAAAAAAAATGTATTTAATATACATATTTTTCATTTACATTTATGTCCTTGGCAAATGTTATCTAAGTGATTTACCAAATCTTAGAAATACACAATGTGCATCTCAATAAACATTTAATTAGCCATGTTCTGTCTGACTGCATCTAAACAAACACACACACACACACACACACACACACACACACACACACACACACACACACACACACACACACACACACACACTGCATGTAAGGTGATATTTTCCAAACTCTCATCAATCCACCTCATCTCTGAGAACACACTGTCTTACACTTGCACACACAACAGCAGATGGACACACTCAAACACAATAGCACCATAAAGACATCAACAGTATTTTAAGCCCTAGTTCGCTAACACATTTCTTTTATGATACGCAGCATGCCACTACAAAGCTATCAGCTGTCTGGGCAGCTGCATCGGCGGTTTCCAATAGAGTCACTAAAGCTTTGAGAGATCTGAACACACACACACACAAAGGATATCTATTTCAACCACACATGTACAACAGCCGACCATAAACTCCACAGCCGTATGTAATGATTGCTATTAGAGGATTAAAAATATACTGCAGCCTTGAAAGCGTGGCAATCGAAACCTTTCGTGATAATACAAGTGCAGAAAAACCGTGTGGATGGATTACAGATCTGTTTCTGTGTCACACATTCACACACTCTTCTATTTTCCTTCCACTAATCCCTCACTCCTCACTAACACACTGTGGAAGGGCCGAATCAAACCTTGCTGACTGATAGAGGCTCGTGTTACTGCTGGAAAGGACCTGAAGGTCAAGGGAAGACAGAGACATGCAGAGACGTCTGTTTGAGGTTAGTGCGTTTGTGTACGTGTGCAGGAGAAAGAGGGAAACACAGCGGGTGAGTACAAGATAACGGGAATTTTTAAATGAAAGCAATCACACTGACATCAATTAATTGTCTGCGGATAATTTGCTGTCTAGGGTGCCACTGCCGCTGCTATGGGTATTTGTTTTGACTGTAATCCATGGCCTTTAAAATGTTCTCCCATTTGAAGATCAGAGAAAGAGAACACACATTGACACACTCCTCTCACACCGAGCATTCACACGACTTGAACTCTGTGACAGGAAAATCTTCAAAGACACAAATACCCATTTTTGCAAAGTATTCGCAAAAGGTTTGTGCTAAGCTACGTCTGTCATCTCACTTTCTCACAAACGCACACACTAATGAACACACAGGCCAGCATAAGCTCCACTTCACAGATGGAGAGTTTCTGAGAGAAAGGTCACAACACAAAGCCAATGAGTCGTGATACATCACGTCCATTTAAGACTTTCTGGAAGTGAATGTGATTCTACGAAAATAAATAATTCAGTAAATAAAGGCTGACTAAGTGCAGGCTAACTGTAAGAGAAGACATAAGCATTTTTTTTACTATTAAGAGCAAAAACAAAAACACAGCAAGGCAAACGCCTTTTATGGACATTCAAAACTTCCATGCTAGTGAATCAGCCTTTAAATAATGGAAAACATTGTGTGCAACAGAAACCAATTGCGAAGTCTGTTGAGCATTGTGAAGTGCTGCAGTAAATCAACTATTAGTTTTTATGCTGATCCAAGATGCGTTTTCTTGGTTCAAAACATTTACCGTTAGAATTTAGTCATAAAAGGAAATGCTCGGAGTGATGAATGACTCTGTAAAGCAGACAGACCAAGTCAGCACCTATAGGGCATTTTTTTTCTGTCTGCCAGAAAAAGCTCATGGATTAGATGACGGTCAGAGAAGACACATCTTTTCAACAAAGACAAGCGCTGAGGAAGTAGTCACATTTGATGAATAACAGCAGCATAGCTCAAGAGCGGACATTTATTTTATTTGAGGTATTTGGTTATTTGAGTCTCACAACATGGGGAGGATGGGTGGTTTTGCTCTTTAGTTCCTTATCCTGTTAACTTATGTTGCTTTATAAAACCTATTTAAAGAAACAATAACGTGCCAGTTGAGCAGAATCTCTTTATCCGGTCACGATGAGTCAAAGTGCCAAACTTTGACTCAGTATGAATCATTTCTGAACCAAAGAGCCACCCTTTGCACCCTAACCAAGAAAATCAATTTCACGAGGTGGCAATTTCATTTGAATCTGTACAATTTTTGGGAAAAAAAATTATGAAGTAAACAGTACAAAAACATATGAATGAAATTAGCCACCAATTCGGCAAAAGTAAAGATTGCGTTGGCCTCAATCTCTCCATTTAAACTTCTCAGTTAGGTCTTTAGAGAATTCAGGGGACAGAGGTCCAAGAGTTTAGCCCACGCTGTCTGCCCTTGCTATCTGATCTCCATTCAGCTCTGCCAAATTTAAAACATTAGGAGGCCAGACATCGATTAAATAGTCATTATACAGAGATAGAAACGTTTAAATTTGGCAGTTTTGAGCTTTCTAGAGTTGGTCAGAGTTTGGATTCTCAGATGCATTTTCATGACGAATGAGAACAAATGAGCAAATTGGAGGTCAGAAGAATGGTCTACTTCCTCGCACACATATGTTGTGGTACAAATTTCAAAACACATTTGTAAATTTGCTGATTAATCCTGAGGCAAAAAGTATTAATATGATTAGGATATAATTCAAAGTGGAGACAAAAAGGGCGGGAGGACTGTTAGAGAGCACCCTTTTAAAACTGCCGCTCTAGGCAATATGAAAAATTAATTAATTTCTGCAGAGAATCAATTTCTATATTAGACACCGCCGGGGAGCGAGCGCTCAGGCAGGAATCAGAGATTCTAATCTCGTTCCAGTAACTTGTGTCACAAGCGCTTAACATCTCCTCGCCAGTGCCAATGGCTGCCTAAATGCGCTCTTTAATAAGCAAGCAGCTATATGAGCTGGTGTCATAAATTTGCTAACAGATACCAAGGTTTAGATAAGCAAACCTATACTGTTCTTTCAAACAAAGCTCACTTAGCTCTCTTTAATTGCTAAACAAGTGTACAACTACAGTTGTTTTATTGTGAAATGACTCAAACTAATGGAACCATATTATGTTTTTTTTTGTCCTCTAATAAATATTGTTCTGGACTGCACTTCCAAAAAGCATCATAAACTTAAGATGATAACAAAAACGGCAATTATGATACTTTTAGGAAACGCAGTCCTGTTTGAATGCAGCGTCAGCAGTGAGCGAACGTTCTCTGTCATTGATTGGTTCTGTCTTGAAGCATTTGCTTGTATTCTTCCAATTATTCCCTAATAGGCTATAGTTTATTTGTCCAATTCAATAGGCTACATATTATACGCATTAAATTTCTAGCTAAACAAAATCACTGCAAAAAGCAGTGATTTTTTTTGTATTTGAGTATCGATACTTTCGATGCCTCGATATATTGGTACTTCAGTATTAGGTCCACCTATCCCTACTCTCGAGCGCACTCGCGCGCAAATGCGTCAGTATGTTTGCCATCACTCTAAAGGTCAGATAAATTTGCGTTATTAACAGGCTACTAGAGGGTCCGTATTTTCAAAGCACGCGAACTTTGATGGCAACAATGTCAGCAGCAAACTATTGGCTATAATGACCGCTCAACAGAATGTAGAGCTTTTATGACCAGCTGTCTGAACTGATATAAAGACATTCAATAACTACCTGGGCTAATATAATCATGCCACGTTGTGAGTCACTGCAAATTCGTTATGTGTTCAAAAGGAAACTGTAACTGGAAACTGCATAGCCTATGTCGTACACAACGAAAGACATTATACGAGTCCTAGAAGTGATACTTGTGGTGCATCTGATAGGCTACCCATGGGACAACTGCCGATTAACCTGTGAGTTGACATTCAGTTTAACTCGTAACAAAAGCAGACTAGTCCCATTAAATATTTATATAAAAGATAGACTGATACGATCTCTCTCCCTCTCACTTTTCCATATCTATCTCCAAAAGTGTAAGTTTTAGAAAGAGACAGCTACATTCATACCTATTCTGACTGCCTGATTGATGGTGAAAGACACCTGTCCTGCCCAGAAGGTGAGTCTGATGTACTGTATATTCAATGCATTTCAGTATAAAAGGAACCTGATATGTGCATAATTATCAAAGGCTAAACTGTTCAGATAGCCTATGTGCACGATTATCAAAGGCCAAACTGTTCAAACTGGATCATAAGCAGATAAACGTGCTGCGCTCAGCAAAGAGTTTGTCTGCGCAAGATACAGTAGTGATAGGAGCTCAATAAAGCCGCATAGTGCAGTGTGCCAAGTAGCCTACTTTAATCCTTTTTACTTTAGTGCAACTTTACTCAAACTTTTCAAAGTATGTTCACAGTATAGAAAAGATGCCTACTCGTCTCGCGTAGCTTTGAGAAGGCTATTTACCTTGCATTGGTGCAGTCGTTATACAGAACCTCGAAGTCTTTTCTCGATATAAGTTTGCAGCGATTGACTCCAGGCTGAATTGCGCCGAGTCCACGGAGGACGCGAACCTGCTCCACGTTGCACACCACAGGCGTTATCTCCAGACGTTTGAGTTTAGTGTACACGGTATGCAGTCCACCGACCAGGTGCTTGAGAAAGAGGTCAAACGCTTGCGGGAGGCAGATGAGCTCGTGGCCGTTGACAGTGAACGACGCGAGCTTTGCGCCTCGGACCTCGACCATTTTACACTCGTTGTTTTGAGGGGTGTTTTCCACCGGAGAAGGAGTGGAATACACGGGTTTGTGCGGGAGACTTCCGATGGGGATGCCCGGGCTCGCGGAGGAGAGCAGCTCCGATCTGAAGAGGCTCGGTCCGGATGGGGTGACAGACGGTGAGGGCGAGAGGGTCGCCGGGGTCGAGGAGTTGACCGCCGCGGCGACCGACATCGGAGGCGCGTGGGCCATCGGTGTTGCGGGCAGCAGCGCAGCCGGTGTGGCCATGTTCAACACTCAATAAATGTCTTGAAAGTGTTCGGACAAAAGTAACGTATCACGGGAGAATTACTAAAACAACAGCAAAAACAAGTCGAAAAGTAAAATCAGCCTGGCACGGGGGGAAAAAACGAGATATTGTCTGTGCGTCACGACATCGATCAAAGCGTGATAGTGACAGTGGGAATAAGTGAAGAGCTGCGCTGGTGCTCAGACGAGTTGAATCTGTCACATTGTGGTCCGGAGGAGGAGCCAAGAAACAAAGAGAGTTTGGAAGAGACACAGCGCGCACGTGCGTTCCTTTCTTTCAAAGCAGGTAGATCTGAAACAATGAACTTCACAAGAACTCATGCTATTGCTGCCGTTGAGCAAGGTTTACAAGGTACCCTTTATAATACTCACAGTAAAGATAAACAAACGGAACAACAGACTACACATTGAGCGTGTTTTTCTAAGCCACTAGTTGTTAAGTTGGTTATGTTATATAACTTGGAAAGGTTACAAAGTTTATGGAAGGACAGCCCTATATTGTATGAATTCATGCTTGAAATGAAATGAATAATAACAGCACTTCAATAGTTAATGGCGCTTTGTACATGCACATGGGCAAGTGATTAATTCGCCGCGTGAGAAATTCTGATGAAACAATATTGAAAGCAATTTAAATAAAGCTCATTTAAATGTCAATTCTCATGGTTGGGGCTTTACTATAATTGGCTATTTAATTAAAACAATTTTCACGGTCATTAATACAGCCCGAGCGTTGTAGTGCACTGACATATTTTAATTACATGGTATTAACAAAATTGATATGCCTTAGAAAGCACGGTGAAAATTTGAATAAGAAATGATTAAAGCAATTATACATCATCCCCTTATGGACATTAGGAGTATCAGACTGGTCAACACCGAGAAAGAGAATAATACAACTTACTGTGCGGTTGCAAGACTTTTTAAGTCTAATGGA
The DNA here is from genome assembly GCA_036784905.1 of Acrossocheilus fasciatus. Taxonomy (NCBI): domain Eukaryota; kingdom Metazoa; phylum Chordata; class Actinopteri; order Cypriniformes; family Cyprinidae; genus Acrossocheilus; species Acrossocheilus fasciatus. Next base: position 22,508,718 of record CM071938.1, read on the forward strand.
GTGGAGAGAATAAAAAAATAAAATAAAACATATAGGCTACTCGCTGCTTAAAGAAGAAGAATTTTCCAATTTTTTGTTACATTATGAGGTCGAGCATACAAAGAGACAGGATATAAAGCTTATACTGCCATCTATTGTGTAGGATTTAGGAAGTGAAAATAATTAAACTGAAATGTCAATGACTATTTGTTATTTGCAAATACCCAAAAGTGCTCATGACTGTAAGGGTTCTCAACAGTTACCACCGCTAATCTCAGAATAAACACTTGTGGTGTCTCTTGAGGCACAGAGACATTAATCTCAATTATCAAAATACACTTCTCAGAGGCATCATGATATATCCCTGGTACAGCAGGAGGCACTTACGTACCCAATTTCATTGACAGTTACAGCCTGCCGCTTGGGTTTAGTGACATTTCACAACACAGTGTAGTTCTCCAGTCAGTCAGACGATCCTAGTATACACAATTATTTTACAATAACATTTTTAAATGGCCACTCTAAATGATTTTTTATGCATGGTTTAAGAGTTCACTTCTGCTTTCATGCTATATTATTGATTTCGCACATTCGCTGCAATCTGTCAGATAATTGTGAGCTGTTCTTACAACTTTGCATTCACCAACATAAAACTGTTGCTGTTAAATGAACGGTAAAGTAATTTTATGCATTTCGAGGAATTTAACACTGATGTTTTCTTGTTACTTTTAAGTAACTGGCAGTAACTGCCTGCCTCCCTCAGTTCCACATTCCTTTATTGAATTCACTACAGTGATTACAGCAGTTCCTCATTGACTTCTCTATTAGAGCTGCGGCCAGAGTCCATTCCCTGACCTTCTCTTCATCGATCGGGCACATTTGTCGCTCCTCTATTATAATGCAAAGAGAACATTTGTTATAATGTACGTCCGATGCCTTTGCACAACTGCAATCAATATGTTCAAATACAGACCGTACTGTATAGAGAGACAACCATGTGTACGTAATTTAAAATAGGACAATTCACTGTGGACATTCACATGCTTATTGATTCCTCTGAGACGTGCTTAACTGATGCTGTTCTTTCAATCAATACACTCAGTATATTGATATGCAATGAGATCGTCATCATATGCTTATAAGACCTCATGGACATTCACTTGAGACAAATTACATTTGCGTACCTATCTACTCAAATTCATGTTTTACTTTCTCTTATCTCCCGTGTCAACCTTAACACCAATGTACAGGACGCAGAGTGGGAGGGAGTCAATGCCTCAATTCACACACACCAGCCTATTAAGACCAGCGACATCCATCAGCCAAAGCTGCCACGCTTTCAAATGCACTGTGCTGGGATGGTCCCTGCAACAGCCCTGTAATTTAATTCCCCCTGCCATGCATACACCCTGCATAGCCACGTCCCCTGATGGATTAATCATGCCATTTCCACAAAGGTCCTTCAGAAGAGAATGGAGTTTGATGCAGCCACTGACGCTTGGTGTCATAACTCAAGCTCATGCCAAAACACCAGTGTCCTGTTTTCCTGAAGATGGATGTAGGTTTTGGGGAGCTGCTTTGAATGTGTCCTTCGTTAGATTAGAATGTATGGATTTGTTCTCAGCTTCAAGGATAAAGGGGAAATATCTGACTGTATAAATTTGCCACACTGCAAAAATCCTATTCTTCACCTTTAAATGAAATATTTAAACTTCCTTAAAGCAAAATGCAACAAAGATTGGGTTTTAATAACGATAAATGGCCAATATTAAAATTCTATACCGTTTTGTCTGAAGAACATTATAATATATAGTCTAGTAAGTATTTTTTTTCAGATTTGTTAAAGAATAGGTACTTTTAAAGGTCTTATTAAATCATTAGTGTTGTTAAAGATGTGAAAAGTGATAAGTGACAGTTATTTGTTATAGCAAAAGTAATCTAAATCATGGTTCTCATCCAGAGGGCCTCAGTAAATTTCCAAGGGAGCCAAAAGATGAACTTAAAATTAAATAAATTTTTATTAATATACTGATTAAAATTATTATTAACATATTAAATAATCTCTAAATTGAAATGCGATTTATATACATTTTCCAGAATTTAACATTTTTACTTCATTGAATTAATTAATTAATATATCAATAAAAAAGCTTGAAACCAAGCAGATTTGTCATATTTACAGCATAAATATTGTAGTGTAAATGGAGGGGGGGGGGGACCTTTGAATATTCTGTTGGACAATGGGGGGCCTAGATTGATAACAACCAATCTATTATATCTAAAAATATAGGATATGAGCATGCACTGCCCAAAGCTGTGCATGCTCATATCCCATAATATACCAAAAAATACAAAAATCATGTTGTAGAAAATCTTATTGTTAAATAAAAATAAATGAATAAATTAAAAAAAAATATATATATTGGTATAAAGCTGATATGATGCAGATATATGTGCTGCCTTGTTGCATACAATAAGACGGTTTTGTTCCTTTAGAAGACTTGGAAATTATTCTACACCTAATTATATACTTATTTAATTTTTTTAGTTTCCAACAACAGTTTTCTTGTTTTACAGCATCTTTTGAAATGTTGAAAGTTGGGGATAAAATCTAAGCAAGCTGCATCACACTGATCAATTATTGAAGGTGCTAAACTTGTCCATAAATAAACTTGTCTCCATCAATTTCATTTCCCTTTATAACAGATCCTATTTGATTAAATTATTTGCTTGCGTTTTGAATGACTTCACATGGCTACAAATCTAACGCAGCATGCATTCATTATATCAATCAAAGACTATTGTGTGACCTGACATTCCTTCCTCACTGTGGGTGTTACTTAACATTTGACACACCTATTCTTCAGTTAGACCTTGTTTTGGACAGTGGACAGTGAAGTGTTTTAAGATAGCATATGTTTATATGAAGGCTTGCACATGAAATTAATGCTAAAACTTACAGCCAAGTTCCAAGGAGGGGGGGGGGCAGTTTTATTTAGGTATGCTAAAGAGATGCCCACCTCACATTGGAATTCACTCCAGCTTCTTCTAGAACATTGCTTCCATGATCAAAGTCAGGGAGGGGAAAATATCTCTAGAGTGCCAGTCATGGAGATGAGATAGAGCAGAAAAATGCCTGACAGCACTCCTCTGTCAGCGCTTTAACACTTTTTTTCTGTTTTCTAACAAGTTTTTTTTTTTTGTTACAGACAAAATTAATTGTGGGGATGTGAGATGCCTGATTTACATTCATTAAAAGTCATCTCCAGAAGTCAAGTTCAGTTCCAATCAAATTTGGGTAATTATGCAGAACAAGATATTCCCCTAAGAGTTGAAAACTCAACTTTTTTGAACGTCACTCTCAATGAACAAGTTTAATTTTAAATATACGTGATGAAAGGGTGAATAGGTTATTCTAAAAAACAAACTCCTTGACATATTCTCAAACACATCTTAACAGTTACCAAGCACTCAACAGGTTAAGCTTTCTTCATTCTGTTCTTTTACTGTTTTATAGGGGTGTGACAATGCACTCGGGTCAGTATACAATGCTGATCTCATGATACAATACTCTCACGATACTTTGAAAAAAGCCAAAATAGATTTCAAATGGGAAGTTTTTATTATAGTTGTTTTTATTTTGTGCTGCAATATATTGTGATATAATATATTGTTACACCTCTGAATGCATGAATGCTGAATGAATCTGAAATTTGGACGTACTACTCATTTCACTGTTTTTCACAATGTTAGGGCATATTCAGACACAGGTGCTGCTTTCTCTGCTTAAAAAGTAAATAAATAACAGACTTAACAGAGCCTAAGCTGGTTTGCTTGGCTTAACTGATTTAAAATGGTTTTAGCTGGATTAAGCTGGTCTTGAAGAGTGCCCAGCTTTAACCATGTTAAAGATGTTTTATCAGGATTTATACAACAACACAATGAAAAATAAGTTATGTATTACATAAACTGCATTTTAGATACAACACTGTCATGCACTTTCTCTATTTTCACAATAAAAACAGTTTTTATGAATGCATCACTTGACAGAATAATTCATTAGCTCATTCATAACAACAGCCACTTGTCATCACCTATACTGGCATAATAAGAGAATTATGATCAATTTATTTAATGAACAGATTTATAATTTAAGCTTTTATATAAGTATTGCTCAACACATATGGCACTTAGAGCATGTCAAATATACCGTAGAACAGTGGAGTGAGCCCCTGCCCCTTTGAGGTCCGACGGTAAAGTGCCCTTGCGGTCCGGTGCCCCCGGTCTGCGATTTCTGCCAAGGGTAGGAGTGTTCGATATGACAATTTTTGATTGTGGACTATAAAAATGTCGCCACGATCTACTTTTTTGAAGAAATCTCGTATTATCGTACTTCAGCGCGCATTCTATGCAGTTCTGGCGCCGTCTCAATATACTGTACAACGCCACATACATTCAGTGTTAACTCAGCGGTGGAGTTACTCTCACGGGACACTGCACTTATTCGCAGTCACAAAAGTACATGATCTGCGTCTGCTTCAAAGATTTACAGGTTAAACGTTTCGCTCGTGTGCTGTTCTGACAAGTGCCTTTTCTGAGCACATACACCCAAAGCGACTGCTCTAAAAAGCCCGTCAAACAGCGCCTGATTACTGAACTAAGTTATGTTTTGTGCTAATACTGTCAAAACACACAATGATTATGTATAGACTCAGTTGGTTATGTCTAAAATGAAAGTAAACAGCTGAGAGAAATGGATGCCTGCCTGTATATTAGATGCGTGCAGGTCTTAAAGGGACAGTACTAAACATGCTGCTGACTGTAATTAAAGGGATAGTTCACCCTAAAATTGTAATTCTGTCATTATTTACTCACTCACATGTTGTCCCAAACCTGTATTAATTTCTTTCTTGTGCTGAACACAAAAGAAGATATTATGAAGAATGTGGCTAACCAAACAGTTGCTGGTCCACATTTGACTTGGTTTCAACAGTAGGGAAAAAAATACTATGGAAGTCACTGTAGACCAGCAACTGTTTGGTTTTCCACCTTCTTCAAAATAGCATTTATTTTCAGCAGAAGAAACTCATTCAGGTTTAAAACAACTTTTGAGTGAGTAAATGAAGGTATAAACATAAAACACTAGCCTATTTGAATTTTGGGGTGAATTATTCCTTAATGTTAATAAAACACCAAACACAAAGAGAAAAATCACTCACTACTCTTGACTGAAAAACTTTAATACAGTTGCTTTAAAGGGGTCATATAATGCCCATTTTCCACAAGTTGATATTATTCTTTAGGGTCTAAATGAAAACTCTGTAACATAGTTTGGTTAAAATTTCTAATTTGTAGTGTAAAAAACACCATTTTCACCCTGTCAAAAACAGCTCTTGTCAGAGCAAGCGGTATTGTGTCATTCTCCTTTAAATGTTAATGAGCTCTGCTAACTCCGCCCCTCTTTTCCGAGCTGCTCCCTGAGGGACTGTTTACTTTAGCCGCATTCATCATGAAACTTGCTAATTAGCACATTATTAGGAAAGGCTATTTGCAAAGATTCATTTATAAAACCTTGTACTCACTTTTTCTGGAGGTGAAGCTGAATCACGAATGATTTGCGCAAACATAGACGCATTTATGTAGATCGAGGAAGCATTCCCTTCAGAAACAAACCTAATCCTCTTCAGCCGCTCAGATGACGGGAGTAAATGACTACTGCTATGTTCATTACTATATCCAACAACAAAACACCTCAATCGCTTAGGAGTCATTCTTGTCTACATCTGCTCCGGCGGTGACACAACTGATGACAGCTCACTCAGGGCGGGTCTGAGGTAAGACACCAGTGCAGTCTGTGCTGAAATGCTCCTGTCAATCAAACTATGGTGGGAGGGGCCTCCGTCCGTGTGACATCACACGAACAGACGGCTCGATTTGAGAAAAGGGTAAAGATTTAACCAAAAGAGATAACCAAAAAAAAAAAAAACACTGGGTGGATTTTTATCATTCACATTTCAGTTCAAACAACTTGTAAAAGTGCATGTAGCATTATATGACCCCTTTAATAGGAATCAATCTATATAGTGTTTTATTTTTATATTTGTTCATTCAATTTCTTGAATGCTCCTAAATACACCTATTGTAGACTACCTGAAAATAAAACACTGTTTATTTTATTTGTATATTATGTATATTTGTAATGTGTATCTTTGCTCTCATTTTTTAATAACAAAGATAATGACAAGCGATTTTTATCTTCACCCACTTTGGCCTAAATATCCGCCATACTTTTTAATATTTTGTTACCTTGAAAGGCTTTGTCTTTATAATAGGGAAATTAGTTTGGCTGTACTGCTCAAACAACTTGCAAAATAGAAAATCCAACATGACAAAGAATTGTGATAATATTGTGAATCGTGATATTTAAAAAAAAAATTGTGATATATTTGCCATATCGCCCACCCCTAGCCAAGGGGGACCAAGCAAATTTTAGCTTCTATTTACCATATTTGATGTTCTCAGTGTATGCAGTATGTGTTGATTAATATTTATGTGTGAATAAACACCAACATCAAACCTGTTAATCAAGCAATTATGTCTCTTCAGAAGACTTTACGATCTCTGTATCAATTCTTTTAAGCATCAGTTTGGGTGAAAGGACTTTCAGTAGAGGGACAGAAATTTCTCAGGTTACTTATGTTTTAAATTAAAGATGAACAAAAGTCTTACTGTTTTGGAGTGACAAGAGGATGAAAAAAATTATTTAAATTTTTTGGTAAACTTTAGAATAAATCAGCGTCATAAAATAAGTCAAACTATAATTTTATTTATATAATGCCATTTACAAAACATTGCTTTAAATCACTTAGACAGTAAATGTGGACACGTGTACCATTAACCTCAAATCTTTGCTGTTATAAGAATAAAAATAGATTCCGAGTTCAGAATGCTCAGATTTGTCCTGTGATTTTTCACTCTTCTATTTCCTGAGGTTTATCTCCTCTTTACCATCCATTCCAGAGGTCTGTAACCTGTTTTGAGGAAGAACGCTTCCTTTAAAACGCATGTAACTGAACTTTTCCACCAACAACTTCTGTGACCTCAAAGGCAGTGTGATTTTTTATCCTTTCCTCTTGAGGCGGAGAGAGGGCGAGGGTTATTCATTCGTGCTTAGCTGTGTGTTGAGTTTGATGGATAAGCCTCATAAGCATTGATGCTAACACTCAGGTGCACACTCTCTTTCTCTCTCGCTCTGGTTCTTCACAGATCATAGAGCATCCTTTCCCTTACACTCACTCGCTCTCACACACACACATTCTGCCCCTTAGACCCCCTGCTGGGTTCACTTTCTACGACATCCATCAAACCTAAACAAGAGGGGTCATTCAGCTGGCAAATAACCTTCACTGAGCTACAGCAGTGAGCAAGCTGCGGATAAAAGACTCGCTGCTAGTGCGGGCCAGTGGAGTGAGTTAGGCCTTGGGAAGAAGTTCTCTTTTGTAGTCATGCTGGGCCAGCTTCTGAAAAAAAGAGATATACACAGCACTGATTGCCACTACGCGTTTTGAAACACAAAACCATAAAAATAACACAAACCATTATATTAACCAATACAAACTGTAATTTAAATGGTGTAAAATATAATATTAAAAATATATGACAACTTGCTTTAGTTACAAAAATATCATTTAGATTTGAGGGCAACTCACAAAATTAATTCTATTTTTTCAGGTACCAGAAGCAGCTTTGATGACATCCTAAGGAAGATGAACCTATTGATTAAACAAATAACAGGTATGTGTTAACATTATTTGTTTATTTACTTACTGTAGTTTGTTAGTTTCTTTTGACCAATGCTGTCACCAATTTGTTGTGTCAGGACATGTTCGCAATAACATGCTAAACTTAGTTTCAATAAAGCAAAGTGTTGTGAAGATACACTCTCAAAGTCAAAGTTTTTAATGCATTACATATGAAAAGTTTGGTCAGCAAAGCCTGAGGACAATCTGCTCCAAATTTGGTGAAAATCCAAGTATACTTTACAGACATGCTCAAATTATGGCCCATGGTCAGAGAAAACATACATTTGTGCAATTGGATTTTTGAATTGGACATAATATAATGTTTAAAATTTGAAGTACAAGTACAATTACATTACTAAATTCAACAAAGCTATAACCAAACTACATGACGGTCGCATAACTTCAGCGTTATCATCACCACTGAGAGTCCGACTCTTTCAATCTTTATTTAAAATCTACAAATTGGAAAATTTAAGTTAGAATAGTTTGCAAGAGTGTTTAGTATAAATACAACGAGAGTGTAAAAGCAGAGTAGATGAGTTTATCTATACAGCTTGATGATGATATAAGTCTAACAACCTCCATTTTAGACACTTAACCATTGAGTAACCGCTTTTATCAAGACCTAAAAACTTAAAATAATTTGTGTGGGGTATTGGATGTATTTTATGCTGTAAGATATACTGTAGATATATGAGCTTGTGTTAACTGCAGACCTTTAGGTGTTTAACCAAAAAACAAGAAATGCTAATTCATTTCCAGATTTCATTCATTAGTTATTTTATTTTTATTTATAGGCGCCGTTCATGACACTTAAGGTTACTTAACAAATCGTCCTAAAACATCAATGCAACAACAGCAAACAAGGCAGATTACAAAATACATTAAAACGTAAAAAAAAAGAGAAACAAATCAACACACAAACAATCATAGATAAGCCTGTTTAAATGAGTTTTAAGACGTGATTTAAAAGTGTGAAGACTGTCGCTGAGGAACTGGCATGAGAAAGGGCATTCCACAAATGAGGCGCAGCATAACTAAAAGCCCAGGACCCCATACTTCTCAGACGAATGCGTGGTTGGTCTAAGAGATTGATGAAGAGGATCAAAGAGTACGTACAGGAGTGTAGATTTGAAAAAGATCAGAGAGATATGAAGGAGGTGATTTATTAAGAGCCTTGTAAGTGAGAAGCAGATGTTGAAATCAATTAGATATTTCACTGGAAACCAATGCAAGTGGTAAAGAATAGGAGAAATGTGCTCTATGGAAGAGGTTCCAGAAATAATTTATGTAAGATTTTAGACTGAAGACCAAATAGAAGAGAGTTGTGTTAATCAATACATATAACCATATAACATATACATATAAATGTAACCAAGACATGTGCAAGAGTAGCAGTGCTATTAGTTGTTAAAGATTATGTTTCATAAATGAAAACTGGCAGAATTAATAATATTATTAATATGACTTTTAAAAGATTAGTTGCTATCGAGGACAACACCCCGACGTTTTACTTGAGAAGATGGAAAAACTATTGACTATTGAGATAAGACTTCATACCTACAAGATGAATTTCAGTTTTGTCACTATGAGTGTAAGGAAATTAGATGAAAACCAGTTTTTAATTTCAGCTAAACAACTTGACAGAGAAAGTGAAGAAAAAAACAAATTAGGCATGGAAGATATGTCAAGCTGGGAGTCGTCAGCATAGCAATGGAAATTAATTCCAATCTTTGTGAAAATTTGTCCAAGAAGCAGTAAATAAATAATGAATAGGCCCCAAGACTGAGCCTTGGAGAACACCAGAAGTAACATGCGACAGTGATTTTAGGACTCATCCCTGCAGCACTATGAATTGCTTTAGTCTGAATATATGGATTCACAGAGAACTCAGGAAACTTTGGACAGTATTGTAACTCCTATAAAAAGGTGTAACATATCATCTAAGATACATGTAATAGGGTCTAAACTCAACCATGTGACATCTGAAACTCTCTCAATATATGGGGAATTTTACGCTACCAACATCATAATTATTTCTGTGAGAAGCACCACATCTTTTCAGCTGTAGCCTAATATACCCCAAAGCAATGTACAGTTGTTGGCTGCATTTTCCAGGCCACATGGATCTTGTCACATAAAAATAATTTAAATATAGTCATGCGTTATGCATCTAAAGCTCTGTGTGCAGTACAACGAACAGGGCCTGATAGAAAATGACAGGTTGCTTCTGGTCCTGTCGACAATAATATATGACCCACTCAAGCCTGCAGAAAAAGAGTTCGGTAGCAGATCAAATTCATGAGGCCTAAATATCATTCCATCCACTCTAATTAGACAAATAACGATGTATTAAATGCTAAAGCCCAATTGAGAAATCCCTTGAGGGAGCAGGTCAATGAGTCACAGCATTGGGAAGAGCACACCAAACATCATCAACATCATCATCATATTTCCTGTCTAAAGCAGTAGTACTTGAAGATGTCTTTTCCTTTAGCAGAGCCTGTGATTCAAATGAGCACGAGGGCAGAAAGCATTGTATGATTATTAATGGGAAAAGATTATGCGTACGGGGGTGAGGGATTAGTTAAGCGACCTTCACAACACTAATTGAAACAAGTATGGAGACTCGGCGGCACTGTAATCAACTAAAACACGGGATCATTAATCATTATAAATAGCGCTGTCACAACAGGAGCATTAGTATTATCAACCCCTTTTGTTTGTCTAGTGGGAAGCTCGGCTCGGACGCGCGGTAAATGTCCGGTGCGGAGGTTAATGAGAGTCGAAGTGGCATTTAAACGGCGCCGCTGATCAAACGGGCATCGAGGTGATGCGCTCGCGTATACGTTCATTTGCAGCTAATGGGAATTGATGCACTTCTGATGAAGTTAGTAACAGGCTTGACATCCGGAAGAGTTCAAGTCTGTCGGACGTAGAGCTTTTGTGACATTCCTCATGAGAGGGTAAAGGATATTATTAAGCGTGAAAGAAACGTAGTTTTCTCTTAGAGGTTTTTTGACAGGTGTGTGAGGCGGCTGTGAAAAGATTAATCGACGCCAAAATTGTAATGTGGTTGTTCAACGTGAGACAAATCACCACACGACTGTCACGTTGAGCCATATTTCACAGAATATGATCTTCATCTTAAAAAAACAACACCACAAAGATTTTGGCTAATAGGCTAGAGTTTAAAAGATAGATTAGCCTATACCACCTCTGAGCAGCATTAATGCCACTTTAGAAGTGCCTTTGTGCCACCTTTACAGTGTAAATTTAGTTGACCTTTCTCATTTTAAAAAATGTAGACCTTTCCACAAATATATGAAGAAAAAAGATGAAGCAGCACAACTGTTTTCAACCACCTCTGGCTCTGCGCCCCTTTACCTAAATTCAGTATTTCAGACTTACGTGCCCTCTGGAAGCTTACATTCTGCAAGTGAACGACGCATTATTGTGCCATCCCAAAGAGGCACAAAATCTCTTTCACAGACTTTTTCATTAACTGTTCCCTCCTGGTGGAATGACCTGCCCAACTCAATCCGCCATCTTCAAGAAACGGCTAAAAACATCTCTTCCATCTTTATTTGACCCTCTAACTCTAGCACTCTCTATTCTAATTCTATTTTATCTATCTGTCTTATTTTATTTAAACACACACACACACACACACACACACACACACACACACACACACACACACACAATCAATTGCTTATTGTTTAACTGCTAGCTTTTCTTGAAAAACTAACACTAGGTTTATTTTTTTCTATATTCTATCTACTTGTTTTCTTTAAAGAAAAAAAGAAAAAAAAAGAAAAACCTTGCTACATGTACTGCGTTAGGCTAACCGAGACTTGTCATAGCACTTGCATGTTGTTGCTCTTTTGGTGGTTTTGATTGCTTCTATTGCTCTCATTTGTAAGTCGCTTTGGATAAATGCGTCTGCTAAATGACTAAATGTAAATGAAATGTTTCTTGAGCAGCAAATCAGCATATTAAAAATTATTTCCAAGGATCATGTGACACTGAAGACTGGAGTAATGGTGGCTGAAAATTCAGCTTTGCATGTGAGGAGTAAATTAAATGTATTTACATAGTTAATTGTAATGATAATTGTAATAACCTTTCAAAATATGTTTTTTTTTTTTTACTTTATTTTAGATCAAATAAATGCATAATGAGCATAAAAGGCTTCTTACAAAAACATTTAAAAAATTTACACTGTAAAAAAGGGTAACCTGCAATTGAGCTATTTCCTGATTTAACTCATAAAACTTTGTTTGGATATTGATAGTTGGTTCAATGATGTTTGTAATAATAATAATATTTTGCAAAGAATGCTCAGCAGAGAAAACTGAGATGGTCCAACTCCAAGCAGTGTCTAAAGGCCATAATATTTGCTGAAAGGAAATATTCCAACAAAGGTCATCGGACCCGTTCTTTTTAAAGGAATTATGTTAAAATATAATGGGATTATAACCTACAATTATACATTTTAAACTTTCAATTAACCTTGCACAAGGGTATTGTCACTTCCACCAGCTTTAGATTAATACCAGTTGTTTATCACATACCTGTGAACAAAGAACCCTGTTGCATTGCATGCATCACTTAGAAGGTTAAAACACAATTATTAAATTTACAGCTAAACTATTGATAATTACATACTTGAACACACAGAATTCCCATTTAATAACAAACATTTCATTAACCTACACCAAACACAAGGGAATTTACATAAACAGTTACTGAAGGTGGATGCTATTACAGAGCTAAGCATTGTTTTTTAAATTGCTTTGCTAATTAAAGCAATTAATGCATGAATTAGAGGATGGGAATATGATAATTACACATCAACCTCAGAATACTTAATTGTGTTATTTGGTTTCATCCTTTTTAGAAGTTCAATTAACCAAAGTCAGTGTAGGCTCACTTTGCAAACTCTTGATGGTGTTCGTCTTGAAAAAAATCCATTATAAAACATTGACCATCATGAACAACATTCAAGTGCTGTAGGAGTCAGATGCATATTATTTGGAGACTGATGGTCACTCAAAAATAGCTAGCAAAAATTATTCGCTGGTACTGATGAGTGATGCCACTGTCACTGTGGCAACCTTTATGATACTAATTCACAGTGAGGAATAAACTACCCCATCGTTGCGCATCATTAGCCGGCCTCATGAAGAGACACGCCTGGTCCGCTTTAGTTGATAACACCTGTCATTCCAACAAGCGGTCGCAATCATTCTCCACATGCTGTTGGTGTTTGTGTCTTTGTTAAAGGTGATTCAATGGAGAGGCCTGAAGATGGTGCACCCTTGACCCATCCTCAAAACAGGTGGTTTCTTCCACAAAATCAATAAATCCCTATCAAAACATGTTAAAACTATGAGTTGGCTATAGCCTTATTTAGTGCATTCAAGCATAAAAGAACACTATTATGTTTGAATTCACTAAATAAGGCTATACTTGCCTTCTCTAATTCAATAGCAATTACCCAAAAATGAAAACCTGCTTAAAACACTCACATCGAGGCCATCCAAGACGTAGATGAGACTGGGAACAGATTCGGAGAAATTCAGCTTGGATTCAGACAAGACAACTTTTTCATGGGTGACAGCAAAAATGATTGATAGAGGACTCATATTTTGGCCAGAAAATACAGTTTAAAGTAAAAAAAAAAAAAAATCTTAATGTTGGATTTGTTTCTTACAAACACACAGCTTCTCACTTTCACAAAAGACATTAATTGATGGACTAGAGTTGTTTTTATCAGCTGTTTGAACTCACATCCATTCACTGCAGAGGATCCTTTGGTGAAAAAGTGATATAAATTTTAATTTTTGGGTGAACTATTTCTTTAAACTAGAGCATTCTGCTGAAAACTTCTCCTTGAGAAACGACTGGACTCAGGGTAAATATTTAGCAATAAGAGCAGACATAAGGTTGAGGTGATTACAGACACATAAATGAGTTCTCGCTGCAGGAGTGAAACATTATGCCTCCTGTCTGCAGGAACCAAGGACAGAGCCACCTCTCCCTCTCAGCACGGCTGGGTGTTAATGAAGCTCACGCCAGGTATGCTGCCTTTTGGGCTGATCTAAGATCCACAGTGCTTTTACCAAACGTGACCTTAAACATTCCCAGAGATTGATGTCAGATCTGTGCAAAAAAAGCACCTGTGAGTTGGCAGAACAGGCCTGATGATCTGATCGAATCTGAACTTGCTGCTCTGAAAACAAATCTGATACGAGTCCTGGCCATGACATTTATCGTAAATTTTAAAAATAAATAAATAAATCGTAAAAGACTGAAATCATAATGCTATGACAGAATACAAAGCACTATAAGTGCACTGCTGTCGCCATCATGTGGCTAAAAGATGTAAACGCACATTGAAGGTACAGATCAAATGTTTTAGTGATCAGACATAGACGCACACATACAAATAGAAAGTTAGGGTTAAAAAAACAAAATAAATTTTACTGAGGCAAAAATGGTTCCACAGAGTAATCTCTATTTTGAGGATGTTTTCCTTTCAGCATTACAATGAATTATAGTTATCAGTATACATAATATTTAAATAACAAAAAAGGAAAAAAACAAACAAACAAAAAAAAACACTAACAGTCCAATTGTACATACTGAGGCACATAAAAGTAGGTCAAACAAGGCAAAACAACTGTATTAATACATTAATCCTATGTACATGCTTATATACACAATGCATTGTGCAGTCTTCTTTTTTCTCAAACAGGGACCACTCTGTTATAGATGAAATTTCGACTGGTCATCCTTGACTTGTGCTGTTTTCAGAAGCCTAAAATATCAATAACAGATGAAAGTTAATGTAAATGGTGTATTTTAAGGCCTATAAGCTTCATCTGCCTTCACTATTTTTATTTAAATAGTTCAGCAGTGACAAACGAATGTTGAAAAGTGGAACAATCCCCACCAAGCCTAATATTATCTGCTTGTATAAAAATAGAGTACTTGCTTCAAATTATTACTTTGGCAGAAATTGAACAGGTTATTACTAATCGACCAAAAACATACCTTGCTTACTTAGAAAGCATTTTACAGAAACTCCAATGTGCTTCACAAGGAAAATAAACTGAATGTGATCTGCATGGTAGATCAACTCACGATTGGGCATTTCATAAACTATTTGCACTTTAAAATGTTGACTAATCAGACTAATTTCTTAGGTTACTGATACAACTAGAGTATTTATATATGCATGGCTATGCATGATTTTGCATCAAACCAAAACAAGGCAGAATGGATAAAACCATTGAGTGAAGAGAAGCAGAAATAAGACTGTCACCGCAAATCCACTACCTTTAATGAGTCCGAGGCTCTTCTGAGTTCTTTGATAACTGATGACAGGGCTTCGGGATTGATCCCCTGCTCACACAGACGGACACATATCGACAGAGACTCCATGTCCAATCCTGTATTCAGCAGCCTGGATATCTCCAGAAGAACTGGAAATGTAGGAACAAAACACAATGATATGTATGTCACATAACTGCTCGATTGAAGTAACGTAACAGTGCGACTAAGCGAATGAATCATGCAGTGAGCAACCCAGTATCAGTAACAACACAGAGAATGTCAAATTAGTGACATTACATTCAGTATACTTTCGAATACGTTTCCAAACAACAACATTTCTAAAGCGCATGTCTTTGTTGTAAACGTTTTAATCTTACCATCCATAGTCTCCCGGACAGCGTTCATGTTTGCGCTCGCGGGACTGGCCATGATGCTATGTGCTAAAGCTATTTAATTACTTAACGACAATAACAAACACTATCATTCATTCAGAAGACCTAACACGTCTATTCCTGTTAATCCCTGATGTCTTCCAACCATTGGCGAATTAAAAACCGGGCAGCATCACAAATTTTGCATTACACAATATCCATAAACTAACTGACAACAATTTTGCTCACACCTCGCGCGTTTTGTTGTTGGAATCCTGTAGATAAAGTTTTAGATGTTCGAAAGGAAATTACGTGGAGACTCCAGGTCGGTCGTTCTCGTCAGCTGATTGGTTGTTTCACATGTTCTGCTGAATTGTGATTGGATAGCACCTCTTGAGCGAAAATTAAATAAGACGTTAGAGCCATTCAGAGATCACTGTTCGACTTATTTGAGTTTCGTTGCGTTGTGAGTATTAATTAATAACATTTATTACCCGTTTCTGTCTTTTTAAACACACGTAAAGACTGCAGACTAACAAAGGTAGAAAATCCGTTCAGTAATGGTTTGATCATTATTAATGAGGTGCAATGGTAAATAACCAAAGATTTGTTGATATTCTGAAGGATCTCCAGTCTTTCACTCATTTCTCTCTTTATTAAAGCGTAGCCTGGTTGGCTGGACGCCGTTTTTAAGATGGGAGACATAGCAGAGATTCATATAACACCCGAGACTCCTGGAAGACCCGCTATCCTGAACCCGTTTGAGAGCCCAAACGACTACCACCGTCTGCACGAGCCCGTGGTGCCCAGTCCGTCGGTGTTCAAGAGCTCCAGGAGCTCCTCAGCGGTGAGTTTCTGACTCCGCATATGAGAGCAAATCACGAAAAAGGATGCAAATGTCATTTCTGTTCGTGGTGTTTGTTGTAGACGCCAGCCAAGTTCAAATGGTCCATTGATGAAATGGCAAATTTACTTCCTGTGGAAATAGACCCAGAGGACATTCACCGCCAGGCTATGTTTCTGAGCCAAGCCAGGTATGTATTGCTGTTAGTATGTTTATTTGTAGAGTTTTACAACATTGACGTTCTTTTTGTAAATATTTGTTCATATTCTCATGATATTAACTCATATTGTGTTTTAACACATCAAGGGCAGATGCTGAGATTGAGGAAAAACGGCAACATGCTATTGAACAGGTAAAACGGCTCTATTTCTTATAAAACAACCCCTGTTCGTGAAAATGTTTTATTTTAACTAAAGAGAAAGATGTGTCATTATATTATTTTTGTTTGTTCAGTTTTTCACTAAAGGTGCAATTGTTCCCTCTCCATGGGGACCACCAGCAGCTAAACCATCAGTAAAAATGCCACATCAGAAAAGTAAGTCGTGGCACATAAAAGAGAGATGTTTGCATGCTACTTTATTACAACCAATGTAGTTTTTAGATATTAACTTAAACTGTTTCATTTTAGGTTCTTTGTCCCCACTGGTAACAGAGACACTGCAGTCATCAAAGAAAATAAATGGTTTGTTCAGCAGCTCTAAGACAATTCATATATGATGACCACTGTAAATTTAGATTTGCATGTATGTGGTTTTAGAGTAATTGGTCTTTGCTGGTTTGTGTTTTAGCCATCTGTCAGACGATCCTGTCTCTACCTGTGGACTTCAATCTTGAAAAAGTTCTGGGTAAACTTTTTTTTTTTTTTATTATTACTACTTCATTTCAAAATGGAGTTAAACATGTCATTTATTTATTTGTTCAAAAGTATGGGGTCAGTAAGTTGTTGTTGTTTTTTTTTTGTAGAGAAATAAAAAAAAATTTCAGTGTTGCATTAAAATGAAGTGTGATGGTAAAGATGTTTATAATGTTACAAAAGATTTCTATTTTAAATAAATGCTGTTCTTTTGACCATTTTAATAATCCAAAAAAATGTATAAGATTAAATATTTGTCCTTTTAAAAACTCATATGAATTCGTAATGGGGAAAAAATATAAGTAAATTGTGAAAATCTTACATGGTTGCCATTTTATTCATATTAAAAGACATCTACAAGCTTTTTATGCAATGACTACTTGTATCCCAGACTGAAAGTGCATTTGACAGTACAATGTTAGGTCAAGTACAAAAAGGTTGTTAACGGTCTGACCTCATTGCACTTAAATTTTGGGGTGTCGGGTCTTGTCTGTTGATGACTTAAATGTGGCAAATATTTGCATGCTTTTCTTTGCTTGGATATATATTGATATTAACTTGAGAATTTCCTTTCTGTTGTACCAGGTGATTACTACAAGACAGAAGAGCTAACGGAACAGGTGCAGGAGAGCCTCAGCTCCTCTTCTTTGCGGCGGAAGCTGTTTCTTGATGGCCATGACAGTGGCTCTGAGTCCTCTACCCCTTCCAGCCCAGACAGATATTCCCATAATGTTCCTCCCAGCAGTCAAGAGCTGATGTCTTCTGTTATTGTCTCTCCACTTCAGGGTGGCATTCCAACTGGGACGCCCTTGTCTGTACGTACAAGATCATAGCTGATGACATTACGAGGGTGAAACTACACCCTTGTAGACCAATAAAATGTGGTTCAAGGGTACTTGATATCTGAGATCTTTAAAATGTAATATTGTATTTTATCCATAATCCTCAGGGCCAGTTTTCATCCAGTCCCATCCAAGGCCAGGGTCGAGCATACAGTCTGGGCAGTGTCGCCAGTCCCATGTTTTCAGAGAGATCGTCACCTGCTTTCAAGTCTCCTATTCTGTCGCCCATCAGACTTCAGCATTCTGTGACGCCTGTATCAGGTGAGGAATCTGAGATGGTGCCAGTTTTGTTTTTAAATATTGTATGCATGACTATATATGCAAGTGCAGGGGTTCCTTTAACCTTTTTTTTGTCAGCTGAACCCCTTAAGACATAAAATTTTACTTGAAGTAGCCCCTGAGAAGGTAACATTATTGCAGTGGTTAATATTTCAATCATTTAAAGGGGATAGTTCACCCAAAAATGACAATTCTGTCATTTAATTACTCACCCTCATGTCGTTACAAACCTGTAAGACCTTTGTTCATCTTCAGAACACAATTTAAGAGCTTTTTGATGAAATCCGAGAGCTCTCTGACCCTCCATAAGGCTCTTTTGCACCGGAGGAACCTTTCCATAGTTTCTAGAACTATTGGCAGAAGTTCCCACTTTTTGGCGTGTTCACACCGCAGGAACTAGGAACATATTTAGTTCTAGGAACTCTATTTGAGGGAACTAATTTAGCTGCTAATTTAGAGCAGGGTCTAAAACAGTTCTATAGGAACTACCAGCGATGTAGTGTACGCTGACTGGCCAAACGCATACGAAACATTAGCGACCTGGCATTTTTAAAAAGCTATGTAAAAATATTTACTCCAGGAACATGGAAAACAGCGGTAACGGCATGTCTGCAGCATTGTGTTCTTATCTCGGCCTCGATGATATGCAACACTGAAAGTTGTCATGGGAGATTTCAGTTGCGTAAACTGTGCATTTACATAACATCTTGGTTATTGCAAAACCCACACACACAACAAAAAAAGCTCCAAACACATCGTCCTCCATTCACCGGTTGTTGATGTTTGTAATTGCCATGAATAAAGACGTTGCTGGCGACCGCTTCAGAATTCCTGCTGCCGGTGTGAATGCAACCAGGAAAACGGCCCAAGGGAGAAATTGGTTCTCTAGGAACGAACCTGTTGGCTTATTCCTAGAACTAAGTTCCTTGAACTACGTGGTGCGAAAGCGCCTATAGACAGCAATGGAACTACCACATTCAAGGCCCAGAAAGTGACCACTGATGCCACATGGACTATTATAATGATGTCCTTACTACCTTTCTGGGCCTTGAACGTGTCAATTGCGTTTCTGTCTATACAGGGTCAGAAAGCTCTCTGATTTCATCAAAAATATCTTAATTTGTGTTCTGAAGATGAACAAAGGTCTTACAGGTTTGGAACAACACAAGGGTAAGTAATTAATAAACTATCCCTCTAACAACACATTTGCATGTTCATGGTTCTCTGATGTCGGGTAATGGTCACATGACATACTAGTAAATGTAATTAATTATTTTCAATATAATTAATTATTAGCTCTTCACCAAACTCACAAACCCCCATTTGGACTTTGGATAAGTGTATGTGAAGTGACAACTTTGTCTTTATAGGTGAGAGGAAAAGGCTGTCATTTTTGTCCCCCAATGGCATTCCTATGGGCAGCTCAGACATGGACATGAACCAATGTGGAGAAAGCCCATTGGTGGAGGGCTGTTCCCCTATTCGAAGCTGCTCCCCCTTTCAATCCCGACCCAGGAACAGAGCCTGTATGTGGGCCTCTCCTACTCACATTTCCCCTATCCTTCACTCAAACCTCCAGGACAAGGAGAACATCCATCCCAGTGAACCTTTACCTACCATGGACCTGGACGCTAACTCGACAGGACCTCATGCCCAGCGAGATGGACCCCAATCTGGGGAAAGTGAGTCAGAGGCTTCCGTGGCTGTTTCTGAGCAAATGGATCAAGACGAGCAGTTTGTGAAGGACTGTGGAGGAGATGAGACTAACAGAGGGGGAAATGAGGATGAGCTCATCAGCAGGAGCAGAGAGGAATCCTGTGGTTGGGTTCCTGAAGAGGACACCGCGTCACCAGCTCGAACAGGCAGTGTGCCCAACGCTGAGAGTACGCACATGTTTGTATCCCTGCTTGCGGAAGGAAGCATTACACCGTACGACATTAGCATGCAGGTTAGTATGCGTGCTGTCAGATGACCAGAATGCCAGCTGCTTCCAAGTAGCCTCCAAACACTAGAAAACTAAATAAAGAGTCATTTCATCAGTAGCCCAGCAGGTGTAGCTGGCATAAAACCGGCTGGAAGCAGCTGCTGCTGTACTGAATCTCTTTTGCTCTAAGAACCTTAGTCATTGTGTTTTTTTTTTTTTTATGTTAAAAATTTGACATGCTTAAAATATTTTTAAAGCATACATTTAAAAACTAAGCATATTCTCCTTTCTCTCCCTCTCTATAATATTAATTTTAAAATAATAATGATCGTCATAATAATGAACATTACATATTTATAAAATAATATTATATGTTTATTAAAACGTGTGCTTATTTCTAAAGCACAAACTTTAAGAATAATCTCTCTCTCTCTCTCTCTCTCTCTCTATATATATATATATATATATATATATATATATATATATATATATATATATATATATATATATATATATATATATATATATATATATACATACATACATAAATTATATATATAATTTATCATTCTTTATTTCAACGTTAATATTATTTGATATTTAATCAATTATAGAAAATGCTTGCTTATTTCTAAAGGACAAACTTAGTGTGTTTAAAGTTTGGTGTGGATAAAGCATAAATTTCAAAACACATTTTATTTAAAGATTATGCATAAACGTTAAAAAAATATATAGTAGCACTATTTAATGAGACTAAAATGTGGTAATCATTATTACATATTATTGTTACTTTAACTAAGTTTATGCTTTATAAATAATTTTTTGCAGGCTTTTATGATGGAATTGTGAACTATGGTCTTCAGCTAATTGTTGGGCTTAATCTGTCCCTCGTGTTCTCTGCAGGTGGATAGCGGTTATAACACTCACTCCGTGTGCACTACCAGCTTAATGGACACCCTCAGTTCAGACAGCCAGAGTAAGGACATGCTGGACACACACACTGCTGAAGAGGGTGTGCCTTTCACTAGACACACTAAACCAAAGGTAAAGTCTCTCACACACACACACACACACACTCTACAACAGGGGAAAACAACATCATTCACTCTGTATCACATTTGAATACTTCATTCAGCTGTTTTGTTGCTTTTAGTTTTGAACGCTCAAAATACACTGTATTCACTTTGTTCTAGTTTATGTTGTGCATAACCACACTAAGAAATGTTTTGTTCTGCAGTTGTTCGCCCTGCCGCACTGAGCATGAGGGACAGAACAGGCACTTTACACACTCTTACCCCCAAAGCTGTGGAGGAAATGCGTGATTTACACATTAAGTTGTATGGTGCTCATGTCATCTCATGAATGCTGAATACTGTGGTTGGTTTTACTATCTGAGCCTTGTGAAAGTTTTTGAATTGACTAATCTACAGTTTTTATTCTTGCTCCAAAAAAGAGATGACTTTGGGACTGAGAAAACTTGAATTAGATTTAAGATTATGTATGGGTTTTATTGATTTGGGAAATGTAGCTTTCAGTAATTTGTGATTTTTGTTAAAAGAGGGTGGCAGATATGTAACCATTTCCTCTAGCTGTTTTTATAGGGCCTTTTTTACAGTCTTAAAACTATTTATGAATTAATCAATCACTAACAAACATATGGAGATACTGCAAGGTATACGTATTATGGCGACATGTATCTGAATTGTAATAAAATGTCTAGATAAAAATGGTAATAGTGTCCCTTATCTGCTTGCAATTTCTTCTTATAGAACTCCAGTCCTGGAGAGCCGCAGCCCTGCAGAGTTCAGCTCCAACCCTAATTACAATTCACCTGCCTGTAGCTTTCTAGTAACCCTTCAGACCTTGATTAGCTTGTTCAGGTGGGTTTGATTAGGGTTGAAGCAAAACTCTGCAGGGCTGCGGCTCTCCAGGACCGACGTTCGCCACCCCTGTTATCCCAGGTGAAAAACAAGTGCACTTCCATAATGTACTTAACATACTAAAAATGATCCTTTAGTACTTCTTACGGTCAACTTAGATCATCTAAGTGTACTCGACTGCTATTTTGAGACGCCATGAATATGAACTAAAATACACTTTTAACATACTATCTTTGTATTTAAAAAATGTATTTAGCTACCACTTGAGTGTACTAGTGTATGAAAGATGGGTTCTAGTGTACTACAAGTGGTAACTATCAATCAGACTTCATTGTCATCTAATATATTAATCTCTAAACAAAAAAGCATCACAGTAGAATGTACCATTGTTTTTGTACGCAGCTGATCTAAATTAGTCCAATCCATTGTACTGACAGCTGTGTGCTTTGCTGTTCTTAAAGGGAGCAAATATAAATAAAATATAAACCATAACACAGGTTTTTCTTTTTCACAATATTTAGGGTTCCGTTGTCATGGAAAATTAGGTAACTTATGATTTCCAGGCCTGAAAAAGTTATGAAAATCAACAATTTTCACTTATGGAAAAATCATGGATTATTATTTTTTTTTATTCTGCTTTATACTAAAATAAACTAAATAAAAATTTTACGGCTAATCACGTGTTCATAGTATAGAAATACTTGATACAGCTATCAAATCCGATTCTGCACAAATTGTCAGTGGCTCTGATTCTGTTAAAAGGTGATAATCCCTTGAACTTCACAATGTGTTCATATGGATTGTATTAAAGTTTTTGCCAAGTGTTTTTTGAACATTTGTTCTGATCAATGAAATTAAAATCACACCTAGTGTCAACTTCAAAATTAAATGTTGGGGTTTGGCATTTTGGTTTTAAGTCTTTGAAATACATTGATCAAAAAGAGTGGCAACCCTGAACATAAGAGAAGTTGGTTTTCATAAGAGAAGCCCATTTCAAATGGTTGTATTCACTGGAAAAAAATATGCAACTGAAAAACAATTTCTTAAAAAAAAAAAAAAGTCCTTTTAATATGTTGTTTTTACAATGAATCTCAGATTTGAAAGATGGCAACACACCACTATTGCTCAAATGGAATGTATAATAATTCCACAGTTTGTCTTAGACTATAAAAAACAGTACATTATCAAGTTAAAATGTAGACAAAAGCAAAAATAGTACTGGTGTACACTGATTTAAAAAACACTCATGCTAATTTTTTTCCACTTATACATTCACTCAAGTTTCCTTTGTAGATGAACCAAAAGGCTTTTCATGTCATTTTTGCTTTTATAATGAGTATTACTGTTGGTTCTCGGTGCTCAGGTGTCAGCAGTCAAGCTTGGGTTTTTTGGCCTCTGGTTCTGACTCAGGTACAGGTACGCTAACCCCAGGGATCTGGAAAAGACAAAACTATACTTTAGTGGTTTAAAAAAAAAAGAAAGTTTCAACTGTTTGAGTCTGATGATCTAACGTCTAGAGTTATAGCTTACAACAACCAACAAGTTTTTAAACCAAGGGGAGATATCACCACAAATAAGCCATAAACTACGGGGATATAAAGGATAAATGATAATGTACACATCGTTTTTGTAAAAAAAAAAAAAAATTTAAATTTATTTTTGTGCATTTATTTACTTATTTGATAAGCTGTTGCGTAATAAATCCCTTAATTAGCGCAAATGATGCTCATCAAAATGATATAAAACACCATATCAGTGTCCTGATCAGCCTAAAGAGGTTTATTTTGTGATAAGGGGCTTATTAAAGAAGTTTTTACCTTATTTTACTGCAAGAAAGAAATTGAGAATTGATTCAAGAGGCATGAAACTTGCACAGCATAGGACAGGGGTGTCAAACTCGGCTCCTGGACTACAAACCATGTAGTTTTCAATTATGCCTGAAGGACTTGATTAGCTGGATCAGGTGTGTTTAATTAGGGTTGCATCTAAACTCTGCAGGGCTCTGGCCCTCCAGGAACTGATTTTGACACCCCTGGCGTAGGAGACATCGTAATTTAGAAGTTATTATGCAGCTGTGATCGACCAGTCAGAATCATTCCAGAAAGCCATGTAATAATGTGGTTGCAGTATCTCACAATTTAAAAAATAAAAATAAAAATCTAGAAAACAAACACATACCACTGGTTCAATGAGTGCCATTCTGATCCTTTGATGCTGGATGTTGGAAGCATCAAGGCTGATTGTTACTTTAACTTTGTCAAACATGTGGAAAGTGTGCTCCTCCACTTCGAGTGTAGGACCCTGAGGAGAAAAAAAATAATGGGTTCAATCATGTATACATAATCATGCAATATCTTAAGAATATGACCTGTAAGGCTAATACTGCCTGGCTCCACAGACTGATATTAAAGTTTATCCGTACCTCAGAGTCAAATTTGAGATGAGGGCTGGTTTTATCCTTGTTGTCAAAGAACACAGCGCCCTCCATTCCAAATTTAGGGATGAGGATGATGATGGCATTTTTTCTTACAAAAAGAATGAAGCCTTCCTCATTTATGATTCCCCTATTCTTGAAGAACAGCTGAAGGGTCAAGATTAAAGACACCATATATTAAAAAAATTGCGAGTTACTCCAAAAATCATTAAAGTCAGGCTTTTTTGGTTTGCACTTCACCTGAGTGTGGAACGCCACTGAGGCTCTCTGTGCATACTGGGACATTTTGTGTCTGTAGTTGAGGTTGTTGCATAAGGATGACTGCTTATGCTTGTCCATCAATTCTGGGTAAGTACTGTCTGCGTTAATAGCCACTGCTAACAGACGGTGAACTATGATATCAGAATATCTACAAAATAAAAAAAGCATAAATGTTTCATCAAGGTGGGGGTCAACACATGAATGGGTGAAGAAGTGTTAACGAAAAATCATCATGAAGGAATGATCTCTCTACAATGTTGGAACAAGTTAACAGTTGTTAGGTTGATTTTGCACATAGTTTGCCTTTCAGCAAATTAAAAACGCCAGATAGACAGGTAAACATTGTTAAAAACTTCATTTTCACTACAGGCGGTCTGAAACACTAAGTATTAACAACTGCTTCATAAAACTGTCATGCAACGCTCTTATGAATGCACATTCAACAGTATCTTGAGAAGTAATGGCTTATAGTTCAAATAGGTTTTAAATATTAGTATTTTTCCCCCACTAGGGTCGTATGGAATCCTTTCACAATGGCAGTGTGCTTTTTGGAGCATCAACATTTGGGCACCCATTTAGTTATCATTATATGGACTCACAAAGAGTATTCTTCTAAAAACCTTTGTTTGTGTTCATCTGGTTGACATGAGAAGCTTTTCATTTTTAGGTTAACTGTTCCTTTAAATTGATTCAGTGTGTCCAGTACGTCTCACCTTCTGATGGGTGATGTGAAGTGTGTGTAAATGGGTGTTGCCAGGCCATAGTGGTGGAAATCACTGTCCATGCCAGAGCAGAAATACACAGCCTGCATCATGCAGCGGGTGGCCAGGATCCTCAGCAGGGTGTTGAAGTACGGAAAGTTCTCAACTGTCGCATTGTTCAGGGAATCAGCCAGAGCTTTGGCTGAATCTGTGTGGATGTTAAGGTCCTGGAAAAAGGGAATAAGGCAAAATCAATGAAAGTGGCCAAAATTCTGCAAACATTTAAAATGTGGGGATGATTATACCCATCTATGTGGGTTGCAGCATGAAAAAGTTTGGGATGATCTGGCTTACACAATAGAAAAGACACCTACTGGTGTAAAAGCCATGGTACACTCAAGGTGAAGTTCTGTTTTGTTTGTATGTCAGGGGTTAAAATTTGACGTGTTCATTCTGACACTACCCATGATGCTGAGAGTGGTGTTTAGATGTGTATGTAAATATAGGCCATACTCTTTTTCGCAAAAATGCAACAAACACTACAAAAAAAATGACAGCAATAAAAAAAACAGCAGTTTAGAAAGTGTCTGATCATAGGGACCAGCTCTGCAATTCAGCACTGCAGTGTATTCATGTTTTTCACTCATATGAAAACAGAACAGTGACCAGAACAAGTGCTCCTGAAATAATTTCCATTTCAAAGAAGGTGGAGTCCCAGAACACACCCACCCTTTCCATCATCATGGACCAACAGCATTTTGAAGGTGTTTAATATCTGTTAAATTCTCCAGAACGTTTATGCTGATGAGCGGTTTTGAACCACTGAAATGAACTCCAACCACTTTTGTTTTTGCCAAATCTTGTTTGAAATATTACACGTTTGATGTTTGATTTTGTTGAATTAAATCAGAGCAAAAATTGCCATCCAATGTTGTCCTTAACTAAAGTTAAAAAATATGTTTGACACTGGCTTGGTTTAATGCTGGTGTTTGGTACTTGGTAAGATAGTGATCCATCCAAAACCCTTCAGGAATATGTTCAGTGAATTATTCAACATCATAAGACAAAACCTCTTTTGCTCAGATACATCATGTTGTAGTTGCAAATTGTAGGTTATATAAAAATGAAAGAAACTACAGAGCTTCCACCTACCCTTGATTTTGCAGCTTTAATGAGGATGTCGTAGTTTGATGGCGGTGGTGAAGGGTGTTTCCTCAGTAGGGCACATTCTGAGAACTCATCATAGATCTTCTGTGCTACAGAGATATTCGCCAACAACATGAACTCCTCCACCATAGAATTTGTCTCCCTGGAGAAAAATGTAAAAGTTTGAACTTCCAGAATCCAGACAAAGATAGTACGGAAAAACTAATGATATTATATTATTTCGCTATACAATCAGCAGAAATAACAGAAAGAAAAAAAAAATCTTAATATTAACATTTTAAAACCTTTGGTAGAAAGGTTGTGTATGGGCCATTCTACAGAACTGGTCCAAAGTCAGAGTTGGAAACATGTAAATGTGTCTTTTTCCCAAAAAAATTGTATGCAAGCAAATTGTATAATATCCAAGGTACACATTTCTAGTAATTGTGCAGTTAATTCTCATATTATATTTTCAGAAGGTTTTGGAGTATTTGTCCTCTCCCCGAATTTGTCACTACTGAAACACAGTAATAATAATTTAATTAGAAGGGTTATTGACCTATTAAGATTTTGCTTATATGTAGATTGTAAATAATTTTTTGCTATTTTACTAACATTTTTTGCAAAGTAAATACATAATTCAATTTTTAACAATATTTCAATGTAATTTATGATATTTGTTGTATTTTGAATCCAATTTTTCTTTGTAAAAGGCTAAAAGTTGATTATACTGATTTCAAAGTTAATGATTCATTAGTTTGAATATACATTGAACCAAAAACTATCATAACATCTTGGTTGATAATTCAGTATACTTTATTTTTGACAAATCATCCCATGTTTCGGAAGTGATGGCACATTTTCGGTGGTGACAGCAATGCTTTGGTAGCAACCACATCACATTACAGAATTTTAACTCACATACTAAAACACTAATAAAACATACTAAAATACAAAAAATAAAAGCATAACTGTACTAAATTTTTGTTTTCACAATGATGACATGTTTCGGTAGTGACAATTTTAGATAATTTTGAACTTTGCTCAAAGATGCTAATAAGCACATTGGTATACATATAAAAACTAAATGTTATGGAATAACTCCCAAAAAAAGTGTGCTTAATTGCAGAAAAAAGGTTATATGGTAGTGAAGTTCCTTAAAATTACACACACATTTACCTCAAAATGATGGGAACTAACTACTCACACCTAGCTATGAGAGACAGTAGCTGCTTTTCCACTATCGGTCCGAACGGTTCTAAGAACTGTCAGGTACGGTTCCAGTTGTATTTCCACGTGAGCCTGGTATGGCACAGCACGATTATAAACCGTTAGCACCACTTGGGAATTCTCAGCACAGTTAGACAACCATGCTGAGCCGTGCTGGTAAGAGTGCGTGTGTGTGAAGTCGCCACTTAGGATCAGTCACTTGTCTGTTGCCTGGCTGCTAGTTTCTCCGTAGCTTGCTAAGCGCGATATTTTGAGCAATGTAAACACAAATTAGCAATAAAATCTAAAGAAATTTCTGATCATCCTCCATAACGCGGTGGCTGTGTACACCTCATATCATATGTAAACACTTGTGTTACCACGGCAACGACTGATGCATTTGAAGTACATTCCAAAGAGATCTGTTATCAGCCCCGCAGTGGAAAATGAAACCATAACCGTACCGGCACAGAATGGAACAGTTATGCAAAGAGAACCGTTCAGCGCGATGGTGGAAATATTTTAAATATTTCCTGATCATAAATTTATGGGTTTAGTTAAAATCAGACTCGGTCAATAGACTAAAACATACACTGTTTCGGTAATGACATGAAAAATGCAGGACACTTTTTTTTTTTTTTTTTTTACATTAAGTTTTATAATTTACAAAGAAAATATTTTTTTAAAATTCTCACTTCACTTAAAAGAATCAAACAACAATGAAAAAAAAATACAAAAATTATTTCGATATCATTTTCATAAGTTGTAATTTAGGGGTTAGGGTTCGGGACAGCCACCTCCCAATTGAAAGTACCCAATAAATTATGATTTTATATATGTATAGCTTACTAATATTTTAAATATTTTTGTGGGTTTCAATAGGATCTTAATAAACATCTAAGATTTGAATACTTAAATGCTTTTTACATGTTTTTTGGTTGTGGGACAGCAGTTTGAACGGCCCATATAGCACTCACTTCAGTTCTTTGGTCTGCAGATCTATAGGGTCATGTGTCTCACTGTCTATATGGAAACGTACTTCAGGAGAGGAGAGGGTCAGTGCTCTGAAAAACAGTAAAATAGGCAACTCTTACAAACTGGATCAACGACAAGGGTTAAAGACTGCTTCATGTATAAAGATATGTTTCAAAATAATTTATTTTATTCTATTCAAATGGAAATACCCTTTTTCAACCCTCCGACCCTTTAAGATCTTGGCCAGTCTGTTAAGGCCCCGCAGGCTCTTCGTGATGTTATCATTCATGGTGGTGTCATCAATCCTCATCTGAGCTTCGGCGTATGTAAGGGAGGCCTTACGTGATAAAACAAC
The DNA here is from genome assembly GCA_036784905.1 of Acrossocheilus fasciatus. Classification (NCBI taxonomy): domain Eukaryota; kingdom Metazoa; phylum Chordata; class Actinopteri; order Cypriniformes; family Cyprinidae; genus Acrossocheilus; species Acrossocheilus fasciatus. Next base: position 22,537,917 of record CM071938.1, read on the forward strand.
AACAGTTCCTTACAGTGCACATTCCATCATAAACCATCGTTTTAAATCCATTTTTGAAAATTAGATGCAGCAAACCTTGGAGTTAATGACGCTCTTTGTGAAGTGAATTTTGATGATTTCAGCATTGTGGTTCATCTCCCAAATACAAGAGAACGCTAACCTGAGGGTGGAAGTGCTCATTAGACAGTGAAGGTTTTAAATTATGTTTACTATATAAACATATAATAAGAAGTGTATGTAAAAGGTATCCACTTGAGTAATGGTAGTTATGCTAGAAAGCACACCTCTCAACATTGGATCGCAGAGAACATAAGTTGGAACTCAGAAGTTCAGGAACCATGTCAATTCTCTGTGAAAAGAAATGACAAAATTTACCATGCAAATGAAAAGAACGTTATATGCACAAAAACTCTACACGATTAAAGGTTATATTTGAAATGAGGAATTACAATTACTATCCACAGATCATAAATTCAGCCACTAAAATGCAGAAAAAAAATTTCATTTTTCACCCGAAAGGAGAAATTAGCCAAAATCTGACTATTAAGAACTACACTAATAGATTTTTTTACAACACAGCAAATTATTTTATTTAAAAATTAAAAAAGTCTGGGGTTGGTAAGATTTTCTAAAAAAAAAATTCTTTAATAAAAATACAGTAAAAAAAAAAAAAAAAAAAGACTGTTCTATTGTAATATACTGTAAAATGTTGTTATTTATGTTTATTCCGGTGATTGCAAAGCTGACTTTTCAGCATTATTTTTCCAGTCTTTCAGTGTCGCATGATCCTTCAGAAATCTTTCTAATATGCTGATTTGTTTTTATTTCCAGGCTTTTGGCCAAGCCAATCCAGAATTTTCGATTTGGGACAATATTTTTCATTTCAGTGCATTTCTCTTTGTTATTACAGCCCATTATCATTCCATATGTTACATTTCCACAAATAAGTACCTTTCCACAAAGGTAGACTGTAGTGCCTCTGCTTGCTGCCTCTTGATCTAGAGCATTTCCTGGCCGAATAAAATGGCTGACATCTGCTATGTGAACACCAACCTAAAACAAAAGCATACCACTCAATACAAAAACCCAATGCAATTGCTCTAGTACATTCTCTTTACCACTTGTCATAATTTAAGCAAGCTGCTATACCTCCAAGTTTCCATTCTCCAGTTCCCGACAATGAAGAGCATCATCAATATCTGTACAACCAGGAGGATCCACACTACAAACGCAGAGGTGTCTGAGATCTGCTCTGACCTTCAAATCCTGCAGGAAAGCACAGATAAATATCAAGTTTGAGCATTTCAACAGTTATCATGAAACATTTCAACACAACAAAGTCTTTCAAAATGCGTAACTACTCGACCTCCTCAGTAATACTCCAGGGCATCTTGGGTAGGAAGCTAAGAACAGCCTGAGAGAAGGGCTGGTGAGGAACATCATGCTCCAGAAGAAGCACCTCGGTCTCAGTCTCTTTATCTCCAGCAGTGCCGAGGTTTTTCACAAAGTGACCCTGAGAGACATCGAGAAAAGGAATATAAAGTGACCTCAAAATGATCAGTGGAATATCAGCATCTAGGCCTCCAGACTCATGCTATGTTTAAATCAGTCTAAATAAAAATTCAGCAAAGGTGGCTATTAATACACAATCAACAGGATTAATAATCCTATATGCAAGTTTGCATCAGGCCTTTCTAGGGACTCAAGATGCAAATTAGCATATGCTATACTCTCTACGTACAATGCATATTTTTCAGCTGCTTCTGGCTGAAATCATGACTTTTGTACAATCCTATCTAAACAAACCAATAAAATAAAAAATAAACCACTGCAAAAAAAAAGCATCTCTGAGGAAATCTGTGGCTTAAAACTGGTCATCATTTGTATAAAATGAGACCGTAGATCACTAACACTTACATTTGGGTATCTGGAGTTTTTAGGCCAGCCATCGATAGCAACCATAATCCGCTGTCCAATCAGATTGGCGGCTTGTCTGGTCTCAATACGAATCCGAGGGATTCGTCTGTCTGCTGGGGTGAAGAGGTGCCTTGTTGACTGGAGTGAAATTCAAAAGTTAATTAATGCAATGCATCAGACAAATATATCAAGATTTTTCAAGAAACATATTCTTAAAATGCAATGCATCAGACAAATATATCAAGATTTTTCAAGAAACATATTCTTAAAATGACTTAATCATGCTATAGAGTGCATGATCAAAATACAGTGGTTACATTAACAAAAACTGAATTATTATTATATTGTTTGTTTATCTCTTCAGGACTTGCTGTGAAATGTACATGCTCATTCAGAGCTTCAGTTCGTTATTTCAGTCACACTACTGTCTCTTATGCTTACACATTTATTTGATCAAACCCTCAGTAAAAAAAATTAATTACTGCATTATCAATTATTTTGATATACACTGCCTGGCCAAAAAATAAAAAATAAATAAACAAACACCATTTGGATATGACTGGATCATTATTGCAGTGATTAACATTCTGGCATGTTATGTTATATGTTTGGCAACAATTCTTTTAACCCTAAATGATTCAGTGCGTAGTATAATTTGTGAAATAGTTGTGCAGTGATTATGAGAAGTCATTTTCGTCTATGAACTGGATACTGCTGTGCTGAATGAAGTGTTTTCTTTTTCTTTTCTTTAAAGAAATTAATAATAAAAGAAAATAATATAAGTAATATGAAATAATAATAAAAGAAATTAAAAATCTTACTGACCCCAGACTTCTAAAGAGAATTAACACTTGGTTATACAATCACCATGTATAACAATCACCTTTTGGCTTTTAATGTGCCAAGGACAAAGTTCAAATCAGCTCTAAGCAGGACAAAGTCACCATCAAGACTACCAGCAACACTAAGTGATATTTTCAAGCAAGTTGAGAGTTGTCTTTAAAGTCGACAGAGCTCAGTGACTGAAAATTGGCTAGATATCCTAGCACTACGAATGATACTGCTTTAAATTATAGTATAGTTGTGAAGCACTGTTACCTCTTTGATCATGGCCTGTGAGAGCATTCCACAGTAAGGCCTCCAGTTCCTCTTTATAATGCCCACCACTCGTCCAGTGGGCTTGAAAACGCTAGAGTCTGATGGTACAGTCTTCAGCTACAACACAACAGCAAAAAGTCACCAAAATATACAAACACATAGTACATTATTAGAGTAATGGGTTCTACACTACACAGCTTCCAATACAGAACCTTTCGGATTCAACTAAACGGTGACTTTGGATACATCTGAGTAATTATATTAACAGTCAAATGATCTTATGAGACTTATTCTACCTTATTTTCAGTCTCATCTTCCTCAGCATCTTCATCATTTGGACTATCATCCTGCAGCACAACAGCTGATGGAGCAACCCAGCGTTCTTTGGGAAACAGTTCAACAGCCACTACGTCCTGATGAACAGCCCGGTTTAAATTCTGAAGGCCTTGAAGTAGAACCTGCCAGAACATGTGATGTTAAAAGATTTTTCTGCTCACAAATGTTTTAAAAGGAATAGTTCAACCAAAAAGGATAATTCACTTAGAATCTACTCAGGCCATCCAAGATGAGTTTGTTTTTTCATGGGAACAGATTTGGAGAAATTTAGCTTTACATCTCTTGCTCACCAATGGATCCTCTGCAGTGAATGGGTGATGAGAGACAGCTGATAAAAACATCACAACACTCCACACAACTAAAGTCCATAAATTAACATCTACGGAATTGAAAAGCTGCATGTTCGTAAGACATTTTTAAACTTCAAACCATTACTTCCTGCTAAAATAGGAGTCCTCCATCCATAATATCGCTTTCTCCTGTGAAGGAAGTAGGAAGCGTTATTATGGGTCATGGACTCGTAATTTCAGTGGAATCTACGGTCTAAAGTTAAAAATGTCGTAATGATGAATTTGTTTCTTACAAACACACAGCTTTTCACTTCACAAGATGTTAACTGTTGGACTAGAGTCTTGTGGATTATTGTTTTTATCAGCTGCTTGGGTTCTCATTCTGACGGCACCCATTCACTGAAGAGGATCCATTGGTGAGCAAGTGATGTAACGATCAATTTCTCCAAATGAAGAAATAAACCCATGAAGAAACGAACTCTACATTTTGGAAGGTCTGAGGGTGAGTACATTTTCATCTTTAGGTGAACTAACTTTAAAAAGCACTCCAAAAAATCCTAGGAAAACAAATAATCAACATTCCACACGATAGCCTACTTACCTCATTGATATCCTCCCCCTCTCTATTTATAAAGACCGTGCCCTCCAGATAGTTATCTCTGTTGGCATGGAACGTGCCTTGAATGAATACCCCGTTCTTAATGCCACTCTGAACCCTGGATAAGGGTAGATGTTCTGGAAACAGTAACTTACTGCCAATTATTTCATTCTATAAAGAATCATAAAAGACAAATCATATCATAATATAACATAACATTAAAAAATTAAAAACTAAAAGCTTTCTTGATCATCCATCACAGTGTACGCACTTGATCATCAGATTGCAAGGCAAGTCTGTCCACAAGCTCAGGGTTGCCAATCAAGCTCTTGATATACTCCTCACCTACATGAGAAATGAACAGACAAAACCGGCATTCATTTTTGAAAATGTTAATATTTTACATTTAAGCCTCATATGAAGATTATGGATGTCAATTAAAATAGCTAATTATAAGTTATTTCATGTGAGAATGCAAAACTACCCTTCAAAAGTTTGGGGTGGGTCAGATTTTTTTGATGTTTTAAAAATCTCTTATGCACACTGAGGCTGTATTTATTGGATTAAAAACAGTTATATTGTAAACTATTACAATTTAAAATACCCATGTATTCTACGTACATACATATATATATATATATTAGTAAAATGTAATTAATTCCTGTGATGCAAAGCTGAATTTTCAGCAGTCATTACTCCAGTCAGAGAAATAATTCAAGAAATGTTTATTATTATTGTTGTCAATGGTGAAAACAGTTGTGCTGTTTCATTTGTCACATTTATTTCAAATATAAATATTTAGTAACATTATAAATGTCTTCAGTGTTGCTTTAGACTGAATTAAAGTATTAATTATTTTGAAGAAAAAAAACATCCTCAAGTTTTGAATGCCAGAGTATATATGAAAAACAACAACAGAATTATGCCATCAAGAACAACAAAAAAAAGACAAAAATAAGTGTCTCTTACATTTGTACACAATCAGACCACACTTCTCTGCCTTCTCTTTATTGGCCCGATCATCAGTCAGCAGAACAACCTTCAGTGAACCACCATTGGTCTTTTTAGCAAGGTGATCTGCGTACCATTTAGCAGCGACACGGATGGCTCGATCATTGCGATCATTAGCGCTTTCCCCTTGCTCTCGCTCAATGAATGTCTCCCTTAAAACAAAAATAAAAACGAGACACTAACATGCATGGCCCTAACATCAAGCACTGTCTGTGAAGCTGCATTCAAGCCAAATCAAATGCATGTCAAAAAGTTAGTGTTAGGATGAATACAGCCTTCTTAGGATGTGTTACCTGTGATGCTCATTGGTGAAGGTGTAGAAGTGCTTTTCCTTCTCATGAACAGCATCCTTGATTCTTTTGTAGACTGGGGCACTCCTGTGTCTGACCTCTTGTAAAACAGTCTGAAGAATGATGACGTTCCTGATCAGAGGGTCCTCGAGGATGTCAATCTGTCAGAATTGAATACCAAATCAGTTTCATCTCATTTAAGGCAAGACGCTACAGGCAAAAAACTATTGTGTATTCATGCACTGGACTGGTCAATTATGAAATTTGGCTTTTTTGACTAGTGGAAGGAAAACATCCTAAATACACATTTAAGTGTATATTTTATTACACTTTATCTATTTGTGACTGTATATTTGTAATTCAATATTTGTGACCCTGGACCACAAAACCAGTTATAATTTGCACAAGTATATTTTGTAGCAATAGCGAACAATACATTGTATGCCCAATTTTTTTATTTTATGCCAAAAAATCATTAGGATATTAAGTAAAGATCATGTTCCATGAAGATATTTTGTAAATGTTCTACTATTTTGATTTCTTTGCACCCTCAGATTCCAGATTTTCAAATAGCTGTATCTCGGCCAAATATTGTCCGATCCTAACAAACCATACATCAATGGAAAGCATATTTATTCACATTTATCTTTTAAAGCTGGGAGTTTATTTTTGATTTTTTTTTTTACTTTAGCAGCACTAACATAAGTCTTATTCCTGTTCATATCATTCAGCTGATTTATAGAATCTCTTATTCCTAAAAACATGAGTTAAAATGTCTCTTATGGTTAAAATGGTTAGACAGCATATAGTATGGTATAATGGTTAAAAACACCTTTATAATCTTTAACACCAATAACTCAACAAAATCACTTCTGTTCGGTTAATATACGCAATTCAGCGCATATTTCATTTTAAAATGTCTCATTAAAAACATTTCAGAAAACACGAAATACCAGAAATTGTGTTAATGTTGAAATCTAATAGTTTTTATGATAAAGAATGAATTATGACTAAGAAAATTGTGGACTCGAGACGGGTTTTTTTTGTCGGTGACACTCGACAATGTCAGCTCTCCTATCGTCCCTCACAGTCACATACAGCACAATAACATTATATCAGGGGAATGTTTTTCAATTCTAATCAAGGAAAACGTAAACCTTCGGTTGTCTTCTTTTTAAAGAACTCAAAAAGTTGCGCTTGAACCATTGTGAGTGAAAAATAACAAAAGCTTGCTTCAGCTTGTTACAGTTGTTTTTTTAACCAGGGTATGCCATCCCCCCTCAATTCGAGCCCTGCCCATTACACTTAGAAATGAAACCTTTAACTTGAATGAATAAATAAACAAATAAAAAACCCGGAAACCCTGCTTCTTTAATGTGTAATAGATGTATTTGGTGTTTAGTGACATGGCATACATTGACTAAACAAGACGTCCTCTAATTCTTATACAGATACTTTGATGACAGTTAGTTGTTTACAAAAGCTGTTCAGAACGAATACGCTTATTTTAATAAGAAGCTATTAATAAAAATAAACGAATAAATGAAAAGCACATACCTGATGTAAAACCACATTGGTGTCTGGGATTAAATAGTGAGGATATGAGCACAGGTTGCTCTCTATGCAGGCGTCCTCTAGCAGCACAGGCGCTTCATCTTTACACTCTTTACAGACTTCACTTCCACACCAGATATCATCTCTCAGGTAATGTTCGCGCACTATTTTCAACACTCCACCAGCGCGGGTCTTCTTCACAAATGTCTTGGATTTCAGCATGGTCCAAATAACTATACCGACAGCAGTGTTGAGGAGCTGTTCCACCAAAACACACCACACAGTTAACCCACGTGTGTACCGGTGCGCCAACTAAACATGATTCCGGAGTGATTTAGAGACGGAAAGGTTCTCTGTTTCGTATTTTGAACAGCATACGCACCTATAAAATGACACACTGTGTATTTGTTTGAAGTACACACTATCAGGAGGCTCCAAGCAGCCACAGTATATTCTGTTTATAAACTAGCTTGTCCCTACCCTTCTAAACACTTCGAAAGCTATCGACTGGCCATTTTGATGTATTTAATGGGGTGGGGCTAAAAGTGAGTTGGTTTACCTTATTACACCACTAGAGAGCAATAGAGCCCTTATTATCCAAGATGAGGCGCGTCAATGTGTGTGGAAAGTGCTGCAAAGCTAATGTCATTCTAACACCATCCCAATGAATGTATGTGTGTATATATATTTATGTTCACATACTGATTTGATTCTCTCAGGCTCAATTTATTTATTATTTAGTTCTTAGTAGGCCTAAATTTGCTGAAAGCATTTCGTGATGCCTACTAAATGTTAACGACTTGAAACAATATTTAATGTCATTTAAAATTATGTATTTAAAAATGTATTTTAGTGTTTGTTTATTTTATGAGCCTACTATTTCAATTCTTTATAACCCTAACATGTTTTTATTTCAAAATCATAGGCCTAATTTCATTTATAGATGCAGCAAAGGCACAATCACAATCCTTCCAAGTGTTCTCTGGCACCTGTTTAATACACCTGCATGGTTTAACTAGAATCCTGAAATGTAAAACCAGCTACCATCAGAAGCGTAACTAAGCGCAACTATTAGCAAGCTCTATTAATTATACCCAAAAAGGTTTATGTCATACTAGCTCATAATTCTTTGATGATTAATGATCATAATTTGTTTGAGCACATTTTCTAAAATATATTCTCTTTAGGACATTATGCACTTTGCATAATGTTAATAACAGCCACCTGTGTGTTCATTAAAATTAAAATCTGTTCATGAACAAATTGAGACCTTTATATATTTTTTAAATATAAAGACGGTATACATATTCAGAATTTAAATAAATGTGATTATTTTCATAAATGTAAAAAATACAGTATTGGATTTATAAATATTTCCCATATATAACAGCTTTTTGAGTGCATTTTTGTCCTCAGATATTTGTTTTCAGAGCAGCGCAGCTTGAAGGTGACTGGCTATGTTAAAAGTTTAAGAGCTTAGTTTCAAAGTTGTAACGAGTTCACATCAGCAGCATTCATATAATTATATTCTGATATACACATGAGTCAGAGCCCTAGATCACTAGAGGGCAGAATAAATTCCTGTATGATTCACTGAATGATGAACCAAAATACTCAAACACAAATACCTAATAACCAAATAATCACTAATCATTCACATGAATGTTACTTGACTGAAGCTTAGCTGTAGTAATGTCATGTTTCAATACAAATTTTGCAGTCTGCAAGCTCATGTAAGTGTGAGAGAAAATGTGTGAGTGTTTCGGGTTGGTGTGTTTCCTCAGATCCCAGACAGATAGGTCAGAAATTACAGTCTTGCACGTATGGTCTTACCGAGCCGGTTCCAAAACTGTTTTTCTCTATTAACTCTCAGCAGAGCAAACAACTGCACTGCTGCCTTTATTCATGACTCACACAAAAGCCATATTTTGAAAAATGAAGACTGCTTTACAGTGAACCACATGCTATGAAAAGAAGAGGAATTATTATGCTACTTTTGACTGTGCAATCATACAGCACTAGAAAATATGCCTGCAATTCAGTTCTTTTCAGTGATTATGAAAATATATTTTACAGGAATAGGAAATTACCAATAATCTATGTAATCTTTGATTTTTAGCATGCAGTCCTTTATTGAAAAATACTGCCCTGTATCAAGAGTGATATTGCTATATTTCATATTTTTCACATTTTTATATAACATATATAAAATCCCCATAGTAAATAATAGCTATGTGATCATTTTTAATTTGGTATTATATGTATCAACCACATATGTCAACAATATTTTATTTTCATGCAACTTCATCAAAACAACATAAATACAAAAATCTGTATGTTTATACACATGAATCTTATTTTATTTTTACTTATATAATATCAACATTTTGAGAGGTTTTGGGATGGATATACATGTGCTGTATTTGTACGGGCTAGATATATATATATATATATATGCTAATATATAAAATTGTTACAATTTCTAATAGCTTTCATATATGGAAACATAATATACATATTACATGGTATGTTAAATTGAACTTACTCTTACTGATTTGAAGTTCAAAAACAGGACAGATTTTACAGTATGGCATTATCGTATCATTCAGAGTGATAATCCTTATAGTTAACATGTGCAGCTGGGAAAATACCATTCAACCATGATATTATGTAATCACAAATGTCCTTCTGTCTTCTGAATTCCAAAAACGACCATTATTGTTTGGGCTCAGTCTCTGCAGAAGAGCTGGTCTGAGGTCTAGGGGGTCTTTGCCACCAGCAGGTGCAGAGCTGGCTTGATCTCACACCCCTCATTTATGTTCCCTGGCCTTGGAGAACCAGATCCCCTTTGTCATGACTCTTTTCACTCACCCTATACACAATCTACAAGCCCTTCAGATAAAATTGAGGGTCATTATGTATGGAAATAAGGCAAAAATGCCTGCTTAATAAGTTAATACAAAGTGTTTTTTGTTAAGGATTGTGTTTACTGCAACATTATTTGCAAAAAAAACAAAAAACAAAACTGAATCAATATTTCCATTATTATTATTATTTTTTTTAAATCAAAGGTAATTTGATTAGACAGAAGGCATAATGCACACATATATTTAGAAGAAGGGTTTAAGACTGCATAAACAAACAAACAAACAAATAAATAAATAAATAAATAAATGTCTTTAGTGTGTTGCATTTTGAAGAATGTTTCATTTAATCAAAATGTGTGTTTTTTATTGGCAAAGAAGAATCAGCACTGCATTTGAAATACAACGGACATAAAATAAAAAGAAAAGGAAAGGAAAAAGAAATCACAAACAGGTAGGTTAAACTGTAAGAAAGATAAGCTCATCGTCTTTAGACGTTTGTTAAATAGGCTAGGTAAAATATAAATTAATAAAGGAAAAATAAAGGAAATAGCCTACTGATATATGAGTGACGTCAATTTCTAGAGATTTTATGGCATTTATGGGCACAATGAACTTTTTTTTTTTTTTTTGCCATGCCCACGCTAGAGTTTTACATTCAAGTCAATTTTGGATCAGTAATATGATAAATACATCTCTTCAGTTTCAACTCCACACGCTGTTTGTTTGAAAGAGCACGTGACTCTACTCTGTGGAAAACATGGCTGCTCCCTGTGCCGCTCAATGCTTTTACAGAACAGGTATGTTTACAGTTTACTTCAGGAAAAGTTAGACTTATTTATTTAATTTGTAGAGCATAAAGACTCAGACTGTGGCAAGCCAATGAGCCAAACGAGATAGTATTCGCTTATATCTAATTTTTAATAATCGCATAACTGCAGTCTACGCGGAATATATCTAGCTATTAATATAAACTCCAAACCTTCCAGCCAAATAAGCGCTGGTTTACAAGCTGTGCATTACTCGGTGACAGTGTCGCTATGTAGGAATCTACATTAGGTAACGTTAGACAGAGCCAAATCAGACAGAGTAAACCTTACTTTCAACTATCAACCCTTTTAACACATAACGTTACAAACATAAAACACTTGATAGAAAATTACAAAACTGTTGGTCTTAATGCTTCGATATAAACACACCTCTTTACTTGTCCACGGACACTGATACTCGGGTATTTTAACGTGTAATAGCCTAATATTTCACTGTATTACTGTTTTTATCTACGGTCAAATAAAGCCTTTGTGAAGAGGATAGATAGATAGATAGATAGATAGATAGATAGATAGATAGATAGATAGATAGATAGATAGATAGATAGATAGACAATGAAAGAAATAGTTATGTAGATAAACTTATTTCCAATTAAAAAGTGATAGTAGCCTATATGGTATGTGTCTGCAGGGGCATATAGGCATAAACACAGCATGCAGTTCTAACTTTTATATTTACTCCCTCCAATTTTGACCATTTGCACTGTGTCCCAGTTCGTCTACCTTTTATGTACTGCATTTTGGAGTTTTATACAAGACTAACTTACATGAACAAGACTGCAGGAAGGCTGGACTCATGGCACCGTCTTGAAGTTCTTTATTGTTTGCTGGTTTGGCAGAGTCTTTGTGGGTCCAGTAGAAGTAAATAGAGAAAGAAGCATACAACCCTCCCCCTCTGCTCAGCCATTTTCTTCTTTTACATTTAAGTGAATTATAACACAAAAATGAAATGTCGAGTCTCCTGACACAGAATGAGTCCTATTTTTTCATCATGTTAAGACTTTTCTTTCAAGGATTTCAAAGACTTTTCTTTTAAGATTATTTTCAAGGAACATTTTAGGACAAACTGGAGCAGCATAATAAACAATACAGTAGATGTTCAAAAATGACCGAGTTGACATGAGATGAAAATGGTTTAATAAATGGTTCAATTAGGTAAACTCAAAGTAGTTTATCTTTGTCACTGCATTATTCATTAAACTTTTATGACATTTATGTTATTTAAGAAGTAATGAAGCAATTGATTTTCTACACAACAGCAACAATAATAATAAAAAACCAAATAATAGAACTTTGGCATAATCTTTTCAGCATACTGTCAGATGGAGCACACAAATTCCAATCTCATATATTGTTTACGATAAATAATATATGAACTGGGAATGTTGTCTTTGGGGTTACAGAGCAATTATTAATAATAAACTGACATTAAGGTTGACACATGACATTGATGTACAGCAGTCCTGAAGTAAGGATTATATATTACAGCTAAAGCTCAAGACTAACTCTAAAAGTCGACCACACACATACACACAAAGGGAATTCAGTTCAGTCCACATCCTTGGCCACATCCTTTGCTCTCTACCACCCAAATTGTTGTCACTACACACAGCCGCTACCCCACCCTGGGTTAACCCACTACTGCCTTTATTCTAACCCCCCGGCCGCCCCCTCGCTGGTTCTGAGCTACTCCCTTCATCACTGGTATTTTCATCTTTGTAACTCAAGCCCTCTCCTGTGTATAACTGCACTTATTTTAGGCTTTTGACCACTGTGTTTTGGTTGCAGTTCTTTTTAACCTTTTTTTCTGAAGACAAAACTCTGCAGTCCTTGTTGGCATGAGTTACGACATGGTTGTTGATGTGTGGTGGTGGATCTCAGATTATTTTAATTTGTAGCTCAGATTCAAAATTAAACATACTGTGTGAGCATTATTGCATTGTACAATTGTAGTGGACTGTTTGTTTACATTGCAGCTGTGTTATTCTTTTGAGAGAGGGAGTGGGTTTTTGGCACATGATTCACAGGGTCTGAGAAAAGATGTTAACTTGACAACAGTCATGCATGTGTAGTTTAGAATATTATGATGTAATATTTTTGTATAAATGATTTAGATTTAAACATTATGTTCCTATGTATTTGTATATAATGTATTTCATCAATATGAATTTTATATATTTAATTTAGTGCTACAAAAGAATAATTCAAAAATGATCTTAAGCGCACAGGTTGCTTGCTCTGAACAAATGACTTAAACATGCCTGACATTGCAATTATGACATCCCAACCCATGAATACAGACTTCCCCGGAGGATTTGAACGCACCAATATTTACAAGTTAGGAAGTCGCAATTATGATGTCTAGTGCATTCAAGTCACTTTGGCTGGAGCAAGATTTTTTACCTCTATTTCCACTGGATGATTAATTAAAAGTATGTTCACAAGTGTGTTTTTCCATTTTTATGTTTTTATTCAATTGATGGTGCTGTAAAATGAATAAGATATTATATCGTAATTGTACAACACTATTGTATTTTGTACATGCAACTTTTTTTTATTGTAAATGGAAAAAATTATTTAATGAATTTAAACAAATTTACAGTCAACATGGATGCTGCATCTGTTGTCAGCCATGTTTTCTCACCGAAATTCCCCGAACCCGGCAACTTGGGGCCCAAAAGTTGAGTTTCCTACTTATAATTATGACTTTGTGCCATTCGTGTGCTTTCATCATGTAAATATGATCTTTCCAAAATGCCTTGAACTCACAAATGCCTTGAACACATTGTTTTTCACAGCATGTTATCTAGTAGGTACTGTATGTGGTTTGAAAATTGCTTTGCAACCGTTAAAAATATGTTCTGTATGATACAAATATATGTAAGATGAATGAAATTCAGGCATAGTACATACCAGTTTTGAACAGTAACATTTGTGATGTTTTTTTAAAGAATTCTGTTCTGCTCACCAAGCCTGCATTTATTTGATCCAAAATACAGCAAAAGTAGTAATATTGTGAAATATTTTTACTATTTAAAATAATAGCTTTCTATTTGAATATATTTTAAAATGTAATTTATTCCTCTGATCAAAGCTGAATTTTGTCATTGTTGTTACTCCAGTCTTCAGTGTCACACAATCCTCCAGAAATCATTCTAATAGGGTGATTGGCTATTCAAGAAACATTTATTATTATTATTATTATTATTATTATTATTAATAATAATATTTAAAACAATTGAGTAAAGTTTTTTTTTTTTTTTTTTTTTTTTCAGGATTCCTTGATGAATAGAAAGATCCAATCATCAGGATTTATCTGAACTAAAAAGCTTTTGTACCATATACTACTATACCATTCAAAAGTCAGTATAATGTTAGGTAAGAAATTATAGAAATTAATACTTTTATTTAGTAAGGATGCTTTAAATTGATGATAAAGACACTTATAATGTTATAAAAGGTTTCTATTTCAGATAAATGCTGTTCTTCTGAACTTTCTATTCATCAAAGAAACCTGAAAAAATTATACTCTGCTTTTTTCAACATAATAATAATAAATGTTTTTTTTTATTCTTGAGCAGCAAATCAGAATATTAGAATGATTTCTGAAGGATCATGTGACCGGCGTAACGATGCTAAAAATTCAGCTTTGACATCACAGGAATAAAGGACATTTTAAAATATATTCAAATAGAAAACTGTTATTTTAAATAGTAAAAATATTTTAAAAATTTACTGTTTTTGTTGAATCCAGTTTGAATCAAATTTATGCAGGCTTGGTGAGCAGAAGAGACTTCTTTAAAAAACTTACTACAAAAATCTTACCGTTTAAAGCTTTTGACTAGTAGTGTACAACCCGAATTCCGGAAATGTTGGGACGTTTTTTTAAATTTGAATAAAATGAAAACTAAAAGAATTTCAAATCACATGAACAATATATTATTCACAATTGAACATAGATAACATAATAAATGTTTAAACTGAGAAATTTAACATTTACATTTAGTCATTTAGCAGATGCTTTTATCCAAAGCGACTTACAAATGAGAACAATAGAAGCAATCAAAACCAACAAAAGAGCAACAACATGCAAGTGCTATGACAAGCCTAATGCAGCACACGTAGTAAGTTTTTTTTATTTTATTTATTATTTTTTTTTTTAAGAAACAAGTAGATAGAATAGAAAAAAGAAAGCTTTTATTTATTTATTTATTTATTTATTTTTTAAGAAACAAGTAGATAGAATAGAAAAAAGAAAGCTAGTGTTAGTTTTTCAAGAAAAGCTAGCCATTAGAGAATAAATATACAATTGAGGTCAAATGTGTGTGGGTATTTTTAAATAAAAAGAAGACCGATAGATAAAATAGAATTAGAATAGAGAGTACTAGGGTTAGAGTTAGGGTCAAATGAAGAAAGAAGAGATGTGTTTTTAGCCGTTTCTTGAAGATTGCTAGGGATTCAGCTGCTCGGATTTAGTTGGGCAGGTCATTCCACCAGGTGGGAACAGTTAATGAAAATGTCCATGAAAGTGATTTTGTGCCTCTTTGGGATGGCACAATAATGTGCCGTTTACTTGCAGAACACAAGCTTCTAGAGGACACATAGGTCTGAAATACTGAATTTAGGTAAAGGGGTGCAGAAGCCAGAGGTGGTTTTGTAGGCAAACATTAATGCCTTGAATTTTGTACAAGCAGCTATTGGTAGCCAGTGCAAATTAATGAGCAGAGGTGTGACGTGCGTTCTTTTCGGCTCATTAAAGATTAATCTTGCAGCGGGATTTTGGATTAATTGTAGCGGTTTGATGGAATTGGCTGGAAGGAGGGCTGATTGGAGGATCTAGTGGTTGACCGTATAAAAAGCAGTGGACAGATCCAGCAAGATAAGTAATGAAGACTTGGAGGCTGCTCTTGCAAGTCTTAGGGCTTCAACAACTAAGAGCAAGGCAGTTTCGGTCGAATGTCCACTTCTGAAGCAAGATTGGTTGCTGTCCAGGAGGTTGTTCTGTGTGAGAAAGGCAGAGACTTGGCTGAACACAACTCGTTCAAGTGTTTTTGCAATGAAAGGTAGAAGGGAAACCGGTCTGTAGTTCCCTAAAAGAGTTGGGTTAAGAGTGGGTTTCTTAAGAAGTGGGGTTATTCGAGCCTGTTTAAATGCTGAGGGAAAAACTCCAGTGTGAAGGGATGTGTTAACGATGTGAGTGATTGTAGGTACAACTGCAGGAGAAATGGCTTGAAGGAGATGAGATGGAATAGGATCAAGCAAACAAGTAGTAGGATGACTGGAAAGGATGAGTTTAGAGACTTCTGCCTCAGAGAGTGGAGAGAAGGATGTGAACGAGTGTATGTTTGCTGGTAAGATGTGTTTGATTGTGGTGTGGAGAATTGTGCAGTGAGGTTTGTAATTTTATTAATGAAGAATGTGACAGTCGTCAGCTGTTAGAGTTTATGAAGGAGGGGGAGGAGGAGGACAAAGGAGGGAGGAAAATGTTTGACAGAGCATGCGAGAGTTAGGCGAATTGTTAATTTTGTCATGATAGTATGTCCTTTTAGCAGTGGAGACATTAGCATACAAATTTTATGCACAAAATGAGCTCATTTCAATTTCAAATAGTTGGGACGGGGCATGTCTACCATGGTGTAGCATCTCCTCTTCTTTTCAAAACAGTTTGAAGACGTCTGGGCATCGAGGTTATGGGTTTCTGGAGTTTTGGTGTTGGAATTTGGTCCCATTCTCGCCTGATATAGGTTTCCAGCTGCTGAAGAGTTCAGAGACCATGTTCACATATGGCTTCCTTTTTGCATGCTGGAGCTTTAGTTGGCATCCGCAGTCTGCAGATGGCACGGCGGATTGTGTTTACCGTCAGTGGTTTCTGGAAGTATTCTTGGGCCCATTTAGTAATGTCAATTACAGAATCATGCCGATGAGTGATGCAGTGTCGTCTGAGGGCCCCGAAGACCACGGGCATCCAACAAAGGTCTTCGGCCTTGTCCCTTACACACAGAGATTTCTCCAGTTTCTCTGAATCTTTTGATGATGTTATGCACTGTAGATGATGAGATTTGCAAAGCCTTTGCAATTTGACATTGAGGAACGTTGTTTTTAAAGTATTCCACAATCTTTTTATGCACTCTTTCACAAATTGGAGAGTCTCTGCCCATCTTTACTTCTGAGGGTCTTTGCCTCTCTGAGACAGGAATGTCAAACTATGTTCCTGGAGTGCCGGAGCCCTGCACAGTTTAGATGCAACCCTAATTAAACACACCTGATCCAGCTGATCAATTATTTAAGGCTTATTTGAAAACTACACGGTATGTGAGTTGGAGCAGGGTTGGAACTAAACTCTGCAGGGCTGCGGCCCTCCAGGAACTGAGTTTGACACCCCTGCTCTAAGACAGCCCCTTTATAGCTAATCATGTTACAGACCTGATGCCAATTAACTTAATTAGTTGCTAGATGTTCTCCCAGCTGAATCTTTTAAAAATGTCTTGCTTTTTCAGCCCTTTGTTGCCCCCGTGCCAACTTTTTTGAGACCTGTAGCAGGCATCAAATTTGAAATGAGCTCATTTAGTTTATTTAAACTTCTCAGTTTAAACTTTTGTTATGTTCTCTACGTTCTATTGTGATTCAAATATTGGCTCATGTGATTTGAAAGTCTTTTAGTTTTCATTTTATTCAAATTTAAAAAATGTCCCAACATTTCCGGAATTGGGGTTGTACACTACCAGTCAAAAGCTTTAAACAGTAAGATTAAAAAATGTTTCCGGAATTCGGTTGTACATTCACCATGTTTTCACTGTCATGTGACCTATGGCATCAGTTGATTATGATTCTGACCTTGTGTTTGCCATGTAAATAGCCCCAATGCTAACATGGTGTTAAAAAAATGAATAAACAAACAAACAGCATACCTCACACACTTCGCAGTGCATAATCACATCATTTGTTCATCTCTTTGGCTGTGTATAGGTGGTTCAAGGCTGCTACAGAGAGTAGCACAGCTGCCCAGCTGCCATAGAAGCTCATCTGCTGCCCACCAATGCCCACCTCACCGATGTTTCTTCTGGAAGAAATCAAATAGTTCCCACAGTGTGATCCGGCCTGCTGTAGTGCGCCCCTCTTATGCTGTACCCAAGGTAATTCGGCCCAAGTGACACTAACAATTTAATGTTGATTAATTTGGAAAAAGAATTGATTTTTGAGCTTTATATACTCTCTTCTCTCAGCACATCCAGAAACCTGACTATGTGTCATCCAGCAAAGTACCAGATTGGCCAGATTACATAGAGATTAAAGATGAGGAGCAGATCCAGGGATTGAGACGAGCATGTCAACTAGCCAGACACATACTGCTTCTGGCAGGAAAGAGTTTGAAGGTATACTCTAGTCTACACTTTACTGAAATTTGAGAACGTAGCGTTGAATAAATTTGATGTGACACATCCATGAATTGTTTTTTTGCAGACGCTGTCACCTATATTGTTTGTTTTCTAGGTTGGTATGACGACAGATGAAGTAGACTTTATAGTCCATCAGGAAGCCATTCGTCACAATGCCTACCCCTCTCCTTTACGTTACGGGGGCTTTCCGAAGTCAGTCTGTACCTCTGTTAACAATGTAGTATGCCACGGAATTCCAGACAGGTAACTTGGTGCTATCAAACATAAGTGCTTTATTGTGACTGCATGTCTATACTTTTGTTTGTTAGTATATGTGTCAATGGCATGGGAACATTCCTGCTCCTAAAGGGCCAACATCCTGCAGAGTTTAACTAAACCCTTCTCCAACACACATGCCTAGATGTTTCTAGCAGATATTGCCTTATTACTGGTAGATACCAGCCTCTGTGGTTCTACCATTGGAGAAAGTGCAACGGCCAACTTGGATCATGCATGCTGTGCTGAATTTGAAGTTGTGTGACAGTCAAATCACTGTTCACAGATTTCATAGAAATGAATGAGAAGTGTCTTAACTGATTCCTACCTCTTTCAAAATGGTCTGTGACTACTCTTATAAAACTATTTTTGACTAAAATATTTGTCACTCCAAAATAAATGTTTAATGGCAAACAGGTTGAAGATTAGTGGACAGGTTGTCTTGTCGGTTCATTAATTGATAAGCTGCTTTCTCAAAAGAGCATATTGTTCAGTGTTCTGAAGCCTGTCCATTGACATCCATTCTCTCTAGTAGTGTACTGCAGCATTACACATTTTTCTGTTAACTTTGGAGACTTGACCTAATGCAGCTATGTTTCTACCACTTCTAAAGACATTGGTTAATTAGAGTAGGTATGTTTAGGGTTGGAGCTAAACATTTCAGGATATTTGCCCTCTAGTTGCAGGATTGTAATGTACTCTTTGCATTCGTGTTGTATTGATTGTTTAAAAACTTTTATACCATTTTCAAGAAAGGTCTGAATTCAATGACTCAAAAAGTCAAGTGGTGTAACCAAGTAATAAGTAATAACATATTTTGCTGGAATAGATGCGAGTTATATATAATAATATATAATATAAAATATAAAAAATATTATATTAAATATAAAAATATAATTTTTAATTTATAACTAAAAAGTTTTTAGAGAGTCACAACATCAGGTTTTTTTTCTGGATGTTATAGTTGCACCACATGATTTTAATAGTTGCACCGCATGACTACAATTTGTTTTTTTCAAATATTAATATTATATAAATATTAAAGATTTTTCTAAGAAAATACCAGCTACTTAATTTTTTACTCTACTGAGGCTTCTTTTCTTGTGTCAGAAGAACACTGCATTTCGCACCCAAAAATGTATAGAAATGAATTTTAATTCAGAATTTAAAAGCATGTATGTATGAATTGCATTTTTTTTTTGTATTTATTTATTTTTAACACCTTACATACTGTCAGTGTTGTGTTTTGTTTTCTAGTCGGCCATTGCAAGATGGAGATATCATCAATATAGATGTCACAGTGAGTCCTCTGTTTAAATTCTAAGCTAGTTATTTGCTGTTAGATTTCAGATTGATAAAGTTTTTGTTTATGCTCCTCAGAATCTGTACATAGTTTGACACATCTCTTCCATCTACACTTGACCCTCTATCACTAAATATCTCTATGCTATTTCTATTATATTTATTATTATTTTTTTTTTCTTCTTTTTTTTTAAAACTTGATTCTGTAGGTTTATCTAGAAGGTTACCACGGAGACACCTCAGAAACATTTCTGATTGGCTCAGTGAATGAACAGGGCAGGAAGTTAGTGGATGTGGCTCGACAGTGCAGAGATCAGGCAATCGCCGCCTGTGGACCAGGTCAACCTCTGTGTGTCATTGGCAACACTATCAGGTGTGTTCATTCCCACACTCATCCCAGACTGCATCACAGGTTGAATACCTGACAGCATCTCACACCTTCAAGAGTGATGTCTGTGGGAAATGTTCTTTTATTCATTGCATTTTCCAACTTGCTCTTGTTAAAAATAGCACATCTAACCCCTAAACCTCTCTGTTATCCTTCTTGTGTGCAAAAGTAGAAAAAAGACAGCAATCTTGCCTTGTCAGTCCTTATTTGATAGTGTAGTGTCAGAAGAAGGACTGTACAGAGTTAATGTATTTCTCAGTGAGCTCCGAGCAAGCAATTACCCAGAGTGCAATGGGGTTTTTCCTGCAATGGGATGTAAATTACAGGTTAGTTTGTCTTGTTGGATGTGTGCATGTGTGCAAGTGTCCGTGTGTGTGTGTGTGTGAGAGGGGGAGAGAGAGAGAGAGAGAGCGATGTAAATTACAGGCTTGCTCCTGCTGTCTTTGAGAATCGTAGACTCTGCCAGGGTGGATTCAGCTCCCCACAGAGACACGAAAAGATCCGCAGGAGCCTTTTCACAGAGAGAGGACATACTCAATCACTCACATGCAGTACAGAAACATCTTTAACAAAATCCTATTGAATTTCCACTTCTAGTACAAAGACTTAAATGTGCACAATATCAGTTGTGAAGATGCTGAAATGGGTTCAAGGTCAAAATGTATAGCTATTAAGTGTGAATATTTTATTATTACTTTCATGATATAAATGTGATTTTACTTGTATCTTGAAAATAATCCGATTAAATGAGCTTTTTGTGCATTTTGTTCAGTGCAGCAATAGATATTTCCTCTGTCTGAGGAAGCAATGCTTTTGTTTCTCCCTCTCTTTCTCTCTCCCTGCGTAGGATTCTGAGCTTCTGCAGGGACATACACTGTTATTATATACACACAGAGGGAACAATTACCTCTCCTCAGGAAAAAGCACTTAGACCTCTCTTTCACTCCTTCTCTCCATCTCTTGCTTTTATTTTTTTTTTATCATGCTGGCACCCTAGCATCCTCTCTGCTGTTCTCTCTTTGCAATTCTTTGTCTCTGTCTTTTATTCTTTCTCTTTCGTCTTTTTCTTTTTGTCTGTTATACACCTTTGTCCTCTACCTTCCCCCTCCCGGAATATAAAAAAACAACTATGAGAACATTTCAAGCATGCCTTATTCACAGTGAAAATGTTATTTACGTGTAGACAACATGGTTAAATTTGACATCTCCAAGGCAACGCCCTAATTGGGTGTAGGCTTGTGGGTAAACCAGAATTTTTGGAAATTTAATTTTACACTTGTAATCATTTATCAGACACTTTTATCCAAAAGAGGAAGATATACAAGCAATTTATACATCAACCAGAATAAACCTGGCTAAACATAAATTTGAGTTTCTTTTTTGTTTCTGAATTACAGCAAAATAGCAAATTCAAATGGATTCTGTGTGTGTCCATATTTTATCGGTCATGGGATCGGAACGTATTTCCATGGTTATCCAGAAATATGGCATCATGGTGAGAGTTTATACATCATTATTTAGAAATTATATCTCAATTAGCTATGGTTGACTTATACTTAATACTTCACTCAAAAATGAAAGTTCTGTCATTATTTACTCTTTATGCTGTTCCAAACCCGTATGACTAAATTTCCTCTGTGGAACACAAAAGAAGATATTTTGAAAAACATCACGGGTTTTTGTTGTTGTTGTTTTTTATTTGTCCCTACAATGAAACTGATAACTGTTCATGCAAGTATGGATGTTATCTGTTGAACCCACGTGAGCTGTGTGTTACTGTCAATCTTGGCCAGGATGCTCTTGTAAAAGAGATTTTTAAACTCAATGTGCTTCTTTTCCTGGTAAAATAAAGATAATAATAAAGTCAAATATAGTTTGCACCTTAATATCTTCTTTAGTGCAGGTTTAGATTAATATGAAGGTTAGTAAATGATGGCATAATTTTTAGTTTTGGGTGAACTAACTCTTTAATTTATTTTAATTTTCAATTTAATTAGTCAATTTATTAAACTCTGTTGTAGCCATATGAATACAGTTCATTAACTCCTGCAGTTTAGCTCTAACCCTAATCAAACACACCTGAGCATGCTAATCAGAGTCTTCAAGATCATTAGAACATCACAGGTAGGTGAGTTTGATTAGGGTTGGAGCTAAACTCCGCAGCAGATTGGCCCTCCAGGGAAAGATTTGAGGAACCCTGAGCTAAGATGTTTTACCATTAATTAGGGCCCAAGCACCAGTTCATGTTTCTTTTCTCTTTTACAGCCAATGACAATGACCTACAGATGGAAGAGGGCATGTCCTTCACCATAGGTCTGTATGTGTGTACTCATCATTGTTTTAGATGACCGACTGATTGAATGTTATTAAGAACATCAGCAGAAGCATGTATTTGTACATTTTCAGGAAGTTAAGCCTTCCGTCCATTTTTACAGAACCCATTCTTATGGAAGGATCCTCAGAATTCAAGATCCTGAGGGACAAGTGGACTGCTGTATCTGTGGATGACAAAAGGTGCATGTTGTGTTCAATTTCCCCTCCCACACTTCTCTCACCACCTTTCTAACGAGAGCCCAATGCAGCCATTTAAATGTAGCCTACATTAGTCATTCATTACTTCATGCAAGAATAAGTGGCCAATTTCTATTGAGAATCTTCAAGAACTTTATTTCTATTGGCTGTTGACATTTAGCTTTGAAAGTCTAAGTACCCTCAGCATTTGAAGCACATATAGAGCTAAGTGCTCTGGGATAAACTTTCCTTTAACTGCATATATTTCACTGGAGAGCACTTCAGTGTTAATTGCAAATGAGC
The DNA here is from genome assembly GCA_036784905.1 of Acrossocheilus fasciatus. Taxonomy (NCBI): domain Eukaryota; kingdom Metazoa; phylum Chordata; class Actinopteri; order Cypriniformes; family Cyprinidae; genus Acrossocheilus; species Acrossocheilus fasciatus. The sequence continues at coordinate 22,560,861 of CM071938.1, forward strand.
TGATTGCCCTGTTGGCAGGTGAGAGCAGAGTGTTACTACTTGGTCAGTGGTTGATTAGAGCTCTGATTTTTAAGGTTGACTGGGGTAATGTGCAATATAAGAAAATGGATAGATTCCTTATTTTAATTCTACATCTAAGGCAGTTGTTCTCAACCTTTTTGACCCCAAAGCCCTCATTGTGATTTACTGAGGGATTTAAAAAATATATATATATGTGTGTAACTAACAATTTTTACCTGACAAAATATTTTAGAGCTTGGGATAACTAGACAATTGTATGTAAATATATAAAAACTCTAATGGTGTAAGATCTCATTATTATTATTATTATTATTATTATTATTATTATTATTTTAGTTTTTTTTTCCAGGTATAGAAATCACACATTTATATATTTTAGTTGTTAATGCTTGTTTCGTCTTATTTTAAATTACTTTGTCATCTTGCGGCACCCATAGAAGTTTGCTGAGATGCCCTCTTGTGGGCCCCGGACCCCTGGTTGAGAACCACTGATTTTAGATGAATGACTAAATCTCAACATGTTCACCTCTGTGTTTTTGTTTTCTTTTGTGTTAATACTCAGATCGGCCCAGTTTGAACACACGGTCGTAATCACGAGCGACGGTGTAGAGATTCTGACTAAACTACCAGATGAAGATTGACTGGACAAGAATTATGGGACATCTTGAAGTGCGACCTGTGAGATGGATCTGCATTTTTAGAGTAATAGAATCTGTTATTTAAATAAACCTTTCTTAACATTTATCCAGTGTTTCATCTTATTTTGTTAGCCTGCCCCAATGGCTTCCTGAAACAGCTGTGTAACTCAGTCTCCAGCCCTGGGTTTGTACATTTGAATTAATGGGGTTAATTGTTTAATGCATGCAGGTTATTATGTAATGAGTTTCAGAATCTCTTCGCTATTCCAAACTCTTTGCTTTCTGATGTCATCTCTGACTGAACTCATTGAAAGCACAGGGAATGAAATGTCATTACGTCTTATTATTATGGCGGGGTTTCTCCGTACATCATAATATTACTCCGCAGTAATGTAGTTAGCGCTGTGCATCTCTCGAGAGGTGATTATATTTATGGGCCATGGGTTTCCGTATGAGCCATGTGTAGCGTATCAAGAATACCCTATAATCATATCTGCTTCACGACATCATTGTCAAATGTCAGACAGCATAAGCAGTTTTCCAGAGTTTGAATTCTGCTGTCTGAAATGCGCATGAATTCTCACTATTGAGAATAGCTTTCAGTCTTACAGTTTACGTTTTGAAGTGTGTGGATGGTTAAAAAAAATCATATTTTGCAAATATTAAATCGCTAAAAACACACACTGAATGAAATAGCCTAGATGCTCTCTCCACGAACCGGCTTATTCTGCATCTGTTTAATGGCTGTGCCTCTATGATGTGTACAATTAAAGTTAATTACATTGTGACCCTTACTAGTTAATCCGTAGCTTTCGGTGGCTGTGCCATCTGGGAAGTTTCCTTCTGCTTTTGCTCGAAACAGTCCGTATAAGCGCTATATTTAGACTAAAGAAACGCGAACTTAAATCACCTACGTTTGTTTGGTTTTTAAGAATCGGTAGTATAAAGCAAATGATGTGTACATATAAAACGAGATGTGAACGACACCACATAACATTTAAACTCGCATTGTTCATCTTATTATTTTTAATCACAAAGAACTAAAGTCCTTAGATTATGAAGATGATGGACTATGTAAAGACCACGGAATTGTTTCTATAGGCTACATTATAATTATTAAGCTTAAAAGGAATAGTTTCTACAATATTAGCCTATTATTATTAAGCATATAATCTGTTTATTTCAGCAGGTCTAGTAGTTTATGTGATTTGATCGCACTTTCTGACCGCATGGTGCCTGCCTTTCTAAGCTGTGCTCATTAAATCGAATCATAATTGCAGCCATTTGGTTTTTGTGCATCCTCACGCATTTTCATCTGTCTGTCGCAATTACGAGCAATTTCTGGCGCGGAGGGAATCTTTTCAGTCGGACAAAAGAAAAAGGAATAGGCAGGGAATCAATAGGCGTTTTTCTTATGTAGATATACAGCGCTGAACCGTTTGCAGGTGCTGTATTCTGTCATTAAGGATGTTCCTGATCATCATTATATGGACTTTAATTGATTTTAAACTTAAAATCTCGCATTTTCGCTCACTTTTCGTTGCATCTTTCATTTCTTTTACTGTTTTATTTAGTTTACGACATTTCGTGATCTGGTCCTATCTGAAGTAGGCTATATATATATATATATTTTTTTTTTATTATTATTATTTGTTGTTCGTTTCATTTGGGCTTGGTTTGGCTACGTGAATGCTCTGTAGTTATTTGCTTTCTCCTTAATCGTGCAATGCATTTGTCATTATAGCAAAGAAGAAAAAAAAAACAGTTCATGAGATCCAGCAAAATACTGGCTATGCAAATCAACTTTTGCGTTACTGACAGCCCACCAGTAGTAGGACTACACAGAAAGTGCATGATTAATAATGCCAATGCACTACAAAATACCATTACAGATTAAACCGCAAAATGTTTCCTTTCTTTTCTGTTCTAGAAATATTACAGAGACCCTCTGCTCTGCTTCATGCAGATGTAGCTTTGAATCCAAACGGAAGCAGTCATTTGGACTCATAGTGGTGTGGTTGCAAATAAGCCCTGGCATTTCAATTACTGCCAGCTGTGAATGTTGACATAAGGAATGAAGCAGAACGGTAAAATGTGCTACAATCATAGTAGCATTTGCTGTACCTGCAAAGATATGTCATGGTGACCTGGTGGGTTTGAGAATGAGATTCCCAAAATCAGAATTAAAAATAGACGTCTTTTTCCAATAAGAATCAAAGGATCCGGGCCTCAACCACTATGTCCATATTTAGAAAAACCGCGGAAGCTCGTATGAACCTCAAAAGAAACAAATCATATAAGATAAACGATTAGTTACAACAGCCCCTGAAACGTTATTCTTTATAAATAGTTCGTGGGTAAACTTCGGGAATAGGCCTACTGATGATTCTGTTATGATGCTGTTTTGTTATGCTGCTCTTTGTTTGTTCGGCCAAGCTGATTGATTTGATATTTTCACTATAATTAGCATTTCTCACTGGCTACTATGTATGGGTTTCTATGTTAGTACTGGTACTTCTGAATGGGTTAAGGCTGGGATTTAGTGCTTTTGAAGTGAAAGTACTTGATAAACATATACTATGTGTGGAGGGCATTCATTCAGTATCATTATCTAATTTTTGACCAAGATCGCTTCTAGAGGCTTTTGCATTTGAACTCTTCAAATGTTTATTTATTTATTTAGTTAATTTTAGCGGTTAATAATAGTTCAAAAAATGTATACAAAAATATTCACACGATTTGAGGGCCTAATAAAGCAAATAGGCTATGCAATCCATTTGTAATATGCATTTGCCTTAATTACAATTAGGTAAAGCAACTTTTAATCCCGGTTTCACAATGACAAATAAACACACATGGGCTAGATTACAGGTGCTGTATACGAAACATGAGCAAAGCCTCATATTAATTTGTAAAATTGGTGCAAGTGGTGTTTTGCCCTTAGAGTATAAACCGGGTCTCCCACCTATTCCAGTAACTATTTTAGTTCCAAAAATATTGAACTTGACCATGTAAAGACGTGAGGCAAGCTATGAGAAACTGCGTGTCCCCGTACAAGAATAGCTCAAGGCTGTGCTGGAGCTGGAAGCGAGGACTCGAGGAGAATGTTTCCAGGGCGGTCTGCTTGAGGCGGTTTTATGTATTTTTTCTCTGGTTGAGTGGCGTTCATAAAACGTCTGGAAGAGGAGCGAGCTGACTCCAGAGAGTCTGGAGTGGGAAGAGCCCTCGCCGCACGCGGAACGCCCTCGCATCTCCTTCTGCGCATGCCAAGACGCGTCCGAATGCCAGGCGTTCCCTCTCATGCCCAGAGGTACAGGATACTTCCTCACCAAGAACATTTACAAAGGATTAAATAGGATCAGATTCGTTCTACCGAATAATCACACATGCATTACGCGTGCAAAAGAAACGGAGATATGCACAGAAAAAGTTCTTTACAAACCTATGCAGACCTAATTTCTTAATTTTTGTAAATATTAAATTAGTGCACATGAACCCATGTTGTATTTACGCAGCGAGCGTTCCAAATTCAAACGGGGTTTCTTTCATTGATACGGTTTCATTCAAACGATTTATGCGTTTTAGTCAAACAGTGATTGGTTGCCACGATAAAAGTAAACATTGTTAGATGCCAGGTTAAAACAACTTAGAAATATCAACACACACACACACACACACACACACACACACACACACACACACACACACACACACACACACACACGTTACAGACCAGTTGTAGCTTACGATCCTTTACGAGATTTTTACGACCAGTGATAATAGGTAGGCTACCAAGAATCGTTTTTACAGAGCAAAACCTGAAAAAAAACCCCAGCTCCACAAAATCCTAGGGTTGAAGAAAAAAACAACAACTTGAAACGACAATCAAAGAACCAAACGTTAAACTGATAGTAAAACGCACATTTAATAATGACTGCAGGTTATAAGCATTTTAATAGATTTATCACTAAATCTAATATATTCTGTACAACACACGAAAAAAGGCTACCCGTTTGTACTTGGAATGTGAAATAAACATATCTGATTACCCCTTTCATTTTGACTATAACGAAAACAAATAAATAAATAGAAAAATAATTTAATGTGCGTTGCTTGCGCGCGTTAGTGGCGCCAAAGAATTTCCACGGCAAACATCTTTAGCAAACCCAGCCTGAAAATAGATTTTAGAGTTAATGTTTTCCTAAGATATAAGTCCAGTGACAGAATAGGCCTATATCCTCCTACAACAGGTGTATTCGGCCATTTTAGTCCTCTGTTAGAATATGGTCCCAGCACTCATGGCAGAGCTGTGGTGAGGTTGTATTAAGGTGCTGGGCTGTAGATGTGTGACCGTATTCGTGGATGAGTACCATGAATAGTTTGTCAAAAACGATGGGGCGGTGGTGTTTGGTGGCCCGGTGGGCTGCTCTGAAACGGTGTCTCCGTCGTTCGGTGTCTGGTTCGGTGGGAAATCCCAACCTGCTTGTGGTGGAGGAGTGCTAGAGGGAGAGTCACCGGCAGCAACCTGCTGGTCTGGCGGAATCTCGCCGTTTTTCCACAACTTTTTGAATTTTGAGCGCCGGTTCTGAAACCATATCTTCACCTGTGGTACAAAACAAAGCTCATCTAAGTTAAACATGAAATACAACCAACACAACTCTACCTTAAAATAAATAAAACTACAGAAATATAGCCACAGTATGCAGTAAAAGAGCCGCGTTTAACCTGGGTCTGTGTGAGGCCCAAAGACGCCGCCAGTTCGGCGCGTTCTGGGAGCGCGAGATACTGGGTCTTCTGGAATCTGCGCTGGAGAGCCGCCAGCTGAAAACTGGAGTAGATGGTTCGCGGTTTCCGGATTTTCTTTGGCTTTCCATTCACCATGCGCACCTCTGGCTCACTCTCTTCTTTCTCTATGAAAATTCACCACAAAAGTTGTCGATGTAAAATGTCACCACTGAAAACAACGTTTGGGAATACTGAGGCGGTCTTACCTGGTTCGGTTGGAGTTGGTGAAGAACTGGGTCCATACGTTCCATAAGCGCCATAGGATGAAGCATAGCCTAAATCATAAGCCTTTGGGCTGTAGTGAACATTACCCACTGTACCAGGATGATAGGAATAAGATGCCAGTTGTGCGTACGCTGTCCCCGCGCAGTGACCTGTCTGTGAACTACTGTAGAAGCTGCTGTCGGTCACAGTTGACACCGGCAATGTTGGGGAATCCTGCGACTTGTGAACGGTACTGAAGCTGCTCGAGGTAATATGGTTTGTATGCATATCCGAGCCAAGGCTATCCAGAACAGCGGTCATTTTGCAGGAAAAAACAGTGAACTGAATTTACTTACTGTGACCACTTAAAAAATATCCTATTCAAAATCTGCACCTCTAACAAATAACCGGTGATACAAAATCACACAACTTATGGAGGTAGTTTGTTTCGCCTTAAGTTACATATCCATAGTTGATAGAGGGTTTGAGCTCCGCGGCGGTCTCTGCCTTGGAGATGCTGACGGGCGGGCCATATACTGGGCGTCATGTGGCAGAGCGAACCAATCGGTTAGCAGGCAGTCCTAAGAAGTACTGCCAGCTGAAGGAAGACCTCTGACAAGACCAAATAACAAAATATCTTGCAGCCTTGGTCTTAAGGGATTTAGCAGTTCTTTGCAAAGAGTTGAAAAATATAACTATTCACTTACTAAATAAATTCAAATAGCAAAATTGGTGAATTTCAAAAAGAGAGAAAAAATAACTAAATATAGAGACAAAATGAAAGAAGACAGGACTATTTTTTTGCAGATGGAGAATAGCCAGGGAGTATGAAATATATAAAGGAGCATTGTCTTTTTCTGTAGTAGGAACATTTTTTGTGCACCTAATTGAATCATGTAATTCGAATGTGATTTTCTTGTTTATATGCAACCTAAGATGAACCCTGAACTTTTAGCCTTTCAAATTGAGCAGTCCGCATGTAAATTACTCGATCAATGGTCAGCATTTAGACCGACTAATAGTCTAAAAGTATCAAATGAAGCTTACAGTCTTGATTAAAGGGATATATTTCCCCATTGTTGAGAAGCACGGTTTAACTGGAATGCCATCTATCGTTGAAATGTTGTCAGTGTATCTTACGGAAGCAGTCTGCATTCCTCTGACTAATCACAGACGGCGCCAGTCTCCTCACACCCACAGGTGCGCAAAACAGCAATTATTCCCCGGTAAACACCAGGGATAAAGCGCGGAACCAGCCCTATATGATGCTCTGTCGCGCCAAACGCCTCGTGCACAGACCTACATAGAAAACTACCTCAGTCACGAGAACTGGCAATTTACTAAGTATTCTGTCAACTCAACAAACCTTGTGGCCTGAGCTCTGCCAGCTATAATCCCTGGGTGACTTGTCTCTGCTGTAGAGCGCTTTAAAATAGAATCTTGTTGTTTTATATTTAAAAAAATAATAATGAATAAGTAAATTAATTAAATTAAAAGTATTGCTATTATGTGAGCCTCATTTAAAGTCTCCAATTAAATTGATAATTTTAGTGTTGTTGACACTCGATTAGGTTAGTTGGATGGATGACACAAAACATGGTTGGTCATTATAGGCTACAGTATGCACAAAATTACTGTAAAGTTATATAGATATTCAGAAAAAAAAAAAAAAACTTTCGCAGTTGATGTCAGTCCCTTGTTCCTTTTCTGCTCAGGTCAGGTGTTCAGGGGACAAGTCTTCGAGAGGACCTCTGGCGCCCTCCTGCGTCCATAAATATAAAACTACCTTTTTCGAAATGATGTCTTCCCCAATGCACTCCAAATTCACCCCACCCGCGGGCCGCAGCTATACCGATTCAGATTTGTTTGGTGGCTTATTACATGCTATTAAATAAATACAATTAAATTAAAATGATACTTCTGCAAAAAGGATAAAATAATAAGAACAACAACAACAATTTTCCGTATTCATTTATTTGATTTAATTTTTAATTTTTCTTTTACTAGCATATAATAAGCCACCAAACAAATCTGTGTGTGTGTGTATATATGTATGTATATGTATATATATATATATATGTATGTATGTATGTATGTATATAGGCTATATATAATGGGATAAAGTTAGACTTTAAATTTAGAAGCTAACAAAATGCGTTTTTAAGATGGTGGGTGAATACAACACAGAAGGAAAACAAGGAGTCCATTTTATTTAAACTGTAGCTAATTGTAGCTGTTTTAAAACTTAAAAATCCATTATATCTTATGACATTTACCGAGTGTATGCATTGTAAAGTTATACAAGTTGCTCTTGCACCGCTGAACTGCATTAGTAAACACGAGATGGCACTGTTTGCTTAAATACCAATTCAGGCTATTTTGTGTGTGTCAGAGACTCGGAGCAAAGAGGTCATATAAGTGTAGTTCTAAAAAGAAATGATTTTGGTTTAGGTAGCCTAAACATCAAATGCACATATCAAGATATCACAACTAATACTCTATTCATTGAGACTGATACACTAAATGCATGTTGTTTTTGCTGAATCAAATGCAGAACAGAATGCCTTTTAATATTGCAAACTAAGCAATGGCATCCATTAACAAGAACCCAATAGAGAGGTCACTTTACAAAACAAAAAGCAAACATAAAATCTATCTTTGGTCCAACAATAGATACACCTAACTTTAATCAACACAAATATCCGCTTTCTTTAGAGAAGACCAAATCAGAGGTATACAAATATGTATACATACAAGAAAAAATTAGGCTTCCTTTCATAGTAAAGTTTTCTTTATTTATGCTTTTCTTGTGTTCTTACTGTAATCATCTGTTTAGATTTAGCTGAAATTTGTTTGGTGTACTTTTCTCTAAAGTCAGTTTATGATTCATAACGTCCGGTTACATGCACAATATTAAATTCAATGCCCTACATACTTCGTATATTGCAAGAATATGACGCATAAGCTCTCAACTATTAAAAAGACTCTCTAAATGGGTTGCTATAAGCATGAATTTGTTGTGCTGCCCTGAGTGAGTGATTCTTAGTAATCATCCTCATATTGTCCCAAGGAGTGTGAACTTCCTGTGGGTGTGTGCTTTGTACTCTGAGGAAAGACCCGACAGCCAATCCTACTTGACAAATTAATTTGTGGATTCATAATCCAGATTTCCGGTGCTTGCTAGCCTAGAGGGGATTTTTTCTGCGGCAAGAAAAATATTCACTTTTCTTATGGCTTTGAAGAAAGTAAGAAAAGAATGTGTTGTGCCAAAGGGCATAATATAATGGTACAACAAAACAAACAAACAAGGAAAATAGGATTTGCCTGTGACGATAACATTCCAGCATTCTTTCTTCTCCCCAACTCCAATCCTTTTTTCCGTGATGTGACCTGCACACCTGTCAGTTGCGCTTTTGTGAATATCACTTCCAGATGAAGTTGATAGATCTGCTCCTCTCATGCAATTTCAAGGTTATAGAGGTCTCTGTCTGTCTCAGGTATTCGTGAGGTTGATATACAAATGTCATTAATATTAATCTCAGTCAGTGTTTGATTAGCACACACACAAACACATTAATGCTGTTAAATAAATAATTTTTGGCATTGAGGACATTTTGTTTTGGGACAGCATGTACAGCCGTTTTTTGAAAATCACTGGTAAGCAGCCAAAGTTTCAATCATAAGTCGGGTTGCATAAAATGTTCGCTGTTTTTGCTGATCTTTCGTCAGCAGCTCAAATGAATTCTGAGAACAGGACGACCTGCAGGAACATGTAAAAAACAGAGCTGGAGGGCTGGGAGGTGAGGTGTGTTTGGAAAGTGAGGAGGGGCTGGGTGGGGCAGTCACGTGTGTGTGTGTGTGTGTGTGTGTGTGTGTGTGTGTGTGTGCATGTGAGCTTTTACCATCACTGTGATGGCCAAATTTCCTCATAAAGTCATAAAATAACATATAATTTCAACATTTACTCTCCTTACAGAATCTGAAGCAAAGCATGCTGTGAAATAGAAATCTGCTGTAACTCATTCAGTTTGAGTTCTGCTTACTTTAATCAGTTATTGAGTTCACATTATTTTGTAAGTGCAATATTCAGTAATATCTGATTGAAATTCATTTATTTAATTTTCATGGCTGTTAAGTTTTACAGTGTACAACAGGGAGAAGAGACACTACTACACTACTAGCTCATTCACACCCTTTAAATGAAATCAGATTCAGTTTCAATTTGAATCTTAACATAAGAAACAGCTTTGCTCAGGAAATATCTCTGTTTGTCTTACTTGCAAATGAATGTTGCAGAATAATGAGAAAATATGTGGGCCTCAGTAAAAGAATTTCTTAGAAACACAACATCGCAGCATATTTCGAGTGATTTAAATTATTATGAAGGTTTCCACAATCCCTGCTGTGCTTGATCTGCTTTTCTGAGGATATATGTTTATGACCTTTCTTCAAACAGTTTCTTTACACTTGCAAGCTCACATAAATTTGAAGAGAAATGCTGAAAATGAAAACATGATGTGCAACACAAATGAATATGCAACACTCTTTTGGAAGGAGTACCACATAAGAACCTTGCCATGTACCATCAACCAACAAGGCTTTGGAGTGTTTTACAACATTATTTGGGGGGAAATATCTCAATTCTCGACTAAATAAATATGAAATCCATGCAATGCATTTTTGCAGCTGAAATTTCTGGAGCTTCCAGACTTGTACCCACCAAAAAAGAAATTTAACAGCTTTCCCAAGCAGCTGCTACCTTACTGTGTAACACTATATAAGTAACTTTGGCAACTACATGTCACCTAGCAGTCATTAGAGTATTAGTAGACTGTCTGCTTATATCTGTTAACACTTTATTATGATGGTACCCCAACAGACATTATACTGACTATAAGTAACTTGCCAGTTATGAAGCTTTATATGTAGGAAAGAATCCCATATGCTTCAACCACAGCACTCTTGTATCTGACTGAGAAAGAGAAAAGCTGAAGCCCACACAATTATGTGTCAAAATTTAGAGAAATAGCAATAATAACTATATAAAACAACCTGATCTCACAGAATTCCGTGTAATGTTCACGGACTTAATTAACCTCCGAAGCTGTGGTGGCATCACGGAATCGCCGAAAATTCCGTGATGGGCTCACAGAAGGCATCAGCCGTGGTCCATGCACGGATTCACTGGTTCAACGTAAAAAGAGTGACTCCGATGCAGTTATACTTTCACTGGAGTACCTGACAGCCCCTACCCAGTTCTGAACAATAATGATGACGATACATTTCCCAGTATCGCGTCGGCATATTGATGCTAAGGGTTTCCGTGCGTGGAGCACGGCTGATGCCTGTCACTGACTTACATTGGTATCACTTCTGTGAGCCCATCACGGAATTTTCGGTGATTCCGTGATGCCACCACAGATTCGGAGGTTAATTAAGTCCGTGAACATTGCACGGAATTCTGTGAGATCACGTTGATATAAAAAGTGCGCTTGATATAGTTAGAAATCCCACACTGACTTAAATTTTAGATGATAAAACGTAAAATGTATTACACCTACGATAAAGGTCTTGGTAACTTTTGCAGTCTTGTCACTACATGTTCATGCAATGACATACCTGAGTGACTGTTCATGGATGAAAGCTGGTATAGTCATGAAAGAAGTAATATCCTCAAGCACATTTCACTTTTTCACGTCTTTAGGGAGTAAAGGGAAAAACAGAAAACAGTATTCTCCCTATAACATGTACTAATTTCTTGATGAAAGGAGGAAAAGGAGGACGGGTAACTGCAATAATATGTTACAGGAGAAATTAAATATGTTTTAAATAAAGAAGACAGAAGGGTGAGGAATTGTGTTGGTGTATGTAATGAATTCTGGGAAGAGTTCATGTCCTGTTAAGATTCAAGGAGACATGTGGGATGATAAAAAGCAGCTGTTTTATTAATGTGTGGGTTTTTTTAAAAGGTAAATCTCAATATATATATATAATATAACATCAGAGTAACATCAGAAACTACAAACAATCATAACATTAGAGAGGTTAAAAGTAGTAATTATGCATTTTTTAATATTACTGTACAAAGAATTTACACAGTACATATGATTCCATAACACACAATGCATTATAAAACGAGCCAGTTCAAACAGGTTGCGGTTTTAAAACATGTTTAATCCTTCTGCGAGATGAAATGGACCAAAGCTATCAGTCGGCAGGAGGTCATGATTGGTTTAGAACTCTCTTCTTCTTATTGGTGTCAGTGAGGATGTGCGTGTACGTGTGTCTTCCGTAACTGTGGGTGTGTTATATTCTCCAAGGGAACAAAGCTATTTAATTGCAAATAAAATACCATCTTTCACCTTCATCCTCGCCGGAGGTCAAACACTCATGTTATGAAGTGTGTTACACAGTGAGTAGGGTGTGAATCAGTGCGTGTATGTCCTAATCATATTCCTCATCTCCTCTCCCTCTTCATTCCTTTATTACAGTGGTTTATGAACCCTCTGGGTGTGGTTCAGGCATTCGGAGCTCAGACAGTAAAAGTTTGTCAGTGCATCTGTTTAAGATTACAGAGCTTGGGGTGAGATTTAATTTACATATCCACACAGGAAAATAACTATGCAGCAAACCTTCATAAGCATCTGGTGACTTTCCTTCTTCAGTACAACAAAGATGATTTAGCTGAACCTTGGTGATTCATGTTGTATTGATTGAATATAGCAAGTAATAATCAGTTTCTTGCACAGATGGATTGTTTCGCTTCATAATTTTCGAGTTTGAAAATTTAAACAATTTTCAAGCGACACCTGAAAACTCATCTCTTCCGTCATAATTTGACTTCATCTAAAAAAAAAAAAACACTTTGCTTTCTCTTTCCTTAACCTCTCCCTGTCTAGCTTGCATTATTCTGAACAATGCCTGAAACTTTGTATTGCAAGCGCTTCCTGTGTTTATTTGCCTCTTTATGACGAATCGCTTATTGTATTCCTCAATTGTAAGTCGCTTTGGATAAAAGCGTTTGCTAAATGAATAAATGTAAATGTCATAAGACCTCTATATATATCGTCAGGAGCTGTGGGTATTCATTTTGTGTTTCCTGTACCTTCTTTTTTAACTCTCAAAGTGATGGCACCCATTGACTTGCATATTTTGAATCTCCATGGTTTCAGCTAAAAATAGTCTTTAGCGTTCTATTAAAGAAATAAAGTCACATATATATTGAATGGCCTGAGGGTGAGTAAATTAACAACAAATTAAAAATTTTTGGGTGAACGATTTCTTTCAAGATGATAAAGTCCTTTGCATTATTTTATAAAGTCACTGAAAACATGTGGGCTAATGTCTGAACAGTGAAATTAATTGTAAAATAAATATTTATTTATTTGTCTCCTTTATTATCTTTAGAACATATAAGTTGGCTGAAAGAATTATGGATATTTTTTTACAGTGAGTTTGGACCAATGATGATCAATCAGCCAATCAGCTTTGTCCTGCTGTCATCTTCCTGTTGTTCCAAAGTTATTATTCACATATGGGATTTACGGCTCAGACAATTGGCTGAAATACAATTATGACCATGAGAAAAGGTGTCAGATATCAAATTATGTACCCCCACGTAATGGGTCCTGCACCAGCCAAGCAACTGCCATTGAGATTAATGGAAATGTAAATAGATAGTTTCTCCAGGTAGACCTGCTTAGTTACAAACTCTTTACAAGCCAATATTATAAGAAAAAAATCACGGATTTTAAATAGCTACTAAAAAGAGTTGGGCACTCTAGTAAAACATCTAAATAGCAGCAATATAGGATACTGTAAGTCCAAAAGATGATTTCATCATAAACAAACAGCTAATTTTAAAGGGCTTTCAGCTGAGAATGTCTAAATTTGTGTTGTTAAATGCTTGTAAATTAGATTGTAATTTGTAAGTGTGAGACAATTATTTTTAAAAGACTTTTTGTAAAGAAAATGATTTTTAGACTGTGAACTTGGTGAAGGTCTTTACATTCTCACAGTAAATCAGTCTATCAGTCTGTAGTGCGATCACATGATCATTAATTATGGCTAACCCACAGGAATGCATTGCATATCACCTGACCCTGAAAAGAGAGTGAAAGATGAAAAGAAAGAATGGTGATAAAGATGCACATGTAAAACTGTTTGTCTCCCTGTTCGTCTCCTTCTTCCTTTTTAAAGCCGGTCCAAAATAGTGAGAGCTTCCTGAGTTTATTAGCTGTAACTTTGAAACAAACGTCCCCCTTTGTGCTGTTATTGTTAAAGCGACATCAAAGCTTCTAAGTGGCTGAATTTAGGAGAGGCTGAAATTAAGCATGAAATTAAAACCAGGTTTGTGTGAGAAATACAAAACAAGTGAGGGTTAAAGTCACTCAAAAATGTACATAAATCAATAACAACTTAAGTGTAACTTTTAAAATATTTTAGACTATAACGTCTTGAGGGCACCAGCTGTGGAGTTCTTTTGTCTCTGGAGGGATGTCTACCTAAATTAAATTATGTTCTTCTTAAGGTAAAATGACTTAACTCAATGAAGTGCCTTTCATGAGTCCAGGTTAGTGAATTTGACCTGTATCTGAACTTTGGCTTCCAAATGTTCATTGCTAAAAGAGCTGCTCTACCACATAAACAAGGATCATCATAATCCAAAATAGATTTCAATCTTTTTTGATTAATCAAATGTAACACAAACAAAAAAAATCTAAAAATGAAAAATAAAATTCTGTGATGTCACTATAGCCAAAATAAGGAAAAATGCAAAGTGCTGCTAAGAAATCTCTGCACAAACACTGTAAAAAGTAGAAATAATTTTGCTGATATAACCAAATGGATTTAAGTGTGTTAAACAAGATTTTTGACGTAAACAAAACCAATTAATTTACATATTATGACGCTCACTTTTAAGGTTAACAGTTTTTTCAGAGTGACATCTCTATCTGAAGATTTAAGGTCTTTTGCCTTGAGAAAACAGATCCAGTATTCCAGTTTCCTCAGTATTGCATCTAATGTAGCTGTTCTGTGGATTTTCAAGAGGGAAAAATGAGTGGCTTGTATGTGAGTGTCTGCGTGAGACACAGCAGATGCAATCTTGTACTTCCCCTTAAAGGACAGGGCTGAACACTGGCAGCTATTTGTGCCCTGAGGGTGCATTTTGTGTTTGTTTGTGTGTGTGTGTGTGTGAACTCTGTCATTCATTCTACCTCCTTTTCTGGTGGAAGGAAAATAGGCCCCACAGGCGTCTATGAGACTGAAATTGTCAAACCGGTTCTCTCCAATGCTGAGCAAAACAAAAAGATTCAATACACTCACACACACACACAGTCTGGTATTTGTGGTTTACGGGGACTCTCCATAGCCGTAATGGTTTTTATACTGAACAAACTGTATGTGCTATTGCCCTACACCAACCCTACACCTAAATCTACCCCTTACAGGAAACTTTCTGCATTTTTAGATTTTCAAAAAAACACCATTTGGTATGTTTTTTAAGCCTTTTGGTTTACATAGGCAGTGGCCTCATAAACCACCTTCACATTGTAGTACCCATGTTATTATACAGATTTGTGTCCTCATAAACCATATATACCAGTTCACACACACACACACACACACACACACACACACACACACACACACACACACACACACACACACACACACACACACACACACACACACACACACACACACACACACACACACACACACACACACACACAAACAAACACATGGTTTTGAAAAAGATCAATACAAATGCGAGGAAAACTGGCACAGTCACATTCTTGCTTTATTTCTCTTTTCCTCTCTTCCTCCCTCTCTATCCCTCTCTCTTTTCCACACCCAACATGAACATAAAGAATGCACTGTGAAATTAGCATGGAGAAAATGAATAGAGTACAGTATGAGCAGACAGTAACAGATAGTATGGAACAACATACAAAACAGCATCTGTTCGCACATTTGATTCAGGTTTATAACAGTGTGTTTGAAACAAATTCCAGAGTATATAATGACAGAGGCAGATCTAGACCCACCCAGTAGCTGCAGTTGAACTTTTCTATGTGAAACCATTGACACAGATGGCTGTTTCTGCTCTGACTACCAGTCATGTTTCCCAACCTTTCTGTCTTTTTCCACTAAAGTTTTATTTTTAACAACAATGGCTTAATGGCTGTTGGACTCAACAAAAACAACTGGAAGGAAGTCTTGAGCAGAGGGAAGAGGACAGGGAATAGCTGAGGACGACAGCAATGAGAATGTCAAGACATCTGAAAAGAGAAAAGAACAGACACGTATATGCACCAACACAGTCACATATGCTACAAAGCCTTGGGATTCTCACATACAAACCTCTTTACACTGTTAAAAATAAGTCTATGGTAAATGTCACAGGCCAGTGTTACAAAATCAGCTTTTTTCCATGTTCTCCACTAGAAATGGGACATAGTTTTCCACTTGTTTCATTGTAACATTTTGCAACTAAGCTCTCCATCTGCCAAACTGATGGTGATCACGAGGAGATGGCTAATGGGTTTTGTGTCCAATAATTCTGCACATTAAGAATTTTATATTTTCGAAAACTTGTGTGAAGTGGCTCCTAAAAATACCCAGTGTTCCAGAGTGCACTGGGCTCAGCCAAACTGTAATAAAAAGGCACGGTAATCTTATTCACACACCAAATATGCATTCTGGGTACAAGTTCTTACAGTATTGTTTCCTGTTGCTATGGCATTACTCTTGTTTTCCACCTCACTCCCTCTGTGTGTGTGTGTGTGTGTGTGTGTATGTGTTTAGCCATGACTCCCGGCAGGGTTTAGTTTGCTTTTGTTTGCACAGGCAGAAACAGCCACAAATCTGTGGTGTACAGTACAAATAATTATTATAGCATTTACTGTTTTTCTCTTAATTTCTATTTTTCTTTCCCTCAATCACGCCCATCTGTCAGTCCCACAGTTTTGCAGTCATCAAGTTTAACAAGCTTATCATAATTTCTTAGTCACTGTATATGTATAAAAGAACATAATCTATATAATGCTTTACTGTTTGCTTTACAGAGGTCAAAACCCCCTAAACTGGCTGAACTTCAAGAAACTCCCGAAGTCTTTAAACAAACTCGATGTGAATAACACTGAGTGATACAGTGAAGCTGAATATGATTAATAGTCATTCACTTAAATAATTTAGGGTACAATTACACAATAATAAACTAATGGCAGAAAAGTTTGAGTTTTTGAAATGTTTTACATACATATGACAATGTTGTCAAAACTATCCCTGTTTACACAGATCCACATAACTAAAAATGTTATATTATGCATGCAAGGCATGTAGTTGGCAATGTGACTTTGTAAAGAAACGCTACTCTCCAGAGCACACACTGAACACATAATATGTATGTGCATGATGCCACTGTTTTCATGAAATCACGTTTTTGTATTTTCCACAGAGGTGATAACAGTATCAAGTATTTTCATTTTGCATTTTAAATCGCCCAAAACACATAAAAAGTTATGCAGTGTAACAAAAGTTCATAATATCCTCTAAAATAAAAACTTGTAGTAAAACTTGCTGTAAAAACATTTTGCTTAAACCTCTGTTAAGATACTGTTAAATTTAACATGATGTCAGTCTTTCATGCCAATATCATGTTGGACTTCAATCAATCAGGCTTAACATGGTCATCCTACTGAAACTGTTTTACTTGCCATTTTGAAAGTGCTTATGTCAGCCAAAGCAATAAATCAATATGATTTTTTCAAAGATCATTCTGTTGGTATTACAAGCAACTGAATTTGGGTTTTACTCATATAATGCTTAGATAACAGGTTATACAGCTGAAAAGGCTCACTCCCTGCATTCTCACAACTGAGGGCCCACAGGGTTCAGTGTTGGGCACTTTACTGTTCTACTGTTCCCTGCTGTTCTACACCAGATATGTAGGTACTAAAATTGAACTACTTGAACTGCAAAAACAATGCCCGATGACTCAATTAAACACCTTATTCCCTCTGTTTGGCTCCATATCTGCCATCCCAGAGAAGATCTTTGCATACTCTGTTTTTATAAAATACCTTTTCACTTTTCACTTAACACTTTCGCCACGTCCTCTTCAGCACTTGATTACATTAGCCTAAATACTTTTGAAAAGTTCACGTTTTGCAGTATGACATGCTATATTAAAATCAAAAGTATTTTGAAAGCTACATTAATTGAGACTCTAAGTGGAATATTTGTAATTTTAAAAATCCATTTGTTACATGGCAGTTTAAAATAAATTACATACACTTCATAAAATATTAAACAGTAGGCTATGTTCATACAAATTCAGAACAACACAAAGAGAAATTAAATACTGTCCGCTCTGTTGTGACTATAGTCACAATATAGCCTGGTCTTGAGTGACTCAGTTCTTTTATAAAACAGTTACTTCATGCAAGCATTTACAAAATGCTGTTCTATTGGTCTTGTACAGTACTACGATTAACAACTGTTGCACATCATAGCTGTTACTGCATAGTCTATGTAAGTACAGCTGGAAAAGTGTACATTAGCATCCAGAACTGGCAGTATCCATTAATATTCAATGACTGCATTTTTTTTTCGTGGAGTGCATATAGAATTGTACTAAAACTTGTAATATTCATATCATGATTTTATTTAAAATCACTATGAAAAATGAACAAAAATGAAGGATAAAGTGGTGTTAAGACTGCACTGATTGCAGTAAGAGAGTGACTGATGGGGGTTATTGAGGGATTTGAGGCTACTTGAGGGATTACTCATTCTAATTTGTCTCTACTTGTTGAGCCCTGTGTTGAGAAGAGGGAGTTAACATAGAAAGTGTGAACAAAATGTATGTGAATGAATAGAAAGTGTATGTAAAGACTGTGAAGTTAATGTTATGTCTGTCTGTAATGATATAGACTACACATAGATAAAAAGTATACAAACATATTAGTGACTACAGCACACTTGTTACAAAGACTTGAAACGATTTAATTCTTAAAATCAGCAGACAGTACCAAAAAAGTTAGATTAATCTGGGGATTTAAGTTTTTTATTTTTGTCTGTTTATATTTACGTTTTGTTCAAAAAAATGTGTAAAATTCACAGATTTCACCCTCTCTCATTTCAGTGTCTCTCACACACAGACACAGAGACCCTGAGTATTGGCTCTCACCCTCCCGGGCAAGTAAAAATTGATGGATTATCCCACCTGGCTTACAGCAGAAGGGCCCAAGAGACACAAAGGAGGTCATGGGTCAATGGGATCTATAATTGTAGAATTGAATTGTCAATAATCAATAGAGAGGAAAGAGCAATGAGATTCAAATCAATACAAATATGCGCCTACACACATGTAGACTGTATACATTTCTAATCACTAAGGCCCTAAAATTCTGCATATTTCAGAAAAAATAAATAAATTGTAATGCTTGTAATCATCCACAATACTTGTTATGTGTTTCTTCACTCTTGTCACCTACTATTGAAAGCTAGAGGTCTCTCTTTCTTAGCAAACTGATGCTGACCAATTTTAATTTGCAATGTGGTTAAATATCTTCAGCGAGAAAGTGAGTGCTTTGAGTGACAGTACAGTGAAATATGTCATGTTTGGCCCTCAGAAACATAAATTAGTCATTTGTTTAATATAGGGTGAAAAAGGTCAATGTACAGGAGGGATGTGCTCCTGTCAGAATTAAACAGAGAACTCCTTTGTGGTTTCAGTTCCAAATTTGTGAATATTGTTTATTTAGGTAAGAAGAATTAAAAATGCAAAGCAAATAAATTACTGAGACACTGTAAGTGTAGTTTTTAATTACATTAATTTATCAGAATCCTTAAATGTAACCTAAATATCAATAATGACAATATTTTGACAGAACTGAATTTATAATTAGTCAAAATTAATGATACAGTTACCTTTTGAAGGACTGCGAATAACAATACAAATAAATTCTATTTATAATTCTATTTCTTTTTTTCTTTTTTTAAATTCAACATCCTGTGTGGTATGGCCAATTCAATTCACACCAAAATTCACACCAAATATAAAAAAAACAAAAAAAACAATTCTTAAATTTAGACTTTTGATAAAATATGATAACATCATGTTAAAGGGATACATCATGTTTGGGATACTCTTCAAAATGGCACTATAGGGTGACGCGGAGGAGAAAAATTGTTGAATGAAGTAATTATTTTTGTTTTCCTTGCGCACAAAAAGTATTCTCATAGCTTCGTAAAATTATGGTTGAACCACTGATGTCACATGGATTATTTTAACGATGTCTGTGCTACGTCTCTTAGCCTTGATCGTGTTATGGTCCTGTCTATGGGAGGGTCACAGAGCTCTCAGAATTCATAAACAGGCAAAAAAAAAAAAAAAATGCAGTGCAAGCAACTTAAGAGATCACTTACATCCTTGAACATGACAAAACCTGAGTCTGTCAACATATCTCTCCGTTAGCAGCCCCAGCCCAACCCCTGAAGACACAGTAGCTGACAGAACATACTCTCTCTGGTCAGACTGCAGTGTCCCAGAGCACTACGTCTATGAATCTGTTTACAAACTTTCAGAGAAATCCAGAACAAAAAATCTAAAGGTACAGAACAGAGGGGACATTAATATGATTTAAAGCAACCGGAATGGAACTGGAACAGAAGATTGAGATTTACTGCTCTGGGATAATTCTGCTCTCCATACAGATTTATTTGCTGCTGCTGTGTGGAAACACCGACCACCAATGTCACTGAGAAAAAGAAAAAAAAAAAGAGGAGGAGGGAGTGAGAGGGAGTCCATACTAAGTGATTGGAGTGCTTGTGTTTGAGGGAAGTGGGAAGTGGGTGGATAGAGAAAGGGAGAAAGGTATGGAGATAAAGGCGGGGTGGGGAGAAGAGATGAGGGGTCTGATTGCAGACTTTGATCCAGGAACGCCCAATGTTTCTGAACACTCCCGGCCTCAGGCATTGCATTTCAACACTACTGACATCAGAACAGCGAAGTTCACCTGGGTAAAGAACAGAGAGAGATGCTGTGTCCTCTTTCAAAGGGTGTGGCTGTAAGGCTATTCCAGGTCAATGAATCAGACAATTTTGTGTGCCCATTTGTTTTCGCAATGTCTCACCCTAGAGATTCTCTGTGGTAGCCACAATGACTGGCACGGCAAAGTCTAAATGCACATTATTGATGTTCTTGTGAAAAACCCGATCTCATGAATGGCACGATTTTCTGTTTCTATTTGGCTCACTATTTATGCAAAAAATGGACTTTGGAGTGCATACCATATGCACGCAAAAACTATGTATTATATGCATGTCAAACATGTGCATATGGTAAAGTCGGTTTCTGCGTATAAATAGCACATAAAATACAAAAAAAATCTAAATAAAAAATATGCTGTTGATTTTCATGAGACTGGGCCTTTTCCCTTCTACAGATTTATTGCTTTTCTCCAGAGCTAAAAAGGAATAAATATATATATGAGTGGCTAAGTTTATAGTAGAACAATCGAGGCTTAAAACAGTAGTTCACCCAAAAATTAAATATCTGTCACCATTTATTCACTAGATAATCTGAAGTATGAAGTACAACTGTTTTTGTCCGTACACTGAAAGTCAGTGGTGTCCAAAACAACAACTGGACCTTACTGATTTTTTGTGCGTGGATGAAAAATACACTTAGATATTTATAAAAAAATTTTAAATATTTTTTGTTCCACAGAAGAATTCATACAGGTTCGGTAAAGGTGAGTAAATGCCAAATGGTAAAAGATATATATATTTTTTAATTTTGGGTGAATCTCCCACATGAAATGTAGCTTCATGCATTACTATCCCAGATGTAATTTACTAGGCTATAAAAATAATCAGAAGGGCCTGACTTGCACAGGCGGTGCTTTTTAAGCCAATAATGATATTATTATAGCTGAAAAATGTATTAAATAGGACTAAATTCCTGTCGTGACATTTTTACACATTTTTGTGAGAGGAGAGTACATAGAGGTTAAAGTTCATCTTGATCTTTTAGTGGTCATTCTCAATAAAGTTCATGTGACTGTGTTCTTTTTGTCCAATTCACCTTAATTGAGTTAAACCTAATTGTTCTAATGCATCTCATGTTCTGTTTCTGAAGTTCTGAAGTTTTTATTTCAGGATTATGGTGGCATTTTGATGTAGTGATGTTCTGATAATATGTGTGATAGTAGAGTCAGTGACAGTATTAACAGGTCAATGGGTGACCATTTGTCTCTATTTCAAATGTCAATTTTGTTTATTAGGCTATTTAACCTTTGTCTTTCATTCCTTTTTTGTACTTCCCCCACATCCCCAATCCCCTTGGTAGCATTAAACAAGCTCATAGTTTTAGTCTTATGGTTAGTTACAATGCTTATATTGTCTCAATGTCCCAATTGTCTAAAAACAGATCTGGGACAGTATATCTACTAGGCTTTTAGCCAGGTTCAACCAAATCATGTAAAATTCAGGGGGTCTAATAAACCAGAGATTAGAGGCTGTGATGTCTGTGTTAATTTGCATCTGAGAATACATGCTCATAGACAAAGAGATAAACAGAGATAAAGGTGTAATGTTTGTGTCGTTCGCAGCAATAAACTCCTGATGTAGATAAGCACATTTTAATTTGTAATACTGCTGTGCATGGGGGTGAACTGGAAGTGATTTAACATAGGATGAGTTGTAAAATCAGTCAAACCAATTAGAAATGAGCTACACTGATCACATATGAGATGACAGCAAGTCTCTGTGTAAAAGAATAATAAAAAAAATAACATAAATAAATAAATGAAACATTATGAGAGTATGAGCGTAAAATGTGAAAGAAAAAATTCCTGTAATAATGTTTATCTTAGCTGTTAAATTAGTGTATAGGCCCTACAATATAATAAGTATTTTAAGGTATTAATAGCAAGGTACATTTTTGCACAGTACAGGCTCATGTTAATCTTGCACAGTTTAGGGCTGTAAATTTATAAAATGGGTAAATTAGATAAAATATAATCAAATAAATATAGGGATGAGATTTTAGAAAAGCAAAAGCTGTTACAGTTACAAAATGTGTTACTCCCTGGTCTCTAAATACAGTTTTATCCACAACACAGCTAGCTCATCCATAAAAAAATTAATGACACTCCACACACACACACACACACACACACACACACACACACACACACACACACACACACACACACACACACACAACTCTATACGACGTTAAAATAAGCTCGAATAACTCCAAGAATGCAGAATAACGAGAGAAGGGGCAGGTAGGGGCACGGCTGAGGGTGGGGACGGGTGGAGGAGGAGGAGAGGAGGGACGTAAGACAGATACCTCCCTTATAGACATCCACAAACCCAGCAGAAGCGGGCTGCAGTCTCATCTCTAAAGCAAGAGCCCGACACGAACTCAACCCACATCGCTATGGGATCTTACAGGACTTTAACTTTACCGCTTCTCAGTTTGTTGGGATGGACGCTGATCTCTGCCTTCAACCTGGACGAAACAAATGTTGTCAGGAAAACAGGAGATGCCAACAGCTTGTTCGGTTTCTCCCTTGCCATGCACCGACAACTCAGACCAGCTGATAAAAGAATGTAAGCATTTACTTATCCTCTTTGGAGTCCAGGTATCGTATCTTTCGTGTGGAGTTTATTCCACATTTAATAGTATGTAGCTGGATTCTTTTTGGCAGTAGCCTATACGCCAGTGTACATAGGAAATCCACACCTGACCTTACTGTTAAGCCTCAAGACATATGCGCCCCCGTGCATTGCTCCACATTCCAAGCAAGTGCATTAGATAATGTGACCCAAACAATTAGTTCAACCGAAAATTAAGCGAGGCTACTCACCCTCATGTCGTTTTAAACCCATAGCATATCTTTCTGCGGAAAACAAAAGGAGAAGTTTCGAAGAATTACTTTTCCATGCAATTAAAATGTTGACTGAAGGTGCCAAATTTCAAAAAAGGCGAAGCTGCAACATCACCAAAATATATCATAGCATACTCGCGCGCTATATTCGAAGCAAAAGAGTCATTATGTAAACAAAAAAACTGAAATGTAATTTATTATTCGCTGAAAATCTTAGCATCCTCCTCTTCTTAGATCGTTCACGACAGGAGTAGCATGTCCGATTCGTGAACAATTAATGCTTCACACGAGTCGGATCTTTTAAACGAATCTGTAGTAGATCTGATTCGGGGTATGAATGATTCGAACCGATTTGTTTCTCGCGATTTGCAACATGGTGAGGAATATAAGAAAATAATACCATTATTTTGAGTTTATTTCCAAAGCTGTATCACATGGAATATAGCACAAAAGTCGTGTAGTCACTTTTAAGATTTAAATATTGACTTTAGGAACATTTTTATTTGAAACTCTGAGGTTTATGTCATTTCAGGGCATAACGTTATCCACCCACTTCTGTGCTCATTACTGGGAAATAAGCTCTGCATGCATATTTAGCTTCATGGAGCTCATTAGAGATGTCTGGTCTCCTTGTCCTTCCTCGCTGTGGAGATGTCTGGTCTCCTTCATCCTTTAATTTGAAACCTCTTTGACCTCAAGCACTTCAAGGATTAGACTGTAGGTGGGATCCTTAGTACTTAAGGTTATTTGAGATTCGCAGACTATAGAAAGTGTTTCTAGAATGCATTTTATGGAATTCTCAGTAATGACAATTTGATATTGTTTTGGTGGTTCACTAAAAAACACACCCGTGTTGCCTTGGCAGCGTCAGACATGCATTGTAAGTTTCAAGCCTAACACACAAGTGAAAGAATGTGTGCAGAAGCCTGTAACTCATTCCTGAACCTCACTGCTGCCATCAACCCTGGCAGCACAGGAGAGAGACTGCCAGGATTGACCTCATGTTTGTCCTGCAGAGAGTGAGTCTACCAGTTATACAAGGGACTGGTGTAGAGTTTTGATGTGTTAGATTTACATTTGCATTTAGTTATTTAGCACATTCTTTTATACAAAGCAACAAATGTAGAACACCACATGCTGTTGATCACACAAGAGCCAACAATACTTGAATTAGCACAATGCCAAGTTTGATGATTAAGCAAGACTACCACAGAAACAAAACTGTGGAAAGCAGGAAAAAGAGGGAATACGAAGATTATGAGAACAGCCTTTTATCATAGTTGTGGTTATATGTCCAGTAAAATTCAAACATCATACTTTTGGTTATCAGAATAACAATTTAAGAAAGAAAAACTGTTGCTTAGTAGCAAACCTCACATCATCCACATTTTGCAAGCCCTGAATTGCGCAATTCGTATAGCAGCATCTTATTTGTATGGATTTATGATGTATTTCAAATATTGCAAACCACACCCAGTGTATTAAAGTCACATTTTGTGTGTGTGTGTGTGTGTGTGTGTGTGCGCGCGCTCTGACTCATATCCTCAGTGTGTATCTCATGGGCTTGGCAGATTGGCTGGCTGTGTTGGAACACAACAAATCTTCTAGTCAGTAACACATGCCCTACAGGTGTGTGTATGTGTGGAGGTGATTCACATTACTGCAGGCCAAGGCAGGGCAGGATGTGTGTGTTGGGGGAGTGTAGCATTGATGTAGAATTCCTTGGCTTGTCATAGCTGGCAGGATGGAGCTGCTATTTGGTAATGTAGGCAGTGTGTGTGTTGGTCTGGCACCTTAACATTTATCTTGTGACAGTCAAACACTGTCCAAAGTTGGAAATGAGGAACATAAACCTGAGAAGTGATTCCGTTCTTATTCTGTGTGTGCTCACTACTAAAATGCATAATGCTGCTAATTAAAGGGGACTTGGAAAACAGATTCTCTATCTGAGCAAACCACCTCATACAGGCAGATACAAACAGACAATGGTTACTTTGTTAGTGGACACAAATGCAGAAATAGAGTAAGACACCTTGATGTCAAGTCTGGTACATGAACATATCAAATTTTATTTATTTTTCTACATTACATATATCTCTGTCTACAATACTGTTTCTCACAGCAATAATAAGCATTATTTATCAATGCATTTTTCCCCAATGTCTCAGTCAAAGGTGTGGAATATATGTAATTGTGGTCAGCATAACATAGGGAGGTATTGTCAGTACCCTGGAGTCTCATTTATTCTGTGTTACTCTTTGTGAAATTATCCTATTGTAACAGAGAACCTGTAAGAATAGTGGGAAACACTATTCAGCAAGTGTGCCCAGACTTTAACTCAGGAGGCAGAACTTGGCAGAAAGTAATTTTAAGATCTAAGCTCTCACTGAACCTGAGCCCTCATCTTGGCACCAGTAATTGATTGGTTTTGACTTGCCAGTACTTCACTGAAGCAGTCTGAGCTGGTGGTGCTTTCATAATGGGAGTTGTTTCATAAGTACATTGCAGCACTTTCTTTTCTTTTTGTTTTAAAAGATTTAGTTAAACAAAATGGTATCCACCAGTTCATTCAATAGTAAAATGCGTTCTGGGCAAGAGTGAAGCACCGCTTAGTCACCTGTCAATGAACCACTGTGATAAGGGTTTAAAAAGTTTGTGCAGAAATGAAAGTAAATAAACATCCAATTGAAAGATTCTGACAAGCCCATACATAAACATGCAGAAGGCTTCACAGAACATGCAGTGACCTGAGTTCATGTAATGCTGGTACCCACCTAAAAAATAACAGTGAGCATTTAACCTGAAATATGACATGCACCAACTTTTAGTGCTTGTCTTATTTATATATTTTTTTACTTTGGTTGCCATTTATCCACCTGCGATAACACTCTGACATTGTGAGTGATGTATCTAGTCACAAAATCACGTATTGTTGAAATCTGAGGCCCTCCTTTTGAAATCTGATCACAAGTGGTCACAGGAGACAGATTTGAGATGCATGTCCTGGTGCAAACAGGATCTGAGTGTCTGTGGGGGCAGGGGTGTCTGTGTCTTCCAACTTTGCTGTGTGACATTTTGAAGGTTGAATCTAGTGTTTCCTCAACACGTGCTTGAACAATAATAATCAAACTTTAATCTGATTTGGCTTTAACATATGGTGGAACAATGTAGCCACTGAAAACACATTCAATATATACAATAATATGTTGGCCCATATCCCAGAGTGCAGTGGGTCCAGTCTGCATGGAAATGGGCTACTGCTTCCTTCCTGTGATTCTCTTAGCTTCCTGTGCAGGAGTAGGCATAAAGATTGGGCTGAATTTGTACGTCAGTAAGAACAGGCAGGTATTGGTCTTATTCATCTGTTACATTGCGTTGGCCAGTCTCAAGTATTATTAACCCACTGTAGTTTGCCCATTCGATGTGTCATTTCCCAGTCCCACTGTCTCTCTACTTTCTCATTTCTTCAATCTCAAAAAGCCCATAGATTGAGAACTTTTGTTTGTTCAGATACATTGGGTTTTTTTTATCACCTTTACAGTGATAGTTCACCCAAAAATGAAAATTCAGCATGCATCAATAGCAAAAATTCACATGTTTTTCCTAACTCTTTTGAAACCCAAAATAAAAGATATTTTTAATGAAACCATTCCAAAGTCCATTCCACCAAAACTTTTAAGCTTCAAAAAGATCATAAAGACATTGTAAAAGCAATCCATATGTCAAACAGTTTGATTGTTTCATATTAGGAACAGATTGAATTTACTGAGATTGAAATAAAACTGTTATTTACAAATAGACACTGAACAATGCACATACATAGAGCAAAGAGCACATTAAATATGGTCAATGGGAGCATCATAGTAATTGCTTGATGCACCGGAACAAACTACATTGGTTCTTGTATATCAAGCATGCATGTTTGAGCTTTTATTCACCATATTTGATGGACTTCATGCATGTGCATTGTAGCCTCCAGTTTAGACCCAGTGACAAGGGAGCCCACTAAGGTCTTGAATAGTATAGCCTATTGAACAATAGAGAAATATCAAACCACCGAAAAGATCAAAGCTAGGCCCTGTGAATGTTAGCAATGAACTTGGCTCTATTCAATTCATATTTTGTGAATACTGACCCCTATTGCCTAAAGGGAGTTGGAAAATTTTGTTCTCCAACAGCACCGTTGTTGTGCACAGTAGGTCAGGTAATATCAGTTTTCAGTCTGTATCTATAAGCCTGGAGTCTTTGAAATGTTTGAGGCACATCTGGAGCTGTAATTCAGCTGCTGTCAGACCGTAATGTGAACCATGACACTCCAAACCTCCTCAGTAGAATCAATTCTTGCACCATAGCAATGGCCTCCTCTGTAGATTCCTCAAAACATCAATGCTTAGAATTCCATGCAAAATTATGAGAGCGTGTTTATAAAATAGTTTGGCCTACCACAATATAACCACGATTTACTGCTTTTCAAATAATAACATTATGCTTTTAGCCATATCAGTGAGTAAACAAGTGTGGGTTAAGAGTTGAGGCAAAAAGTTTTGAATTAAACACACAGTGTTCATGCCATATTGGAATTATCGTAGTTACAAGATGATTCTACTCTAAGTTTCAGAAATAGTTGTTTCTACAGCAACAGTCAGTGCAAAAATGATTCCAAGTGTGGCATTGTTTGTAATGACAGCAAAATTCACATTCTCTTGTAAAACCAAATAAAGCGCAACAAGTAACACTGGCTATTGTAAAGTGGCACAACAGAAATGTGCGTAGAGATGGTTACTGTTAGCAACAATTTTGGTTGTTTTTACATGATGTCTATATAATTATGTGTTTGACAAAGATATGAAAGGACAAGTTGGAAGCTCGTAATTACAGTAATTCTGACATGGCACAGGTCAAATGCACCATAATATTTAGCTAGCCAGAATCATTTTATTGACACCAGTGCCAAACACTCTTACACTTTCATGTCTTGAGATAGAAAGAGACTTCTTGTGTTGGTTATTATACACCCGCCTTTAACTTTTGCATTAAAAATTAATGGGGTATTTTGCTTTGTTGCTGTTTAATGAAAAGATGAATTAAAATCAGCAGTTTGAAATAATCTATTTGGTCAAACATCTCAACACATGAGTGGCTAGCGTTGCAAGAGTAAAACATCTTGCGAATACTTTACTAGATCAGAGTAATGTTTTTCAATTTGCCAGGCCTGTAGTTTCTGCTTTCCTGTTTTATGAAATGCTTTAGAAGTCAAGAACATTCACTCTCTAGAATGAGTAATTGCTTAATTGCTTCTTTCTGAGTATGCTGAGGGCCTGACATTTTTAATAGATGAGACATATTTCTCTGAATGCCAGTGTCGGACTCTGGCCTCAGGACTCTCTCTGAAAAAGCTCTTAGTAAATAGAGTACTTGTCCTCTCTGTTCTCCCCTCCCCCTCCTCCACCTCTCTCTTTTCTTTCCTTCTATCACTTAATCCCTCTCACTTTCTGAATCTTTCTTCTTCTCCCCTCTGTTGTTCTGTGGACATACTCTCTCTCTTTTTTTTTTAAGTTTCCAAAGATTTTTTCTTGGAATTTGGGCTTGTTGTCTTGTAAATGTAGGCTAACTGTAACGGAGCAAACATTTCAATAGTGGTAATGAGGCGTATCCTTGTTGTGCTATTCGTTACATCTCTCTGGGGAGTGATTAATGGAGACACATTACATTACCCACAAATCAGTTATGGGGTTGTTGTGGGGTAGGTCAATTAACGTAAGTGATGCTGGTCCAACCTTTTAATAAAATGAAGGGGTTTTGTCTGTATTCATTTTAAGAAATATTGCGGCTCCAGAGTATAAATCAACCTGATCATAAGAAAAAATTATTATTTTCTGAGGTGTAAGAGGACTGCGTGAAAATGTATGAATGAGACTGAATTTCAAATACAAATTACATAATACAACACAATATGAATTTGAAACCAGTTTGCAAAACATAAAACAGTTGTGAATTGCTGTTGACTGTGTGTATGAATATATTCTTATGAGTATGTTTGTCAGTAATATCTTTTGTTGTTGTTGTTCTTTACTTTTAAAGTTAATGAACACTAGAACATTCTTTGTTGAGTTGTAGGATGTGTAATGTGTAATATGGTGATTTTCAGGCCTGTGCATTGCATTAAATTTAATGTAATCATGAACATTTTCATCAGATATAGCAATCTGTATGCTCTCAAGAGTGCAATGAATAGCAGGTATTCAGTGGCTATTTTTGCCCAGCACAAAAAAGTTTGTGTTGCCCTTTCAGAAAAACAGTGCTGTCTCTGTCTGTTGGAAAATGTGACTCTAAAGCTATTCTCTTTTTTTTGTGTGATCCAGACAGATCTTAGTCTATATAGTTGTTCACTCAAAGAAGGAATTAGTAGTGATTGTTGGAATTATCTGTAGATCAAAGCATGAAATTAAGGGAATTACCCCCCCCCCAGGGATATGCAAACACATGTTTAGCTGACTTTATTGTGTTATCCAGAAACAACTAAAATTTGTTCACCTGAATGCTTAAGTAATAAAGGTAATAATGACTGAATTGTTTGACACATTTGAAATGGACCGCACTTCCCAAATGACACTGAAATTGGAAACCCAATTTTTGTCATTGTCCTCTGTGTGTGACCTCACATGTCCCTGGTCTTTCCGTATTAACACGCTAAACAAAAGTAAGAGGCTTGTACACTCTTAAAAGAAAATGTGCAAAAATTATACCTTTTAAGGCAGCAACTAAACAGACATCGCTGTACCTTATTGTTGTGGCTCTAACGTACTAATATGCACCTTTTAAGGGGTAGATAGTAAAATGTAAATGATAAAGTCCCATGTCAAGCTGCTGTACCCCTAAAAGTAGAACAGTGTATGTATCTAAAGAGTTCTAGGACATTGCCAAGTGCTTTTACTCTTCCTTCAACTCTTTGGTGAGGGTATTGTGGGAAATGTAGGCTTTTCTTCTGTCAGACCCTTTTTGTCTATGCCCACAAAGAGAGCTTGTGTAGCTAAAATCTGTGAAGTGTTGGGATGAATGTTATCACTGAACCAGTCAATCCAAAGAAGAGAAAAGAGGCTTTCACTAGCATAAATGAAGTGAAACCAGATATACAGCCTTTGGTGGTGAATGTCCTAGGTTTTCTGTGGACTAAATTTCTTTTATTCAGAAGAGAAAAGATATTCTCTGGAGTTTTTCAGTTGAAAGAATAGAAAGATTGAACAGAAGACTTTCCCCCACTCTCTAATACACAGTGCACAAGTAGTGTGTCTAGAGACAATGGCTCATTTTCTATGTGGGCTGTTGAATCTGCATTGTTTCCACTGAAGATCCTACTGAAGTCCCATGTGGGGAGAAATAGAAGATAATAATGAAATGCTAGAGATGCTTGAGCCATTTGCTTCATAACACTTTGTCCATATTTAATGAACAAATATCCATTTATAGAGTTTGAAATATTGCTCTGAACTTTCATAAGTGGTTTGTTGTGTGTGCAACTAATGACTGATTCAGTGTAAACAGATTTGCAATTTATTAGGACTATTATGACCACCAATCTGACCACACTGTTGTCAAAAATGCCATTTTCTCAATGCAAAAAACATATTAAAACACTATTTACACATGGTGCTTTTTTGTTATTTGGAGCTGCATTGGCATAAGAGGGGGAGTCAAAGCACATTGCAGATTTGTAATATGAAATTCAATATATTGCAAATCCATGAATACATTTCTGTTGGTTTACAGGTTGCTGGTTGGTGCCCCAAAAGCTAGAGCATTGCCCGGGCAGAAGTCAAAAATTACGGGAGGCATGTACAACTGTGACATAAATTCTCTCAGTCAGTCATGCCAACGAGTGATGTTTGACAATGAAGGTAAACTCAAACACATGAAAGTAAGACACATTATAATGAGTTACTGCATGTGTTAAATGAGCATTTTTATTGTGCATGTAGAAAACCTGGCAACTGAAAATAAGCAAAACCAATGGATGGGAGTTACTGTACAGAGCCAAGGACCTGGAGGAAAGATATTGGTAAGAGAGAGAGAGCGTGTGTGTGTCTGTGTGTGTGTGTGTGTGTGTGTGTGTGTGTCTATCTGTTTTTTTATTCATCTGGGGACTTAAACCTGAATACACACAGACTCATGGGGACTTGTGTCACGGTGGGGACCGAAATCGAGGCCCCCACAGGTAAACAAGCTAATAAATTACACAGAATGATGTGTGTGTGTGTGTGTGTGCACGTGTGTTTGTTTTTGTGTTTGTGTGTCTGTGTCTGTGAGTGTGTGCGTGCATGCATGCTTACATTATGGATGCACCGTTATTAAAATTATTGCCAGCACTAATTGGTAAATGGTGCAGAATATTAATATAATACACTATTTAATCTAAATGAGTAAAAATAAAATAGTGCTGTCAAATCGATTAATCGTGATTAATCGCATCCAAAATAAAAGTCTGTGTTTACATAATATATGTGCATGTACTGTGTATATTTATATGTATATATAAATACACACACATAGGCTACATGTATATATTTCAGAAATATTTACAGGTGTGTGTGTATATATATATATATATATATATATATATATATATATATATATATATATGGTTTGTATTATATATAAATGTAAATATTACATATACTTCTTAAGTATACAATTATGTGTGAATATTAATATATGCATATAAATACACAGTACACACACATATATTTGGATATAAGGATATAACTATGGTAAAGAAAAGAGAGTTACAAAAAAACAACCAACCCCAAACGTTTTTGTTTTTTTGAACAATAGTATATAGCTGAAATATCCTTTTTGTAACTGTGCAAAAATTTTTTTTAATTTTTTTAAATTTAATTCTTATGATTGTTTCTTTAGTTTTTTATTTATTTACAGTTTTTATTTATTTATTTCACTGATTTACATCAAACTTATACTGTCTCTCTCAAGGTCTGTGCGCATCGCTACCAGCGACGCTTATTTGTGAACACAGTTCAGGAGCTGCGTGACGTGACGGGTCGTTGCTATGTACTAAGTGAGGACCTAACGATTAATGATGGCGCTGATGAAGATGGAGGGGATTGGATGTTCTGTAGCGGGAGAAACAGAGGACATGAGCGCTTTGGATCATGCCAGCAGGGTCTCTCTGCCACATTCACAAAGGACTATCACTACCTGGTGTTTGGAGCACCGGGGGCTTACAACTGGAAAGGTATTGGAGGACAAGTTGGATTAGAGTGCTTGTATGTATGTTTGTGTTGAAGTATAGTTAAAACTCAATATTTAATGTTAAGTGAAAACCCAGTTGTTATGGGAAGGTCGAACAAGACCCATAATTCCCCACATCCCTCAATTTTTGCACCTTCACGACATGTTCATTTTATTTTTCAGTTCATTGCATCTGACATATTGTATCTTATCCCCCCTTTTGAAACTTCTTTTCTGACATCTTTGCTTCACCTCTTCACTCATTCACTTTCTCCATCCTCAACCCTTCACCCTTTTCCTTTCCTTTTCACTCACTCCTCCGCTGGGTGGATGTCAGGAGTGGTGCGGATGGAGCAGAAGAACAGCTCTCTGTGGGACAGCTTTGATGACGGCCCATATGAAGTTGGAGATGAGGGCCGACTTGATCCAGACCTGGTGCCTGTCCCTGCTAACAGTTATTTAGGTGAGTCCATCATCACATGATTCATCCATTCATCATCCATATCACTCGATCCTTGCTCCATCATGCGACTCGGTCTCGCTAAAGAATTCTGGTGTGTTTAGGAGGATGTATAAACGTTTCCAGCACAGGCATAGAAATAGATTGCTTTTCCTATCTTTTGTTTGGTTTTAATCCATTTTAGGTCTGGTTGGTTGTTCGTGCTTTATTGGGTGCAAATCTTGTTTGTGTAAATGTAGGTGTGCTGTTCATGACTAGCATATCCAGTAGCCATCCTGATCAGTTTGTGTATCAGTCACCTCCCCTTCAGGTGGCCAAGGAGAACGTTTACGATGTGGCCTCCAATAGCTATTTAGGTTTGTGGGATTTCACGGACGCCAACTTGATCAATTATTTGCGTTCAACCTACATCCTATACATTGTGTCCTTTTTGTGAACACATGTGAATGTTGTTGCTACATTATTGTTTTGAAGCTGTTTTTGTGTTGACATCCACATTGCATGAGCAAAACTCTGACATAATATGAGTGTCCAAGTCAGTCAGAATTGTGCATGTTTGCGTTGATGTTGTTCATGGGTTTTATCATTGCATATTCCATCATCACTAAAAGATTATTGTTTTGGTTAACTAATCTTTAGCAAATCTTCTAATTGGTTGGATCGGTCACAGGTTTCTCTCTGGACTCTGGGAAAATGCTGACCAAGAGAGGTCAGTTGACTATAGTTGCTGGGGCTCCAAGAGCCAATCACAGTGGGGCAGTTGTGCTGTTAAAGAAGGACAGCGTTAAATCATCCATGTTGACAGCTGAATACATCCTGGAGGGTGCCGGACTTGCCTCTTCCTTTGGTTATGATCTTGCAGTGCTTGACATTAATGGAGATGGGTAAGATACAGTACAACAGAATTATATATTATATTATAATATATTATTTCTAAAATAGTGTCATTAAGCATGTGTTTTGCATGTGTGTGTTTTTTGTTGTAGATCAGTGTTATTTTAATAGTATTTATATATTTTAATAGTATTTATATACTTTTATAGTATTTATTCATAAATTAGCTGTTGTTATTATAATTTAAGTTTTAGTTAATTTATTATATGGTTTTGTTATTTAATTTTTTTTAATATGTCTGTTTAGTTTTCATTTATTTTTGTTGTAGTTTTAGTAATTTGATTCTTCAAATTAACCTTTTTTTAGAGACAACATTTCAAAATTTTGTTAAGGTTTTTTATCTGAGGTTTATTTTTATTTTATTTTATTCATCTAATGTTTGTTTTATTTTATAATAGAGTTTTAGATTTATTTATCAATAGCTACGCTAGATGTATAATTATTCTGTACTGATTATTAAAACAGGTGGCAGGACATTGTAGTCGGAGCACCTCAGTACTTTATTAAGGACGGTGATATCGGTGGGGCCATCTATGTTTATCTTAACGAAGAAGGGGCTTGGGACAAGATCACCCCCAAGAGAATTGAGGGAGCTGCTTATTCCATGTTTGGTTTGGCTGTGGAGAACATGGGAGATGTGAACCTGGATGGTTATCATGGTATGTGTTTAGTATATTGTCTCTTTTATGAATACAGCTAATGCAAAACATCCAGAACCAACAGATTCAAGAGAAGAAAGGATGCCGTAATATACATCAATTAACATTAAAACATTTCTACGTTAATGGTGATAAGCACAATAATATTTGGATATAATATGTAACTAATTTTCTTAATGTAATCCTGCTGTTTTTCAGATGTTGCAGTTGGTGCCCCATATGACAGTAATGGAGCTGGAAACGTATATATCTTCCATGGTTCACCTCAAGGCCTTAAAAAAGCCCAGGTAAAGCCATATATTCACTTTTCTTTTCTTTCAGTTTTCCATCAGTATTCACTCATTGATTTTTCAAATTCAATCATTTCAGCTTCTTCAAGGACAAGATCACAACGTGAAACTCTTTGGATACTCTCTTGCTGGGAACATGGATTTAGACAGAAATAATTACCCTGATCTGGCTATCGGATCTCTATCTGATTCAGTGTTTGTGTACAGGTATGATCGTATTGATAGACCTATAATGATTATTAAGGATTTTTTAAAATAAATAATTTAATTTAATTTAATTTTTATTAACATGCATTTTCATATCTCCTAGTTTTATTATCATTATCATTATTATCATTGGTCACACTTTATATTAGGTGGCCTTAACTACTATGTAAATGCATCAAAAAAATAAATACAATGTACTTATTGTGGTCATATTGTATTGCAAAACACATTTTCTGCTATTGAGGCGGGATATGGGTAAGGTTAGGGACAGGTTTGGTGGTGTGGGTCGGTTTAAGGGGTGGATCAACAGTGTAATTATAAATGTAATTACAGAAATTAATTACAGATGTAACTACATATAGGTATTTTTAAATATATAAGTACAATGTAAAAACATGTATGTACACAATAAGTGCATTGTACCAAATGATTAATTTAAATGTAAGTACACAGTAGTTAAGGCCACCTAATATAAAGTGGGACCTTATCATTTATTATTTATCTTCATTTAGCGATATGGATGAATGATTAAATGCATTAATTATGGGTATTACACTATAGGGCACGGTCAGTTATCAACATTGAAAAGACTGTCACCACCACTCCAAAGGAGCTAGACCTCACTCAGAAAAACTGTGGAGACACTATATGGTGAGAAAACTATAATCAAAACAAGCAATCCTTATTAAATGAGCAAATAGCCAGTAACCTCCATCTAAAAGCAAGGTTTTATTGTGTTTTTTAGCCTTGATGTGAAAGCCTGCTTCAAATTTTCAGTCAAACCCAAAACCTACAATCCTACTCTGAGTAAGTACATGTTTCTAGTTTCCCTTCACAGGTGAATTACTACTCAGTAATTGTTATCTCTTATCTCTGTAAACAAATGGCAACATTTTGTTATTGCTTTGTTTGACCTTGTCTTTTTTTCCTTCTTTAGAGGTGAAATACACTATCAAGGTTGAAACTGAAAGGAAGAAACTCAGTCTACCTTCTAGAGTCACCTTCAACCCGCGCTCAGCCAATGAGTACGAAAGCACAGGAGTCGTAGAGCTCAAGGGTCAGGGCACAGAAAGCTGCGTTACCAGAGGTCTCAAACTGCAGGTACAGCAGATCCCATTACTACTGAGTGACATGATGTTAAATTGAGGACTTCAGAATAACCTTAGTGGGGGGAACTGTGAAAATAAATCTACAGGGGTAGTAAGGAATGGCAGTAAAAAAGGAAGTACTGCCATCTAGTGGTGATTGTTTTTACTTCTGGATTAAGGGCACGTTTGACGCTTTAGTTATGGAATGGCATTATGCTGCAAACAATGTAAAATGTTAATGTCTTTTAATAATGCAAGTATATTATGTACAAAGGAAACCCTAAAAGACAAACTGAGAGGTATCCCGATTGAAGTCTCCGTGGAGATCCTGAACCCATCCACACGCAGGAAGAGACAGAGCGCTCTTCCTAACCTGCTTCCCATCCTGGACTCTAACCAAGAAGCCACCACTTTTACCAAGGTACCATCACCTTCTTAAGCAATCTTTGCATTTTCGGTAATCTGCCATGATCTTATTTAGAATATACAATATACATTCAAAAGTTTGGGGTTGGTAAGATTTTTCAATGTTTTTGAAAAAAAAAAAAAACTCTTATTCTCACCAATGCTGAAATGATTCGATCAGATATACAGTAAAAACAATAATATTGTGAAATATTTTTTACGGTTTAAAGTAACTGTTGTCTGTGTGAATTTGTTTTAAAATGTAATTTATACCTGTGATGCAAAGCTGAATTTTCAGTAGTCTTCAGGTTCTGATCCTTCAGAAATCATTCTGATATGCTGATTTGCTGCTCAAGAAGCGTTTCTGATTATTATGAAGACTTTATATTTTTGTATAAAGCAGCACAATTTTTTTGTAACAATGCAAAAGTGATCTTTAATATATCTTTTGTTCGATCTAATGCATCCTTGCTGAATCCTTAAATTCTTTTAAAAAAAAATCATGTTGACCCCAAACTTTGGATTTTTTTTAATCATATTTTAATCGAAATATTATCATAGTATGTTGAATATTATCAAATGTATGTTGATTTTCATATTCATAGTGAACATTTTATTTCAATTTTCTGTTTGTTACTTTTAAATTCATAGTTTTAAAATGGTTTAGCAACAAACTGCTCAACTTTATCCAACTTTTTTATACTTAAAGAACTGAAGTAAACCAGAACCAAACACGTCTACAGATCTCATTCAGTATGGATCATATTGGCTTTCAGGTTCAATTTATCAAGGAAGGATGTGGTACTGATCATGTCTGTCAGAGTGACCTGCAACTACAGTATAAATTCCACACCAGGGAACAAAACAGAGACATATTTCATCCATTACCTGAGTGAGTTTTTATTCATGTATGTTTTTTTTAATGAAATGTCTACCATATCACGTTTTTAATATGCCAGAATTTTGGAAAGCATGCAGCTGCTCCCTCATGTCAAAACAAATTGCAAAGTGTCACGAAGTAGAAGAATTAATTTGAATCTCTTTGTTTTTCTCACAGGGAAAATGGAGTTCCCATCCTGTCTCTTAGTGATCAGAAGGACATCGCCTTGGAGATCAAGGTGGTGAACCAGGGTGAAGATGCTTATGAAGCGCAGCTGTCTTCCTCTTTCCCCAAATCCCTCTCTTATTCTGCCGTACGCACTAAATCTGGTGTAAGTTCAGCTGCTAGATGTCTAACTTACGACCAACTTATTTATTGTTTGTTATTTTTATTATCATCAATATTTTTTATTAAGAATTTGTTTTGAAGTGCTCCTAAATCTTTACAGGATAAACCAGTCATCTGTCTAGCCAATCAGAATGGCTCACAAGCCGATTGTGACTTCGGAAATCCATTCAAAAAAGATGCTGAGGTGAATATTTGAATTATATTAGACAATATAATAGTTTTTTATTTGCATTTTATGTCATTACGATAGAAAAGCTCTATTTTTGGTGTTTTGACTTCCATGTGAAAAAAAAAAACAACTTTTTCAGACAACTTTTTACATCATTCTGAACACGGGAGGAATTTCTTTGGATACCACTGAAATTGAAATTGACCTTATGCTCAAAACGTGAGTAGCAACATAACTCTTGCCGAAGGCACAGTATCAAAACTTTCTTAGTATTTTCTTTTGTTTTTAGCATAGATTCATATTTCCATTTTTCTTTTTACTAATTGCAGGACAAGTGAACAGAAGCAGTTACAAGCAATCAAAGCCAAAGCCATTGTTAAGATCCAGCTGCTGTTGTCCCTCTCAGGGTAGGTTATCATTTCTCATCTTCTGATGGTGATCATATTAGTGTCCTTTATTTGTATCTTCATGTACTGTCATCATGTACCATCTCCAGCATTGCTAAGCCATCTCAGGTCTACTTTACTGGAGAAGTTAAAGGAGAGAGCGCAATGAAGTTGTCAACTGATGTCGGCAGTCCAATTGACTATGAATTCAGGGTAACTATTAGATTTCCTTACATAAAACTTAAGATTTTGTATATAAAGCATACATTTTGTACATTTACAATACCTCCTTTGGTTTGTTTAGAAAATATATCTTTATTTGCATACAAACTATCTTACATGTCACAGTATTTAGAGTTTTTTTTTTTTATTATATTGATTTACAGGTTACAAATTTGGGCAAACCCCTTAAATCGTTCGGCACGGCTTCTATGATTATTCAATGGCCTAAGCATAACTCTCAGGGCAAGTGGCTGCTGTACCTCATGAAGATGACCCCATCTGGTTTAGACAGCTTCAGCTGCTCCAATCAAGATGAGGTCAACAAACTCAGTTTGAAGGTAGTTCTAATATCTTAGTAAAAGTCAAGTTTTTGTTATTGAAACGTTGCATCCTTTTTGAAATAAACTGATTATTGTTCTGTCTTACGGTTATCTAGGAGCCTTCAGTGTCACGAACTAAACGTGAAATTGGGGAAACTCCTGCAAAAGAGGGAACAGCCTCTCTTTTTACTGACAAGAGGAAATACACAGTTTTGGTAAAGTCAACCAAACATGAAGAATACAATGCATTTAGACTAATAGACTAATTTTTTTTCATCACTCTACACTTAATATCCCAAAATGTGTTATAACTTAGCAAATATTTTAAAAAGAAAAAACTGAAATGTCACATTGACAAAAGTATTCAGACCCTCAAAACAATAATTAGAAGTAATGAAGTATTTTTGAATGCCCTGTATGTGTGTCCTTGAGCTGATATTCAGCGTCCTGTCTTCTTGTTGTGTTTTTAGTCGTGTGAGGACGGGGCGGAGTGTATAACATTCAGATGTCCTCTAACGGGAATGGACAGCAATGCTGTCATCAGCCTGAGAGCTTACCTTTGGAACGCTACCTTCCTGGAGGTGAGTGTGGCCGTTCGTTTTTTTTAAATGGCATAAACTATTAAATGTATTATTAATAATAAATTATTATTATTACTTCTTAAAAGTAAAACTGCTCCACTGCTTATTGTGTCAAGGTTAAAATGTCATGTGGTAGGATTAATAATTCATAAAATCCATAAAAAATACTTTTTACCTTTTAATCATCATATGAAATGTGTTCACTCATGTATTCAAGAGGATTTTTTTTCTTCGTATTTCATGACGGTTACATAAGATGAGGCATTACATTTTTGTTTTATGTCATCATATGAAACCAACATCAATAGCCTACAGATCAAATATTTCTAATAATTTGGCAGGTGTTATAACTAGATCCTTCTCCTTCCTTTTTAAATATTTTTTTCCTTTTCTTTATCATGGACACTATATGTCATTAAACTATCAATAAATTATTTCTTGCAGGACTACGCAAAATTGAACTACATTGATATTATTGTCAAGGCATCACTTGATTTCAAGACCTCAGCTACAAATGTACAGCTGAAAAATGAACCGGCACTGGTGAGGACATTTTCAGCTTTTATCCATATATACTTCTCCTTCCATGTTTTGATCAATTTGTCTTTTCTATCAAACTGACTTTATATGCAGGTCTGAAAACTCATCTTGAGGTGATAAATGCATTTAAAAAAACCCTGTTTGTCCTGTTACAGGCACGCATTACCGTGTTTCCAGAGCGGAAAGTTGCTCAGTATGGTGGTATGCCCTGGTGGGTCATACTGGTGGCCATTTTACTTGGACTCCTTTTGCTGGGCCTTTTGGTCTTCTTGCTTTGGAAGGTAAGATGATTTGACTAAACTCACAACCAGACCCATTTAGGACTACCAAACCCTGTGTTTACTGTCACTTGTATTGAACACTGAAAACAGATTTTCAACATATTGTACTATGCACATGACATTAAGTATTTAAAACACAAACCTTTACCCCTTTTAGTGTGGTTTTTTCGGCAAAAGCGGCAAAGAACCTGAAAAAGAGAGGCTGACTTCAGATGCGTAAACAGAGAACGAGAACCTCTTTCTTAGGGTAAAAGATCTCACAGATCAAGTTGACCTGCGTGCTCAGAGCTAGCATGAAGAGTTAGCCCATGCTAACCCACTTTAGCCTGAAGCACGTGCTGCCTGTCAGTGCCTAGATGTGGGGTAACGGTGGAAGTTTCCATGGCTTTCATTGCTCAGACATAAGCGAAATGCTATGAGGAATGCAAACTAATCATGCGTGAAGTTGTTGGAAAAGGGTTTATACTTGTTTGCATTGACTCAGCTTCAGGTGCGTGTGACTGGGTATGACTGAATGTCTGAATCTCTAAAGCTCTTTTAAGCCTTTAGATGTGGCTTGATTTGGGAACTTGCGCATTTCTCTGGCCTGCTTGGGATGTTTCCCGGAGCATCTCTCTCGCTTCCATCGCATACGGTTCTTTCTACAGCCAGATTCTTGCTTATGTTTTGCAATGTTTCGTTCTTTCCTCATGCAAGGCATGCTGCACACACTGCAAACATTACTACGTCTTTGTTTTTTGCACATTTTCCTGTATAAAGATGCTGTTTAGCATTGTTAGCATTATCTTGGGCTAATTGTCTTTTTTTTCTGAACAGTGTGGATTTTTCAAACGTTCCAAGTATGATGACAGCGTCCCTAGTTATAATGCTGTGCGGATAAAGAGGGAAGAGAGGGTAAAAGAGCCGGGGAAAGAGGAAATGAATCCTCCGGAGAAGAAACAATGGATGACTTCTTGGAATGAAAATGAGAGCTACTCATAGCTAATTGCTAATCTGATTGAAATCAAACCAAAGACTCTCTTCCTAAGGCCTTTAATGCTTGCTTTTGCACACACTGAACTTTTCTTACTGTTACTATTCCATCAAAACCTGAAAGGAAACATTGGAGCTTGATAGAGAGTGTATTACAAAATGGTGCCTGGAAGACAAATGATGAGCAAGGATAAAAAAATAGGTTTACTTGAGTTTTGTTTTATATTAAAATTTGCTTCCATGTTCCACCCCATTTTCATATCACAGTTCAGTTCTCATGCATACAGTAATGTGTATATACATTTAATGTATTTATTCTCAGCAGAGATTTCTGTTGTACAAAGGCCAAAGAGTTTTGTTTTATGAATGGCTTGTGTGAGTCCGGACTGCGTAGTTCATATTTTTTTCTTATCTTGATAGCCAGCTAAAACAACATGGATGAATGTAAATATTTGTGTCTTTGGATTTTTTTTTCTATTTGTTGCTTAATTATTAAAACCAATCAGGTACATATTTTATTTTCATAGGTGTTTTTTTCACTGTACTTAAACTACTACAACTGGGACTGATTTTATTAAGAACTACTTTGTTATGAACAGTTTGATATATTATCGGTTGACTGCCACAATCCATTGTAAGACCAGATTCTAAAGGTTTCTTTTAGTTTTTGAAGGTCATTTGAAAATATCTTTGTATAAATGTGAAGTTGCTTTTATTTTTTTTAAAACAGCACATTTTGGCAATGCAAATGCTCAAATATTGAAAAGTATTAATTCTGTATTAATTTGTAAAGTGGCTTGTTGAATGGATAGTGGTGATGTCTGAATTTTAGCCACTTAACAAATGTATTAGCTCACACAAAATTGACACTGAAGTAACGAAACTGATTATTAGATATTTGGTATTCATTTTCCAAATAAAGTTTTGCTGGACCTAAATTTATATAAGAGGTGCGATGTTTTTAAACATATTGTTTTGGTGGTTTCGTGAGCTGTAAATCTGATTAATCTTTGAATATACCTTTAAAAGAAAGACGTGAGATGGTGCTGCGGACAGAAACAGAAGACATAGAGGGTGAGAACATAATCAGACTAATTGATGGAATATAGAGACACATAATGGGTCTGATAGAACAGATACCTGAACAGAAGGTATACAAACAACTCAAGATAGAGTTCCACAGCAAACAGTGGCTCTAATACTTAGCCCGGAGACATGAGCGCAGGATTAGTGATTGGCGTGAATGGCACAGGTGTAGTGCTGATAAACAGGCACAGACTTGTGTGGTAGACAGGCACAGAAACTGATGCAGGTGACGCAGACCATGACTCACACTGAGGCATTCATCCAGACTTAGTGAATCCCCTCCAGTCTCTGTCTTACCAAGTCACCAATGCCACAAGCTCAAGCTAGTGAAACATGTTCTGCTTTTATCAGAAACTCAACTTTTTAATTTTCTCATAAAATAGTGACTATTAGATAAAATGTTGAGTTTTGTGCCCATTAGTGTGTAGCTTAGAGACAAGCAATACGCTATAGTGTATGTATGTATATATGGACTAGAGGCTATTACTTGCATACAGTACATATGCACACACACACACACACACACACACATACAGGATTTCCTATCATAATGCTGACATTCCATAGACGTAATGGTTTTTCTACTGCAAAAACTGTATTTTCTATCCCTTTACACTAAAAAATGTAAGCTGTGAACAGATTATTGGAGTGCATTTTACAAGAAAATACTATTTCAGTCTTTCTACATAAAAATTGGACATGTAATTAATTCACATGTAATGCATGTAATTGTAATTAAATGTGAAATAATTTAATCTTTGTTATCACATTTAAAACAGTAGCATACTTTGCCAAATTAATTTTGCCACAAACATGCCTTCAAAGTTTGTGGGTTGAACACTAATAACATTTAATAATAAACTGAAGGGTTACTGGGATCCTATATCAGTAGTGCCTGTACCAACCTGCATAAGATAAGGCATCAAATAATAATAAGGCTATTAAGCCAAGAAAACATTTTCTCACATGTCGATATGAAATCACACATAAAATGTAGGTAGATCACTAAGATGACAGTGATGCAAAATGTTGGGTGCATCATCAGAATGAATGCAAAATCAATTTGTCAGGTGTACTTTGAAAGATCATTTAATTGACAGTTCATTAAATATCTTTGAAGCTACATGTGTCATGAGGTACAAACAAATGTCCTAAAATTAAACAGAAATTCATTAAAAAAGACATAAAAATAAATTAAAATATGTAGTTGTAAAATATTTATTAATACACATGTAAAATCATCATCATTTGTGACAGAAGACTCTCCTTGCTCTCCTCTCTGCAGTAAAATGTACATCACTAAGAGTTA
Organism: Acrossocheilus fasciatus; assembly: GCA_036784905.1. Classification (NCBI taxonomy): domain Eukaryota; kingdom Metazoa; phylum Chordata; class Actinopteri; order Cypriniformes; family Cyprinidae; genus Acrossocheilus; species Acrossocheilus fasciatus. The sequence goes on from CM071938.1 coordinate 22,604,761, forward strand.
TGTACAGTAGACATTAAAAAAAAAGAAGGAAAAAAAAAAAAAGAAAAATGACGATTCTTTCCAAAAGAAGTCTGTCTAGGGTGGTGAAGTGCTCACTTAAAAGTGCACACTAGAAGAGGGAGCCGAAGCTTACCTGGTGTGCTCTATTAACCCTGGGAATGTGTGTGCATCACTTTGAGAGATTCACACGTGGATTGTTAGTTAACGTTTGGCTAAAGTGCAGAGTGTGCACTAGCAGCTTGGCTCATGATAATTTGGCTAATTCTAAAAAACGAGATTGATGATCTCAACATCTTTACTGACTGCTAGATATTTAACATCGGCGCCCTCTGGTGAACAGCCGTAAAATCGTTTTTAGTACCATGTACAGCATCCCAAAACACTCAAGCAAATCAGTTAAAGGCAATGACATATCCTTTCTAGATAATTAGATTAAGTTCCCGTGTTCTCAAAGTGCCATTATGCATGTTGAATGTCAGTGTGACAGACAGGAATCGATTCTTTAACTCCTGGGTTGTGTCAAAAAGAGACATTAATAACAAGCTTATCAAAGACACATTTGTAGTAAAAAATATGTGTTCTGTCAGGCTTTACTGGCAGAAAACCACTGTGTTCACCCATACGGTTACTTTCTGAACGGTCTACAAATCAGCTGTGTGTGAGACAGTCTACTCCATTTCTATCAGCACACATTATCATTACTTGGGACGGTGAGCGTGCATGTTTGGGGTCCTTGACTTTGTTACTACCTCAACAGGCTGATTCAAGGTTTGTTGGTTGGCTGCTTTTACTCTTGGCCTCTTTTTCTCTCCCCCTTTCTTTTTCTTTTTTTACTTGCTGCTTTTCAAATTTTTCCTGAGCCTTCTTCATGTCTTTTAGTCTCCTCTTAATGGTGGAGCGATCTCTTTGACTAGAAACGCCAAGCTCCTGGAAGACAACGCATATTTCAGTGGGATATTATTTAAATTAGTACTACACTCAGAAAATAAATGGACCAACCTTAAGTTTACTGCTGTCCATGCACAAGAGATGTTGGCCATCCACACCTTTCGCTGTAAACTCTGCTATATACTGTTCCATATTCATGCCCATCAACCAGTGACAGACCTGCTGATTGGTCCACTCGGAAAGGGGGCGGTTCTGCCACAGGTATTGCTTCACTGCTGGAAGAGGGCCATCATCAAGAGTCTGAAAATAAGAGAATTATATACTATATTTATGTTTGAACTGGAAACATGAGAAGAGTCATAAGGTGTGGAAGACTGCAATACACCATTCTACCATGCAAAAAACGAATACTAACCTACATATGTTTGGCATATTTCAAGCAAACTTTTTTAATTTTGTGTGCCTGAATTAAAAGTGTCTGTTTACAGATCAACAGACTCCTACCAGGGCAGACAGAATCTAGAGCACACTTATGAAATCAGGTCAGAAGCAGTGGAAGACATCAAGAACCAAGACAGACTGAAGTCTGAAATTAGATGTTCTGAAATATTTTGTTGCAGCTCTTTTCAATAAAATGTAGTGACTAGGGGCATCAAAGCTCAAAAAAGCATCATGAAATTATCAGTACATTAAAGGGACATACTTTTTGATGAAATCCGAGAGCTTTCTGACCCTGCATAGACAGCAATGCAACTGAAAAGTTCAGAAACTATCCCTTTAAGATTTATGCATTTAGCAGATCCTTTTTCCCAAAGTGACTTATAATAGAGGAACAATCAATCTGTCTATAACTTATTTTGATTTATTCAGTAATTTTGACAAAACAAAAATGAACATGTTCTGTTGAGATTTACTTTGCACTTTAATGTAATTTCATATATAGTGAGTTTTAAAAAATTTTAAAAAAATAAATAAATAAATTATATATATATATATATATATATATATATATATATATTTATATTTATTTGTGTGTGAAAAATCTTAAGAGGTGATAAAATTGGGTATTTACCTGCCACTATTTCTGGAAGGTGAGAAATGTTGTTTCTCACATAAAACTAGAGTATGGTATGGCTTGTAATATAGTGTGTGAGTCATAAACTACTTTTAGGAGACTTTCATTGTGCTTGTTTGACCATTTTGGAGCTGGCCATTTCATAAAATGCTTCCATTTTATAGAAAAGAGCAGTATGACCATTTTTCAGAACGCTTCCTTTTGTTTTCCCCTGAAGAATGTACAGTACGTCATACAGGTTTGTAAAGACATGAGGAGTTATTACTAATCATTTTTTTTTTTTTTTTTTATAAATTATTCCTTTAATACTGAGCCACTGACACACCCAACACAACTTGTAAAATAATGTTACCTGTGGCAACATCTTACCAACAGGGCGTAGGAAGACTGTTGCAATCATTTGGGAAATTCCACATACCATGTACATAAAAATGACACTGGAGAGCTGTTTCACTCACAACCACACCCATATACTCCACATGGATAACAATTTACTGCGGAAAGATCCTAACCATAGGCTGGAAGCACAGAATGAACAGCCTGGATGTATTAAGACAGGAGAAACCTGCTATCCTGTGCCTCACTATGCACAGATGGAAGAGCCTAAAAATCACATTTACTGTTGCTTGATGAAATTTCACAAGTGAAATCCAGTCATTTCAATAGAAATCCATGCGAAAAGTTCACACATATTCGTCACATCGACCAACAGAAAGCTGTTTGGTTTAAAAGTGACTCGCTGAAATTTAACTAATGTGACTGCACCTGTATACTGCAGGCCTTAGCCATGCTATAATAGTGAAACAGAACAACATGCATGCTGAACTATCACCTCTCTTTCTCAAAGCTATGAGTATAATCTCATTCTTTCCATTCCTCTCTCATGACGCACACATTCCACCAGTGATACTTGCTCTCTTCTTCAAAACACCTCACAAACTAAAAGTTCAAGTTCAGGCGTGATCAAATATACACACATGACGATTGCTAACCATTAACTACAGTAAAAGCTCATGCAGTGGTGACCCCGCGGCCTCTCACCTCGCAGGAGGAGAAGGTATGTGTGTGCGAGCGCCCAAGGAGACGGGGCTCTTTGAGTAACCCTGCCAACACAGAGCGAGGACTACCTGCGATCGAATCATCCGTAACAGACAAGCTCTGTAATAAGTAGGACACGGGGACATACACGTGTAAACATACACAAACAGACACATAAACAATTACTTACAAACAGTTTCCACAATACAGTATGGGATGCTAATTGGCATGCACTTTCAAAGCAGATAATGCTAATGGCTTAAGGGCCACTATGTGTGTAATATCAATGCAAATATCTAACAAGTTCCTCAATGTTTACACTAAAAAACCTTTTAAGCAAGACAGTTTCAGTGTAATTGAGTCACTGACAAACAAGATAATGAAAACTTAAGAAAAAATAGTTTATGTGCAAAGTTCACAGAAATGTATGTATGTAAATTTAAATAAAATAAAACCCCTTATGCTTTGAATACATGTGAGTGTACACATCTTAATAATTTTAAAAAAGTTGACAAAATGTCATATCATAAATTATAATAAATGAACAGATTTGATTAATATATACACACACACACATACATATACACGCATATTATGTAAACAAACTTTTATTTTGGATGCGATTAATCGCAACAGCACTTAATCGTTTGACAGCACAAATTAAAAACATGTTACATAAAAATATATAAGGTGTGTGTTCAAGTCACGGTATGCATGAATTGTACTTTAATAGATCTGTGAAAGAAAGAAAGAAAGAAAAATAAAAATAAATTTCATTGACTCAATTAGTAAATTACCCTAAACACGTTTATTTACTGTATTCGGTGCTTCAATTGATTCTTTTTTTCCTCTTGAATGCTTGTTTGAACTAAATGTGGTGAAATGTAGTGTTGACAAGCGGTGATATTACCTTCAGAGTCTGGACAACTGTACCAGTGAAGAACAATTCCAGAAAACAAAACCAGTAGAAACACAAAACTACATTGTATTACTTGTAAGAGCTGGCAATGGAGCGTTATCACACACTACATCTACTATCATGCATCCCTATTGTGTGTTAGTGAAACTAATGAATGTCTAAACCTGAATTAAATCAAGTTATTAAAGTATTGAACCCATCAAGAACTATCATTTCCTTGGGTGTGTTCTTAGACACAAAACTACATCTAGTCACTAAATTAACACAGTTCATGGCAATGCTCCATTATGAAACAGGATTGGGCTTTATCAATGTGGGCCAAAGGGTATATTGTGAAAGAATGCATTTACTACAATGGAGCATTTCAACTTTCGACAAAGCCACACCAAAAACTAGTCCACTAGGGTTAGTAGCAACTGCTATAAACTGAGTGTATTACTGTCCTCACACAAAAGATACATTAGCTGGAGTACCAGCTGAATACTGTACCAAATCTAAGGAGTGAGAGAGAAGAGATGGCCAGGAGAGATTGGTCTGTTTTAAAGAAGCACATTCTGCATAAGCAAAATGACATACAGTCCAATGTGATGATCATGTTATCAGCAAAATTCAAGAACGTTCAAAAAGAACATCTGACCTTTAGTACAAAGGAGTTGTAGTGACAATAGTGTAGACTCTTAAACATCTCTTATTCAATTGTTTTTTAACAAATTCCTAAAACTTTGTTTATTGCTGTCTTAAAATGAGATAGATATTAAATAGCAGATATTAAATATGGTTTCAGACTTTTGTGCAGTAACTCTGTTTTCAAAACAAAAACAGTACAGTACAGCCTTCAGAATATGTCTAATTACAAAACTTCACTTCCTGTTAAGATCAAAGGCTGAACACAATGAGACTGCTTAAATATTAACTTTAAATGACATCCAGGAATGCAACCAACTGCAACCTTGCAAACTGAATTCATTTTAAATGGCTTAAGCCGAATTAATTAATCACATAAAATGCATGCATTAAATCACTGACAACATAACATGTTAATTCATTTCTCTGTTATGAAAATAAAACATCTGGACCCTACTCACTTTGTTTGCACGATCCTCTATGTATGCCTCTGAAGGAGTACGAGGCAGACTGCCACTGGACGCCGAACGCTCTTTTTCTCTCTCTCTCTCTTTTTCCTTCTCTCTGTCCCCAAACCAGGAAAATGGCATGCAGGAAGGGATGGAAGAGATGGAGCCAGAGGGGGAAACATTGCCGCTGGACTCATCCAGTAACTCTCCCGATCCCCTGAGTTTGGACAACAAAGAATCAATGCTAACTGATCTATATCAGAGAAGACCTGCACATTTTAAAATGATTTGAAACTATTTAACTTCAGCTAATGTAGTAGGTTAATATTAGGAGATTTAATATTCCCACCTGCTCCCTACAGATCCTCTCAGTGTGATGCTGTCCCGTTTTTTGCCTTTGCCTCCGGATCTGCGGATACCACTACAGGGCAACACAAAAGAAAGCAGAACAGTTTAAATTTCAGGCCTTATCTACTTGAATGGGGAAAGACAGATATCTTTCTGTCAAGATTACATTTGAATAACATATTCAAAATAATATCTTGCTTAATTATAAAATTATGCACATAAATGTTTTAGAGTAAACAATACCCAGCAATAAAAACTGTGATAATTCAAGTTCTCCCTGTGTCCTTCCAAACTACGATGGCTTTCTTTATATTTTCATTAGGTTTTTTTCATGTTCTGAAAGTCAATGGGGTCCAAAACTTTCAAGCTCCAAAACAGGACATAAAAGTAGCGAGAAATTAATCGGCAACACTTTATTTTGATGGTCCCTTTTGAACACTGATACTAAGTAATGTTGCAACTACATGGCTACAAACTCTCATACGAGTATTAGTAGACTGTCTGCTTCATATTTACTAACTCCTTATTGTGTTGGTCTCCCAACAGGTGTTCTACTGACTATAAGTAACTTTGCAAGAACGTGTCAACTTAATCAAACCCTAACCCTACCAGTCAACTAATACACTGCTAACACTCTAATGAGAGTCAGTAGAAATGTAGGTGCAACATTACTTATAGTCAACAGAATGTGTTAAATGGACCATCAAAATAAAGTGAAACCCAATTAATCTATACAAAGTTTCCTGAGAAGACGACAGTGTCACTTTGTATAATGAACATATCAAAAAGCCTTTCACTTTGAAATCAAAACTGTTATCAAAACATCAAATATGATAACACAAAGCTTAAATGTCAACTAAAGGCCAATTCTCACCAGATCGACAAATGCCAACAGACATTTTGTCAGGTTTTGTCTGATCCGACCCCCGTTGGCATCTGTTGAATATCTCGTTTTTGCTGATTGAACATGCTAAATTGACTCTAGTCCGGTCGTGGAATGTCTGAGAAGTAACTTACTGCAATCTGATGATTGTCCGAGTTGGTCGGCGTATGTCGGTGCAGTGTGAATTGGCCTTAATGTGATACCTCATTGGTTCTCATGACTTATTATCAAATACCATGATGTTTTATGATCTCTGAATTTACCATTCGAGTCATATGAATTTAATTCTTTCTAGCCTTTGGAGAGCCTGAAAGTCCAATTAGTCCAATTAACTTTCATAATAATGGACAAAAAAGAAAGAAAGCCATACAAATTTGAAATGACATGAGGGTGAATAAATAGTGAACTTGCAGTTTTGTGATTTGTCTCATTAATTTTTTTTCTACAAGTGGTTCATCTCCTCCTATTGTAATGTCCCATTGTAATTTTGGCACACAAGAAGAAGTTGCTGGCCAGGCCATACCTGAAATCTGGGAATCGTCTTTTGGTCTTTCGTGTTGGTGAACCATCACTCTCTTCATCTGAAAAACAAAAGAACAATTCAATATCTTTTACATTTCCTAATAGTCTTCAGACTGATATTGAAGAGCCTAAGCAGATGAGCAGTGAAAACAGGAGATATAAATAAAAAAATACTCTTAAGAAATCGGTTTTACCTCTGCTCGCTCTGCTCTTGCTGCGCTCCTTGCCTTTGCTCCTCCTGTTTCTCAGGTTGAGGAACATACTAGAGGAGGACTGTGAGGAGGATGGGGACTGGGGAGTGGAGGAATCTTTAGGTGGAGACAAGCTGGCTTGTGTGCTGCTGCTTCCTTGGGGTGTTTGACTCTGCATAAATACATCACCTCTGCCTTCACTTCTTGGTTCAAGTGTTTGGTCGTGACCAAACTGAATAGATGGAACAGGTATGGCTAGGCTCTCGAGGTAAGACCGCCTTCTTTCACTGTTTGTTCTTTCCTGTTTGTTGTCTTGTATGCACACGGATTCCTAAAAATGAGATCAAATTAAATTGATTTCTTCAATCCAAACTGTTAATCAAAACATTCAGGATGACAGTAATATGTTAAACAGATGCTGTGTGTAAATACAATGATCACCCTGTAAGTTACAGAACCTAACGTTAGTGTATAGCATTCAATCATACACCCAGTGAAGACTCATCACAAAAGACCCATAAGACCAGTAGAGTGAAATATAAATATCCAATGATCCAATTTTGATGATCCAAGTGTTCATATAGGCTTTTCTCAACACATCAATGAAAATCCAACAACTTAACTGAGTAATATGATTTTGCACATTTTGATGGAAACAAAAGTTTGTTTGGGCCTCTTCATATTTTCCTTCTGTAAAATGATAAACTATTTCAAAATAGTATGCGCTATGTTTGTCGTTAGGGGACAATCTTAAAATGCCAAACATGTTACCATAATTATGTGTGGTACATAACTGAAAAATCTGAATAAAATTCTTTGAATTCTCCTTTTAAGAAGCTGCATCTAGCCAAACTGGAAAAACTTTTGCTTTGTATAATAAACCATAAGCAAAAAAGACAAAAAAAACAAAAAAAAAAACAGGACAGGTCACACTGTTCTTTTTCCCAAAACAAAAAGTCTGATGCATCAGCATGTCAAGAAAGTGTGAGACTTTCTGAGTGAGACTATTCTAACAGCAAGAAAGAGGCAGAGATTCGTTAGGAGTGCCTAGTTTAAACTGACAATGTCCTGCAGTGAAACTCTGTGAGGTATTTTTGAATGTTTGTGGTTCAACGCACCTGTGATTGGCTTGCTGCCTGTGAGCCTTTCGCTGACTCTCTGAGTTTACTTCGGGAGGGACGCTTGCGCTGAGATCCCTGTGCCAGCTTGGCTTTGGCTCTGTATACACTGCAGTCCAGGCGAGCTGTCTGAGGAACATCTCCCCAGTCTGCATCTGAGGACAAACAGACATACACCAACATCTCAAAACCAGGAAAAAAAATGCTTTAACAGATTATAAGGTTATTATTAATAAAAGGTGTTACAATCTGGCCAAATAAACTAGTGTAAGATATTACAGCTAAACTATATATTTTATAAATCAAACTATATATATTTGACCAGATTTATACAGAATAAATGATTGGCCAAGCTCTTCTGTACCAGAGTGAAGGTCATCTGTAGATAGCCCATTTCTTTCAGAGGAACCGGAGGTTGGACTGCTAGGTTGACTCTCTCCTGCAGGGCTGCAAGACTCTTCTGGCTGGTCTGATCCAGTACGGCCCTCCAGACAAGCTATCTGAGAAATGCAGAGAGGTATTATGTGCATATAAATCACAAGACTCTATCCTGTTATCTTTGTTTCTATGATGACTAAAAGTTATGTATTTGGCAGATGCTTTTATCCAAGTTACACTTTTTTTTTTCTTTCAGATTACAGCTGTTGCTTTCCCTGGGATTTAAACCCATAACCTTGGCATTGTTAGTGCCATACTAGGATAAGCATAAGGAAGAAAAGGCTCTATATTTTTCTGCTCTGATTTCACATGGATATATGTTCAGTTAATCTGTTAAATAGCTTAATCATTATGTGCAACACCAACTCTAACAGCCACAACCAACCCTAAACATAAAGGCCTCAACAAATGAAAAATCAAGAAGAATGTTTAGAGTGAAAAGCTGCTGCTGTATTTTGTTAAGCAATAGTAAATTTGTCCCAATACCCACCCTTGCAGTCTCACACAACAGAAAGTAAGTGCACAAGACTGTCCTAGGTTTGAAAAATGCCAAAGCTCGGCACACATGAAATCCACACAATCTCTAATACTAGGATAGAACCAGTAAATAGCAGAGGAAAAATCCAGAATCAGCTCTCTTGCCTCTGTACTCTTATATTTGGTGTTGCTGGCTAAACACCAGAGGGATTACAAAAATATCAAAATCCAGTTTGAAACACGTAAATGCTTTTTTACTTAATTTCTGTGACAAGTGGGCATCAGAAACGAAAGGTTGCATAGAGTTCTGTGTACTGCAGTAACCGGGGTTATTCTGCTTTTCTAAAAGAGCCACCTAATGTCTGAAAAGACAAACCACATGTGAAAATCCGACCAATTTTTTTGTGCCGAACACTCTGGAAGTTACAGAAGAGGTAACTGAAACATATACTGTATAGCACATTCAATCATTCACCCAGTGAAGCCATATCACAAAATATGTTCATATTTGTAATCTCATTTCGTTCAAAATTAGAGAGATTAACACGAACAGGCTGCAGTTTTACCTTATGTTGTAATTGCCTCACAGTGCTCTTGTACTCTCTCTCCCTTTGCTCCAGTTTTCTCATCAGCTCCGCCTCTTTCCTTGCATATTCAGCTTTTCTACAAGTCAAGAACAGCCCCACCATTAACAAAACCTGACAATTCACTTGTTTTCTTTTTCTCAATTCTCTTGTCTCGTGTATTTCTCTATGTAGCATTAGAATTTCTAATAATTGACCTTGATACAGGCTTTCACAAATCAGTACATTTCCAAGAACGCCTGACCAAACTTCCCAGAAGGATTCTGCTATGACAACACATTACATGCTCAAACACACCTCTGTTCATGCTCCTGTAGAAGCATCATGCTGTTATTGTATTTGAGCTTCAGAGAATCATGTTGACTCTGGGCTTCATTAAAACGCTGGTTGATGGCTTTGCAGAGGGCCTGAGCATCAAGCCAGTATTTTTCCAACTTTTCAATGCGCTCCTTGCTCTCTTCCACACTCCTTTCAAGAGCTGCACCTCGAGTCTCCCAAGACTTACGTTCGGCTTCGCTCATTTGCAGCTTTAAAATTGCAAACACACAAAAAGTTAAATAAACCTGCAGGTATGAAAAGTTACAAAATAAGAAATGAGCATTTTTATAAGCATCCTACCTTCTCTCTCAACTGATTGAGTTCTGTTACTGTGACACTATGTTTTATCTGCAGCTATAAGAGAGAATTAAAAGTGAAAAAGAAGCATTTCACAATGAATAAGTTACAGTATGTGCAAATTCACATTATACCTCTGTGAATTTTTGTTTTAGCTCAGTAGGATCAATATCTTCAGGTAGATCAATGCCTTGGCTCCTCAGTTGTGAAAACACTTTTTGTGCCAAGTCATCTGATGCATCCTCCGCCCACTGCTTCTTTTCGGCCTCTTTCTGTTTATCCTGTATCAGTCATAATATGGGCCCAACAATGATTAGTGACTCATTTATTCATGACATCAAGCTTATCTTTATATGTTCAAATACCTGTTGCACAACACTCTTTTCAGCCAGTGGTTCAATTTCCTGTTGATCGTGATATTGGTCATGGAATTGAGAAATCTGTTTTTCATCCTGCAGCAGATGGTTTTGGGGTTCATGGTGATCTTCATCATTTGGCTCCTGGTTTTCAGGGCTTGTCTCGTGTTGTAGAGTCTCACTGATCAGACGGGCCACTTCGCTCTCCACTCCTGGTTTCTCCCGGCCAATGAGAAACCTGCATTGGACGACATAAAATTCCTTCATGCAATTCTAGAACTATGACCATTGCTGCTATTATACTGACTATGAGATTAGATTTGCCCTGGTGAATCATTACCAGACATTTCCTCCATAATATGTAATGCATGTTCATTACTTACATAAATAGAGGGAAAATCCCTTTAGAGCAACGTGGAGTGGGCTGCTTTGATCAAGGACACAATGGTGTGAGCTAAAAGCTTGTTTCTGGTGGGGTTTGAACCCACAACCTTAGTGAACTTTAGCTACAACTGCACACAGGTCACTTTATGTCCAGTTTGTTTTGTCGATACTCACTTGACCAGACCTTTGGTGTTCTTCAATGTGGTAGCAGCAAAGAGTTGAGTGACACCAACCAGACTGATTCCATCTACTTCCACAATCTGATCATTTACCCGAACTCTGTTAAGACAAAACACCAATGCTTGTTTTATTTGGAAGCAGAATAATCAGAATCTGTTACTCACATTGTTCGCTATGACACAGAGAAGGTTTTATTCTGGATTTCATAAGTCCAAGTCAAAAGTCAAGTTCTTACCGTCCATCCCGGTGAGCTGCACCTCCTTCGGTGATGGTCTTCACAAAAATTCCCAGCTTCTCCAGTCCTTGATCTGCCCCAACTCCCATACCAATTATACTGATTCCCAGGCCATCATTTCCTACACAACAAAACAGGCATCTCAAATACAGTACTTCTACAGTTAATTGGAACTTCATACCATGGGAAATAAATTTTGTGATAAAAGTTTAAAAGAAACCTTTCTGAATATCTATAGGTAAAACATCCATCTTTTCCACCCTCTTTTCCAGCTCGTACTCAGCAGATGCAGACACTGGGTCCACATCATCATTTCTGCGATCATAATCCTCATTAGAGAAGGTAAAGTACACCTGTAGAAGAGGAAACACATTAAATAACACACCTGTGCACACCCACACAAAGGCCATCACCTTGCATAGCTGAATTTGTGATTTATTGATTTCACAATTAATATGGATGTAAAATAATGTCCTGATAAGACAAAGTCCACCCAGACCATTTCTGAAAAAATGAGTCATTCAGACTCATTCAAATCTTCCCGTTTTTGACCGCCCACATTTACATGTTAATACCTACTACCATCCTGATGAATAAGGACTCAGGCATTTAAGCTCAAAACACACATTAAAACTTCATAAAAGCTGTCTACATGACTTCCAACTGTATTCCAAGTCTTCTGAAGAGATACAATTTCTTTGTGTGAGGAATAGACTGAAATATTAGTTATTACTCCCTGATTATTTTTTTCCAGTGAGCTGTTAACAGCCAAGAATGGATTATTCATTCATTAAGCTGAACTCAAGAAATGGGGCTGACTAATCTGTGAACAAATCATTCAGACCAGTTTTGTGAACCAGCTAATTTATTGAAAAGATCTGAGTCAAGAGTGATTAGTTCACAAATCAGACAGCTATTTCTCTCAACAACATGCCAAGAAGAGTTAGGAAAGATGTCAAGATTTTTCTGTGAATAATGAATTCAATTTTGGCTGGTTCCACACATAAAGCAAGAACACTTGGAATACAGCACAACAGTCATATAGACTACTTTTATGATATGTTTTTTTCATCCCTTTTCAAGCTTGAAAGCGCCAGTATCTATTCTTTGAATCACAAGAAAAAACAAGTGACCAATACAATTCTTCATTCCACACATGCTACAAATAATGCTACAAAAGTGCAAAATAATTAATCTGCAGTATTAAAACGTACTAGTGAAATTACTAGTGACAGGCAAAGAAAGTCCACTGTCAATATGCATGAAGCACAGTTTTATATTGGCTAAAATGGTGAATTTGCATGTTCAAAGTTTAACTTAACTGTCTTCTGATGCAGATACCTATTGAGATGCTGCAATTCACCTGCAGAATTTCGCCAAACAAAGGTAAAAGTGAGCGCACCCTAATGAAGTTGCTAGCTAAATTACATGCCCACAGCATTTTGTCATTGGCTTATTTAGGCTGACACAGGCAGTTAAAAAGCAGGTCAGTCAATGGTATGCATTCCTAATACTGGCACCAGACTTGGACTGAGTACAGCAGTAGAATTAAACAGAAGGAAAACACTGTCTCAAAATCAATTGGCCATTGCAAAGTAACAGTATTTCCTATTTATTTGTCTTTTCTTATACCATTTTACTTTTGCTTTCTCCACCCATACTTCCCCTTCATCTTTTTTTTCTCTCCCCACTACAATCCCATTTTTCCTTCCCTTCATTTATTCTCTCTCCGCTTTCTTTTGTCTAGCGACTCTAGTTGTCATGGAGTAAGCGTGCACCTCTGAACAATGTCCTTTTCTTCCCAAACATGCTCAAGCACAGTGTCTCTTTCTATCTTGCTCCCTCCCTCTCTCACTCCTTTAAGCCGTGGCTTTTTAGCAAGAACACAGGACTATTTCTTCCTGGGACTGAGAGAGTCTGTCAGTGAACCATGACTTACAATAAGGAAAAAACAACAGATGTCACTGCGCTCAGTTCGTCAAACCTGAATCCCACAGTTGGAATAACATAACAGCGCCATGACCAAGAAATATTAAGATGATTAAGAATGAAATACTAAACTTTTCCAATAAAGAAATATATCCTTTGACAGCATTAAAACAAACTTGGTTGTTAACAAGCTGGTGTGCAATAAGAACAAGCCAGAAAAAATAATTAAGAAATCCTGGCCTTTAGTAATTTAATGGGATTTAAAACTTTACATTTTTAATGGAATAAATGGAAACCAACAGTTTTGGTGACCATTGACTTCTACTGTATGGACAAAAAAAGTCATATTAAAATATCATATTTTGTGTTCCACAGAATACAGTAAGTCATACAGGTTTGGAATGACATGAGGGTAAGTAAATGGCAGGATTTTCTTTTTGAAGGGTGATTTAAAAAAAACCCACATTTTTGGGTTAAAGATGGATTTTGAAGACACCATATTTTGTCTAGAAGAGAGAAAAAAAACACTTTATGAGCTAATATTCAAAGCCCATTGTCTTATCAAAGTTCAAAAGATGTCCAACACAAACATCTGTTGAAAGGAAATCCTCATTCACAACCTATGAGACAGGCAACTCACTTCCTGCTGATCCTATATATGGAAAACAGGATGAGTAAACATAAGAGCTCCAAAAATACAGAAACAGGAGCATCCTGAGGGTTGAGGAAACAAAAATGTAGAAACTAAACATGTAGAAACACTATAATATGTTTACAAAGGGAGACCCAAGCTTCCTAATTTAGAGAGAAAATGCATCATAGAGTAAGACAAATGTTAGTTACCACCCGCTTATCCCACTTCTATAAATACACAGCAAACAAACTGACACTGACCTACTCTACACGCTCGAGGAGGACACACCAAGGAGGAAGGGATGTTGGGGAGAGTGACACATTAAACATTGAGCTATGGTATTCTGATTCGGTGTGTTCTGACCCAGACTATAGATCCATGGCGTCTTCAGTCTGCCAGGCTCTGAAGAAATACATGACCTGGTTTCCAAACTTAAGAGATCTTTTAAGAGTGCTTAGAAAACAACTGCAAGGTCCACAGGGAATGAAACACCATTACACACAAACAGATATTGACTGGTTTTGGGCAGTTAAAACGGTGGACTTTTGCCACCTATTGTAAGGCACTTAATGTATCTTTATTTCCTTTGATCAGCTGTTTAGTATATTAGATTTATACTCCAATTAATATGCAAAGGCAAGAGCTTCCACAGCATTGAATTGGTACGGACAGTTGATGAGATGATTTATATTCATATCCAATCACACAGACAAAGACAAGAACACCTTCCCTTCCCTTAACAGGATCCTTTTAAAACACTCCACGTTCAAGAGGTCCCAAAGTCAGACACATGAATGACAGCAAAATGCACTTTCTGTTTGATGCAACCCAGTGCCTGGTCTCTGACAGATGAAGTAAGATCAAAGAGTTGTGTGTTTTGCTTTGATCTGTTATGACTATCATTTGAAATTCTGTACTGCCTATAGCATTAGTCTCCTGTAGCCAAAGACCAAAATGACCAATCACAGTTTGTTTTGTATTTATGTGCGTTTTGGGGCAGATTTACGTTAACAAATACACATGAGAAAACACCAATAACTCAAATAAATAAATAATTCAATAAATTAGAAGAACACAAGACATTAGCAAAATATATGTACATATATAACTTTGTGTTTAAGATTTACACAAAAATGTCTCTCCAAAAGTTTCTCTAAAAACATTTATTTACAGACATATATAAATACTAATGTTGATATTTGGTTTACTTGCTATCAAGTTAAAAAAGGTGCAAAATACATTTATCACAATTAAATGAGTATTACAAATATCTCTGCAAATGGCATAAGAAAACCTGTTTTCCCTTTGAATGAATGAATGAATGAAGCATTTACATAGTGCTTTTAGATACTAATGTATACTCAAAGCGCTTTACAATGGGATCAGGGGTCTCTCCTCAACCACCAGCATCCTAGATGGTGTGACGGTAGTCAATACGCAACAGCTATAGGTGGAGAGAAGAAAGTAAAGTGATTGAGTCAATTCAACTGATAAGGCCAAGGAGTCAATTTGGCAAGGACACCAGAGTTCCATTCGTACACTTTACAAGAAGTTATTTATTTTCTTACTCTACTGGCTGCTATTTTTCCTCATTTTAAGCATAAACTCACTTAACATTGACATTTTTTTTTTTTTTTTTAAAGAACATTTCTCTCACATTATTTGGGTTTTCAAGCAAACATCTCTTGATTTACGAATGTTTAGTTATTTGTACTGGAAAACGAGACAAAAAATACTGATGTGCCAGAGATTTTATACCACTAACCTGGTAAACTTGGGCAAATCCAGTGATTAGTTCATTAGCTCTTAAAAGCGGCCGGTCATTGTATCAAGCAATGAATTAGGTTAGGAATCCAATTTTTGTATAGTGTGTGAGTGCAGTGTGCATCTGATGGTGTCAGTGGGTCTCTGAACTGCATTCTGAGACTGAACTCAATATTACAATTAGTTGTATGCTAACAGATTAAACTGATGCAACAGTCAGTTTCTATAAACAGTTTTAGTGAGACTTGAGTGATCACGTTAACATAAACTTTCTATTTCAGAAAATCTTGTTTATCTGTTACATCAGCTGAGACCAGAGTTAAAGCCCTAAGATATGGAACTAAATGACATTTCTCTGTAAACAAAACAAAAAAACCTGTCAGAACATGAGACAAAGGATATTACATGCCTGAAGTAATGCAAGCTCAGACAGCACCTTGGTTGAGAGCTGTTATCTTAAATGTTCTGGGTATAAGGTTTTTTACACTGTAGCGGGAACCCTGTGTGAAGTCACAATTCGTAAGAATCAATAAAAAAGTGAAACAAGTCTCAGATAAGTATAATGTTTTCCTCACACTAAAAGAAAAGTTTGATTGTGTTTTGGGGCAAAAAAAAACAAAAAAAAAAAACAGGACATGCGTGCCAAATACCTTAAAGCAAGTAGGATCTTGTCATATAAATGTGAATAATAGCTGAGTTAATAAGAGCTGAGGTGCCGACCGAATTGAGCCACGGGCATCTGCTAAAGGTGCAAACACAGATTTGGGTCACTGCTGGCAGGCTAATTCCTTCAGGCTCAAATGAAAACCTTCTAAACCATTTCAGAGGGACCAACAAATAAATGCTAAAGCTGAATAAAAAATACATTGAAGTACTAAATATAAATATAGAGTTTCTTCTAGACATAAAGTAAGATTGAATGAGACATACCTTGATTGGTGCTGTAGAGAACTTGATCTTTCTCTTTGGAGTGAGGTCTTCCTCATCAGAGAGTCCTGGAAGTTCCTCAGATTCCTGGAATTCCTCCTTCACTTGACATTCATCCAAATCGGTTCTGTTGTCCTTGTCATCCACAAAGGCAGCATTCTCAATTCCACAAATTAAAGATCTCTTCCCCACTGATCCCTGATCATCTTGCTGTTGCCTCTCTTTTCCTGTTAAGACATCTTCCATCTCTCGTTCATCATCGTCCTCCTCTAAAGCTTCAACAGCTTTCTCTACTCTCTCATCCTCTTCCTCGTCCTCTCCTTCTCTCTGTTCATCCTGCTGTTCCTTGTCTTCAACATTGTTAGCTCTCTGCTCACTCTCCCTCATAACAGTCTCCAGTACTGCCTCCTCTGCAGTTCGGTCTGTCTTTAGTTCTACTTCCTCGTTGTCTTTTTTCTCCTCCTCCTCCTCGTCTTCCTTATCCATTATATTCTCCTCAAGAAACTTTCCCTCCCCTCTATGGTCCACCTCTCTTCCAGTCTGTACAGATTCCTCACACGCCCTCCATTCCTCCTCATGTTCCCTAATGCTCTGTTTTGATTCCTTCCCAAGGAATGTTAATTGGAGCGCCTCGCCGCTGGTCAACACCCTCTCAGAATTGCGATTTGGAGATTGGTTCTCCTTTCCAGCCTCTTCAAAAACATCATCCTCAACATGTTCCTCCTCATTGCCCTCGCTTTCAGATGATTCGGTCTTCACCACCACCAGCTCAGCTCTGACCGTGGATAAACCAGGAACCTTCTCCGTGTTCTTGCCTTCACCTTGCTGCTCTTGATGTCCAGGATCCTCAGCTACAGATGCTTGACTACTGCTACTCCTTGCAGACAAGTGGTGGATCTTTTCGCTTGTATACACAAGAGTGGGTTTTGTATCTTCTGAAGACTTAATATGTTCTTCAGCTGTGGAACTAGTGTTATGTAATGTCTTCTCCGTACAGACTCCATTCAATGGGGTGCTGTGAGAATCTGAACCATTTAACTTTGGCAAACATGTTTCAGCAGGAGAATCGGCCCATAATGAATAAGAGGTAGGGGAACTACAGCTGTCTGGTGATGAAGGGGGATCCGAATGGTCGCTAGCAGCGGAAGGTGACTGGGAATGACTAATGGGACTATGGGATTCTGTGGAAGGAGCAGCTGACAGGGATTCACTATCACTGTCCAACATAAAACTCTCCAGACGTCTGGATATTGGCCCGGCATTCATTGACATGCTCAGCTTATGTGGTGGTGTCTCACTTTCGCTTCTTCCCTTTTCCTTGTCTTCCCTTTCTTTTCCCTGTTTCTCTAGCTCTTTAGGTTTGTCATTTCTCTCTCCAGTAAATGACGCTTTCCTGTCTTGTCTCTCCACTTGCTGAGGCCAGATAACTTTTGGAGAACCAGATCTCTCCGTTGGAGACTGCTCTTTAAGGCCACTCTCAAACAGCTTCCTGGTCATTGAGAACTTCTCAGCCAGTGCTGCCTTGTCAATAGAAACATCCTCCGTTTTCCGTGCCTCAAAGGAGGCTGAATCTAGACTGGTAACACTACTCAGACTGGACCTGTAAGGGGTGGAATCCAGTGGAAATTTGGGTGATGTGGGTTTGCTGATATTGGGAATGTCTTGACTCTGTTTTCCATCCATTTGCAAGAATATATTTTTTATTTTGTTCACTTTGTTGCCCGATGGTCTGCCTCGGGAGTCACTGCCTCCGTTGGAGAAGGGTGAGGTCGAGCTGATTGATGCGCTCCCATCAAATGAGCATTTGATGGAATGGAAGTCTGATTTATAGGCATTCCTGTGTGGAGATGCACTTCTCAGTGCCCGTTCACTTTTGTTTTCACTTTTAATCATGATCACAGATTAAAAGAACAGATTTGAAGGTCTCAGTAAGTAAAATAGATAAAACTGGAACTAAAAAAGCAGCGTATATCCAGGAGCATGGTACGTCCTCATTCACACTGGCTGAGATTGCAGATACAGATGGTGCCGAGTGACTAACGGAGTGCCAACTGCTCTTACCTACAGGAAAGAGAAATGAAGACACCTGTCAGTCTGTAATTCACAGCAGCTATTTATCGGTCAACACTCTTTTGCACTGTAAATGCATACACGTACATGCGTACATGCATACATACACATGCACACACACACACACACACACACATATATATATATGTGTATGTGTGTGTGTGTGTGTGTGTGTGTTATAATATATTTTGTTATTTTGAAATGTATTGACAGCACATTATGGACAATGCAAGGCCTCTCCAGCAATTTTGCCCTTTAAAAACATAACACTGTTATCCACACAAACACCACCAGGTAACGCCACAATAATATTAACATAGGATAAATAATATGAAATATAACATAAACACACTATGTAATATAACAATAAGAAACTTATAAGAAGTAATACATTTTTAAATAAAATCCAAACAAACGTAGGTTAATCGTTCATGCAAGGAATTCTGATAATTCCCTTTTCCTCATAAATTATCAAGACATTCATATTTTAAACTTATTTTAGTATTTTAGTGTAAATATTCATCCTTAAATTGTGCATACTGCTTTTTATTATATAAGTAGGCTACATCTTTTAAAGCAGTAATATTTGCCTTACCGTTAATCAATTGACAGGATCTACATTGTAGCATAGTCCAACATTACTTTTTAAATTTGCATTTTTTACAGGTAGCAGGTGCTCAAGTACATCTTATGACCATATTTACACCCCTTCCTTTTGACAGTCGATCTTTTCCCATTGACTGCTGTAACCGACTTCAATCCTAATGAAGCCTGACTAGTTGAAGTTTCTATAAGGAAGTTTATCTTTCTATTTTCGAAAACAATACGACCGGATAAACGAGTTTAACCCTACCTGAACCTCATTCATTCCGACTTACGGAAGATGTGAGAAACCATGACCAAACACTCACAAACTTCTTAGACTATTCGACGACATTTCTTTCTCCGAAGTCTACATGTCTCTCTCCTTGAGTGTAACCAGCTCAACAAACCTTATCCCCACATGCGCGCTCCTCCTTCAGCGCCATACCCGCTGCTCGCGAGTAAGCAAGCGCGCGCACAAAGGGGCAGAGAAAAAAAAAATACTTGGACAACCGTGGGAAAGTCAGTAATCGCATCCATAAAGTAACAGCTAAATTCAGAGAAGGACTAGGGGCTAATGTAGCCTATTATAGACATTACGTAGGCCTGTTTGAATAATGACAAAAATATGCTACATTTCCCAAATGATGTTATTCGAATGTATAAAATACTCTAATATTATCCCCAAAGCTTAAAACATGTTTTAAAACATTTTAATCATTTGAAGGTAGAGTCTAAACACAGTTTTACTCTCTTTTTTGGATCTAAAATATTAACTAGCCTAACTAGATAAATAAATAAATAAATAAATTTGGGATCTCAAATCATCCATGCAATGAAACAGTTACAATGTTCCATACACCAGCATTCTGGGCCACATAGATGCCATATCTGAGTTTAATCTCCCTGACAATTACAACTAGGTCACCATCTTAGTGCTTCTGAGATGAGTCGAGTGAAGCACAGGGCAAAAGAAAAGAAAAACAGCTGAAAGTAAAGCAGCAATGCATGCAGATAAATGTCATTAACAAAACAAATCTGAGCATAATGCAAGAGAAAGGAGAACAAGGCAAAAGCACTGCTCACTACTGACACTGTAAACTGCCAGTATCATAAAGATTTATGATAAACCATTTTGCTCTAGACATTTTGTCTCCTTCTGTTTGTCTTGGTGTGGACTGTGTTGTAAATTTCAATGTAACGTGTGATCATATGAAGCCTCTAACAGATGGCATTTTGTAGCTCCATATTGAAAGTAGATTATCTCTGCTGAGCTGCTGGTCACAATGACAATCAGCATAACCGAAGCATGCAGTTCCATTTAAAACTGATTGACTGATGTATAATAAAAAATATTCCAGCAACTGCAGGGTGTACTTGTGTTTTTTTGCTAAGCAATATAAATCGGAATTAAATGCTCTGTGAGACTGTGCTGCAGGTCTGTATAGCTTACACTGTTTTGCCATGTTCCTCTGAAATAGCAACAACCCGCTGATCTGAGAAATTGGCAGTTTTTTAATTAGATGTGTCACGAGGTTCATTCTTAGAGACCTCTTTTGTGCTTTCCTAACCACTTATAATCAGCACCAATAAGAAAACCATCTAAGCCCACAGTTATGTAATAAAATGCATTCCTTTTAAAAAAAAAAAAGGCAGAAGAAAGAGTTTTGGCAGGCATAGAGAGCAGAAACACTTACCATATCTTTGATATTCCTTTTTCAATGAAAAAAAAAAAGCTTAACATGTAAATCCAGATTTGATGAATCAAACAGCCTGTGCTGCTCAGGTGCTAGTCCTGTTTCACTATGTCGTGACCTGTGTTTTGTTTCTGTTTGTGGAAAGTTGTGATATGACGCATCATTGTCGAAGTCCTTTTTGCTCGGCCCGGGTTTGTTACATGGCCTGAATTTGGTGCTGTTTTCCCCAGGTGGCCTCAGGACCTAGATTTATAAAAATATCACCCAATCATAGAGGCAGCAAGGATGAGAGAATAAGAGAGAGATTCAAGAAAATTAGCTAGAAGTGGAATACAATACAGTTCACACATTTATATAGAAATGATTAACTGTTGCATGTGTATTCACAATAAAAGAATCTTGTTTGAAGCAAATTA
The DNA here is from genome assembly GCA_036784905.1 of Acrossocheilus fasciatus. Lineage (NCBI taxonomy): Eukaryota > Metazoa > Chordata > Actinopteri > Cypriniformes > Cyprinidae > Acrossocheilus > Acrossocheilus fasciatus. The sequence continues at coordinate 22,626,104 of CM071938.1, forward strand.
GAGATGATAAAAAAACAAACACTAATGCACAGAGCCATGAGTGATTCAGTTTAATTCAGGGAGACTTTATGTTTTGGCAAAAATAAGATTTAAATATTTTTACAAAAAAAAAACAAAAAAAAACTTAAGCACTCATTAAATCATAATTTTTTTCTTTTAATTATTTATTTTATTTTTTCAACAGTGAAGTGTTGCTTATTGTACTTGCGAGCATATGTCAATGGCTGTAAGAGTTTCTCTGACCTCATTATGGATATAAATAAACCCTGGTCTTGGACTGAAGTTTCAGCAGGAATTCTTTTATAAACCTTCCTGGTCTAACACTAGGCTTTATCTCTGTATAGAAAACCAGCCCACACAATGAAATCTCAAAATATTTATCGAGACAATTATTTGCAATAGATATGCTATGGGGGTGTTTGATAATGAATACATGGATATATCATTTATAATTAACCATGGAATCTCACATTTCCATACTCTCAGCTCCATGGATCAGATATACTGTATATGAAGGACTTTATATAGCATACAGAGATCTGAGGGGTGATGGCACTACAGAGACACAGATGGTGATCTATTTACAACTCTTAATTTAGAACTTAAAGTTTCCCTCGTGTTTTGGACTGCTACACTTTGTTCATAATTAATCATGCACATAACACTGATAACAACGAAGACTCCTACTTAAACCTAAATTTAGTCTTTTATTTATAAAACACTTAGGCTACTTGTATGATATCTTAGAAAGTTTTAGAAAACCAAGACAAAATATCAGAAATTAAACCAGGGTTGCTCAGCCAAAATTTAAATGTGGGGGAAAATGTGTATATTATATTCATACAACTGAGAGTATTAGAATAGTAACATAGTGTATGTGTTTACAAAGAGACTTATTTGTGTTGTAAAAGACTCAGAAAAATACTTTGGAAATCTCCATTTATACTGTAAAGTTCATCTGAGCTTATTGCTTTTGACCCCTGTCAATTTTTAAGACCCAAGCCAGAGGCATGTTCACAGATGAAGGCTTGATAAAACAGGTTTTCATCTCAAGCTGACATTCAGAGCTCTTGGAAAGTTACTGGCAGGTACAGTGGGATTCCTTTTATGAATTATATTATTTACTGGCTCAAGTCACCTCATGTAATAACAACTGAGAAGATGATTATACAGGCTGTAATAATGATAACCGCACCATCACCCATCAAACAATGAGTGTACCTATTTACATAGTTACCACCACAGGCTTTGGCTTATGGTTGTCTTTATTGCCATATAATTCTTGTATAGCCTAAGTATAGCGGCAAGCATGGGCAACTGTAGGCCCTAGATGGGTACAGGCCCTTATATGAATACTGCTTTGCAACTCGGAGGAATGCTTTTTGGTTGTGAGTTCAAAGCTTACATGATTTTTTTTTTTTCTAATTCAACTTTATTTTGTGATTTCAGTGACTAAAGGAAAGACATGATCTTGTTGTCAGTTTAAATGTTCCAACATATAAATCATTGATCAAGGAGGTTTGAGAAAGAAAATTTCCACATATTATTTTTGAGGGGGCACGATTGGGAGGGGAGGGGGGTCGTCGTCATGTGACACACAGCAGCCACAATAGCACTTATGTTTTATTTTTATTTTTTCCTTTTTATTCAAAACATTCCCAAATGCATCACTGTAAAAAATAAATTGTTGAGCAAACGTAAAAAATAACAACTTGATGCAGTATGACTTTGAGTTCTCTCAACAATAGTATTTTAGTTCTTCTCAGTAAAGATACTTTGTTCAGCCAGTGTAAATTTGTTAGTTCATGAAATGCTGATTTTCTTATTTTGCTAATAGAAAAATTCTTGTCACAGCAACTGAAACAACAATTAACGTCGTTGAGGTAATTAATTTTTTTCTGTTTCCTGGAAGAAAAAAATAATGTTTAAAAGGTCACCATGTTATCAATTTTATGTTGTTTATTTAGAAATGACAAATCTTAATGGATAACTTAATGTAATGTATAGACAACAATGTCTTTGCTTGTACAATAACCTACACTAAGGTATCCAGAAAATGGATTTGAGTGGTTGAACATTCTCTAGGCCTCAAAACTAGACAGACAAACCTCAAGAACGGTGACAACCAACACATGTTAAACAGATGAGCTCTTTACATCACAGTACAACAAATAACTAACAATAATGACAAAACAACAGCAAAAAAGTTTAAATTAAGTCAGCAAACAGCAAAAAAAAGAAGAAAAAAGATCTTATAACAGTAACTGCATAATTTATTCATGCTGCAGTGAATGCTGGGAATTCACTATGCCTTAAAATTTCAACAATATGAAATTTTTTGTTCAGACAACTGTTTTTGACTAGTTGGAACAACATTTGGTGTAATTTTGTTGGTCTGACAAGGGTTTTTATGTTGTTTCAAGAAAATAGCATTTTTTTAGTTTTTGAGACTCAAAAAGTTTTGTCAAATGGAAAATGTGCAGTTGCATTTTTTACAGTGCATTAACTATATCATGAAATATCTCGATTCTCACCCTGTTAGTTGAGCTATAGTGGGCGATGGTCAATGGTGCCTAATAAGGTAGTCTATTAACTATGGATAAAAACATGTCTGTTTACTTAAGTAGCCTAACAGATATGGGTGTCATGCCATAACATATTTTTAATATGACTGACTTTATTTTTAATGTGAATTTAACATTGAAAGTTAATGTGAATAAAAACATTGTAAGTTAGGCAACTTATCATAATTGTCATAACACTTTCATTGTACAGAAAGAGAGCAAAGAATATTTAGGCTACATTATCAAAGAACATTTTCACAGTCTAGAGTTCAAGCACTCTCAAAAACTCCATTAAAATCACTGAAGCTGTTTGCACTGTTAAATGAATATCTTACTTACATATTCATACACACATCTGCAGTTTGTTGTTTCTAATGAGAGAATTCGCCAGAAATAGGTATTCTGTCAGCGAGCGAGTGAAGAAAACACCGACATTTTAGCGGTGACTCATCTGAACTGCCTCTGATTGGTCGTTGAATTCATAAGCTCAACAGCCTCGTGTGTGATTGGTTGTAATGTGCAGTGCTGTAAAAACGCGTCTGTCTCTGGCTCAGTGCCAGCTAACGCAGATTTGAATTTAGCAGCTGATGATACTCGTTGAACGATTTAACCACGCTGGTGTGATTGTATTAAATATAGAAAATATTATTCGGCTATTTTTTGTCTTTTGGAAGCCACTGGCGCCGCCAGGGGGTGGCCAGGGGTGGCCGTGGCCACCCCTGGCCGACTCCTGGCCACCCCATTGGCCACCCCACTGGCCAGTATAAATTTTAGTAAGCCGCTCTAGACCTTCGATCGCACACAGTAGCCAGCCCTCTCCCCGCCCCTCCGTCCATGCCGCTGTTGCGCGCTCAGACAGCAACAGCTCAGCGCGTGCCCGGCGGTCAACAATTTCAAAAGAAGTTAACTCTTTCAACGCCAAAGATATCTCGTCAATTAAGAGACAACGTTTCCCCGCCATTGACGAGTTTTTACGGCAATCCGTGTTCTGCGCATGTCCTGAATGAGTTACGGGACTTCCGGGTCTTTAGGGTGCGAATAGAAGACGATCGGCATAAATGTAGGGTCAGAGAAAATGTAGATCATATATAGATCATAGCCTATGTAGAACATGCTTTGACCAATTTGAACCTGATCGGGACGAAGTAGTCAGTGAGAGAGATACATTTACAGACTCAGAAACATCTGTAGTTATAACCGATCCGTCGATCTGAATAGGGGTGTGTGTGTGTGTGTGTGTGGGCTCTATCTATCTATCTATCTATCTATCTATCTATCTATCTATCTATCTATCTATCTATCTATCTATCTATCTATCTATCTATCTATCTATCTATCTATCTATCTATCTATCTATCTATCTATCTATCTATCTATCTATCTATCTATCTATCTATCTATCTGCATGTACAGTATATGTATGTATGTAGCCTGTGTGTGTGTGTGTGTGTGTATAATCATATGTATGTATATGTTTGTGTGTGTGTGTGGATGTACAGTATATGCATATGTATGTATGTAGCCTGTGTGTGTGTGTGTGTGTGTGTGTGTGTGTGTGTGTGTGTGTGTGTATGTAATCGTGTGTGTGTGTGTGTGTGTGTGTGTGTGTGTGTGTCTGTTTGATCGGTTTATTGAATGCAATTTAAATTATTCATAGAATTATTTACAGGTGAAAGAATATGACATCTGAATGTATTTTCCATGAAAATGCACTACTTTGATAAAAATGCATTTTTCTCAGTTTTTTGTCCAAAATGTTGTATTTTTGATGGTACCCACCTGTATTCAAATGGTCATAAAACATGAACACATGAAGATAGAATAAAATAGTTTTTTTGTTTGTTTAAAAGCAGAGACTTGGTTCTTTATTTTGATATATAATATGTTCTTATATTCATAGCAGAAAATATTCTGAGGGCCCTCAAAGTTAGGTGAAAATCATCAAAAACGCTGGCGGTGACTGGCAACTTTTTTTTAAAAATGCTGGCGGTGAAAGAGTTAAGAAAGAAGACTAAGAAGACTGATAGTGTCTGATAGTGTTTTCTACAGGCCGGTTTACTACAACAGTAGAATAAAATTCAGAAATTATGGTTTATAGTTTTGGTGTGCCACCCCAAGATTTTAAGTGGCCCCATCTGGCCACCCCTATGAAAAATTTCTGGAGGCGCCACTGTTGGAAGCTGCATTCAAAATCCACTTCCCACAAAAATCTGAGTGGCACGTGCCCCCTCTTGAAAAAGTGTAACGTTTTTAAGGGATAATGAAATGATTTTAACTTCACAAGGAAATTAAATTAATGTCTTTTGGAACTTCTTACTTCTTCAATATGATTTTTTTTCTTTAAAATAAATAAATAATCAAACAAGTATCATCTGCCATGAAGCGTGACCTGTAATGTCAGACATCTTCAGAGTAAGATTATGAACATGGTCTCAAGATTCTGCCAGTAAGTGGACAGGGGATTTTTAACATTAAAATGAAGTTATTTCAGCTATTATATCAAATATTGTGATATTTACCATGATTATATCTCCTCATTAAATAAATAAACTTTTGAATTTTTTATTAGTGCCAAAAAACTGACACATTTGCAATTTGTGTAAAACCAGATCACTCTCACTCTCATAAATATTTAAATAGTTTATGATTATTACAATATTTTATGATATCTGTAAATTTATATTTATGACTGATTTTAAGATTGAAAGTCTGGAGATGGGACAAAAATAAACAATAAATTCCATAATTATAGGGATAGTCAGTTCTGTCTCTCAGTTGTTCCAAACCTACCCGAGTTGGTTCTATAAGAGCACAAAAAGATGTGAACTCAACAGCTGACATCAGCCATTGACTTCCTATATGTGACCCTGGACCACAAAACCAGTCATAAGTGTATTTTTTTTTTTTTTTTTTTTTTAAATTGAGATTTATACATCATCTGAAAGCTGAATAAATAAGCTTGATGTATGGTTTGTTAGGATCGGACAATATTTGCCCGAGATACAACTATTTGAAAATCTGGAATCTGAGGGTGCAAAAAAATCTAAATACTGAGAAAATGGCCTTTAAAGTTGTTCAAATGAAGTTCTTAGCAATGCATATTACTAATCAAAAATTAAGTTTTGATATATTTACTATAGGAAATTCACTAAATATCTTCATGGAACATGATCTTTACTTAATATCCTAATGATTTTTTGCATAAAAGAAAAATGGATAATTTTGACAATGTATTTTTGGCTATTGCTACAAATATACCCCAGCGACTTAAGACTGGGTTTGTGGTCCAGGGTCACATATTCATATTATGGAAGTCATTGGCTACCATCAACTGTTCGGTTACCAACATTTTCATACTCACCAGAAGAAATAATCTCATGCAGGTTTGGAACAATTTGAGAGCGAATAAATAAGGACAGAGTTTTCATAACTGTCTCAAAATGTAAACAAAATGTAGCTATACCATGGAGACCTGGTAAAACGTTCTTAAAACAATTTTAATATGACCTTCATGTAATAAAAAATCGAAGAAACACCGCATACAGAAGTCTTCACACATCGAAGAGTCAAAAACTCCAGATATGGTTATGCAGGCTACATTTCTTGTTCGACAGCTCCCTCTGGTGGGAGAGATAGAAACATCCTCCGGCACGACCAAGGCAGCAGTCTCTGAAACAACAGAGTAGCGTCGCGACTCTTGCTCCTGCTGCCCAGGACTACAGGCTCCTCTCTCCAAGGTTGGACACCTGAAAAACACACCCTCTCTGCGTTTTGCTATAATATTGCTTTATAATGACTTGCCGGTAGGGCTAAGCGGTCGGATGGTTTATTGGGTATTGCGAATGCATGATGTGCGGTGTTTGAGTTTTATTCCCAGTAAGGATATAATACAGAACATGGCGCTGATGAAACTGATAGGATCTGTTGTGGAAACAACATTTATGTCCTTTTATTCTCCAGTGTCATCTTTGCTCTTTGGCCAGCAGACAGTCATGCTTTGCTGTCAGGCAGCACGCGCTTTTCATGATGTGGCATCTAAAACATAATGTTCATGCAAGACATTATTACATAACAATATCATATTTGTTCAGAATGATGGCGATATCGGAATGATTGTGGATTATTATTGAAATGGAGATCATATAAGAAAAAATACCGGAATAAAATATTTTGACGTTTAATTTCGGCTATATGTCAAGTTTTGCCGCATACTGCAGGTGGCCCGCGCGCTGCTTTATTGTAACCCAGACAACGTTGGGAAAAAAACATGGACAGGCGTTCAAGGATACTGTGACATTAGCAGATTTATCGCCAGAATTTAAATAATTTATACCAATGGTTGCTTACGAATTATTTAAAATGTTAATGAATTTAAATGAGCGATTTTGTAATTTATATTTTGTAAATTATTTTAGAGGTCATTGCTGTACTAACAATGCAAACTCTCTACATTAGATTCCTTTAGATGACAAATGACTCATTTATATAACCGTCATAATTTACTACATGCATGATAACCTGAACAAAGATTTATTATCTACTCTTATGATGAGCCTATCATATGACTATGATTACTTTTAGCATGACAGTGAAATTACCTGCTTGGCCATACTAATAACAAAAGTATTACTTTCATCAAAATTGATTTGACATTGTAAATAAATGAAGAAGAACTGAAAATTCTAAAGTATATTGAGCTATTGGTTGTCGCTGTACATCTGAGCGCAATTAGACCATAAATAACTTATTTGTATGATGAATTATTTAGTCTCCTTTTTCCTGCTGTAGGCTGACTGTAACTCAATGAGAGTGCAGTGATGGGTAAGGAGAAGCTCCATATCAACATCGTGGTCATTGGCCATGTGGATTCAGGGAAGTCCACCACCACTGGCCACCTCATTTACAAGTGCGGAGGCATCGACAAGAGGACCATTGAAAAGTTTGAGAAGGAAGCTGCAGAGGTATAGCAGTCCAAATATGCAAGACTAAACAGATTTAGATACAATTTGTTGCAGTGTTATTATTAATGCATAATATTATTCAAAGAGATCCACTGTATGAAAGATGACCTACTTAAGCAATATCAAACAAGCAGGAGTGCTGAGCTACTGAACATCAGCACTAATCACTGATTGCGAGTTTGCTTTGTAAATGGTTCTATAAATTAAGTTAATAACATAAAGGAATTGTTCGCCCAAAACTTTTCTGAGAATGTACTCACCCCCAGGCCATTCTCATTTTGATGGCACTCATTCACTGCAGGGGATCCACTGGTGAGCAGGTCATGTAATGCTAAATTTCTGAAGAAACAAACTCATCTATGTATTAGATGGCCTTAGGGTGAGTAAATGTTTAGTTTCACCCAAAGATTTACATTCTGTCATCACTTAATCACCCCTTGCATTGTGTATATATTGTGTATGTATTTTTGCTTTACCTACTAAAGCAGTATCAAACTTTCATGCCACTTTCAAATACCAATGAAGTGAGACATTGTAATGACATAACTTGAGCTGTAACACTAAATATCAATACTGTTGGAACGCTGCTTGGCCAAACAAATTGGAGGACTGGAAATAACTTTTACATAATGCAAAGTATCTTATGTGACACAGGCCATTTGTTTAAGAAATTCAGTTGCAGATTTTTCTCTCAACAGATATATGTTCTTTACCTTTCATAGATGGGAAAAGGCTCTTTTAAGTACGCTTGGGTCCTGGACAAGCTAAAAGCTGAGAGAGAGCGAGGCATCACCATCGATATCTCCCTGTGGAAGTTTGAGACCAGCAAGTACTATGTCACCATCATTGATGCTCCAGGACACAGAGACTTTATTAAGAACATGATCACTGGCACCTCACAGGTTTGTATGTAATCACATAACAACGCCAATCAGAAAGTTGCTCTTTATTCATTAAAGTATTGTCATAATCTTAAACATTTAATTTCTTTCGATACAGGCGGACTGTGCTGTGTTGATTGTGGCAGCTGGCGTTGGAGAATTTGAGGCTGGTATCTCAAAGAATGGCCAAACTCGGGAGCACGCTTTGCTGGCATACACCCTGGGTGTCAAACAACTGATCGTGGGTGTCAACAAGATGGACTCTACAGAACCCAATTACAGCCAGAAGCGCTATGAAGAGATTGTGAAGGAAGTCAGCACTTATATCAAGAAAATCGGCTACAACCCCGATACAGTGGCATTTGTTCCAATCTCTGGATGGAATGGAGATAACATGCTGGAAGCCAGCCCAAATGTTAGTGTCATATTGACTACAGTTTTATATATTTCAAATTATTAATAGACTCAACCATTCTAGATATTTAAAGACCATAATTTCGCTTTTTACAAGCCAAACTATTCTAAATTAATTTCATGTTATTTTTAGAGATGAAATATGTCCTTTACTGTTTGCTTTGCATTCAGTACTGTACATATAAATGTAAATGTAATTAATGTAATCATGACAACTCTCAGAAGATTTTAGCATGGTGATGGATATGACAGTGTTAATGTATTTGGTCTTGGTGGAATAGATCTGCTACATTGCTGCTGCTGTTGATTATAGCTGTAGTTGTAGATTATTGCTGCTGCAAGCAAGTATAGGAACTTGCTACTGCCAATGCATATGGCGATACGGTGCCATGAGTATTTAAGACATACTGCTGCTGCACAAATAGCATATAAAATAACCCGTAGCAGATCTATACAGGTGGAGCTGGGGAAGGTGGAGGGCTTCAGAGATACTCTGAAAGCACGCTGCAGGAATCTAAAGTGAATACTACTAGACAGCCAATGCAAGAGCAATGCATATGCAGCATGAACCAATCAGCTTGTGCCAAGTCGTTTAACTCTCTGAATATCATCAGTTACGTTAACAACCTGTCAGCTTGCGCCATCTAGAGTTTCATGACTGAACTGTATTATTTATTCCAGTGATTCAAAGCTACATTTTCAGCAGGCATTACTGCAGTCTTTCATTTCAAATGATCCTTCAGAAATCATTCTAATAAGCTGATTTGCTGCTCAAGAAACATTTCTTATGATTATCAATGTTGAAAACAGCTGTGCTGCTCTATATTTTTATGAAAACTGTGATAAAAAAAATTTCAGAATTTTTATTATGAATTCCTTTACTGTCAAATACAAACCATTCCAAACTGTTAGATGTATTGGCTGTAATAATATGTTTTCTCTGTAGATGACCTGGTTCAAGGGCTGGAAGATCACTCGTAAGGATGGGAGTGTCTCTGGGACGACTCTGTTGGAAGCTCTAGATGCCATTCAGCCTCCAACCCGCCCCACTGACAAACCCCTTCGCCTCCCACTGCAGGACGTTTACAAGATTGGAGGTAAGAGGGCACCCAAACTGAAAGGGTCTTAGTAAGAAACCCACTTGTTTTTCATTTCTTGTAAAGGTGTGTGACCTACAAATGACTTACAGTCATCTATGGTATTTTAAGAGGTAAAATAACTGAGATTGCAACTGATATTTAGTAAGTTATACATGTAGTAAAATGTCACTCTTTTACCATTGTGCTCTTTCTGTTTCTGTATTTAGGAATTGGTACTGTGCCTGTGGGACGGGTTGAAACTGGCATTCTGAAACCTGGCCTAGTTGTGACATTTGCCCCTGTGAATGTGACCACTGAGGTGAAATCTGTGGAGATGCATCATGAGGCTCTATCTGAAGCTCTTCCAGGTGATAATGTGGGATTTAATGTGAAGAATGTCTCAGTCAAAGATATCCGACGTGGGAATGTTGCAGGTGACAGCAAGAACGATCCTCCACAGGAAGCAGCGAGTTTCACCGCACAGGTAAAGGTCTTAGTTTGGTGTTTTATAGTGTCATAAAGCCTTCTGACACAATTCATGATCTAAAATATATGTTATCTGAATGTGCCTGTTAGGGTCTACACTGACATAAATGGTAACCTAAAAATGGTAACATCTAAAATAACTGGTTTTATTCAAGTCAACATTATGTAACACCTCTGGATAAAAACTAAATGCATTATTTTAGTCCAACGAAACTCATTTCTATAGGTTAAATCAGGTAGAAACAATAATTTTACAGTGTAATAAATAATATTTCACTTTCTGCTCTGGTCAGGTGATCATTCTGAACCATCCAGGTCAGATCAGTGCTGGTTACGCCCCCGTGTTGGACTGCCACACTGCTCACATTGCCTGTAAGTTTGCCGAGTTAAAAGAAAAGATTGACCGTCGCTCTGGGAAGAAGCTGGAGGACAATCCCAAGTCCCTGAAGTCTGGGGATGCTGCTATTGTAGATATGATACCAGGCAAACCCATGTGTGTGGAGAGTTTCTCTGAGTATCCTCCTCTTGGTAAGGGTCATATCTCAATTTGGATTTAAAGTTATGGATTCCTCTAGTATCTTTATTATAAAACGCTTGACTTTATTACCAAATTCACTCCCGCTGTAAACATGCCTTAATTTTTCAAGTGCTTTTTACAAGAATATTTAAGTATGTGCAGTGGACTTTCTATGGTGGGCATAAATTATAATAATTAATAATATTTGCTTAAAGTTTTATTTTTGAGTATTTTGGATTGTATTTGACTGGACAGTTTGAGGAAAAACACTAAGTGATAAGAGAGAAGAGAGGGAAAACAGGAAAAAGCTTTGAGCCGAGATGCAATCAGATTCTGTAGTAGGAAAGTGAAGTTTCCAACTGTCAAAAACTTGATGGCGAACGATTTTCCACTATAGGTTTCTCAGAATCTGAACACAAGGATTCGTATTGAAATTACTGAATTTCACCCATGAAAATTCACTGAACAGTGATTCACTGGATCACTGTAACTGTGCCTGTAAATGTTATGTGAAAGTATACACTGTATATGTATGTAAAAATACATCAATAAGGTGTATGTAAATACAATAATATAGTAGTAAATCTTTATTTAACAATAGACTTAAAATGAAACAATTAATTTTATGCCAGGGTGTTTCTTGGTCTCTCTCTGTCCACCAGCTCTGTTTCTGGACTCACAAAGATTATAGACCCTTGATTTATAATAATAACTAACTTAATTTTTTCGGATGATCTTCATTTCCCAGGTCGCTTTGCAGTGCGCGACATGCGTCAAACTGTAGCAGTGGGCGTCATCAAGGGGGTTGAGAAGAAGACCCCGACCTCTGGGAAGGTCACTAAATCTGCCCAAAAAGCCCAGAAGAACAAATGAATGTTGTGCTGGGCTGCGAACACTCGGGTCAGCCACACCATCCCTCTTCTTCTCAACTCCATAAACAAAGCTTGGTTAATTATCACAATGCATCGCAAAAGCAGAAGAAGGAAAAGTAAAACGTATGCCTGCTTGACAAAGATTACAATAGTGATAAGTATATTTATGTTAAATCGTATGTTATGTTTGAATTTTAAGTCTTTGTTGTGGTGGTAATTGTTCTATTGTTAAATTGTTCTAAGCACTTTAAGCAGATCTGCCTCTAGTGGGAGTGCAGAGTAAACTTTGTTTATCCTGTAGCTTGTGTGCAATATCTAAACCGTCTTGCTAACATTGCTCGTGTAACTTTGCTTGCAATAGTAGCTAACTGTTCCAGCTTCTAGTCCAATAGCTTTGAGATTTTATGTTAGTCTGTTATGTTAGTTTGATGTGTTGTGACATAGCTTCACAATTGAAGTTCAGTGTCTTTTTCTGTGTGCATGAAGCTAAAGTAGCTAACGCACTTTACTGTCTACCCTGACAGCGCTCTGAACTAGCATGAGCCATCTTGTTTGCACTTGCACTCATGTACTTTAACGGGAATATGATTCTCCATTATCTAATGTATGTCGGTTCATAACCAAAAATAAAATACATTTGAACTCTGATGCCTGCTTCTAAATTACTAGACAAAGAAATAACAACAAGACATTTTCAAAGACATGTTTGATGAAGCTTTTGTATTTAAATAATATATTTGAGAGCTCTGACACCAATATTCAGGGCTTGTGCGCATGCCAACAAATATTAAATCGACTAAAAACAATTAACTATACAAAAAATTATATAATAATAAAAATATAATAATTATTAGCAATTATAATCACCAACAATAATAAATTATTTTTGTATATATAATTATATAATTATTATTTATAATAGGCCATATATGGTGCAATAATGTATATTTACAATAATAATTCTTAGCAATTATAATCATTTATAATTACCAACAATAATGAATTATATATATATATATATATATATATATATATATATATATATAAAATTAAATATCTATCTATCTATCTACCTATATATATATATGCATTGGAACTCTTCATATACAGTGGGTACGGAAAGTATTCAGACCCCCTTAAATTTTTCACTCTTTGTTATATTGCAGCCATTTGCTAAAATCATTTAAGTTCTTTTTTTTTTTCGTCATTAATGTACACACAGCACCCCATATTGACAGAAAAACACAGAATTGATTTATTAAAAAAGAAAAACTGAAATATCACATGGTCCTAAGTATTCAGACCCTTTGCTGTGACACTCATATATTTAACTCAGGTGCTGTCCATTTCTTCTGATCATCCCTGAGATGGATCTGCACCTTCATTTGAGTCCAGCTGTGTTTGATTATACTGATTGGACTTGATTAGGAAAGCCACACACCTGTCTATATAAGACCTTACAGCTCACAGTGCATGTCAGAGCAAATGAGAATCATGAGGTCAAAGGAACTGCCTGAAGAGCTCAGAGACAGAATTGTGGCAAGGCACAGATCTGGCCAAGGTTACAAAAAAAATTCTGCTGCACTTAAGGTTCCTAAGAGCACAGTGGCCTCCATAATCCTTAAATGGAAGACGTTTGGGACGACCAGAACCCTTCCTAGAGCTGGCCGTCCGGCCAAACTGAGCTATCGGGGGAGAAGAGCCTTGGTGAGAGAGGTAAAGAAGAACCCAAAGATCACTGTGGCTGAGCTCCAGAGATGCAGTCGGGAGAGTGCAGATCCATCTCAAGGATGATCAGAAGAAATGGACAGCACCTGAGTTAAATATATGAGTGTCACAGCAAAGGGTCTGAATACTTAGGACCATGTGATATTTCAGCTTTTCTTTTTTAATAAATCTGCAAAAACGTCAACAATTCTGTGTTTTTCTGTCAATATGGGGTGCTGTGTGTACATTAATGAGGAAAAAAAAAGAACTTAAATGATTTTAGCAAATGGCTGCAATATAACAAAGAGTGAAAAATTTAAGGGGGTCTGAATACTTTCCGTACCCATATATATAACTTATTTATAATGTATATTGTATAATCATGCATATTTACAAAACTAATTAGATTTTAAGTTGGGCTGTGTGAAATGTGGTTGCGGTGTGATCAGAGCTAGAAAAAAAACAACAAAAACAAGTCATAAAAAACAGTAACTGATGTAGTACGGAAACTATGAGGTGCTCCTCTCAACATTTAATCTGCTTTATCAAAACTGTACAATTTTCAGCAGCATCAGTTTCCTTCAGCGTGTCTGGCACTTTTTTTTTTTACATAAGAAAAGTAAATTACCTTTTAATACAATATGATAAATTGTCTTATTACAATATGTCTTATGTTCTGACACTTTTTTCTATTTTTGTCGTGAATATCGGGTTGATGAGGCTTTCTGTAACGAGACTGGAGACATGCAGTGTTCATGCAGTCCAATGAATAGTTCATGCCATCTCTGATTTTGATCATTTCAGCAGTTTGATTATTAATCTACCACATTCTATTTGATTTTTTAAAAAAAAATGTTACAGTACATTTGAAAAAGAACAATGCATGCAATGATATGTCATGTACGGTGGCCTATATGAAATCGTAATAGTTTCTTTCAAATAAACCAATAAACTAAAAGAACATGTATAAAAATGATCTAAATTTGCGTTGCTCTCATAAAAATACAAAACAATCCAAAATAAAATAAGCTTTCATATCAAAGTTTCATTCCATCAGATGTGGTTTCTAAGAGTTTGTAACACATTAGAGATTGCGTTATTTTAGTCGAACATGTGGCATGTTCATAGTCTCATTGCTGCCCGTATTGGGCGTATGTCCACTTGCTAGGTTGTGACTTGCACCAGCTGTATTACTTGTCCTAAGCAGCTCGGAGGAGTAGGATGCATCAATGGTGGGCTGGGAGAGAAAGTTGAACCCTTGAGTATGTGTCAAAGTTGAGCTCTCAAGGTCTCTATCGCTGATGAAGAGATCAGCTTCTCCCCAGCCCCGTACTCCCATCTCAATGCCCCCAGCTGAAGAGTCCTGGCTGCTGCTAACGCTGGTGGAGAAACTAGCCTGACTAGAATGCGTGTCCACACTGAGACCTTCCAGAACAGGCTGCATGAGGTCCTGTACAGAGAGGGACTTCCCTAGTCCTCTGTCCCCGCTGCCTTGACCTTGAATCGGGGCAAGAGGAGAGACTGGAGCAAGAGGGTCCATCTCTGCATCCATGCTTATATGTCTCCTCCAAGAACTGTCCTCTTTAGCACTGGGTCTGTTTTTTTGTTGAAGCTTGCAGCTAATACTAGAGTTAAGCCCAAAGTCCATCCCGACTCCTCTGAAGCAGGATTTGGAGTAGTCGGTGGGGTCAGACCTAGAGGGTCCCATGCTGCGAACATGGCCTGCTTGTGGAGGAACAGAAGAAAGTTGAAGCTTTGAAGAAGCTGGGGATGGAAGAGGTGGAGGTGGTTGACCGACACATGGAAAGTGGCCTACAGAAGAGTGAAAACTGTTGGCGCTGAGGATTTGAGAAGGACTCCCTTGTGGATACTCCATGGATGGGGTTGAAGGAATTTGGAAGGTTGATGGGTTAAAAGGTGAGGCAGAGGCCGGATTGAGCCCAGGAGATGATGTTGTGGAGTTGTTCTGGTTGAGGTTGAGTTCGTTGGGGGCTAATATTAGTTGGAGGGCTCTGGGGTGATTACCACAGATGGACTGGCTGACCTGGGAGGAGCAAGAGAGATCCTTACTGAGGATGGTGCTCGGATAGTCTGAAGTCTCCTCCAACCCAAAAGGAGGAAGAGGGGAGAGAGTGAGGGCAGCGGCAGAACCCTTCTGCAGAACCTGCCGGTAGATGTCCAGCAAGGAGTCCAGCTTAGCTTCAATAGACTGTACCTATAGAGAAGGAACATAGAAATACTGTTTGTTAGAATACGTAGGTTATGTTTAATACAGTAGTTCTTTAATAAAAACAGTTCAAGGGAAAATAATTTTAATTGCATTTGCATTTTAATTTAGATTAGAATTTGCTAAGGCCCACTGGTTTAGTATTATGTTTAATATGATAATTTATAAACACTGAAGCATGAGACAAAGACCTTAGAAAAAACAATAAAGCTCAAGGTAAATATCATTTCAGAACAGGATATTATATTGCGTGTACTTTCCATTCAAACATGTAAAAATGTAATATATTTGTGTGTATTTAGGATACAAGCTATGAAAATTAGCCTTATCGTTGGCCATTTTTATTTCAATAATGTTAAACAAATCCACCACCATTTAATTTCACTCCATAATGTTATTAAACACAATTCATCTTTAGAAACAGAAATGACACTCTGGTGGAAATTTTCATAAATTAAAAAGAAAAAAGAAATTAATGTCCATAGCTGGTCCATAAACTAGTGGGAGTAAGAAAAGTGTGTTTTAACTGACTTTATTTGCTAAATGTCCACAGCGCTAAAACTGCCCATAGTTGAAGAAACAACCACCTAAAAACCAGTGCAGCATTCAGTGATTCAATGAAATATGAGATGAGTTGATTCAGCGTTACATATGGGACATGCGAGTATGTAAAACACCATTTAACCGAGTGTCTCTAAACTCACCTGTCTTTCTACCTTACACACCCTTCCCAGCATGCTCACGTCTTCCAGAATGTCTCCGTCAGATAACAGCTTTTCTCTGACCTTCTTATCCATAGGCATCTGGCCCCTACCAAGAATCTGATCCACCCTAAAAGTGAGAGACAGATGTTGGCAAAAAGACAGGAATGAAACGTGTGAAAAGGAATAAAGATTCACATCCCAAATGAGCAGACAGAGAATTGAGAGAAACTATAATGACACTTTAAGGAATGGCTACTATTAGCAAACCAGATTAAAGATTTCAATTTTTCTTGTACACTGAAATATTATATAGACTATCAAAATTATATAGACTTTATGTTAATTTGTTGTTGGTTTAGGCTATGAAGAAAGTCAGGAATGGTGATGTTCTGTTTTGGTCACATGGTGGCACTGGTCTCACGTCATTATACACCCGGATCATTTGACTCCATAGGCTTCAGTGATAAAATAATAATATAAAAAAGATACAGATTAAAAAGAAAAATGGCTTGAAAAGAGATACTTGGCATACAACTGTCTGCCTATTTTTTTACTTTTTATTTACATATCAATTCCCAAGGTTTTATGAGATAGCAAAGGGTCCACATACTTCAGAATCTCAGCATATGCGTCAATATGTCTTCTGAATTAATTAGACATTCTACACATTTGACATGCTCCCCATATTATGTAGCAAGGCACACTCTTAAAAATAAAGGTGTTGAAGGTTCTTTACGGAACCATTTAGATAAAAAAAAGTTCTTCTATGCCATCGTGAAGCAGCTTTATTTTTAAGAGTGCAGTACACATATTCAGAGAGCGTTTTGAGTCGAAAATGATGAATAATCTCACATAATGATTTGCAATAATGATATAGCTTCTCAAATACTCTACATCACATTGTCTGGCAGAACCTCAGGGCTTGACCACCACCCAGTGACCCATATATGATCAAGGAGAAGCACTGCCTTAGGGCCGTCAGAACAGATGTGACATGATGACATTAATGTGGTCAACATACCAGTGCGGATATGATACAGAGGTCATGAATGTGGCTGCTAATTATCTTTAAATGGCATTGTTGAGTAAATGTTTTAGTTATATATTATGCAACATAGACTGATGTTTAAACTGATTTTACACAAGACGAATGTGCTCGATGAATCAAATTCTTGATTGCCTGCACCATTATTAACCTCTGCTGATTGGGCTGCATGTGTAGAAATGCTTGTTGCTGCTCTTTTTAAATATATGAGCATTGAATGTAGGTGAAAGTGTTGATTTATAATGAGTATGTTGCAATGTGTTTTGATTAGCTGTGTATCAGGTATGACCTCTGTTCCTAATGTGCGGTTAGCTGCAATTTATATGTAAAGAGAGAATGCCTAGTGATTAATAGACAAACATGCTTCACTTTGCGCTCATGTGGGTGGTGCGATGCAAGTTCAAACCCTTCCTTTTCCTATCATTTCAAGTGGCAAAAAGTACCTGCTGTACTCGTGGACCTGCTGTAAATCAGTTGTAAAAGACAATTTATGTCATTATTTAGCTCAAGAGTGATCAACTATAGGTAGTTACACAATGTTGTTTTTCAGCTTGAGTCCAGTTCAAAATCAGAGTTGATATTGCAAGATGCGATTCAGCTGTAAAGTAGCTCTACAGAAAACAATAGTGTCAAGTTTTCCTCTCATCTGATGGAGTCAGTCAGTGTGTTTGTATTGATATACATTTCTGAAAGCTAAGTGTCTTTCAGACCCCAGCTAAGCAAACAAGAAGGTGACAGTGGCAAGGAACCCAAACTTCATCAGGTGTCACAAATGAAGACAAAAAATTCAGGAGAAACCAGGATCAAGTCTCATGACCAGTTCTCCTCTAGCTTATATTGCATATGCATTTACACATACAATATTTACAGATTAAGCTTAAGGACAAATGATAATTAGTTATCATCCATTGATCCATTCGCCATACTAGTGGACATTTGTTCTTTGCAGTCATTAACAGCAAAGTGCTTTCTTACAGTCCACTTGTTTCAGTTCATCAGAAGTTTCACGTACTAAAGTTTACATGTGTGTATGCTATAAATCCAAATTTTGGGGTTGATGCCTCTTCTGCTCACCAAGGCTGCATTTATTTGCTTAAAACTCCAGAATAAACCGTGAGATTGTAAAATACTGCTACAACAGTCTTTCTTAAAATATAGGCTAATTTATTCCTCTTATGGCAAAGCTGAATTTTCAAAAGACATTTTGTGTAAACGATCACACTTTTTTCCAGGATTCTTTGATGAATAGAAATGGAAATCTTTCTACCATTATAAATGTATTTACTGCCACTTTTGACAATTTAATGCATTTTGTGGGAAAAAAAAGTATCTTTTGCATATGGTGGAGAAACAGTAGTTGGGTTGTCCTACCTGGTTTGCAGACTTTTAATTCGGCAGAGCATGTCCAGATGACCAGCTGAATATTGCTCTATTACATCCTTTACATCATATGGGCGCAGAGTTTCCTTAAACTTCTTCTTCGCCACATGGAATTTCATGATCCTGCAAAAGCATATGCTAATGTTATTCTTAAGTCTTATGAAGCCCAAAACAGATATGTGAGCACTAATATTTGAAGTGCAAATGTGTCTTGTTCTTTCGAGCAAAATACAGTATGAATGATAACATAAAGGACAGTGAACTAACTGATGATTTTCAACTAGATTAATGGAACAACAACAACAACAAAAAAACAAATCTTGACCCAATGTATTACAAATCAAATTATTTGCAGTTTACATTTGGGGTGACTCAGAATAACCACAGCAATACTGAAAGGTGATCAAATGACAACATAGACAAATCCAACACCCTGAGAAAGTCTGAGCTTGGCGTCACACACACACAATAGAGTCCAACCAGACCTCAGCTGAAAGCTACAGGGTTACCACATCATTTCGCCTACAGCCTGGAATATTCAGTGAAGCAGGACAGCCTAAAGAAGACCGAGTTCATTTTTCATTCCTCATAATAAAAGCGAAAGTGAGAGGCTGGAAAAGATGATCACATACTGTCAATCTAGCACTCAGCTTTCCACTGACCCACACATACTAGACAAAACAAAAAGAAAAGAGCGTGGTTGATGTGTGTGAAGTGTGAACAGTATGACAGTATTCTTTCGTGATAGTGAAATTAGTGAAATGAGATAATGAGACACTGATTCATCTCATGCTCACAGTGGCTGTGAGAATAATTTAAAAAAGACTGACAAGCAGTCAGTGCCGTTTTCATTAAGGGTGATGTGCATATTTTTGCATTTTAGCTCCAACCCTAATCAAACACACCTGCCTGTCGCTTTCTAGTGATATTGAAGACTTTGATTAGATGGTTCAGGTGTGTTTGATTAGGGTTGGAGCTAAACTCTGCAGGACAGTAGCCCTCCAGGACTGAAGTTGCCCATCCCTGCTATAGAGTTTAAGTAAACCTTTTGTAGTTTGATTTCTGAGAAAATTGCAAACACTCCCTGCGTCCCAATCTGCATACTATCCATCCTAAATGCTAACTAATAGTAGTAATTTTCAATACTATTTAGGGCAGATAGGGTGGATAGTATGCACATTGGGACGCAGGCACTACAATTTGTGGTGCTGTCAAACATTGCACTCTTTGCTTGTGGCCTGTACCACAAAGCAGGTTTAAGCAGCAGGCAAGGCAATTTCGAGTTTAATCTGGGCTAATAATGGATATTATGTACCACACAGGTGAATAGGTAGTTAGGTTTAAAGCTCTGTTGCTTTGAAACATTGTATTATTGTATTTCAGACTGCAGTTGAGTATTTTGGTGTATTGAGCCTTATTCTGGTGAGGCAAGTCATTTATTTTGTCAGAATCAGTGGCAAAATCAGGCAACATTAAAGGAATAGTAATCCATCATTACTATTTTAACTTGCTGTTAAAACTGTGCCTCCATCCATTATTCATAATAACGCTTCCTCCAGAGAAATATGCACAGATCAAGCACATTTTTATAAGCCAAAAAAGTTATAAACAAATATTTGGGGGATTTTGATGTTAGAGGACAACAGAGAATGGACTTTTTCACAGGAGGATGTGTTATTATGATTATGGACTTGTATTTTGACCAGAAGCAACAGTTTAGAGTTGAAAACATCTTGATGAATTTATTTCTTACAAGCACACAGCTTTTCATTTCACTTAACTGATTTCCCTGAGTTGTGTTAATGACGTCTGTATTACTGTGATGTTTTTATAAGCTATTTGGACTTTCATTCTGACGGCACCCATTAACTACAGAGAATCCAGTGGTGAGCCAGTGATGTTTGCTTCAAAACACTTTTGTGTGCAGACACTTCTGGACCAATCACAAACTTAGGATCAAATCCTGATAAAATTTTAAGAACACTGTGGTATGCTTAGCCAAGTTATGTGTGTTTGGGTTTAAAACTAAAACCACTTATATAACCTTGAGTTTGTTCAACTTGTTTTGTGACATATTGTACAGACACCAGTCCGACAAAGCAACACAGGCTCAACCATTTGCGTTGTTTGTGCCACAAAAAAAATACTATGTTCTGAAACCTTTAATGAATTTATATCAGTTATCACTGATAGCTCATCAAATGCTGAACTTTAAATGTAATGTCTGAAATACTGCAGCATTGAGAGAAGTGAACTGAAGTGAAGAATCGCTGCTCTTACCTCACTGCTCTGATGACGGTCTTCAGCGCGGGCGGCAGGTCCTCTGCTGACATGTCACAATGACACCCTTTCTCATCAAAAGCCTCGTCAACACCAACGTTAGCCTCACCTATGACACACACAATGAAAATGTAAAAAAAAAAATTAATTAGCACTAAAGCACATAAAGTCAGTCAGAAAGGAGAGATCATGTGAAAGCCATCACCAAATGAAAAGAATTGGAGGGAAATTGAGTGATAAGCAAGAAAAAAAGCATTCATTCTTAATTTAAAAAATCTTTGGTTCAATCTGGCAAGAGGTCTCCTATTCAAAGCAACATCTGAGACCAACATCAGAGGGAAAATGCAGCAATTGTGAATGAATATAAACTAATTAAGTAGTGCAGGTCAAACTGAATTGAAACTGAACAATACAGTACATGTACTAAAATACATTCTAAGAACATGCAGAATTTTGAGTCCACCAGAGTGTATACAATAAAAAAATACACATTTTCACAAAATCTCTCTTCTTAAAATATAAGAAGATATGCCTGTTTTTCTGAGCTAGCATGTCACATTACATTTCTGTGAATTTTACAACTGGAAGTACTACTTTAAACACCCATCTAAATTGGCAATAGTTTACATTTTCTGTGTAAAAAAGAGGTGAATGTAGACTCAAGTGCATTTCTGCAGCTACTTTATAAAAGGTTATCTATGGCTACAGCTATGATGTAAAGCAGAGACCGTGGAAAGGGAAGTGGTGTGTTGGATGCACAGGATTAATCGTGCCCTATGCTACTTCAAGGATTCTCAAAACCTGACTAGAGAGGCTGCAATCGATCAGTCTAGTGAAAGAGGAAGATATTTACAGCCATAGGGCATCAGCAAGGAAGGAATATACGCTTCTGGCTAAAATCAGAAGGTTTTCAGTTAGTGCTTTGAGGCAAAAGGATTCTTGACTGTAGAGTTATGCTACTTCTTGAAAAGTTCAATTATTTATAAGATTCCCATAAGTTACCACACTCACTAGATGCCAAAATTCAGTGATGCAACACTCTTTAAACACATAATCCAGAGATTAAAACATGTTTGCTAACTGAAATAATACAATAATAAAGGAATAGGTCACTCAAAAATGAAAATGCGCTGAAATTTTACTCACACCCAGGCCATCCAAGATGTAGATGAATTTGTTTCTTCTGGCATTACATCACTTGCTCACCAAATGTCCATCCCCTGTTGTCCTCACATCAAAATCCACCCAGATATTTGTTTAGAACTGTTTTGGCCTGTTTTAGCTTGTAAACAGTGCTTGATCTGTGCATATTTCTCTCCTGATTCTTTGCTTTTCAATGACTTTTTCGCTGGAGAAAGAATTATTATGGATTATGGACTGGTATTTTAGTCAGAAGCATCGGTTTAAAGTTAAAATGTAATAATGATGGATTTGTTTCTTACAAACACACAGCTTTTCACTTTAACTGATAAACTGAGTTGTGTGGATTACTTGTGATGTTTTTATCAGCTGTTTGGATTCTCAACCCGACGGCACCCATTCACTGCACAAGATCCATTGGTGAGCAAGTAAAGTAATGCTAAATGTCTCCAAATCTGTTCCCATGAAAAACAAACTCATCTTGTTCATGACCTGAGGGTGAGTAGATTTTCAGAAAATGTTTATTTTTGGGTTTAATATTCCTTCGAAAAAAAATAAATAAACAATTAAATAAATAGTGGCTGAAAATATAAATAAAATATGAAAAAAAAATATTATTATTATTATTATTATACAATTAGAATTTAATAAAAACAAAAACAATATTTTTTGTAGTCACGGAGTACTCATATGGTGAATAAATTGACCTGTGTGCCTGAGTGGGAGAAGACATCCCACCTGCAGATGGCGATATGACGTATGGTGCCAGTAAGATTACTCATACATACTGTACAAGGACAGGCACAAAAGAAACTGAATGATGGTTATATTTACACATAAACCTTGTATAAATTTTGTTACTGTGTTACGTGCATGTTTGTTTGATTCATATATGATCATGAAGCAGAAATGAAACTTCTGAATCAGAGAAGGGGATTCTCATTCATATTAGACTGTACATGTAAATACTTGTAGCCTTTCGTTGTGGGTCTCCTGCTTGTTTCATGAAAGTGATTCACGTCTTAGACACAGAGGCACATTAAGACACTTAAAGTTGGGTAATAATTTTTCATTAACCATTTTATAATGTAGCCTATATGATATCTACTGTCTTATAGCTTTCCCACAGGATAAAGACTTCAGATTACATCTAAATCATTCCACAGAACAGTTGATTCTGCTTTGGTTTCATTTGTAAGTATTTACATTGGTGACGCACAGACAAAGTAACTACCAATATTGGGTCTCAAATTCAACTCCACGTTGACTTCTTTTATTACTGAACTTTTGTATTAAAACAATATCACATTTGAAGTCCTCTACTGCCCTCCTGCTATGGTTCAATTAACAGAAATTCATTAAACCCAATTCTAATCATATCACCACATGGTATGCTTACACACTGATAATCTGCTATAAACAAAGAAAAAAAAGGAAGGATAGAAAAAAGGAAGAAGGAATGAAATAAACGGATCCTAGTTTAGTCAATGGCCTTTGGGACACAATCAGGAAAATATGGACTCACAATGATCCCAATCAGATGGACCTACTATTATTTTAATAACAACCAAAAATTATGATAATCATAATTATTATAATAATGACAATCATCATTAGCTCTCCATGGCTGGCCGTAATTATATTGGTAATCTGCTGAAATTCTGAGTTTTTTAAATTGGAGCAGTCACAATGCTATTTATTTGGAGGGGAAAAAAAGATTTCCCAGGTTATGTTCAGATTTTGAATTTCATTATGTCTTAATTCATTATGAATTTAATTATATATCTTCACTACATAAAAAGTATTGAGCTAAATTCTCATTTCAGTGCAATTAAATCACACAGCGGTTCAAAGTAATTCTCCAATCAGAATGTTGTTCACCTTCAGGGGTGGAGCGTGATTGGCTCTTGAGACGGAGGGAGGGTCTGAATCGGGTGCGGTCATTAAAACTCCAACTCTTCTGGACCTTGGCAGGACTCGATCCATCAGTGCTGATCTCAGCTCCAGGCGAACGTCTGTCTGTAACAGATGTCTGCCTGCTTTTAATGCTCTGTCCACGTGGGCTTGCCATTCTTACCCGGTCCTTAAAACTCAGTTTCTGACTGAGAAGGGAAAAAAGAGAGAGAATAAGAGAGTGGAAGAAATAACAGCACTTTCCTTCCTGCCATGAGCCATGGCAATGACCATCAAAAAGCAGCATGAAGTACAAAAAGTGCAGAGGCCAAGTCATTTTTTATTAGTTCTGCATTGCTTGCTTAGCCCCCCATAGTATTAGAAGTGCAGTCAAACAAACACTCTAAACAATCATTATGAAAGAGCCCTTCAGGTATAATATTCCAAGACAAAATCTAATGTAAGATGAAAGACTCTAGAGGAGCATCAAGAAAAGAGGGATAAAAATCCTTCAGAAGTAACTAATTTTCCAAGAAATCTCTATCTATGATCTATCTTAATTGATTTACTTCAATGTGGCTTGAAAGAAAGTATTTTCACTTGATTACAAATATGTTGAGCTTATTATTCAGAGTGAGTTTAATTGCTCTCTTATTGTATGAAATATGAGTAATGAAATGTATTTTTCATGCATGGCTATTAACATGGCATGGTCAACATTGTAGATCATCTTTGCTAATTTCAGTTATTAAAATCTCTAACAATGAATATTATTAGTCACGTATGAATTTAGAGATGTTCACAGTTCACTGACGCAGAGTCCAAGTCTTTATTAAAGGTCAAGTTTAAGTCAAATCTCATATATGGCGAAATTTTGCAGGCAAAAATGTGAATTGTCTATTGTCAACAGTGTAGCAATGCATAATGCACTGCTCACATTAAGGTCACTTTCAAACCAAACACCTTTCTGTTGGTCAATCCGATGAAATTGCATGACCAACTTAAACTCAATGCAAAATCTGTGTGCAGATTTCTATTAAAATGACTGGATTTCGAACACAAAATTGTAAATGTGACCACACTTTTGGGGTCAGATTTACTAACAACTTGCACCAGCGCATGAGAAATCATTATCTGTATTAAGTTTAAGAGAAAATATAATGCAGTCCTCTCTATTTCAGAGAAAACAATAGGACAGCTGAACATGAGTCAGAGAAAAGAGCAGCGGCCACTCAAAAATGCAGCACTGCAGTGAGTCATCCACTTCTGCTCAATAATGTCACATTAGCAACCATACTAATTATGGTATCATTGCCTCTTGGTCATTGATGAGTACTGCATCATAAATGAGTGGATGGATGGTCGTTTCACACAAACAACTGGTCAGAACCCACAGAAGCACCATATCCAAACACCTCTTTGAAATGTTCACTCTCAGACAATTGTTACAGACAAATAGATGAATTTAATTTATTTGTTCTGCACTTAATAAATTCATAATGACGTGGAAATGATTTTGTTCATACTGTTATGGCTCAATCTGAAGTTCTATCTTAGTAATTATGCAAATAAAACCACTATCCTCTTCCTGTTATCTGGACATTAGTAGCAGCTGTGTAATGCAGTCATTCAAACAGTCTGACTTGACTTTTCTCTTTATTTCTCTCTCTAATTGAAGTCAAGGCCCCCAATAATCACATTTGTCTGGTAAGTGACAAAACATGAAAACATGAATAAATCTCAATTATTTGCTATTCCATTACATCTGTTTAACGTATACATGACTGATGAAAATTAGAGTGCACTTCATAACAGATGACCGTAAACAGTCCCAGACATCAGAGGGAAGATGATTTTGTGTTAGCCGAGCTACTGATCAAACATAGAAGCCTGTTTCCTTCTCCAAATAAAATGTAAAAAAGTAAGTGTGAGATGAAGCTTCAAATAAGAAATAAAGTCTCAATTTAAAATCACGTTGTGAGATATAATGTTGCAAATGCAAGAAACAAAGCCATAAGTGAAAGTTACCTGAATAAAATCAAATTGCAAATCGCACTGAAAGATATAAAGTCACAACTTCACAAAATTAAAGTCACAGTTACATGGAATATATTACATATTATTAAGTCAAATTGCAAAATGTGATTTAACATTTTAAGATTTAAAGTCACAGTTAAAAGATATGAACTCACATATATTAGAAATATAGTTGGAATTACAATAAATAAAGCCTTGTTTAAGGATAGAAGGTAACATTGTGAGACAAAGTTGCAATTAGCTTTTTATTCCAAGGAAGAAACAGGCTTCCATAGTCAATTGGAGTTTAACACAAGCATAACAACAGCAATGTCTCAGTTGTTAATTATTTATAGTATACAGTATATAAGATACGGAACAATACAAACCTTGTAGATGACTCTCCTTGATCCTTCCTTTGGGTGGTGTAGAAAGAGAAATACATAAAAGTGAGTTTTGTTTTTCAGTGAATCTTCAGCTGACAATGAACTACATATCACAAGAGTCTGTTTCACTGGATCCAGTTTATCATAAAACACTTCATGCATACTAATGCATCAAAAGCAACAGGCAGTTCAAAACATAATGCATGGTTAAATGCAACCATTAGCATATACATGCATATCAATACATGCAGTATATTGCATGACGTTAAAAAGCTCAAGCAAACAAATGTGCCATATTTGAAGCCCTACTAAATGACTAGTTTATTCTCTGAGTAATGCTTTTTAGCAGGTCTATTTACATTTCATGGTCCTATGTGATATAAGTGCGTATATGAATGAGCTAGCAAGCTAAAGGCGCTGAAGTCTTTTTCTTAATCAGTTAGACAATTTGACTGCTGCTAATGCTATTTACCAAGACGGAGGACTGTTCATGCACTTCATCTATAATTGGGCCATTATAACAGAATGTGGGCATAAATGCGAAATGGAGAGAAACATTACTGTCCATTCGCATCGTTTTTTCCCTTTCATTTTGAGAGAAAGACTGCAATCAGGTGATTTCATGGACAGCTAGCCCTACATTAGACCTGCTATTGTCTGTAACAATGGATCCTGGTTTATAATGATTTTTGTTGATGACTATGAACATCCGAAATGGACAATGTACTTTTTTGAATGTTGTAATGAAGAGGACATGAAAAGAAGAATGGAACGTGTGGGAGGCAGGCACAATTATGTTACACGGGGGAATCAAACAAATAGAGGGAAAGAGGAAAGTTTTCCTCTGTGGAAATATAATGAATGAAGCGAGGGAACAGAGAGGAAATGCTGCCAGGGGTTTGTACCTACTTTGTAGGACTGCAGGTATGTAACGCCTTCAAATGAGGTTTCCAGGTAGCAACGGAAACCGAGTTCTCATCAGCCGCATAGCTACGCCACACACACTACATGCAAAAATATATAAAACCAAAAGAACAAGGGACAAAGGAAGAAGAAGAAGAACAAGCCCATAGAAGAGAGAGAAGGGAAAAAAAAAGAAAAAGGAAAAAAAAAGCAGATTAGTAAAAAAACTACACAGGTTTTTTTTCGGTCAGAGCAGGCACCCATACATGCCTCAGGACAGGGACTGTAGACTCATAGTGACGCCAAGTGGCCTCAAGGTAAGGACGACTACCATCGGTGGAGTAATATCGCCACGCAGCCTTATTCAGGGTTAGGAAGAGTAAAACATTGTAAGCAGAAATATAAAGCGCACTCGTACACACACACACACACACTCACTTTTATTCCTATCATTATGGGGACATTCCGTAGGCGTAATGGTTTTTCTACTGTAAAAACTGTATTTTCTATCCCTTTACCCTAACCCTAAACCTACACCTAAACATAAACTTTCTGCTATTTTAGATTTTCAAAACACTTCATTCTATATGATTTATGAGCTGTTTGTTAAAAAAAAAAGCCTCTCTCAAGATCAAAATTTACTAGTATTACTATACTTGTGGGGACATTTGGGCCTTATAATGTAGGGAATACCAGGTACACACACACACACACACACACACACACACACACACACACACACACACACACACACACACACACACACACACACACACACAGGGACTCTCCATAGGCGTAACACACAGGTTTACATGTTTTATGAGGACAATCCCCCAATGCATTTTGCAACAAACTCTTAATTGCTGGTATCAAAACCAAATCTGTCTATATTAAAACCAGCATGTCCAAGTAAATAAAGTCTCTTTGCTGTGAAGTGAACCATATTTGTCTGTTAGGTAAGACTATCTGCAGTCTCAGCCATTTCATAAAAGATTTATCAGGCAACAAAAGACCGTTGTGGTGCATTCAGACACAAATAACAGTTATATAAAAAATAAATGAGACCATTAGTACTCTACTCAGAGGCATGACATTTAACATAAAAATCTCTGTCATAAAAATGACACTATAAACCAAATTCTATTGTACAGGATTGTGTAATATCCCCAAATGTGAGGACAGATGTAAGGACTCTGGTGTCTGACCTGTATGAGGCAGGCAGCAGGGTGCCTTCTCTTCTCAAAGTGCTTCTGTCTGTGCTGTTCTTGAACCTTCAGGGCAAAGCCGGAACCCAAAATACCCTGCAATGCAAGTAAAGTAGAACCATGTCACTAATGCTATAGTTTAGAATTGGACAACAGGACTGTAGGAAACACACTCATGCTAGCAGCACTTTGTAAAAGCACTTTCCACTTTCCATCAACAAGCAACAGTATTATATTTTATGTTCACATTAACATACAGTGTATGTATTAACATATTATGTCACACTAAATTCTTACAAAGTTTGTCTTGTTACTGCAATTTAAGAAGTACTTAAGAAGTTACCATTTAAGACATTAATCAGTTGATCAGTTAAATCAATTTTTGTTATTAATAGTGTGACGAGCATCCCGATCTCTCATCAGCGTTGCCCTGGAGACAAACGAGAAACACCTGCACCTGCTCATCACAGCTGGGTCGGTTACACCTGCGGCCAATCACTACACGGCCATATAAGCCGGACGCGGCAGGATGAGGGTGAGAAACAGGCTTCCTCCACAACAAGGCTAATGTGTGATTTTCCTCTCCAATTCCAGAAGCGAGCGAGCGACTGACCGACCCAGCCTGGATGGACCTCTCACCTCACTTTACCGACGGAATCACTCACGGAGAGCACCGCACGACTGCCGCCAGCACCCTGCACTCAGCACCCCCTTCTTTATAAATAAATCCACCCTCCGGGGTATTTATTTGAGCTCTCCTTGTCGCGTGATTCTTCCACCCCGCCACAGTGGTGGAGAATGCGGGCATAACTGGAAGATTTCACCGGCAAGTGATCTCGACACTATAATCAACGATTGTTTTTTTTCTCTTTGTGCACTTTCAGGACGGCTGGTACTCATCCCCTAGGATGGAAGAACTTCTTCGGCAATTGACCGACGTCAGCCTGCGCCAGCAGCAGATAGTAGAACACCTGGCCACACGCCAAGGCCAGGCTGACCAGGAAATCGCCGCCCTCCGCACGGCCACCCGCCAGCGCATTCCGTTACCCGACCCACGCATCCAAGCCGCACAGTTGCTGCCTAAAATGACCGCACACAACGACGTCGAGGCATACATACAAATGTTTGAGAACACGGCGACCACGGAAGGGTGGGATCCCAACGACTGGGCCCGTGCATTGGCACCTCTCCTCACGGGTGAAGCCCAACACACCTTCTTCAGCCTTCCCGCGGCGGTTGCCGAGAATTATGAAGAGGTTAAAAGAGAAATCCTCGCCTGCGTGGGGCTTTCTCCGATGTGTGCGGCCCAAGCCTTCCAGGAGTGGACCTATCAGCCTCGGCGTCCTGCCCGGATTCAGGCAGCAGAGCTGTCCCGCCTAGCCCAACACTGGCTGATGGTGGGCACACCCACCGGCGCTCAAGTAACGGAACGTGTGGTAATCGATCGCCTCCTCCGGGCCCTGCCCCGTAACATCCGGCCAGCCGTGGGCATGAGAAACCCAACTACAACATCCGAGTTAGTAGAGGCGATCGAGCTAGCGGAGGCGGCCCAACGACGCGAGGCCGGGGAGCGAGTACCACCGTTTACCTGGAGGGTGGCTCCAGAACAGCGCGCGCCAGAGGGCATCTCACGGCCAGTGGACAGGACGGTGGCCCCCGAACCTCACGACGAGCCCATGCCCACAGCGTCCTCTTCTCCCAAGACCCGGGCTTGGTGGGCAGGCTGTGTACTGCATCGCAAGCTGCCAAAAGGGGCTCCAACGGCCTCTGTGAAAATCGCCGGCCGGCAATACAAGGCTGTCCTCGACTCGGGGAGTGCCGTCAGCCTTCTCCAAGCGAGAATTCTACCCCCACCCCGCGAAGCCGAGGCCACAGTACCAATTACGTGCATCCATGGGGATACAAGGGAGGTACCCACTCGACGCATAACGATCTCTGCGGCCCCGGGTTCATGGCCCGTGGAAGTCGGACTAGTAGAAGATTTACCGGTGACCGTCCTGTTGGGGCGAGATTGGCCGGGGTTCGAAGCCCTACTCCGCACCACGACACAGCCTGCCCACCCCCAAGGGGGCCGCCGTGGACGGCGCACTGCCAGGAGACCCAGCGGCCGCCCCGTTCTCTTGGCTTCCGACAGTGGGAGAGATGGTGAGTCCCCCTCCCATAATACTAACCTTTTCTTTGATGTATTCCAGCAGGTGACGGGAGGGGGCTCGTTTGGCCGGGCCCAACGCGAAGATGAGCGACTCAAACACTGTTGGACTCAAGTATGTGTCCTCGAGGGAAAGGACACCCGGCCTAAGCCCCATCCTCTCCCCCACTTTATTGTAGAGAACGGCCTGCTCTACTGTGTCGCCGAGCGAAGGGGGGAGAAGAAAAAACTACTGGTGGTGCCACGCTCCAAAACTGAAGTAGTCCTGAATTTGGCCCATGCTCACCCATTGTCGGGACATCTCGGGGCAGGCAACACCATTCACCGGATTCGGGACCGATTTCACTGGCCGGGCCTGGAGGCCGAAGTCCGACGATTCTGTCAAGCCTGCCCCGAGTGCCAGAAGACTTCGCCTTACCACCCTCCCCCCTCTCCGCTCATTCCTCTACCCATTATATCGGGATGGACCTGGTAGGGCCGTTGCCAAAGTCGGCCCGGGGACATGAACACATCCTTGTCGTCGTGGACTATGCCACCCGGTATCCCGAAGCCATCCCGCTCAGGAAAGCCAACGCTAAGACCATCGCCCACGAGCTCTTCCTGTTGTTTAGCCGGGTTGGCATCCCTTCGGAGATCCTGACCGACCAGGGAACACCGTTTATGTCCCGGCTAATTGCTGACCTCTGCCGCCTGCTCTGAATGAAGCACCTGAGGACGACCGTGTACCACCCCCAGACGGATGGCCTGGTAGAGCGGTTTAACCAAACCCTTAAACAGATGTTACGGCGAGTCGCTGCCAAAGATAAAAAGGACTGGGACCAAATGCTACCTTATGTCCTCTTCGGGATATGGGAAGTCCCTCAGGCGTCCACAGGCTTCACTCCGTTCGAGCTCCTCTTCGGACGGCAACCTCGGGGACTGCTCGACGTCGCTAAGGAGGCTTGGGAATGCCAACAATCCACCCCACATCGGTCCCTCGTCGAGCACGTCTCCGAGATGAGGCACCGGATAGACCGAGTCATGCCATTAGTCCAGGAACATCTGGCCAAAGCCCAACAGGCCCAAGCTCGCCACTACAACAGGACAGCTCAGCCTCGGGAGTTCCAGACGGGCGATAAAGTTATGGTGCTAGTCCCCACCTCCGCCTGCAAGTTTCTGGCCACCTGGCAAGGTCCATACTCCGTCGTCGAGAAGGTGGGACCCGTAACGTATAGAGTGCAGCAGCCGGGGAGACGAAACTTCAGACAGTTGTATCACGTCAATCTCCTTAAAAAGTGGGTGGGGACGAGAGAAGAAACCGCAGCCCTGGCCGCCATATCGCCCGTCTTGGTGGATACCAACCCCGACCTGTCGGCGACGCAGAAGGCTGAGCTGCAACACCTGGTCGGTCAGTTTTCGGATGTGTTCTCCTCTGTCCCCGGGAAAACCCAGCTGGTCCAGCATGACATCCGGACCCCACCAGGAGTAGTAGTCAAGCAACGGCCCTATCGGATCCCAGAGGCTCGTCGGCAGGCTATTGAGGAAGAAATCCAACAAATGCTAAAGTTGGGGGTGATTGAACCATCGCGCAGCCCGTGGTCCAGCCCCATCGTCCTGGTCCCAAAACCCAACGGCACCCT
The DNA here is from genome assembly GCA_036784905.1 of Acrossocheilus fasciatus. Lineage (NCBI taxonomy): Eukaryota > Metazoa > Chordata > Actinopteri > Cypriniformes > Cyprinidae > Acrossocheilus > Acrossocheilus fasciatus. The sequence continues at coordinate 22,658,532 of CM071938.1, forward strand.
CCGCTTCTGCAACGACTTCCGCCGCCTCAACGAAGTGTCAGAATTCGACGGATACCCAATGCCCCGAGTGGATGAGCTACTGGACCGCTTGGGAAGGGCCTGGTATATCTCCACTTTAGACCTGACCAAGGGATATTGGCAAGTTCCCCTTTCCGACACGGCCAAGCCGAAGACAGCCTTCTCCACCCCTTCAGGACACTGGCAGTACCGGACCCTTCCCTTCGGCCTTCACGGGGCCCCCGCGACTTTCCAAAGACTCATGGACATCGTCCTGCGACCGCACCAGCAGTATGCGGCGGCGTACCTCGATGACGTCGTGATCCACTCGGAGCGTTGGGAGGACCACCTGGACCGTCTGCGGAGGGTGCTCATGGAGCTACGAAGGGCTGGACTCACCGCCAACCCAGGAAAATGTCACCTAGCGCTCTTTGAGGCCAAGTACCTGGGTTTCTGAGTCGGATGAGGCCTGATCCGGCCACAGGAAAAGAAAGTAGAGGCAGTCCGCGATGCCCCGCGACCCACCACGAAGACCCAGGTACGAGCGTTCCTGGGATTGGCGGGTTACTACCGCTGCTTCATCCCCAACTTTTCCTCCATAGCCGCCCCCTTGACAGACCTGACCAATAAGGGGCAGCCCGAGCGTGTAATCTGGAGTCCAACAATGGAAGAAGCATTCCAGCAAATCAAACACGCTCTAACGCAGGAACCAGTCCTACGAGCCCATCCGCATCCGAGGCAGGGTTGGGAGCCGTCCTGTCCCAAGTCCAGGAAGGTGAGGAACACCCTGTCTTGTACATCAGCAGGAAGCTGACGAAGGCCGAGAGGAACTACGCCACCGTCGAAAGAGAGGCTCTGGCCATCAAGTGGGCAGTCCTGGAGCTGCGCTACTATCTGTTGGGCCGAAAGTTCACCTTGCTCACGGACCACACTCCCCTACAGTGGATGGCAAAGGCCAAGGACACCAACGCTAGGGTGACGCGGTGGTTCCTCGCGCTCCAGGACTTCTGTTTTACCATCCGTCACCGAGCCAGAGCCTCCAATGCCAACGCCGACGGACTCTCTCGGATCTGGTCAGCTTACTCAGGTCTGTCAGGGGTCACTCCCCACCCACCCCCAATTTCCCCCTTACTGTTACATTGTGTCTCCTCCAGGACCAGGACAACGCTTGGGGGGGGTGGGGGGGGGGGGGGTGGAGTGTGACGAGCGTCCCGATCTCTCATCAGCGTTGCCCTGGAGACAAACGAGAAACGCCTGCACCTGCTCATCACGGCTGGGTCGGTTACACCTGCGGCCAATCACTACCCGGCCATATAAGCCGGACGTGGCAGGATGAGGGTGAGAAACAGGCCTCCTCCACAACAAGGCTAATGTGTGTTTTTTTTTTTTTTTTTTTTCTCCCCTCTCCAATTCCAGAAGCGAGCGACTGACCGACCCAGCCTGGACGGACCTCTCACCTCACTTCACCGACGGAATCACTCACGGAGAGCACCACACGACTGCCGCCAGCACCCTGCACTCAGCACCCCCTTCTTTATAAATAAATCCACCCTCCGGGGTATTTATTTGAGCTCTCCTTGTCGCGTGATTCTTCCACCCCGCCACAATATATATTAGTAAATTCCAAGATTTTGAGTTTGTACTGTACAACCATGTCAATTGCCTGTAACTTGAAATATTAAGCTAACTCATGCAGTTTGAGTGTTGTTTGGCTATTATTATGAATAGTACAAAACCACCAAATGCTCTGGAAACAATGTTAAGTACCATGAAGCTTGCAGGAAGGAAGCTGTAGCTTTAATTGAACTAACGAGACTGATCAAACTCAGCTCCCTCAACGTTTCTCATTTCATGATAAAAAAAGTGGAAGTCCAAAGGGGTGAATGGTTTCATTTGAAATTAGAACATCCATTTCCACCATTTTCATCAACTCATTAAGGCTGATTTGTAAATTTGGCTGCAAACCTTGTTGATCTGACAGGGTAATCAGCCAAACTGCCTTTGCATTTCACAAAGACACCAAATAAAATTCTGCTTTAGGAAAATTTAGCAGCCAATAATAAGATTTCATTGTGTACAGAAGGCTGAAAACCAAGAACATTAGCGACTGTCTCAATTATGCAAATGATTTTCTTTATTGGTGTTGTATCTGGAGAAGTGACAAGATAAACAAACACTGGATTAATACTGTAGGTAGTGTAAGGAAACAAGGTATGAGAAGGGTTTACCGCAGGCAGAGTGAAGAAGGAGATCCCAAGCAGGGCAAAGCCAGCAGATAGCATTCGTCCAGTCCAGGTTTTAGGAGTCTTATCTCCATAACCTATAGTAGTGAGGGTGATCTAATTAAAAAAATAATGAAAAAAAAACAAAACAAGAGGGTCAGACGAGAATTTTCAAATTTGTATCTGTGAACTACAACTTATAACTCTTATTATTATAAGAGAAAATAATCATTTATGACAGAAAGTCCTTTAATTGTTTACAATAGTGCAAACAAAATGCAATTGATATTTTTTTAACAGTTTTTTTTTTTTTGTATTCACATTTTTTAATTTGATTCTAATACATTTATTAATATTACCACAAACTGCATAGGCCCAACATTATTCAACATTATTAAAATTAACAAAATGAACAAAAACAATTCTGTTTTCTGAATATCTCTTTAAAAAATCATGCTCTAACCTGACAATTATTAACTGCATAAAACACATCATGGTCAACATAAAACATGTTTAACTTTACTGCAAGCGAGCTGTGCTTAGTGTAGTTTGGGTTATTTTTCTTTTTACCTTGTGAAATTTTGTTTATGGTTTTTGAGGGTGATATCAAGCAACTTCAAGCATTTACCTATTGACAGACCATTTTTTTATACTTCTGTATGTGTTTATCTCTTAATTATACATGTATTTGTCTTTTTCTTCTGGGTTGAAACAACCTGTATGAACCTGAAATCTATTTTCTGAACCACCAAGGGCATCCAAGCGAGACCAGAGATGGCATTTCATCTCCATGGAAATGGAATCTAACGGCCTCCGTATAACCTTTATGAAAAGGGTTTCAATTTCCCAAACAGGGTGGAAGGAAATTATCAAAAGGCTGAAAAGTGTGAGCCTGAAATTATTACTGAAATTTGATATCAATGATCATATTAAACTGAAACGTCTTGCAGTTTTCCAGTAATGTTGTGCTTTAGCAAGAGCGGCCAAAATTACCCAGGAATAATTGTTTTAGAGTCACAGAAGTGCTACGTATCTTCTTTTGTGAAGCTCTGTGTAGGTCAGAATATGATATGAAATGCACCACTGTGAAGAGACTCACCGTGCCCCACCACAATGCATCCGCATAGGTGGCAAAGTCTTTATTGAACTCCTTTTCCACCAGATAAACCAGGAAAGAGGAAAAGATGAGCACAAGGAACCCAATGTACCAGGCAGTGACCAATTCCTGTTAGACGGCGAAGCAGATACCGACATTTAGAGGACACCAGGATAATACTTACCAAAGTACTTCAGAATATGATACAGTAGTTTTTGCTCATAAAAAAGCATGCATTTAAATTATTAGTATATCAAAATAACTCAAAAGCAAATAATTCTTATTCTTATTACCTTGCTGTGTGCGTAAACTACAGATCCCAGAAGCTTCCAAGTTCCTCCACGGCGGTCCATGCGTACCATTCGCAGGATCTGTAAGAACCGTAAGCTTCGCAGTGCAGATGTTGCAAAAATGTTGCTTTGACTCCCAGCCGAAACCACCGCAACAGAGGCAATAAGCACTATAATGTCTGATGGTTGGGTAAAAGAACAGAAAAAAAATATGTCAGAAAACATTTTACAAGAGTAGTATATCACAGGAGATATAATTTGCTATGTGTGTTTTAACGGCAAATAAAATTCTAAAATATTTATTTAGTTAGTTACAAGGTCCTCTAGACAGTTTAATTATGACTGGTTAAATGTTTTTGCATTTGGCAACATACCAGTTTCATTTCTCTCATCTTGTTGTCAGGCCAGTTATTTTCTGTGTTATAATGCACTATTTTGCTTAGTAGATAATAAAATAAATACGCAGTAATAAGAAATAAGTGTATTAGGGTGTATAATATGTAGACAGCTGGTCATTATAATCATTTCTGAGCCCTGATCACCCATTTGGAATAATGACATTATTCCAAATGGGTGATCAGGGCTCAGAAATCATCTTTTTAAGGAGATTTAAAGAGCTACACCTTCTCATTAAGACAAATGTGAGGTTCTTAAAAAAAAAAAAAAAAAAAAAAAAAAAAAAAAGCCTACATATATATATTTTTTTCTACTTTTCGGTTTAATCTTTGAAAGTGGCACTTGATTTCCTCGGTGACCTGTCCTTGTAATAATTATATTGTAAATCCCATTGGTCAAGAGGATTCAATAATTAATAAATCTCAACCTTTTTTTAACTTTAAGGCCACATATTATATTTTGTCCAGCATTTCATCTGTAATTATATGAAGAGTTGCTTTTCCTGCAATGGTTTTTTAATAACAAAAACTGTGAGCATAGTGAATTAATTGACTAATGATTCACTTTCCAGAAGTTTCAAGAATTGCACGTTCTTCAATAAGAACACTGAGTGGAGAAAAAAGATTTCAGATTACATCTTAATTTTGTGTGTTTTATTAATTTAGATAATTTTTATATAATTAACTTTAATAATTGTAATCTTAGTTTTAGTGCTGGACAACGATTGATTGCGATTAATCGCATCCAAAACAAAAGTTTTTGTGTACATATATGTGTGTGTACTGTGTTTATTTATTATGTAGCCTATATATAAAGACACACACATACAGTATATATTTTGAAAATATTTACATATCTTTAAACATGTATATATTTATATTAATATAATTTATATTATATATAAATATATTTAATATATAAACATAACATATTTTTCTTAAATATATACACGCATGTGTGTATTTATATATAAAAAATAAATATACACAGTACACACATATATATTATGTACACAAAAATTGCGATTAATCGTTGCCCAGCACTACGTGGTTGACAACACCGCTGAACATCAATGAAACATTGAAAAATTGAAAAAATGTAGTTTAATTCAGGTACATGAGAATGACATCTCTTCAGCTCAAACTAGACAAATTACTTCTCAAATGAGAGCTCACAGAGGAACATAGCCATTCTGTTCATGTAAATTGCAGTATTGAAAAGAGTGATTTCCAAACTGTTATTTTGCCCATATTTTGTGGGGAAAAGAGTATTGAGGGAGGGGAAAAGAGAGAAAGAGACAGAAAGGACAAGCGAAGGACACGGGAAGTTCACACAGAAATCACATCCACTTGGAGAAGCGACTCCAAACCCTCAAAAAACACAAACAACTCCAAGGCACTACTCAACTGCAATAATATTTTCTTTCTCTTTCTGATCCTCCCTCTAATTTCTCATATACTTTGTAGTTGATGAACTCAAACTTTCCAGAGAAAGGGCCTTCATGCTCAGCCACTCTATTGCTCTGTGCTGCAGTCTGTCGTTATAAGTCAAATCAACACATTACATGTGTTCTTAAAGTCTTTGGGGAGTCTTCAGCTGGGAGAGAAAATGCTTATTTAGGTGTAGAAATGCACTCTGGATCTATAAATTATGACTCTGTTATCCAGCACAGCAGAGAGATGACTCATGAACTCAATGAAAAATACATCAGGCCTTCACATGAAAGAGACCACCATCACAACTCAGAATCAGCCCTGTTGACAATTAAAAAAAGAATGATGAAGTATTATGGAATTTTGGGTCCAAAAGCCTGAAACCTCAACCTCATTTGACATTTAATACAGTATAATGCAGCTTACATAAAATATATAACAATTTCAAAGTCCTACTTTTTATGTTTATGTTAGATTTAAAGGACAGCAATACTATGGATAGAGAACTTGTATTTTATCTAAGGTTTGACAAACTCAACTACATCTTGGATGGCCTGAGGGTGAGTTTATTTTCAGCAAATTTTCAACTATTCCTTTGAAATAATTAAAAAAAAAATTTTATGCCAGATTTTTAGTAAGGTCAATGCTATATATCAAACTTCCTGAATGAGAAGCTATACAATGCAGTATAGAAATGTAACATTTTTTGGCTTAAACTGAATGGCAGAATATGTTGACAAGTTTATGCAAGCTAAATAAATCTGAAAAATATGTTTTTTCTTTTTTTTTCAGTATGTGATGAACTAACTTTGAGAACAGCCGGGGGATACCCATTCTTGGTGTTGCTATAAACTGCTGGAGGGTGCAACAAAATCCCATGCATCATCATCTGAACACCATTCTTTCTTTGACGGGGTTCATTCATCAGTTTAACACTCAAATGCCATTTAATGGCGGCTAATGGCTTGTTGAATCAATTAGGAAACATACACTCAATTTAAATGTGACAAAGCAAAATAAACCATGTCTAAGTAAGTTTATTCTGGAAACAGCTTCCCAACTCGTTTGTTAAAAAAAACAAAAAAAACAAAAAAAAACAAAACAAACTACTTACAACTTTCCAGCAACAATCATGGTATATGATGCATGAATTCGCAGTACTTCCCAAAACATGCTGCTGTTAGTCCGATGTACGCAACACTATTTACCCTCAGGTCCTGTAGGACCTCTGGGTACATAAACATTAACTCATAATGAGTTTTAAATGATCTAAAATCAATCACCTGTTATTAATTCTTATTGCATTCTGTTTCTATTAACATCATACTGATGAAATGGGGCTGTAAATGTGTGTGTGTGTGTGTGTGTGTGTGTGTGGTATAAAGTGACTTCAGCCAGAAAGAAAATGACATAATTCTACATTCACATGCTATAAAACCACCTTCACAAGGTTCAGAAATTCTCTTCTACGTTCAATTTCTACGTTCAAACTTGTTTCAAGAAGCAGGCTATGTGGTTATACTATGAGGTTTCACACGGACATGGATATTGAATGCCTAAAACCAACCATTAATCAAACTGTTATCACCACATTATTTGATATTATAAGTGGGTATTTTTCAGGTTTTAACATTTTAGTCGCTGCCTAGTTCAGTTCTAGCGCGCTAGCAAGGGAGTCAAAATAATTCCAGTACTGAGACATTTGCTCCCTATAAATTCCCAGAATGCCTGCTTAACAAACTGTGGAAAAAAATAATAAATCCAAATGGTCAAGGATGAGCACAAGTGTGACTATATGAAATAAGTATGCATCTTATTTTCTGTTTTTAAAGAGCTTATGATTTTAATCAACTCTATTCCCTAGTGTGCATGAAACCGCACTAGTTTCATAATGGCTCTGTACTGAACAGCTGCAACGAAGATGCACAATGTGAGCTACATAAAAATGTTGTTTAAAAAATAGCTATGCTTTAATGCACAAACTTGTACAGTAATTGAGTCATCAGTGTCCCTGATGTTTGGGATCAAGACCTTTGCTAGAGCCTGGGTTTGTGTTCACGATATACTAACAAAGGGGAACAGGGATCAGATCAAGGCATAGCTTAATAGAATCTCAAAGGACATTTGGTCTGCACACACGGACATATTATTCCCATTATTAATGACGTTCATTATCCCCATTTAGATCGATAAGTCTTAGCACTTAAGAACAGACACCACAAGCACCTACACACACTTAAACAAAGTAAGACATTATTAATAGCAAAGCCAGTATTAATGAACTCACACAGTGTAACAGCAGTCTAGAGAACATTAGAGAGGTTGAGGGGTCACTGAATGAGAGCTGTTTGCTGAAGTGGATTTGGTAGTTTTTGGCAACCACAACTGGAGGATGCTGGGTAAAAGGTTTGGGGTCAATGGGTAAGTGCAGTAAGGTTATTTTACAGGCATAAGACACTTCCTTAATGGTGATCTACAGTTATGAGGCTGTTGCCTTGGTTACACAGGAATAAACATAATTTGTGTCATCATGGAAGGATGAAAGCTGACTAGAGCAATTCATTTGTGAGGGAGGACAGTATTAGTGTGACTAATATCTGCTAATTCATTTAACTAGCATGACTGTGTGGGACTGGGACTAGGAATATATAGATCAGATGTACTGGACTGTCCAAAGATTGGGGTAAGATTTCTTTTTTTTTTAGTTTTTGAAATAAATCTTTATGTTCACTAAGTCTGCATTTATTTGATCAAATATACATAAAAAACTGTGCAAATCAGAAAACCTGATTTCTATGTGAACATATTTTAAAATGCAAAGCTGAATTTTCAGCAGCTATCATTCCAGTCCACAGTGTCACACGATCCTTCAGATATCATCCTAATATGCTGATTTGCTGCTAAAGAAAATTTTTTTTGTAACATTATATATGCCTTTACTCCCACTTTTTATCAATTTAATGCTTCTTTTCTGAATAAAAGTGCCTTAGAAATACCACTAACCAACTGAATACTGTAGGGTCACCAAATATTTGCTTTTATATGAACGCTCAGTCCATAATCAGTGAGGATGTGGGTGTTTGTTTCTTTCCACAAAAGTTGTTTGCACCGTGCTCTTCCGTCGCTTGATCTTTCGTTTAGGTGCATTAATTCATTAAATCACTTATTATACAAAACCATGATCCGCACTCATATGAAAGAGTCTTTTCTTTTCAGTAGGACAAAGACACAAAGGTTTCGGGCTCAAAGGCCTTCCTCAGTGTGTGTTTGTTTCTTTAACATGTGTCATTGCAAGTAACCATGGTCGAAAATGAACACTCTGCAACCATCAAATGCAATTAAATCAGCTTTGGTGAGCAAATAAACTGTTGGTACTCTTTTATTTATATCGTGTAGTACAGAAAACCTTGTGACCCTGGACGACAAAACCAGTCTCAAGTGTTAATTTGAGATAAATTGAGATTTATACATCATCAGAAAGCTGAATAAATAAGCTTTCTATTGATGTATGGTTTGTTAGGATCGGACAATATTTGGCTATTTGAAAATCTAAAAAAGAAAAACTAATATTGAGAAAATCACTTTTAAAGTTGTCCAAATGAAGTTCTTAGCAATGCATATTACTAATCAAAAATCAAGTTTTGATACATTTGCGGTAAGAAATTTACAAAATATCTTCATGGAACATGATCTTTACTTAATATCCTAATGATTTTTGGCATAAGAGAAAAATCGATAATTTTGACCCATACAGTGTATTTTTGGCTGTTGCTACAAATATACCCCAGCGACTTAAGACTGCTTTTGTGGTCCATGGTCACATATTTCCTCCAACTTTGGAATGTTCCTTGCAGAGAAAGTCACAAAGAAGATAAAAATGAGGAATAAATTCCCAATGACTTCACATTTTTGTCACAAATGCAATTTCTTTCAAATCTCATCTACTGCTGTGAGTGAAATGCTGGCCTGTGCTGTTTATTTACAGTTTCATGGAGGTAAGAAATGTTTATGGCTAGTAAATCTGATCAAATCTTTTAACTAGGTTTGAATAGGTTAAATAACAGTGAACCCCTTTTCTAATACGGATCTCACTCTATCACCTCATTTAGAAATGAGAAAAGTCTGGAAATCTTAAACAATGAAAGCTTCATGATTCTCATTTCATGGAGAGAAATTTGCACATTGATTGAAGGCTCACCTATAACACAGAACGGCTTCCTTGCGAAGCGAAGTCGTCCCTGCCATCCTCTGTACCGGCAACAACAACCAGCAGACCAGATTCGAATGATGTACTCAAGCCCAAACACCACAATCATCACAAACTCCTACAAAGACAAAGAAAAACATTTGAAGTGTGGGATTGCACTTGTATCATCTGTGGTTGTGAAAATGATAACACTGTTAACCAACTACGTTACAGCTACATTACATATCACTGCTGGAATTACACAGTGAGATAAGTACTGTATATTGCACACAACAGCACTTTTTAATAAAGAAACATAGATGGAGGTGTCCTTGCCTGTCAAATATTATCTGTGGGTCAGCTATTTCTTGACACAAGTGGAAAATAACCTGATCATGGATCCATTAGTGAGCTCTGTTTTTGTCATATACTGTATATTTAGTGCTACTTTGAACCCTTAGTTTTTCAAGCTACAAGCTACTTTAACTTATTACAGTGCAGTCTAAATGTTTTCAAAAATGATTTACTCAGAGCATAATTTATCTGGCCAAAAAAACTGTAATTTAAATAAATAAACAGTGGAAAAAACATGAACAGCAACATTCACTGTATATATCTTATTATTTAGAAAATTATTCATTTTAAATGAACCACATTGGAAGAAAAATATCAGTAGAAAAACAGAACTTTTCTGCCAGGGCATTGTTTTCAAATATATTTTTAATATATTTAAAAATATACAAAAAATAGCCAAAAATATATGTGCTAAAATGTGTTTCAAAATTTACATAAATATACATATTTTAAAAGCATTGAAAAATATATTTTGACATCTTTATATTCCAGACCAAGAAAATGCATTTTCTTCCCCCGAAATACATCTAGAAATATATTTTGGTATATGACGGTTGAAACTTAATGTACTTCCTGTTTCAAAAAATACATTTCATTGAGCTTCACTGTGCGCAGCATATATTTAGCATATATTTCAAATATATTTTAGCTCCACAAAAGTTATTTGCACCGCGCTCTTCCGTCGCTTGATCTTTCATTTAGGCGCATTAATCCATTAAATCACGTATTATACAAAACCATGATCCGCACTCACATCTTTTCTTTTCGTTTTATTCTACATTTATCACCAATAGGACAAGGACACACATGTTTCGGCTCAAAGGCACACTTCGGTTTAACACACTGAGGAAGGCCTTTGAGCCGAAACATGTGTGTCCTTGTCCTACAGGTGATAAATGTAGAATAAAATGAAAAGAGAAGACTTTAAATATATATTTTTGCCAGATGGACTTTACAGATATTTCCTTTAACCCTAAAACAAAGCATTGTAATAAATACTACAAAATACATGTATACCTCAATACAGAAAATTCCATATTAATGCGGTTCATTGTACAATTCAGGTGGTTGTGTTTGATTAATACTTCATTTTGCCCACTATAAAGCATTTTGCCTATTATAAAGCGTATACAAACACAATAATGCACACATACAGCAGCAGATGTTGACTGGTAACCTTATATGGAGTTCACAGACTCAATTCACAGAGGTAAAAGCCATTTTAAAAGACCTCTATTTTGTTGACTTACATCTTGTATTTGCATTATCAATTTAAGGGGCAGCAGTATGACTGAATAAAAGATCTTCCATTATGATCATATAAGCATTGCCTATAGATCATGAACATCATACAGCTCATGTTTGGTGTCAGCTGAGTCAATAAAACAAATCAGATGAATTTGTATGGCCATCATTACCAGAACACAAACCAGCAGGCCTCCAGGAACAGAAAAGCAGCTTAATATGAGTCTTTGATCCAGTGTTCATATCTCTCACCTGTAGCTGGCTTTTGTCAGGGCTTTGTAATCAAATAACTATTGACAATATTCCATCATGCTGCACTAAAGGGATCAAGTAAACCACAAGGTCTAAAAGTGGGGCATATTTGCTTGCGTTTATAATTGTGACTTACTGATTCGGTTAGCTTGACACATGTTGTACAGTACTATTAACATTTCACCATATTTGCATTTATATATGTGTGGAGACTCATCATCAGACAGATAGCAGCTGGATTTGGTGGAGAGCAGAGGCCAGGATCTGACGTTTTTCTGCTTTTATTTACAGAAACAGTGAAAATCATAAGCGTAGAAGAATATACTATATACCATTAATTAATAAATGCAGGATGTAGCATTACATAATGTTTAAGACTACGGTATTAGAGTACAGTTAACACAGAGTTCATGTGATGTTTTTCTTTAAACTTCTTAGCATGTTCTCATGCTTTATCCTGTTTTGGATTTTGAACTGTAGTTCAGCTCTTACCAAGATCAGGAGACTTTGAGAGGCCATTTCCTGGTGATCTGGAATGGTTGAGAAGACAGACAGCACCAAGCAGCCAAACACCAGGACAAACCTGTAAAAAAAAAAAAAATTACTTTATTGAAAGATTTTGTCACACATGCAAAAAAAATAAATAAATAATGCTTGCATTTACGGTTCAACGTCAAATTCAACTGATGTTGATAGAATAAGGCACTGATTTAAAAAAAAAACTTTCCTTCAAATATTTCAAACTCTAAGTACCATAACGTTAATTTCCCATCAACAATATGAAGTATGGCATAAGGGAAACCGCTGTTCAGAGGACAACTGTGTCTGGAGATTTGCATTATTGACCCCTTCAAATAAGGGGTGAGGGACATCTGTATTTGATCATTGGACTTCTGCGTCAGCCGCCTGATCTCTCTCTCCCTCTCTTCCATTAACTTTATCCCTCTTGCTCCATCTAGTCTGGTTCCCACTGTTTCTTTTTCTCAACTACTTTGTCCATTTCCCTGCAAATTCTCATGCCTCCATTCTTCTGTCTCCCTCTTTGTGTCTTGCTGCTATATTCTCCCACATTTTTTAGAAAGATGATGAGACACTGAGGACATTTCTGAACAAAAATAATATAAAATAAAATAAAATAAAAAACACTTATATAAACCTAAATACCTATATAGTAGAAGTATTAGTAAGACAAATCACTCAAACTTTGGTAAAACCCATCTTCTAAAGCCAAGAAACATTACACTGCTGAACTCTAGCACAGAGCTTCACAGCCCAAAGGCCCATGAAACACATTCCTATGACCTAATGCAAGTGGACAGAACTGAATAGATCAGACAAAATACAACCTTGACTGACCCTTTGACTTGATGAACAGTTTTTGCTGCAGTGTGCAGTTATCAAAGAGCTTTGCACCCAAGAGCATAGATGCAACAATCATTATTTTTACAAATATGCACTGCCCTCTTTCCCTGTTTTCTATAATAATAGCTCTATATTGTAAAATTATCATTAGAGCTAATTAAGCACCATCTTCATCAAAAATGTTTACAAAATTTTCCCAGTGTATGACTGAAAATTGGAGCTCTTGAGACTCCTTTCGAGTGGCGCCATGTGGTTGAGCTGGACTCCGTCTAAACTGACCCGAGTAAACTAGAAGAGGCTGTAATTTAAAACTGTATGAGAAGGGGCTTATAAAACAGAGGTTAAAGGCTTCATCCAGCGTTGGTGCAGCGTTTGTGTGAAAGCAGTGGGCGTGATGGGGCGCCTCACCCTTTGACCTGCCCTCCACTCAGAAACAGCGGCCGAGCTCTTCTACAGAGAACACAGGGCAGAGGGCAGGGGCAGTGTTTTCCATAGGCTGTCATATGGCAATGTCATTGCTGATTGTCTGCATTTGCTCATAATTCCAGTCCTTCCCGAACAATGTAACTACAAAATATTGCATGTGCTGTAATTTGGCCGTAGGCATGAGGCTGGAAGCAATCGCAGACATGCTTAAAGACATCACATTTAAAAGTGTGATTTTGCTTTTATACCACACTGTAAAAAAAAAAGGTGAGCAAACTTAAAAGTTTAAGTCAACCAGCTTTTTTGAGTTTTCTCAACTGATTTTTGTAGTTGATTTTTGAGTTCTCTCAACTTTTAAGTTTTATAAACTTAAAACAACAAGTTGATAAAACTCAAAAATCTGCTAAAGCTGGTTGCCTTAAATGTTTAAGTTCTCTCAACTTTTTATTTTTTACAGCACTGTAGAAAAAATAAAAAAATAAAGTTGAGCAAACTTAAAAAGTTTAAGGCAACCAGCTTCAGCAGATTTTTTAGTGTTCTCAACTTGTTATAAGTTTATACAACAAAAGTTGAGAAAACTTTTTTTTTTTTTTTTTTTACACAGTGCAGTGTTGCTGTTGTTAACTAAAACAATTAAAAAACATTCATTAAAATTAAATAAAAATGTTGCCGGCAATAGCCTTCAGGGCAGTGTACAGACATATAGCGCTTTTGCGCTGCGGAATTTCCTAAGTTCGAATCCTGGCTCGTGGACCTTTCCTGACCCCGCCCCCTCTCTTTCCCACATCGCTCCCTGTAACTACACTGTCCTATCAAAATAAAGGCAAAAAAACAGATATTAACTAGAAATTAAATAAAATATAAACATCAGATAAAAAATTAATAAAAGCTAAACAGAATTTAAAAAAGAAATTATAAAAATGACAAAAGCATACAACAAAATTACTAAAACCTAAAATAAATGAAAATTGAAACTCAAACAATAAAAGCCAATTTAAAATATTAATCAATGCTATGAAACTATAACATAACACTAATTTGCACAATAAAATTTAAGTAATTTGCCTTATTGTTCAATAAACTGCTTACATTTGAGAAACAATTTTGGCATGTTCTTTGTCTGTTTTTACCCTAGTTTCTAGTTTCACAGCAACAGTAAGGTGGTGTTTTCTTTTCTGAATGAATCAGTGTTTTTAATGAATAAAGACAGTTACTTCTTTACTGTAGTTCCTGAATGAACATGCATTTTTGAGTGAAATGGTTGAGTGAATTATTCAACGACTCACTCATAAAGACTTGTTTCATTCAACAAAAATATTTTTTTTGAATAAATCAGGTTTGATTGAGTGACTCTACTGAAGGAGTCACTGAAAAATATACAATACTTACAATACACAGATTGATAGTTTGTCTGGAACTCACCAACACAGAAGCAGAGTGATACAAGCATTAAAAAGTCCCAGAGCTGTTCAACTCGACCAGTCAGAATCGAGTATAGCAATTAACTCTTGTATAATTCCCAATAAAACCTTGAGAGTGGAAACTAAATAAACAAATGAAATAAAAATTGCAGGGTGACATTTGCAACAACCACCTATACTGGATGGATGGTTGAAATGAAGTAGCGGAGAAAGTAGACTGCAATAGACAGTACAATTATCTGTCAAGCAGCCAGTGCCTGTCTGTTCTTTAGCGCTGTAGTATTTAAAGAGAGCTCTTCTACTCTCCTGCCTCTTGTCAGCTCACTCAGACAGGACTATTTCAGTGCAGCACCCAGGGCTAAAACGCTCTTTTTTTCCAGAGGAAAAGGGAAAAAGAGTAAGTGCATGGAACTGAAGCAGCTCCCCTCATCAATCATCTGTTAGCCCTAGCTAATTACACAACCCTGCTCTCCTACCTTGTTCTTTTGTACCTGCGTGTCATTTCCTGCCCTGGTGGGTGGCAGTTGGTGTCTGTGGAGTGTCACAGCCTTTGATGTTGAAAGAGAGGATCTTAACATTTACATGCAGACCACAGTAAACACACACACTTTGGCTCTCTGAAGTGGCACTTAATAGGCATCGTTTTGCATAATCAAATTGATTTGTTTTGAAGGTGAGTGCCAGGGACGGGTGACTAATGAACCAAATCTCCCTCTCTCAAACAGATATGTATCAGGCCATATCATTATTTCTTATTTGATGTTCAAAACAGCAGATGGAAGCTTTAAATTATATTTCTCCCAATCCCTGTCTCTATAATTTATATCACTAAACATAGTATTATACATAGTTAATAATCAAGTCCCCTACGAATGATCATGTCTATGCAAATAGCAATGTAGTAGTGAACTCACAACAAGGTGCTGCAAAGAGTGTCTACATGTCTTACAATTACATAGAATCAAATGCAAAGCAGGGGAAAAGAGAGACAAATCTGGTGTGTGTGCATAAAAGCTTTTTTCTTCACTGATGTGCTGTCTAGCGGTCGCTCTAAACGCATGTGTGAGCCTCAGAAACAGAAAAGACCCAGCAATCCTGCAAACACTACTGCTGTGTGAGCTGTCCGTGGTCCTGCACGCAATTATAAAAGCTGCACAGAAGGTCTGTAATGAATCTTGACGCACAGATAATGATCACCAAAATCCTCTCAAAGCTGTACTGGCCCCAAGAAAGTTAAAGAGCTGATGTCTGTATTTGACTGACCCATATCAGTAAAACAAAGTATGTATGATTCTCACCTCAACAAGAGTAACCTTCTAACTTTAAGTTGTTGCCACCAAACAACAAAATCTCTGACTTACTTGAATGCAAAACAAAATATGTTTTGATCAGATCTTCTCAACCAGGGGTCTGGGGCCCATTCGGGGTCCCAGCAAACTTCTAAATGAGGACTACCTGACTACATCAATACAATATATGGAAGACCTGAATACAAAATATGAGAATCCTATTTGTGAATTGTAAGTGATTTCCATGAGCACTCCGATCTTAAAAATTCTGAAATCCTGAATTTATACTTATTTCAATTATAATTATAATTATAATTAATTGCAATTATTTTAATTACTTATCTATGGACATGATGATTTAGATGCTGACTGTAAATATGCAAGTGTGACCTACAAGACCTTCAAGGAACAAAATCTCCCAACTTGTCCAAATGTAATACAAAGAATGTTTAGATGCAAGCTACTTTTGCAAGTAATCTTGCAACCTTAAAAGCAGTGCTCCCCAAACAAAAAATTCTCCAGACTAGACCAATTGTAAAAGCAATTTAGAAGCTTGCATGGTGTCTCTGTGTCAGAGACAGAAGGACTGTCCTAACATAAACAAGATAAAGAGTGAGTGTGTATGGGGAGGGACTGTATATCATGCTTTTCAAAAACACAAATATACAGCAATGCCAGCTGTCCATTAAAGCAAGTGCAGCATCTGTTTGTACAATAATGACATTATTCTACACCACAAGGCTTAATTTCCAAGCAACAAAACAAACAATCACCACATAACCCATCAATTAGTCTATATACAGTCTCTCTTTAGATTCATATGCCTACTATTCGCTTTTCAACCATGTCTTTACTTCAGTCTCTGTCTGAACTGTTAGCAGTAACAGGCTGTCATCAGCCTGTCTCATCATGTGAAGCACACTACCGCAGTGTCATTGGCTCCTTGTCAGCGTTACAGCTACTGCTGTGCTGATGGTTTTCTCCTACTGAGAGAACAGTTATCTCTTCTCTCTTAATATTCTTTACGAAGAAAGTTATTTCCAAACTGATGTTTTGTCGCATTTAAAGACAATGCAATCAGGGATATGAATCAATGCAGGGAATGTTTGATCCTGCATCCAGCCCAACCAGCACTTAATCACACAAGAAATATGCCCATAGCATTCATTTGTCAGTATTGCATAACCAGAAGTTCATCCACCTAGAAAAGAATAAATTAGACATCCTTACAGCTCAAATAATGAATGGGGTTTTACTGAATAATTCATGCAAGTGCTTAAACAAAAATACTACTGTAGTAACTTCACATTTATGCTGTTAAATCCTCCCGAATCCTGGCACGGTTGCCAGTGTAAGAGCCTTACTGTAACTGTGAAAAGTTCAGCATTATGAAACAATTGCTGTCAATAGAGCTTAACTGATATTGACCCACATGGAAATAAAATGTTGATATATAATTTTCACATGTTACTTTAAACTGTATGTTAATATAAGTTTTTGTAATAAATGCCTATCTTTTATGTTTACTTATAATAATATATATCAAAATAATATATATCAAATATCATATAATATCAAATAACATTAAAATGTATTGACAGGCATTTGACATTTGAAATGGCTCCAATTTCTAATAGGTTTCATATATGTTTTTCTTCATATGACAATATATTTCATACATGTAATATGTACAGTATTATACATCTGTGTATGGGCGAAACCAAAGCCAAAGCATTAACATTTTGCATGTTTGATCTTTCTTCTCTTAACTCTGAGACCATGTCTGCACTGTAAACATTTTATTTAAAAGACTGTAAAAATGCTGCAGTAAAAGCCTGCTAATTGGTTTAACAAAAACTTACCTTACATATACGGTAATACAATTGCATATACAATAATGTACATTAAGGTGTTTTGTGTTAAATGTTATATTATTTAGTTAATGTTTATTGCATGCCATTTTTTTTCATGCCATGTGTGTTACCCTGTTGGCATTTTGTGTGTATGACCCTGTGCACAGTCTATACGAGCACTGGCCACATTTTATGGACAGACCACACAGTTTCATCATGAATTTGCTCGTCACCAGTATTACTAAGTGCACGGTTATAATGCAAATGACAGAAAGTGAGAAAGTCAAAGACTGTTACTAAAACCAGCACTGATAACCTTCCGCTGTATTGTACAGTCTCCCATGAGAGCCTGCTGGCGGGATGACTGGGCTTTCTGCGTCAACTGATGTGTGAAAAAAGCGAAGGGATAAAAGAGTTGCCTACCCTTTGATGACAACAACTCTAGACAAAATTGCTTTTTAGCATACAGCACTAGCCAAAGTAACTTACAGTAAACTGCACATGTAAATGCACTTGCACCATAATAGAAGGATGGTTTAGCAAGTCTGTATTTACAGATTTTAATGTTTAGCGGCACACTGAGATAAACTGTGCCAAAGGCTAAATTTCACAATATCAAAGCACTATGCTTTCTCTTAGCACAACGACTCTAAGCGACTGTTGGGTTTACCAGGCAGATGCTTGCAGTGAACAGAAGAGATTTGTATCAGTGTACACAGTTTTGTGCTAGCTGCTAAAAGTCAGAGCCAATCTAAAAATTTTGGGAAAGATTTCACCAAAAATTCAGAGGATTTCAAGCATATTTTAGAAACATTGTGTTCATCTGTCATGCATCTTCTAGGCAAGGCAAATTTATTTATTTAGCACATTTCATACACAGTGGTAATTCAAGCAAGTCATTCTAGTAATGAGACACATATTTCTGCATGCCTTTGTTGCGTCTGGAATGATTTGAAAGTCTGGTAGTGTGTGATCCTCAATTGTTTATCTACGAAGCCCAGTTTTTCTCTATAACCATTTACAAAGTCAGCAAGTGTATGATGCCAAGTCATTTAAAATCTGTTCAGATAATAGTCATGTAGTGTATTTCAGCCTATACTCAATGCTAGTGTGCTTACAAATGTTTGTGCGTGTAAATGCTTTTTGATAATTTAATATTAAAATATGTAATAATGCCAGCCTGCATGCTTAATTGTGAAAACTATGACAGATGTGTGTTATACAAACAAATACGTATTTTATTAATCCCATGACGACAATTGCAGATTTATGTGATGGCTTATATAAAACTCAAGTCTTGCCTGACTTCAGGGTCAAAGTCCTGAAGGGCTATGCAGCTATAGAGTTAGAGTTTAATCCAAACTAATGATGAACGCTGAGCAAAATGTAGTTCATGAACTGTGCTTAATGCAACACCACCTGAAATGTGCCTCTAAAGAGGAGGAAATGAAAGTAAGGAAGTTCATGTAGAAAGTTATGCATGGTTGCACACACTGCTTAAAAAAAAACTTTTTTTAAACCCAAGCTCTTTGGAAAAAAACATGCCTGTGGTGATATGTCTGAAAAATGATATTACATTGCTTCTTGCACATTTAGCAGCAGTTTGAAAATGAAAAGTCCAATAAGTAGCAGTAAAAAGTTAATGCTCTATCGCCTTTGACAATAGTACCAGGCAGCTACTCTTAACTCTACCCTAAAGCTAAATTAAGTGTTAATGAAAGCAAAAACACACATACACACACACACACACACACACACACACACACACACACACACACACACACACACACACACACACACACACACACACACACACACACACACACACACACACACACACACACACACACACACACACACACACACACACACACACACACACACACACACACAAAAACACAATTCCTGAAGTAACCATGCCATTTTATTTTGCTTCTAAGTCGTTGAGCTCTTGTGTTTGACTCTTGTTTGAACGCTTCACATTGCAAGTGCTGTGCTGTACCAGGTGAGCTACTGAGCAAGTTTACAACAACATATAGAGCCGATTTTGTGGTGCAAATGTAAAGCTGTATTAGTGTACAAATCCCAAATAAGTCCTTATTAATTGATTATGAATATCATAATCATAATATCATAATCAATATATCCCCATATCATAATTTTTTGAAAAGGAACAAAGGTTGTTAGTGTTTTATTGCCACTAGTGTTCATTTCAGCTGGAAAATGCAGTGAATTTTATGAATATGTAGGTAGGCATGCTTTTGCAATAAGCCTAGGTTGTTTGCATCTTTTTCGAAGATTCAGTCTTTATTAACTGTAATTGCATGAATAGTGACAGTACATAATTAAAAGAACTCCTCCACAGAAGAGCAAAACGTGACAGAATTTTAATTTGTGGGTGAACTGTTCCTTTCATAAACCACCATCCATTAAATGTGCCTGTCAAGGTGAAGATTTTAACTCATTGAAAATGAAGGACAGCAAAGAGGAAGTTTTTCACGGCTGCAGGAGACTTTCCAAAATGTTCAAAAATTATATAAAAAAAGCTCATACATCAGATTCAAACATAAAATCCCCTCCTGCTGCCTGGCTCCTCTTTCATCTTAATATAAACTGTGTTTCTGTGCTTCTTAGGAGAAACTGTGATTGTTTAGCCATGTTGAGAGAACAGCAGCCCCTGCAGATTCTGTGCCTGAAATAAAGCCCTGGCATAGTAATTGAGGAACTGCAGGGGTCCAGATGCTGAGAGGGCTAGAGGATTACTGCAGTGCTTCTTCCACTTCTAAACCAGCTGCTTCAGAATTTAACAACTCAGTCTGGACAAATTGGTTAGTATGTGCTAAAATCTTCCAAACAGTTTAAGGAGGTTTATGTTTCCAAATGACTGAATGCCCTACAGGAAATAATTATGTCACAGCAGAGTCCCTTTAAACATTAAAATCTTCTTTTATTTTATTCGTTCATATTAAATTCCCCCCACATCCCAAATTATCACTTTGCCTTGCCTTTGCATTGCAACACCTAACTAGCATTACCCCATCAACCTCCCACCATCTTTCCTTGTATCCCCCCAGCATGATACCTCTGACAAACCACAATTAAAGAATAACAGATGGATTGCATGCGTCAACCGTCTAATGATATTTAGCAAAGCAGAACACTTGGAGTGAGAGGAACAGCTGGGCACACTAAATAACATTATAATCCTACTAAGTGTGTAGAATAACTTCTGTAAATGCTCTGTCATGACAGTTTGCTCACAGACCGCTGAGAGCAAAGTAATCTAGTTAACAGCAAAAATAAACATGAGACAAGTATGTATAATTCTTTTTTTAAACATACAAGATCACATCTGTGTGATGATAAAACTGCTGAAAATGTGATATGAAATGATACAATTATGCCATATTAAACACATTTTAAAAGCAGCACATCTTCTTTAATAGCTTTGAAAAGTGATGATCGTTCTTGCCCTTTTGGCTAACGGACACATACAGGCAGACTCACAGATAAAACCGAGGAGCAATTTACTATATAAGGATCTCAGATATTGCTGATATATGAGACAATATTTGAGGTCGCACAATAGTCTATTATCACTTCTAATGTTTGATGAACTGTTTCAAGAAAATCAATACGTAATATAAATGTCCCACATCCATCAAACACTTTTAAACTCTAAACTGAATACAGCCTTAATTGCAATAGAATGATTTTAGAAGGTTATGGATAAAATCCCTTTCCCAATTTCACACTTAATTATATAAGATAGGTTGGGTGGGCTTATTATGTGTCAATAAGTTATGAAAAAAAATGCCAGTCACAACATTGCCTAGTCTTATCACGATTGCATATCTATCTATCTATCTATCTATCTATCTATCTATCTATCTATCTATCTATCTATCTATCTATCTATCTATCTATCTATCTATCTATCTATCTATCTATCTATCTATCTATCTATCTATCTATCTATCTATCTATCTATCTATCTATCTATCTATCTATCACTAAATCAATATATTATAATTATCTGTAGATTACAGACTGCAGTGACATGAATAAACTACATTTTAAAATGTTACAATAGAAAACAGTTATTTTAAATTGTTATATTATTTTACAATATTGCAGTTTTTACTGTATTTTTAAACAAATAAATGCAGCCTTGGTGAGCAGAAGAGACTATCAAAAACATTTAAGAAATCTTACACCAGGCTAAAGCAACATCTTGGTCAATGGTGTCAAGGTCTCTTAAACTGTTGCCATAACCAGTTACAGTACACAGGCTATAGTACTCAACATGTTTAATTGTATGTACATAAATTAATGAAATTGCAGGAAATTGGTTTAAATGTTAGTATGAGATATTAAGCAAATACATATACTCACGCAGACTTGAAATTCTGAAAAAATACTGGATTGGATTCTACAGCCATCTGGCAGTAAAGGCCCAGACACTTAGTGCAAACTGTGTTAAGTCTGTCGCCCCACTTTAAACGGCAACCATTCATCAGACCTGTTTATATGTGAAGGTAAATCTCATCTGATTGATCGCGGCCTTCTCTTTCTGCCTCTCCACAAACGGGTATTAATGACAGAGGGTCACACGGTAATGAGACACCCAGACACCTTCTTCTACTCTCATAATGATGTCGGTTCCTCTCTCAGGGGACAGGGTCTGTGTTGTTCTCTCTGCAGGCTTGTATCCAGGGAAAGACATTTTTACGGGCCGCACAGCCTTAGTGAAAGATGATAATGGCTTTTAAAATTCCTGACATTTACCACAGTTGTCAATTATAAATCTTTTATCTGGTTCAGTGACATAATAGAATGTCTGTGAGGATGAAAAAAAAGAAAAGTCTTTTTAAAAATTTTGTTTGGACATGTAAGAAGTTCTTAGAAATGTACCTTTTGTATTCGTGTTTTGCTACATTTTTACATCATTTTCAGGTAAAGTTTAAATTGAAAACAGTTTAAGTTTAAAATCCTAAAATATCATGTGTGTAACCATCCAAACACTCTCAAAAAAAAAAAAAACCGTTGGGTTCATTTATGCAAGTAAAAAGTCCTAAAATATTTATTTAAACCTTGAATACAATTTTGAGTACAAATTTGATTTATTTATAAACCTTTTTCTAAAAAAAAAAAAAAAAAGAATTATTATTATTATTATTAATCATAATAATATTTATTTATTTATTTTTCACAAATGATTAAATTGTCCCAAATGATCAATTTATGATTATCATTACATTTTGAGTTTTACATGATGAGTCATTTCTGTTTTTGTAATAGTCTGCATGTTTGGAAAATAAATAAATAAATAAATAAACAATTTCATTTGGCAGAATATTATTATTATTATTAAGAGCAAATATAATAATAATAATAATAATAATAATAATAATAATAATTATTATTATTATTATTATCAAATATTATTAAACTGTGAAGCAATGATTATTTAAAAAAAATATATATATATATATATTTTTTTTTAAATAATCATTGCTTCACAGTTTAATAATATTTGATAATAATAATAATAATAATTATAATAATTATATTTGCTCTTAATAATATATATATATATATATATATATATATATATATATATATATATATATATATATATATATATTAGCCTATGCTAAACTACTTAACAATGTTGTCTTTTCAGCTCTATAGTAAGTAAGAATTGCAGTTACATGTCATTGGCCCATCTATGAAGTTAACACACTCTCTCATGCTTGTGACACTTTTTTAAGGAAACTGAAATTGCTTTTATCGGTTTGTCTTTTTGTAACTATGAGACAGTGGCCAGAGCTCAAGGAATGAAGGAGTTTGTTTATTAGATTGTGAATATACTAGGTTTAAGATGGAGATGATATTCCTGTACGTCATGCAGATATGGATGGGGAGTTAAAGTTCCTGTAAGGCATGCAGGGTCATCAAGGAGTTCTGCAACTTTACATATTCAGTCTATCACTACATGTCTGAAATGCAAATCTGTTTGTGTTTATCTGTGTGTACATGTGTCAGTGTGAGTTATGAAACCATGACCTGCGTGGGATCAGGATTCCAGTGAGATTTTGTATATATACACATGTATATGTAGAATTAGCCCACAAGTGCAAGCTTCCATCTCTGTAATAGCTGCTTTGTGCATTACATGCTCTTAACCCTGAGAAAGCCACCTGGGTGCTTGTTTAGAGTAATGTTCAGTTACAATATTTGAAGCAAACCAATGCCAAATGAGAGTGGAATCAATCCAGAAATGGAAAGCGCCTGCAGCCAACAATCTCACAGAGGCAACAGTGCAACAAAGCACAGATCAGATTCAAAAAGAAAATGTTTTAGCTGTAATTCCCTTGTTTAATGTATTGTTATTGTGCTGCTCTCTGCCCATCTGCTTCTATTCTAGTGTATTCTATTCTAATTAATAATGATAGTCTGATGTGCCAAACAAAACAACCATTTACAAGGCCTGCTTTATCATCTTATGTTGTTCATGCATACAGTATGTCATGAATATGTTTTTTTTTTTTTTGCAAAAGTCCTTGACTTACATTATAGGATTAGAACTCTTAAAAAATACATGTATGTAAATATATATATATATATATATATATATATATATATATATATATATATATAATTCCGATCACAATGTTTTGAACAATAGTTTATATGTTACTAAAAATGTATCATATTTCAGGGCAGGATCAGACAAAAAAATATCTGTTGAACCGTGAAAGGAGATGTAAGAGGTATTAATCTGGGCTTTAGCTCTATAGAGTCTATCTGTATCTTTTTTCTTGTCTAAATCTTGATGATGATGAAGAACGTGTCTGATATAGAACACACTCTGTCATGAATTAATCAAAGACAGAGATTGGCTTCTCAGTTAAACAGCTCTTTCATTCTGGCTCAGCTACTGTATCTCAGAAGCAAGATCAGAAGCAGTGTGGAGTTTAGAGCCGCCATAAACAAACTGATTGAGGATCTTTAATGGAAGTCCTGAGTAAAACTTTTTAGTGTTCTTTTCTCTCCAGGACCAGCTGTATATGTGATTCGAAATGTGAAAAAAAATAATGTTTTTGGAAATGTTTTAGACATAACAATATACAGTATATATTAGGCGTGTAACGGTACACAAACATGACGGTTCGGTACGTTCCTAACCGGTTTAACGTCACAGTTTGGTATGATTTCGGTACAGCAGGGGGAAAAACTAAACTTTTTTCTTTTTCTTTTTTTTAAATAAACAGTGGTTTACTGAATAAGTTGCTCTTTCTTTAAATACATTCAGTTATAGTTAAAATTTTCTTAGTGATAAAAATCTACCTCAGCTTATGCTTAAAACTATAGGGAGCCCTTTTACATAATAAGGTTACAATTAAGCCTATTTATTTTTAAATAGATGATCAACACTCAACTTAAAAAAAATTGTATGCAAACATGTAAATTGCACATATTGCAGTTTTTAAATTAACTTATAAATAATACAATCTCTAGGCTATTTGTTAAAATATATTCAATTACACACTGGCTGTCACGGCATGTTTTATAACAGATTAATTTAAACATACATGAAATAATTAAGACTAACTAGATTTAGGACTAAGGTTTAGTCAAATATAATGAGTATATGGTGTATTATTTGGCGAAATGCTCCTCTCTAGTGAACTAACGAGCTGTAGACACTGATGACTTGCTGAGGTAAATGAAATGCTACGTGACGTTTTATTTACACGATGATTTGTTGACGTCTTTCCACGGTTGAAACACGGATTGAGCAATTACATAAAGCATGAGATGTTCAGTCATGTTTATTTGCGTTAAAACTAGTACAGATGAATGAATGATCGCGTTCACTCACGCTCTGCTCAGCACAACTCTCACGGCTCAGACACGGGAACCGGAGCTGATCGCAGCTGCTCGAGTCAATGCTTGTGTTGGGTTTATACCAGCACGTTTCTGAACTGTCCCAGAAGCGGCTTATACAGCGATCTGTCATGCCACATCAAAGACTGTCAAAACACCATTTATTATTTGAATTTCCTGAAAAAAAAATAAATAAATAAAAATACTGTATTCGTTCGGTACACGTGTACCGAACCAAAAGACTACCGTTACACCCCTAGTAGTCTATATATGTATTTATTTATTTTTAAATTTGATTTATTTGTTGTGTTTGTGGACAAAATTAGTAAATTTAAAGCCTTTATTCTCTCTGAAGTTAGTACTATAGCAACTTATAATATATACACTCTTTGACCATGCAGAACAAATTCATCACTTGCTAAATGGCAGTGTGGAAAGTCAGTCTGGATTTGAGAAACAAATCAGAAATGAGAGCAATGTGAACAAAGCCATGTTCAGCATTCAGTTTACTGTATGTACAGGGATGTCAATCATCCGTTTTGTTTTTCTCATCCACTGAACGATCAGTGTAGTACTTCACTCTCTGAATGCTGATGATCTGATCTCGGCACTAAACAAACCACTGAAGTGTTTGAACTGGGAGACTGAGCATTCCTATTCATACTAATCTGCTTTTGCTCCAAGATATGTTTACTTAGCAAGAGTAAACACAATTTTATAAAACACATGCACAAAACACAGTCAGCAGTTCTCAGGGGAGCAAGCTGGAGCACAGCCAGATGCAGTAAGTCAGTAAACACAAATAAATGAAATATAGAGTGAACTATAATATAGGTGAGACACCTAATTCACAACAGAAAAATAATGCAGGTGGTAAATGAAATATCATTACATTTTATATTGATTATGGCAGCAGCTATTCATCAAATAGATCAAATAAGATCAAAGATAAAATAATTGAGCACATAACATATATATATATATATATATATATATATATATATATATATATATATATATATATATATATATATATGTTAATATATGTAACTGTTTAATTTCTAATAGCTTTCATATATGTTTATATTTCATATGACAATATGTTTCATATATGGTTATATATTTTTATATGGGATATTATAAAATCTCAAATTTGTGGTAATATACAAAGACCTTTATAGCCATTTAGTTTTGATAATTTTGACTCCCAAAATGCATTTAGCACAATTTTGTAAGTGTGTTTGTGCCATTATCTAGTTTGCATAATTCATTTACTGAATCAGGTGCTAAAACAACACAAGCAGAGGGTGCAAATACATGGCACAGTTTATTCCAAGTAAAACATTTTCTGTAGTATTCTATACAGCTGAAAGTATTTTGACTAAAAGTCTTCAATAAATATGTGCATTACCCAGAATAGATCCTCATCAGTGCTGTATGATATAACAGACCTCCTCAGTCCAAAGCTATTTAGCCTGGCATGACAGCATGAGATGATGGATGGTCTATTGGTCTATGATAAATGAACTATACAGACCCTCTGAGGATTCACAGAAAAGGCGGTAGCTACTTTCTGTGTGAGTCATACACACTCATCCAGTACAGTTGCTTATGGACTCTCATCTATTTTATGATTGATCATGGCAGCAGACAGCAAATGACGCCAGATTAAGGATCAATAAAGCTCCTAACACTGATCAATCATGAGATTTCACAGCAGCTTTTAATCTCCCTGGTTGCCAACAAAGAGCTAAACATTGTGATGGAGACACATAATAATAAACATGAGAATGAATGAATTGTGAAAGGTTATTTATAATTAGAAGGCTCCCATAATGAACTGATACTTCTGATAGCCTGCCTTGTTGCAATTTGTGAATGTTCCATTTGACGTCAATGCTTAACAAGGAAACATATCTAAGGAAAGAATAAATTGAATCACATATTTGTCATATAAACAATATTCTTTTAGCTGGCCTTACTGAAAAAACAAGGTTAATGTATCTAACGTCACATCGGTTGAGTTTGTGAGTTTGACACATGTTCATTAAAGCTAATAAATGGTACAATCAGCACATCATTGGCAGCGTTGCAGTTTTAAACATTATAATTTAAATATTTCAGCACTGAATAATAAGAGAAAAGAAATTAGCAGCACAATAAATTAACTCAAATTTCCTTCTCATGCAAGGAAGGAGATGAGCTAAAAGGAAGTAAAGTATATTATCTAGAGCCAATCTTGCACTGATATGAAATTAGTTATTAAAAAAACCCACTGAAACAGCAAAACTCCATTTACTCCAAGAGTAAATTATTAGTGTTTTTTATTATTCCACTAGCAGTTCTGACCTGCAATTGTTACTATAAAGAGTTAACTCTACCTGATTTAACCCATGAGATTTTGTTGGTATACACCAATGCATTTAAGATTTTTTGATTCTTAAATTTCGGATTTTTAAATATTACATTCAAATAAATAGAAATACTACTAAATAAAAAAGGGAAACTTAACAAAAACATGAACTTAAATTCTTTCATCAGTCAATTCAATCAACATATGAGCCTTCATGAGGTTTGCTGAACACTGGGCCAAGCTGACTGGAAGTATTTTCCTTGTGCAGTTAGAAGAGTGGAAAGGTTTTATAGAAGATATGTTGGAAGATTCTTGACGGTCTCACAGACCCCTTGACAAATTAATGTTTGTCTTTAATACAGCTACTTAAGGTTCTTGCCAACACTTGCACTATGGCAGCTGTCTTTTTAAGAGACTAAAATAGTTTTTATATTGGACTGCGGAAAACTTCTCAGATGTGAAAGATTATTTCCAGCTAGACAAACAAAAACAAACTTTTTTCCCTTAAAATAATAACTGAAGTGATATATTAGATATTTAATAATTATCTTGAGGACAGGTAAAAATTCTAAAGGGTTTGCCTACTTCAATTAGGAGTTATTAATATTACTAATGTTATTAATAATACTGATTTTGCCATTAATGATTAGTAGTCATTTCTATCAAGAAAAAAAATCTTGGCAATACCAGATATGTGCCATGCCAGAGTAAACCTATTCATCCCAAAGTAGTCTTGTGTTTATTTTACAATAACAATAGAAATGAGACTTTATGAATTCAAAATAGGCCCATTGCTAACAAGAACCAGCCAGAGTCTGGGTGGAAAGATGATATAAATTCTAAAATGAAATTGACTAATCTAGGCACTTGGTCGAAAGCCCACCGGTCGGAACGTAGTAAAGATATTTTCCATCTCATGATAGAAGAGCCAGATGTGCTCACATAAGTCATTCCACACATCTTCAGTTCATTTACAAATCTTATCATAATGGAGACAGGCCCAATCATAATTCAAACACACTCAGATCTGCTCAGGGAGGAAAGCAAAACATTCTATCCTGCCAAAATGGTGTGGTCCTAAAAGAGACTGCTAAGCAATACTGAAACTAACAAAAACTGTCCGTATCTTGTGACAGGAAAGAAAATAATGGGGAAAATCTGAGAATAATATCACAACTATTTCATATATTTTCCTCGGTTATTAGGTCTCTAACCTAAAGACTCTGAGATTACAGAGGCACGATAAGAGAAAGTCTGAGAGTGAACATTATGAATGAAGAATGGATGAGCAGACAGACAAAGACAGAGCCAAACAGACAAACATAATAAAATCCAGGAAACTAAAAAGGTACAATTACACCTCAGTCTGAATGAAAAACAGATGTGGCTAGTATTCACCTGATCCTGTACTTTATCCTCAGCTATAGATCAAAATGAAACTACAGAAATCCAAAAAAAAAAAAAAAAATTCAAATGGTAGATAAGATATATATTATGATATGATGTAATTCAAATGAATAAGTTCATTCATTTTGCTATAACTTTCAACAGGGTCAGGATTGCAAAGAGAAAGTGAAAACTGTCACCTCCAAAGCTTCTTTCACTAAGAAAAGCTATTTTCATTCCTAGCTGATTAGAATGAATGAGTGTACATTTGTGTTTATGTAGGTCATTTCTATTAGTCAGTACCTTCTGAACTCTGTAACTTTAAAGAAAAAAAAATGCTTGTGTTGTAATTTTAAGATAGTATCATATATGTCAGACTTTCATTCACAGCATGAAATTGAACTGGATAAAACAACCTAAAAGTATGGAAATAAAGTGCTAAAGTCAGCTATAGCTCAGTCAGGGTTTGAGAGAGTGAAAGTTATAACTAACAGGATTGAAAGTAAAAATGAGGACAGGAAAATGAAATTATTACCAATTCAAATTATTTTTAAACATATTTTTCTAAAGAAGAAAACAAAAACAGAATAATTTTAAATAAATTGTTTTTGAATCAAAAGACAGTACAGCTCCCAGGTACTTGGCAACATCTGCTCTTCTCAAATTACATTATTAAAAATTATCAAAAATTCTCTGTGCTCACTGAATTGAATAATGTGAAAACTAACTTCAATAAAATCCATAAAAGTGACTTTATCCAATATATTACAGCATATATGATGATGAATGGGAAGTGTACTTAATAACAGGATTTAAACATATGTGTGGACATTACTTTTTTCTGGATGCACATAATAATTCGCTTTCTGCGGCGTTAGTATTTTATTTCTCAGTTTTCTTTGTCTTACAGTTAACTTTCTTTCATTTTAGTAATGCTATGGAAATGGCCCAATCTCAAACTGTGCATAAAATGGATTCAGTTTAGAGGAGTGTGACAATAAGCAAGCTGAGAGAGACATTCATCCTTGGTACAACAGATGCAGCGATAGGACTTTTCACAAGCCCATATACCACTAAAACATTTATGAAACATAATGGGATGTATGAAACAAACACACCGTCTTCCAGCAGAAATGAATGGATGTCTTTTGATAGTGTTTTAGCAGCTGTCTAATCCTTTTCACATTCGCTCACTTTGACTCTCTCCTTCTCCTCCCTGTTTTCTCTCTTTAATCTCTTACTGTTCCCCTTCTCTAATCTTTCAGATAGGCTGCGTTATATGCTTTTCGAAATTTCAATAGACCGTGCATTGTTAGATACCTTTGTTGAAGGTGAAGTGTGTAATTTCTGCAGAATTCAAACAAAACAGTGACTGTTTTACACACACTCTTTGTGTATTATGAATTTTGAATCTTAAATACATTCGCTAGATGTGCACAGCTAAAGTTAGGCTGTAAACAAACTACACCACAGTTGCTTGACTTCAGTGTCACAACCACTATACTTTAATGCGGAGTTCACATTGCACGATTTTTAAAGTCGTCCTTGGAACCGAAGTCATGTTTGCTGATATTGTTGTCTATAACTCCTCCCCGAACTTCCTGCTGTTCTGTATCTTGCTCTCTCATTGGCTGTAGGTCATCGCCAATGTGATTTTCATTCAGAACTCATTTCACACAGCAGGATTTTGAATCGCCGACAGGTCCAGACATGTAACATGCCAAATATTTCACAGGCATCGGCGATTCTCTCAGATCGTGTCTTCGATAATTCATACTGCGTGAATGAGCACCAATTTGCCTCTGATTTTGGGCATTTGTCTGCGATTTCGCAAAATGTAAAATCGGGGCTAAAAATCATGCAGTGTGAACCCGGCATAATGTTTTTTAAGTTAGTATAATATAATATTTAAACACTTGTGTTCAAGACATGTAAAAGCTTAAAAAATCTTGAGTGAGCTATTACTGATGTATTTTATACTGTAGAATAATATAGAATATCTTGAGCTTGTGTTAAACACAGGCCTTATTTCAGGCATTTAACCAAAAACACATTCAAAAAGTCTATTGATTTCAACACAGTGGAATCAGAAGTCCAAAAATCCTACCATGTTTCTAGGTTTTCATTTAGTTTGACTCTGATCCAGTATTTTCAGGCTGTTCTGAATGTTCAAACCAATAGAGTGATATAGCTTTGGTAGGGGAGTTTTGTTAAGCAATGCAAAGTTACAACAATTCTAAAAAAACAACAAACAAGGTTTAATTTGCACACAAACACAAATTATATTAGGTTTAGCAGGTATGAATAAAGTATAAATGTGTGTTTGTGTGCATTTGTTAAACATCTGTCTCCAACCAGCCTGTTTCAATAAGATCCATTCTGCAAGATCTAAAGGTAGAGCTGCTGTACAGTGTCTGTGGATGCATCTGGAAGATTTCATAGTCAAATTAGCTAGCTGAGTACATATTACACATCCTTCTGATGTTCTTGAGCTCTAATCTTGTTAACCCTCCAGTTGTGTTGGGGTCAATTCAACCTAAACTCGATTTTCAAGCTGCTCGAAATTGGTTAAACTATTTATTTATTACATTCCATTTGGGGTCATGAATGCGTGTCCAAGGCTTTACAACTTTTGCTGCAACTTAGAATTGGTTTCCAATGTTATTTGCTAAAAATCAACACTTTGAAAAACACTAAAAAGTCAGGTAGAAAACAGAAAACCTTTATTGTAACTTCAAACACTAAAATATGAAATACACAAGTTATGAAATTTAAGACTCAGTGTTTACTAGAAATTGAGATTCGTCTTCTGAATCATCCAAGGACAATTCACAGTTTCTTTATCTAGTTGAGTTTCACAGTCCAAAAAACTGTCAAAGGATGTTTTTGGTTGTTAGCTTTTTGGATCTGAATTACTAGACTGAAAAGTAGTATGAAAAGAAGTATGAGAAACCCATTTCCCCCTCACAAGGGTCTGAAAAAAAGTCATAACAAAAAGGCAGAATAAGTACAGACAGCTATAAATAGGCCTACTTCTTTCCCCCCATATAGTGTCAATTTTTAGCAATTTGCATAGAAACCAAAGTAGGTCTGTCTGACCCCAACACAACAGCTATACTCACTTTTTGAACACAACAGGTGGGTTAAACTAAACTGAAGCCCACCTTACTCATCTCTGTAAACTCTCACTGACATACCCACTCAGAAATGATTACTAACAGTCAGTGCTATGACGACAGTGGTAGTTTTAATATTTAATAAACATGATGGATGGTTTGGTGAAAAATTGTATGTTTGTAACACTACAAGACAGAAAGGCAGTTTCTCAGGAGCCTCAAGCTAAGAAAGAATACTCACCCCTCTGTTCATGCATCATCAATTATTTATCAGGGGAAATTGAAAAAGGCTGTCTTTAAATATTACAGCAAAACTGAGACACATCATACTATACAGGCTTCCAGTGTGTTTGTAGCAAAGATTCATGCTGTTCTAAGATCAGTTCTGTGTCAGGGTTCAAATGGACGTATTAATGGCTTACTATCATTTCCACATTTCCACATTAAACACTGAGAAGATGCTGCTGGTGTAGTGGTGCTCAAAAATACTCAGATCTGCAATGTAGCAGATGCTGGGCTTTCTGTTGCCATGGAGAACCTTGCAGTTAAAGCTCTGCTGTATAATGTGTATCCACCAGACCTGACGTACGAGGTGTGCATACACACACACACACACACACACACACACACACACACACACACACACACACACACACACACACACACACACACACACACACACACACACACACACACACACACACACACACACACACACACACACACACGGACACACTGTTATATTGCATATTGAGTCCTATCCTTGTTCAGTTTTTGAAAACCATAATGTTATAGGATAGCCAGTATTGAGTACTGAACACAGTAATTCTGTGAAAATTTTTTTACCCTCACATTGTTCCAAACCTGTATGACAAATGGAGAAATTTTAAGGAATGTACTGCATGGTTGTGCTTACTCTACTAAGAAATAATTCTTGAGCATCAAATCAGCACATTAGACACTGAAGACTAGAGTAATAGCTGCTGAAAATTTAGCTTTGCATCACAGGAATAAATTACATATTAAACATATTCACGTAGAAAAGAGTTATTTGAAATTGTAATAATAGTTCACAATATTATGGGTTTGAGCTAATAAATGCAGCCATGGTGAGTATAATAAAGAGACTCTCTGAAACATCTTAAAAAACACATTTAAAAAAAAAAAATTGGTAGTGCATGCATTTAAAATGAATGAAGACTGGAGCTTCTGAGCTTCAAAATGGACAAAAAAAAAGCATATACATACTGTATAATAAAAGTAGTGCACATGACCTATGCCCTGTCTTCCAATTAAATCAAAGACCTTTACAATGAATAAACAGCATGCTCTTCTAAGAGCTACAAAAGAACGAAAAAGTATATGGTATCAGATGTGATCCCAGGTGTGAAGGATTACTGTATGTATGTGTATGTGTTCAGAAAGTGTGTGTATTTCAGGGGTTGTTTTAGAGGAGGTTAGCTGCTATTGAGTGAGTGCACCCCATTTGAACTCCCGCAGAGACTCTGAACACAGATGTAAAGGTCACAATGGGGTCTACGAAACCTGAACTCTGCCCATCTGTCACAGACACTCTCTCTAGCTTTCATCTTTTTCTCCACTTCTTTTTCCTCTTTCCTCTGTCTGTCACAATCATTAACTCCCTGCTTCCACTTTTTTTTTATAGTCCCTCTATTTAAAGAACCCCTTGTTCGTATCTGTCCTCCTGTGGTGCAGTTCTAGCCTTTAGATCTATGTTCTACCAGGACTCCAATTATTTTTTTAAAAAAAGACAAGAAAAGAAAAAAAAAGAAAATCCAAAATCCACCACAAAACCTACACTGAAAAACATCCTGGCATTTATACAAAGTGCAAAATTTTAAATTTGATTTCCGCAAATAAAACTCCCCATGGGAAAAAATAGAGAAATAAAGAAAGGAATAAAAAGAGAGAAAAAAAGGTTTAAATAGTATTTTCTATTATAGTATTTTAGTGTTTTGCTTGGCACCAGAGTGTTGATTACTGTTTTTTATTATTATTTTATTTCTATTGTTTAGTAGTAGTGCATAACAGAAAATATGATGCATATTTTAAAAAGACATCACAATAAACATTATGGTCTTCAAAAGTTGTCTTAACTTCAATTAAACTATAATAAACATTGACTAACAAAATGTTAACTGAACATTCTACTTACATATTATAGCTAATTTTGTTTATGTTGAAATTAAGTTTAAATTAAGAAAAAACAAAAAGTAATATATTGACCAACATTAAGTATTTTGGCTTATAGAAATATGGCTTAAGAAAATATATTATTTAAGTATGGTATATGGAATTTACAACAAATAATCTTTGAATGAATGTTTTTGTCTTCGGAAAAACATATATTTGATTAATATTAAAGCACAATTTAAGGTTTTATCCAAACCATAAACATAATTTGAGGAAAACTAATCAATTTAGCAGTAAAAAAAATATTTAGCAATATATATTTTTTTAAGTTGGTACCAAGTATCTTTTTTCAATTTATGGTAAATGTATAGTAAACAAAAACAAGAAGAGTTACACAAGTGAGCCGGAGGGATCATCAGCTCTGTGAAAATCTGGCCTGGGAGAGATGCGACAGACATCTGTTCCTCCTTCCTCTCACACATGCATGCTCTCGGCTTCCTCTTTTCCTGCACAACTCTCTTTCTTTCACCAATTTCTCATTCCTCCTGCTCTTCCTCTCGGGCCACTGGCTGGTGTTCTGAGGATTTTAATATGAAGATATGGCCTCTCAATGTCCCAAAAATAATTTACCCTGATTGTATACTTGTGTGTGTATATGCTAAAAAAAGGTGACATCTAAATAAACTGGTTTAAATCAAAATCATTATTTAACATCGCTGAACCAACACACAGTATGTACATCAATTTATACCCACAAAATGATTTTTTTTTGTGGGTTAAATGGGGTAGAAATAACTCTTTAAATTATCAACTGCAAGCTGACTTTTTACATTAATGCACTTTTTGCTGTGTTGAATTCCTTGTCAGTTGTAAAAGGAGTGATTTTCAGTATAAGGTCTACAGTGTTACCCTTTTTACAAATAATCTTAGTTCAGAGGTAGTGAAAAATCTGTCAACATTTACTCAAACTCCACTTGTTTTAAACCTGTATGAGTTTCTTTCTTCTGCTGAACACAAAAGAAGATATTCTGTGGAAGTCAACTGTTTGGTTAGGCAAAGCAAGGGAAGTTTATTTATATAGCACATTTCATACACAGTGTTAATTCAAAGTGCTTTACATAAAAGGAAGTAAAATAGTCATTAAAAAAAACCACAACAATAAAAACAAGGAATTAAAAAAAAAATCACAACAATAAAAACAAGGAATTTAAAAACAAAAATTCTCAAGCTTTGTTCAAACTCTTCCGCACTAAGTGAAAAAAACTTCCAAAACACCTAACTATTCCACAACTTCACCCCCTATACTGACTTCGACCATCATAAACCAAACAAATAGAACTCAGAGGTCCTACTTTCAACTGATTAACCAACAAACTTGTCTTTCTTTGCCCACATTCTCTTTACCATCACAGCACTTACTTTACCCTTCTGTTTAAACTTTTAAAATGATATAAAAATTGATTTAAAATGAATTTAAAACAGTTAAGAATAGAAAATGATTATACATAAAAAACAACAACAAAAAAAACAGTGCAATCAGTTCGGACGTAGCACAGTGCTCATTCAACAAATGCACAGCTAAACAGATGAGTTTTGAGTCTGGATTTAAATGTGGCTAATATTTTAGCACATCTGATCTCTTCTGGAAGCTGCTTCCAACTGCGGGCGGCATAATAGCTAAAAACGGACTCCCCTTGTTTTGTGTGAACCCTTGGTATTTCTAACTGACTCAATCCTAATGATCTGAGTGGTCTGTTAGGTTTATATTCAGTGAGCATATCTCCAATGTATTTAGGTCCTTGGCCATTGAGTGATTTATAAACGAGTAAAAGTACTTTAAAATCAGTCCTAAATGTAACTGGAAGCCAGTGTAAGGACCTGAGGACTGGTGTGATATGCTCAAATTTTCTGGTTCAGGTCAGAATCCTGGCAGCAGCGTTCTGGATGAGCTGCAGCTGTCTAATGGTCTTCTTGGGAAGGCCGGTGAGGAGAACATTACAGTAATCCACCCTGCTGCTGATAAAGGCATGAATAAGTTTCTCCAAGTCTTCACTGGAAACAAAACATCTAATTCTTGCAATGTTTTTGAGATGACAGTATGCTGATTTAGTTACCAACATTCTTCAAAATGATTTAGTTACCAACATTCTTCAAAATATCTTCTTAACTCAACAGCTGAAAGACAGAAACGGTTTTGGAACAGCTTGAGGGTGAGTAAATGATGACAGATTTTTCATTTTTGGGTGAACAATCACTTTAAAGGGAATTAGGCAGAGGTGGAGTCTTTTAAGTGATTTGGAGTCCACTTCACCAGCAGTCCGGAATGGACTGGATAATTGTGAGCACATTTTGCAGGAAATGTTCTTCTGCCCTTTGATGATCTGCATGCTTTTGCTGTGTATACTATGATTTGTTCTGGAACAAACAACTGCCAATTTCTCTTGCCTGAACAAACTGATGGAAGACTAGTCCTATTATGTGACTCAACAAAATAGTGTTACAAAGAAAAAAATTGGATAAAAAGAAACGAGTACAGGAAAATACAGTCAATATAGTAAAATCTTTCTTTGTTTTGTTTGTTTTTCTGTATTAAATCTGTTACCAAGTATATCAATGTCAATATTGTTAATATCAATTCCTCTATTATTATTATTATTTTACATTTTTGAAGTTAAAACGGGTACTGAGTCTTTTAAAACTGATAAGGCATTATTACTGTTAAATAAATCAACAAGAACTGTTTTCAATGTGGGGAAGAAAATGCAGTAGTTACATCCAAGACTAAAGTGGATAACCACATCTGAAACTCCAATAACATGGAGACATTGTTTAATTTCTGTAATCCAAGACTGCTTAACAAACAGACATAAAGAATCAAACAAATACTCCCAGAATCAACCCTGCTTTCTTTCAAACCTCACACAGAAAGAACATTAAAATAGCCTGGCAAGGTTTATGGTGTTTGCTAATAGAACAATGTTTAATATTAATAACTTATTTAGTGACTATATGAATTTTTTTAACTAAATAAATCTGATTTGCATGACCGTCTGCATTTAGACGGTGACAAAGCACACAGTTTGGCCTAAAAGTATGTAAGATTAGCATTAGCAACACTCATGCACAGTACTTTAATATATACTTTAATAATTAAAGTGAACTTTCATGGAAATTAAACCCCCCCCCCCCCCCCCCCAAAAAAAAATCACTTAATTTCCTCCTGATGCTGATCAGAGCAAAATGAGCACAGATGTTCATTCACTGCATTGTTCTTCCAGTGGTGATTTGTGCCAAAGCTTTGTCACTCTCATCTGTTTCAGACACACACACACACACACACACACACACACACACACACACACACACACACACACACACACACACACGCACACACACACACACGCACGCACACACACACACACACACACACACACACACACACACACACACACACACACACACACACACACACACACACACACACACACACACACACACAGGCCTGTGTGTGTGTGTGTGTGTGTGTGTGTGTGTGTGTGTGTGTGTGTGTGTGTGCGTGTGTGTGTGTAAGGGTCTAGACACAGTAGCATTACTAAAAAGTGACGGTCCATAAAAGCTTTGGAAAACCTAACCCCCTTCAAAATTTTCCATTAATAAAATTCCTTGACTCAGAATTAAGGAGGGGGAAAAAATCCAGATTGTCCATGTCTGTAAAAGCACTTTTTTCCTTTTTAAACATAATGTGATTAGCAGAGAGTAAAGGGAAAAGACTTTCATTTATGTTCCTTTTTCCTCATTTAATCTAAAAAAGAAAAAAAGAAAGAAAAGGAAAATTAAATGCAAAGTAATAATGAAAGCCAAAATTAAAATCCCGAGTGCTGTGGAAAAGACCATATGTTGTCCTTCTAATTAAATGTCATTAGAAGATTTTGTGTATGGCACTGAAAAATAGCACTTTCTTCTAAACATTTCCACAAAAAGACTAATGAGTAATTGTAGCTGCTACATAAAACTGTAATTTTAGACTAGTGTGAATTAACAATGAACAGGGAAAATTGATAACGTGTGCTTCCAAGTCCATTTTAGTTGCTACATTAAATCCACAAGGCCACTACACACAGAAACATCTTCTCACATCTTACAATGAAAATCCTGCCGAACAGCCACAACTCCCAATAAAAAGGCAGAAAAAGCTTATTTTAGTTTATTTTTCATTTATACATATATATGTATATATATATATATATATATATATATATATATATATATATATATATATATATATATATATATATATATATATATATATATATTATAGTTTCCTAAAGAAAGCAAATAAGGGCACATGACCTTTGACCTTTTAATCACTTGACAGCCTACTCTTTAATAATAAAAATTTAACCTTTTAATGTCAGTACATTGTAGTTAAAGTGGGGGACAATGAACAAAGCCTTTATTTATAAAGTGATTAATTTACTTTGAGTTGTTCAGTGACAACAGTCCAAAGTTCTCAGTCACTGGAAAGGTACAGTAAAAGGTGCAAATCAACTAAATGACAAATTATTAGAGATGCACCGATACTGAATTTCTCTGCCGATACCGATAGCCGATTATTCTGAATGATATCGGTCGATTCCGATGCCGATACCGATAGTTATGTGCGAGTTCAAATCTGACGTGGTCGCATTTGTGCCAGTGCATGGTCTGCGCTGCTCCAAAACGTCTGCTCTGCTCCATGCATAAAGCGCGCGCTGCAGAGCCGGCGCACAGTCCAGCAGGAGTAAGATTTCTGATCACGTGAAGAGAGTAAGAGAGGCGTTTCAATACAAGCTCTTTGGGAGCAGAGCCTGGTTTATACATGCCGCATTAGCATGAGCGGCAAAAATTAAGCGAATACTGAGGAAATGATGGCGGACGGGACAGGGGATTTGGTTTTCAAGCGAAAGTAAAATAAAAGACTGCTTCTTAAACCAGAGAAGGTGAACATGTTGGTTTTGTCTTTGCTGTTTATCTCACATTACGCTATGGAGGCTTTCTTTAAATGTTCTTTATTTATTTGATTCCTCAGTGTTTGCTAAACGTTCTGCTGTAGTCTATGCCATGCCTTGTCTTATTCGTTTATGTTAATTACATTATACAAGTTAGTAGCCTACTGTTTTATTGTTGCTTTTCAATTAATTATAACAATGAATCCATCTTTCAATCATTTGTTTTAGTTTTAAACAGCGAATAGATGTAAGCAAAACAGACAATTATCTTTTCTTGTAAAAAGTGACAAGGTCAAGGTTACAACCAATAGCACAGCAAAAGAGGAACTCCCGTTCACAAAATTAAAATCACAAATAATACTGATGAAAAAGAACAAGTTGAATGTTTTGTTACCATAAACTTAAACATAAACTTTACTTTTTTCTTCATAAATACCTTAATTCACGATTATACCAACAAATTAATATTAAATTCATAACATGAAAAGAAAAGCTGTTATATGGCTACTGTACTACATGCAAATATAAGAATTTCCCTAATTT
The DNA here is from genome assembly GCA_036784905.1 of Acrossocheilus fasciatus. Classification (NCBI taxonomy): domain Eukaryota; kingdom Metazoa; phylum Chordata; class Actinopteri; order Cypriniformes; family Cyprinidae; genus Acrossocheilus; species Acrossocheilus fasciatus. Next base: position 22,698,787 of record CM071938.1, read on the forward strand.
AATAATAACAGGGATGAGTTTCAATTACAAGACTAATTCAGAAGCTTCTGTAATTAATCAACCAGTACAATACCTTCCTCTATACATCAGTTTTGTGGAGACACACACACACACACACACACACACACACACACACACACACACACACACACACACACACACACACACACACACACTCACAAACAGTCATTATCATAAATGTCTGTTGCCTGAATTGAATGTCTACTGGCAACAGGTGTTAATTCTAACAGGGAATACGACCTATACCCAACCACCCACAAAAAACACACACTCACTGCCATGCATACTTGGGCATGAAAAGACTGTCAGGTTCACTCAGATCACTCTGGGAGCAATACAATAACATAGGCATGCGCTAAAGAAAATTCGATCACAGGATTTTGTGCATTAATATTTTCCTTTTCTTCATCTCTCATGTGACCACATGGGATGAAGTGGCTGTTCTGAACTGCTTGTGTATTAGTCTGAAGAGCTCTTCCTGTACGACTGCCTGGGGACAGCAGCTGTTGGTCCCAGCACACATGGACTAACAGTGGAGAGCTGTGAATGTGTGTGTGTGTGTGTGTGTGTGTGTGTGTGTGTGCGTGTGTGTGTGTGTGTGTGTGTGTGTGTGTGTGTGTGTGTGTGTGTGTGTGTGTGTGTGTGTGTGTGTGTGCGCGTGTGCATGTGTACAGCATTTGTCAGGTCGGCTTTGTCCATGAACAATTGGTATGTGCCATTCCTTGTCCTCAAACTAACCCAGCACTAACTGGGATTAACATGTGTCTACGCTAAAATACCAGAGGACATAAACACAGGCATAAAACACACTCTCAGAACCCGAGTCAGACATATATAGAAAGCAAATGCATGTTTCAATGCCAAATTATTTGGATATCTTGTGAAAGAAAACGTCTTTGCTCAACCAGAAAACATCTCAGAAAGATCAAGACCATATATTTTTCCCTCCAGTCAGCACTTAAACATTAATGCGCTTAACATTTAATATTTACATTGATATTTTATTGATCACTAATTGAAATGACTATAAATTTCAGTTGAATATAATAAATCAATTTTCATAATGAAAACAGTGAATAACATAATTTTATATTTATGATTATTACAATTTCTCAGGTACTTTCTCTGGTAATTTCTCAGAGACAATCACTCAAATTCTTCCATCAGTACAGTGATGAGAACATCTTAAATTCATTTATCTAGGAAGTGTTTTTTTTTTACTATATACTACATATACTACATTACACACACACACACACACACACACACACACAATATATATATATATATATATATATATATATATATATATATATATATATATATATATATATATATATATATATATATATAAAATAAAAAGTATGAGGTGCAAAACATCAGTGCCAATCCCATCAAACTTTCCTCATACTTTTTATTATATAATAATAAAAGTATGTTTTTGTCAAAAATAAATAAATAAATAGACTTATCAATTTAAAAAGCAGGAGAAAATGCTTCCCATGTCTTTTATTGTTGACGTCAAAGGCCTCTACAGTACTGTGATGCAAATTCCTGTCACTTGGTAGAGGCTAGCCAAATTAGCCAGATGCCAATAGGGACGGGTTGCATGATATGCCCTCATCCCAGAAAACCATGAACAAAATTATGCAAGGTAAAAACAATATGACACACTGTAAGAAAAACTAAAAATGTCCTGGCAGAAAATTACCAGCACTTTTCCATTAAGTTTCCCAAAATTTTCTTCAACCTTAAAACACAACACAATATAACTTAACTCAACACGTAACTCAAAATACAGGTAAAATGTGTGAAAAATCAATACTGAAAAAAATCCTTCATATTAAAGTCCACTAAATTAAATACTGGTTCACTGAAACCATTGAAATTCAAGAAATATTTAGAAACCAATATAAACCAAAACATTTTAATGTTAGATTTTTTTTTTTCATTTAACATTGTTTATGTTAGAGAAATGATTCTATCACCGTGTTTGTCTGTTCTACAGAAAATCTGATCGCTGATGCAAAACTAGTCCCTTGCCACATGTTCATGATTGCAGACAGAGCAGACAGAGAGAAACAGGACACAATGGTAATTTACCTGGGTAAAGATGTAATTATCCTTCTGCTCTACGCAATTTCTGAATGATAATCAGTGCTAATGCTGCTGATGTAAATGAACATTGGGGAGAAATGACATAACATGAAAATTACAAACCACGTAGTCAAATTAAAAATATCCTGATGATGACATTTCGATATTTGCTTTGTTTGGAGCTGTGAAAGGACAGAAAAAAGAGGCGGCACATAAACTGACTGATTAAAGGAGAGGAAGACAAAAAGAAACACACATAGAAAGACAGCAAAAGAGCAGTACAGACTGTTGTTCTGCCGATTGCGTCATTACAGTTTATTTAGTATCTCCACAGGCGAGAGGGCAGAGAGGAAGGAGACACGCACATACTGTACAGACACATGATCAGTGGGGCAGGGAAATCTGAGGAGCGCAGTGTGACTCTACGACTTGCACAGTGGACATGATAAAAGTGAATGAAAAGCCAATTCGTAACATAATAATAGTCACTATTTCAAAAGTAATCACCAGATGTTAACAATGTTATCATTATTTCTGGGTGGGGGAAAAACAAAGAAATCTGTGTAAAGTTATATTCGATTTCATACTATAAAAGCAACACCATAAACTTCAAAACCCTAAAATGACTAAAAAAACAATGATTTAAAAACTTTAAATTAACTTTAAAAGAAAAATCAGTGCAAAAATCTATTTTGGACCTGGAATATTTCTTTAACCAGCCATAAACCTCACATCAAAGTGAATGTACTGTTAAGGAGACATACCTCTTCACAGATAACATCTGAACAAAGACTGTCAGACACCAGACACTAGTAGTCTAAAGACTGCAGAGATTAGAAGAGAATTTTGTTAAATGGGGAAGGAAGGAGCAGAGGAAATGAGCGAAATTTTCATGTGAGCCATAGCATTCACCCAAACAGAAGGGCCATTAGGAAAAGCTAATGGATAAAGCCAGTACTGGCTCTTCCTGCCTGTTGTTGCTCTATTCTGTTATGCAGTAATGGTAAAATTAGACACATTCATTAGGCATATTCACTCATAGCATAATGTTTTCCATGTCTTCATGCTTTTGTCTTGTTTTGAACTTTTAGTCTGTACTCCTGTAGAACCTAAATACATTGCAGATATTCTCACTGAATAGTAAGTCCGCTTTTAGCTATTATGCCGCCCGCAGTCGGAAGCAGCTTCCAGGAGAGATCAGATGTGCTAAAACACTAGCCACATTTAAATCCAGACTCAAAACTCATCTGTTTAGCTGTGCATTTGTTGAATGAGCACTGTGCTACGTCCGAACTGATTGCACTGTATTTTATGTATAATCATTTTCTATTCTTAACTGTTTTAAATTCATTTTAAATCAAATTTTATATAAATATTTTTTTTGGTTGTGATTATTGTTATTATTAATTCCTTGTTTTTATTATTGTGATTATTATTATTATTTAAAAAATTTTATATGACTATTTCACTTTGAATTACCACTGTGTATGAAATCTGCTATATAAATAAACTTGCCTCGCCTTGCCTTACTCTGTTCTTATTTCCTCTTTCAGGTTACCCTTACTGTCACTTAATTGTTTTCACCTGTTTATTGTTAGTCTATTGCTGTGTGTTGGTGTATCAGTAGTGTGATTAGTTTTTTTCCTTATGTTCCTAATTAGTTTCATTGGTATTGTTTAATATGGTCTCTTTATTTCTAACTAAACATCTGCAATAGGATCCTGCTCTCCTGCATGTCTATGTTCGCCTGTGTTGCACATAGTATCATATGGTTTTATTTTCTGAATGCTAGCTCTTATAAAAGCATTTATATGTTTGTTTGGGGGCTCAGTGTGAGTTATAGTCTTTATTACATATATGTGCCCAGCCCCATGGATGGAGTTCTAGAAAATATATAAATATCTTGATAAACTAGAAGCAATAAAAAAAAAATCTGATGGTAAATTTCCCACTGCAGTAAAGGTTGTTACAGTAGATGGTTAATGTTAAAGTTTGAAGATGTGCAAGTTGCAATAGTTATTCAGCTCCAGGAAAAAAACCCAAACCAGTCTGCCTCTTCAACACTTTCTTAAGACTGATTTTACTAGTCATTGACATGTCATTCAGGCAACCCACCAACTAGTCAATTCTGAAAATATGTCATACTGTGAAATTATACTTAAATTGTTGGTTCACCAAAAACTGAAAATTCTTTCATCATTTACTCCCCCTCATGTCATTTCAAATCTGTATGATTGTCTGTCTTCTGTAAAACACAAAAGAAGATAATTATCCCTTTAAGTATGGTTGTCAACATTTTACTCAAAGCTAAAAACATACTGCGAAAGTAAAGCTTTCACATTTAATTGTACTTGAGACTTGGACCAATGACCATATTTTTGTAAAGTTACAGATTTACTAAAAACAAAGCTTTACAAGTTCAGTCGGAAGTGTAATTTAAATTTGGATTTACTGAGATTTTAATGCATCAGCTTATTAAAATGGACAAAAAGAACAAAAGGTCATGATGACCTGCACAATTATACTTTTAACTGCTTACTTTATCATTTAGACCTCAAGTGTAATTATTGGTATTGTTTTTGGAGCACCAAAAATACTAATATTCTGTTTCAGCAGTAGCCTACTTAAGAAAAGTAAAACCATCCTTATAGAGTGCAATCACTCTAGCCTGCATTGTTATTAGACAATCACTTGAGTAAAGCACGTGTCTTTGATTTGATCCGCACACTTACCAGATAACCAGTAAAGGTAAGACTATTCTCATTAGTACTTAAATCATGTATTTTGTTGCAGTTTCAAGTGGCCAGTAACTCCACATTTGACTCACAAATTTGACTTTGGATACTTTTGTTACACCCTTTACATTGATCTTACAATGTTTTTCACAGTTACTCATCATCTGTCAGTAGAGAAAACATTTCTGAGAGCAGTGCACATTTTATGATAGACATGTTAATGCAATTTCAGAGAGTTTGAGATTAATTTATCATGTAAATATAGTAACACTTGAAAGACAATGTCTGAAACCAGCGAGTCCGTGTGTTAAATGCTAATTCAAGAATAACACGTTTTTAATGAAAAAGAAAGGGGGTGGGGGGAGGAATCATGTTGGAAAAAGTTCAGAGGGGTTTCATTTAATTACCTAGGAAGAAGAACAGCTGGTTCAGAGCACAGCGACAAAATGATTTTGTACAACATTGTTGTGGTTCTATAAAGCTATACAGAATAATACAGCTGTTCACTTTGATGTCCTAAATCCAGAAATAATAAAATAATAGTGCTGTCAAATGATTAATCACGATTAATCACATCAAAGTTTTTGTTTACATAATATATGTGTGTGTACTGTGTATATTTATTATGTATATATAAATACACACACATACAATATATATTTTGATATGTATATATATATATATATATATATATATACATACACATTTATTAATTTATATTCTTATATTGTATATTATATATAAATATATTTAATATATAAACATAACATATTTTTCTTAAATATATGCATGCAATGTCTTTGTATTTATATATACTTAATAAATAAAAACTTTTATTTTGGATGCAATTAATCGCGATTAATCGTTTGACAGCACTATAAAATAATATTGGTTGTTGTTAGCATTATTTCAAGATTTTTTTCATGTGCAACATAAATGACAGACTTAAAAGTCGACAAGGAAACGAAACTATATTAACATAAATAAAATGTTAAAAATCTATAACATTAAAAATGACAACATATTTTTGAGTTTATTTTTATTCCAAAAAAAAAACCTACTGAAGGTAAATGTCAGAAGCTTACACAGGAGAGTCTTCAAACATTGTCTAGACAAAAAGGAACCACAAGACTTACATTTTACAACCTACAAAATTGTTTGAAGGATTGACTGTGTAATGAAAGTCTCTTCAAGTCATGTTAACCACAGGCCTTTATTCATAAAATCGAAAACAGCTATTCTAAAAACCCATAGGATATTCTGGAAGCAAATTATCCTTCCGGATTGGCCTACAAATTGACGTCATGACTGAATAGCTCTGTTACAGAGAATATAATTTAAAAGGCAGTCAGGAATGACATCCATAAAGACACTACAGAGGTTATTTCCCCCACAGATATCAGGTGACTAATACATCTGCAACACCAGCGTTCAATCAATCCTGAAAAGCGAGCCGAGAGAACTTAAACATATGCGAGGCAGTTGTGTGTTATTGCTCATGTTTGTTGTGCATCTCTCCTACCTACTGATTCACTACGCGCACTAATACAGTGGCTAATGAGGGGCCATTACAGTGGCCAAAAATAGGCAGAGGACGCAAGGCCAGAGTCAACCATTTAGACTCTGCTAATAAAAATATATGGACCGTACTGAGGCCACATTCAGAGAGAGAGAGAAAGAGACACAGGGAGAAAGAGAAAAGTGATGGAAATAGAGGCAAATAGAGGATGACAGAGAGAGAGACAGCCTGCCTTCTCCTAATCCTCTTTAGATGTATTTTCCATAGGAACTGCAAAGCTATTAGGATGTATGTGTGTCGTCTACATTTCCACTGGACAAATCTGGTATGTGTGTGTCTGACAACTTCTTTTACAGTAAGTAGCTCCATTGGACCACTGTTGTTCTGCAAATTCTTGCAGGCAAAATACAGTCATTTCAATAGGAATCCATGCAATGGGGATGAAACATTTCCTCAGTCAGATTTCGCAACTGGCTCAAGTTGGTAAAGCAAATTCACCTCATTTACCAACCACAATCTGTGCTTCACACATCATACTAGACAATGTACTTTTTTTGACAGTGACTGTACCTTTAAGACTTCTATATATAATGACTTCTGTTCTGATTGGCTAACCATCAGTGTTCATCAGAGCAAACCAAGCTGCTAAATATTACATATTGAGTGGTCACATGTTTATGTTCTGATAGGGATAATGCACCATCTTTATAGCAAAATAAAAACCTAGGGTGATCTTGTGACATCTTAAAGGGGTTTATTTTGCCATAATGACAGGCTAACTGTACACTATCCTGCTAATTACATGGCTAGTTAGAAAGTAAATAAATAAAGGGCCATGGAATGTTGATCTGAGTTGAAATTATTGTTTTATGTGGGAAGAAAAAGACCACAAAGTGCTGTGAGAAACTAGTACAGGGTAGAAGATAGGTTGCAAAAGACAATCATAATCTAGTATTCCGGAAAGATGTATAGGCTTTATAAAACATGATGCATTTTTATGAATTATCTGTTTTTGCAGCTTAATTAATTTGCTTAATTTGTAGCTTTGTAATATATTTTATTTCACATCATAAATTTTCCATTTAAAAAGAAATGAGTCTGTTTCCATGATATGTCACCTTTAAATAAACAACATTTAGTTAGTCACCACAACATTATGAAATGCAGTTTCTCAAACAACTGCCTACTGGTCTTGCATAACTTTGGTTGTATAGTCTTCAGATGGCAAGGTGCTGCTTACACGGTTCACATAATAAATATGTCTACTTCTGAAACATAGAGCTGCCTGAGTCTAATCTTCAGCGGTGATGATTATACAAACAGCAGACCACAGACATACACTGACACTCACACACAGACACAAACACAACTAAGGTTCGCTCTGGTCTGAATGACACCTTTATGCACTGAAGGGAAGGTAGGAGTGCACACACACAGACTCTATGTCTGGAGTTGATTTATTTCAGGCCATTGCTTTCTAAACGGGACATACATACACATTGCTGCTTATTATACTTCACTCTAAATGCTCTTGTAGGTGGATCATTCCACAAATAACTGCCTGTTTGTGTTTCACGGCTGAGACAAAACTCTGCTGAGCCGTAAACTGTTGTTTTATACACTACATTATTCTGATGTCCATATGATGAGACATGGCCACACTGATTGATAACATTTGGTGAACTACAATGGAGCTTTTGGCTTACTCGCGTCTCCTGCTGCCATTTTCAAATAAGGGTGGGATGATATTTTTTCCTTCATTTCTTTCTTTTTTTTTTACAATGGAAAACAAGTGCTACCAAGATTAGTTGCAGTGTGTAAACTTTTATGACCACTCTAAAAGCTAACCAAGGTGGAGGGTTACAGCCTGTCGGAGACAATTTTCCACTTACGGACAAGTGGGGGTGAGAGCATGTGTGTGTAGTTTAATGTGGTAGGGTAATTGTTCAAAGTTATCCTTCTTTGTGAAGTTATGATACAAGAGGAAAAAGAGAAAGGGGGATGGAGAGAAAGAAAGGCAATAAAAAGACTAAGTTAGAAAACTTGCTTTGCATGGAAAAATCCTGGAATTTCGTCTGCAACACTTTGGGCCTCATTTATGAAACGAATGTACAACAGAAAATTGGGCGTATGGTCCTTTCTAACGCAGAACTTGTAAATTATCAATATTGACATGAACGGTGGATATGATCAAACCTCGCGTCAAGTCTCAGCTCATGTACGCAAGTTTTTGAGTTAGCCTGAACTTGAGTGCAGCAAAGTAAATCTGGCAGAGAATAGTATAATGATAGCATTTTGTTAATTTATATTGTTTTCCTGACTGACAGCTCATCATTATGGCAAAAATAAAACCTATCTTGTGACATCCTAAAAGGGTTTATTTTCTCATGATGACAGGCTAACTGTACACTATCCTGCTAATTACATGGCTAGTTAGCAAGTAAATAAATAAAGGGCCATGGAATGTTGATCTGAGTTGAAATTATTGTTTTATGTGAGAAGAAAAGACCACAAAGTGCTGTGAGAAACTAGTACAGGGTAGAAGACAGGTTGCAAAAGATAATCAGAATCTTTTACAGAAAGACTTTTACTAAAATTATAAACATGATGGGTTAACGGTTGTTTTTGAAGTAAGAACAATTTCACTCTTTTTGGCTGGTTACGTTTCTCCATGTTGTAAACTCTAGGGGCAAAATCCCATATACCGGGGTGTTTTTAGGGGCGTGATATTCAAATGGCGATTTTCTTCAGTTTCACATTTATCAACGTGTGATCTAGAGCTGTCAAAATGGCTGAAAAAAATATTTAACCTTATATAATTAAGTTGATTAAACAATTAGAAACAAAACAGCATCATGTAGGCTATACAAGTTTAAAGGAACACTCCACTTTTTTTGGAAATAGGCTCATTCTCCAACTCCCCAAGTTGAGTTTTACCGTTTTTGAATCCATTCAGCTGATCTCTGGATCTGGCGATAGCACTTTTAGCATAGCTTAGCATAGATCATTGAATCCGATTAGACCATGAGGCCATGGTACGGCAGCAAAGTTCCTTGATTATTATGCCGGAATGAGAGTATAGTTCCTAGCCAATTCGGCTTAGAAAATCGCAACTTTTCATTTTCCGCCGGTCTTAGTACACGATATAACTACAGAAGAGTCAAGTTTTAAATAGGACAAATATCGAAACTCTTTGGTCATTTTTGAACGCGATGCTACTGGTCTAATCGGATTCAATGATCTATGCTAAGCTATGCTAAAAATGCTATCGCCAGACCCGGAGATCGGCTGAATGGATTCCAAAACGGTAAAACTCAACTTATTAACTCTGGGGGAGTTGGAGAATGAGCCTATTTCCAAAAAAAGTGGAGTGTTCCTTTAATACAAAGCATGGAAAACCAGTCACAAAGAGTAACGTTACTTTTTTCCATTTAAAAACATGAGATGCAGTGGAATGGAGAGAGACCCGTCCAGCCATAAAGTTTTGAGACATGTTTTTTCAAAGTTGAACTTCCAATAATTTTAAATGGCTTTCTAAATATCCGACTTCTGGCCGTTTCTCAAATGAAGGCTGCATCCTCCGGAGGTGGCGTTTGTAGGCTGCATACGTCAAAAAAAAGATCTTATTTTAGAATATTAACAGTTATAAATTTGACCCTTATTCTTAGTTAAGTGTAAATTGTAGTAGATGTCCCTCTTGAAAATGCGATAAATATGCATTCTGTGTGAACGGCTTGTTCCAGTTTTGACATAAACAACATAATCTCCGCATTGATGTTCTGTTTTTCCGCAGTATTTTAAATGAACAACGTATCCAGTGGGTTCAACTGGATAGGCCTAAAAAAAAGCATTAAAATGCAATGATACCTACCTACATCTTCATCGTAGCTATATCTCGTGCGCCAGATAAGGCTGCCTGACGCACCCCAAAAATTTGAATGCAACGTTTTGCATTCGAATGTGGATTTTTATTTTAAATTCGACAAATATTCGAAATTCGATTTTTTTTTTGACAGCCCTAGCACGATTCGTACAGTGTGATTGGTGGCATACGAATGTTTCATGAATCATACATGAACCGCTGATTTGTGCGCTCGTTTCTACATTAGACTGATACATGAGGCCCTTGACTATGCTGGTTTTATATTACACTGCAATGAGGCTGTATTTCAATTTTTAAGCTCTAATTAAATTTCAAAATTGCAACTGTTACCTTAAAACATCTCTAATCTGTCGCAGTGAGAGATGACTGTTAAAAGCACCAGCAGTTTTTAATATGTGTATGTCACGTTTCGTTTGCCCTCTCTGTTCTCTCATATAGACAGAACAGACAGAAAAAAAGAATGAGAGCAGTAGTGATATTTACTGATGTGCCCAGTGACGAAAGTGGCTGCTTGGAAACAAATATTTCAAGGCAGCGATTGACAGGGGAGAGATAAAGAAATAAGATGAATGAGAGAGACATGAAGGTTCCGGAAGGTAAATGCATCAGAAATCCTGAAGATATTGCTTTTTATTTGCTACATCTGTTAAAAACAGCTTGTGCCATCAACTTTCTGCAGTCAAACTAATCCAGAGTGCAATATAAGAGCTTTTTTAAAGGTCAAAACACACTGTGAGATTTTCTTTGTAAAAAGCTTTGCAAACTTGTCAGAGCTGCCGTTTTTATGACTCCTGTTCGGTATTGCTGAGCTGATTTGTGGGCAACATGTCCTGGTTACTAAATTTTCAAAAATACAACTAATTAGATAATTTTGTGGAAGAATTTATAACAGGAGTTACATATTAGCAAGTTAACTATATTTGCACAAGCAAAACTATTTTACTTTGTGTTCTATTTAAATTATTTGTTTTTCAGGCTGGCATATTATTGTGGTATCAATAACATAAACTCACAACATGAAATGTGACTGATTGCTTTACATATTAGTCAGATTGCTTTCAAGAAGATAGTGTTTGAACAGAATAATAAATTGTATGGATCAGAGATCTCACCATTTAGTCAGAGGTTTGGCAACATGTGACTAGTAGATGGCAAAAACATGCAGGTTGTACACTGTAAAAAGTGAAAATTGACCTAACTTAAAAAAATTGAGGAAACCCTTTGCCTTAAAATGATTAAGTACATAATATTTAAAAAAAAAAAAAAAAAAAAAAAAGTTAAGCGAACTTGACAATTCAATTAACTTATTTTTTTTAATTATCATTTACTTGAAAATTTTAAGGCAACGGGTTTCCTCAATTTTTTTAAGTTAAGTCAACTTATCACTTTTTACAGTGTACTTCAGATTTACATTGCTGCAATGATATCAACATTTCTGATTTAATCTGATTAATTATAATGAATTGAAATATGATTACTTGCATAATTAAATTTTTTTTTAAAAATAGTACAAAAATGGCAGATAAAATTTAAAGTCCTAATAAATATTTTGTTAAAAATCATGATAAAATAAAATGAATAATTTTTAAAAAAAAAAAATCAGTCTTCCAAGACTGAAAAATCTAATTAAATTTCAAACAAATACAGTTTTCTCTTTAAACTTTATGAAAATCTATTTCCTAATATTTTCTAAATGTTTTAAACTTGTTTAAATTCTTTAACCTTTTTTTGACCTCACACTCTAAAAAATGCTTGTTTATTTGCTCAAGCCAAATGCGTGGGTGAGGAAGCTGGGTTGATTTGACCCAATTTGGGTTGATAATCCTTCATAATCTGTATTACATACTTCACGCAAGTTTCAACCAATCTCTGAGTGACATTACCACTTTCACTATCAATGTTCACTGCGCTCATGAAAGCAGTAGGCTATGTGTGGAAAATAGAAAACAAATTAATCAAAGCAAAAACTATCAAACTACCTGCAGTGAGTAATGTGTTTCTTTTATGACTGGAGGGTTTTTTGGAGTGTTTTCTCTCACACCAAAATCACCCGGAAACTGAAAAAAAAGTGTTCACTACATTGTTCCTGTTCATTAATTGATGCCCAACATCAAATGTGTGAAAGCTTCCTGCAGAACACAGCTGATAAAAAGCTTTTCTGGATTTCTGGAACACTTACAACCTCTGACAACAGCTGCAGGCCCAGTTCATATATATTCAAAAAATTATTACCCAAAAACTAGTGCAAAAAGAGTATGTATAATCTTGGCTTTTTCTCCTTTTTTAAGTTGCTCAGTGCTAAACATGGTATGCAAAGATACGAAAACTTAACACACACTCACACACAAATAGATGCTCGCAAGCAAGCACATGCACACATACACACTTTAGAGGCTTAATCTTCATAAATCCCTGAGTGCAGGCATAAGAATACTTTCCTTGCTTTTCCTTTCTGTTAAATCACAGAGAAAAAGGTCATAACATTAATTCAGTCATAACAACTGGCTCTGACAGCATATTGTTCCACACATACCCACTAAAGTTATCAGGTTCTTCCAGGGCCCAACATGTCATCTTTAGAAAGAATGTATTTCATAAGACTCTCATTGAGAGCCACAGAAAATGGGAAGCACCATTATGCAAAAAACACCAATGAAGAGAGGAGATACCAAGTGAACATTTGTCTTCCAGACTGATCCCAGACCAGTGTCTCTGAGCTGCTTATTTGCTTTAAGTGTTATATGGAATTTTTTTTACACTGTTCCCAATGCAGCAATTAGGATGATGATGAATCGAAATTGTGTTAAATGAAGGGTGTTTATGTTTTGTCAGCCTAATGTAGCTCTGTGACTAAAGGGATATTAAAGGAACAAGGGAGAATGAGAGAGAGAGACAGAAAGCTGGGCGAACTGGCTTTGAAAACAGTTACCAGCCCAAGGCCACAACGCACAAAAACCCAAACACACACACACGATACAGAGCTCACCTTCAACATAATCATTTCTCGCTGTGTGTCAGTGTGTGTGAACTGACACGGCAGCACAAACAGAACAAGGGTGGTAGCAGTCTGCCACGGCCCCTCTATGCGCTTGCTGGATAATTTGGGCACCTGCTGTGCCACAACCCATGGCATGTACACATGTCCTCGAATATAAGCCCACCTACTGGACCTTCCCCTGATTCCCTAATCACTCTGAATTGCAGAGGAAGAAATAATGAGCAGTAATATCTGTCAGAAACATTAGCTGATCTAAAATAAGATGCTATTAACAGAGCTGATTTCCAAAAGTGCCTGAGAGCAAATAACACCACACTGTCAATCAGAGAAAAGAAATTCTGATAGACTCATTTCAACAAGCCAGAGAAACTAGAGCCATCCTTACTATAAAGTTCATTCTACAACAGCAATTGTTCCTAATTATCATATGTTTGCATGTTCACCATATTGGAAAGGTCAAAATCCACCCGTTAACACATGCAAGCAAACTAATAGATGCAGACTGCAACAGTAACAGCTCCTTCTAACCAATTTTCACTCATTTTGGCAAATAATACTGCACAGTGCTGATAATAAACTTCTAAAATAATCAGAGTATTGCTAAAACATCCTGATTATGCATATTCAAACAAAATGTATTGATTTATTTTCCAAATCAGGGAGTATGGTATACATCAGTTAACTGTGCATCATTGAAATTAAATGTAAAGTAGTTGTATTGTAGTAATCTGACAGTAAAATATACCAAAAACTAAAACTAAGTATATAATGAACTTTTTATATTGTACTTATATAAACCAGAAATGTTTGCCCTTCCAGGATGGTGGATCTATTGACATATCTGGAGCAACCGAATACCTACATATTAATGTATAATCTATGTATTAACATCTATGATAGACTAAAAGGATGCTGTTATAATCCAAAGACCTAAATACCACAAGTGCTTGCAGTGTAAATTTTGTTGTTTGCAGCATCACATCGCTCACTTGCAGACCCCGTGTAAGGTCTGCAACTGTTATAAAACATTCTTTACCACAACCACCTGCCTGAAAGGGTAAATGCAGCCCCTGCTGATCTGGCATTAAAATATGAAAAGAATGGGCATCCATTGTACAAGTGAGTGCTGGCATGGGCTTTAATGTTTAATCTGGTTATTCTGTCAAGGCTATCCTGTTTTTCTCCCAGAGCCTCACATTGTGCTGTTGGTTGTCTGATTCCTCAGCTGGCAGAGTCTGCAGCAGGCCAAGATTAGTGAAGAGCTTATAATTAAATGCACCAAGTATCGCTGTAAACAGCATGTCTCCTGCAAGACAAAAAAAGCCACCTTGTGTGCCTGTCACGACTGTGCTGTAATGCTGTTGAACGACTACAATAGCAACAAGATTCTAAGCAAACTTCTGAAAATTCTGTCATCATTTACTCAGCTTATGCTATTTCAAACTTATGTGATTTTCTTTCTTTCACAAAACTTTCTTTCTTTTATTTAATATTGCTAAATGAACCTACATGCATTCATTTATATTAACTACTTTATATGGGTTAAATCGTGTAGAAATATCTCTTTAAACAAACAACTGCAGGTTACCGTTTTCTGTAGCGTACGGTGAAAGCCAATGGAAACCAAATGTTTTAAGCTCAAGACATAAAGGTAGCAAAAAACGAATCTCCTGAAGCGATATGATTACTTTGCATGATGAGCAGACCACATATAAGGTGGTCAATCATTTTGAAATCAAATTAAAGTACTGACCATTAATAATATCAAACCTCAAAGCTTCTTGCATGCCATGTGTCCTTTCTGAAGCATAGAACTTATGGATCCCACTGAGTATTATTGTCTAGACCAAAAAAGCAGAAACATTCTATAGATATCTTCTATTGTGTTCCACACAAGAAGGCAAATTATACAGGTTTGGAATTACATAGAATGAGTATTTGATGAAAGAATCTTCATTTTAGATAAACTACTCCTTTGACCCATTGGAATTTACAGGAATTAAGTTTTTTTTGCTAAAATTTAGTCCTTCGTTACAGTAGTCAAAAGGAACAGAGGTCATTTCCTTCATATATTCATTCAAATTGACAATATCTAATTTAATCCGTAACGGAGCCCCTGTGAGGTAAGCTGGGGATCTTTTAACCGGAAAACAAAATTACTGTTGACCATGACATGCCACAGCTGAAGAAACTTAAATCCCCTCAGGCCATTTATAACCTAAGATGTGTGCATTTAATAACATCATGCAACAACAAAATTGTTGTTTTGAATAGTTAATTCTCTTAAGCATGGCCACTAGTCTCATATTTTAACTAATTACAGTTTCCTGACATGCTGTGTTCTGCTGCCAGAGCATGTGAGAACATGTCAGAGCATCTGTGTGAGTGTGTGTCAGCTGCACTAGCAGCTACTGAGGATTTCCCATTAAAAGACGGATTAAGTTTTCATTCCTGTATATCACAAAACCTCTTACACACTCACACACGCACGCACGCACACACGCGCACGCACACACACACACACACACACACACACACACACACACACACACACACACACACACACACACACACACACACACACACACACACACACACACACGTGTCCAGTGTCTCTCTAGAGAGATTTTTAGATCTGTTAGAAGTGAACAGGTGCACCATGACCAACAGCCAACAGCGAAGGCCATGCAGTCCACTCATGAATCTCTTGAAAATAATTGCAAGCACACATTTCTCAATACTTAGGTCTCTTTTCAAAACTCTTCATACATTTCCCCTCACCATTTTTCAGTTTGGCACAGCAGTCAACTGAATATCCAAAATGTACTAAAACTATCAAAACACTTCATATGTCTCAGAACAACTTCCATAACACTCACAAAGCTTTTCACCACCCAATAAACACACTTTGTTACTCATAAAACAGTGACCTAAAAAACAAACATGTGGCACTATCCAGTGTTTTCTTAAATGATTCCCATTAAAATTTCTTTACAAAACAAGAATGCTGGCTCGCTACTGTTTAGAATTCAATACAAGATATACATGGTCCATGTGTTCGTTACAGAATAAAATAATTTCCCCTTTTGTATAGATGCTAATGATACTGAAAGACTAACACCTGTGTGTACTATCTGTTTTGATAGTAATACATTTTTTAGATTTTGAATATATTTAAATATGATATTACTGTAGAAATACAGCTAAATATTGTCTTACTCAGCTTTTTGCTAAGTTAAACAGTTTTGAAAAAAATTTGGTCTGGCCAAGCAGTGATAAATGATCCACAGTTTAGCCCACATAAACTGCTGTTGTGCTCACTATGTGAAGAGTTTTGAAAAGTACTGAGAAACTGTTTATATAGCAATAAACTGTAATGTAATTTTTGACAAAAAGAGCACATATTCTCTACAATTCATAGAAAAAAAAATCTCTGTGCACTAAAATAGATTCACTTCAGGAGCAGTTTCTGATGTTTTGACCCAAGAGTTGAAAGCATTTTAGCTGATGAGCTGAGACAATGTAGTTCCTGAGTGCCTGCAGACATGAGCGTATAGTAAAGAGCACTGGAAGTGGATGAAAAAGTGCCTTGTGGCACAAGGAATGGAGTAGACTAAGTATTTGTATGTGTCTGTGTGTGTGTTAAAGTGGACTGCTATTGCACCTGAGGAGGAAGAACATGTTGACTTTTCCATATAGACGTGTGGGTGTTGCATAATACAAATCCATTTTGTTACAGCAGGATGTGCCTTCAGTGTGTGAGGGAGAAAAGAGAAATAAATGCAGATTGTTTTGTGTGATTGTGTGTGTTTTACTACCGATAGCATTTCTGTCTGCATTTTCAGTGCTCAGGAAGGTTGCTGTGAATGGTTTATTTGACATAAATTCTAATCCTGCACAGAGGCACAGAAAATCAGCTTTGCTGTACCTCCAAAAAACCATATATCTCAATAAGCTATTCGTAAGTAGGTTGTGATGGAGTGGACCTCTATTTTTTCTTTATAGCTGTTTACAGAAGAAATAAATCGTTCTATATTCACACACATAAAAACTTGCAAAGTGCAAATAGCATATCAGTGGTGTAAAACAAGTTTATAAAAAAAATATATATATATACCCCAAAGATTTTATACACGGTCGCTCAAGTGTTGATAGTCTAATCTGACACATAGTATTTTTAGTCCTTGTATTTAAATTGAGGACTAAATTAAAAACAAAATAAAACTTCTGATCAGTACATCAAAGACAACCTGTGATGTTACTGGTCTTTTAATGGAACTGGTAAACTACTGGAAAATTGCAGTTATTAAGGTGACATCTCAAGATTTTACCCATGAAAAATCCTAAAATTGCAGAATAGTATACAAGTTATAAGAGAAAGCTTTAAATAGTTAAAAATCCATTGTTGTACAACATGCACAGTGTTTGTTGCAACTAGAGAACAAGTTGGTGTAATTTGAGCTTGAGAACCCTGGTGTAAACTTTAACAAGATCTTTATGAAATTACTGCAACCGTATGTACAGGGTTGCATATTTAACAAACACTCAGTACGACTAAATTCGTGTTTAATAAGATTCACTGTTTAAATGCAATTTATCTTATCTCAGCTTCGCTCTCTGTAACTTCCTCAACTTATCTCATCTGACTGAACTTCATTTCTAATCAACTGTAAGTCAGCATAACAACCTTAAACCTCCCTTTACATAACAACTAATTTGTCCGTAGTGATGCTTCACAAAAAATACTCAAGCACCAGCTCAATTATGAGGAATAAACACAACTGCAAGCATCATGGGTCATGGGATCATTTGATTGAATGCAAAAGCCACTACGGCACCAAAGAAATGTTTCCTCTATTTGTCCACCACACGGGTGCCTGCAGGGCAGCTGAGCAAACAAACTCTTATTTCATGCTTGAACACATTTAAGCCACTGGACATTGGAAAAAGAAAAAAAATGGAGAGAAGGAAAACTGTTTGCTTGTGTGTAAGAGACATCTTAGATTCAGTGGAACTTTTTTTGCATGAGCTAGCAGGAAATTCTTTGAGAATCAGTATGTGTGGGTGAGGAGTATAAGGTTCATTCTAAGATTCGCAAGCTCCTGCAAGCTTAAAGACTATATTTCTCAGCACAAAATCATTTACAATCACCATTGTACAGTCTGTATTACACCAGTACATTATATAATCATTTGTACAGAGAGAAACATATGACGTCCATATAGTGATTGAATCTGTGCTGTATATATAATTCATTCAATATATTGTATAAAATTGCAATCTCTTTTTCCACCAAAAATGTAATGATTGCATTTTATGATTATTTCCCATCATCTTTCTCACACTTACACAAGCTATTTGAGTTTCAGAATTAATCATTTTTACAGCCTAATTTTAATGAGAAGTCTTTTACTGGAAAGGAAATATTGAATTCTGGAAGTTACAGTATACCTTTGTAGTACAATGGATTCTTTTATATAAAAAAATTTTGAGGGAATTTTGATTTCTCATGATAGGACCCCTTTAAATGCATCATCCAAGGATGACTCTGCATATCTAATTCACATGGCGAATGAAAGACTCCATTCATCCCATCAAAAAACCCTCTTTGACTGAACAACTATCATTAATGTTTCAGCTGAAAGACTGCAACATTCCTCAGGGCATAGTTTACAGTAAACCACTGAAAATGATAAATTAGCTACTGTATTACTTGTCATACCAGTAACCATTTTGTTATATTCAATGATAGATGATCATGCGTCTGTCTTCATGTCAGGCTTGGAAATGTTTGTGCGTGTACATTCTGTATGAGTCTACACTGTGTGGGCAGCTGAGAGGGCTCAAGATGGCCACAGATGTTATTACTGCCTTAGGGTCTCTATCTCCCTTTGTCTCTCCATTCTTAACAGACAGCCACACAGTAGCACAATTAGAGACAGCATATTACCCAATGACACGTGCATACAGCACACACAGATACACGTGTTTCACTGTCATGGTGGGGACTTTCCATTCATTTCTGTTGTTTTCAAATTTGCATAAAATAATTATTATAATAATTGTTATTGTTATATAGTACCTTTGTCAAATCACTTTAGAGGATTATCTTTACAATAAATCAGTAAATAACAGACATTAGACACAAAAACAAAAAGGAGGTAGAAAACTTGAGGAAAAAACTGATTAGGTCCAACAACTTGAAACTGATTTGATTATTGTGAGCAGAGCTGTAAATGCTAAAGCCATGTTGCATGTGGAAGCATGTACAATTTAAAAAGAAGTGGACCCAACACAGAACCCTGAGGAACACCATGTGAGACCGGGGTAATAGATTTGTATTTCTGTTTAGAAATAAACAAATGACTGCCCTTCAAATATGATATTAGCCAGTAATATTCAGACAAAGGCAAAAGCAGAACTGAGATCAAAGAGAAGAGGAAGAATGTTAAGTTCACCTGTGTCTGCTCAAGTTATGAGGTCAGTATGTAGGGTTATTAGTTATTTTAATTAAGCCAATTTTGTTGTGGGGACTGTTGGCTGAACCCATCTTAGATACTCAACAGATTTAAATTTAAACTGCATATGCTGTAGTCTTACATCTACAATAATATGACATAAACATCAGGACTATGATATACATGACAATATTCATTGACAGCAAAGTGTATTTATTCAAGGCTTTTTGTTTTAAATAATAAGTATGGAGGTGCTACTAACCTTCAAGGCAAAACTGCATTGTTCCTAGAGCTGCCATTTCATGCTGTTATATAAATATGCTATATAAGTATACTCCAAAATGTTCTCTACATTTGACAGCAAAAGCAATTGCTTTGTAATTTTCGCATTTGGATAATGATACTAAAACTCTGTGACAAATTTAAAGAACACTGTAAAGGCAAACGAACACACACACACATACACACACTGAATCCTGTCATACAAGTCTGCTTATTAAAAAGCCAAATAACAGACAAACACATGCACACACTCATAGTTTTTCACAATGGCCTTTTTTAATGAAAGAATTTTCACTTCATATTCCATTTGATAGGCTTGATGTTCTTTTCACTACTAATAACTCAATTATCGGAGGCGAGTTTGTGACATTGAGGCTGTTTTTTTTAACATATTCTCTACAGCCTCTCTCCCTCACATACAGATACAACGTGCAATTTCCCCATTTAAGAGGCACTTTAAATCACATCCCATAACGCATTTACATAACAGCCCATTCAAACGCAATGACAGCCAAAATCTGAGTGACATTTTCAAAACTGTCGCCTCATAACAAACAATCACGAATAATAGAGGGTTGCTAAGCACACATACACACACCCACTGACACTCATAGACATAAAACACATGCTCAAATACAGTGGTGTATAAAGTACCTGAAAGTCATACTCAAGTAAAAGTACAGATATCTTACCAGAAAATGACTTTGGTAGAAGCTGAAGTCAACGTTTAGAATATTACTTGAGACTAAGTCTTAAAGTATGTGATATTTATTGTAGTTAAGTACAAAAAGTTTTTTTTTTTATCTTAAATGTACTTAAGAATTGAAAGTAAGAGTACAAGTAAATGCAAAATGGAAAAGCATCAAATAAATATATATATAAAATGTTCATACACAGCTTGAGTAGCAAGATTGTGTTCGGTTTTAGCTCTTTCTTCCATTTTGTATTTTTGGGTTAGAATAAGAAGCACTTCATTCGGTTCTTAGTGTCTTTCATTCCAACATAAGAAAACATTTCTGGAATCTGCATCTGAAATAGCATTTAGATGTATTTACACAGTTTAGTGTATCTCAGAGGGGACGTGGATGCATTTAAACTGCAGTTATATATGCATAAACAGGACTAATGTTTTGTTTTTAACATAAAAGGTTGAAAACTGATATTTGAAATAATTGATAGAACATGAAAAAATAGTCGAAATGTGAAATTAAAACCGCCAGTAAGTGGCAGAAAGTGACTGTTAATGAGTGAGTCATTGAGATTCAACCGATTCATTTAAATGGCTGATTCATTCAGAAACAAAGCATTTGACCGTGTTAATGAGTGAATCACTGAATCATTTTTATCAACCGATTCGTTCAAAAAGCTGATTCATTCAATAAGTGAACACCACCCATTGCGCAGAGACACAATACAGTGCTGTGATCTTTGTTTGAAACTATTTTCGTTGGCAAAATTGTGCAAAAAACAAGCAATATTATGTCTAAAATGTAAGTCACTTATTGCTTTACTGAACTTGTATAAAATGATTATTAAATGTGTCATCGTGCTGATATCTGCAGAAAAACGGTACTCGTTGTGTGATATAGATTAAATTAACTATATTAAATTATATAAATATAAAAAGCATACAGAAGCATTTTTGCCATCTACAATTTAGATAAACTAATAAACTAATAAATCAAAGTGCGTGCACTCTGTGTGTGATTTGGTGATATAGCCTACTTGTTTGCACATGAGCAAAAGTGTTTTTAGGATTCTAACTTGCAAGCGCCAGACCACTGATTCGACAAAACTGCTTTCCTGCAGTCCGTATTCTTCTGACTTCTGACTATTTTGTAGTAAGTAACGAATATGCTTCGGGAAAATGTATCGGAGTAAAAGTATACATTTTAATTAGGAAATGCAGTGGAGTAAAAGTTGGCTGAAAAATAAAAACTCAAGTAAAGTACAGATACTCCCAAAAAATACTTAAGTACTGTAACAAAGTATTATTATATATGCACCAGATGCAATTTTGCATTTATGGAAAGGGATAAGAAAAGCCATCATAGACTGATAATAAGGTGTGGTTACGGTCTCATAGCTACCAGATGAGTGGGTCATGTTGAAATGTTTTGGAGGGGAAAACAGAAGACTGTAAAATGATAAAAAAACAAAAAACAAAAACAAATCATAATTAAATAAGTGGAAGGAGAAAAAGTAGTCTTTATAAAATTAATGATTGAAATATGTGTCTCAGGTACATCATTTATTACAATGAATCAATTTTGGTTCCAAGTTATATAAATATATATTTATTATTGCCTGGAGAGTGATCACAAAGTTCAAAACACACCCAAGTGTGCCGATCCTTGTCTTAACGATCAAAATAATAAAGTTACAAATAAGCTTTCATTTATGATTGTTCGCACTCTTAAATTCCTATAAATATCTGTGTTTGCACCTATGTGCTGAACACTCAAGTTAACAAGCAGGTATTTTTTTAGAGTGAAGTATAGGCAAAAGCCCTGTTCACACCGCCAGTGACTTTGTCGCTGCATGTTGCCAGTGGTTAAAGTCATTAGTGGCTGATCATACTAGTTGCTAGTAACATTTCAAAATTACATTCATGGATGTTATTCCATTGTTGAAATCCATTGTTGAATTTCTTTTCGCTACAAATAAATAGGTAACACTTTACAAAATAAGGTGCCATTTGTTAACATTAGTTAATGTATTAACTAACATGAACAAACAATGAACAATGCATTTATTACACTGTTTATTAATCTTTGTTAATGTTAGTTAATGATAATACAGTTGTTCGTTGCTTATTCATGTTAGTTCACAGCGCATTAACTAATGTTAACAAACACAACTTGTGATTTTAATAATGCGTTAGTAAATGGTGAAATTAACATTAACTAAGATTAATAAATGCTGTAGGAGTATTGTTCATTCTTAGTTCATGTTAACTCATGTTGTTAACTAATGAACCTTATTGTAAAAATTGTCTGTATTCCCTATGATTTCTTCATGTATTCAATGATTTATCCTTTCATTCATGTTTTCATTCATTCCATTCCATCCTATCATTCATGTACAGTAATAGCGGAGCATTACTCTGTGTGTGTATGTGAGTGTTTTCATTCAGTGGTAGAGGGAACAGGGTGTCCGTTCCGGTCAGTGCATGATGAAATGTTTCTTAGGACAGTTGCGATTCTCTCTCATCAGGCTCTGCCTGCCGGCTGCTGATATAAGCACAATGTAAAGGAACAGATCTAGAACGATCAGCTCATCAGCTCTCAGCATCAGGGCTGAAAACATGGAAACACATTGAGGAAATTTCCTTCTTCAGTTCAGTTCCTGGCTTCTAATTAAATCAGTTCTTGAGAGACAATCATGCATTCCCTCACAGACGTGCACATAAAAGAGTGGACTGCACACACACACATCCACATCAGACATTAAAAGTGCAGTGCATGACTACATGAGTAAATGTTGTATTTTTATAATGAAAAATTCAATCAAAATCCCTGGCCACTAAGTGGTATTTAATTTTTTTTTTATTAAAGTTTTCTGCTGTTTATATTTGATTAAGAGCTGCAAATAAACACAATAACATGAGCATGAACATAATCAAGCAAAATCACACACTAGAGTGCTGCACTGAGTATCAATACAGCTGGGATGCAGCCAAGCACAAAGTTGTCATGCTGATCTAACACTATGATACTTTGCTGCAGTACAGTGGATACTATGAACAAAACATTGATATAGCATAGCATACATTTTAGACAAAAGTTGTTGTGTCCAGTGCTGTTATGACAAGGAACAGCAGTCCTGGAAAGCAATTTGTACAAACAAATTTGGACCCAGTGTTCAGATTGGGTGGATGGGTGGGTGGGGATGGAGGATCCAGTCATAGTTGTAGAATTTAAAATGTAATTTATTACTGTGATGCCATTTTAAATTCATAATTAAATAAAAGTACTTTATTGCTTTTTTCCAAAAGGAATCCAAAAGTAATCAGATTACATTACTTTCATATTGTGGTACTTGGATTATGTTACTGAATACTTTTTTAATGAAGTCATTTGTAATTGTAATGGAATACATTTTAAAAGTAACCCTCCCAAACCTGTTAACCACTACATCAGGGATGCCCAATCCTGCTCCTGCCGATCGACTGTTCTGCAAAGTTCAGCTCCAACTCTAATCAAACACACCTGAAGCAACTAATTACGGTCTTCAGGATCGCTTGAAAATTAAAGGCAGGTGTGTTTGATTAGAGTTGGAGCTTAACTTTGCAGGACAGTCGATCGCCAGGAGCAGGACTGGGCACCCCTGCACAACATGATCCCTGAAATAATGATGGAACTTTTGATATTGATTTCTTTTCAAAATGGTTATTGTGCATAGTACTGGAACTGACTATTCTTAATAATACTGACTGAAACGGTAGCGGACCATCCTCAGAAAGCACATATCACCCTCACTCTCTTTCTTTCACACATTATTCACATAAATAATTGTTGTTGTCTAAGTTAGACCAACACAGAAACTGCAGACCTCAGGAAAGAGCGGACAGATAATCCTACATATACCAAGAAAGGAGACAATAAGGAAGATGCAGATGAGAAGTGAAAGGAGAGGGTAAGACATAAATGCAAAACAGACTTAAAGAATCAAGAAATAAAACCAGAGAAAGAGAAATAAAGAGGGTGGTAAAGAAGCTGTGAGAGATATTCAGAGATGTGAAAGACAAAAGACAAAAATAAGCTGCAAAAGATAAAGGGCAAAAAAAAACAAATCAGTATGAGAGCTGTGAAGAGTCCAGTAGTGCTGGAGGTGCCCCTGCAGCTGCTGTCACATGCTCACATGTTTGGCCTCCGGCCGATGACGAGGTCAGGAATATTTTTGATCTCTGCCAATCTCATGCCATCCTCCCAGTACCCCTCCGTCTCTCTCGCCCGCCACCCACTCTGGCTGGGTGTCTCTCTGTAATTAGGGCTCTAATGAAAGCTCCTTGTTAACAGTGGCTGCTGATTTGCTGAGGCGATCTCTGAATCAGTGTCTTGACACACTAGGACTTTAACAACTGCACCTTCATTACTGTCAGTGGTCATGTGGTACAGAATATGCTAGGGCTCCAACAATTATTTGAGAAAATCAATAATAATAAATAATGATAACAATTGACAATGATTGTCCACATCTTTCATCAGTTAAAAGTAGTAAAGAATAAGCATTTACTTATATTACTTTTATTTGTACAGTATAATAACATTATGTTTTTGGAATGTCCCCATAATGATAGGAAAGGGAGTTAATTGGTTAGCTGATGTTCGGGAACAGGGCCACACCCCAAACGATCACCTGACTTCCCAAAACCTCCATATATCGGGTCGCCTCAAACCGTACTGTTTGTCTCTTTCTCTCGAACCCACCCTTCCCTCCCTTTCTCATCCATTCAGCCAACCTTATCCCACATTCTCTTTCTTTCAGGTTGTATTGGGGATCCTAATTGTCTGGCCTAAATATATAATCAAGACGGTACCCCCACCCTGAGTCTCTCTCTGAGCCATCAATTCTAGATGCCCTGATCAACCTGACCATCATCCCATTCCCTGTACCCCTTCATCCTCTTTCTACTCTTCCCCAACACTCTTTTCAACTAACTATTTCATAGCTCATTTGTGGTGTGGTCCTAGTTAGTGAATACCAGCGTGTGTGTCCAGGAGAAAGTAGCATGGAGGGGTATGTGTAGCCACCAGTGTGGATTCCATTGTTGACATATGTTCTTCAAATTATTTAGAAGCATTTCTTTGTTCTAGACTCCACCCAATCATGAAGAAATAAAGTTACTCCCGGCTGTTGAAACACACAAAATTATTTTCTCATCTGAAACCACAACTTTATGAAAAACAAGCCTGTAACAACATAAAGACTTCAACAAAGGGCTTCATAAAAAGTCTTACATAAACTACCTCAAAAACAAAGTACTTAATTTACAACAACTAGTGGGTGTCAGTTTTTGTGTGACAAGTCTAATTTTGTTGTTTATTTCTTTCTTAAAGTAATAGTTTATCCAAAAATTTAAATATTCTGAAAATTTGCTCACCCTCCAGCCAAGCTGTAGATGAATTTGCTTTTGAATTTGGAGAATTTTGGATGAAATTTTGATGAATTTTTGTTTTTGAATTTGGAGAAATTTAGCATTACATCTCTTGCTCACCAATGGATCCTCTGCAGTGAATGGGTGCCGTAAGAATGAGAGCCCAAACAGCTGCTTCAATTAACATCTTGTGAAGTAAAAAGCAAGAAGTAAATAACTGCTTCCGAGTCCTCTGTCCAAAACACTGCTTTCTCCAGTGAAAAATAATAAATATAATAAGCACTGTTTACAAGTGAAAACAGTTTTAAACAAACATGTTCAGGGTGGACTTCTTCACTGCCATTCACCGCAGAGGATCCATTAGTGAGCAAGTGCTTATAATGCCAAATTTCTCCAAATATGTTCAGATGAAGAAACAAACTCATCTACATCTTGGATGGCCTTTCATTAAATTTCCATTTTTGGCTAAACTGTTCATTTAAAACAGGGGTCACCAGACACGGTCCTGGAGGGCCGGTGTCCTGCAGAGTTTAGCTCCAACCCTAATCAAACACACCTGAAGCAGCTAATCAATGTTTTACTAGGTATACTTGAAACTCCCAGGGAGGTGTGTTGAGGCAAGTTGGAGCTAAACTCTGCAGGACACAGGCCCTCCAAGATCAAGTTTGGTGACCCCTGATTTAAAGCTTCAGAAATGATCAATTCTGGATATTTTGCTTGTCGTTGTCAAGAATTTACCCCCAAAATTGTATTAGCTGGTCAGAACTGATCTCTTAAAGACAAAAGCCAGAAAGCTTTATGAGCACAGCCGCTAAAAACATTAGCATTGCTAACTCTCTGAATTAGCCCTTCCAGAAGATTCTAGGAATGCAAAATTGTGTGACTCTGTATGATATCCAAATACAACAGGTGAGTATGAAACAGACAGAGAGATAGCAAGAGAGAGGAAGGGAGAGCACGTGTGGCATGTGTGCCACGTCCTGATATTGCTGAGTTAGACATGTTCCTGGGTCAACATATTTTGTTGACCCTGGAACAACATTTTAATTCAAAAATATAATCTTAACCATATTCCTACACCTAAACCTAACCTTACCCATGAGTAATCCCTAAAATCAGAGGAACTGATAGATGAATTACAGTGATGTACAGGCACCAAACACTGATTGTAATCCTAAACTTTACAAAAATTATAAACTGGTTGGTTATAATGAAATCTGATTGGTTAATCACAATGTTGTTCCAGGGTCAACAAAGATGTTGACCCAGGAACACGTCGCACTCGGCAATATCAGGACGTGCGGCATGTGTGTGTGGTTTTGAGAGGCCTGGAACATACCCTAACCCATATGTTTTCATGCTGACATTATTAATGGCCAAACAACTGGTAAGCTCTAACAGTACAACAGACTTTAAGGAACATTTATTTCACATCAAGATCTACAAAGACAAACAAATAAAGTAAAGTGATTCACAAGAGACACCTTAAAAACAAGCCAAATGTTGTAAAACAGTTAATGTGTCTCAAATTTAATTACAGTGACTCTTTGAGAAACATAATGGTGCAATAAAGGACCAAGTTGTTTGTGAGACAACAGAAACTATCCTGTTAGGAGTGATTGAGGCACTGTATGAAAGACACATTATTTATAACAGAGTACCAACAGGGTCATACAGCTTCATTTTTTGAAAGGTCACAAGTGGCTTTTTTGTTTTGGCACATGTGATTCTTAAATTAATGCTTTTGAGTAAACTTTACTAAGGTACAAAATGTAGCAGTGAAAATGTTCTTTTCATTTGTTTAGTGCTGTGAGCAAGTTCAAGGAACAAAGAATCAAGATGACGTGAAACATGAAGTTAATGCTACCCATATAACAAGCATTTACAAAGCATGTTCTGACATGAAATTACATACAAAACCATGAGAGAGCACGCAGGGATGTGAGAGGTAATTAAATATTAATCCAAACAGCACAAGTGAGGCTGAAATCACCCAGAAAATAGAGTACAACCATGTATGCACATAGTGAGTTTTAAATTTTGATTTTAAGGTGATGGATGGATGCAACTAATCACTGAATAAAAAACGTTTATTTTTATCCATTTATGGTAACAAAAGTGCTCTAAACCTACAGACATACCACAGGTCTATGACGCCAGGATTGTCAAGACACTAAACCATGGTTGCTTTAAAAGCTATTTCCCATGGAGAGACATGAAGTGAGAACAAAAAGCATTTTATTCATTAGGCTTCAAATTGCCTCTTGGCTGTTTGTCTGTGATTACACCCTGTTGTCAGCAGCTGTTTGGCCATGGATAGCACAAAAAGAAAAGAGAGAGAGAGAGAGAGAGAGAGAGAGAGAGAGAGAGAGAGAGAGAGAGAGAGAGAGAGAGAGAGAGAGAGAGAGAGAGAGAGAGAGAGAGAGAGAGAGAGAGATGTGTACTTGTCATCTTTTCTGTCATGCAAGAAAAAAAAAATCTGTGTGAACCTTAAAGTGAAGGACAAAGCCAAGTGATGATAAATCACAATTATTCAAAAGGAGACAAAACTGAAAGGAGAATGAATGTTCATTTATCTCTATCAATCACAATACATCGGTATATAAACAACTGATTGCATTACTTCTGCAAAAATCCCACCACTCCAATTCCACCTCTACACTATTTCTATTAAAACAGACATCTTTAGTGTTGTCAAGTAAATAACTAAAACTAGAACAAGTTGAGCATATCCTGATTTATAAGTCAAGAACATCAGCAACAATTAACTAAATAGTTCACTACATACAGTGTGTCTAAAATTAAGACCAACAATTCTACAGTATGTGGAGACTCCAAAGCACAATTGAAAGATTCATTTAAGTGAACTGTTTCACTACACTCTCAGAATAAAAAGGCACAAAGCTGTCACTGGAGTAGTACCCTAAGGTACAAAAGCTAAGATATCTTATTTTTAATTTCTTATTTACCCCTAAAAGGAATATATCAGTACTTTAAAGCTACATATTAGTGCTTTTAAAGTGGTACCTTTTGAAAGGGTACCACTGTAATTACAGTTTATACCTTTTTTTTTTCTGCGAGTTTAGATTGAATTTTTGATGCGGAATATGAGAGGGACGGTATTTTAGAAAAGCCTACAACTTACCATTACAGCTTTAAAAACAAACGACGTAGCATAGTGTCATGCTATATAACACCATTATTTTTTTGGAAAACGTAGCTTATTACTGGAAAAGCAAAATTATAATGTTTTGTGCAAGACAGATATATCTCTGATTAAATTGTATAGGATGTAGCTGCAGGTACTTTTTCAAATGAGCAGCTTGACCGATGTTTCACTTCTCCAGACAAAAAAAACATCAATTAAGGAGCCATTGCACTTTTATGCTTTTAATTATCACCATGATTTCTCACAATCTCTTTTTGAAATTGTTCGTTCCATAAATGAAATCTGTTGAAACAAAAGTCACGAAACATTTTCTGTGTGCGATGATCGTACCTGAGCCATGCAAACTCTTGAATCCAAGAAGTTTTACAATGTCTTTCAGTACTTTTACATGAATGTTCATTGACTGACACAGATCAATGATATCTGAATTTTCTATATCCCACATTACTGGACCCTGTTTTTTGAGTTGGAAAGGTGAGAAGCTAATCTTTGCTTTCCCTGTACGTATTTTGGCGCTCAAACACAGCGACACATTTCTTTCCCTGCTGATACTGTTGTGTGCTGTTCCATTTTACTCTACTCCTCACTAAACACGCAGGTAAATGGCATGTTCTGTCTAAATGCAATATTTTTAAAATTGTGAATTTTTATTTTTATTATCACAAGTGGCGATCTCAGCAATCACTCAATGAATATTGTTGGTTGCAGACGCAACCATTTTAGGCTCAGTCTGGAGCCCTGCGGTGTTTAACTACATTAAATTAGTATAGTTTATTCATAAAACTTAATGTCAAGTCCTTCATTTTCAACCCCAAACTGCTGTTCATCCTCTTTCCTTTAACTGTATTTCCAAACGAGTGGCTTTCCAGTGTTTGATTGAAAGGGCTAAGGTTACATTAGCATTAACGTATGAAAATAATCCTAGATTTAGAATGCTAAAGCTCATGGAAGAAGTTGCCATGCAGAAGCAGGCGATGGAGGATGGTGACAGATGACTCTTAGCATATATGTATATGCAATTCTGAAAAAAAAAACATCCTCTTTAGAAAGGCATTACATTTCCATATTCAGGATGAAATTCTAGCATGCTAGCCAAAATAATGACACACTATCTTCATGTAAAGTGACAGAGAATTTTCTGATTTCCCCAATGGTCTTAACATGAGCTGGAGTGGATTAAGCTAAAGTCTGGAATGAAACTGAAGAAGCCCCTGTTGATGCAGGTGGAATAGAGGGTGTTGAATGATTCACTGACTGCCATGAGATTGATTCCTGATCGATTCCTAAGGGTGCTTGCTGCTTTTATCAGTCAGTCTACTGAGGCAGAGACTCCCAGCAAAAAACTGTCCCATATTTTGATGCTCTTTTTTTTAATACTGTCATGGACCTAGGCTACGATTATAACAGGAAAAGACAAAAGAAAAGTTGAACTGCCATTAGTGACAACGGGATTTCAATTCTGAGATCTGTTTCTATTACTGCAACCAGCAAAACTGCTGAGATAACAGATCTTTGTGTAAAGTGAAACTCCATTCTTTCTGAGTTTTTTTATTTTTTTATTTCTGTAGCACAATAGTTCAGCTTACTGATACACCACCAGTTAACACATTTCAGTTGTAAAACTCAGTTGTAATTCAATTAAGTCAGATTAATTCATCAAATCATTGAACATTAATTCACTGATCATAAACCTGTTACTGACTACAGTCCACACTTAAATTGTACCATTTTGCAACTTTCCGAGTTTGCCTGTCCGAGTTAGACCCAGTTGATGTTCACCCAGAACACAGAATTATTAGTCTTTCACGGGTACATTTTATCATTTCGTGAAATGAGGGCTGCTTTTTAAGGTGTAGTATGTTTAAAGTAGTTCAACTTTGACATGAGTCTCAAAATGTTTTGGTCAGTTCCATTCAGTGGTGCTTCTTTGATTACAAGTATGCAGAAAAACTTGCTATGCCTAGCTGTTTTTGAACACAAGAATACACCCGAATAGCTCTTTACTCATTTCATACTGTGTGCTCCCAGGAGTGTGGTTCAGATTTATTATACTTAACTAAGACTAAAACCCTAAATAATAATAATAGTTTGTATTTGCAATTGTATATCATTGTATTGTATTGTATGTAATTGTTATATTATTATTATTATAAAATAAAATAAAGTTTATTTAATTTCAGCTAGTTGCCAAGGCAACATTTTTCATTTTTAACTCGATGTACTAAAGTAACTAAAACTAAAATGGAAATGAAAATTATATAGACATATTTAAAAATAACAACAACAACAACAAAAACAACAACAATAATAATAAAAACAATAATGAAAACATACAACTTAAACTAAAATGAAAACACTAATTCAAAATATCACAATAATAAAAACTATAAAAGTACTTCAATGATACTAAAATGACACCGGTGTTTTACCGAGGTGCATATTAATGTGTATAATTTATTACACATGCACACATAAGCACAAACGCACACATATATAAATACATTTACAGTCGGCCTTCACTGACAACCATTTCTGTGACTGTGTTTCCCAGTTTACAAAAAAAATTGGACAGTAAAACACAATGGGGAGGACCCAGACCAATTCCAGCTTGTACTAGCATCTATGAAGGACACTTTATGTGACAGTGGGGTAAAAGCCACAACTTCTTTTGTAAATGGAGCCGCGGCATTTCAGTGGCAATTAAGAGCTCACTCACAACCCAGATCTTTCAGATTGCATGTGTGTGAAGCTTAGGCAGAAGTGGCTGACGCCTGGGCCAGTCGCATGTAGACTGAGGGTTTGAAGATAATTTACACTGACCTGGGAACAGTCAAGGCTGAGGAGAGAGGGGCACAAGGAGGAACAGCATGGGGGAGGGTGCAGGAAGTGGGGATATGAACGTAGACGAAAAGCTGCCCATGTGGAGATATGGAGAATTTGACATGTGACATGGGAGCAATAAAAGCACATATCTTAAAGAAAACACTGAACAAAACAAGTGTGAATGCTTATTCAGTCACACACAATGCACATTGTTTTATAATACAATTACCAATATGAATTTCCCATAACTTTATTCTTTAATGAAATTCTTTTCATTAAAAAAAAGAATGAAAAGAATATCAAACTGAGTTTGGTTTGCTGATTTAAGCAAACATGGCACAGCACCAGGGGCTCGTGGAGGGCAAACCTTATTTGAGGTTATCTATAAATATAATCTATACATCTTATTAATAATTAAATCCATTTTGCCATTTTGCTCTTCAAATTCTGGGGAATATTTGCCATTACTTACAAAAGACCAAGATCAACAATCCTTCACAGTTCTCTTAGAGGACAAAATAACAGCTTATATACAATTAAACTGATATACATAAATTGTAAAATCATCAACAAAAGATTGTAAGATCTGTCTCGGGGATTTACTAGTTTATAAAGTCAGAATATTAAACACATGGCAGTAATGAGAGACCCACACACAAGTGCTGTCTTCAGTTACCCAGCACACTAACAGCAGCTGCATGGTGCTCTGTGATCAGGGTCAAATAGACCCTTAAAAACACGCACACACACATTTTGTCTTTGTAACTGATTTTGCGATAAAGTAACTGAAGCGGTGTGTGTGTGTGCATGTTTGAAGGTATGTGTGTGTTTGAGGGAACGTCACTGGACGTTGATTGCTCCTGACAAGCCAGTTGGCAGAGTGGCCACTGCTCCACCACACTGGAGTTTCTAGAGACCTACTGAGTCCAGTTTAGGCTAAATACACAAAGACATTGACAGATATTGTCAACTACAAAGAAAAGGAAAATTTGTTTCAATATAGTTTATTTAAAGTTTAAGCCTAAGCCTACTGTATTAGATTTAAGCATACATTTTCTGTGTATTATTTCATATTTTATATTCAGGCTTAAAACACATGGTTCTGTGCCAAGTTCTTAGAAATTAGTTCTATTTGCAATAATCGCATTTGATTTAAAGTCTTTTAAACCATGTTCAAGAAAAGAGATGATAATGTGAAAACCCCCGCTCGGATTTGGTTATATGTTTGTGAAGTACATAACAGTGGCATTTTCAAACCACATTTTTGAGACTGTCTTTGGTACTCTGCCACTTTTCTCGTGAATGTGTGTCGAAGACTGACATGGAAGAGAAGAAATTGTTGAATAAAGTCAGCTTCAAAAAATCAAGGTTGAACCACTGATGTCACATGGACTGTTTTAATGATGTCCTTACTATCTTCCTGGGCCATAAAACATTTCATTTGTGTTGCCATCTATGCAGGGTCAGAAAGCTCTCGGATTTCATCAAAAATATCTCAATTTGTGTTCCGAAGATGAACGAAGGTCTTATAGGTTTGGAACGACATGAGGGTAAGTAATTAATTACCCAAATTTTCATTTTTGGGCGAACTATCCCTTTAAGAAAAAATACAATGGTACTGACTAATGAATCTGCACGTGGATTCTCTTTAAGCAAATTAAAAACACCAGATCAACATTTAAAAATGTTAAAAACTTGATTTTAACCACAAGGGGGTCTTTAATAATAAATAAATGGGGGTTTTGGAGAGTCGCTCAACATGAAATTTTATAACCTAAACTAACCTTGACTTGTCATTAAACACAAAATTATTTGCTATTTTAAGAAGCTCACTAACCTAGACACACAGTCATGACAGTATGCAGTAGACCCTGTATTTGATATCATCCTGTTTCAATTTTTTCCTGCATGTTTCTGCAAGCAAAGAGCATTCAGGGGAACCCATGACTTCTGTATAACTCTGCTTAGTGATAGAAAAAAGTTCTTTAAGATAAATCAAATACTTTGCTTTTAAGTGTGCCAGCACCAGCAGTAAGGAAAATTGAACTGAATGTGACATACATCACTTGTATGCACTGCAGTCTTGGAATGGTTAACTCACCCCCTTTTCCATTCACACACGCACACACGCACACACACACACACGCACACACACACACACACACACACACACACACACACACACACACACACACACACACACACACACACACACACACACACACACACACACACACACACACACACTATAATACAAGTTAGGAACTCATAGCAAATTTTCCGTACTTCCAAGAGGACAAATAAGATCAAGTTTTGGTTGGCACATTGTGTAGCGCATTACAGAAACATGCTAAGGCCTGTTCTTTCTCACTGGTTAAGAGCAAGAGAAGAGGGCAAAGAAAGATTAGATCAGACCTGAGAACCGCTCTGGGAACTATAATTGACCTCTAAGACTGGTCCAGTCTCACAGAGAAAGGCCTTAAATATGAGGTGCCCTCTGACTTCAAACTTCATACTTGCAAATAAATCTAAAGAAAGACAGGAGGTATCTGGGAACATGGGCATATTTCAGAGACAATTTCTATGAATTTAATGAAGACACATATGTATGCATATTTCATCATAAAAAACATTTTGGCTTCTAAACAATTATCAGCCACATATTTATGAAGACCATTCTGAGCGCATAATTCAAAAAAGTCATTTTGAATCAGACATATTAGACATATGCTAAATCATTTTTTTCGTCTATAGCCTAAAGGTATATGAGATAGATATTTGGGCCACAAGTAGCGTGGGCAGAAATAAAGGTGAATGAAAACAGTGAGTTAACGCTAGGTTGTTTATTTTGGAAGGTATTGGGGGTTGGGTTGGAACTAGTGGAAACGTCAAGCTAAAGCTGGTAAGAGAGGTTCTTTCATTTGGAAACATGCAAACAAGGTTCTCTCTCTGTCTCTTATTTCACACTCACACCCAATACACACACACACACACACACACACACACACATACACTAAAGGATTCATTTAACTGCATGCTTTAAAACTGAAGGCTAAAATTAAATGATTCTAAAATTATAAGTGACAAAAGTCAGTGGTCAATATATCATTTAAATTATATATATATATTTCCCCTCATAAAATGTTAAAACCCAACTGTGCATGTCAAAACAGTGTCAGTGTGTTTGTGTTTGCAAATATGAATTCCATATCAAAAATGAAAAATCTAATATGGAATGACACTGTATGCAGTGATATAATGTTTTTAAACAAGCATGTGTCATATCTAGCACACTAGGTGTTATTTAACCATGGGCTGTTTTGAGCACACAGAAAAACAGGAGACATTTTAACAGATAGCTCCAGCCAGGGACAGACCGTCAAAAATAGGGACAGTCTGGTCACCTTATCTAATAGGTCTGGACCTCTTAGACATTTTTTTGCACAAACACTATTTCACATGAGCCACCAAAACTCTAAAAATGTACCAACATGCAAACAATTCTCTGCAGTTTCCAGCTGAAATGAACACTAGTGGCAATAAAACACCAACAATGTTTATTCCTTTTTACAAACAATTATGATTATAGTGGCAGATTTTCAGTTAAAGGTGCAGTATGTAATATTGACTGCTAGCGGATGAAATGGGTACAGCAGTCCAAATTCAAAATATTAGAGAGCGATGTTTCTCCCGCCTCCTCCCTCTCAGACTCCAAGCTCACGCGGGTTGCCAGATGCAACAAGGAACGAGCGCAACTGGCATTTTAGGTCGAGTAGTCTTACACTAAGTTGATGAGTTGATTTATCTACATTTTATATTCCTCTGGCTTTTAAGTCATGTAGGATTTTAAGTCATGTGCTGGCTTACATGGCTGCAATACGCAGTGTTTTCAGCCAACTGGCATCCTGGGGTGTTGAAATACTATTGGTGAAACACTAGTGGGTGAAATCACACAGTCCAAACAACAAAAACAGACATTCCGACACAGAACTCACATTTCAAAGAAACACTAGCTGTAGCAATGTTTCTCTGAGAAACAATATATGAACTTAGAATGCTTCCTCAATTGCAAACATATTATGGTATTTTTTATGCTTTAGTATGGTCAAAAAATGACATACAGCACACTTAATAAAGACTTATTCTCATGTCTTCCATGCACAATACTATGTTATGAACTCAAAACATTTTTACGATAGCACACGATTTGTAAATGAATACTTTTTGACATCTGCATCTCATAATCAGTTCCTTATGTATGACTTTTCTGACAGTAAACTTGCTCAGTAGCTCACCTGGTACAGCGATATAGTGTAATGTGGAGCACTCAGGTACAAGTCCAGTAAAACATGAGTCCTGATAAAAGAGCTCAAAGACTTATAGGAGCAAGGTGACATGGTCGCTTTAGGAAAGAGTTATTATCTCACGTTTGCTTTTGTTAATATTATTGATGAGGGGTATCAATAATAATAGGGTAGGTGGTACATTATTTTCAAATGCAATCAACCTTATACCAGCACTTACTGGACATTTCATCTCTAAACTGCCATAATACATACAATGGCCAACATAAAAAATGTTGCCAGAATCACAAACTCTCATTAGACATTTTACTGTGTTTGCGAGTTTCAAGAAGCGCATTACATATTATGATTCATCTCAACTAACTGCATTCATTTCCAAAATGCAGACTGTTCCTCTTCTCAGCTCAAATGCTACCAACACCTGCAGGTGCATTAGGGTTTCGTTGTAGTTAATATATTCAACCATCGGGACAACCCAGTGACTCAGAAAAAACACAGAGAGTCCAGAAATCTTCATTTACTAAAATCATGATCTTTCCAAACATAGAGATGACTCAATGTGACTGTGTTTGCCTACTAAGAGGAAGTTCCTCATAAGAAGAATTACAGTTTGACGTTTATCTGAGTGAATATCAGTAGAGTTGTGTCAAGTGTTCAAGCAGCAGAGAGCGGTTTCACAATGTGACCGGCAGCTTCCTGTTTCTCATGAGTGTACATGGGGGCACGTGTCTGTTTGTAAGACACTGAAGAGAATGTCATCTAAAACCTAAAAGCTTCTAACATGTCTGTTAATATATAGCTGTTCAATGTGAAACTGAAACTGTTTGACTGTCTGAGACTCTCTTCCCTGTGTGTTATAAGAAAAGCAAACCCACTAAAGATGCTTTCACATGTTCTCTTTGGCAACAGAAGAAAAGTCAAAATGAAACCAAATGTTTACTTGCACAAACATATTCCTGCTCTTAGCAATTTAATGCCACTTAGGCAACACAGGCTTTTGGAATGGATAATACATCCATTCATAAATTTTCCAAACCACTTGGGCTGCTGAAGCCTATCCAGAATCTCGGACCATTTCCAGGCATGAAAACACACTATATGGATAGCCAGTCCATCAAAGCTATTAGATAATGGTAACCAATAATCATTTAGGCATCATTTTAGCAAATTCATATCCATGCTGCAACACATTTATGTGTTGCATAACCATATTTTATGTTTCAATCCATTCCTGCCCTACATTAGTTCTCATTGAATACCGTATCACTCTAAAATATGCAACGTTATGGATGTAAAAATGATTGTGAATTGCAATCATGCTAACTTTAAAGAGATAATTAAAACAAACAACAGCAAAAAAATAAATAAAATAAAATAGAAACTTGTCTCTAGTCCATAAAATAAATGTCACTGGGGTTCAGTGTTTTGGAGCCCATTGGCTTTCATTGTATGAGCAAAAAATATATGTTGGTAACACTTAACTATAGGGAGCAATTCTCACTATTAACTAGTTGCCTGTAAACATGCATATTACTAGCCTATTGGCTGTTTATTAGTACTTATAAAGCACATATTCTGCATGACCATATTCTAAATCCCTAATCCTAACATTTAACTTACTTACTATTAATAAGCAGAAAACTAGGAATTTATTGAGGTAGAAGTCGCAGTTAATAGTGAGAACTGAACTTAAAATAAAGTGTGACCCATATCTTCTTTTATGTTTGTTTTTAGGGTGAAGCATGTCTTTAAGTTTTAAGTTTGCATTACTTTATTTGAAAACAGCTGTACAGAGGAATGGGTGACGCGGTGATCTGCATATGAGTACATTTGTGGTATATGTGTGTGTGTGAGAGTGTGTGTGGGAAGAGTATGGTAAAATATTACAGCAAAAAAAGAGCAACAAGGTGAATGACAACTCTGCTTACAAACGGCAGATATGTCTCACACTCCAGTGTCTCTTTGACTTAATTCAAATTCTGAAATGGCCTGAAGATCCACTAGTGCAGTGCAAGAGTGAAAACCTAGAAGGTTAAGAGTCTCTGAAACATTTGTGAATGGTCTCCAAGCAAT
The DNA here is from genome assembly GCA_036784905.1 of Acrossocheilus fasciatus. NCBI lineage: Eukaryota > Metazoa > Chordata > Actinopteri > Cypriniformes > Cyprinidae > Acrossocheilus > Acrossocheilus fasciatus. Next base: position 22,737,249 of record CM071938.1, read on the forward strand.
GGGAAAATACCACTCCATAAACTAGCCGAATGCAAAATAATGCAGCACATCAGCTAATTCAAATAAAAAGGACTAAAAATGAAAATTTTTATGCAGTTCTTTCATTAAGAATGAAATTTTAAGGACAATTTTTAATAGCCCCTCAGAGGAAAGGCTCTGCTCTTTGCCTGACTGATACAAACAAGGGCAAAATGGCCTGTGTCCGCTGACTCTTTCTCCTCCAGCAGCTGTCAATCACCTTCAAGTGTTACACTTTTATGAGGCTCCGAGGCCAGCATCTGATGAAAAGCATCAGGGCAGAGAGAAGTGGAACTTGACAATGCTGGGAAACGTAGGGTTTTAATGATTTCATTAGGATGCAACATTTTTCAACACCAAGTTGCATTTGTGTAACAGAGCTTGTGTAAATGTTGGCAAGAATGACTTCTTCTAACTTTTTCCATTTAAGGTGAAATGAAAACAACAGTGCAGTATTACAATGATACAATTCTTACTATCTGAAATGCACCTTTAAGCCAAGTCATAGTGCATATAAGGTGCATACATGACAGTACAGAGGGGTTTCATTCTCCTCAAATTGGCAAATCATTTTCAATTCTTTTTAATTCTTTGAGCCCCCCCCCCCCACTCTCTCTCTCTCTCTCTCTCTCTCTCAGTGATACACTGGCAAGGATAAAACACAGTTAATCCAGTGAGCTTCGAATCCACCACTGTGTGTTGTCTCTTTAAAGGAAAGGAAAGGGTTTTGGAAGAAAGTGTTATTCAGCATTTTGGCTTCTGCTCGACATGCTGTACTAAATCATTACTGCAATTTGTGTACAAGATTCACCCTGCATAAATGAAGAGCATCCTCCAGCCATTTTTAAATGGCAAAAATATTTCATGTTCTTTACATGTTGACCTGATTTTGTAATTTACACAAAATTGCAGCCATCATTGAGAAACCTGCAGGACCAAATTAACAAATTGCTTCATTCACCAATAGGTAGGGTAATGTTTTTAACATGATATTTGTACAATTAGTAGGAAAAAAGCAAACTCATGGCAACAAAAAATCAACAGGTCTCAGAAAACTAAAACTTCAGCAGATCTGACATAAAATAATATGATAAGATACTAAAATGTCTGCTTAGTAATAATAATAATAATAATAGAATTACTGTTTAACAATAATTAATAATACCAATATATTAATCCTTAGCGTAAACAGTGATGACCCTTTTTTGCAAGACTTACCTCTCTCATAAACTCTCATAACACAACAACACTCTTCCTTATTACGATCATTATCTGAAGAACGCAGTGTTCGGGCTTGCAAAGCACACTTGTTGAGGAATGAATTGTACTGAGACTTGCCCAATTCTTGTGGAACATAAAACAACAAACTAGATAAAACATAACCTGTCTCGACGACTCAGTCTTATAAACAGGTCATCTGAGGACAAATAATGCAAGACTATAAGCATAAAATCTAATTGACCATTTCATGGGAGAATTTATAAGCAAGTGCAAAAATAAACAAAGTGTTGAAGGAATGAAAATAAGTGTAACATAAAGTGTAAGATAATACAGTATGTGCAGGTGTTAAAGCCTGTCCTTCTTTCAGCAGGCTATGCATGAACACAAGATTTGCACAAAACCAATGACAGAGAAAATTACTTCACATGGATGAGCAATTTGATTTCTTTAGAATAAGAAATGGTAGATCACACAATTTGACTGACCATGACATTAGCCTGGGTCACTTCGTATCTGTTTTGCCTGACAGAGATGAAGATGCAAAAACCTAAATTGTCCCACACCCTTTTGGGATTTAAAAGACCAGTTCACACAAAAATGTAGGGGGGGGGGGGGGGAATCATTTATTTACCCTATAGGTCACTCATTCCAAACCTGTTTTGACCTTTCAAGTTCTGAAGTAACACCTGAAAGATTTGTGTGAGGAATGGTCCATAATTTAGGTTGTTATGCATTAATTATCTTCCCGCATCTGTGGAAGACGTTAAGTTAAACTTGTAAACTAAGTTAGCCTGTTTAATGTTCAAAGACTTGGAATATAACAAACATGACCACTTTCACTATACTGGAAGCTCCAGTCCCCAGTTCACTGTAACAGAGCAACCAGGACATACTGCAAAACTTCCCTCTTTGTGTTACAGTGATGAAAGTCAGTCATGGGTTTGGAGCAGCATTACAAATTTTTAATTTCAAAGACCCATTTAATTTTCTAATTTGTTCCTATTTGTGTCTCTGTTTGTGCCTGCTTTGTGTGTTCATGGTATACAATTTAACACAAATGAGAAGCTCTTGAAGTCTTCCAGGGCTTCCCCATCCTGAGAGCACATACTAATTACTCTGAATGAATATTTGGCACTTCAGGTTCTTTCACTCCACAGTCCCTGTTTTGACTGAAAATTCAAGACCAAATGCCAAAAATAACAATACAACCTTCTTGATGCTGTGATGTTTTGTGTGTAGTCTGTTAGCTGTCATCACGACTCCCAGAATAAAAACAACTAAATTAAAGTCGAATATCACATTCCACCTAAATTAATACAATCTACCATTTCTTCTATATCTGCATTCCACATCTATAGATTTTGCATTTAGTTGCAACGTACATCGGCTTTAATGTACTGCTTTAAGCGTCAATATTCCACCTCAGGGATGTTTCCATTCATACGTGGCAATAGTACGGAAAAATCTTCAAAGCAACAGGTTCACGTTTTCTAGCTGTAAAACTTTGAGAAATTGAGCAACGCTTTCAGTATCACACGAGCAGACTGTGAATGTATAAAGGTGGCACTTACACAAAAGCATGGTAGATAAAAGCCCAGGATCTTGGTCTCTCCAGCACGTTGTACAGGTAGTTCTGAATCCTCCGGTAGCGCGCGTTTCTCCGGCCGCTTTGCGCGCCGTAAACCAGAGGCTTCCCGAGCAGACTCAGCCGAGCGCCCTGCTTCCCCCGCTCTCTTTCCGTGGCTGATGCACCTGTGCCGGCATGAGATGCGGACAACAGTCCGTCCCCCGGCCGTGAACAATTGTTCTTCATCCTATTACCACATTCCACATTATCCAATCCGTAACTTTCGGCGTGGTGCCCCGGAGAGCTGTTCATCCAGAGGCCGGAGCCGGCCTCATCTCCGCTGTGGTTGCGGGGCATGGCATCACCAACGCGGACCCAAACACGTGTGGCATGCGTACTGTTATATCTCTGGTAGATGCGACGGGAGAGCCAAGAAACTACCAACGAGAAATGACAAAAAGACTCAAAATATACAATTTACCTCCGGTCGTGACGCGCGAACGCCACTTTCTTCGCTCCTGGTATGGACACACTTCAGTAAATGGGAGGTGTATAAAGTCACTGCTGGCGCTGACCCACGAGAAGAGCCCGTCAAAGTGACTTTATATGACTGCAGTTCCAGAGTCCTGCGTGTGCAGCTCGTGTTACTTCAGCGCGCGCTTTTGATGTCGCTGCGCTCTCACGCTTGGCGTTACTGCACAGGAAATCAACTGTGCCATTCTGCGCGCTCGCTCATACTGTGGCACATATAAAGCGTTTCCGTAATATTCATGTAAATGCTCCTAGTCAGCACCCGCTATGAGTCTAAGGTAGTCTCACACTTCTGGTAATAATTCGATAAACAACGGTGTTGACGTGAGAAGTTCTGAGTCATATTCAATGTTGCTTCCCGGCTGGTAAGCTGACTGTTGAGCATTCACGCACGTGTTTACATAGTAAAATGTTTATTTGCATAACAACTCGTTCTTGAAATCGTATTTCCTAAAGTTAAACTGATACAGTGCGATTCCCCAGTGACAGACCATGAGGTTTCCTTTCAGGAATCACCGTTTAAAAAAAAAAAAAAAAAAAAAAAAAAAACTTAAGTTTTCATTATTAAGAGAAGCAAGTCAAGGCTTTAACCTCTTAAATGATGCCAAATCAAACTGTTAAACGGCGTTTTAATGTACATATTTCATAAAGGACATTTCATCGTTTTCATAAAACATCCATTTTATTGCAAAATACAGCTTCAGAACAGAAATCGAGTTCGCTTGAGGAGGTTACCATAGTAACAGTGTATTAAATTCGCTACATTTGGAAAACAACAGCAAACTGGGCCCATGAATTATCCCTACCAACAAAAATCCGCAGAATGAGTAATTAGCATAATTCGCACTCCGAATAAATTGAAAATAGATTCTATTACAATTTTATCTCTAATAAAGCTTTCCTTTCAAATAAAGACTCTGCTAACTATTTAGGCTATCACATTTTCCCTTTTATCCAGAGCCTCGTAATATAACAACTGTCAGACAGCCCATGTGACTAAACCCAAAATAAAAACCACAAAAAACACTGTGTTTTCTGTGTGGGCATGGTCGCTCTGATCTCCTGCTGTATCATAACAATCCATCTGTGAGAAGAAGAATTATTGGACAACATGCTTATTCATCTTTTTATCTTCGGGAACTCCGACATCGTTAGTAGGCCTATGCAAAAGAGCAATTTAAGTCTATTTGATTGTCAAATTAGACGCTCTTAAGTTTAACGGTCACTGATGGAAGAGTGACCTGCAGTGCAGGCTTCAGTCGCACCTTTCCATGAATCCCATACAGCAGTAGCTAACTGATTGGGAAACTGTGGCTTTGTGTTCTTCCCTCGACCACTGTGCTTTCTTTTTGGTGAGCATTGTGTGCTGCGGCAGTAAGCAACAAATTGCGCTGGATTTATTCAGTGTCCGTATTAATAATTAACCAGTAAAGATGACAAATTCAGTTGTTCAGATTTGTTTTCCACCATTTTTTAAATACCAAAAACCATTTAACATTGTTTCAGGACTCAGCATCACACAATAGCACATGCATTTGTCTGAAAAGTGATGATTTACACGTGGCCCATCATGGGCCGCATTCCATTTGCTTCTCAACCTTGTATCCGTGACTCAGAATCCAGCACGTATGTAAACAGTATGCGACGGAGTTCCAATCGTCTGCATCAGAGGCATAATTACTCTCAGACTCACATTCATTTTAGCTCATCAAGGGCTAAGAATAGAAATATACACTTCCCCATCTGTGTGCTACAGTACTGGTGTTAATGAGACTTACTCTCTTATGCCTTTTATATGGTGAGAAACTTGAGAAAATGATCCAGTAAAGCCCACAATGGAAATCACTTCTGCTTGCCACGACCTCTGTTGCTGCAACCAGCACCATCACTTGCCATCAGTCATGAGTGGAGCACTGGGGTCATTGGCTGAACACAGGGACATGTATCAGGCTAATTGCTGTGACGCGAGCTGGCGAGGCAACAGGGAAGGACATGCAATTATGTGGCTCTGCATTGCAATAGACGACTACAGTACACAGGTTAAGTGAATTGCACATAGTTACTTTTTTGTTTTAGGCGGAGTTTGTTGGTTATATTTGGTGCCAGATAAGTGGCCTACATTAATGAGGTCTGGTTACTTGTATCTCTGTAGACTGACGTGGACATACTGGTTCTTGATTTTAGAATGAATCAATTGATAGGCACATTCTTGCTACAAAATTACTCTAAAAACTGCGGTCTTAAATGATGGTAGCCCAAATGTTTCGTAATTGCGTAATTCTTCTTTGACCGCAGGATTAAGACTGAGCATTGCAAAGAAAGCGAGCCCTGACTGGATGCTGAGAGTGCTGAGTTCATGATTCTCCACTGTGTGTAATCACACGAAGCGAGTCTCTGAAGAAGATTCTAACAATCGTCTGCCCTCTGCTGCTGAGAGGAAGGATAACTCTCACGACGCCATTCAGTCGGCATTGGGATTGCAATAGAGCAGACCGAGGTACGTTGTCACAAATAATATAGAAATATATTTTTGGTAACTATAAAGTTTTGAGGTAAAAGTTCTATTGCTATGTTTTCTCAAGCAGCGGTTTTGTATGTTGTGGTTTCGCAAAGACCCAATTAAAACCACTTAGAGTATTCCAGAATGAATCCAATTAATATGATAGATAGCCTATAGGGCGAGTCCCGAGTCACATTTCTATGAGGCCAAGTTGTCACATTTGTTTGAATGTTTAAATCTGAAACAATTACAATACGTATTAGCCAAAACAATTATCTGAACTATTTTAATATTATTTGTGACCCTGGACCACAAAACCAGTCATAAGGGTCAATGTTTTGAAATTGAGATTTCTAAGATGTCTAAATAAGCTTTCCATTGATGTTTGTTAGGATAGGACATTATTTGAAAATCTGGAATCTGAGGGTGAAAAAAAAATCAAAATATTGAGAAAATTGCCTTTGAAGTTGTCCAAATGAAGTCCTTAGCAATGTATATTACTAATCAAAATTAAATTTTAATACATTTACAGCAGGAAATTTACAAAATATCTTCATGGTACATGATCTTTACTTAATATCCTAATGATTTTTGGCAAATGAAAAATCAATCATTTTGATCCTTACAATATATTGTTGGCTATTGCTACAGTATATGGCGGACATATTTTCTTTTTTAAAACATGATGTGGATGGTAAGGTTTATAAACCAAGCACCTGATGTTCTGGATGGTGCAGATGTGTTTTGTGTTACATATATGAATTTAACTATGAAGAATGACAGCTATAGGCCTACATGTGAAGAGTTCAGATGGAAAAGCCTCTACATGCCATCTGAAATTTTCTTCTAAAATGAGCATTTTTTATCAGGCTCCTATATTTATGTTCAATTATTTCACTTTAATTGCATAGAAAAGGACCTATACTATTAGAGAAAAAAACTACTGAACCCAAACATAGCAGCCTAATAAAAATCCTCATTTTAGAAGAAAGATGGCATTTAGAGGCTTTTGCATCTGAACTCTTCATGTCTTCGTCAAACTATTTTTCTCAGTGCCTTTCAAAAAGCGATGGGGACTGAACTGATTTAGTGGGGACGTGTCCCACCCATGAATGTTACCTTTTATACCTATTTAAATTACACAAAAAATCCTTTCCACTTTATTTTTAATGTATTAATTATAAACACACTGGTCTGTAGAGGAAATAGCTTAAACTTTTTCCTGTCATTTGTTATTCTTCAAGTTATTACTTAAAATACGCTTACATTTTGCATTGCAAAATAAGGTGGATAATATAAAAATGAATGGCAGATTCTTAACACCTGTATGTGACAACATGTCTCATTATTGGGAAATATGTGTGACAGCTAGACTGCCACATGTATTAGCTTCCCATAATGCTGCTGTAAATTGGATGATGTCATGCATGAGACTTCAATTCCTCTGTATTTTTGTTTTCTTTCCACTCACATAGCCTACCTACACTTATGCGCACATAGTATTATTGTGACAATATTAGATCATATAAATATTTAGTGTTTTTACTGTTGTTGCACTTATGAACCGTGAAGATAAACATGATTGGTGGAAAATGGATGGAAACTTCCTGTGGTCCTCAGAAAGGTCATGAATGGGGTCATATACGAGACAGATTGCATACAGATGTTATTGCTTCTAAACCAAATCTTTAGAGGGTACTGGCCAGAGCCAACATTATAGAAAAGCACTATTAGATGATTAAATGCATGGTCAGAAATGCAGGTCAAAAGTAGCGATTACTTTTTTTTTTCTTTTCAAAATTTCTCAAATCTGGGGTAATATATGGTCTTAAGTCTGTTTGTCTAATCACTGTTGATAAATAAAGAGTTTCATGAACGAGAAAAGAACAAACACTGGGTTGAAATTTCTTTCACACACTTTTTTTTATTATTTGGAAATAATAAAAATGAACTTTTTTCATTTTTTTAAATATAAAACATACACATCGTATGAGCCACACCTGTATACAAACAGAAATGTTGCAGTGAATACTTTTTCTTTTTCATCATCTCAGTGGAACACATACTAGAAGTTGTAAACAGTCAGCATTGTTTTTCTCCTCTACCCAAGAATACTGATCAAGTAAAAGAAACACCTGCCTCTCATGAAGAAAAACAATCAAAATGTTCTGATAGCAGAGGTGAAGAATTTGGCTCGAAAGCACAGAGAATATGACGATCTGGCTACAGCTTTAGAGCGGAGTGGTTCGGCCCTCTAAAAGTGACAGTGAGAGCTCTAGATTTGGACCCATATGATAAGAAAGGTGTCCGCTCAGCGGTCCCTCGTATTGGGATGGTTGTTCTCAAAAGTAAGCCTTGGCCCCTTTGCAAATATGGCTTAACCACATGGTCATCTCATATTTACAACACATGCGCTAATAAGTCTCTGTGCATCTACATTTATATTTAACATGGATACTGTTATGTATGTATGATATAGTTTTGACATTTCCTGTTTTGATATCGGTATACTCTTGAATAACTTGATGGGATGTATACACATTTTCTAGGTTAATTTCTGTGGTTTTGAGGTAAATTATGATACAGTAAAATCTGTAAAACATGAGGGAGGTTAGTTTTTGTTCAGTGTTACAGTACAGCACATTTTCCCCTAAGGGATATAAAAGACTAAAAAGCAATAATCAAAAACTTGAAAAAAAAAGAAAGAAAAATGGAAAGAAAAAATGTTGCAACATTCAGCACCGAATGGAGGACATGAACTAGTTTTTTAGCTGATCTGAAAAGTCTGAGTGAAAGCAAATGGCTTCTTTTTCTTGGTTTATCTCTTATATTCAAGTACAAGCAAACTGTACAGGTACATGCAACATACAAGCTGGCCTACAGTATGTTGAACTAACACATATCTATTTCTGTTACTTTTTAACATTTGTGTAGTCTGTTTTACAAAAATGTGCATGCAGCTGGGAACTGATCCGAGTCATGCTGCTCCGCCGCACTGGAGGGAGGGGCCAGTGGCCTGATAGATGATTGGTGTTTATGCTTGTGATGGCAAAATCGGATTGGTCACTTCAACATTTACAGAGACACACAAGAGGAATTTGCATTTGCATGACTCTTTTCTCTGTTTTCTGTAAAGTACACAAAGTGGAAATGAAATTAACAAGCTAGTTGGCTTGATTTGATTTATTTTTTTTTATGTATAGATTTTTTTAAATCGAAAAATCAAGCTTTTGTGCTTGCATTTTTAATTCAAAATAAAGACGTATGTGCAAGGGCTCGGGCCAATCGTGTGACCTCAGAGTGGTACAGTATAAGTTGAAAGTGGCTTTTGCTAAACCACATTTAAAGAGAAATGTACGTCTACACAAACACTTAGCATCAAACGAAGTTAAAAAGTTAGTTTAGTGTCTGAAAAACTCTGTATCAAGATTTACTCGACAGCTGAAAACATAATTGTATAGATCTCCTTTACCAAAGACCCTAAAGTACACAAATATGTTTATCTTGGTACATAGTCTTTTTCATGAACTAAATCTCTACTTTTTAATAGCATTTAATGATAAGTGTAAACATCTAAAAATCGAATTCAATTGACTGAATAAGATGATGTACTGCAACGTACTGTAGGATAATGTAATAGTTTCCGTTAATAAAAGTAAATAAAAATGTGCATTTCCAGATACGTTGTCTTCGATTTCATTTTTAGCATTTCCTGTCATTTTCACAGTACACTGGACAACACAAGCCTGTTGTTTTTCATAAAACGTGCTAGAGATGTTAAAAAAAGAAGAAGCTAAATAAACAACGAGAGCGGCCTCTGTTAGCTGTCACATACGTTGAAAACAGAGGAACTTTTTTGGAGGAAATGGACCATGGCTTTGGGTCCTCCAGGTTTAGGCACCAAGAAAGGCCCTGCCCTTCCAGACAACCTCCCCAGGGGACACCCTACGTCTTTCAAGTTCCTGACCTTTCACTATCAGTACAAACAGGGTCTAGATAGGGCCTCGACCGAGGCCCCACAATCCCTTGGTCAGAGGTCACCTTTGTTTTTGGGTTGATACATTCTGATGCTCTGTTAAAAACTAGCTAACGTACATTTCGATGAAGACTTGACTGAATATCACCCTGCTTTCTATGTCGCCCTAAAGCGGTGCTTCCCGCGTGCTAGTGTAGACAGCCCTAAGTCTCACGCGACAAAGAGTGAGAGAAACAAACGATTTCATTTCGGACAAACAAATTTGGCAGAACACGGGCTACCCACAAAGAGGAAAACAAAAACAAAGTCACAGGAGTGATTGTCAGATTTTAACAAAGCTTTGTGTTATTTCATCGCATTTTCTGCCTGGCTCTTATTGTTGTCCCGTTGTCTCTCAGACTGTGCTTTATGTTATTAGTCCACTACGATCGAACCCCCGCAGGTGCCGGCGAACTGTCCAGGGATGACTGAGAAGCACGTCGAGTTAGAGAGGCAAGAGTTGGGTCGACTAGGGAAGAAGGCGGGAAAAGTTTGTACCAGCCAATCACGTTGCTGGAGAGGTCCAGCTCCTCTAGTAGGATTTGTGCAACTCCCATGAAGGATTTGTGGTCCATTCGCCCATAATCTCCCCAGACAATTACCTAATAGGATGAAAATCAACAGATTCATCAGTGGATGGCTCGCTCAGGCCACATAATCAAAGTCAATAATATCTAATCTCACAAGTATGATCCATTTAAACTAGACACACAGCTCTTCTCATAGAAATCTCGTTCGACTGACATGTTGAAAAAAGACGAATAAACCACATGACTCACTTGTAACACTTTACCCTGTGGACTTTCTTCAAACTGCAGCGTTTGCTGGTACAGCGGGTCGAGTGTCTTGCGTGCAATTTTTGTCTTCTTCTTAGCTACATACGCCCCATTGTGTAGAAGATAGACTTTGACATATGGAGCTATGTAAAGAATGAATCAAATTAGGCAGATATTAACAGTGCATACTGACATTAGTATGACTAGCTCTGATAAATGACTGCTTTTTGTATCAGCTAGAACTGCTTGATGAGTTATATTATGGCTGAGTAATGTGAGACATATGGAGTTTGAATCATAAGCAGCGGGTTCCGAATAGAGCAGAAGTGACTCACCGGGGAGTGATTTGGACCCTGGTTTTTGGATGAGACCTCGTGCTCTTATCACCTCCACCTCCAGCTGGCCTTTCTTATTCACCATGCCGATCTGAATGTCACCTGGACATCACAGAATATGCAAATAAAATGATTTATTTAAATGGTGCATTTGCTTAATGGACTTACTCGAATGGTTCATGCAAAAAGCATTACCGACATACTGCGGTTTCCATAAGCAGTTACATTTTGTATTTTGTACTGAAATATGTCATTGAATTAGGGCTGTATATTTCATGTTTTTAGTGCAATAATAATAATATTTAGTGCTGTCAAATGATTAATGGCATCCAAAATAAAAGTTTTTCTTAACATAATATATGTATGTATACTGTGTATGTTTATTATTATGTATATATAAATACAAACACATGCATGTATATATTTAAGAAAAATATGTTATGTTTATTTATTAAATATATTTACATATAATATAAAATATAAGAATATAAATATTTATACACATATAAATATTTTCAAAATATATACTGTATGTGTATTTATATATACATAATAAATATACACAGTACACACATATATTATGTAAACCAAAACTTTTACTTTGGATGTGATTAATTGTGATTAATCGTTTGACAGCACTAATATTATTACAACATTGGATTGTAGGCCACTGATAGGCTTATGTTCAATTCTAAATGATTTCTATTTGTCTACCTCAGTAATATAATGTATTAAATTACATTGGAGCCTTTTCTCAACAAAAATGTATATACATTATGCAATTAATTAATTCATTTAATGAAACTATTTAAATGAATCACAATCAATTACATATACAATAATGCATATAAAGAAATACAAATAGTAAACAACTTGGGATAAGGATAATATGCTACAAGGGAGAAAGATTTAAAAAAAAAAAAAAAAAAAATCCAAAACTTCACAAATAAACAAAATTTACCAATTGCTGGTGTGGCAAGGGTTTGTCGACCAACTAGTTGAGCAGGGCCCAGTCCATCCAGGAAGTCACTGAACTGAGTCTCGACTCGAACTGCTGGGAAGATTGGACTGACCAAGACAAACATTTATATGAAATACAATATAAATAGGTGTTTTTCTTTCTGATTTACATTTAAAAATCTAGTAATTGGATCTGAAAATATTTAATTCAGTATTTAATCAGTCTTGTTTTAATGATCATTGTACCCAAAGTATTGTAGGTTTATATGCAGGTATGTTGTTCCCATAAACTGAACATTTTTTTTATTTTTTTGAGGCATAATGGTAATGCCTGACTGACGGTTGTCAGGGTAACAGGAACGACACTTAAGGAGGCTGCTATTTCTAGACAATAATAACCTTGGTTTAAGATGGGGAATTTCGGAAGAGAAAAAAAATATGGAAAATGTAAAATTATGCTGGATCGCTGGATTAAGCTGACCCATGCTTTGAGACAGACAAGCACTCACTATTGTTATGAAACGATAAGAACAAATGTTTCCATGTTGTTTTAGAGAATATGTAACAGATGTTTGGAAAAGTGCTTCACCAATGCAATGCAATATACAAAAAAACACATACAAGTCCTGCATATATTTAGAAGTATGCAAAATTTGATAAAATACTAATAAAGCACAAGGACTTACCTGCCCTCAGAGTTGTAGCTGTTCATGCTTCCATTGTTAGATTCACGGCTGGGTTGACGACTCATATTCCTCTGCAATTCCACAGCCATTCCCGTCTCCTGACTGCGCTGGATCGTCCCTTGACTGCCCTTTGACTTCTTGTTAGATGCCTCTGAAGACGGACAGATTTCACAAACAATCAAGAAAAGAGACTTTCGAGAAAAAAGAGAAATCTGTATCTCTCCTATGTGATTTTCTGTGATAAAGTTTTAAAAAGTTGGATCAGTGTCCTCTCTAAACAATACTGGTCAAGCTGCACACTATCTCTTTACTATACTACATTCTTTTTTATGTTAAAAGCAGACAGCGAAATAATTGGACAGTGCTTGTAGCTCCCACCGGGATGGACACTAACCGAACTGCGTTAACCACCCCTCTTTATCTCTTTTAAAAACAAGGGCATGTCTCCTCATCCCAAATCCCTTTTTGTCTGCTTACATAAAACAGAGAGAACAAAATGCAGTTGCCCCGGAGGTCTTAGACTCCTCTAATGTGCTTTCAAGACTTTTTCAAAAGGAACAAGCTCTGTGGCACTGACATGAGTCGCCTGATGAAACATCTTATTATATCAAACAATGCAGAGTGAGTGCTGACATCTGAAAGCACTAAAATGGCCACAGGTGTTTTTTTTAAAAGACCCTGTTCATGTTTGATGAGGACAAACCATAGCTAAAGCACACACTTGAACTCATTTCTGGATACTAATCAAGACAAATGCTGAATTCGGAACAGCTTACTATCGTACTACTCTTACTATTTTTACCATATTATTATATGGCAGTATGCTAGTGTGCAGTTCTGATTTCAGCGTAAGTGAAAAAGGAAAGGTAGGCCTAAAACGCAGTTCCATAAACACCGAGTGCCCTCTTGTGTTGTCTAGTGAAAACACTTAATTTAGAAATCTTGAAAATATTTAAATAAACTGGTTTCCAAGGCTCATTGGACAAAACATGCCTTTTCTGTCATTTCTGCAAAATACACAAGTAGTAGTCCAAATAAAGTTGAATTATAATTGTTATATCAATAAGTCTCGAGCGATATGTCAGTAAATATGTTAATAGATTTGAACTATACTTAGTATTAAATAAATGTATTTTACATATATTACTTTTTTACTAGTGAGGAAAAGTCCTTATTAATCAATAATATGTGCTTGTAATCATAATCAGTTTGAAAATAAATAATTGTTGGTGTTTTACTGTCACTATTGTTCATTTCAGCTGGAAACTGCAGTGAATTGTATGTATAGGGATGTTTTTGGAGACAAAAGTGAAGGTAGAGGCTAACTGTTTAAATGATAACTGTTTAAATTCAAGTCTAAATTAGTGTGTGGTTAGACCAATAAAGGAATTTTTAAGGGTCAGATCATTTAGAAATTTTACAGTGTAATTATTGTGTTTAAAAAATAAAATAATAATATTTCATTTTTAAATGGGAATAAGAACAATGACTGATTTACAGTCGAATATAACATGAAACAACACTCACAATGAACTGAAAATACTCATCAAAAGGATTTTTTTTATTAAGATTTAAATGTATTGGTATATAACTTTTATTAACTCATAATGCAGAGAAATCAGCAGAAAGGAGTAACAACAGTGACTAACCCGTTTGACTGATCTGTGAGGTGCTTCGGCTGCGACGGTTTCCCACGATAGCCACGAATCGAGCATTGAGGCTGGAGCGGCGCTTTTTCGCTCCGGTTCCAACTGTTCCCAGGGCAGTGTCAGACTGGCTGCCGTCTGTTCGCTCCGACGTATTGATGTCACCGCTCACGCTTCGACCAGATGAGGCTCTGACTTGTCGACTGAAAGCGAGAGAAAGCGAGTAAAAAAGAGATGAACAGTTGAGACAAATTAGTTGATACAGTACATGAAGGTAATAGACACTGACTGACACTAAACAGACACTGTTGAAAATGATATTCAAAATGCTTTATTCTTTTATAGGTGTATTTACAACACAGCCTACAAACTATATCACTGATTGTAACCTTAGCACAAAATAAAAGCTATTTTTGTCAATCAAATTTTGAACAAATTTTGATTGATTTTGAACAAACCAGTATGGAACATAAAATACATAACATCCATATTTTCAGCTAGCTTCTCTATACGAAATTAGCCTGAACCATGACTCCTGCAGTAGTCAAGACTAGTTAACACCGGTTAAAGACTTGCTTTGATTTGCTACTTGCTAATTGGTTCCAGGAAGGACAGAGAGGTTCAGGATCAGGAAGTAAAAATCGTATTGATTTTCTCCATTGGGCATTTGACTTATGATTTTGTTAATTAATGGTATATGATTTTGCTGAAGCCATCAAACTGCATTCAAATTATTTTTTTATATCATCATGTTCAACAGTGTATTCCTGGTGAAAAACTACATTACCCATGATTCTGCAGAGACATTTCCACCAATCAGGGAATTGCAACAAGCAGATTCCTTCAAATGAACAGTGGCTGCTTATTCCCAAGAAGCACTCGTAAACTACTTGCTAAAAGCTTTAAAAGTGTAATTTTTTTTCATGTGATTCTTAAGACTAGATTTACACCTGAGTTAACAAAATTGTATTAATTAAACAGCAACATGTTTGGTTTAGTTATTCAAACTGTCTATATTATGACACAGCAGAACACTTTGACAGTGCAACCATGTCCTTTGCTGCCCCCTGGGGGTTCGGAGGAGCTGCCGTGTATCTGTGCCCACTGACGGAGTCAAGGTACTGCAGGACTGTCCAGTTGCACTCTCTCCGTAATCTCTACACCCTAACCCCCTCTCTGTGGGACACAGGGTGGGGACAGGAAGTAAGGAGGTGGGTCTCTCTTCCACAGGCTGGAGGGTAGTGACAGAGGAGTGAGCAGACAGGGGTCTGGGTTTGGGATCCAGTGCTGGCTCAGTATTCAAGCATGGGAGGTATGAGGTGAGGCATGCAAAGAAGGCTCTAATAAACACAGTACAATACACAGGACACACATTTACACAGACAGAGTGGCATGTGAATGAAGCAGAATAAAACAAATGAATTCAAACAGCATGCACAATGAACCTCTCAAACTACATGTAAGGTAAAGGGTTATTTTTAAGACAGCAGAGAAGAACATTCCAATGGAATATGAATAGCTGAAGCCTCTTTTTGGTAAAATTAAGATATGTTAAATATAAAATGAATACTTTCTCATTTTTTTTTCAACATCTATATTTTAGTTTACAATTCATAATGAATGTATAGGGAAACTGAATATTTTTGACAAAAGCATATTTTGCCTTCACTAGCTCATTTGAAATGTTGTGACAAATGAACATAAACAGATATTTCATAGTCAATTTATATATCAAAAATTGCATGCATTATAATTGCAAAAGAATTAGCTTCATAAAATAGTTTTAGACAGCGTTTATGTTTGCTTGAACTAAATTGACCAAATTGATAACTAGTGTGTGGCTTCAAATTGATCAGAAAGTTGAATATAGAATTGATTAGTAAAGCCCAAATATATCAGAAAAGAGAGAATAAAAGAAAAGATGCTTATAGAGTGTCTGTTTATCTATCCCAATTAAGGCATTTGGTAATATTTATTGATTGTGGTTAACCACTTTGGGCATGAAATTTCTAATGGCTCTATAGTTAAGTACGGTCATTTTTATTTATATGCAGAACTGTTCACAATTTAAGTGGTTTCATAGCAACTTTGTCTTAAACTGTGGCAAGGACAAAAACATGAAAAGATTTAGTTGTGGAGGGGAAAAAAGCCTCAAGAGGAAACAGACTCAGCTAGAGGAGCATATACTAAACAATGTACATATACTATTATCTTGTGACTTAGAATGAGTAATACAAACTATGTGTTAATTAAATAATTGTAATGATTATTTTTTTCCCTAAAAGTCAGTTTTAAATTCAAGGATTATTGAATTATTATTTAATAATTAATGTAATAATTCATGCATTCTCTGGGAATGAAACCCCTAAACTTGTCGTTGTTAATGATACGTTCTACTGCTTCAGGAATGCTATTTTTCTTCTTACCATCGTCATTGCCTCCTTTCTATGTAAATTAGTCTTATTATAGAATGTGCAATGTTCACAAAAGTAAGTGTTGTTAAGGTTTCACTATTACCAAACATGGTGTGCAGGAGCTAAATAGAATTTCAATCAAGAGAGATGTAGTATACATTTTCTAGTGATCATGGCAGCAGTAATTCATCAAATGAGGATCAAATGTTGAAGAAGAACTGGGCATATGTCCAGATGTGCGGTGAGGTTGAGCATGCTTTTGCATTTTAAAGAGTCAACTACGAAGGGATCATGCACTCTCAGTGAAATATGACAGATTGTGGTAGTCTGTTGGCCGGCAAGATGAAGAAGTTTGTAAAGCTGTTACTGGATTTGCAAAGTTCTGTTATCAAATTAGATGGTAAAACAATGCAGAATGTGCATGTAAATAAACAGTGCTATCAGCAGAAATAAGAGTGTAAGAGTGCTAAATTTTCACCCTGTACTGAAGGTACTAGAAGCTCTTTTTATTGTTTTTTTCTGATATGAGGTGAGGATAAAATTTTTAAATGTTTGGGCAGGGGCAGCTGGTTCATGTTACCTCACATCTCCAGCCACCGTATGACGTCTGCGTTTAAGCTCCTCAGAGAAACGTCTCTTTCCTAGACTCCTCCTGTCGTCTGTTCCATTCACCCCCCATGAAATCCTTCTCTCCTTCTTTTCATCTCCTTTACAACTCTCCAACGACTTCGACCTTTGACCCCCAATGCAATATACATGCATGCAATAGAGCACAAGCCATAATAGCAAAGAAAGTAAATCATGCAGAAAATAAAAATTTAACAAGCCATGCACAAGACAGACAGCTAGGAGCATGCAAATGTTAAACACACGGCTAATAACAAAAAGTTTTTTTGTGACCTGAATTGATTCATTGCTGCTTTGTATAGAATCATTTTAAAAATTTTCTAGGGAGAAATGTTACGATTGTTGTAGAGGAAGATAAATAAGCTATCCTAGTGAATGTTAATATAATTTTGAGGTGATGGAACAGAATGTGATTTTTTTTTCAGAGAAAGGAAAAACAGTAGAGCGCTAAAGAGAAAAAAGACTGAAATGTACAAAAACTATTTTTCATTGACTTTCATGTCCTATACACACATGCATGTGTGCTTTCTGACCTAAATATTGTCTTCATAGACCTAGGCTGAATATACCAATTGTGTGTGTAGGGTCCAAAATAAACCTAAAACCAACCCAAAACCTTTTCTTTTTTTTTAACCCCAACTGGCAATTAAGAGTGAAGCAAAAACACTGTGTGCAGAATTATTAGGCAAGTTGATATTCTGGTCATATTTTTTTTCCAAGAACATTTTACCAATTCCAAACCACATCAATCTTAATAACTACTATTGATTTTGCATTTAATCATTTATAAGTGATTTATTATTGTCCATGAAGGCTGATAGTCAGAAACACCTTATTTCAGGTGTGCAGAATTATTAGGCAGGTTTTCCTTTACAGATAAAATGAGCCAAAAAAGAGATTGAACTCAAGAATAAAAGTTAAAAAAATTATTAAATGCCCATGAGAAGGATTTATGGACAGATAAGTTGTGAGTGACTCTTGAAGGACCAGCATCACATCCTCTTGTACCACTGTTTGAAGAATTTATCTTCCAGTGTGATGCTGGTCCTTCAAGAGTCACTCACAACTTATCTGTCCATAAAGCCTCTACAAAATCAGTCTTCATGTATTTCACAACACTTCAGCATGTTATTCTTATCAAGTGAGAGTCATTTAAAATATTTTTTTACCCAAGCAAGGTCTCTGAGAACCTGACACCTTGTAATTCTGGAGACTCCAGGAAGGTTGCAGTTCTGGAAAATGATGGTGCAGGAGACTAAATGGTTCCTGATGGTTTCTCACCTAATTCTACAACTTAATTCTTAATTCTTTTGCAGTTAACATGTGTCTTTTCCTCTCCACCTGTTTTTTCTGACCCTGCTGACCCAATGAGCATTTCGCTGCCCAATGGTCATGCCTTAACTTTGCTAATTCTATTATTGCATTAGTATTGCATCCTTCTCATGGGAATTTAATATATATATTTTTTTAACTTTTATTCTTGAGTTCAATCTCTTTTTTTGCTCATTTTATCTGTAAAGGAAAACTTGCCTAATAATTCTGCACACTTGAAATAGGAAGTTTCTGACTATCAGCCTTCATGGACAATTATATATCACTTATAAATGATTAAATACAAAATCAATAGTAGTTATTAAGATTGATGTGGTTTGGAATTGGTAAAATGTTCTTGGAAAAAAAATATGACCAGAATATCAACTTGCCTAATAATTCTGCACACAGTGTAGATAACTATTTTTGATTACTTTTAGATATTTTTTATCTACTTTTATCACATTGACTTCAATAAAAAAAAATTGTATCCATATTTATATTTAAATACAAAGACAAAGAAAATGTATTATTTGTTATCAATAACATGGAGTGTATGAAACATTACATAAAGTCAGGCTTTCCCAAACTGGGCGTTGTGAAGGAAGTGCAACAGGTTTGTAATAAATTGATGCTAATAAAGCTAATAATTAGTAAAATCTTAAAAATATCAAATTTAATAGATAAAAGAGAAGAATTGTGGAGAATCAGTGAATTAGGAATAATTTACAGCATTTTTTTTAATATTAAGTAATCATGTAATCAATAAAAAAGTAACAGTAATCTGATTATGAGTATTTTAAATTGTCACAATCTAATTACAACTATTTTTGGAACCTGCAAAAACATTTTAGACATCCTAGATAAACTTCTAGTCATTAGAAGACATTTTTTGATGCTTTATAACCATGTATTATGTTGCATTTTCGAATACAGTTAACAGCGACTGCCAATTTATACTTGTCGAGTGTTAAATTTGGATCCCGTGTGTTTCTTAATAGGCTAACCTGATTCTCCCATGTGGTCTCTCAGACTGAATGGACATGTAGCTGGTGGCGCTCAGCCGTGAGGCACTGCTGGCACGGGAGATAGCTGATGCATCACTCATGTCACTGTCTGACGACCTCGCAGACATGTTATCACAACTCCTCCTCTGATCCTTATACATCTAAACCATCAAAGACAAGAAACAAATCTTTAATAGGAATTAAAAACCTGGCATACATAACCGTACTGCCAGACACATGAGTTGGAGACCTGAATAGCAGTTTAACACTCACATCTCTCCTGTTTTTGAGCTCTGCCTCTGGGTCGTGACCAGAGCTGGCAGAAGAGCCTGGCCGATAGGAATGTACTCTCATTTGCAACTGACGAGCCCGCTCTTCCACTGCCAGTGCTACATCAAGACAGAAAGGGGAAAAAAAGCAGAAAAAATGGAACAGTGGACAAAATAATTTAAAGTAGTTTAAACGAGTAATTAAAAATGAAATAAGAACATTTGGACAACAGTCAACATCTCTGCCTGTGATCATTGTTACTTTCTTATATTAAATCTTCTCTGCTTGAAAAATTTCCCTAATAGATTATCACCATACTTCTCCAGTTGACTGATTACAGTACAGTTGTTTTGTATTACAAGTTTCATGAAATGTTTAAACATGTAAACGGACATTATCTATTTAAATATGCACTTATTTGCATATTTTCCAGAACAGAAAATCTGAACATTGGGTGAAGCCAGGTTCAAGATTCCATTGTTGACATATTAAAGGTTTTTACAAAAAGGAATTTTGGATTTCTATATTATGGCTCCATAAATCTGAAAATACAGTCTACAGCCAGAGAAAAAAAAATACTTTTTTTAGGAATAAAATGTTACATAAATCAAGTGAATGTTATTTGAACAAACCCCTCTGTAAAAACCTTCAGAATACAAATAGGAATATGTGAGTGCAGGAGAAAGAAAGAAGAAAAAAAAGTTCTGTCATGAAACTAAAGATATCGCAGAATGTTAACGCAAATTGATGACATACACAGCGTTAAACTACATGGCACAAGCTGATTGGTTCATGTTGCAGCCAATAAGCTTGCTACTTTACATTGAAATGGTTGGTTAGCATTCACTATAGCATTTTGCAACGCTTACAGAGTTACTCTGAAACCCTCCACCTTCCCCAGCTCCACCTGTATAGATCTGCCACGGGTTATTATATATGCTACTTGTTCATACAATAATTACAATAATTACCATGCTAAAATCTTCTGAAAGTTATCGTGGTAGTACTAATGTTTTTAAAGATATGTATTGTAATTGAAATCTACAATTGCAATATATAATAAAATAAACACTTAATTGTATATATTAGCTGAATTTATTTCCACTAGTCTGAAAGAAGATGTTATGGAAGCAAAAAAAGCCCAAAATCACAAAATTGACCAGAGTTTTGCCTGTAGTGTTTTGATGTAAGCTGGTATCTACATATTGGAACAATGGTAGCTGGTTTCTAACAGGTCCAAGCTAGTCATCAGCTTGTTCACACTGGTAAATCATCTCTGACCAGCAACAAACCATCTAAAGATGGTCAGCCAGTTTTTGGAACAAAGAGGCTGGTTGACGAACAAAGCAAATAACCAACTTGGGTGATTATGTTCCAAATATTGTTTGAACAAGCAATATACAGTATACCACTGAGTAAAAACTGATATTATTCAGACAAGCAAGTGATCAATTCTAGGGCAAAATGCAGAGAATGGAATGAGATACCTGAGTTAGGTTTCTCCTCAGGTTTACTGTTGACATGGTCTTCATGAAGATGGGGTTGAAGGAATGAGAAATGGCATGAGAAGAGACAGAAAGGAGTAAGCTAGAGAGATCAACAACTTGTTGACCACATAAAAAAAGGCTACGGACCAAGGAGCCATGAAATTACCTGGCATTTATAAAGGTAACTGGCACTGGGACAGATTCATGGGTTTGGGGTGTGAATTTGAATGGTAACAGCATTTTAGGTTACTGCTGTCTGAGTTTGTGAGTATTTAGAAAGAGAGAGAGAGTGAATTGCTTACCTTGTTCTATACTGCTGCTCTTTGCAGGGAGTTGTGGCAGCTGTCTGCCCCTGCGCCCTAATGACGTGGTCCCTGCCGGGGAATAATGTCCACCATGCTGAAGTTCTCTGAGAAGAGGGAGATTATGTCAAAATTTATCAAAAAAACAAAAACCAAAAAAACCTTTGTAGGAAAGCAGAAAAATGGACTGAAAATGGAAAGTTTTAAAATGTGATTAAAAGATATTTCATTCTACTACCAGTGTTGGGGAGTAACTAGTTACATGTAACGGAATGACGCAATTTAATTACAAAATTAATGTAACTGTAATCTGTGTGATTAACTTAGTTTGCTTATGAAAATGTTAACAATTACAAAGAGGGGTTACATCTGAATATTTTCACACGCATAAAGATTTGATTGATTTCTTTCCTAAATTGCAGTGACTGCTCTAAAATATGAGACACCAAAGTTTCAGCAGTTTAGGACACAGAATAGGACATATGCTTCTTTGATAACTGTTTTATTTCCTATTTGTGACCCTGGATGACAAAACCAGTCTTAAGTGTCAATTTTTTGAAATTGAGATTTATACATTATCTGAAAGCTGAATAAATAAGCTTTCCATTGACGTATGGTTTGTTAGGATCGGACAATATTTGGCCGAGATACAACTATTTGAAAATCTGGAATCTGAGGATGCAAAAAAAATCAAAATATTGAGAAAATCGCCTTTAAAGTTGTCCAAATGAAGTTCTTAGCAATGCATATTACTAATCAGAAATTAAGTTTTGATACATTTATGGTAAGAAATTTACAAAATATCTTCTTGGAACATGATCTTTTCATAATTTCCTAATGATTTTTGGCATAAAAGAAAAATCGACAATTTTGACCCATACAATGTATTTTTGGCTATTGCTACAAATATACCCCAGCGACTTAAGACTGCTTTTGTGGTCCAGGGTCACATTTGGGTTTATGTATATGCTTTATTTTTTTAAGATTAACATTTTTTTCCAAGGCATTGTTAGATGCCAGTGTTTCCTGTTGTACACGAGGATTTGATTTCAAAAACAGTATCCAAACTATTAAACTATATCTTATGATTTTAAATAAGTAAAAAGAGGTGCTAAAGTCTGATTTTGTGCAGCTGTGCTAAAAAATGAAATAATCATCTTAATTCAAGTGATAAAGGATTTTGAAAGTCTGACAGTAATCTGTGTGTTGAGTACTACTGTAAAGTTAACCCTGCCTGCTCTAAATGTTTCAAAATGATTAACAGTTGAAAACTTTCATTAGAAATTTAGAAATGTAATCAAAAATTAATAAAACGTAATCAGTTACATTACTTTAATAAAGTAATTGAAATAGATGCACTACTTATTAGATTTTAAACAGGGTAACTTGTAATGTGTAACCTATTACATTTCCAAAGTAACCTTCCCAACACTGTCTACTATGTACTAAGTCATTTTGCAATTAGTCATTTTTTGTATTGTTAACTTTATACGATTAAGACATCACAATAAGCAGCATTGCACAATCTACAGGCAGCTACAGGTACAGCCAAGTTCTGAGGGGCTCCCAGCATGCACCTGTCAGCCCGTGGGGAGTTAGGGCAGGAACCCCCTAAGCTGGTCTGGCCAAAGGGCCTGAGGGGAGGCTCTCTCCTCCTCCTGCCACCCCTGAGGATAGAGGTGGGCTGAAGTCTAAACACAGCCACAGCAGAAAAGGGAAAAGGCGAAAAGAAAAAAAGGAAATTATGTAATGAAATATAAAATTCAGACAAGCAAAAAACTGAAATGGGTAAACCAATAACAAACAAAGGTAAAAATAGTGAATAAGCATAAATTGATGTAGAAAACAAAAACAGATAAGTGATAAAGAGATGTTCAAAGGTTTATTATGAGATCTCACCTGTCGCCATCAATGGATTTCTTGTTAGCTATCTGACAGCTTGGCCTATCCAAATTGCCAGAATGCCTGTGAGATGGAAAATGACTGATCCAGAAAACAAAAAGAGTGGAAGAAAAAAACAAAAACAAAAGGAGGAATGTAGGAAGCTAAATGGAAAGATATCATGGAGTTCAAGGCCAGGACGGTGCTTCTCTGATTTAACTGAAACTGTTATAGAAAAGGATGCTAAAGAACACTACTGTTCAAAATTTTGGAGATGGTAAGGTTGTAAAAAATATATTATTACACTAATATTACATAAATATTTGTTACCTAAACATTATTACAATTTGAAAAAAAAATTAATAAAATATAATTTATTCCTGTGATGCAAATCTGAATTTTCAGCATCATTACTCCAGCCTTCTTTGTCACATAATCCTTCAGAAATCATTATAACATGTTGATTTGCTGCTCAAAAATTGTATTAATTAATTAAATGTCTTTACTGTTTGAACCCAAACTTTTGAAATATTTTTGAGATATTACACAGACACTGCAGAGTAAGAATAATGTACTTTGTACTGATTTCCCCCCTGTTTCCACAAACCTTTCTCTTTCAGGTGAGTGGAAGTTTGACTCTGGTCTCAAACAAGTCGTACTGGCACTTCTTACTCTGTCTAATGAAGGCTGAAGATCACTGTAAAGAAAGAAAGAAAGAAAGAAAGAAAGAAAGAAAGAAAGAAAGAAAGAAAGAAAGAAAGAAAGAAAGAAAGAAAGAAAGAAAGAAAGAAAGAAAGAAAGAAAGAAAGAAAGAAAGAAAGAAAGAAAGAAAGAAAGAAAGAAAGAAAGAAAGAACAGTATTAACAAATGAATATATACATTATTAACCATCATTGTACAGTAGGGACAGTGTGTCCTTTTTGTAGCATTTTGTAGTGTGTTTTGAAGGTACTTACACTTGAAACCCTTAAAATCATAAAATGAGTGTAAACAGTTTACGGTTTCATTTTAAAAAGACTTTATGACCGATGGGACCATTTTCAAATGTTCTCATCTGTTCTCTTCCTCTACGTACATAAATATTAAACTGAAAAAAAAGTAACCTAAAAATGGCAACATCAAAATGAACTGGTTAAAGCTGAATCTACCTAAATACATTCATTTAATACTTTATATGGGTTAAATCATGTAGAAATATCTCTTTAAAGCAACCACCTTTTGCATTTATACTTTATATAAATTTTTTGATTCTCTGACTATTAACATAGTAGAGGGGCTGCCATCAGTATTATACATATATGGCATATTATTACTGTTGTAATAGCTGTTTGCTGCTTTGATTTCTCAGGCATATATACTTGCGGTTTTTCCAGCACAGCACAAAAGATTTTAATCGCTCACTTCTCCTTCTCACTTGCTATTGATTGTTATCTGGTTTGGATTTGGGCCCCTTACCCAGAGCTGACCTCATCTGTGAACCTGAGAACACGCTGTGGAATGGCACTAAGAGGGATAACACCATCCCTCTCTGTTCGCCGCGACGGTTTGTTCTTTAAGCATGCAGGGAGGGTAGAGCTTAGCATGGGAAGAAACAAAGAAATAAACAAAAGCATGCATAACAGACATAAAAAGATCAACTAAAAATGAAGTAAATGTAGAAAGGGGCTTTTTAAATGAGGGAAACTACTAATGCTCTCAGTTGAATAAATAGACCCGGAAGCCATCTCTTTGATTGGGGTTGCCAACTTCAGAAGAAGACAGCAAGGGACACTCTAGGATTCTTTATAGGAAAATACGAGACAGCGTAAGGTGTAAGTACAAGCGTGTCTGCAGCTATGTATGTCTCGAGACTCTGCTTGACTGAATTAAATGCTAAAATTAATCTGTAATATAATCACTTACTGATATACATGCCAGATGTAAAATTTAATTCATCTGAATGTCATACTGAAGGTTCGCACATGCAACTCCGATCCCCTTACTTATGGGACAACTCTGCATTATACAGAATGGTTGGCAGAATGTGTGAGTTATTGTTTTCTGTGTTTATATTAATGTAATATATTTAAGCAATATCACAAGCAAAAGTGATACTTTCCCTGAATATCAACACGACGGCAAATGTCATATTTACTTAACTGTTCAATAAACAATGAGTTAATTGTATTACGTGAAAATTTTAAGAGACAACTTTGTTCATTTTGACTGTTGATTGTTTTAGTTCCAAACAAAGCAACACACTAGTATTTCATTCTTGAACGATTCAGCATTTTTGAACAAATCGGATGAGTCAATGATTCAACGACCCTTTCATAAAGACCGTGGTCATATATTTATAATTAGGACTTGTTGCCGATTTTTAGTTACATATATAATATTTGTGATGCTGAGATGACAGAAAGCATAAAGAAATCTTTTAATTTAGCTTCTTTGTGAATACTGAATTTTCAGTATACATGCCAAGCTTATCTTAAACCAGATTAAAGCATATCTTTATGCAAACATTGTAATTAAGTATCTTATAATCTAAAACTGTACACTAGGATGGGAATCAGCAGGGACCTGGTGATATATTGTATTCATATTTAGATCATGATAACATAACAGTTTGATTCTTTATCTTCAGTGTATAGTTATTCAAAATTGTGAATTATAAACAGACTTGCTTTGAACGGTTGGTGTACAATTAATAAATGCACGTTATATTATTACAAAATACAACTGCTTTCAAGGGAAATCATGGTAAACTACAGTACAGAGATACAACACAATGAAAGGGAGGGGAAACTATGTCTATAATGACTGAAACAGCACACAAATATACTGCAAGGGTCTGAAAGGTTTCACTAACAGTATGGGAATCTGCTCAATAGCTTACCTGTAAATATCTTTATGTATACCATTCACTAGCAAGGGCATCTTTGGGGGAAGTGTGTTACAGTGCCTAGCTAATTTCCTAATTATAATAGCACAAACAAGCAGGCATCAAAAAGAGCAAAAAAAAAAAAAAAACAAGAAAAAAAAAAAAGAAAAACATTACTCAAGCAAACACAAAAATCTTTTCAATCGTTTAACATGGCAGGCACAGACAACAGATGAAAAATGAATGTAAATAGAGATTTCATGGAAATTCTTAAAAGCAAAGTGAACTCAAATATGCTTGAATCAGGCACAAAATAAAAAAAGTGTTGCTTTGTATTCTCTCTTTATATTTATGTCATCACCATAAGATTTGTATGCTCTTAAATTGTCAACAAACAAGCAAGGCATTCTGGGATACAGGTAACTCAAAGTGGCAGCTCTGGATTTTTACCTGTTTGTATGCAGGCACTCAGCACTCCCACCTCGGATTGATCTGTGCATCTCCAGGACCTCACTGAGTTTGCCATGGTGATGGTGACACATTGACAGTTTGACAACCAAACATAAAACAAAAGTAAGAGGATGGTGAGGAAAAAGAAAAGAAAGAAACGGAATATGTGTAGAAAATGATAGACATGTTTTTAGCAATATTTGTACTATTATTAATGGGAATGGACTAAAAACTATGACTGTTAGTCATATTAGTA
Source organism: Acrossocheilus fasciatus (assembly GCA_036784905.1). Classification (NCBI taxonomy): domain Eukaryota; kingdom Metazoa; phylum Chordata; class Actinopteri; order Cypriniformes; family Cyprinidae; genus Acrossocheilus; species Acrossocheilus fasciatus. The sequence continues at coordinate 22,764,372 of CM071938.1, forward strand.
GTATTAGTATTTAGTAGAGTAACAGCATAAAACATTTTGTTGACACAATATGAAAATCACGTCAAACTCTGTTCTAAAACATCAAATGTTCCTGATGCTATTTATCATTAAGAGTAAAAACATCTAGATGTGTGAATAAAAACATACAGTTCACTATAGCTAAAGCATACGATTATGTAAAGTGCTACAGTGTTTTTACACAAATACACACACATTTTTAAATATGCATTTGGAGCATTAAGCACTAGAATAGGGATACCTGTCTTCTGAATATTCATAGTCAGAATCTCCGGAGCGATGTTCCTGGTGGGAGTCGTGGTAGTGAGAGGGAGAGTAGGAATGATGACGGTTTTTGTGGATCTCATCCAGACTCCTGAGGAAAGGATGAAGAGTGATGACTCGTACATCACACATAAATCATAAATCACTTCACACAACTATATCGCCTATCTCAGCATTACATTCAAATGTGTGCAAGAATGAGCTCTATGCTGTGTCTGATGAAAGAGATTTTGCATGAACAGTGTTAAAATTTTTTCATTATTATTGAAGACCGAGACGGAAGAGAAGAAATCGTTGAATAAAGTCATTATTTTTGATTTCTTTGCACACAAAAAGTATTCTTGTAGCTTTATAAAATTACGGTTGAACCGTTTTAACTGTTTTAACAGTCTTTACTCCCTTTCTGTGGCAGCTGCATTGCTGTCTATGCAGGGTCAGAAAGCTCTTGGATTTGTGCTCCGAAAATAAACAAAGGTTTGGGTTTGGAACGAAATGAGGTTGAGTAATTAATGACAGAATTTTATTTTATATTTTTTATTTATATCCCTTTAAGCCAATTTTTAGCAATAGTTGTTGTTGTTTTTTTAATAGTGAAAATACACGTTCATGTGTGTGTAAATTAGCTGATAAAAAAGGAATTATTAATCAGCAACTGCTTGTAAGAATAAAAAACAGAAAGAAACAAACAAACAGTGACTTTCAATGGTAAAATAATAATAATAATTGATAATTATTATATATGATTTCAATATAATATAAAATAATGGATAATAATAAATGGAAAGCAAACGAAAACAAATAGAAAAGTGACATTAAATGATAAATTAATAATAATAATAATTATTATTATATGATAATATATTTAATTAAATCTTTATTGTTAAATTGTTGCTATGATTGGTCAGTTAGGATGTGGCATCCAGTTGATGTGGCTCACCTCTGCATAGGGACGTGTGCAGGTCGAGAGCGGGCTCTGCATTGGTCTTCTCTGTGTGGAGATACTGACCGCGAGCGATGCTGTATGGCCGCCTGTCTCTCAGGTACGGCCAGTGTGCTTGACCTCTCCCTGTCTCTGGAGTTCCTCTCTGCTGCTTTAATACAAGTACATTCTCTGTCATGGACTTGTTCCAGCCAAAAAAATACAGGGACATTTGAGAGTGACAATAACACACCAACATTCACATTTCTAAAACTACTACAACAGTTCATGCCAAGGGATTGTGCTGAAGTATCAGCACAACTGCTACTGCTCTACACATGCTAGAAAGAAAACAAGCAAAAAAGAAAGAACGAAAAATCAGATCTGCTCTGTATGATTGTACTGTTACGATTTGTCTGATTTTGTCCCCTTTCATGTATTTATTTGCATGATCAATAGGTATCACGTTTTACATTTTACTTTTATTTCATTTGCTTGGCAGAACAAACCTAAGCATTAACTGTACATGATGCAAGAAAGTCAAGAACGTCTCTAAAAAGATGGCAAGTCTTGTGTGACTGTAGAAATGTATAAATTGTGTTATGGTAAAAATATGATATGGGATTTTTCCCTTCCAGCTTATATTATTTCCATCACAACGTGGCACCATAAAAATGGCTTCTTTCTATCCAGTTTTTTGTTATTTTGTGGTATTTCTTGACATAGTGATTAGAAACTAGTTAAATAGCAAAAACAATGCTTGAAGCTTGATGCACAACTGTACTAATGTCAAGCAATCTGTATCAACATTATAAATTCATTTTCTAAAGTACAACTGTAAACAACTACAGATGATGCTACATCTCATCAAGGATTTGCTGGTTACAACCACAGGTCTTTAATTAGGCCAGCCTAATTCATTATAATACGAAACAAAGCATTGAACAGCATATGAAACACATACAGATTCCACTACAATTCACTCACGAAAATATCCATGAAGTGAATGTATGTTAGCACAATTCAGAACTTGAGAAGCACACTGATTTGCAATAAGGAATTGAGGCTTTTTGTAAAAGAAATCTGACTTGCAGTTAAATGAAAAAGTAGATTTGGGAAGGAAGTGAATTGTCCCCCAATCAATGTTGAAAGGAATTTAAAATGTGAATAAATTAAGCATTAAGCGCTACAGGGTTTCTGAGAATTCATGACTCATGCATCTGATGAACTTTTTATGATTGCTCATCAAAGCACCAACTCTGAACAAGTGCAAGTTTTCCTAAATTAATAAACAGAATATAAATGGAAAGCACTCCAATATCCCCCACAACCCCCCAATGTTAAAATGAATTCTGAGTTCTTTTATGTGAAAGTAATATAAATATCAAAATATGCCACATTATCAAAATTTAACAATCAAACAGATTGTCCAGACAACAATCCTTAGATTTTATCTTGGATATCCAAGATAAATATAGTTAAAGGGTTAGTTCAGCCAAAAATGAAAATTAGCCTGTGTTTTACTCACCCTCGAGGCATCCTAGGTGTATATGACTTTCTTCTTTCAGACGAATCCAATCAGAGTTATATTAAAAATTGTCCTGGCTCTTCCAAGTGTTATCATTGCAGTGGATGGGTGTTTTTTTTTTCAACAGTCCACAAGACGTCAAATAAAGCACGTGCATCCATAATGAAACGTGCCTCACACAGCTCTGGATCCTGAATAAAGTTTTGTAAGAAAAATATCCATATTTCAAACGTTACAAAGACTTCTCTCACTTCATCTAACTGTGGTACGCAGTGATGAACGCGGAAAGAGAACAAAACAAAACTGCGGTCATGAATTACAAGAAAAAACCGAGGATCTGAAAAGAAAAATGTCGGAGGATTTCAATATAAGCCAAGAGGAGACTGGTTTTTCTTTGCTAAAGTAAGGCAACTTTGCTTCCTTTGCTCCTGTAAACAAACTCACGAGACTAGCATATCTCAGAGGCACACGCTGTGCATACGTCCTACGTCATCCACCAGAACGGCTTCCACGTACGACAGTCAGCCGAAGTGAGAGAAAAGTGTTTATTACGTTTGAAATATGGATATTTTTCTTACAAAAACACATGGATTCGCTACAGGAGGCCTTTATTCAGGCCTCCAGAGCCATGTGAGGCACATTTTATTATGGATGCACATGCTTTATTTGACGTTTTGTGGACTGTTGAAAAAAAACACCCACCCACTGCAATGATAAAGCTTGGAAGAGCCAGGACAATTACTCGAGGGTGAGTAAAACAATGGCTAATTTTCATTTTTGGGTGAACTAACCCTTTAAGAGTATACCGTGTTTACTGCAGGTCTGACAACTTGCAGTACTCTTATGTTCAAAATAGTCATGGAACAAAGTATAAAAAAACTTAAGATTCAAAATATCAGCCACAGCGTATTCATCTGTTATTCTCTAAATTCTACAGCAAGCTTTTCTACAGGCATGCAACAGAGGTAACATCCATTGTCATAAGACCCATATTAATCCTGTTACATGCTGTAATTCACTGTTATAATCACTTTATAACCTCTAGCTACTCCAGCTTGACAACAAAATTAAACAGGTCTTATGAAGGTGATAAAAGTGTGTTTTATAGAGTGTGATTGTGGAGTCATTCCTCCACAGTGTCCATGCACAGAATTCATGTGAAGTGTTTCTGTGGTTCAGCTGAACACTCGACAGCCCAGCACAGGGGGAGAAAGACTCTATTCTGTTATTCTTAAACTAACACAACCTTCTTTTATGATATATTATTCTATTCTAAGCATACACACACTGTTTGATCTTATGCTTTCATCTTTGTGCCAATTAAGAAGAAATTAATTTGTAGTCGAGGTGCTTGTATACAACTAAAAGGCTCAGAGGAACAGTAAAAAAACAACAGCTGTAAACTCTACAGTAATAATATGTGACATTAGCTTTCTTTCTCACCCTGTGTTGGGTTTCTACTCGATTGCCCCCACCCACCTGAGGACACTACCGTTATACCATCATCATAATCTGTTTCAATGATGCGATGAGATCCTGAGACACACACGCACACACACATACACAGCATACAGTTCAAATGCTGAACATAAAGTACAACAAATATTATGACTGCACTGCATTCAAAGCAATTCAGTTTTACCTTTTTTCCTTCACCCTCTTCTCAGCACAAACTGGGGTGTGAATAATTAATATGGTTGCATTGTTTGATCATTTGCTTGCTTTATTTATACTGTAGCTATTGATTTTGTTCTCATGTTTAGTAACTTCTGACTTCTGTCTCCTCTGCTTTAAATGATCAGTATTAATCTAATCAACAACATTAGTGACGGAAATGTTCATTAACAAAATCTCTTTTGATTTTGAAAACAATAAAGACTAGGTGTATAATACGCGTAAGAATGATAATTATATATATATATATATAATTAAGATACATTTTAACTAATATAAGGCAAGATGTTCAGTATTTTTTTTCAATGAAGAAAAATATAGAAATTATATGATTTTTTCAAATAATGCAATCAGTTAATAATAATCATGCACTGAACAATAAACATCAGTAAACTGAAGCACTTAAATTACTGACCCAAACACTTATCTGTATTACACAATAAAACTACAACATGGAAAATGTATAACTGAAGCATAACGTATTCACAGCATTGTATCACACTAATGATTATAATGTTATTTTAGGAGCTCAAGTGTTCATAAATAAATAAACTTTTGAATATTTGGTTTGATTTGATTCTGGTAAACTAAAATATTTTGTCTTAAATTTTAAATTAGTAAAATTATTTTAACATGATGAAATAAATTCAAATGATTTTTTTGTCAAAAGACAAAAACTATGACTAAATTAAAAAAAATAACAGTTGATTGTCTATGATTTTGTCTGATCAACTGTTCTTTTTTTGAGATGAGTATTTTATTTGGTGTTGTTAAATGTTTAGGACAACAAGTACTTTGCTCTTCGTGACATTTACATTTCTCACAGAAAACATGAAACGAAGCACATAATATTGACCAATTTAAAACCATGTAAATAAAGGAAACAATTTGCATCACTTAATTTTAACTTTCAACTGAGGACATCATCTATAAAACATACTTCCCTGAACTGGTAATTGTGTCCATAACAATTTAAAGTACTCTAAACCCAAATTTTAAGATATTGTAAGTCATTTACTTAAAAAAAGAAAGAAAAGAAAAGCAAAAAAAGCAATACAAACTGTTGCCTTCATTTCTTTTTATGAACACCTCGCTTTTTACAGTTACACACACACACACACACACACACACACACACACACACACACACACACACACACACACACACACACACACACTCTTAGCACACATACACCAGCTTATACTTACTTTGCAGTTTTTTACTAGGACTGTCTCCATGAACATGTCTGCGAGGGAGGCAGGGGGACGGCTGGGGTAATGGTAGGGACGACACATCATGGGTTTGCAATTTGTACCAGTGTGGCTGGTCATCCAATAAAGCTGTTTCCAGCTCGATCAGAATCTGGTCAAAACGAAAGCCAGAAAAGGGGAATTTGAACCATGAAAGAATAACTGTTTGGAGGCCAAAATAATCCAAAGGACTACCAGATACACTTTACACCTGAGAAAAAACACTTGTCTGCTTCAGAGCAACTGTACACCAGGGGCATGTATAAATTAGCATATCAACAAAATGGACTTCAAAGAGCATATTACTATGCTTCCACCGACAGGGATTTATATATATATATATAAAAAAAATAATAATTATAAAAAAAAAAAAAAAAACTTCAGGTGGTTTGAAAAACTATTCTTATGCATACCACTGGAGCCAAGAAAATGGAGTACATATTATGTGTTGTTTTGAAGCTAGATATAGATACATTGATATCTTACTGTCAGGACATACTAATTTAAGCACACACACCTCTCCCAGAAATTCACTCTCTTCCTCCTGGACTCTGGGCTGGTCCCAAACAGTGATCTCCAGCATGCGCTCTCTGAAGTCTCTGCGGTGGACGTGAGGATACAGGAACGTCTGGTTCCACTTTGGCTCTGCGCTCTTCTTCACCGTTTTCGTCCGTCTCTTGCTCTTGTCACTATGTAGACGAATGCAGTGTGCTTATAAGAGTGTGTGCAGTCTGAAAAATTTTGCAATTTCTCCCAAAAATCAGCACAAATAGTCTGCAGATTCCATTTCCGTCTGCTTATTTGTTAATCTTTTGGCATGGAATGCATTTCAGATACTCAGCAATACCCAAAATGGAAAATGCAAGTCAGATCTTACAGTAGAGAGCTAGTGCATGGACAAATATATCATCAAAGATAAAAAATAGTTATAAAAAATAAACATTTTTGAGGCCACTATTCTACACTGCCATTCATTTACAGTCTACAGTCTTACAGTTTTAGTGCTTTTAGAGTCTCCTCTCTTCTGACCAAAAATACAGTAAAAACAATAATATTGTTAAATATTATTAATACATTTTAAATATTTTACCTTCTATCAGGAAGAAAATACATTTTGACGTAGGGATTTCTGGGTCGTCCGTCTGGTCGAGGGGGCAGTTCTCGTGCTTGTAGGACATTGACAATAAGCTGATGGCCCACTTTATCATACCATAATTTCACCTTTAAATAAAATAATAATAATAATGAATAAAAAATATAACTTTCTCAAAGTTCTCTCAGTGTTGGCAATATATTTTTTATAACTCAGCTAACAGATAAAATATGACAACCCTGTCACACACCACATTCCTTTTCAGGTGAGAAAATAGAAACACTGCAAAGTGATTTCCCCCCTCCATGCTTACCGACAGCTGGCCTGGCAGTACAAGAGGGAGGTCTCTCAACATCCCAGGACTAGTCGGTGACATTACGGAGATGGATGGACGGTCCATCTTTTGGGATTCATCTATAGAACTCGAACCAGCTGTAAGTTCAAAAAGTTACATAATAGGTGTACAGCTGTGCTGTATTGCACAATTATTGGAGAAATGTTCTTAATTTTACATTTACATTTAGTCATTTAGCAGACGCTTTTACCTAAAGCGACTTACAAATGAGATTTACATTTTTTAATCATAGTGTTTTTCATGTCATATTCGTGAAAGGGATAGTTCACCCAAAAATGTTCACCCAATTCTTATGTAGAAGATATTTTGAAGAATGCTGGTAATCAGACAATTGATGGTCCCCATTGACTTCAATAGTATTACTTTCCCTACCATGGAAGTCAATGGGAAGCAATGACTGTTTGGTTCTTTAAAATATCTTCTTTTGTGTTCAACATACAGGTTTGGATTGACACAAGGGTGAGTAAATGATGACAACTATTCCTTCAAATTTTGTTGATGTGATTATCACTGTCCTTGTGTCAAACAATGAAAGTCATTAGTGACTCTTGTTTTGATGCATTTTAACCAGATGGGAAAAAAGCAGCTTGGACATTCTGCTAAATATTTCCTTTTGTGCTCCACATAACAAACAAAGCCATACAGGTTTGCAATGATATGAGTGTGAGTAAATGATGACAGAATTTTCACTTTATGGTGAGCTATCTTTTTAAACTAAAGTCACAAAACCTACTTGATTCTAGAGGAGGATGTGATGTTCCCGGAAGTCTTGGTGTATCTCTGCAGGAAACAGAAAATTGAAGCACAGGAGAAAAGAATGTCAGTTGACAGATCATTAGCTTCTCTCTCGGTCAGTTTTTCCACACACATACACACAAACTTGACTGCACATCCCCTCTTGAGACGTCATAGCAAAACTGTCTAGACACAGGAAAGAGTAGGGAACCGAAGGACCGCTCTAATGGAATGGCTGAACAGTTTTAAGGGTGAGAGTAGGGTCTGGAGCATGTAGGGTGACAATGGGGACACTGGGAAGAAGAACACTCTCAGACACTACTTTACTTACTGATATGCTCTATAGACCTTTTTCAAGAAGTTTTTGGACAGAATTCGCTGAATACATCTTTAACATGCAACAGGAAGAAAAATCACTGAAGTCACTCATACATCCAAAGGTGTGTTTTCTTTATTTCGTTTCTAAACTAGCTGCTCATTTTTTGTGGTTTGTTTTACTTACCCAATTGGTCTGGAAACAACTATTTCCACTTGAGGCGCTGACTGGGACTCTAGGATAATATTGTACACTTCCTTTTTAGTTGCTCCAGGCAACGCCTTTCCATTCCACTGTAACACCTCATCGCCTGAAATCAAAAAAAGAAACCATTTAGCACTTGGATAGCACCTGCCTGCATAGACAGACTCACTGAATAATGAACTGTGAAAAATTACGCGTAGATATGCAACCAAAAATATCAATGGAGATCTAGCAGAAGACTTCCATAAAGCTAAGGTCAAAATAAAATTAAAAAAACTGCAACTTTCTTATAAAATTAGCCAGTCAAAATTGAATAATTATTACCTGCTCGTAAATGGCCTACAATGTCAGCCAAACTTCCTTTCTTTACTTTGGTGATAAAGGCCCCCAGTCTCCCTGACTCTGTCATTTTTCCACCAACCACCTGGACAGGACAGACGAGTCAAGTCAAGTAAAGTCACCTTTATTTTTATAGCACTTTATACAATAGAGATTTTTTTCAAAACAGCTTTATGGTATTAAAAAGGAAGGTAACAGAACTAATGATGCAAATCCAAAATTCTGCCATAAAGCAGCTCTAGGAAGACAAAATTGTCGTTATTTAGTACAGTTTTGATTCAGATCAGTTCAGTAACTGTGTAAAGTTCATTCGTAATGAAACTAGTTCAATTCAGCGATAAGAAGCTCTACTGAGAACTGCAGTGTTGTTATTCAGCTCGAGTCATTTCAAGTTTTGTTCTCATCCAAAAGCGTCAGTGCTGTCTAAGCAAGCCAGAAGATGACAGTGGCAACAAACCCAAACTCCATCAGGTGACAGAAATGGACCAGTTTCTCAACCAGTTCTCCCCTGGCCTAAGTGAATGAACACAATGCCACAGTGAATCATGTTTACTCACAGTGTGCAATAACAAACTAAGTACTGTTCTGTAGCAACACTAAAATACATAATTTGAAAGCACTGCAGGTCACTTTGGATAAAATGTCTGTCAAATGCACAAATGCAGTAGGGTAAAGAAGCATCCAATAATTTACTAGGATGACAAAACAAACAAAAAGCATGTCTGATTACTGACTAAAGCAAAAAACATCTGTTTTATGGTTTTAGTTGTAGTAAATACCAAGTTCTGTCATGAAACTCTAGATGGTGCAGGCTGATGGGTCGTTGATGCAAATTGATGATATTATTCACAGCATTAAACTACTTGGCACAAGCTGATTGGTTCATGTTGCATACAGTACACAGCCAATGAGCTTACTGCTTTACATTTAAATGGCTGGTTAGCAATCACTAGAGCATTTCGCAGCATGCTTTCAGAGTTACTCCACCTGTATAGATCTGCTACAAGGTATTATATACGCTATTTGTGCAGCAGCAGTATGTCTTAAATACTCACAGCACCATATTGGCGTAAGTATTGGCAGTAGCGAGTTACTGTACTTGCTTTGCAGCAGCAGCAATAATCTACAACAGCATCAATAGGCAACAGCAGCAGCAGTTCAGCAGCAGCAGCGTAGCAGATCGACCAAATATATTAACATTGTCATAATCATTCCCATGCTAAAATCTTCCAAGAGTTGTCATGATAGAACTATAACAACCCTTGTCATTATTACCTTTATATATCATAACAAGACCAAATAATGACAAGAAAAAATGCATCTAGCAGACCTTTTAAGATGCAGTCACATTTAGCGTGGCAAAATTTAGCAAGTGAAATCCAGTCATCTTAATAAGAATCAGTCCAATGAAGAACTTCGCCTGATGGACTTTTAGTGGCAAAGAAATTTTTGAATTTTGACCCAAATTTGCAGCACAGACTGAAAACAAGCCGCTCTTCAGTAGTGACTTCTGTGTGGGTGGAGATTCATAACTTAGCAATAAAGCAAAACTGAAGCTCCACAGTGGACAAGGTCCTCATTCTGGTAGTGACTACTCAGCCGGTTCTGCATATAATTACACTTCAATTATATATATATATATATATATATATATATATATATATACATATATATAAAAGCTGTAAGGAAAGCTGTTATTTAGGCCTGGTTTGTTTGCTATCTGACAGAATAGCTTTGGATGTTTATTTCTTCATCATTATTCCCATATTATTAACTATATTTTGTCAAATCCGGTCCCGCTTTCACCTGTAAGATTTCAATTCAGTAAATGGCACCACACCTTTAGTGTAGTACATCCCTTCAAGTGCAGTACACGAACAGAGATGTGATTAGCTAGTGTAAACTGCCACTGACAAGCTCACCTTCAGACCCAGCAGGGAACCGGCTTCTCGTGGCATGGTGGAGCGCTTACTTAGAGTGATGCGGCCAATCAAATGATCTCCCTCTTTAGATGGCTGCCAGCTCACTGGATGCTGTAAAGAAGCGAACAATGCTTTTTTTAGTCCCATTAATGCTGAACACACATTGCTGACATGACATGTATATGTGAGCTCAGCTACAGAAACGCTGTAATCAAATAAACTACTGTTTCTGCTAATATCCATTGCCACTGATACATGACTGCAATCTATGATTGAAATACAATTGAAATACTTACATGCCACACAGCTGGGTCCAGAGGATGACAGTCCCAGTCACCTGCAGAATAGAAATTGACATTATGAACACAGTAATTAATCCAAAATAGAGTTGTAGACGCCTGATGACAGACAGAATGGAGGACTGTTTTAAAAAACTGCGTAGCTTCTGGACGGAAACCACTTTGTGAAAGTGTTATTTTAGTATCACTGATATTTGAATATAGTATAGTAGTAATATTTAAAATTAGACTTTATTTAATTCTTTTTTATTTGTTAGAGTTTTTTTTAGTTAAGGTTTTACATTTTTGTAATCATATCTGTGTAGTTATTATTATGTTTATTTAGTTTTAGTTAATTTAATAACTTAATAAAAATGACAAATGTTGGCAACTAGCTGAAATAAAATTAGTTTTCATGTTTTTAATATTTTTCTTCATTTAATACACTATAAAAAGTGATAAGTTGACTTAACTTAAAAAAACTGAGGAAACCCGTTGCCTTAAAATTATTAAGTAAATAATAATTAAAAAAAAAAGAAAGTTCAATTCACTTACCTTTTTTTTATTTAATTATAATTTACTTAAAAATTTTAAGGCAACGGGTTTCCTCAATTTTTTTTTAAGTTAAGTCAACTTATCACTTTTTACAGTGTAAATATTTTTAAGTTCCAATTTTATGTGAATTACACTTCTAGAGCAAATTTATGTGCGTATATAAAATACAATGTACAAAGGAGGATTTTATTAATCTCGGCCTGTCAATCATTTTGGCTGATGTCATATTGAATAAATGCCTTAAATGCGTTAAGAAAATTAACTGTGTTAAACATTTAATCGCATGCGTAATTTTGACAGGTCTAATCAATACATGTGGTTGTTTAATGAGGCCCAGAATTTGACATTTACCTTACAGGAAGAGGTAATTCTCTCGCTTGATAAACTGTGTATAATAATAGTTTCATACTATCTAGATTTACACTTGAGAAGAAAACTAATGCTATAAATTAATAGAGTTCATTTAACTTTAGGGGAGTACATCACAAAGTATCTTTGCCTTCAGCAACAAACGTGGGAGATATTTAAAGTGCCAAACCCCAAACAAGATAATATATAGCCTAGTATAAAATGTTACAGTCTCATTTGATCATCTTGATTACATTCATAAAACTGTCTTACAACTCTTAAATGTATAGTGCCCAAGAAGACCCTCTGTACATACTGAATGAAGCATGAGCTATTCCCTTGGCAATCACTGACATTATAAGCTTCTGTCCAGTATTTGCTTGTCCTAGTTATCAGGAATCAAGTCACATTAGATCTGTATCTGCCGTTACAAACCCAGCTGCCAATGCCAAAGATGGTGCTAAAAAAAAAGTAAATAAATGGTGAGTTAACAATGGTAACATCTAAACTAACTGGTTTTACTTGAGTCTAAAATTAATTAATTAATTAACTAATTACTTTCATTTAAACAACAAAAATCATGTAGAAACACCTCTTTGAAGTAACAATGCAGGTTACCACTTTTTTCAGTGTATATTCATATTATCCTAAAAAAGGCAAAACATAACTTTTTAAGGCGATATGAATAACTTGTTATGAGTTAGGGCTGCATGATAATGGTTAACTGATAATCATGATTATTTTGCTCTAAAATTAAATATAATATAAACATAAATACTAAATTGTAATAAATACACCTGCACAACTACAAGTAAGGGATAATCAACGGCTAGCTGTGCATTAAACGATTTGAATGCACGACGTGGAGGCGAAGAACCGCCTGACGCAGTGCATTCAGATTGTTTAATGCACAGCTAGCCGTTGATTATCCCGTTTATGTCATCATGGTCATTTCCCAGCATTCACATATTAAAGATGTTAATAATATTTGCGCTGCAATATTTGACCGGAACTTTAAAAATGACGGTTATTTTCGTCTGTATTACTATTCAACCGTAACTGTATGTTACTATGGTTACCAATGTTTATAGGAAGCGCATTAATATAGAACGTGATTAAACTGACCTGGAACTACCTGTGCAGTTAAACGAATTTAATCAACACCTGCCAGCCAATCAGAATCCAGTATTCAGACAGACCATGGCAAAATCACAAACAATATTGTCAAGATTCAAGTTCATTCTTGTTAAGGAAAGAACTTTTTCAGGATAAATAACCAGCAGCCAAATATTGGCATCAAATCAATAAATTCAATAATTGGATTCTATTTGATCTCATCTCCAGTGTCTTTTACGTTTTTAGGACAGCATAGGAGGAGGTGACGGGGGTGACAGAGTGAAGATGGGAGGATGGGAGGATGGGATTGGGAAATGACCCGAGTCAGATTCATGTTGGAACATGTTTGCTATCAGGCCGTGGCTCAGACAGGGGATATTATGTTTGAACATGGTAGCTTCAGGGAGTTTTTCAACTTCAACATAAAATCAACTCTTTTAAAACACATAAACATTTACAATATCATTTAAGTCTGAAATTATGTACTGTGTTTGAAAGCATTCTGGGGTAAAAATTACAATGAATTTTGGAATCAAATGTCAAACTTCCTTTTCTGGATCCTAAACACACACATATACATCGCATATTCACAATTTTTACATAATTTGGCAAAATTGGAGCTTGATTAAATACAGACACATCTTGCCAGGGACTTTCAAAATTCTGCAGCCTGCAGCTGAGAGTAATGGAAAGAGCCAAAACGTAATCATGCTCAGAGCTGGAATGGGTTACCCAAGGATGAATATGAAAAAGGTCCCCAAATGGAACATGCCGCATCCCAGGACTGACGAAAGCCAGCCAGTCAGTCACTCAGCGGTTTTATGTGAGAGAGCTGCTGACCTAATTCCCAAATCTGGTGCCCTAAAAATGTTCCAAATAAACAAATGGAGCTTCACTGCATGAATCAGCAGGGTTTGTTTCACAGACCTCAGACTGATCATCATGGTTGAACAGCTTCAATGACGTATGTAACATGATGCTATCCATGGCTTTGATGTGAGAATTATGCAGAAGTAACAGTTATAAACTTTGAGAACAATATATATATGTAATTATTAAAAACTGATTATAACATTGGGATCTGACTGGAACTGATCAATACTGCAGTGCAAATGTCCGTGCAGCGTGCACACACACTCATACATACATTCACATCACCCTAGCTGACCATGCATTTCACACTAAATGCAAAACAGAGCTGTTTAAGATGTTAATTATTTGCATTCATCGAAGCCGAACAAGTGAAAGTTGCACTTTTAAGATTAAATCCATAAAGTGTGGGGTAGCAGTTTTACTGTTGAATTATTCCTGATTTGCATTTTCTCTGCGTTTTAAGGCACTTTGAGAAATAGTGAATCTGTTTTGTGTGTGTGTGAGCAGAATAAAGAGCACAGCCACACTATGATTTTCTTTAATGATTCTGAAAGAAATCTCTTCAGCTCAACCAAGGCTGCATTCATTTGATCAAAAATATATTAAAACAACGGTACTTTGAAACATTTTTGCAGTTTAAAAGAACTGTTTTCTAGTTGAATATGTTAAAATGCAATTTATTCCTGTTATGCAAGATTTTTGAATGATTTTGAAAGAAACCTCTTTAGCTCAACTAAGGCTGCCAGTATTTGATCAAAAAGACAGTAAAAACCGGTATTGTTATATATTATTGCAATTTAAAAGAAGTTTTCTAGCTGAATATATTTTAAAATGTAAATTATTCCTGTGATGCAAATTTGAATTTTCAGCATCATTACTCCAGCCTTCAGTGTCACATGATCCTTCAGAAATCATTCTAATATGCTGATTTGCTTCTAAAGAAACATTTCTTATTATAACCAGTGTTGAAAACAGTTGTTCTGCTTCATATTTTTGTGGAAAAGGTGATACATTTGTTCAGGAATGTCTTACTTTTGATAGAATAGAAATATAGACTAGAAATTTTGTAACATTATAAATGTCTTTAATGTCAGTTTTGACCAATATAATGAATTCTTGGTGAATAAAAGTGGTGAATATTAGTTCTTTCAAAAAAAAAAAGCATCTCACTGACCACAAAATTTTGAATAGTAGTACATACACCTTATTTGGACTAATATTGAATTAGTTAACTGCACTGTTCATTTGTTTTCAGTATTACATTTAAGAAAATCAGCTTTCATAATCAAAGACAGTTTTTCATTTTAGTTTAAAACACCTGCTACTTTAATAACCTTGTGTAATAAAACAGTGTCAGCACCCATGGCCCAGTGTCCCACACCAAACACACACTAATAAACACACCATCAATCTGTTTACACTTACTGCTGCCATGATCAGTAAAAATATACAATATAAAATAAAAAATGTAACTTATCACCAAATTTACCGCTGTATCGGCTATGTAAATAAGAGTGTTTAGTGAATTTGTGGCTATTTGACAATAAAATTAGCTACATAAAGATCACCTACCTTTTTCACTAACACTTTCGATCTCCACATCCTCACAGCTGGTGTATTCAGGCGTGGAGCCGCCCTCTTCTTCCGAGCTACTGATGGACATCTGCCTTTTGTTGAGGCCTCGTTTGGGTCTATAGGCTCTAGGTGGAGGTGGCCGTAACGACTCAGATTGGTCCGAGCTAAGAGAAGAATCTTTACGCATAATTTCTGCAGCCTTTTCCCTCTTAGCCCTGTGCAGAAAAGCTGCGGACCCAGGTTCAAGATGCCCCTTTGGGCCCCAGTCCTGTCCGTCCCTGAGGTCTGGGGGCCCAGTAGGGCCCATTTGAGGGCCACCGTGGCCCTGTTTGGCGAGGGATCCTTGTCCCCCAATGCCACCCCCCACGGTCCTGTCCACGGAATAAGCTCGATGGTTTTCTATAAGGGCCTTGCGGTCTTCGTTGTTAGCCACTCGTTGCCTGCTCATGCGATTTCCAGCCACCTCACCACCATCTTGCATTAATCCAACTTCGTTGATGGCTAGGTCACTGTGATGGCGCTCCTGACGCATTTTGGACACTTTGGCATGCATACGCATTTCCTGTTCCTCCTTCTGCGGTTTGACAGGGTAGCGGGCGAGGTTCGGGTCACTGCGGTACCGAGTCTGATATTCCTCCTCTCTTTGTCTTTGACGCTCTCGCTCTCGCTCTCGCTCTTCCTCTTCCTGTCTCCTGCGCCGCTCGGGATGGGTGGGCTCATCTTCTGGGTATTCCTGCGAGTGGCCTTTCTCCAACCGTCTGCTGTCACGCTTCTCACCTGGAGCTCGATCTTCAGAGACCTGTGATGACAACCGGCCTGGGCCTCGCCTTCTCTCTCCACGTCCCATCACCTTTCCATTCTGCTCGTGCAGGGACACGGGTCTCTTCCTATTATTCATCAGACAGAAGTTGGAAAGACTGTGAGATACTGTATAGCATTTGGAATTTCCAAGTGCTGCATCCAATTTGCATTTACAACTGCTTCGATAGCAGTTATTTATAATAAATAGCACAACACCTGTTAACCCCTTTGTTTCAAAATGTGGGAATTCAAATCCAAAAAGGATTTAGCTGAATATGCATCTGATAGGAAGACAAGCAACAGACGTCATCTTATAAAGAGATTATAAGGCAGGAGCTGCAGTCCACATACTGCCAGTTGAAAACAGGTCAGGATAAACAGATTTTGTTGAAATGTCCATCTTAAAATAGAACAAAATGTTGACAGTAGGGATATGTAACACCACATATTTTGAAAATTCAGTGCTGGGAACCCAATGACTAGCCGACTATTCGGTCTTAACAAAGCACTCTACAATTTGGATTGCTTCACATAACCCTGGAACTAGTAAGAATTTGACATGCCATCTTAAAACATGGCAATAAGGTTCAATCAACTAGCATTAGTTTTTCCCACTTAATATTAGGTGGCCTTAACTACTATGTACTTACATACACATCTGTACTTACATCTGTAATTAATTTCTGTAATAATTCCATTCATAATTACACTGTTGACCCATCTCTTATACTCGTACTCATACCACTAAACCTAACGTAACCTTACCCATATACCACCTCAATAGCAGCAAAAGTGTTTTGCAATACAGTATGAACTCAGTAAGTACACTGTATTAATTTTTTGATGTATAGTAGTTAAGGCCACTAATATAAAGACGGATGGACATTTATTATTCTGAGCTAATCTTAATAAATATTGTGCATTGTTAATTAATGTTTGTTCAAAATACAATTAAATGTAAATTTTGTAATTATTCACTCTTTGAAATATGAATTAAGATATTCTTGTTATTTTTGGCCATTCATTGAAAGTTCACACAACCATGTATTCTTCAAAAACTACAATGGCATTGTAAAAGTAATCTGTATGAATCTATATAGAAGCTCAAATGTGCTTGCTTGACAAGCATTTAGGGGGTTGCTGTTGTGTCACGCAAACATGTTTTAGCTTCTTGTGCATCAAGCAAAAACAGTTAAGCTTGTTTACTGTATTTGATGTGTGATGTATGTGCAATGACCGCGTTTAAATGTTAGTAAAAGCCTTAATTAAATCTATTGATCATATAAAGCAATTATGTCGGTTATATCTTTATTTGTGTTAAAAAAGATAAACAAAATTCAAAGAGGTTTGGAATGACACAAGGGTGTATGTGAATTAAAAATGTATTGTTCATTGTTAGTTCATGATACCTAATGGATTAACTAATTTGAAGAAATCGAACCTTACTGTAAAGTGCAATATGGATACAAATCATTAGTGAATCATGTAACGCTGTAGGGATGGTCATTTTATTGTGGTTCTACCCTGCAGCAATCCTAGTTGATCTCACCCAAAAGGCAACAATACAACCTTTTTGAACCATCGTAGTTGACACAATATACAAAAGCTTATTTCAGTTGCCCCCCATAAATACGCACTTCTGCATTGCATACTTTGCAGACTTTGAGAAATATAACTTAGGATTGGCATATATGTAAATTGTGTAATGTTTTTTGGCCTACTTGTCTCGTGGTGGTTCACTGCGGGAGCGTGAAGCGGGCATCGTATCTGCTCCCTTGGTGGGGTCACCAGCACCAGCGCTGGGTGGCAGAGTGTAGTTAGCGACCGGAGCCTGTGATCTGGAGCGCAACTTCCTGTCCTTCTCCAACTCAGGGACACTGAGGGGAGCACCCACACTAAGAGGCCTCCCCCCAGGCCCTGATGAAAACCATTCTCCTGATTTAGTTAGGATTTCCTGCTGTTTCCTGCACAGGTTACATACCCACATCACCTGCGTAGACAAATACAAGTGTTATTAAGGCAGGCAGAGATTGGTGATCATTGTAAATGAACAAGATGTACAGAATAGCTAATATATTAGTATTCAGAATACTTGAATTACATTGTTTTACATTATTTTAAAAAAGTGAGACAGACAGAGAGACAGACAGACATATATAAACATAAAATACATAGATACAGTGCATCCACACATCCACACACTATCAAACATTGTACATTCAAACATTGTACTATTGCACTATATTTAGCTAATACATTTTTAATCTAGCAATTTCTCTGAGCAATAGGCAAGGAATATGAACTGACAATGTTGAGCAGGTATAAATATGAGCTGCAATATTACATAATCAAGTCAACCACTCTAAATCATGTTCTATAAGGTACAAAAGAGGCTATTTTCAAGTCAATCAGTCTACTTCTTTACAGTTTCCCACACCTGCTGGATTGCACTAATTTCTGTTGGCAGCTTTACTTTGAAAAGTCATTCAGAGGTTGTAGATCTAGTATACACAGTACAAGCCTTGAAAGCTGATGGTACCTAAAACCCCCATAAATAGATTAAAAAGCACAGTTTTCAACTGTTGGGATGAAAGGATATTTACTAACAAACATAATCTGAAAGCTAAAAAGCTTGAAAGCTCTAAATTTATGGCATCTTTAATGACCTGAAAGATTGTGCGATTCAATAACTGGAGGTCTACTAAGAGCATAAATGTACTTTTCAAGAAAAGAAAACTGTCATCATGTCATTTCAAATTCATAACATAAGACTTCTGTTCATTTTTGGGACACAACTGAAGAAATATTTTTAATATTCTCTCATTTGTTCTATCCACTGAAAGTCCATGCTACCAAAACTTTTGCACATTAAAAGTGCACATAGCTCATTAAATATGGCAACCATATTTGCTTGACGTATAAGAACAAATCTCATTGGTTCTTGCGAGAAATTGTACGTGCTTGCATGACACAAGAGAACTAACTTCACAGGTTTTCATACTGCTAGCAAGCATGTTTCACCTTACATTTACTATATTTGATGTGCTCGATTTATGCACATTGATCAGTTATATTCGAATGAAGGTCTAAATTAAACCTATTCAACATATAAAGCAAATGTGTCTCTTCTGAAAACTTACCACTTGATTCATAAGGATTACTTTTACAATATTTATGAACTTTTTTTAAGTGTCAACATTTTGGTTGTGTGGACTTACAGTGGGTAAACAGAAGCCTGTCAGGTTTCAATAAAAATATCTCAATTTATGTTTCGAAGATTAACAAAAGTCTTATGGGTTTGGTGAATAATCTAATACTCACCAATATATCATCGGATCATCTTGCAAGTCTTTGGCAGTAAATTGAGTATTTTTTTCAGTTGCTCTGATCAAGCATTTTAGTCCCCATGATGATTTGGTGCTTTTTCTTCAATGCCCTCAAAGGTTTTGTGGTATAACACATTTTAAATGTATAAAGCTGCCAACTTTGTCTCTTTTAGTGTCTCTTTACTTTCTCATGTAGCCAAACAAACAGTTTCTTCTCTATAGCTTTTGTGAGAGCTCTTTTGACTTTTGACCATATTTGCTACTCAACTTTGACAAACGCCTGGCATTTATGTATCTTACAACTTTGGCTAATTCGGTTTTGTTATAGAGTTTCCACACTCTATAAAAAATGTTCAAAAACAACTTTTTGAAACGATTTTTTTTACAGTGCAAATGCTCAATTGTGTTTTAACACAACTTTGTTCCATACCACAAAAATAAGTGATTTAAAAACAGCAATGGTGAATAAGTTTGACATTATTGCTCTATTACTAAACTGTTATAGATGCTATAGAAACTCAGAAAAGAACTTTTAGAAAAGCTTACATTTGAAAATGATATCAATATATCAGGGTTTGAATAATTTTGATTGAATGTGTGTATATTTGAATAGGAAGTAACAGAAATCAGAAACAATAAATTCAAGCTTATTGTAAAATGTTCCCAAAACTGCAATGCTTCTATACAGTGGCACAAGGCACTAGAATATGGCAAGGAGTGACACAACAGCCAAAAAGACACATATGGCTGTAAATTGTAACATTATCATGGTTTTACTGTGCATCTGTTAGCATGCTAATTAAACACCACTGCTAGAATACCAATACTAAACAAATATAAATAAGAAGAAATCTAATTACTTCAAAAGTATATATGTTACAATGGAGGTTAACTCTCTTCTGAATAAGAAGTAACAGAAATCAGCCATCATTTTTCTTCATCTGGCTAGATTTTTGCATTGCAAATGCACAAGTTATTATATCATCAGCCTCATATTTGTCAATCTGCTTCCTCCCATCTCTTTCCTTTTCCCCAATGAAGCCCTATTATTGAGCCCTGTAATGGTTCATTCATGAGATGGATGGATGAGGCTGCCTAAAATACCTCCGCCGACACCATATTTCTTCACTTCCTCTACCCATATTTCTCTCACCCTCTCTCTTACACTCTCTCCCTCTCCCTCTCACTTTTTTTTTAGCTAGCCAGCTAGACAGGCCTGATCTGACATGATTAGCGGGAATGCTAAATCAAATGAACAGCTCTTGCCTTGACAAC
The DNA here is from genome assembly GCA_036784905.1 of Acrossocheilus fasciatus. Lineage (NCBI taxonomy): Eukaryota > Metazoa > Chordata > Actinopteri > Cypriniformes > Cyprinidae > Acrossocheilus > Acrossocheilus fasciatus. The sequence goes on from CM071938.1 coordinate 22,785,136, forward strand.
AAGTTCACGGCGTTAAAAGCACAGAGGTCCAATCTATTGATCTAGTGTTAGGCTCTTAAAGCACCCTTAGAACGACAGTAAATCCACTCCTATTGTAATACATGAAGGCTGTCTTGGCTACAGGAAACATTTGGTCAAGAAGGACCTTTTTTTTTTTTTTTTACTGATCTCAGTGATTCTACAAGGAAGCCAGAGGTCTGTGCGATACAGAACAGAAATGCACACCTTGCAACCAACACTGCATGTTTTATCGATCGGATGAATGGTGTGAGAACGGAAAAGCAGACATCCCCCGAAAAGCCTGTAACATTAGTCATCTTTAGCGCCTGATGATCAGTCGCAAATGGGTTATGAAAGTAAGAGCTTATATGATGCACAAAAACAGAATATTTCGCAACAGATGCAGCTAAAAATGCCTCATAATTCTGCAATGTTATGACAGATGTTTGATATTTCATACAGGAATCAAATGATTGACTTCTAATGGTGACAATCTAACTATTTCATGCTACTCACATGGTGGCGTCCTCCTAGGTAATGGATCCCCTCTCACAGGGTCAACCTTCAACTCCATGAACATCCAAAACAAATTACTCTGAAGAATTGCCAATGCGAGATACCTTTCCAACAAATGTGTCGCATTTCGGTGTTGACCTGATCTTAAAGAGGAGAGAGGCTGTTCTAGGACGGGATGGATATGTGGGAGAGTGAGAGAGAAGGGACGAGAGAGCATCATGGCCTGATTGGACCCAGTTGGCACAGCTCCAGCGTAATCTGAGGTAAATCAGATGTGCAGAGGCCCACAGCTGTCAGCCAGCCAGAGAAACACTCTCAGGAAGGATTAGCAATCCCTGCTAATCCCACCGCGCTATTGCTAGCCCTTCCCATTATTCAATCCAGTGACGAGACAATGCTGCCCACAATCTTCCCCTCAGAGCCACTGGGAAACTACCACTGCAACACTGATCTTGAAAAGATGGACCACAGACCTTTAGTCTGTCTCAATGGAAAAAATACGACATGTTTTTATTTATAAACAGAAAGCAATTCACACATATAGGTGAAAACTGGTATGGCAGATCATGATCAGAAGGGTTTGAGTAGGAACTGAGAAAATCAACACCTAATAATTTTGAATATGGTTCGTAAAAGACGTAGATGGCTAGATGGCAAGATTACTCATCACTAATTTTGTGCAGTCGAGGATGGGTAAAATAATCCAAGGCTTTAATCCTTGAATTAGATCCAATTCCGTACGCACAATGGAGGATTCACTTTCTCTCTGATTCATTTTTTATTTTTTTCTCCAAAGGCCAGTTCACAACAATTTCCAGGGCAGCTAAAGCCATTAAAGCTTCTCATCTTGCAAAGGCTTGATTCTAGAGCCCCTCTCCCAACTAGAGAACTGAAGAGAAAAGGGAAATAAAACATTTCAAAATGTAGGCCACTAAGACCTGGCCATTGTTATGAGACAGAGAGAGGGAGAAAGAAAGAGAGATATTACATCTGAGAGAGGGCAGGAACAGTGGTTTCACTGTATTCCTGAATAGCATGAATAGGATTTTCTTGTGCAGGGAGATCACTAGTAACTAAGTATCAGAAGACCCCATAAAAATCAGACAGTAAACAAGTTTAATTTAATTTAACTGCAGACCTGAGGTCAGCACATATGGAAAGAGAGAGACAGAAGAGGAACAGTGTGTGTGTGTGTGTGTGTGTGTGTGTGTGTGTGTGTGTGTGTGTGTGTGTGTGTGTGTGTGTGTGTGTGTGTGTGTGTGTGTGTGTGTGTGTGTGTGTGTGTGTGTGTGTGTGTGTGTTTATATGGGTGTAAATACAATCTCTACTGTTCTCTAAGCATAAGTGTGCCAGCCACCCCCTGCTTTGATGAATACTGTTCTCCATGGTAACCAAATCAAAGAAAGGAGAGGAGAGGAGATGTACAGAGGACAGTGTGAGTCTCCAGTACATAGAGTCATAAATATCACAATTATTTGCCCTTATTATTTCCTAATGACTAGTTAGAAACTAAGTATTTTTTTTATTTAAAAGTCAATAAAATTGTTACAGTTGTTTAGTTTTATTCATGTAATATAGTTAAGTTTGTAGTAATATTAAGTATATAGTAATATAGTTAAGTTTGATTCATTTGTGTGAATCAGTAACAACTATCTTTGTCAATGATGAGTCTGATTCAATAGCAGTTATACCTCAAACATTCCTTTAATGGGATTTTTCATATATTAAAAAGAAAAAAAAATGACAAAAATTCCTAATAAAACTTGCAATTACGACAATTTTAAGAAGTCTCTTATTTGAATGTACATAAACTCTTATTAAAAAATTAAATGGTTTGAGTAAATAAATTATAAAAAAGGATTAATCATATAATTTTAATAGCGTTTCTTATTTAAACGTCAGTAAAATACATTCTTGCTAAGAATAATTAATTATTTTATCCGTCAATAATATTCAATGAAGTCCTCATGCTGCATTTTACATATATTAAACAGTAAAAAGACAAATATGGCTAATAAAACTTGAAAGTATGAGCATGTTAAGATATTTTAATGTTGTGTCTTATGTAAACACTGTTAAGTTCAAACTGTTTACGTCAGTTAATTCAAAACTTGATTCAATTCAATGTCTAATTTGCATTATAGTGATAGTAAAAATAAAAACGTATATAGACAAATCTGGCTCATAAAACTTGTGAGCATGAGCAAAATAAAATATTTTAAAAGCTTCTCATATTTAAACTTTGTTAAGTTTGAATTCATTTACATAAATCAGTGTTTGTCTCAGTGAATTTAGTGATTCATTTGCATCAATCAAAAATGTTGAATGAAGTCCTTATGTGGCTTTTTTCATATATTAATATATATTTATTGATAGATGTTAAAACTTATCCAAGATAGATTTTTTGTTCAATTGGACAGCCCTGAAAGTGAGCAAATAAAAACATGAATACGTAAATACAATGATATGACTAGCTGTAAAGAACAAAAGCAGTGACATAGGTTTGATGCTAAAGAGAAGTGAATTCAGGTGGGACGGAGAGGAATAAGGCAGTCTATTGCATCTGCAGTGGTCTGGGGAAAAGGACTGGGGCTCAACTGTGCTACTTCAGAAGAAATGGGTTATGAAAAATAACTGCCTTCCTCTCAAAAACTGACAGATCTGCTGACACAGTCTTCACTGCACACCCCAAAGAGAAAACTTGCTCATACATCACACAAAACACACACACAGCTTGGATCCAATGAAGCACTCAAGGGAATTTTAATATTAAAGCATACAGACACCTGTGACAGGCTGTTAGGCTGTCACTACTAATTTAAACGGGTCATATCATGAGAAACCAAATTGTTCCTTGATCTTTATAAAAATACTGCAACATAATTCCTAATATTTACAATACCCTATTCTGTTTCAGAAAATATACCATCCTTGCACTAGCTGCCGGCCTGCCGCACATCAATCCACAGAACAGACTCCTAAAGGACTTTCACATTTGCTTGGCCAGCTCTACTACTGGAGGACTGAAAGGAGAAATAGCATGTGCGCACATCAGCATTTGTGCACGCCATGTAAACAGAACAGGGATAAATAGAGTCCCTAGCCTGCTGCTGGTCAGAAGGGAGGTGTTACACTGGTAAATAAAACTCATTCCTTTCCCTAAAAACATGGCTAACAGCTAAGCTAAGCAGTTTCTGCGCTAAAAGGCTTTTAGGAAGAGATTGTTTCCTTATCTTGTTAGCAAGCTACAAGCATGTTTCTCGTGAATCATCTTTGCATTAGCTTTCCAAAACATTTCCGCTAGCGAGTAATTTTAGCATACTGTATGTACAGGTACAGGCTAAATGCAAGTCCAATCTGCTCTGTAATTAATCACATCTTGATGATAAAAAAGGGTTAAAGCCCATAGTATACTTTAGATTTTTACATGTACATGCTAGGGTACGTATCCAGTGTGCATGATGAAAATGTTATCTTCAACATACACTGTAAAAAAAATATTTTTTTAAGTCAGCTGTCACACTCGGTCATTGCAGAGAGAACGCAGGAGTCACAAGTATCACAAACCGTCTTTATTGACGAAACACAGGGAGAATCCAAGTGGGAAACAGGAGCAAATGCACCAACACAACGAGTAGACCCGACAGGGGACACACAAGATAATTACTTAAACACAGGTGCAGGGAATTAACTAATCAGACTGGGGAGAAACTGGGTCACTGGACACATGGGGAGCAAAAACACAACAAAACCAGTCCAGGGCGTGACATTACTCCCCCCTACCAGAAGGTGCGTCCCGCACCGTAACAACTTCACAGGGGAAGGGGGAGCGGGCAGCGGGCAGACAAAGACCAGGGTGTCGACAAAGGAAAGAGGAGACAGGAAGGACCCGGAGCAGGAGGAGCCAAGCTGGACCCAGACCACAGCCATAATGTCGACCCACGGTGGAGGCGACGGAGGGAGGAGCAGGAATGGCCGTTGACTCCAGGGAGGCGACCAATGGCAGCGGAGCAGGTGGAGGAGGAGCCCGATGTGGAGACGGAGAGCCAATGAGCCAGGGGGATGCCAAGGATCCGGGGGGCCAGGATGGAGCCGAGGGTTCTGGCGACCGAGGTGGAGGCAGAGATCCGGAGATCTGCCGCGGAGCCGGAGCGACTGAGGACCAAGGTGGAGCTGGCGGGAGGAAGGAGCCCAACGGAGCCGGTGGGATGGAGTGACAAGGTGCAATCGGAGGAGCGGAGTCCTGAGGAGATTGCAGGTCGACGCCCGACCAAGGTGGAGCCCGGAGGGACAAGGGAGCCCGGTGGAGCTGGTGGATCGACAGGTGATGGTGGAGGCGAGGGACCTAGGAGCCAAGGTGGAGCCTCTGGGTCAACGGGCCAAGGCGGAGTCCGGGCCTCGGAGGTTGGAGGCGGAGGTGAGGGATACTCCGACCACAGCAACACTGTAGGATGGCAGTCCCGCAGAGCTCGCACTGTATTGATGGTGGGCTGAGGGCGAGCAGAGGGGCTGACAGACGACAGCGGAGGAGGAGGCAGGAGCGGGTGGGAGGGTTAAACTCTGGATCGAGAGCCCCCTCTGGGCTGGACAAGGGAACCGGAGCCCTCTCCAGGCAGGATGTGGGAACCGCAGTTCACTCAGGGCTGGACATGGGAACAGGGGTAACAGAGGGCTCCGAAGAAGGAGGGAGTAGAGGAAGCAGGTCAGCCTCCCAGTCAATTAAGTCTTTTTCCGCCTCTCCTCTACCCAGGTCCATCATAAGCTCACCCTCAGTCTCAGTGCGGGGGGCGGAGCTTCTCTCCTGATCAGACGGGTTGCGCTCTACTTCCGGGGCGATCCTCCGCTCAGTTGCTCGGCTCTCTGTACTCGGTGGGCTCTGGGCCTGGAGTGGATCTGGCGAGATCATCCTCGGGAGAGACGGTGAAAGGCGATCTGTTTCTCGCCAGAATCCACTCCACAAAGGCGGCGAAATCCACTCAAGGACCATCTTCAGACAACGGCGCTCTGCACGTGATGTTCAAGCTTGCATCATAGAAAGAGCAGAGCGCGTCGTCTGGGTAGTTGGGGGTGTTTGCTAAGAGCAGGAACAGTCTCGTATGGTCCTAGAGCGATCTCTCCCCCTGCTCCAGCAGGAGGAGGAGATATTCCGGACGAAGGAGGGATTCCATGAGGGTACACAACGAAAAAAAAAAGACACTGGGTGAAAACAGGAAACAAAACGAAGGGTAGACACACAGAGGTTACTGTTTAGGTTGGGTCTTCTGTCACACTCGGTCACTGCAGAGAGAACGCAGGAGTCACGAGTATCACAAACCGTCTTTATTGACAAAACACAGGGGAGAATCCAACTGGGAAACAGGAGCAAACGGACCAACACAACGAGTAGACCCGACAGGGGAGAAACACACAGACAGGAACTAAAATACACAGGATAATTACTTAAACGCAGGTGCAGGGAATGAACTAATCAGACTGGGTCACCGGACACATGGGGAGCAAAAACACAACAAAACCAGTTGTGACATTAGTATGTTTTACAAGAAAATACTATTTAATATGGCTTGCTTTATTATAAACGTGCTTACATCAATCATCTTTTTTGTGAGACCACAACAGCTGAGCAAAAAACATTTTTATCAGTCATAACTTGTAGTAGGGCTGCACAATTTGGGGAAAAACGGGGAATTGCCTTTTTTTCTGATAAAAACTGTTATTGATCATAATCTGCTCGCATGTAAACAGACATAGTGTCGCACTTCACTCTGAAACACAGTGCATATATTTATTTAAAGGGATAGTTCACCCAAAAATGAGAATTATGTCATTAATTACTCACCCTCATGTCGTTCCAAACCTGTAAGACCTCTGTTCATCTTCGGAACACAAATTAAGATATTTTTGATGTAATCTGAGAGCTCTCTGACCCTCACCTAGACAGCAAGGATCCTTACACGATCAAGGCTCAGAAACGTAGCAAGGAGATTAAAATAATCAACCTGATCTCACAGAATTCCGTGTAATGTTCACGGACTTAATTAACCTCCGAAGCTGTGGTGGCATCACGGAATCGCCGAAAATTCCGTGATGGGCTCACAGAAGGCATCAGCCGTGGTCCATGCACGGATTCACTGGTTCAACGTAAAAAGAGTGACTCCGATGCAGTTATACTTTCACTGGAGTACCTGAATGCCCCTACCCTAAACCTACCCAGTTCTGAACAATAATGATGACGATAAATTTCCCAGTATCGCGTCGGCATATTGATGCTAGGGTTTCCGTGCGTGGAGCACAGCTGATGCCTGTCACTGACTTACATTGGTATCACTTCTGTGAGCCCATCACAGAATTTTTTCTGTGAGCCCATCACGAAATTTTCGGCGATTCCGTGATGCCACCACAGATTCAGAGGTTAATTAAGTCCGTGAACATTACACGGAATTCTGTGAGATCACGTTGAAAATAATCCAGGTGACATCAGTGGTTCAACTGTAATTTTACGAAGGTACGAGAATACCTTTTGTGCTAAAAGAAAACAAAAATGACATTTCCTCCACGTCACCCTATAGTGCCATTTTGGAGAGTATCACATACGTAAACAACGTATGCTGTTCTGTGTCAGCAGCACCGTACGCAGATATGCTGTTTACGTTGTTTACACTTTGATCTGAACGTAAACAACATATCCACATACATACGTTGCATATGTTGTTTACGTATGTGATACTCTCCAAAATGGCGTCATATGGTGACACGGAAGACACAAATTGTTGAAATTGTTGTTTTCTTTGTGCACAAAAAGTATTCTCGTAGCTTCGTAAAAAAATTACGGTTGAACCACTGATGTTACATGGATTATTTTAACGATATCCTTGCTATATTTCTGAGCCTTGATCGTGGTAGTATCCTTGCTGTCTATGGGAGGGTCAGAGAGCTCTCTTATTTTATCAAAAATATCTTAATTTGTGTTCCGAAGATGAACGAAGGTCTAGGGTTTGGAACGACATGAGGGTGAGTAATTAATGACAGAATTTTAATTTTTCAAAAACTATCCTTTTAATTATATCATAGCTTTGAAATTTGATAATCACACTAAGCCAGATTTTGGTTTTATTTCTATTACCCTAAACTTTTTAGTGCGCACGTGTCGATCACCTGTGTTAGTGTATGCTATCAAATGAAGAATATGCATTTGGTTGTACTCATATGATAAGTGTACAAGTACAAAACGAAGCATACTTTGGGCTTACTGTTGGAAAGACTCTGCCTATATGAAAGCTGAGCTCTTTACCAAATTGATTAATTACAACCACACGCAACATTCAGAGGTATATGCTAAAAAAGCAAGAAAGGAAGTATATTTGTATTTTAGCAGCATAAACTCAACACCGTTGCCAGTCATTCAGAAAGAGACAACAATCACAAACACAGCAGTAAACACAGACACCTGACAGGAAACACATCACACACATAAAAACGCACAAGTCGCAAGTGCCCACTGGAGTGCAGGGTAAGTAGGCTATTTTTCTCTGAGTGCTTTCATCAATACTAACAAAGTGAATTGCGACTATAACATTACGTGCTAAAACCTTGAATTTTAACCTTGAACTTTCACCCCGTGGCATGCCTATTGCAGTCCCAGGGCACAAGCAGGTGCAGTGAACATGCACAGATAAGCATTCTCTCATCACTGGTAGCACTTTAAGTGAAAGGGAATCCATTCCATGTTTAGAAAGTCACTGGTGAAAATCATATAAGTGCAGCTTACATAATGATTAAGTTAAACCCATTTGACTAAAGAGCAACCAGTTGTGAGACATCAATATTCCAACAAATCCAAATACCCTATTCCCCTAACCCCCTTGCTGTGGCAACGACTTCGGCATCCCTGGCGGTAGCAACAAGGAAGGGAGGGGGATGGGGTTCAGCCAACACATGCTAGTTTCCTATTAGCTGGCTCTCATGAGGAAAGAATTGGTGTTGCCCATGCAGAATCTACAATACTCAGAATGTCTTACCCTGTCTTTCCCTATGAGACACTTTGCATGAACAGAAGACAAATAATGGGCGCAATATTAGTCAAATTTTGTTTGTGCTCAATATATCAGAAAAAAATCAACTGAATTTTACAACACAATGCCAGTACACTGAAAATAATGCTTGGAACAGTTGTAAAAATGTTACAATAAAAACCTTTTAATAGTTTAACTGTAAGTTACCCTACCATATACCGTTTTTTACAAGTAAGAAGTATGAATTACTGAATAATTTGCTGTAAAAAACAGCAGAAGGACATCCCAGATGTCTATGCGTGACACATCACATATGGTTATATTTTATTTAACCCTCATGTTGTGTTTTGGTCATTTTGACCCAAGGAGGGATTTTGACTCATTTGAGGATTTTCTTTTTTCATGGAAATGCTAATGTTATCACGTTGTACTAAAAATTACTGACTTTGCTCCCACAGGGTATAACGACTTCTAATAAAAAAATAAAAATAAAATAAAACTAAAAAATTTCCTTCCATCTTGTTACACTTGTTCCTAGTCAAAGATGACCAACCTACAAAAAAATTCTTATATATCTCTTGCTATATTAATCACCAAATCTTAGATTAAACCTTTTCATGAACTTTTATTTCAATTAGTACAGGTTTCATGTACTTGATTATGTAACTTTGAGTGAAAAGTTTCACTTTTTGAATGAAAATATATATATATATTATTTGTGGATAATTTTGACAATGTTCACTCAAAAACTGAGGTGCATAAGAGGGGCCAAGATTTGGTAATAATGAGAAATTTACAAACAATTTTTCTGTAGACAAGTCATTTTTGATCAGGAACACCAAATTTGGTAAAAAACAAACAAACAAACAAACAAATAAATAATCAATGCAGCACAAAAGTTTAATTGTTTCTTCTTGTATTTGTTATCAGTAATGTACATCATGTTATTTTTTGTTGCATATTCTGTTATTAGGTTAACATTTTTACACTGTTAGAGTTATGTGTATTATCCTGCTAGTGTTTTGTTTTTGTGTATAACCCTGTGCACTGTCTATAGTCCACTTACGACAAACTCTGAGTCATGATGATTCATCAGGCTTTCTATTGTACCACCTGTATTATTAATTTGGTGGTTTTCAGTACATTTTAAGATAGTTCAAGTAGCTATATTAACATTATATCACTCACCGTTATAAGTTGTAAAACATACAGGCACCAATATACCATCCCACAATAAATGAAACATTGTCATAGTGTTTTTACAGTGAATTTCTGGCATCCACAGCTGCCAGGTTTTTTTCTTTTTTTGGAGCAAATTCACTTTTTTTACTGAAGGTTTTGCAATAGATTCAAATCACTCTCTCACACACATCTACATACACAACTTCCTATATTAGCAACAGAAATGGAATTAGTCCATTCAATCCCATGATTGTGCACATTCAGACGTAACACAGTTTCCTCAAATCACATTAGCAGAGCACACAGCAAAAAGAAAAGAAAAACTCTAACCACTTTATCCTCCTTGAGTCATGCAGTCCAGGAAGCAGAGAGTGAAAGACAAGCAAACAGAGGTAGTGGGGGAAAAGAGGAGGGTTGGAGGTGGAGGAGAAAAAGTGTGAAATTAAAATTGAAAATAAATGGTGAGAAATGGAAAGAAAGAGTGTGTGAAAAAGAGATGGGGAGAGGGAAGAGTGGGAGGAAAAAGTGTTAGTGAAGCAACCGAGTTTTCTCTTGTGCGTCAAAACAGACATATGCATAGAGAGTGACAAGGGCGATCAAAGATGCTTTAATAATTGTCATTTTAATACATGTTTAATACATGTTAACACTGAACTGTGGGTGATCGAAGGTTTGTTTTCTATACATAACAACAGACATGTCCAACAATGGTCATGTATGGCTCTCTGGTAGAGATGAAATGTGAGAACAGAACTGACACCTCTAGACATGTTCTCCACTCATACCCAAATGAGAGCATCACAAAACACAGATGAGGGGTCCAAGCAGCCTCACAGGATGCTTGTTCAACACTATGAGGCCTCGCTGAATCATATTCCTTAGACAAATTGTGTTTTATTTAGAACGTCTGTACATGACTTTGTCTCTGTAATGCCCCCAACAGGGCAACACAAGAACTACAGCTGTGCTCTGTTGCAGCCTTGGCCTTTCAAGGTATTGATTGATCCTGGGTGCTGGCTGGGAGAATTTGACACCAATTGATCTTTACCATGAGAATTCTCAGAAGAAAATCTTAATCTTGACCATTAAGAGGATATGACATTTTTGATTAGCATAAAAGCGAGTCTGAGTGATCAAGGCTGGGGCAGAAACCCTTGACAGGATGGAAAGCACATAAAAACTCTGGCATACACACTTACGGATAATCTACCTCTGTTTGTTATATACACATATACAGTAAAATGCAGTTTAAGAATTATGTACACAGCAATACAGAAATTCTGGCTGATACTAAAAATTATTATTTTCATTTAATGGCTGATATAATTTATTTATATAACCGATATGTAATTACGTTAAGTGAATCTGGGCATTTAGGCATCACAGCATGTGCACATTTGAAATAAAGGCTCTTTATTGCCATTGATGGTTCCATGAAGAACCTTTAAGATGCATGGAATCTTTCTATTACCACAAAACGTTCTTTTAAGTGGAAAAAGTTTTTTTCAGATTATTGAAATGTTTGTTTAAGAACTGATTACTGAAAGGTTCTTTGAGGAACTAAAAATGGTTCTGCATCGCTGAGTTTTTACGTTTAGGAGTGTTCATGTACAGTGTACAGTATGAAAGATACTGAATTTTCCTTGAAACTTGTTCTGAAAAATACTGTTTGAATAAGAAAATAAGTCCTCATAATAACAGACGAGGAACCTCTGGGATGCTGTTAGATAATTCTTGAAAAAAAAAAGAAAACTGGTTAGTTCATTTGCTTCAGAGTTATAAATCAAGTTAACATGTCTGGTCTGAAACAGAATTTACTATGCCTTTAAAAATGATAAACAATAAAGATTGGTGTACTTTTTCATGAAAATGAACGCATGTTATATTTGCACACCAAATCACTCTGCCATGCTTGTAAAAATTTTAAATAGTTTGGCATATTATTTTTCTATATCTTTAGAAGGATAGTTCAACTAAAAATTAAAATTTTGTCATCAATTACGCACCCTCATGTACTCATAAGTTTTTTTTGTAATTATATAATGATAAATAAAACAAAAGATATTTTACAATAAACAATATTTTTATTAAATCAGAGATTTCTGTCCCTCCATTGCAAGTCAGTTACACCAAAATGTTGTCAACAGTACGAGAACTGGAAGCACAGGAATCTCTCAGGTTTCATTAAAAAAGTGCTTCATTTGTGTTTAGGAACTACATGAGGGTAAGTAATTGATGACAGAATGCTTAAAAAAGTTAGTTCTAGATGATGATCTAAATCTTAAAATGAAACGGCAGAACAATTAAGCATCTAACATCAGCTTAAAATCACCAATACAGACCAATTATTAATATGATACCAATATATTGTGCATCCCCAATGTAAACACCATTATAGGGTTGAGCTGCCATAATATTCTTTATGTCATATCAACAGTAAATACAGAAAACTGCTTTTAGAGCCCCACTGTTACTATTCCTTATTGAAAACTTTGAAATGGACTATATGTGAAAGTAGGGGACCTCACCCAGCTGGGCAGGACGGAACTAAGGCAGATTGTTCCTCAGCATGCCCAGTGAGATGAGTCCATTCTCAGGTAAGACACTCTAGAGGAGGGGGGGCGTCTTTAGAGACAGCAGGCAAGGATGAGATCCTAAAATAGACGCTCGCATGTTGTGCTGCTGGAAACAGTCCCACACATTATCCTGCTGGTTCTTAGCAAAGTCAATGAAGATTTCACTCAAAGAAGAGCCTTTATAAAGCTCAGAGGAGCTGTGGGTGGTTTGGATTCGCAGTCCAAATCTGTAGACTTGTGCAGATAGGAGAAACTGAGATTAACTGTTCGGATTCTGGATTTGGACTCTGTAATCGCTCTGAATTGTATGGTTTATACAGATTCAGCAAATTCCCCATCAGGGAATCAACCAAACAACTGATATGTAGTTACAAACAGAAAGGAACGCTCAAGCAAGCATAATAAAACAAATGAAATGGAACTGACAACATGGAGGATGAGTGGAAAAAAGCTATGAAAGTCTCTCAGTGGGTTCTTACGTTATTTGAGCGCAGCGACACTCTTCCACCACAGCGGGCGCAGAACTTGGTCTGGCAGTAGGAACACAGATGCCCACAGCCATCTGCAAACTTGGTCTTACGACAGATGCCACAGGTAGGTGCATCATCTTTATGGACAGCCTGCTGTCGTTTCGTTTCTGCCCCAATCTTCCTCACCTGCTCCTTATAACTCTCAAACTGCTGGTGCAGTGTCCTGACAGAAAATAAAAGAGGGAGAAAGAAAGGGGAAGCATTTGTTAGTTTATTCGTATTGTTAGAAAAACTGTCATCTGCCACTAAAACTACTACAGACGATCAACTAAAATAGTTATTTTCCAGATAAACATGAATGTATCCTGACAACGTGTATGAACTATTATGAATATTATATCCAAAATGTGTCTTATCTAAATTCATCTGAATTGTAACCTAACTCCACTTTGTTTGTCTTCTCCCTTCACTGGAATAAAAATAAACTGTTAATGAATTGCCAATGAGGCGCTGCTGTCTGCTTTAAAAAGATGGGGCTTCGTTCCAGAAACATTTCTCAAAGGAACATCACATTAGCATAACAGTTCTCTTATAGCAAGTGGTTAGCAGCTCTAATGACCACGGTAAAGACATTAAGCCATTTACAATAGATTCCCCTGAAAAAAAGACACAGCTCATTGTAAATTGTGAATTCATTGCACACATTTCTTTGTAAAAGTTGCCTCCAACGCTATAGGCAGGTAACCAAAAACGTTCATCCTCACCTTCTACCCAATATCCCCCAGTTTTGTTCAACCCCATTAAATGTACTTCGGTTACACTGCAGTAAAAATCATTCTTCAAGAAAACAAAACTGCAAAAGCAAGTGCAAAGCATCACCTCTGTTTGTGGCGAACAGCCATGATCTGCAATTTCCTTTCAAAATCCCAAACCTGCATAAAACAGCGACTCCAGAATCCACTGAAACTCTCTAATAAAAGCACACTTCCCACGACTTCTGGTCTCCATGGCCGTAAATGCTAGCGTTCTCTCTTGCTTGAGCACATTTGCAGTTTCCCTTCTGGAATCAGACAGCAGACTGCAGTCCCAGGTATCTGGATGGAGGTTGTGACTTTGGGGAGTCTTGGCCAGTGATGCTATATTACGCAGTCAGGATGAAGTGTTACGTGGGAAGTCGAAGGCGTGGCAACAAGGATGAATCATTGGCAGAGGAATCAAAGAAAAGAAAAGTGACCTCTTTAAGGTTATGAGTGGATGTGCTTATGTGTTATGAGAGATTTATGGACATTTTATGTGCATTTATACACACATTTAGATCTTCTAAATAAGACAAAAATGTGTATGGATTTCCAGAAGAATGACGATTACAAACATGAAGTTTTTTTTCAGGAAAGCAATACAACCACTTATGGGTAAACTTCTTTAAGTTTACTAGAGTTACATTTGAAGATGTTGACCCCAGAGAATGCTGCTGAGGTGGAGATAGTTGAGTCTTTAGGGTCAATGCTCTCAGCTGGGAACAGCTGTCATGGTAGCAAGGGACCAGGTCTCCAGCCATCATGGAAACACAAGTAAGCCAGCTCTACACCTCTTAAAGAAACAGTTCACCTAATGATGGAAATTCTGTCATCGTTTACTCACCCTCATGTCACTGTCATTTCAACCCTTATAACCTTCTTCCGTAAAATACACAGAATATACTATCTATCCATCCATCCATCCATCCCAACTCAGCTCAACTCAACTCAACCTTTATTTATAAAGCACTTTCAAAACCATAAATATGGACCAAAGTGCTACACATAAATAGTATATAATCTAAAATAAAATTAAAAAAACATCAAATATTTATAACAACACCCAAAAATACAATATGAAACAAATCATTCACAATTATCAGCCCTAATCAAACACAATAGCCTGCAAAAAAAAATCTATCTTTCTATCTATCTATCTATCTATCTATCTATCTATCTATCTATCTATCTATCTATCTATCCATATATATATATATACACACATGTACTATATGTATGTATATATATATATATATATATATATATATATATATATATATATAAATAGTATCAGTTACCTTATTTTTCTCATGAGCTACTTTAAGATTTACTTGAGCCAATTTCCATAAATTTGTATTTACTTAAGTATGACAGATTAAAAACTGTAACCACTGACCATAGTGACTTCAGCCTCTCCTTTATTATCACTATGTTCCCACATTGCTTTCTCTCTTTTGCCTCCCCTATGATGGACAAGAATAGATTTTAATCTATGAGCTGATTCACTGATCGATACTTCTCTTTCTTTCCGCTGCTCTGTATCTAGTTTCAAATGGATGCAATGGTGGGTGAAAATATAGATTTTACTTTTATGAATGAACTTCATTTATAGGCAGTTATAATGAATCTTACAATATTTATATTTTAAGATTGTATTTCTAAATGTTTCAGTAATTATACTGACCACTCTACAAATTGTATTTTCCAAGTTCATAGTAATTTATAAATTCACTGAAAGCCTAAATGTCCTCTGCATGGGGGTTGAGTCGTGTTTGTGTGGTCATTTTTCTGGTGTGTCCTGAGTGCTGATTCAACTAGACACTTTCAATTAATTTGTGAAAAATAAAAAGAGAGAGAGAGAGAGAGAGAGAGACCCAGTCAAGGCAGCAGCCGGGAATCAGCAAGTGAGATGGAAATAGTCCCTTTTCTCTGCTCTCCACCCTTTTCTGTGTTGCTCTTCTTGTCTCTCTTCCTCTCCCTATCTGTTCTTCCATCTGTCCATCCATCCTTGCTGTCTTGCTCACACCTACTCTTCTGATGTAATCAACGGGTGATAATTACTAGCCAGGCCATGTCTGAGAAAAAGGGGAGACAGAGAGAGCGAGGGACAGAAAGAAATCTTGTGTCTGTGGGGCATTTTAAGGCCATACATGGATCATAAAAACTAGAGCGATGAGGAGCTGTACAGAGAATACACAAAAACTAGAGGGGAATTTCCTTTTCACAGTTAGCCTTTTTCCTTTTAATTATATAATATTACAAGGGATAGCTTCACACTATTGTGAGTATGATATTGCTTATATACAACGGTTCAAGAAGAAGTTAATATTGTATAAGTTATATAGACACAAAATTCCAGTTACTGAAGCGTGTCTATTTTTGATTCACCAGAAAATATAGTTCCAAACAATGTCAGTCCACACTGTAGTTCTATTCCTGAATGAATCAGAGTTTTGAATGAGTCAGTTGACGAAACGATTCAGTGTGTCACTCGGGCAGTCACTTATTTTGTTTCTTAATGATTATGTGGCCGAATTTGGATGAGTATACTACTCTTTTACTTTTTTACAAAAATAATAAGATAAATATGTATTGTTAGGATTATTTTATTTATTTAGGTTTATTTATTATATATGTATTTGTTTAATTAAAGCACTGCCTTAGCAATTTGAAGATCGCACTAAGCTGTATCTTTATAAGCTTTATTTTGATTCATTGTGTAGCCCTATAGTAGTATGAATGATTTGTTTTAGTGAGTAATTCATTGAGTCACTCAAAAAGGTGGTTATTTGTTTTGTTCCTGAATGAATGAGTGTGTTTGAATTCATAATGATTCAATGACTCAGTCATACAGACTTTCAGTCTATCACAACTTACTGTTGTAGCAACATAACCAGCAAAAATGTTTAGTGAAAAATCCACACTAATGCATTATCTGAGAGTTTATCTGGAACATGTAAAACAGAAGTGGATTGATACAAACAATGAAAAGTCCCAGTGCTGTTGGACTGTATCCTAGCACTCTCGGCGAAGTGAATTTGAGTACTGGAACTAAAAGTTTTATAATTATTAATGTTTTCAGTGAAGTTGTTTAATCTGATTTCATCATACACACAAACAAAACTTTACAACATTTTAGTCAATATTTTGGGTGTCCCTATGTTGTGTCTTACTTTCTTGGCAGAATGAGGTCATCCTTGGTTCTCTGATTCCACAAGGAATTTTCTGTCACACAACAAAGTTGAAGGAAAGCTCAAAGTTCTCAAAGGTTTCCTGATGTCTTAAAAGAGTGTTCTTGTCTTTTGGAGTCCCAAATACATCATCTTTTTAGGTCTGCTTCTGGGATTTCACACAGCTAAGTTACAAAGTTATATGTATATATCTATATATAGTATGGGCCAGTGATATCATCAGAGGCTGCCTTAGAGTTAAAGGGATAGTTCACCCAAAAATAAAAATTCTGTCACCACTTACATGATTTACCCATTCACTTCTATTGCATTTTTTCCATTTTATGGAAAATGGACCAGCAATTGTTTGGTTAACCACATTCTTCCGAATATCTAGCCTATTTTTTGTGTTCAGCAGAAGAAAGAAACTCATACAAGTTTGGGACAACGTGACACCCTCAGTAAATGATAAAAAGAGTTTTCATTGTTGGATGAACTATCCCTTTAAGCAGCTATTTTAGTACTTGTTTAGCCTTTTGCGAAGGTGTAGAAAGACCACAGTTCAACCCTCAGAGCTAACCTCAGTCTGTTCTAACAGAAATCTATTAATGTCTACTTGTATTAGTGTTCTGTTTTGATCCATTGACCAGCCATGTACTCTATATTGGTGAATCACTGGATCTGGATTTAGCCATATCAGCAACCTTTTTAACTTTGAACTTTGAAACACAGAACAATTCAGAATCTAATTTAAACCTGAAAATGAGTTTGTACATTTATATTAGGGTTTATGGTTCTTAGTTCTATAGTTCCAGTCTATAGGCCCTAGTTGCAGTCTTTAATGTTTACACTTGAGCGTCTTCAAAAGAAAAATAATCTCATCATTAGTTATTCACACTCGTGTTATTTAAAACTTGTGACTTTCTTTCTTTCCTGGAACACAAAGGGTGACTATGAGAAGTAGTTTTAGTTATGCAGTTATTTAGTATATACACTGAACAAAATTATAAACGCAACACTTTTGTTTTTGCCCCCATTTTTCATGAGCTGAACTCAAAGATCTAAGACTTTTTCTATGTACACAAAAGGCCTATTTCTCTCAAATATTGTTCACAAATCTGTCTAAATCTGTGTTAGTGAGCACTTCTCCTTTGCCGAGATACTCCATCCTCCTCACAGGTGTGGCATATCAAGATGCTGATTGGACAGCATGATTATTGCACTGGTGTGCCTTAGGCTGGCCACCATAAAAGGCCACTCTAAAATGTGCACTTTTACTGTATTGGGCGGGGGGGGAGTCCGAAAACCAGTCAGTATCTGGTGTGACCACCATTTGCCTCACGCAGTGCAACACATCTCCTTCACATAGAGTTGATCAGGTTGTTGATTGTGGCCTGTGGAATGTTGGTCCACTCCTCTTCAATGGTTGTGCCAAGTTGCTGGATATTGGCAGGAACTGGAACACGCTGTCATATACGCCGATCCAGAGCATCCCAAACATGCTCAGTGGGTGACATGTCCGGTGACATGTATGCTGGCCATGCAAGAGCTGGGATGTTTTCAGCTTCCAGGAAGTGTGTACAGATCCTTGCAACATGGGGCCGTGCATTATCAAGCTGCAACATGAGGTGATGGTCGTGGATGAATGGCACAACAATGTGTCTCAGGATCTCATTATGGTATCTCTGTGCATTCAAAATGTCATCAATAAAATGCACCTGTGTTCGTAGTCCATAACATACGCCTGCCCATACCATAACCCCACCGCCACCATGGGCCACTCAATCCACAACGTTGACATCAGCAAACCGTTCACCAACACGACGTCATACGCGCTGTCTGCCATCTGCCCTGTACAGTGAAAACCAGGATTCGTCCATGAAGAGAACACCTCTCCAAAGTGCCAGATGCCACCAAATGTGAGCATTTCCCCACTCAAGTCGGTTACGACGATGAACTGCAGTCAGGTCGAGACCCCGCTGAGGACGACGAGCATGCAGATGAGTTTCCCTGAGACGGTCTCTGACAGTTTGTGCAGAAATTCTTTGGTTATTGTTTTTGATTGATTGTTGCAGCAGCTGTCCGGGTGTCTGGTCTCAGACAATCTTGGAGGTGAAGATGTTGGATGTGGAGGTCCTGGGCTGGTGTGGTTACACGTGGTCTGCGGTTGTGAGGCCGGTTGGATGTACTACCAAATTCTCTGAAACGCCTTTGGAGACGGCTTACAGTAGAGAAATGAACATTCAATTCACGGGCAACAGCTCTGGTGGACATTCCTGCAGTCAGCATGCCAATTGCACGCTCCCTCAAAACTTGCGACATCTGTGGCATTGTGCTGTGTGATAAAACTGCACATTTTAGAGTGGCCTTTTATGGTGGCCAGCCTAAGGCACACCAGTGCAATAATCATGCTGTCCAATCAGCATCTTGATATGCCACACCTGTGAGGAGGATGGAGTATCTCAGCAAAGGAGAAGTGCTTACTAAAGCTGGCTGCATACTAGACGATTTTCAAATCTTAAACGATTTTAAAACCATGGGAGACCACAGACATGAAGACAGTTCAACCGATTTTTAGCCTCATAATCCTCTGAACGCACACACCAGACAATTCAACTAGACCGCGAGACCACACACTTGAAGATTGTAGGAACGATTTCACAGTGACACGAGATCTTACTGACATTCGCGAGATCAAACGTGACTAGAGAAGAAAAACAAATAGAGGACAATCAACGTTGTCAGCTGGCTCTCCTGACACGCGTTCTGTTTCACAGTGAAAAACAAAATATTGAAAAGAATATGGGTGATATTCTCTGCTTTCATGTCATGTTTGTGGCTGCCAAGTTTCAGTTGTAGAAGCACTCAACATCCGGTAGGTGACGCTTGCTCGCTCTCATTGCCTATCGCAGGTATCACGTCAGAGGCAGCCCGATGAAGAGTCGTAAATATCAAATATGTTTGGATATTTACGATTTGAGATCGGCGATGCTCCATCTCGATCTGGAGCAGATAAATAATCGTAATGACACCACACAATAGAGGATTTTTGGACAAAAAAAATCGCTTATGACAAGCCACAAATCGGGCCACACCCCCCGATCGTTCGAGGGTACAAATCAGGCTTAAAATCGGCCTTAAAATCCTCTAGTGTGCAGCCAGCCTAACACAGATTTAGACAGATTTGTGAACAATATTTGAGAGAAATAGGCCTTTTGTGTACATAGAAAAATTCTTAGATCTTTGAGTTCAGCTCATGAAAAATGGGGGCAAAAACAAAAGTGTTGCGTTTATAATTTTGTTCAGTGTATATATATATATATATATATATATACACACACACACACACACACACACACACACATATATATATACTGTATATATGAGAGCTATCAATCGATTAAAAAAAACTAATTAATCGCGCATTTTTTCTGGAATTAATCGCGATTAATCATGATTAATCCCACCTAACATTAAAAGTTTTTACATATACTGTTATATTGCAATAATTTCACATTCAATCTTCAAATTAATGTACAAACAACATAAAGACAGTATATTTCTAATATTTGTTTAATGGCATCTTTTTTTTATAACTGAAGGCGAGTATTACTGATAACCAATGCTACAGATGTCTTTAGGAAATTGTTATTTTTTCCTAATATTTAACCATTGTTTAGCCATTCAACATTACAGTATAATTGAGAGCTATCAATTTTAACATTTATTAGACTTTAAATTAACACATTAATCCATTATAATAAATGTCATATTTTCCTGTGCCCTTCAGCAAGTTGGAAATACACAGAAATTGAATAAATTGAATTATCAAACACTAGGAAATTCTAAATTAAATATAGATGGATCCTTAAAGCTGTGAAAGTTATTGATTTCCTATTTTTTCTTATGTTCTTTGATTAACAGACATCACAGCAGCTGGGTCATTAGGTTATTTGGCTGCTATTACTTTACCATGTTTCGGATCTGACATGTATCTTTCTCGCAACTCTATACCTTTTTTGACTTACTTCAGGTCTTAAAGTTTGATGTGGTCATAAAGACGTTCCGCGTCTAAATAAACAATTCTTGTCAAGAAAAAAAGAGACAGAAGCAGCAGTTGTGAGTGGGGTAGCCAACCTAAGATCCGCCCCTGCGTTAAATATTTTTAATGCCGTTAAACTGAAATTAATCACCTGCGTTAACGCGCTAATTTTGACATTTTTTTATATTGTGGTCATAAGTTTACATAAACCTTGCATAATCTATCAAAAAGAAAAAGATCATTAAAAATCCATGTTTTTTTTTTTAGTTTTTAATTACTAAAATAACCCAGTTCGGTAGTTTACATATAATTGATTCTTAAAACTTTGAGTCCTTTATTTGTCCTGAAACCCTGAACCCTTTCCAAAAATGAATGATGAATTTGAGATAGATCTTTTCACACGGTGGACTCACAAAAGCTGCAAACATTCACTATTTCTCACAAGGCGACACAATTCATTTAGAGTCAGGAGTTTTAAGCTTGTTCAAGGCACTAAACAAAAAAAATGTTATTCATTATTACAAAATATTTTGCAAATTCTGCAGGCTGTGCTGTATGTAAATTTATGACCACAAATGTATAAAAAGCCAATGAGCCACATTTAGAGCCATATCTAGAGATCAGAAAATCATTGGGAATCTTTTTGACTTGGGCCTGCATGCAACCACCCAGAACACCCTAAAATCTTCACAGCAATGTGCTAAAAACAAACCCTAGAAATTATGCAAATGCAAACAGCTCGTGTTTGGTCAGTTTGGTCTGCCGGATTTCATCTGAGGGAAGACCCCTGATCACAAAGAGTCCTGTAAGAGGGGTCAATTGATTTTTTTTAGAGACAATAATATAATAGTAAACAACCACTTTTAACACCCTAGCAACCCCATAGCAATGAACAAATGCAGTAACCTTTTGCGCAGGCTATTCTCTTTCGAAAATTTGTTACAAAATAGTTAAATCCTTTAACCACCACTGAAACTACTGTCTAAATTGACAGTAATCCATATGATAAAAATCCACTGTTGTCTCATGTTATTAATAATTATGCCTATGATGCATGATTCCTTTAGGAAAGGCATGGAATTAACATAAGTAATTAAAATCACAACAAACATACATGTACCAGGAATAAAAATGCCCAGCATCTTCTACTTTGCTGTTCTTTGTTGATAGTGAAGCTGTTGCTGTAGGGAAGTTTTTATAGACTAAGTGCCTTTAGTGCTTTTTGTAATGGACCCTATGCCTACTCTCTTATTCTCTCTCACTAACTCTCCCTTCATTTTTTCGATATACACTGACAAGACTTCCGGTTTTCTTTTCCGACTTTCCACTTTTTTGAGTTATTTGAAAACTATTCAAATAGTGTATACAGTTATTAGAAAACTATTTAAATAGTATGTGTACTGTGCAAATGTCTTAGGCCACTAGTATTTTCACCAACAAAAAATGGTTTTAAGTCAGTTATTTTTTTATCATTATCATTTGCTGTAGTGTGTCAGTAGGAAATATCAGTTTACATTTCCAAACATTCAATTTGCCATCAATTGTAATAATCCAGTGAGATTTTTGAACCTGTCTGGAATGACATGAAGAAAAAGAACAAACTGAGACAGACTAGAAGAAATGTGGCAACATCTTCAAGAGCATCTTGCTACTGTGTGTGTGTGTGTGTGTGTGTGTGTGTGTGTGTGTGTGTGTGTGTGTGTACTGATGCACTGATGTGATGTGATGCCAAGAGTGATTGAATTGGTCAACACTGCATTGGTGAATTGGGGATTTCTCTGACTAGTCGGTCACACAAACACAGACACATAAAGAATTCCCGGGCAACCCATGCAGAACGCTTGTTTATTAAATTTTCATGTTGTTGAGTGCTAAAAAGGCAACTTTTCTATCGCTTTCACACACACTTTCCACATCATGTAAGAGGATGCCCTCTTTTTATAGTCCCAGTATTAACCTATGCTAATATCTTCAAGACCATGAACGACAGCCAATAACATTACTGAATCACTTGGTTACTACGTGTCTCAAAGAAGGTAAAATGTTAGCATTTTTGAGCAAACATGAAATGGCTACTGCCTGGCTGTAATTATTAACCCATCAATACAGTGCTCAGTCAGAAAAGTTTAGTGTTTGAAGAACAGATGAGCCTATTCACATCTCAAAGTAAATAGGTTCATAATGCTCTGAGCCAACTCACACAATTAAATCTAAGAATTCATGAGGGAAGGTAAAAAATAAACAGGTTTAAAATAGACAGGGAACATCAACAGAAGCCCATGACGAGCTCAATTTTTAAATATTTCAGCAAGGACTTCCAAGTGAGCTATTTTCAGCTTCAATTCATAATTTAATGCTCACGTTTTTTCTCCCAGAAACCTTGAAACCTTCCTCATACTAAGAAAAAAGGAAAGAAACAAGAAAGGATGATCCAATGTTTGTCTTTTCAACAAACCTAAGTAAGACACATTATCTTTTTATAAGGACTTTCTTCTGCAGCCAAGCTACAGTTCTGAGGGAGCCTGGCAAGAAGCTGTCCTTAACAACTGAACCAGTTTCATAAGTCTAGAAGGAAAAATGGCTGCCATTCTTACACTCTCAGCTTTATCACAGTGGAAAGAAACAACGAGGACTAGCACATTTTGCTACAATTATGCAAATTAAACATACAGTTTATGTGGAATCTAAAAAATCATTGGCTTGGAATATACAAGTTTTGCATTGTCAGGCAAGCCTAAACTGTTCAAGATTAAAATGCGCTCTTCTCTGTACAACTGATTCAGTTGTCTAGTTTGTGTACATTAGGCCATGTCATATTCATTTCATATTTGTACATCACCATCTTCATCTTTTATACAAAGCCCTGTTTTTCTGCTTTACCTGTTGCCTTTGTTGTAGTGGGTTGATCTGGCCAACCTATGACCTCTGTTGTGGTCTGTGTGGCTGCAATTATTCTTCATTGTATCTGATCTTAACCTTTGAATATCCTAAAGCCCCTTTTTTTGGATTTGCTGAATGGAGCATAGGTGGCATTTATTCCCTTCATTTTGGTTTTGCAGACCCCACAAACTCACAGCCAACTCACGGGGTTTAGAAGCAAGATGAGGTGTTCTGGACGAGGTGTTCAAAGGAGAACAGCTCTTCAAGTAAGTTCTGCTATGTCTACATGATTTTATGATTTTGGTTTTTCCAAATAAATACAAAACTTAGGCTCATTGGAAAAACATCCCTGAAAAAAATTTCTGAAAAAAATTATTGCATGATTTGCAACACTTTCAAATCGAAATGCTCAGTAAGTGGCACTAAAATTTAATTTAATTTTCTCACAAACAGGAGAATGTGAATGCCTTATTGTGTTGCTTATTGTACATATTGTGGCAGTTTGTAAACAAATTGTCTGTTGGTTGGCGCTAAAAGGTTACTCTTCTATTGAGTTGTAAATAGCATACCACCTACACTAAACCTAACCGATGAAGTTAAAAAAGCAAATGTAAGATAACCCATTTGCTGTAGAAACAAGCTAAAGTAGTTCACAGTTTCTTCAGAAAATGAGTTATCTTGCATTTACACTCCATATTGCAAGTGCAGCACTTTACCAGGTGGGATACTGAGCAAGCTTACTAAACCAGAAAAGCCCAAAAATGGAGCGCGTTATGTGATGCAAATGTCAAAATGTATTATGCTTATAAATTGTGTAGTATTTCTTTCAGTCGTAACATTGTATTGTGCAAGGAACCATGCAAAAATAAGTCTTTATTAATCAATAATCTGCCCCTGCAATCATAATTTCTTTGAAAAAGAAAAGTTTTTTTACTGCCACTACTGTTCATTTCAGCTGGAAACTGCAGTCAGTTATATTTATGGAAGCATAACTCTTTGTAGTTTTGCCAAAAACGCTGGTAGATGCACATTTTCCAATGAGCCTAAATTTAATAAATTTTCAGTTTCAGAGGGTTAATTTTTTTTTAAAGGAGGAAGTTCCAAGAACATAATCTCTAAAGAAGCTCTGAAGAGGAAGTAGAGTTTTGTCTGTAGAGGTCTGAGTTAAGTGAAATAGGTGTCTGGGATATTTTCATTTTAGTTGTTTAGTTAAGCTTTCAGTGTTTTTATCTTAACTCTGCATATTCATATACAAATGTGTGTGATCATGTAGCATGTGATGGCACATACTACGTGACCTGAACAGGTGCTGCATTCACACATCACCTCTCAATGATTAGCTCTGACCTGTTGGCAAGGCTGCCTGAAAAAGTATGAGCAGCTTGATTACAGCATTTTATCTGTCCCAGCTGCCTGTTCTCAGCTAAGATTGAGATAACCCTAGTTACCGTTCAAAAAATATACCAATATAATATCTCAGACCAGCATTTCATCAGATACTGACGGTGACTACAACAAATGAAAGCCAACAAGAAAATAGATCAATAAATCAATAAATAAAAACACTGAATGTTAACTATCATCTAACACATATAAATCAACAAACAACTTCCAGTGAAAAATAACACAAAGACACAGAGGGGTCCCTCAGGAGTTACAATAGTCACATTTCTCTACTAAATATCAATGGGAATAATGGGTTTAACTGGTTAAAATTAAGCATAACTGAGAAAATATGTGTGCTCTGTGTCATCTATAAGTGACGCTGTTTCACAAATTGCATACTGCCGGAGTATGTGCTACATTTGATGAAAAATATTGAAAAGTAGATAGCATGTGGACTCTTCGTGGCATCATGGGATAGTGAAGTGTCAAATACATACATCAAAATCTGGGTGCTTTTCACCTACTGTTTTTTTTAAATACTATGTATTTGAATATAGTACTCTTTTGGCATACTATATAGTATGGAACTAGGTATATTTGGATGCAGCGTGACTACTAAGACTTAATATGTAATACAATATGGACCTGAGGGTGATTTTTCACCTATATGAACTACTTTAGCTTTATATTTACTTTGGTTTATATTAGTCCTAATTATTTAGGCCTAAAACGGAATTCAGAACACACTTTAGTATACATACTGTAAATTTAGCATACTTCTATTCATATATTTTAATCAGATTTTCACTATGACTGAAAAGGATACCTAAAAATGAAAATTGTGTCATCAATTACTCACCTTTGAGTTGTCACAAACCTGTAAGAGTTTCTTTCTTATGCTGAACACAAAGAAAATATTTTGAGGAATGTGGGTGACAGAAGTGATTGGTTCCCAGCATTCTTTGAAATATCTTCTTTTGTGTTTAGCAGAAGAAACTCATATAGTTTAGAACTTGAGGGTGAGTAAACGATGACAGAATTTTCATTTTTGGGTGAACTGTACCTTTAACGGTGAAGAGACCAACACATTTCAAGGAGCACAGGATTCATTAAGGTTAAAGCAAATCTGTATCCTTATTTTTCACATCTGTCTGCCTTTAGTACACTGTGAACTTTAGAGTGGGTGACATATGGACAAACAGATATTGGGACAAACGTTCATTTTGAACTATGCTGTTCCTCTCAGCACATTCACTACACAAGTATTGAAATACCCCACTGCCACACATTTCTAGACCGTGATGGTCGTGATGTAGTGGCGCCTATGACTCAATCATCGCATGGTCAAAGCTATAGATTACCATTTCCGTTGCAGATTAGCCGTCATAGGAAAAAATTACATAACCTCGCCTCAATTTTCTATCACGTCATTTCCGTCTGAAGAGTAACTGTCTGTGAGGGAATACGCGAAAGGCAAGAGCCATCACTAGCGTCAGGTCCTTCTTCAAATCATTCATGAACAGGGTGCTTGTCACATGAGAAGAAATTGTATTTTAGATCTCAAAACAGACGATAGTGGCTACAGTCGCAACTTTTAGTAGAATCCATGTCTCTTAAAGATACACATTTGTAGTTTGTGGTCGTCCTCACATGCATCGGCTGAGCCACGCGAATTAATCGCGAGCCAATCACGAACCACACCCCGGTTGTAAAGCGGCGAAAGACTGAATTTCTTTTCCAGATTGTGGATGCCTTATATTGTCCACAGACATAAAACAGACGTTTTATCTTCCCTGTTGTTTAAACTAGACTTGTTTTCTTTCTTCACACACCCGCGCGCAAGCCTAATACAATAGCCTTTCGCCAAGTTAACATTCGCTCTGTGTTTCACCATATAAAAGAGTGTTTGGGCGCTTGCTTAAGGGTGAAGAGCACCTTGTGTTGCCCCCGGAGGAACATCGGGTGGAGTGGGGTGGCACGCGAGGTATGATTCATCCTCGCGCTCTGTCACGCCCCATCTCCCCGTCTGCTTTCCATGGTGCACCTGTAACTCGCCTGACCTCAAATCTAGCTAATTTCTACTCACACACTGCTGTTAAAACCAAGCTATGCAAAGCTCATCTGTTATATGAACTCCTGCTTTCTATGCAGTAGAGGCCACTGCAACCAGACGCTTTTATCCAGCAAAGGATACTTGAAGACTCACGCGTTCGTAAACTGCAAAATCACTACGATTTTAGGGAGTCATTAATCACACCTTATGGGTAGTGAAAGGTCATGAAGCTGTGACTCAAAGGAAAGCGAAAGTATCGAAAACGTCTGTGGATGCACAAAGGAAATCGTCCAGCACTTACTTTAGCATGGCTTGTTCCTTATCCTCTTCCTCCCTTTGCCGAACCATCACTGCCATGATGATTTCCCTTTCCTCCTCCGTGAGGTGACTCAAGTCCGGCATATCAGGCATGGGAGCCGGCACGGTGGGTGGGCGAGGGCCGCTCTGGGGCCCTACCGAGGCGGACATCTTTTGCCCCGCTCCCAGGCGTATCTATTGGCAGTATCCCGAGCGCTGGAGCCACACCTCACGACATGGTCCACGGATAGAGCAGCGGTCTTTGAGAACAGTGCAAATCTCGCATGGTTTCAGATACCCACAACTGTGCTTTTGTTTCTCTTCGTGTTTTTTTTTTTCTTTTTCAACCCACCCCTCCTCTTTTCTCGCTACCCCCACCCCCCGCCTCTCCCCTCCACCTCCAGTTACGGGAAGCCCATCATCTCTACGCCCGGAGACGACGCAAACAGAGGGACTCCGGCATTAGCTAGCAGATCTGTGATTTCCCCCTTCACTGAACCGGGGGCTCGGTATTGGGCGATGGCAAAGGCGGAGTCCGTCTCTCGCCCACTGATCTCTCTCTCTCTTTCGTCGCTCTCAGATTAAAAAAGAAGAGTCAATGGAAATGCAGATCCGCGAGCGCGTATACCACTCTCGCCGACCGCACGCTTACTCATATGTGAAATGGGCAAAAAAGCATCTATATGAGAGTCATACCCCCCTTTCCTTTTTCATATCGGTGTGTGTGCTCGACCGTGCACACCTGGTTCGCGTCTCTGTATTTTTAGGAGTAGCCTATCTGGTAATAATTCAGTGCGCGCTCTCGTCAGGCTATTTTTAGAATCGTTCCCGCGCACCTCATGAATACAATCAATTCGTCTGTTTTGTCTGACTGAGGGATGTCTGTAATGAAATTATCCGTGAAAGTCTCAGGTGTGCATGACATAAATCATCTCTAGACATCTTTAAAAATATAGGCTACTGTAGCCCAGATGGTCTGTATAAATGTAAATTGAATGCATAGTCGAGTTGAAACCAGGTTTTGAGAATAAAAACAAAATCCAACAATAATCCAGTTTATACGATTAGTTATTTCGTAAAATGGAGATGATTTACATGTAACGTAAGTGCAAACTGTAGTTGTTTTCAGAACCCTGGACAGCGACACGTGACGCAGAGTCACTCATTTCACTATACTGTAAAAAAGTGTTAGCGTGCAATTGTTACCATTAACCAATACCTTATTTACCTTACCTTATTTAACCCATAAAACTAGTTTTGTTGGTATAAATTAATGTATTAAGGATGATTCAGTGACTGACTTAAAAAATAAAAACTGTTAATTTATGTTACCATTTTACCATTATTTAAGAGTTAGTAACCATACTCTTATAGGCTACAATATAGTGCATATCTGTTTATGATGCTAGCCTTGGGATAAATACTGAAATGCATATAAATACATGGGACATGATTTACACAATCAGTGGATATGTACTTACATAGGCATATACCTGTGTATACAGTATGTGTATGCATTTAAGGTTAGGCTACATAGGATAACCTCTATGCCCAGGGTCATTCAATAACCTTTCACAGAGTGTAAATATGTGCCATGTGTATGTCTGGAGCCATGCAGTATGTGTATGCAGAGCAAGCTCATCCAAAAATGAAAATTCTAATTGTTTGCAAATTCTCATGTTCCAAACCTGTAAGTTGTTGTTCTTTGAATTATGACTGTTTACTTTAATCTTTTTGACTTCTTTTCGCATTACTAAATCATTATTTTCCTGTTTATCATTGTAAAGCTTCTTTGAAACAATCTGTATTGTACAAATAGCTATATAAACAAAGATGACGTGGAAAACGAAAGGAGAAATCATTGTAGAATCTTTACTTGGCCCTTTCGCATACAAAAAAGAGTTCATATCTGTCAAGCTCCAAAAGACTGCCAAAGACTGGAATGTTCCTCAAATCCCTACCCAGCATGTCAGTGCATTGGGCCAGGTTTGACGTCACTGATGACACGTCACTGATTTTCACATGGTTCGGTAAATGCACATGATGCAGCAGTTTTAATATATAGAATGGAGAATGATATTTGAGCTGTGATGAAACTGTCATGAAAGAAAAAAGTTTTCCATGAATAACGACTTATATTTCAGTCTCAGTCACAGAGAGCTATCATACGGACTTTGAAAAATAGCGCAGACATAGTATGGACAGTTCAGGGTGGGAAATTAACTTGCCTCACCTGCCAAGTTCAGGTAGGTTATTTTATTTATTTTTTTCATCTAGTATTAGTTATTTAATAGTTATTGCAATGACAGATTATTTGTCTCAGATTGATCTTTTTATTATTTTAATATGTCCCATGAGGTTCATTTATAATGCTAATAAAGCCAGTAAACAGCCACTGTTATGACTGACCAATGTCAGTATTGCGCTTAAGTAAATGGTTTTTGAAAACAACAAAATTATGAAACTGTTTACTTACGATTGGTTTGCGATGCAGCTGCTGTCAGATTCAGTACCATAGATGGATTATTCACCTTTCAACAAAAGTTTCTTGCATACTCTTCATTACACTGCCTCATGTACAAAACAATCTGCAGCCAAATGCCCTGAACAAACATCTAATCCTCTGATGCAATGCAGGATGCCATTACAAATAAACCATCCACTTGTTCCTGGTGCTGATGTCCATCTGAAGTCAGTACAGAGATGCAAACATGCTGTTTAAACAGGACACATCAAAGCGAACATTCTTTTACTCTTCCATTTTCCTGTTGATTAGAGTAGCTCAAATTTAGATTGAGCAAACTCTGAGTTTTCACATTCAAGAATGTGTATTGGTTTTAAGCGGGTTTCATCGCCATAGTAAGTTATGCTACATGGCTGCTCCAGAGGTTTAATTCTGAGTTAGAAATCACAAACCCAAACTGGACCAATCAGCTCTGAGCAAAGTGACATATCTCATGCAATAAAGCCACTCCCCCTGTATCTCTTGCTTCAAATTAAAGGAACACTCCACTTTTTTTGGAAATAGGCTCATTCTCCAACTCCCTCAGAGTTAATAATTAGAGTTTTACCGTTTTTGAATCCATTCAACTGATCTCTGGATCTGGCGATAGCACTTTTAGCATAGCTTAGCATAGATCATTGAATCCGATTAGACCAGTAGCATCGCGTTCAAAAATGACCAAAGAGTTTCGATAGTTTTCCTATTTAAAACTCGACTCTTCTGTAGTTATATCGTGTACTAAGATCGGCGGAAAATTAAAAGTTGCGATTTTCTAGTCCGATTTGGCTAGGAACTGTACTCTCATTCCGGCGTAATAATCAAGGAACTTTGCTGCCATAACATGGCCGCAGCAGGCGCAGTGATATTACGCAGCGCCTGAAAGTAGTCCTCAGCTATATTATAACTAGTTACCTAGCTGGGGCCATTCACATATCGAGCCTAAAAACGCGTGGAAATCGCTAGGCGCGGCCGCTTTCTCCTTTTTTCCAAAGCGCTTGGGCGGTTGCGCTCAGGAGGCGTCTGTCGTTGCTAAGCAACCATCAGCTGCGCTCTCCGTTACAAGGAAATTTCAGCAATGGATTTCCACCACCGAAAAACCCTTGATTTGAGTCAAAATACAGTTCAGGATATCCCTGGACCGCAATGATGAGCTGCTCCTCCATTTTTCTGCTAAGGTTTTAAAGTAACGGAAAAGGTGAGGAAGCTGATTGGTTGGTTCTTGTCACATGACCCGCGGTGCGCTTGCGGCATTCTGAAAAGTTGGTTTTATCTTGATGCGGCGCGGACGCGCATGGAAAAAATGAGCGCGCATACCGCGCGTCTACATTTGAAATAACGAACTTGAGCGCGCAAAAGACGCGATATGTGAACGGCCCCTTGCAGTTTACAGTGAAAACATTTTGAGGCAAAATGGCCTGTATTTTTAAAACGACTAAACTTGTTTTCTTTTGATCTCTTTGTGAAATATAAATTAATAAATTCAGTTGATTCATTTGCATCGTCAGATATTTTCTTCATGCTGCCTTCTCAAAGATTAGCTGCAGCAATAGTGTCTATTCCTGCCTTGTAAATGCATTTAAAATTCATTATATTTTTAACAATAACATCTCTTAATCTTAAACTACAGCAGAGAAGTGAATTGCGCCAACTCTCGCGAGAAGTGAATTAAACCGAGGCTCTCCATGTTCTGTGTGATTGGCTGCTTGCTGCACGTGTCACACTTTCAGGTGCTTCAGAGTTTATAATGTTAGATAGAGCATTATGAACCCACTGAACTTGATCTATCCCAGTTGGATTTGTTTGGTACTCTGAAACCCAGCCAGCTTCATGCCAACAGGTCACTCGAAGCGGCCTTTTTTTCCTTTTCCTTTTCTTTCTTTTCTTTTTTTTTTTTAAACTGAATCATTCAACATTTTACACCCTACAGGGTGAAGACAAGAAAAAAGATTACAATGAAGAAAATTACATAAAGACATGGAAATGTTTACACTTGTACACTTAACAGCTTTCTGATTTCAAAATTAGAAACAAATGCAAATAAATCATGTAACACCGTTACACCTCGGGTGTGCATTATTTTTCTAATAATTCAAGGGACCGAAGTCAATTATTCCGCTTATACTACGGTTGCCACACCTCAAGACATCGATGAGATGATATATTTCAAGGCATTCGTCCGGTATTTCTACTTAAATCGCTATTGAGAATAGGATTATTTCTTCCGCATTTCATCCAACGCCTCCGTTGCTAATTCCAAAACGTCATTTTAAACCTAGTAACTGAGGCTTGAGCCGTTGATAGACTAATAATGCAGTTAATAACAAAGTTATGAGAGAGAGAGAGAGAGAGAGAGAGAGAGAGAGAGAGAGAGAGAGAGAGAGAGAGAGAGAGAGAGAGAGAGAGAGAATTACCTCTGTGTGTCTCTCAATAGCGTTTGGCAGCAATGTCTCTAGTTATAGTGAAATTTAGTTCCTTTTGTTCACGAACAGTGCCGTTGTTGTTACCTCGCTTGTGAGAAATCATGTAGTTTTTAAGTTGTTTACTGATAAAATCGTCAGAGTAGCGCTAACAACATTAGAGCGCTGTATGCTAGTGTTTGTGGAAACTGTAACTGTTATGTATGTGCGGTCTGTGAGGGAGAGGGAGCGGGAGAGATAGAGTATGTGCTTTCCGTACATAATAAAGTGTAATTTTGTGGCAAAAACATGGACATGATCTGTCGTTTTTATCATATTGTTTACTATATTTATTTATTTATTTGGCCAGTGTCATTGTGGTCTTGGTTATTTTGCTGTTGTAAGACCTTTGAAATAACAGAAATCATTTGGCGAAGTGATATGGTCATGTAATGCGGTCAAGAGCTGCCTGGAACTACATTCGCCGTGCGTTTCCCTGAAAATAATTGCACACCTTAGAACGTTCGGCAGCCAATCCCACAATATTCAAGCGAGCCATTTCCAGCACTTAGTTAAACAAATGCTTTATGTAGTCTACAACGAGGAGGACATTTTAACCTTTATTTTAGGACATTTATGTTGAGAAATGCAGATGTTTCAGAAACTCTTTGGCATTCGATTAGATTTTGCTTTGAGGATTGCAACAAGAGCATAAAACACACATGCTAGTGCATCAAAGACTCAAATATGAAAAATTCACACACACACACACGGCAGGAGGGCAAAACATAACCGGATGACTGTTATGGTGTATTTAACAAAGAGTGCAAGGCTGACAACTTTTGCTATACATAGCTATACTTTACATTTGCTAAGTATAGCAGGTGTATGTTAGTATAAGGAACACAATAGTATTGTGTCTACACAATAAGAATGTGAATTCGTTTAAACTAACAAGTAGCCTAGATGTGGGAAAGGATGGTTATCAGTTTATTATTCTTCACAAGGTGTCACTCTCTTCTATACTGCTCAAATGAAATATTGTATCCAAATAGCAAAATAAAGAGATTGCATAAATACAGCAGTTATATACACTTAAGTGCACTTCTAAACGACTACAAGAACTAGCGCAGTGTAGCACCAGCAGAATTAAAAAAATAAATAAATAAAAATAGTTATCTCGCGCCCTCTGTTGATGGGACACTGCATTACAGAAAAATATACCCCGAGGCTAGTTGTCATCGCTAGCTTGTACTCCATTTAATATTTGTAAAGGTACTTTTTTTTCTTCTTTTTGTCTGTTCATGTTCAATTTACAGAACGTGGTTGCCAGGAGATTACCCTGGCAAAAATACAAGTACATTGGTAAAATTACGAGATGATATTTTGATGACTGTATATTATACAGTTTCTAACACAATATGAGAAAAATTGTAGCGCTCCAAATAGGAAAAAATAAATCCTTTTACTGCAGGTGCGTAGAGCCAAAGGAATAATTGAAAATGAACAAGGTAGCAAACAAGCAAACTGAATCCAGGCTGGCAAAATATATAAATTGCATTTTTTTTTATTTTTTTTTGCATTATTTATTTCACCTGTTGGAGCTGTATACTTGTAATGTTCTATGGTGGCGTGGGTTTGAAAACCTTTTTGAATCTATTACCCAGATTGGCATTTGTGTCATTGAAGCAGCATTGAAGACCACTAAAAGACATAATGTATGTTTAGGGTTATTTTATTTAAGTCATCATTTAAAAAAATCAGTTTTTGACATGTACATACATGCATAAAGTAAAAACAACCACCAACACTTTAGAAGAGAGACATGCATTCTAAGTTGTGGACTTGACACATCAAACTCAAAAATGCATCCATTTGCAATGAAATACCAAAATGGAAAAGTTTCATAAAAAAGTAGCAAATTTGAAAGAAAAAAATATAGACATTGCCATTTAACTGTAGACATACAAAATCTAATTTTCATATTACATTCAGGTAAGTGCTCTTTAGATTCAAAAAAAAATTTCCAGACGGATTTTATTGCAATCTTCTGGATGTCGTGTTGCAATACCGTTGCGAAGAAGCATTTCTGTGTATGGTGGCCAGAAAGTATCATCAGTAGCCACATAAGGGTCATGAGGAGTTTCTAATGTTTTATTGGTCAATCTCTGCAATAAAAAAATAAATGTGCATGATTAAATGTGTTAATAAATAGGGTTAGTAAAAAAGTAATTCTAATATGATATAATAATTAATTTTCCACTCTATTATTTCAAATTTCTTCCACGCAAGATGATTAAAAGCATAAAGTAACAATGTAAAAAGAAATGTTTTATTTTTATGGGTATCTGAACATACCTCGATAATCTCACTCAGTGAAATCAGGTTAATCTCTGCATCATATGCAGCAGCCTGAAAAATCCAAATCCAATATTCATAAGCAACAACCTAAAAAAAAAAAAATCTAAATCCAATATTCTCTGATCTAATTGAGAGGGTGAAGGTGGCACCTACTCTTTTTTTCTTTGTGCCGTTTCCTTGGTGATCAGGAAGTGGGAAGTGCTCAGCTAACATGTCGCTCAGCATTTCCATGAGGCTGCTGTGATAGTCCTTCAGATTGTTAATTTTTCTCTTCATATCCTGCAAAACACTGCAAAATAAATTAATAAATAAAAAATAAAATAATAGTAATAATGTAGAAAAACAGCATTGGATTAAAAATGTACTACACAATACCTGTCAAAAGTTTGGAATAATTATTTTTTTTAAATATATTACAATTTAAAATATATTTATTGTCACGCATTTGGCACTCATTTATTACAGGTGCTCAGTTATTAATAATTGTGCTCATTATAAATCTTGAGTTTTGTGATGCATATTTTTCAGGATTATCTGATGAATAAAAATGCCAAAAAACTGCATTTATTTGAATCTTTTGTAACAGTTTTGATGAATTTAATGCATCCTTGCCAAATACATTTTTTTTTTTTTTTTTAAATCTAACCCACAGTTTCTACAAAAATATGAAGACGTTTGTGTTCAATTCTAACATGATGTTACACTAGGTTTGACATCATAAACACCAAACAGAAAGTGTCATTAATTCTTACATTTGTTGTAACCAAACGAATGAACGTTCCTAAAAATAATTCTCTTTCTGCATTTCACAGATAAAAATGTACAGGTTTGGAATGGCATGACGATAAGTACATAAATTATGACCATTTTTAATTCTTGGGTAAATATCCTTTTGAACAGATGTAAAAGCAGACAAAATGTGATTTTTAACCCTGGCATAAAACTAACAACCTGTGCTCGGATTTCTCGTTTTCACGTTGCAATCTGATGATTTTCTCACACACTGCATTCAACGCTTCTTTCTTCTCTGCCTGCCATGTCTGCTCCCTGAAAAACATTTTCAGAGAGATCACGTTTATATTATACCTGAATGAATTTTGTGTGATATAAATCATGTGTTAAGAAAAAGTTCATTTAAACATAACATAATCTTATGAGTTATCATCATTAACTAAAACCATAAAAAGAAAAATGTCTTTACTTGAAGCAAATGTTAACAAACAAAATATATACTTAAAAAAAAAAATGTATTAAAAAAAATCTTTCAGCTAGTTGCCAAGGCTACATTTCTCATTTCTGCTTAAAGTTAACACTTAGGCGTGGTTTCACAGACAGGGCTTAGACTAAACAAGGATTAGGTCATAGTTCAATTAGGACATTTAAGCAATTTTTATAATCGTGCCTTAGAAAAAAACATTACTGATGTCAATCTTGAGACAAAACAAAGGCATTGATATATTTTAAGATCAATCAGTGCAAGTTTTTTTCAGTTGAAACAGCTCAGACTTACAATTTAGTCTGGGACTAGGCTTAAGCCTTGTCTGTGAAACCGGGGGTTAAAGTTCCAACAATAATAGTATATCAATTATACTGAGAGAACAAAAAACAATGCACTGCACCTTTTCAAAATCTTTTTCTGGGCATCCAGCTTTGCTTGTGAGCATGACAGGACCATTTTAAGTTGATTGTTGAGTCTTTGCAACTGTGAGGAAAAATTATATGAAAACTTGTAACAGAATTTACATTTTGATACACTCACTGCCTATTGGGTGTTATTAAAGTGACAACTTACCTCTTCTTTACCAACCGCTAATAAAACTTCAGGACTTGTTGTCAGCACTAGTAGGGAAAAAAAAGCATAATCTGTCTTGTCTTCACAAACTATGCAATTAAAATATGTAATCTTGAATACTGAATAAAACCTTTTTTTTTTTCAATCTAAACCTTTCCAATCTAAATTGAAACAGTACATAACACAATAGATAATAGCTTACATTTTGGTTCCATTTCTTGCCATTGCTCTAGCTCAGATGTGATTGCAATCAGGCGATTCACTGACTGCCCGCCAAAAAAAAAAAAAAAAAGATGATTTGAGTAATGTGTGAATATTTTTATCTGAACTGAAAAGCAACCTAATATGCGCACAGCTAATTTTTAAACTCAAAAGTAGTGAAAGGAGAAGGACAAACCTCATTTGACTGATCATCATTAGCCTCTGTATCTGCCAGAATTATCTCATTTTGAAGCTGAAAAATATAATAACTGCTTACTGTATGTTGACAAGGCTGTTGCATCCCAGCTGCATTTCGTCTGCAGCTGCTGTCTAAAAAGATTCACAACATCAAAAAGCTAAATGTAAGCAGGTGAAGCTACATTAAGTGAGGCCCCAGGCAAAATTAAGTGTGTGAAGACCGACGAGTGTAAAGACCATTGACTCTACCGTGCAACTCCACTGGACAGGGACAGGACAAAGGGACAAAGGATATAAGTATCACTTTTTATTTTTAAGTACCTCTTTCCTACTACTTGTTTCACTTCCGTTTCAGTTTTATAACCATTTCTTACTATGTGTAAGTAAGTTGTTGTGTTTTTAGCATGTGTGTTTGGCTCAGTGTTATTTTTTTTTTAGGATTACTGATAAATTAATGGTTTGATTTGTATATATTTTAATTTTAGTTAAAATTGGAGTAATGTTTGTCATTTTTAGTTTTGTTTTTTTTATTATGTCTGTATAGGTTTTTTAATTAAGTTTTAGTTTTATTTAATTTGAGTTATTTTAGTACTTCAACAAACTACATAGAAATGAAAGAATATATATTGAATTTATAAAGGTATATGTATATGTATATATATATATATATATATATATATATATATATATATATATATATATATATATATATATATATGGATGTGTGTGGTTGTACATACACATATGTAGTTGTTTTTTTGGTGTTTGGCTTAGTGTTATGTTAGAATCATTATCATACTCTTATACCTTTTGTTCTTTAATATTCTGAATTGTTTTTAGCTTTATTTTTTGCTTTCATTTAAATGTTAAGTTTTGAAATTTTGTATGCATTTGTAATTTTTATTTAATTTCTTTCTTTCTTTTTTAAATATGTATGTATACTATTTATAAAGTTTTAGCTTTTAGTTTTGGATCTGTTTTAGTTGTTTTAATACTACAATTGATTGCTTCTGTTGTCCTCGTTTGTAAGTGGCTTTGGATAAAAGCGTCTGCTAAATGACTAAATATAAACATTTAATAATATAAAAAATGTTTTTTGTTAAAATATCTTCATTACCTATAGATATAATTATACAACATACAAAATGTAGTCAAAACACATCTAACAGAACATCATTTTTTATTTATTTTTTTACACGTTAAAGTGCTTATTTTTAAATAAAAATGTCTTTATAATAGAAAATAGAATACAATACAATCTTCAAGATACAGTGCAAACTTCATATATAGAAACACATGGTAAGCATCTTAAATTAATCTTTATTTTATTATTACTACGTGTAAATAGCAATTAGATACTATTTACACTAAGCGAAAACAGCATATTTTCTTAGCGATGTACGCTAAGTGCAAATAACCATATTCTATTTACACTATGTAAAAACAACAGTATTTTATTTGTTAGTAGTTAGATGCTATTTATACTTGGTGCAAATAGTGGCAGATATCAGCACTATTATATTGCAATACTTTACAACAGTATGCAATGATAACATATTGAATGATAGTTATATTTATAAAAATTATTAAATGGATGCTGCCCTATTGGGACAATAAAGCCCTCACTACACCAATCCTAATCCCAATCCACTTTATTTTCCACTTTTCAAATATTTCCTATTTTTTCTTAACAATGGATGCTATTTACACTAAGTGAAAATAGCAGTATTTGCTTGGCGATATGCTATGTACACTAAGTGCAAATAGCTACAGGTTCTTTTTACACTATGTTAAAATAGCAGGATTTTCTGCTATTTATACCACTTAATGCAAATAGTGGCAATTATCTGCACCTCAGTATTGTCTGCCAACAAGGCGGGCTATTGCACTTAGTCTAAATAGACACCCCGTTATTTTTTTTCCTTGGTGATATAAGAATGATAAATGAACATTTAATTTGATCATTTTGGGAACATTATGGGGATGTTACTTTTAAATGTTCTATGAACATTCTGAAATAATAACATAATAACAAGTAATAACAATTAAAATTAAAATGTTAAAACATTTCATGGACGATTTATAAACATTTTTGTGCTAAGGTTTTGAGAACATTATTAAAGAGCAGATAACTTCGAAATCCCTTCCAGAGTGTTAGCCAGGGTTCTGAGAACGGCCCGTTAGTTAGCTGGGTCTGCTGCGCGCCTTTTGATCTATAAAGAATCGTGTACTTATATAACAAATCATTTGTATGCTTCATCAAATCTGACAACTGAGCACTTGTCTGAAAACAAGACCATGGCACGTTACCTTCTGTAGCAGTCCAAACTGCTCCTCGCACTGCTCTAACAACACTGCTTTTGCAGCACCCTGTGAAGACTGAGAGGACTGGGCGTCCTGCTCCATTTCTCTCCGCTTTGATGGTGCTGGAGTCTACAGATGTGCTAAAGCCAAACAAACAATAAGAACCAAACAGAAGAGCAGAAAAATGGTGAAAACTCCAGCCAGATATATACGAACTTGTATTGAAAAGGTGACTGTACTGAGGACTGACACGTTAGCCGTGCAGCTAACAGTTAGCTAGCCATTTCAAATTACTAACGCGACAGTTTTGTAAAGTACAAAAGCTTACGTATATTTTGTGGCGATACCACACAGTAAACCCAAATTACACAGTCACTATGGTACCTACCATCTATAGCTTTTCTTTTAAGTGAATGCTTCACCCGAATTTGGCACTAAACACTGTATATGCCAAACAAAAATACCGCCAGCAACAACGTCATGACGTAATGCTGGCGTCGCACGCTGTGGACGTTCAAGTGTTTTGTAACCGCGCTGCTTATGAGCAAATATGAAAAATGTTGTATTTTCATTTAATCCTGCTTCTAATTTGTCTCCATATGGGACAGAACGTAAATTAATATTTGCCATTAATGTTAAACGAGGCGAGAATTATATAAGAATCATGAACAATCATATAAATATCACAAGACTGCATCAACAGAATTAAAAAAAAAACTAATTTAGCAAAACTACAAATTCTGCGGATTTGAGGTAAGTGTGTTTAACTGTAAAATAGACCATCAGGCAAGCACACAAGAAAGCAGAAACCACCCGAATGTTGTCCACCAGAGAGCAGCAGAAGAGCAGACAGCGAGAGAAATTTCTGTAGCATTCTTGTCAAGAAGGCTGATGGTTTTAAAGAGCTTTATATTCTGATTCATTTTACGTTAATATATCATGAAAGAATGTAGCTTAGAATAAGACGTAGATTAAGGCTCTGAGAAAAACACACCTTGTGTTTTCTGATTAGGTTGTCTTAATTCAATTGTGCAACCACTTTCTGATATATGGGCGTTTAGCCACTTTTGACCCAGTGGACTGAAAAGAAGCCCTATTGGTCTTAAATAAGAAAATAAACTCTCTTAAATAAGAAAATAAACTCTCTTAAATAAGAAAATAAACTCTCTTAAATAAGAAAATGCACTCCCGCTAGTTTAGTTTAATTTAATTTCCAAATAGCTATACCGTGTAGGCCTACTTATTTTTTAACGAATACTTTTTTGTAAATATTTTGGAATGTCATGAACTTTTCATATCATTTTAAATTCTGAATTTAAAATATTTGTCTTTAATAGCATTTTGTGATGGAAATGACAATGATGAAAACTTTCTCTCTTTTTTTCTTTTTTTTTCTTCTTTTTCTTTTGCCTTGGCACTGATTTACTTGCCACTGATGCTAGCATTTTATAGCCTATTCGTTATTGGAAATACATTTTTTTTTTAAATGAGGAGAAAAAGTGTCCATAAGTGATGTTTCCTTTCTTCTTCTTCTTCTTCTTCTTCTTCTTCGTCATCTTCTTTAGTGCACTATACTTCAAGGCTACACTATACTTTCTGGGATAATAATAATAATAATAATAATATAGAGAAAATAAAGAAATTCTGTCATTTTCAAACAATAAATATTTCAACGTTTTTATTTTTAACAAAAATTCCAAATTTCTGGGTGATGCTAAAACAACATTGTAAATTCAATATAAATATTTTTTTTTTGTCCATTTAAATTTTTTAAAATATAAAGTTATGACCATTTACATTTGCTTCTATAACCACAAAACAGCTAGCCTATAGGCTATATATTCTCTTAACTTTACGCTTCATCTTCCTCTTTAAAAAAAACAACGCTAGGAAGCCTTACACATTACTACAACAGTTAGCGTTCAAAGTGTTGGCCCACTGTTGTTCCTTTTATACATGACACACACCTGCTACTGACAGCACACTCAATGCGTCTTGTTTTTAAAGCTCACACGCTCTTTAGCACATTATCCAGGTTTTGGCGTTATTAATCTCCTCAAAGTCAAATAGGCTTAAGGTAAGGAGGCAAAAGAATCAAACATTATATAAAGACCCCCTTTTTAGCAGAGCTGACATGAGGGCCCTGGTTTGAACGCTTAACGGGTCCCCTACTGAACAAGAAACTCCAACAAAATGAGGACGTATTCTTTAACTGAAAAGTCTCCCCACACAAGTCTAACAAATCATTTAAAGTCACCAAAAGGGGGACGAAAGTCAGTGCCTCACAAAAAAAGAGAGAGAGTTTCATTGTAATTCATTGACTTGTTCAAAACGCCAAGCTAAAAAGGCGAGAAGAAAAGAGCGGACATTCATGGGTACAGATGCTTTCTCGAGGAGAGACTCCAATGTATGGCCTTTGTTCGCGCTGCGTTAAACTGTTTAAAAGAGGGGTTAACGCAATCCATCAAATTGTCTGAAATTGTGTGAAAATTTCAGAAACCATATGGCCTCCAAACGTTCGCGTCTTTTTTATGTGGCTGGACACACTTGTTTCAGTATGGTGAACCGCAGGAGTCCAGCCATGCGCCATTGTCGCTTGTCACATCAGGGTGGATGGCTCATTTGTCCTCAGCTTTCATGCTTTACGCTGGAAATTACAGCTTCACCCGTGAACAAAAAGGATTAGCCTATATAGCCCTGGAGAAACTGGACCAAAACTTGGTGTTTTTGTGTCTTTCTTCTCCTTTTTCTCCC
Organism: Acrossocheilus fasciatus; assembly: GCA_036784905.1. Classification (NCBI taxonomy): domain Eukaryota; kingdom Metazoa; phylum Chordata; class Actinopteri; order Cypriniformes; family Cyprinidae; genus Acrossocheilus; species Acrossocheilus fasciatus. Next base: position 22,827,023 of record CM071938.1, read on the forward strand.
CAGCGCCCCAGATTTGTGTTTCTCACATAAATTTCGCCCAGAATGGAAAAACACACGTTGTTGGGTCAAAAGCCAAGTCACGCTATTGCAAAGTGAAAGAGAGAACGGAGTAAGCCAAAGGCTCTCTGTTTTCTTCTGCAGAGAGCAAAAACAATAGCGTTAAAGGGCCAAGAATGTTTTTCTTCCATTCTTTTTTTTTTTCTTTTTGAGCAAAGAAATCAAGGCAGTTAGCAATTACAAAAAAAAAAAAAAAGTATATGAAGCTCTTGGCTTTCGTGCACAAGTTCGTTAGCTCTTCTGTCAATTAATTGTTTACATGGCAGTAGCTAATAGCCTATTGAAAATGTTTGCGTTTTTTAAATAAAAAAAAAAAACATATATAATGTAAAATTGTCAGGGCTATGCGTAAAAATATAGTTAAAAATCACTAGCTATAAAGCTCAGACTTTTATTTCTGTATTGTTAAATCACTTACAATTTAGGCAAAACACAATTCTTGTTGTTGTTAATAATAAAAATAATGTTTTATCAGAATATGATGATTGTTATTGATGTACAGACTCGGCAATAGCATCATCTTTGTAAAAGGCATAAATTGTTTTTTATTTCAAACTCAATACAATAAACGACACATTGGGTATTGGTACAATGGCCTAATTTTGAAAGGCACTATATTGCAAGTACTGTACAAAAACTTTACAAAAAGCAGTCGATTGTGTACAAATTATACGCAATAAATACACATGTAAAAATATTTTTTTCTCATTAGGAGGTTGTATTGCTCTGTTTGTTGCCCTGATTCGTGAAATATTCTCATTAAAGCCATTGCATTACATACAATATATTATATATAAAAACTTAAGCTGCTAGTTCACATTGAACAAATAAGAGTTAGACTTGCATAGTCTGGCTATAAATTAAACTAATTCAATTTCAGAAAACACTACAATCAAGTAGATGTGCATGCGTGTCTTAAAATATAAATTTACAAAAGTTTAAATCAATATACATTATAACCAGTAAAACCATTACAAATTCTGTAATGGTTTCTGTTGTTTTGTTTTTTTCAGCAGGGCAGTGGTTTAGCTATATCAGACATCGACGTCTATTTCCACGTCCTCGTCCTCGTCCTCAGAGTAGTCTTGACTTGTGTGGTCTGAGAGAGACGACATGGGGGACAGACATAATTTGTGCGCACTCTTGTACTCGTGACCCAGCCGTGGCGAGCACTCAGGCCCCGGATGCCCCGTGGCTCCAACTGCACACCTCTCCAGATCGGCCAGTTTAGCGATTTTATCCAGAGGCACTATACCTGTGGATCTGGCCGACTCCACGTCCGCTTTCATCTCCTCCAGGTCTCGCTTTAGTTTTGCCCGTCGATTCTGGAACCAGGTTATAACCTGCGCATTTGTCAGCCCCAGCTGATGGGCAATTTGGTCTCTGTCGGCGGGCGACAGGTATTTCTGATGGAGAAACCTTTTCTCTAGTTCATATAACTGGTGATTAGTGAAGGCCGTCCTAGATTTTCGGCGCTTTTTGGGACTGTCCCTTTGACCAAACTGAGTCAACCCATCCCTTCCTGTGGATGAAAGAAAGTGATGCAAAATTAGGTGACACCGACAGTTTGTTTTTGTAATAATCAAGTTACAGTAGAACAACTTACTAGACTATTGTTAATATAAAAAATAATAATTGATGATAAAAAAACTGTATTTAGTTTATATAACAATTTTAACTTTAATAATGTATTCTTTTTTGTATTGAAACGTTGATATGGTATGCCATAAAAGATTAAAATAGCTTATGTCAAATGAGTCAAGCTATGATCAAAAATACAGTTAAATTAAACATTTAAATTAAATGTTCTTTCTTGGCATCGATGGTTCCATGAAGAACCTTTAACATCCATTGATTCTTTCCATTACGCAAATGTTTTTTTTTTGTTTGGTTTTTTTTTTTTACAATTTTAACTTTAATAATGTATTCTTTTTGTATTGAAACGTTGATATGGTATACTATAAAAGATTAAAATATGTCAAATGAGTCAAGCTATGATCAAAAATGAAGTTAAATTAAATGTTCTTTCTTGGCATCGATGGTTCCATGAAGAACCATTAACATCCATGGATTCTTTCCATTACGCAAATATTATTATTATTAATTTTATTTATTATTATTATTATTATTATTAAAGTGGCAATGGTTCTTTTGGTTCTTTGGGGAACCAAACATGATTCTTCTTTTGCACTGCTGTAAAAACACTTTTTCAAGTGTTTACCTTTAATTGTTACCTGACAGAGATATTACCCATAAAATATAGTTTCGTTGGTGTACATTAATGCATTTAGGTTGAGAATAGTTTTGATTTTAATAAAACCAGTTAAGATTTTTATCAGTATTAGGTCTGCCTTAGCCTATTTGTACACGAATTGTAAAAGATTATTTTTACAATCTAAAACTTCATTTACAACCCCTAAACATGTTCTTTTCTTACCTTCTGCTGCTTGGAGTACACCTAATTCGAGACCTTTGAACGTTTTGCTGGCCAGCTCCTGAAGAGCGCACAGAGGGGATGTTTGAGTGATGAGAGTCTGCCGTGATACAGTGATGATCTGCCGGGGTCTCTCTGATGCTGGAAGCCGGTGAATCCTGGGAGTTCGTTTGACAGTCGGTTTGCTGAGGATGTCTGCGATGCTGAAGGGGGTTAAGGGCTTGTTGGAACTCGCGGGTGGTGGAAGGTGGTCCAGGGGGTTCAGCCCATGGCTCTCCATAGCCTCACAAACTTTGACAACTTTGGTGGTCGCCATCCAAGCCGTTGCAAAGCCGCTTTGGTTATAAAACGTGTGTACAAATTTGGCGAGACTTTTAGTATATAATGTTGGTTTAAAAATGTACCACTTTCTATCCCGTTTTACAAAAGTATTTTGGCACATGAGTTGCTGCCGGCAACAATGGCAACGTCCAACGAGTTTCTCACATCACTACCCTGTGAATGAACAGTTAGCCTCGCGCGTTGACAGCTCTACGGTTCTGTTCAGAGTTCTGCAGACTGAGGACTACTTAGTGCTCAGTTAATTAACTATGACGGAAAGGCGGAGTCGTATAAAGTGATGAAGGTTTGTGTTTGGTGGCTGTTGTTTGCCTACACTGCACAAGAAACAAACAGTCGTGTTATCAAATGAATTTTTGTTCTGACATCATAAGAATCGATATTTTTAAGTGAGGCATTTGCTGAACAATATAAAATGAAGACTGCATGTAGTAGCAATGAATACATTAATTATTTATTAAATGTGACCTTGGACCACAAAACCAGTCTTAAGTCGCTGGGGTATATTTGTAGCAATAGCCAAAAATTATATTTTTTTCTTTTCTGCCAAAAATCATTAGGATATTAAGTAAAGATCATGTTCCATGAAGATATTTTGTAAATTTCTTAACGTAAATGTATACAAACTTCATTTTTGATTAGTAATATGCATAGCTAAGAACTTCATTTGGACAACTTTAAAGGCGATTTTCTCAATTTTGATTTTTTTGCACCCTCAGATTCCAGATTTTCAAATAGTTGTATCTCAGCCAAATATTGTCCGATCCTAACAAACCATACATCAATGGAAAGCGTATTTATTCAGCTTTCAGAGGATGTATACATCTCAATTTCGAAAATTAAGACTGGTTTTGTGGTCCAGGGTCACAAATGTAAAACATAATGTGTACATTTGATACTGAATTAGCTAAATAGGCCTACTGAATTTTATTTTTTGGCCATGTATCGGGGCTCATTTGTCCGGAGCGCTAATATGACCATATTTATTAGGCTATAAAGTAGGCCTACATTAAAATCTTGTTTTCAGATTACGTTAAAAAGTCGTATATTTTTACGACATAGTAGGTCTGTTTCCCAAACAGCACGTGATTTGTTCGTTATTAAGTCAAATTATAAAGCGCATCTTTCAAAAAGCTGTCAGTTTTGAAAGTTCTTAAGTCCCGAACTTTCACCAAGATACTAGGCTACCAAATATGGAATTTGCAATGCCATCTTGTCAAGGAAGCTGAAGTCATTAAAAGTTTCTTAATTTAATAAAAGTTAATTAAAAATCTAGTGGTGGCCATTGTTACCTAAACTTGACTTAAGCCATAAAAATTTGTTTTGTTGGTATAAATGTTATTAGGTTGACATATCAGACATATCAAATAATATTTTGACTTAAATAAAACCAGTTAACTTGTTACCATTTTATGTCATTATTTTTCTGTACAATATTTTTTTAACCTAACTGATGCTCAGCTTGGAGATTAATAGAAGTTCTCCAATATAAATGCAACACAATAAAGCAAGATAAGTCTAGAGACAATGGTTTTAGGCAAAACACTGTGCACTTATATGGCCTATGCAACATGCAGTGTGTGTGAATGCATACAGAATGGAGCAGATTTGGAAGGAAGAAGAAGATGCTGTGGGGTGCACTTATATATTTAGCTTGTTAACTTCATATTTAGTTTCTTATTTAGTCAGGTCTTCTTGTGAAATCTTAAATCTTAAGTTGACTTTACTTAAAAAAATAATTGAGGAAACCAGTTGCCTTAAAATTATTAAGTAAATAATAATTAAAAAAAAAAAAGTTAAGTGAACTTGACAATTCACTTAATTTATTTATTTTAATTATTATTTACTTAATAATTTTAAGGCAACGGGTTTCCTCAATTATTTTTTTAAGTAAAGTCAACTTATCACTGCCTTTTAAAATCTCACTTTTAAGCTGGGCTGCATGATTTAAGATTTCACAAGAAGAGTGACAAAATTTAACTTTGACAACAGACTTAACAGTCTATTTCATTTCAGTGAGTCAGTCGCCCAAACAATGCTCTATCGTTTTCTCTTTTTTCTTCAAACAGCACACACAGACATACACACTCTATTCTTGCAGATTGTGTAGGAAACATGAATTAGCCGAGTCAATGTGGTCTGACTGTTGAGTTAATGGCAGTCTTGACCTCTTGCTGCCTTCTTTGTTTAGTGTTTCTCTTTAGTCCAAGTCGTTATGAATTAACTGTGGCAGCGAAGTCTATAATACACCTCTATCAGAATAAGAGTATTTTAGTGACATCTGATATTAGCAAATTATAGTATTATTATAAGAATATATTAATGTAGCCGTGCTATTTATTAATATGCCTAGGACATAATAGGTGTTTACTTGCATTATTCAGATTAAAGAATAAAAAGTGCAGATTTAGTTTAGCAGTAAATATAAGAAAAATAAACACTGTAATATAAACGAAAAGGCTTTTTTAAAATATCTTAATTTAAAATGTGAATTGTTAAATTGACATTTACTAGCTGTTACAATCCCCCCCCCCCCCCACACACACACACAAACACACAAACACACAAATATGTCTCTTACACATTGTCTTAAACTGAACATCACTGAATTTGCTGAATTTAAAACCTGGCTTGAATTTGATTGAAATTTATAACTACAGAACCCTTATGTGAATTAAAAACATGATCTCTGTACAGTATCTTCAAGGAGAAATGAACAGTGTAGTAATTATAGAAGGAAGATCATCTGCCTACAGTATATTAGCAGCTGAGCCTCTCAGAGGGAGTGCATGTCAGGTCAGCTGAAGTTTATTTATAAATCACATATAAAACAGCTGATCTAAAGAGCTGTAGCAAATATTAAGGCGAAATAAGTAAATAAAAGCAAGCTAAGGGCCAATGAATAGATGAATAAATGAAAGAATAACTAAAAACACACTGATGACTTTGATCTTTTGGTATGTGAATGTGAGATTATGTGTTTGTTGGCGGGACGGAGGAAGTGGAGGCTGAACAGTATCCAATATCTAAGTGAAACATGAGTTTGTGGTAATCCACCAAATCCCACACCTTAAAAACAGACCACCTTCAGTGATTATTAAATTACATAAGGATGTGACATTTTTATGTGCATGATCAACGTGTATTTTTTTGTGTAGAAGTGTTTGATCTCACATATCAGCAGTCCCTAAGGAACCGCTTGAACCGCTGTAGGTCTGAATGTTGATTTTGGTTGCACATTTTTGATGTATGACAATTTTATACAACTCTATAAAAGAAAGAATCTGAATTACATTGTGCTTTTGTTAGGTTCAGTGAAGGTATCTTCTAAGATGTAAAAATAAAGTTAATTTCTCTCAAGTACTGAAAATATTAATGGATTTATATCTTTCAAAATGTTTCCCACCCTTTCCCAAAAATTGATTTCATTATTTTTGTATAAAGTTATTTAATTTTCTAGTTATGTTGTGCTGGGTTAGTCACAAAGGAATCAAATTAATCAAATTCAGAGTTTCAACAATTTCATCTGAAAACAAATGATACAATTTTTTTAAGGTAAGTGGTTGCAAACAATTTATTTTAGCTACATTTAATTATAAAAAATAAAAAAACTAAACTTGTTCATTTAAGCTAAAATAAATTGATTGCAACCACTTACCTTAATAAAAATGTAGTAAATTCAATGAATAATTTTTTTTTCAGTGTACATTCAAAGTAGTCTGGAAAGTGTAATGAACATCACTTGCAGGCTGTTTCTTAAAAAAAAAAAACAATAATAATAATAATAATACTTTTCTGAACAGCTGTATGTCTCTGTGCACTGAAGAAAAGGCTTCCTGATGGCTTAAATGTTGTTGTTATTATTAATTATTATTATTTGTAAAAGAAGCAGAAACGTGTATTTATTTATTTAAGTTTTAAAAATGTATTTATACAAGGAACAACATTTGTTTTGTTCTTAGTTTTATTGTGCTATTTTGGTACCATCACCATCATCATTATTACTAAAGCTAAACACTTTTATAACAACAAATATTTATGAACAGGATATCCTAAATGTCAGAGATCAATGTTGCTTGACTGCTGTGTGAACAAACAGTTCAGGCTTATGTTGAGGGTCACAACCTTCAAATTAGTCACAGTAAAACATAAACCAATGGCAATGTGGTAAAATTACACACATCTATTGAATTCAAAAAGAATAAGCTCGTAAAGCACGTAACTCTAGATGAGAATTTAACTGAAAGATTTCAATTTCCCCCAACATTTTACGACTTAACCAAAGTAATTTACTTTATTATTATCATTATAAACCATTGTCTCCTCTTCACCAGTCTAAATATTTTCAGTTTATGCAAGAATTTCCATTGTGATGAAAAACTGGTCTAGCTCAAAGACAGCAGCCTATAAAAAAAACTTTATCATTTAGAACATTCAGGCTGTTTAATAAGCTGTTTAAAAACAAATAACAGTGGACTGAGAAACATGAGAGGTTTCTTGACTCAAAATTAAATGGGCATGTACTAGTGCAACATTATGTAGTGGCTTCAGGCCTAACAAATAATTAGATTCTAAATCAGTGTAATTAAAAGGTTGAATCACAGAAGAAAGAAAAAAGCTCATCAACAACGAAAAAGAGATTTTAACACCATTAAATAATGAACTGAAGCAAGGAACATTAATATAATTGAGCATTTCCCCTGAAGGTAATGGTGAATGGGCTGTAAATTAGAAATCTTTTTTTTTTTTTTTTTTTGGTGAAAACAGTCTGAAATATGTGCATGTCTGTTTATTGTTTAGGAGATCGAGCCAGTTTTTTTTTTTTTATTCTTATATTAATTATATAGGCCTATTATTCAAATTTGCTCATGATTTATAGCAAACAAGGTTCGATTGTTATATCAGATCAGACAAGGCTTGATTAGTATTATTTATTAAAATCATTTTTTAAAGTTATTTGATCCTTTACTTTCCTATGCTTCTGAACAAAACCGTTCGTGAAAAGTACAAAGTACAAAGTGAACGGGTTCCTGAGCTTTGGTCGTCTGTCCTGAGGATTCACTAACATCAGTCTGCCACCTTCTGGAGACAAGAGGAACTTAACCTTGCTTGCAAATTGTCCATGATGCTTCTTAAACACACTGTATCCTGTGTAACAACACAAACAAGAACGATAAATATAACAACATACCCCCCCCCCCCCCCCCCCATTAAAATAATACTTAGTTCATTCAACATATGAAAAATTCAGACACGTACACTCCAAAAGAACATTTCTTCACCAGACTCATTTATTTCAGAATCACCGAACTCTTAAAATGCAACATGTATTTCACTGAACGTGAGACTGGAGCTGCACAGCAGTCTGCTGCCTCTTTGTCCCTGTGGCAGAACATTTGTTACTCTGTGCCCATGTGGCATTGTGCCTGTCTGCTGGTTAGGCCTGATGCCAGCGGACACAGTCATTCCCCTTGAAAGCTGTTCACACAGCCTGGCATCAAAATACCTCCAGTTGTCCCTAAACAACATGAAAACACAAAAACTCATCATTCCAATACTAGTATAATAAAACATGTCAGACCATAGTACACGAATGCAAATGGTTGAATGTAGTAAACCATAGTGTGTGTGTGTGTGTGTGTGTGTGTGTGTGTGTGTGTGTGTGTGTGTGTGTGTGTGTGTGTGTGTGTGTGTGTGTGTGTGTGTGTGTGTGTGTGTGTGTGTGTGTCTGTGTGTGTGTGTGTGTGTGTGTGTGTGAATGACTAATGGGTGATTTGGCTCAATGACAGGTCAAAGTGTCAAGCCTAAAATGTTTAATTAACCTAACAATGGAGATTGTGTCGGTGCAGCCCATTCAGCAATGAGTGAGACTTTCCAAGGGTGTGTATGTGCATGTTTGTGTGATATACAATTAAGAAAAATGGGTGTACACGGTAAAAAAAAAGAAGGAATTTGAAAGATTATTGTGGTAACACTTTACAATAAGGTGCTATTTGTTAACAGTAGTAAATGTATTAGCTAATATTAGCTAACAATGAACAATTTAGTTTTTCAGCATTTATTAATGTTAGTTCACGTCAATAGTTATTCATGTTAGTTCATGGTGCATTAACTAATGTTAACAGTGACAATGTTTGATTTTAATAATGTATTAGTAAATGCTAAAATTAACATGAACTAATAATAATAAGTGCTGTATTAGAATTGTTCATTGTTAGTTCATTTTAGCTAATGCATTAACTAATTGTTAACAAATAGCACGTTATTGTAAAGTGTTACCATTATTGTAGTATGTTTTACAAGAAAATACTATTTCAGTCTTTCTACTTCTAAGAAATCTCTCTTTCTCCATCTTCTTATGTATGCAGACCTTTTTTTTGTGCAACTTTTCAAAATTCAAAATGTCACATTTATTTCAATGTGTTACATTTCTTTGTAATTACTTGAGATATGTACTAGTAGTTGTTTCAAAATAAACTCTACACTGAAAAAAATGGGTCTAGAAACAATTTTCACAAATTTCATAAATGTTTACAAAAAAGGCACACACAATGAATTAAATATGAAATTTTGAGGTAGAAAGACCAAAATCTTATTTTCTAAAAACATACTTCAATAATCATTTTCATTCATTCATTCATTCATTCATTCATTCATTCATTCATTCATTCATTCATTTATTCATTACTTAGAAATATACTTGAAAAAATTGCTTCATATGAAATATTCATACAGTACACTGTAGGTTACAGTAACATGACAACCTTTTCTAACCATATTTAGACTAGTAACTCATTTGAAAATGCAGTCTAGTAATATTAATTTGATAATCTGTACATATAAAATGTTCACATATGAATTTATGATTTTCATATATGATTTTCATATGTGAAATTGTCATATGAGGTAAAAACATATTAAACAATTTCAAAATTTATCAATTTTATATATTAATATACTGTATATATTTATCCCATACAAATGTTTAAGTATGCATGATATCATACATATTCATGTCTCCATCCTAAAACCTGTCAATGCATGTTGATATTATATAAGTAAATATAGACATGCAAAAGATTTTTCACAAAAACATATATAAACATTTTTGTATATGTTCTTTTTAAAATTTTGCATATATAAATAAAATATACATTTTGTTGAAATACAAATCATCATATAGATAATATTTACTCTTTATAATATTTGTAAATATACAAACTATGGGGATGTTATAAATGTATGTCTTCATCTACCCAGAGAATGTATGTATGTTAAAATAATATTACCTTATAGGTAACATGGCAATATCATTCCATATTTGTGAAAACTATTTAAAAAGAAAAAAACTTCATTTTCATTTGAAATGGCTCATAATAGATTATCTTAATACAAATATCATTTATATCTGTGTCAGTGTCTGTCAGTGACATAATAGGTAGAATATTGAATCTGAGCAGAACATATTGTGTCACCAGGATGTCATATGGTCTTCTTGTCAGATCCATGACTGAACCCAGCTTTACGAATCACAGAGAGACAGAGGGAGGGCTGTGGGGATCTGCTTTGAGCCTTTAACATCAATTACACTCAGTTTGATGAATGGGATAGCATTAGAGAAGAGGAATGCTCAGCTGCTCTTTGTATGTGTGTCTTTGTTTTCGTTTGTGAAGTCACTTAGCAGCATCGAGCTTGGTGTTTGTGTGTGTATACTGTACAAGAGGAGTATCTGTGTGTGTCCAAGAGGCTTTGGTCCCCCCCACCCCCCACCCCCCCAGCAGTTTGGCCCAAAATGCTCCCACATTGAGCCTGTCAGACACTCATCAATCAGAAGGGTTAGTAAAAGCCATTTAGGCAGTTTAACGAGCCGGCCAATCACACGAGAGTGGGCTCATTAGCATACTCAATTGCCCTCATTTATGCCAGAGACTGCTGGAGGTTTGGCCGCATTGTTGTCAGAGTCTGTGAAGTGCTTTAACTTTGGAAGACTGGGATGAAATGTTGGTGTGAATGAACAATATTGCAAAAAGGAATAAAGAACTAAATAAAGAAACTTTCATTCTGGCATCACTCCAGTTAGCTGTTATCACTTTTATCACAGCTCTTCCCGTTTTCTCTGCTCTTTTTCTTCTTATCATCCTTCCGTCTTTTTGACCTTATTCTGAAATTTTCTTTTTATAAAAATTGTCAAATTAGGTTAATGCAGGTTGATTCACTTTCTTATTTTTCTCACATAAACCCAAGAATATTATTATATTTATAATATTATATAGTTATAACATTAAAACAGCTTTATTACATTATATAATATTATTACTGATAATAATTATTATTTTTGTTGATGTTGTATAATGCATGTGTTGTTGTTGTTGTTGTTGTTGTTGTTGTTGTTGTTGTTGTTGTTGTTGTTGTTGTGTAATGCTAGATTTTGTATTGTTAAATGTGTCCTTACATTTTACCTTTAGAAACAATTTAAATGAAAAAATAGTATTATGAAATAATAATAATAGTTATTATTATTATTATTATTATTATTATTATTATTATTGTGTAATGCTTATCAGATCAGTGTTGTTCAATGTGTCCTTATATTTTACCTTTATAATATATAATTCAATTAAAAAAATAACATTGTAATAGTTTATTATTATTATTATTATTATTATTATTATTACTACGTGAGACATTGTAATGCTGTAACTGTATATTATATAGTTATAATATTACAATAGCATTATTACATTATTATTACATCATTATTATTACATCATTATTATATTATTATTGTTGTTGTTGTTGTTGTTGTTATCGTTGTTGTTGTTGTGTAATGCTTGTCAGATCAGTAGTTATGTATTGTTAAATATGTCCATACTTTTTACCTTTATAATATATAATTTAATTAAAAAAAAGATTATTATTAATCAGATGAATAGTTACGTATTGTTAGAGATGCCTTTACATTTTACCTTTAAAATAACTTTCATTAAAAACATTAACATTGTTACATTATATAATAATTATTATTGTTATTAAACACTCTCCACATACTCCAGCCCATAACCACAAAACCCGAGCCATTATTGATATTATATAAATCAAAGAAAAAGTCAGTCCTTTTTTAAGGAAAAGTCTATATATATATATGGACCCCTTGTTTTCCATGTAACTTCTACTGCAATATTTCCATTGACACTTGGTTTAACAGCCTGGTGTTAGTGGATTGGCTCTACAAGACCATAATAAAACCATTCTTAAACGTCTACTGTAATCACTAAAGTAACAACCTAACAAATCCACCCTCTCAGCCAGCTCTGTATAATATCTCTGCTCTATACACCTGCTTCCTGACTACAGCTGAGCCGCTGACTTCTCCTCCTCTACACTCCAAACCACACGCTTTCCCACCCAAATGAGACAGTGATGAATCCAAAGGTTTTTGTTGTCTTGTTTTATGAACTAGGCCTAAATACCCAGTAACTCTATTCTCCCCGTACAGCTTTTCTGCCTGCTTGATCTATTGTCCTTAAAGAGACTAGAGCCACAAAGAGAAGCTACACATTAACACAGGCCCTTGTGCTGCTATTGAGTGTAGCAGAGCACAGCTGTCTCACAGTACACTCTACGCTTCTGAAGGGTGAGGGGTGACGGGGGGTTCACTTACACTGAGCGGCCCCCTCTGGAGCTCCGAGTGAAGAGTGTTTGGGAGAAATTGAGAGGGATGGCAGAAAAGGCTCTCTATTTCCAGTGATGGAGAGGGTGCTTCGTCACACGCGACGGACAGCTGCAGCGGCCCCTTTTTGGTCGCTTTGCTAACAGTGCGGCTCGACGTGGCCTCGTGTCTTTGTGACGAGCTGGAATATGTGCGGCGTGTTTAAGCAGAGTTCAAAGGTCTTTAACATAGTTGGTGTGTGCTTCGTGGTGGAAGTTGGGTAATTAAAACCCTTTGGGGTTTTAATAGCATTACCACATTGAGACGATGATTATGCTAACTTTCAGCTGGGGATTTCAACTGCGTTTCTTTAAAAAAGAATTATTATGTACATCTTTGAAGGTGCAATCTGTAAGGTTTTGTAAGTTTTTTCTGTAAGCAATCTGTATGTTTGATTAATTAACTGCTGCTATTGTACACTGGAGCTCTTCTTGTCCTTTGTCTTTTTTTTCCTTTTTTTTTTTTGGCACTGCCTCATACTACACATTTTTGGATTAAATCCCAACAATTTTTTGTGTGGTTGTTGGTTCATGCTGGTAAGCAGCAGGATGGAGGTCATTGTGTGTTCATGCTTGTCACTTGAGGTCCCACTTTTTGTCTTTTACACAGCTCTGCAAAAACAGCAATAAGTTGAATCTTAATATAAAAGGCACAGGAAAATACAATTATTGTAATTAAGCCTTTTGATAAAAAAAAATAAATAAACAAAATCTAAAGGTTTGATTATTTGTTATTTAATGGAAATATGCACATTAAACATATTTCTCAATACTAAAAACTAAAATATGTTTAAACACTCAAAAATATTTAAACATGTTTTAAGATTCTAGGACAGCCTTGTTTTCAAAACAACTTTTCTAATTTAAAAAAAAAAAAAAAAAAAGATGGGTATTGGAAATGAACAATGTTCAAAACCTTTAGTTTCAAATTAAAATTGCTACATTTGGTCTGAATCTTTGACGATAAGATTTTGACTGCTACTCTAGTGATTAAATGTACTGTAACAGAAAAGTCCAGAATTTAGAATTAATTTTATATTTTATGACTACAAGCATTTCGCAGCCAATCACGTTTAGCTTCTCGGTATGCCTGAACATCAATTGCTCGAATACATGAATTATAATTATTTTGATATTTTAGCAGAGACAGCACATTACCCACACATCTGTGTAAATCAGCGCTATAAAATTCCCAGTACAATAAATATGCATATTTGCTTACAAGACAATTACATATCCTTTGTTAAACCAAGAGCCTTTATTTAAGTCAGTACAGTCTAATTAATCTTATTCGCAGCTTGACACCCCAAGAGAGCTGTTCCACGGCTTCTAATGACTGATGCCTCATCTGCACTGCTCTGACAGTGGTCTGATCTGAGGTCAGCTTTAAAGCTTTTAACAGTGGTTAACAGTCTTGATCTGTGTTAAAGCGCCCATATGAAAAAAATAAAATAAAATCCTGGCCACAATATATTTTAAATATATGTTTGTTTGTGTATGTAAAGCTACATTAAAAATAAATAAATAAAATAATAATAATAAAAAAGATATATATATATATATATATATATATATATATATATATATATATATATATATATACAAAAATATACAAACATTTCCAAAAAGTAAATTAGAAAATACTTTTACATCAATATATTTTGAAACATATTTTAGCAAAACATTTTTGGCCATTTTTAAAAATATATATATATATTTAAAATATATTTGAAAATAAAATTAAAAATGTTGCTGTATGGGTGTAAACCTAATAAAAGTGAATTAAAAGTGAACATGATGTTGAAATGGAGGGCAGAAAAAGAGGGACAGCATGATTTATCATGCAAGGAAAGACAAATTAATAAATAACCACCAGACTCAGCACTGGAGAGCAGCCATTATCAGCCAACAGCAGTTTAAAATGCTTAATGGACTGTGATTAAGAACTCATTTAGCATGAGGCCATGGAGATATTACTGTCCCATTACAGTACCTGTATGTGTGTGTTTTATGAATGTAAGTTTACTTTGTCAACTGCAATTGGTAAAGTTCACTGTAGCAGTTATATATAGTTATTCATGGATAGTTCACCCATTTTCTCACCCATGATGTTTCAAACCTGAAGAAAATACTTTTCAAAATTTATTTTCTTACCCCGAGTGACCCTAAAGAGGACAAGTGGTTGAAATGGATGGATAGGCCTAATTTATTATCTTTGGACAAAATGGTTCAAACCATCTTCTAAAGAAAGAAATTAATTTGGTTTGGATCATGTTTCAATTAAATTCGATTACAACTTTCATTTTTGGGTGAACTTTGGTTGACCCATTCATTGTAAATTGGCCATCTAAGAATTGTCCAGCAGGGGTCAGTAGGAGCTACATTTATCTGAATTTGCTGCTTTTGCATGATATTGTTGACATAGCACCCTATACTACAGCTTAAACATCACAACTGTTTTACATTTCAGCTGATCTTCAACAGAAACTCACAAGCGAGTCTGTGCTCTAACTTAAGATATATATTAAGTCATAAATATTTGACAGTCGCTATTTACACTAAATACGAATACACCAAATGTACATATTAGATAGGCCTACTGTTTGCACCATGAAAAAATAGCATAGAGCAAATAGTAACATGCAAACAGAAGCAACGTGACATATGTAGGCTACTTAAGGTCAAAATATAAGAGCAATGGGCAGAGTTAATTAAAACAGACTTTGTCAAAGAGCTTGGCTGTTTGCTCTCGATGTAAATAGACACTGCATAAATATTCATGGGCCACTAACAGTAGCCTACAAAATAACCACTTCACTTACGCACATTAAATTATGAAATATATTTCTGTGTAGTGAAAACATACAAAGCCTGTTCTTTCACACAGCCTCAGATTCTGGTAAATATACAACATACACAGAAAGAGACACCATTAAGAAAGAAAGGGTTAAATGGCCATATACAATAAATCAGAGGTTCTTGAATGAACCTGAATGAAAATATGTAACTGAAACAAATGAAAGTTTGTAAATTTGGAGCAACAGCACAGCCTGCTGACAAACAGAGGCAAATAACAGGCAATGGATTCTCTCAAAACCACAGTTATACTATGTGGCAGGTCAGTTAAATTATTTTCATTTATTTGTTATTTTTAAGGATTTCCAAAAGGATTTCCAATAACTCCATAACTCTTTTTGAAAATATGAATGGAATAAGGCAGTTTGTACAATATGCATTCTGTAGTCAAGCAGCCATAACTACAAATATTTCAGAATAAATATGAACTTTACATACTTTATCTTATAGATCAAGAGATACACTGAATATGTCCAGATCAAAAGATTAAAACATCCTACACATGGCCTAAAAACTATTATGTATTTACCAGTTGTTGTTCATGAGATAATGAAAAGAGAAAAAAACACAGGAGATGCACGTGATCCATGCTCATTTTGTTTCAAGCTCATGTGACTTTTTTTTTTTTTTGTCATGGAAGACAAAAGGATTTTGATGAATATCCTGACCGCACGTCGAATGAATTCATAAAGGGACTGAGTCCTAAATAAAAAAAGCACCATAAAACGTGGTCATGACTTGTGCACCATATTGGTTTAAATTTAATTGTTTTGATGATGAACGAAACATGGATATTTTACTTCACAGGATGTTCATTAATGGACTGGAGTCATGTGGATTACTGTATTATAGTGACGTTTCTATCAACTATTTGGACTCTCATTCTGACAGAGGATCCATTGGTGAGCAGGTGATTAATGCTAAATTTCTCCAAATCTGTTCCCATTAAGATATAAACTCATCTACATTTTGGATGTCCTGAGGTTGAGTACATTTTCAGCACTTTTTTGAGTCAACTATTCCAGACAAGAGCTAAGGGGGCCTATGATACCTGAAAAACATTCATCTCAGTGGATGTTGTTCAGCTTAAAATGATTTATTTATAAATCATTTTAAGCTGAACAAAATGATTTATACATGATTTAGAAATGATTTATAAAATGATATATTTATTTATTTATTTTTTCTGAGCAACATAATACTTTAGTATAACTTTTGCCAGTGATATTATTTTTGGAGGGCTCATAAAAGTGTGAAATTGATATATCATTTATCTTGTCTTTAGAGTTTGATGAGTGATGAATCACATGGCCGATGTTCAAACTGAGTGCCCAAGTGCACAGCCTCCAGGCCGTGTACTTAAATATGCAATATAAATATGCAATGCAGGGCCAGGTTATTGGAACAGTGTGTGGAAACTTAAAAGTATAGTGTATTTATGCAGTCTAACATTTCACTTTAACGTTTAGTTTTAGATGAATGAGTGACGAGAGTAGTGTGAATATTTCTGTGAATAACCTCCTATGTGAGACAATAATTGATTCTTCGCAAAAAAATGTCTGATGCTATAGATTTCATGCTGAGAGGCATATGACCACGAGTACATACTCAGAAAAGCACATGTAGATAAAACGGCTGCCAGGTCTGTCAGCAGACGCCACTCTCTGATCTAGAATCAGCTTTTCATATATATTTTAGAGTTTCATCCCTCTATCTGATGTGAGCATAAGTATTGGAACAGTTGCCTCACAGGTCAGCTGTGTCCTGTTGCATTAATTCTTCAGATATTAAAAGCAAGGAATGTGTCATATCAGTTATATCCATTGCATTCAATGACGACACACACAAACCAGGTTGAAGACGAGGGAGCTGACTTTAAGAGAAAAGCAAGCAATTTGCCACCAGACTCATTAGAAAGTACTTCATTTTGCATCAGGACAATGACCCAAAACACACTGTCAGTTCAGTCAAGAAATTTATAAGGGCAAAGAAATGGAAAGCCTTAGATTGCCCAAGTCAATCTCCAGATTTAAATCCAACTGAACATGAATTTCGCCAGCTGAAGAGTAGAATAAAGGTAGAAACTCTCCAAAACAAGCAATAGTTGGAATTAGCTGCTTTAAAGGCTGGGAAATGCATTTTAAAGGATAAGACCAAGAGTCTGGTGATGTCTATGGGTCACAGACTCACTGCTGTGATTGTACGCAAAGGATCTGCAAAAAAAATAACAGCTTTTAATCTTTTACATCTGCCTTTTTTGCCATTTTGTCTTTCCTGTTCCAATACTTATGGAGGGCACTGTATATACATACATACATATATATATATATATATATATATATATACATAGACACACACACACACACACACACACACACACACACACACACACATACGTATATGTTATGTGTGTAATTATTAAATTGGTAGTTTTTGTGTGGGAGCATCTTCTCATACTCATGTGAGAAGAGAGAGGGCCAAAAAAATGGCCAGAGGGAGCTAGAGCCAAAAGAAACACAAACACAGAACTATTACTTTGACAACATTTGTCAAAGGTTAGTCACAAGGCTGAGCAGCTGGAGAGTTTTTGAAACTGAGGGAAAACAAATTTATTTAATATATATTTAGGCAGAGCACATGATAGTTTATGGAGGGATATTGCAAAGAATTCTTCTTTTGAATTGAGTGTATGTGGTACACATTAAACTTAGTTAATCTAGTTAAAAGGGATAATTCACCCCAAAATGGAAATTTTGTCATTATTTACTCACCCTCCTTTCGTCCTAAACCTGTATGACTTTCTTCTTCTTCTGCAGAACACAAAAGAGGCTATTTTGAGGAATGTTGGTAACCAAACAGTTTTGATTACCATTGACTTCTATTCAATAAAAAAGACAGATTTTTCTCAAATCATGTTGTCTTTTGTTCCACAGAAGAAAGAGAGTGATTCAGGTTTGGAATGACATGAGGGTGAGTAAATGATAGTGAACTTTCCTTTACAGCCATTGAAGGCCTGATGCAAAGCTAAGGTCACCAAACCATAACTAATGTTTTAAGGTTTGCAGTGTAGTTTCACGTGAGTGCTTGAATAACAGTGATAATTTGCACAGTAAGACTTTTACAAATGTAAAATTTAGCAATTCAGTTACAGTTGATGTGTAGATTTCAGAGTTTGATGACCGTGATGAAATGCTGGGAATACATGGGATCAGGAGGTTCAATTCCTTCACTCTGTGTCGTCTTCATGCTGCATAACCCTTGTACCTGTCGTCTGTATAGAACAGTAACAGCACAACGAATCACTGGTTTTCTGTTATCTGGTTGCACTTAGCCTATAGACTAAAAAGATAATAGTCTATAACTAATTACACAAACAGTTCACTAAAAATTTATTTACAGCTCAAAAGTATGTAGCCTATATATATTACCTCAACATTATCATTCTGGCATTGCGCACACACACACACACACACTCACACACGCATCTCACAACCTGATATTGCCGAGTGCGACGTGTTCCTGGGTCAACATCTTTGTTGACACAGGAACAACATTGTGATTAACCAATCAGATTTCAAGAACCAGTTTATAATTTTTGTGAAGTTTAGGATTACAATCAGTGTTTGGTCCCTGTACATCAGTGTAATTCATCTATCAGTTCCTCTGATTTTAGGGATTACTCATGGGTAAGGTTAGGTTTAGGTGTAGGAATATGGTTAAGATTATATTTTTGGATTAAAATGTTGTTCCAGGGTCAACAAAATATGTTGAATCAGGAACACGCCTAACTCGGCAATATCACACACGCACACATTGCCACACACGCCACACACACACACACACACACACACGCACACACACACGCACACACACACGCACACACACACGCACACACACACACACACACACACACACACACACACACACACACACACACACACACACACACACACACACACACATACATATAATATTCTGTGTTACCCATGACAAGCAAGTGTTCACTCGCGCAGTGAAAATCCAGTTAATTTGAACAAAGAGTTAAATCACGGGGGTTGTTAACATGTGACACTGTCAGTCTCACATTTTGACCTTTTAAAATGGTGAGAAATGCATGTAGGAGGAACTTCATTTGACAGCAAGCAGTAGTTGGTTGAACGTCACACGCTGTCCCTCCTCCTTGTTAAATGTGCAGAATTCAGTCTTTATTCAGTCAAAAATAGCCTGCACTGGAATGAAGGTGGTATAACGTTTTAAGGAAAAAACAATACCCGCTCTCATTCCAATTATAACCAGAGAGCCAGTTTCTTTGGTACTCATAGATGGCAGAAGAGGTTTTGATAGAAACTAATGGGAAAAGTAGAGGGGTAAGTAGGCCTAATTTATTTTCCATATTAGGATTTTATAATAATATTAATAATCATTGTTTAATGAATTCTTTCATTTTTGATGCAACTAAGAGTTTTGACTGTAAATCTGCAATTTAACTTGTAATCTTTTTAAAAGCACAACTAATCTAAACTTAATTCATTGTATTTATTTAGCTATTTATTTTAAGCATATTTCCAAACTAAAAACTGTGTGTGTGTGTGTGTGTGTGTGTGTGTGTGTGTGTGTGTGTGTGTGTGTGTGTGTGTGTGTGTGTGTGTGTGTGTGTGTGTGTGTGTGTGTGTGTGTGTGTGTGTGTGTGTGTGTGTGTGTGTGTGTGTGGGTGTGGGTGTGTGTGGGTGTGTGAATGTGTTACCGTCTCTATAAATTTATTCATGATATATGTTCAAAGGCAGCAGTCCAAAGTGTCTTTTATTTGTGTATTTTTAAAAATAAAGTGTATTTTTCCCAACAAACAAACATTAAATAACATGTTGCCTTTTTCATGCTTCTTCAAGCTTTAGGGCCATGTTTATAAATGCAAAGCAAGCGGCTGTCTAGCTATAGGCAGCTCTCTTGGAGAGACATAAAATGGCAACAAGATCTTAGAAAATAACAACATGAGTAAGCACATCAAAAAAAAAATGTTTATCACTAAATGTGCTGTCACTGTATATTAGATAGCACCAAACAGCATGGGTCACATATTAAAAAATGAAAAATAAAAAAATAAAAATTGATCACGTGAAGGCTGTCATGAACTTTCCCATTCATTTTATGTGAGGGCACTAGAAAAAAAATCTTCAATAAAGATAAACCAAAACAACTTAAGAGCTCAACCACAACATTACAACCTTTGATTTAAAGGAAAAAAGACTTCTTACTTCTTCACTGCATCTTGTGAACGTCTTGTGCCTGTTGCAGAGAAAACTCTTTTCTTCTGAGAGCCCTGTGTTCTCTTTCTGTGGTCCCACCCATACAATTTTGAGTAAATTTAAGCTCAGTTTATAGGTTTTTACTTTAATTTCACTGTTTGCATTTTTTTTAAATAGTTGCTTTTGAGAATATTATATCAGTTTCCAACTATGCATTATTAATTCATTATACAAAACAAATAAAACAAAGTTAAGATGGTTTGTGAAATATAACAAAGGAATTACTGTTTATAATAATTTTTGCTCTTTTTACACATTACTTATACACAAGTGACAACTGTGCCTTCACACTTCCTTCACTTTGCCGATCCTTCATACTTTGAGGTCTCCACTTCTTCTCGACTGAGAAGTTTTTTCATTTCACTGCTTTTCCACTTTTGGCAGGTGATGATAGTGATTTTGTACATGTGCAGGGTAATTATTGTAACTCAGTTTGCCTGGGCAGTGAACACTCATGCCAGATCTAGTCATGGTTCACTGGCACGCTAATGCAGTCACATGCTGAATGGATCGGTGCCAGAGTCTAATACTTTAGGCTCAGTTTACAGTTTATAAACAATATAACATTTGTGCTTAAAGTGTGATTTTGTACTCCAAAGAGACAATTCTTACTTTATTGCGCATGTTATTTGCAGTGTGTATCGAATCAAATATTTCTGTAATCTACTCATTCTTTCTATATACAATTTGTGTTTGATCTCAGCCTTGCTTGCCCCAGGACATCGTTGTTGGTCCCTCTAAGCCTCTGGGACCTATGCACACAGTTCCCCTGTGCCTATATAACCAGCAATGAAAAACACCCAAAGCTGCTTATAAACCTGATTTATGATTAAAGAAAGTCTGTTCATATCCATATAGATTTTTAAGCCAAAACAGCTTCCTTATAAAAGCATGTTAGAAACAATGTAATAATGTGATTTATCTAAGTGCCAGACATCTTATGAAAAGTCCAAAAACAAGGATGTATGTTATTATAAATGGCTACCTGACTCATGGTTGTCTATCACTTGTTTCTCCAGCATCTAACCTCGTCCCTGCTGGCGGTAGCGTTCCTCTCTTCCTTTGGGAGCTCAATGCTGTATGGTTATAACCTGGCTGTTGTTAATTCTCCTGCAGAGGTGAGTGGCACCACAAACACAATTTTTCACATTTTTCACCTACTTGGTGATTCAATCCAAATGATACAAATTGATCTACATATTAGCTAGCCTGAGGGTGAGCACATTTTCATTTGCGAATTTTCATTTTGGGTTCAACTATTCCTTTAAGTGTGTGATTTAAGTTAGTTAAAAATCTTTAGACAATTGATTCTCATATCACTGCCAAACATATATTATAATTGTTTAAGCATGACTGGTAATGCCCGTTCATGTCTATTTGTTCTTCACGCAGTACATAAAGGACTTTTATAACCAAACCATTGTGAGGCGGAATGTGTCAGGAGTGGATAAAGAGACTCTCACACTTATGTATTCAATCACTGTGTCTATATTTGCCATTGGAGGCCTGGTGGGCTCTCTCACAGTGGGAATGCAGGTTACCAGATTTGGGAGGTACAGTATGCAGCTTATACATGTTTCCCCTCTATTAAACTTAATAGGAATAGTTTCTGAAATGATGACTCATTGTAATTTTCTCACTTTTTCATATTTGTAGGAGAGGGACACTGGTACACAGCACAGTTCTGGTGTTTATCGCCGGAGTGCTGATGGGCTTCAGCCGATTATGTGGATCTCCAGAGATGATCATCGTTGGACGCTTCATTATAGGGATACACTCAGGTTATTAGTTTCATTTAATATGGAAGGCCTTAAATGCCAAAAAATGATCTCATTTCCATAACACGACTTTCTTTCTTTTTCTGTGGGACATAAAATAAGATTTTTTGATGGTTGTCTCTTTTTGCTTTTTATTATAAACAGCGGAATATATTTAACAATTTTAGTGCAGTCCTTCCTTTCTTAAATGTGTACATAAACTTGACAATTCACTTAACTTATTATTTTTAATTTTACTATTTAATTAAAAATGTAAGTAAACAGGTTTCCCCAATTTTTTTAAGTTAAGTTAACATCACTTTTTACAGTGCTGAAATATGTCTACTCATACTGGATTTTAATTTTCTCGTTTGGATTTCTTCAGCAGCTGTACTGATATATGCTTCTCTGTTGTGCTTCGGCAGGGATTTCTCTCAGCGTAGTGCCCATGTATCTGGGAGAAATTGCTCCGAAGAATCTCCGGGGCTTCCTAGGGCTCGTGCCCAGCATCTTCATCTGTATAGGAGTGTTTATCGCTCAGATTCTGGGACTCCATGAGATCTTGGGCAAGGTGGTTCCCTTCCATTTTATTTTAAAACGTTATTCTGTGATGTTCATAACAGAGAAAAGCAATCTAATTTATATATTTTTTAACTTTTGTTGTTGCAACATGTTTTAAACAGATCTGTTACTGCTTTGCTTTCAGTCTTGTTAAGTCTTCTTATCATTATCATTTGGTTGTTCCACACAGGAAGAGCACTGGCCTCTGTTCCTCTCTCTAGTTGTGGTGCCTCCATTCATACAACTCATGTTGTTGCCATGGTTCCCAGAGAGTCCGAGATATCTGTTGATGGAAAAGCGGAACATTCATGCCACTATCACAGGTAAAGACTTATATTCAAAATAACGGTTAACCCAAAAATAACAATTTTATTAACCATCATGCTGTTCCAAATCCATATTACAGTCTTTCTTAAGTTTTTTTTTTTTTTTTTTTCAAGAATACCCTGAGATTATCATAGCAAAATTTTGCTTCACACAGAGCAATTGCATAACGTCAGAAGACTCTCTTGCATGGACTACTGTATGGACTTTGAAAGCTTTTTATCATTCATTGCAATTGTATGGAAAAGAGTGACCACTGCATTCTCTGGTGTGTAAACCATAGTAAAAAAAAAAGTAATATGTTTAAAATATATTTATTTCATATAGGTATAGTTCAAATCTATTAACATATGAGACCCTGGACCACAAAACCAATCAAAAAGGTCTTTTTTTTTTTTTTTTAATTGAGACATCATCTGAAAGCTGAATAAATAAGCTTTCCATTGATGTATGGTTTGTTAGGATCGGATACTATCTGGCTGAGATCTGGAATCTGAGGGTGCAAAAAAAAATATATATATATATATATATATTGAGAAAATCACCTTTAAAGTTGTCCAAATGAAGTTCTTAGCAATGCATATCACTAACCAAAAATTAAGTTTACAAAATATCTTCATAGAACATGATCTTTACATAATATTCTATTGATTTTTGACACATACAATGTATTGTTGGCTATTGCTACAAATATACCCCAGCGACTTAAGACTGGTTTTGTGGTCCAGGGTCACATATTTACTGACATATTGCTCAGACTTATTTATATAAACATTTTAATTCAACTTTATTTGGAGTACTACTTGTGCACAATGCACATTTCTTAATAATTTTAAGCCTAAAATGTGTTTTAATGTCACTCACTATTGATGAGGATTGTATGATCTTTGAATAATATTAGTCTTTAAATGTGAAATATTACCTGACGTATACTTGCAATAGTTCCACTTTAGCACAATCAAATAAACTTCAGTTTATCTTTAGTTGGACTTCAGCACTGCTTCCGCACAATTAAAGTGCATTAAGTATAAAACTAGTTGTTCCAATTTAGCAGACTTTAAGTATACCAGTTTAGTACAATTGCAAGGTATTTTAATTAAGTACATAAATATGTAAATGTATTTGGAATATACTTAGTATGAAGTAAATGTATTGCAAATACATTTTAGTATATTTATTTTTCACTAGGGAAGTTTGAAAAAAAAAATCTATTTCTGTTTTACAACTTAAAATCTTTCATTAAAAAAAATCTAGAAATCCTTCTGAATGTTTGCTGCATTCAGGTTAAAAATTAAATTGTGTTGGAGCGATTAGTGGCCAGACCAGCAGACTCTCATAAGCTGTTATTGTTCATACTGTGATCTCAGGCTTCAGAAGCCGACACTACAAAGGCCCATCGGTCATACAGCAGCTACCAGGCAGGAGAACTCACTGACTGCAGCAAAGAATGTGAGACGGGATTAGAGGAGAGTAGCAGAAACATTAAATCATTTCTATACAGAATCAGTATTTGTGTGATTTCAATGTAAGCACATGTACTTCTTGAAGGATGACTAGATGAATGAGATAATTAATTAAACATTTACATATTTTAGATAACTAGCATCAATACTACACTTTATGGTATTTTTCCTTGCCACAGTGGCCTTTGGATCCCTTGTGGTCCCACAAAACACAAGACAGAAGAACACATGGCAAACAAACCATCATCTGCCATGCACTCAAACAGAAAAAACAACATGCAATCAGAAATGCACAAAGCATGGATGTCCGGATTCCAAGGCTAAAACTGAACCAAGATTAGACCAAAGTGTGTCCAGACACCATAAATAAAAAGGAAAAGAGCACACGGCTCAGAGAACATCCCCAAATCTGTACGCTTACACAAGGACAAGACACACAACACATGATCGTCAGGATCCTGTCACCAAACTAAGAATAAGATCAGTGAAGGTGACAGGACCCTGACTATTGTTTTGCTTTAAAACAATGTGCATTGTGAAAAAAACTATAGAAATAAAATGGACTATTTTAAATTGTATTATTATTATTATTGTTATTATTATAATTTATGAGGGTCTTTGAGAAAAAGAAGTTCACTTTATCATACTTTTAAAATGTGTTTATGTATTACATAATAATATTATTCCAAAGAATTTACTTTTAACGTTTTCAGCACTAAATGAAAATGTATTATAGTTTACATTTATATAAGATGCAGTTAGCTTGAACTGTGTTTTGAAAAGTAGGACTTGCATGCATTTTATATGTAATTTCAGAATTACTTTTATTGTCTTTAAAAATGTACTGACAAGCATTTACGGCATTTCTATTGAAACTTATATGTCATGTATTTAAATATATTTGTAATTACACATTGTCGCAAGGAAGTTTCAATTTAGTGCATTTAAAATACTAACTTTAAATGCAATATGAAATAACACTGCATTTAAAATTGTAATCAAGTGCTTTAGTATGTTAGTCAAAACATGAAAATAAATGTGCATTGAAGCACAACAAAAGATTATTAAAACGATTTAAATTGTACTTTCAATTAAAACATTATTTTAAAAAAGTACCAGAGTATTCTGCTGTTTTGACGTGATCTGATATAATGATGTTCAGATTCTGATTCCTCTTTGCAGCACTGAAGTGGTACAGTCCCAAAAGTAACATCCAAGCTGAGGTGGAGGAGATGCAGGAAGAGCAGCGCTCTTTGTCCTCAGAAGAGACTGTCTCAGTATTGCAGCTCTTCAGGGATCCGTCAGTTCGATGGCAGCTTGTTACAGTCCTTGTGGTCAATGCTGGGATGCAGCTGTCAGGAATCGATGCGGTGTGTGTGTGTGTGTGTGTGTGTGTGTGTGTGTGTGTGTGTGTATGTGTGTGTGTGTGTGTGTGTGTGTGTGTGTGTGTTTAACAGTGAAAACTGGTGAACATAAAATGGCTATAACGTTATTTGAGATAATAAAATGGTTTTAATTTCTAGATTTGGTTCTACACCAATGCCATCTTTGAGAATGCGGGTATTCCTGCTCATCAGATTCAGTACACAACTGTGGGCACTGGAGCCATAGAGGTCATCGCTGGACTCATAGGGGTGAGAACACAATGACTGCTACCAAAGGCACACCTTAAATACATTGTCTCCTGCAATTGTGATTTTTGTGTGCATACATTTAGGTTGCTTCTGTGCAGTGGTAAAAACACAATATGACTGCAGGTCTATGCTGAGTAAAAATGCTCTAAAATGGCAAATACAGATGTCTCCTAAGTAAGACTGTGAGTAATTCATAATCTTTTAATTCTCTGGATGTTGTCCAGTGCTTTACAATTGAGCGTGTGGGTAGGAGACCACTGATGATTGGTGGCTTCAGCTTTATGGGTGTGTGCTGCGCTGGAATCACTTTCTCCCTACTATTACAGGTAAATATGAACACCATATTTACTTACACTTAATCACTTCAAGAATATTATTTACCCTAATTGTATCTTAAAGGTACACTACCAGTCAAATGTTTTTGAACAGTAAGATTTGTAATGTTTTTTTTAAAGAATTCTCTTCTGCTCACCAAGCCTACATTTATTTGATACAAAATACAGCAAAAGCATATATTGTGATATATTTTTACTATTTAAAATAACTGATTTCTATTTGAATATATTTCAAAATTTAATTTATTCCTTTTATTTCAAGGCTGAATTTTTAGCATCATTACTCCAATCATGATCCTTCAGAAATCATTGTAATATTCTGATTTGCTACTCAAAAAAACATTTATTATTATTATTATTATTATTATTATTATTATGTTGAAAACAGCTGAGTAGAATTTTTTCAGGCTTCTTTGATGAATAGAAAGTTCAGAAGAACAGCATTTATCTGAAATAGAAATCTTTTGTAACATTATAAATGTCTTTATCATCACTTTTGATCAATTTAAATCTATCTATCTATCTATCTATCTATCTATCTATCTATATATATACATATACATATACATATATATATATATATATATATATATATATATATATATATATATATATATATACATATATATATATATATATATATATATATATATATATATATATATATATATATATATATATATATATATATATATATATATATTCATATATAAATGTTACAAATGCTTTTTATTTCAGATAAATGCTCATATTTGTTCATACTTCTTTCTATTCTTCAGAGAATCCTGGAAAAATGTACTCAACTGTTTTAAATATTGATAATAATAATAACAATAATAAATGTTTCTTGAACAGCAAATCAACATTAAAATGATTTCCGAAGGATCATGTGACACTGAAGACAGAAGTAATGATGCTGAAAATTTAGCTTTGATCACAGGAATAAATTACATTTTAAAATGTATTCAAATGGAAAGCAGTTAATTCAAATAGTAAAAATATTTCACAATATTACTGCCTTTGGTGTATTTTGGATCAGATAAATGCAGGCTTGGTGAGCAGAAGAGAATTCTTTAAAAAAACATAAAAATGTTACTGTTCTAAAACTTTTGACTGGTTTTATAAAGTCTATGTTATTTCCATGGTTTTGATCGAGCCTAAAACTGTCCTGTATATACAAGATTTATCTTTTATTTATTTGTTTATATATTTGGATTATATATATATACACTAGCATTCAAAAGGGAGCAGTAAGATTTTCAATAAACACATTGATGTCTGGTTGTTTTGCCTGTGTTAGGCTCACGTGCCCTTCATGCGGTATGTCAGTGTGGCCTGTGTGGTTGGAATCATCGCAGGGTTCTGCATTGGGCCTGGTGAGGATCTCAGTCATTTTCATGCCTTCGTCTATATCAGACTCTTAAAGGTTGCCTTTTATATTCGTAACGGTCTAACAGAATTACTCATTTTAAAACGAAACCAAGGTTTGCTACCATAAAGCATTTTATTTGATAGACTAGTGCCACCTGCTGGTGAAAGAGTATTTGTTTTTTTGGAAAAGAAAAAATAATTTGAATCATGTAGGCCTATATGCTACATAACTTATCACATAGCAGTGTTGCTTTTAATTAATTAAAATGCATCACATTAATGTGACTTTAATGCTGTTATATGTTTGTTCCTGCACAGCTGGTGTCCCATTTCTCATGACAGGAGAGCTCTTTAAACAATCCCATCGACCTTCTGCCTACATTGTAGGAGGATTTCTCAACTGGATATCAAACTTCACTGTGGGATTTGTCTTTCCATTCCTTCAGGTAAGTCTGTTTTTGTCAATCCATGTTGCTGTTTTAACCTGTTAACTGTCACTAGTCATTAGTGTGCAAGAGTGCACCTGAAAACTCTACCATTACAGGAGTTCTGACCTTTGTCACAAAAGGTCTTCTTCGTTGCCTTTTTCTCTGTCACACTTTAGAAATCATGAGAAATTACATATCAATTGAAAACTTAAAATCTCAAAATTCATCCTTTTGAAAAGCATTTTAAAATCAGGCATTGCATTACCATGAAAATGGAACATCAAAATCATGTTAGAAAATCATGTTTTCGTTCATGAATTATAAAACAAAATTAAGTTTGGATAGTTCACTTTCACGTCTATGTTCAAAAATGTGAGTGACAGTTAAGTAAATATAGAAGACAGACATATAGAAAATGTCTAGAAAATTACAAAAACATAATTTTACAAAACATGTATGTATATGTATATGTTGTTTTAAAAAAGTTGCATTTATAAATAAAAAATAATTATGTTGTTGACATACTGTATATGATTGCTACATATAATACCATGTAAAAATCATCATATACTGTAGATATTATTAACATAAGTAAATATACACATTTTTAATGGGAATTTTAGGTGAAAATTAATATCACTCGTGATATAGGGCCATATATGTTACATTTCCATATTTGTTTAATTGCAAATGATATTGTCAGCATATTGTTTATTTTCACATTAAATTGGACTTTTAATGTCAGATTTTGAATGAATTTTCAGATGTCAGCTGGTGCGTTCTGTTATCTGGTGTTCTGTGTTGTGTGTGTGGGGGTGGCAGCCTACGTTTTCTTCATCATCCCTGAAACAAAGAACAAAACCTTTGTGGAGATCAGTCAGATGTTCGCTTCAAGAAATGCTTGTGAAATTGAAAACCAGCCGATGGGAATCACTGACCAACTCGGGCTCAAAAAAATGAATGGGTATGGTGCACTGGTGCCTGGAGATGTGGACAAAGTGGACAGGACAGAGAAATAGTGGTGAAGAAAGAGGGCAGTATTGCTTGTATGCTGTGTTTTGGTGCTACAACCCACTCTTCTG
Source organism: Acrossocheilus fasciatus (assembly GCA_036784905.1). Taxonomy (NCBI): domain Eukaryota; kingdom Metazoa; phylum Chordata; class Actinopteri; order Cypriniformes; family Cyprinidae; genus Acrossocheilus; species Acrossocheilus fasciatus. The sequence continues at coordinate 22,856,675 of CM071938.1, forward strand.
TGCACTGCGAGAATGTGGTGTTTTCATGAATTATCTGTCATTAGATCACTTAACAAAAGCAGTATTAAAGTAGCCCATATGACAAGTACTAAATAGCTTTTATTTGCAAGTCTTCTGAAGCCATACAATAATTTGTGTAATGAACAGACTAAAAATGGAGCTTATGCACTCATATGTGACCCTGGACCACAAAGCAGTCTTAAGTCGCTGGGGAATATTTGTAGCAATAGCCAAAAATCATTAGAATATTAAGTTAAGATCATGTTCCATGAAGATATTTTGTAAATTTCTCAACGTAAATGTATCAAAACTTAATTTCTGATTAGTAATATGCATTGCTAAGAACTTCATTTGGACAACTTTAAAGGCGATTTTCTCAATATTTTGATTTTTTTGCATCCTCAGATTCCAGATTTTCAAATAGTTGTATCTCGGCCAAATATTGTCAGATCCTAATAAACCTATACGGTCACATATACGGTCTGTACAGTAGAAAAAACATTACACCTATGGAGAGTCCCCACAAGGATAGCAAACCAGACTGGTTTGTGTGTGTGTGTGTGTGTGTGTGTGTGTGTGTGTGTACATGCAAGCATTCTTAGGTGATTAACACATCAATGGAAAGCTTATTTATTCAGGTTTCAGATGATGTATAAATCTCAACTTTGAAAAATTGACACTCAAGACTGGTTTTGTCGTCCAGGGTCACATATGCACTCATATCTATGCACTATACGCACTCATATCTCGTATTATTGCTCGACTAGTAACCAAATATCAAATCTGTACAATAGATGCAATATTTTGAGAGTTTCAAAACTCTCCTATTCATTTTATAATGTCATTAATTGCATTTTTCTCAAGAAAGATTGCAGCACATTCAAATTGAAACTTCCTGAGAGCTTCAGTTTTGGTTTGTTCCTCACACAAAGCTTTCGTACGCCTTCAGAAGGCTAAGAATACAGAGCTCATGTCATGGACTACAGCACAGTTCTGCATTAACTTGACGAAAAATACAATAAAAACTGCAATTTGAAATAATTTGACTTCAAATATTTGAACAGTAGTGCACTTTTGTAGTATAGAAAATGGGAAAATGATAGTCTTTTTTTATCATAACCTCAGGTTGCATTGCAGGTAAACTGTTCCTGTTCTGCAAATCACTAAATAAGAATGCATCGGCTAAATGACAAATAACCAAAGAACCTGTCAAGTGCTTCTTATATGGTTTATACAAGGATTTTAATTCCTCTTACCTGTTGAAATCTGTGACTTGTCATATATAACATGGCTAAAAGTATCATTATTGTTGTTGTTGTTGTTGTTGTTGTTATTGATGATGTTGTTGAAGTTTAGTTAACTGTCCCTTCAATAATTTTATTTGGAGCCTTTTGAAAGCTAATAACGTGGACAAAGTATCTTAATGGATTGTATTTTCCTTAAGCCATATTGTTTATACAGTTGTCTCCCTTATTTATGTAAGGAAGTATGTAAGTTCTTGGCTACATTAGTAGTTTTATTCCAGAACATAATTTTATTTGCCTTTATGGGGTACACATAATAATAGTAAATAAACTTTAAATTATTATATGTTAACAAAATAATGATAACCCAACTATGACAAAGCAAATCAAATATCTGAAAAGCAATGTGTTGTATATGTGAAATGTGTTGTTAGATATTGTTCAACAACAAGACAATATGTTGTTTTCGAGTATAAATACAACAACTTTTTGTCATGTGACTGACTTTATTAATATGTAGTATGTGTATTGGTGAAAGTCATTCAGTCTGACATGTGCAGGAAAAAAACAGCAGAGGGCGCACCAGGACATAAATATGACCACAATTTTTTAAAACATTTTTTGTATGATATATGACTGGGGTCTTGAATGTGATGGTCCCCATGTGAAGGACCCCCTTTCTAAAAAATAAAGGCAGCTGTCCATGTATTATGATGAATTAATACTGTCTGAGAAAAGGTGTCATGCTGTAAATACAATACATGTTGTCAGTAAAATTGAATAATTAGCTATTATATTGTCCACATTTAATTTGGACTAAAGTCAATTGAAATTATAAAAAAGAATATTATCTGGAAAATATTATCTGAAATATAACACCCTAGAGAAAAATAATTTAGCACAATATACCATTGTAATATGAAGAAATTTTCTGTTGCTTTTTTACTGGTGTTAAGTTACACATTTCATTATTAAGAAACTTAGAAATGATACTGCTAATTTTTTTGCCAGGACATTATCCATTTTTCTATGGATTTTTTTTTCATGAAGCTAAACATATACATCAGCAGTTAAAAAAACCCTTAATCTTAAATCGGTTTTACACTATTTTTATGTAAAAAAAAAAAAAAAAAAAAACTGTTACTTATCCAAGGAATAGCACTGTAATTCTTTGCCTCACTTTTTTCCCCAATTTTAAAAAAAAAGTTGGTTAAAAAACATCCACACAACTAACTCAGTCTTTACAAAACAAGCTTCATCATCACATTTTCCAGGATCTCAGATGACAGTAATAGTAAACTCGATCTCCTTGTAGAGAGTGGGGTGGAGTATCCAACCACATGGCCTGCTGGGCTTTGAGTGACAGAGCGGCAGATACAGAGAGTGTTTGATCGATTGACACTCCTCTCAGTTCCACCAGAGACATGCAAGCACACACTGTCACTGACAGATTGTGTCGAATGTCCACTGGGCCCTTATCACTTGCATCAGTCCATCCACACACACACACACACACACACACACACACACACACACACACACACACACACACACACACACACACACACACACACACACACACACACACACACACACCATCTCCCCAAATCCCCCACCCATCCACTGTCAAGAGTACCAGCACAGACCAGTCAGGTGCTTTCAACACTTGAAAAACTTGCCATGGAATTCCAGCTCTGCCTTATCTCTCCTGTATGGCACAGCATGTTTTTCATACCTGTCTAAGCTTCCTGTGACTCCAGACATTTCATCCACAGGAAACCCTGGAGAGCCAAGTCTTATTTTTCATACAGTTAGGTATTTTTGCTGGGAAAAAATCAGATTACTGCACACAGAATGATATGTTCTGTTATTTAAGGATTAAGCTGTTTCTCTGATAAAGTCTAATGATTATCAGTATTATTATTATTATTATACAATGATTTATATTATCATTAGTAAAAATTGATATAAATTAAATAAACATAAATAAATGTTTACATTTATCACATAACTCTATATAATTCTACAATTATTATGATTAGTATCACATCATCTGTATATCACTGTTATTGTATTGTTGGTGAGCCATATAACAGTGTTTCTCTGTGTGTTTGTGCGTGCGTGCGTGTCTGTGTGTGTGTGTGTGTGTGTGTGTGTGTGTGTGTGTGTGTGTGTGTGTGTGTGTGTGTCTGTGTGTGTGTGTCTGTGTGTGTGTGTGTGTGTGTACCTGTTTTTCTATTCATCTGGGGACTTAAACCTGAATATACACAGACTCATGGGGACTCGTGTCACGGTGGTCCCCACGGGTAAACAAGCTAATAAATCACACAGAATTAAGTTTTTTGAAAATCTAAAAATGCAGTAAGTTTCCTGTAAGGGGTAGGTTTAGGTGTAGGGCAATAGAATATGTGAACCTGGACAACAAAACCAGTCTTAAGTGTCAGTTTTTCGAAATTGAGATTTATACATAATCTGAAAGCTGAATAAATAAGCTTTCCATTGATGTATGCTTTGTTCGGACAATATTTGGCTGAGATATTTGAAAATCTGGAATCTGAGGGTGCAAAAAAAACAAATATTGAGAAAATCACCTTTAAAGTTGTCCAAATGAAGTTCTTAGCAATGCATATTACTAATCAAAAATTAAGTTGTGATATATTTACGGTAAGAAATTTACAAAATATCTTCATGGAACAGGATCTTTGCTTAATATCCTAATGATTTTTGGCATAAAAGAAAAATTGATCAGCGACTTAAGACTGATTTTGTAGTCCAGGGTCACATATACGGTCTGTACAGTAGAAAAAGCATTACACCTATGGAGAGTCCCCACAAGGATAGCAAACCAGACAGGTTTGTGTGTGTGTGTGTGTGTGTGTGTGTGTGTGTGTGTGTGTGTGTGTGTGTGTGTGTGTGTGTGTGTGTGTGTGTGTGTGTGTGTGTGTGTGTGTGTGTGTGTGTGTGTGTGTGTGTGTGTGTGTGTGTGTGTGTGTGTGTGTGTGTGTGTGCGTGTGTGTGTGTGCGTGTGTGTATGTGTGTACATGCAAGCATTCTTAGGTGATTAACACATCGACAGTCTCAAACTGGTGCTCCAGAGCGACTGTGTATGTGTACAGATAATGGAGATGATGGACGCCTGAAGAGGGACAGAAATGCCCCTGGAATGTGCCAGTCTCATGTTCTAATGTGTCCCTCAGAATGCTCTTGAAAGCATTACAGACTATTGTGACCCGACCCAGCGCAAACAAAAAAGATTTTATTGTATATTTACATGTAAATGGTATACTAAACTGTGGAGGCTGCAGGGTTGTCATTCAGAAATGAGTTTGAGAATTACTTTTAAAATCTATGCAATTCTTGAATTTAAAATGAACGTGTAACAGCAATTTGAATTTGATTGGAAGCAAAGAGAATTCAAATTCAAAATTTTATCCAGAAAAGCAAATGTTTTTTTAGAGACAAGAATCTAGTTTGAGAGTTAAAAAGTCTTCAAGTTTAAAGGTTTGTTGGCCTTAAAGTGAAAATGGAAATGATCTCATCATTTACTCATCCTCGTGTCATCCAGAGTGTATATACTGTATGACTTTCTTTGTTCAAATGAACAGAGATTTTTAGAAAAAATAATCCATAACCCTCAAAGTTGATGCTTAAAAACGAGAAGCAAAGCTATTGATTCACTAGAAGATATTGATTCATCATGTTGGTTTTGCGGGGTTTTTGCAGCGTCAGCTTTGAAAGACCCATGCACTTGCATTATATAGATAGACTCACAGAAGTGGATTATTTTTCTAGAAATCTCCATTTTTGTTAAGTAATATACATTATGGACAGCATAAAGGTGAGTACGCCTAAATAAATTTGAATTTTAAATGTATCTTTAAAGGAAGAGTTCTCCGAAAAATGACAATGTGCTGTTTATTTATTCACTCTCAGTAATCAGTAAAGATGATTTTTGGCTGAACCCATGGTTATTGCCAATTCATAATATATAAGTCAATTTGTGTATGAGCTTTAGGAGATTCCTAATTTTATAGACATTACAGGTGTGGTCTGTTTGAGATGAAGAATTTAAAGGATGGAGTGAAGATGGGGTCAGAGGAACATGGTTTTGTAGGGTTTGTGATCCTCTAACAATCTTGTGGTTGTCCCCCACCCAGATGGGGGTCACAGTGCAAGATGGGGTCATATTTAACCCTCTTGCCACACACACACTCATGTACAGTTTCACCTCTGTGACAGACAGATGATTAGTTCTCCAGGCTGGCTGTGGGAGAGAGGAGTCCTGTTTCCATGATGCAATAGCTGACTTTTACAGTGACTTTTACAATTGTAGAGAGACTGGTGTACCATGGGATATCTGGAGGACTAGGGATGCCAGCAAACTAATGTCATACCAAATACCAACCAAAACCACCAGGTAAGATTTATCATGTCAGACCTCTGCGTATTTCACTCTACAAACATTTCTGTCTGTCTTTTACAAGAGTGGCTGTATAAAAATCGGAACAATAAAGAATGTTTTCTTTATCTATAAAAGCATATGTAAGACTATGAATGAATCATGACATTCCAAGTATTACTAATGCTGGACTATCAAGGAGTATTCTAGAGTTGGTTTTTAAATGTTTAGTTTCCATGGACACCCAAATATGACGAGGGACCACCTTTCTAAAACATAAAGGCAGCCTTTATATTCTCAAGCCATTTCTATATAAAATGTAATTGTTCTAAATAGAAGTACTTGCAAAATATTATGTGTCTGTTGAGTTGACATCTATTTTCAATCCTCTGGGGGTCCACCTGGGTAATGTTAAATTTTAAGATGTATTATTGTTCAAATGTATAATAGTTACAATCAGTGCTGTCAAACGATTAATCGCATCCAAAATTTAAGTTTTTGTTTATATTATATATGTATGTGTACTGTGTATATTTATTATGTATATATATATATATATACACACACATACATGTGTATATATATCTCAGAAAAATATGTTATTTTTGTATATTAAATATATTTATTTATAATATAAATTATATAAATATAGACGTGTAAATGCATGTAAATATTTTCAAAATATATACTGTATGTGTGTGTATTTCTATATAAATAATAAATATGCACAGAACACACACATATATTATGCAAACAAAAACTTTTATTTTGGATGCGATTAATCGCGATTAATCATTTGACAGCACTAGTTATAATGTATTATTATTATTACTATTATTATATTTAAAAAAATATATATGCCCGAGTTGATCTGCTATATGCAAAGTTCAAACTTGACACAAACAGACAACAGGACATTCCGAGAATACATACCAAGTTTTATAAAACTCTGCCAATGGGGAGCTCTACTGAAAACACTATAACATTCTGCATGATGCTGAAAATTGGTTTGCATCTTCTTTGGTGGATGTCCTCTCATTGGACTCGGCTAAAATATGGCCGCCAATCAAATTACAGTGGCTTACAAAGGCAAATCTGAATGACCTAGCTACTGTTATTTAAATGGACACATTCATATATTGTATGTGTACCAATTGTTGTGACAAATGGTCAAAAGGTGGTGCTATTTTTGCTGATAATTCTACAAACCTGCTGATAGAATGAAAATGATTTCCTTGCTTTAAGCCCTAACAAACACTTTTTCAAACTCCTCCTATATAAGCCATTTGTCAGATCTTCACCAAACATTGCACAGCAGCTCTCGACAACGCTGGCAAAATTATATCTAAAGGATGTTGATGTTGACTCTGGCTCTCGAGGTCCACTTTCCAGCAGAGTTTAGCTCCAATCTTGATCAAACTCTCCTACCTGTAGCTTTCTAGTGCTCCTGAAGACCTTGAGTAGCCTGCTCAGGTGTGTTTGATTAGGGTTGGAGCTAAACTCTGCAGGAAAGTTGAGTTGAGAACCCAAGGTTTAGCAGATAAATGTTTGTTTGTTTATTTATTTCTTTGGCATGGGCCATTATAACTAACATGTCTAGCTATATATTGTGTGCACAAAGTTGAAACTTCTGTCAAACATGCTTAGTTTCATGAATTTCTGATTCTCGGAGGGATAACAGTAAATTCTAAATTGTCAGGCATTTCAAAAGAAAGATGCAGGGTGCAATACTAATGATGGATAAAATCCCTAGGATAAAAACATCTTTTAAAGTTTCCTGTCAGTTTTCATCAGTATGAATGATAAATAAAATGCACTGTTATGGTGCACTGCTAATATAGTTTTATATAATTACCAAGAAATCTGAGAAATGCATTATTAGAAGTTATTATTTTTTTATATATCCTAGTAGTTATATCCAAGACATGATTGAATATATTGCTGTCCATTAAAAAAAGGTCTCTCTTAAGATCATGTATGCTATAAAATTGTCTCTGTAGAGACAATTATTAATAAGAATATAACCTCGCTTTGAAGCACCTGCAGCCAGAGAATAATTTGTACAAATTTATGTTTATATGATTAAAATCCTTTTTATGCAAGCATAACACAACAATCAGCTTCTGCTTGTTGACCTGTGACATCCTATGATGTGCAACTGTAAATTTAAATGTATAACGTCAGTCCATATTATCTACTGATCACATACTGTATAATTTCCATTTGGAAGTCAGTTTTTTTCTGTTTTAGGTACAGAGGGAGAGAGAGCGAAAAAGGTTGGAAAAGCAGAGATGGGAGGAGATGAAGTCCACATTATCTCCTGATCACATACTGTATAATTTCCATTTGGAAGTCAGTTTTTGTCTGCTTTTGACACCAATGTGTTGCTGTAACCGGATTCATCAACCGTAACTGTCAGTCAAGTTTCAAGATAAAAATCACATCATAAGATACATTTCAATTGGATCACTTTTATTATTCATGTACCTAAATTTGAGTGTTTTACAATTATTATTAGTGATGTTGTAATATTATTAATAGTTCTTATTTATTCATTTAAATGGAAAATAACCTTGTGGATTTAGACCCCATTTTGGAAAGCTTTGTTTTAAGGGAGCAAATGAAGGATTTGAGGACAGTAAGGTTCATGCAGTGAGGGTGAGGTTAAGGTTGAAGAGGCAGAGGCTGCAACAGGCTAAACCTCAGCATGGTAAAATAATTAGGCCTGACTTTGATGGGGACTAAACAAACATTACCGCTCTCAACACTGCCCTTTTTCCCCTCTCCTCCTCTCCGCGATGAGTTCCCTCTGAAACGCTGGCCAGCCGACTCCCTTTCTGCTTTCTCGCTTTGTTTTGCATGCAAGTACACTCTCTCTCTCTCTCTCTCTCTCTCTCTCTCTCTCTCTCTCTCTCTCTCTCTCTCTCTCACACACACACACACACACACACACACATACATGTTCTTTCTCCCTCTCTTGCTCTTTTGCACCGTAGAATCTCTGGAGACATGTTGCAACTTTTCTGGAGACGCAGGTGAGTCAGAACGCTTATTTTGCAGCTTCTCTGATCTGTGTTTCAAATTTGGAATTGGCATATGAGATAAATAGTCCACACTGGATCGCCAGCAAAATAAAATCTTGACATTTTAAAACGAACAGGGGGGTTATAAACCTTTATCATTTCTGATTCCTTGACATTTGCGCAGCTGAAGTTGATCTAATGAGGTACCTCAAATCCTCAAGCAAATGTTTAGGGGTTTGTGAACATTACATGCAGTCTTTTAGTCTTCTGTTGAATTAACATTCAGCTATCACTGAGTGTTTCTGGTCCATTGGAACACAAGCCTACAGAGATGAGCTCTGATTCAAATTTCCTATCAATCACCATATGTCTCTCACCACTAGGAGTACTCTGACCAAAAAAAAGAGAGGCATTTTAAAGTCCAAGTATTAGGGTCATTTTCATTTTTGGCTTTTCCATCTTTTTTTGGGGATGAAAGATGATATAGCAGGTAGTGACAGGGTAGCAGTGACCCTCTCCAGAGCGAATTCCGTTGTGGGAGGTAACACCCCAATGTAGCTTCTAGGAAGATTTCAGCCCTCTCTCTCCCTCTAACTTTGGACGGACAACAGTTTAGAGAATCCAGGACCGTTTTATACGTTTATATTCAGACCTTATATATAAGCCTTCCCAGGTTTTAAGCAAATGGGATTTCCACCACCATATCCGAACTAAAGAAAGCTCTTTCTGGAGGGGTTTTCAAAGAAGTTCAAAGCTTGGAAACATAATCGCAGTAGAGAGTCCGATCGATGATGCACCTGGGACAAAAATGTTTAGGATTTAAAAAATCATTTCTATCTCATCTTTCAGAGGCCTAAAGCTGTTTTAGGTACAGAGGGAGAGAGAGCGAAAAAGGTTGGAAAAGCAGAGATGGGAGGAGATGAAGAGCAAAAAGCTATAGGGAGAGGACAAGTGAAATAAGACAGAGAGGGATAGAAAAGGGGGGATTGTGAAGAGAGAAATGGAGAGGAGAGAGCTGGAGAAAGAAGTAAAGAGCGGGAACGAGGCAGAAAAGGAGAGTCCCTGAGGTCCATTGAATTTCCTCTCTTTCTTCTCGTCCCTTTTTCAAGCCTCTTTCCCTCCCAGGTCTACACAGCTGTTTGGACACCAGGGGCCACTTTTCTGCACCCAGATGAAAAAGAGAAAGACTCAAAGCAAACTTGCAGGTAGGCCTGCAAAAGTAATCGCTCTCTCCAGCCCAGAACAGAAAAACAGAAGAAAGGGGGAGCGCGAGGCACAAAAGTGTGTGTTTGCTTTAGTGTGTGAGTGTGTTAGGTGCGTGCATAAGGGAGACCACATGCACGCCCAATACCAGGAATGATACCTGCTTTTATTGACTTTGTTAAACCGTTCTCAATGCTACTTCCTATGTGTTTACAAGACAGTAAATCAGATCTCATTCAGAGAAATGGAGCGCCCACCTCAAGGGAAAAATCCCTTGATGGAAAGGAGAGTAAAAGCCGAAGACAGGAGCATCCTCAACTTGAACTATTCACTACCCTCGCCTGACTAAAAGATGCTACCAACATTTGCAGTGAGTTTTGACTTGGTAACCTTAAGGCGTTAAGGGTTAATTATGACCTAACAATGAACAACAGAACAGGCATATATTAATATAATGATCGGCTGACTGTACATTATCTGGCTTAGCAAACAGCTAATCATCAATTACATAAACACATGGTGAAAAACATCGATTTGATATTACATTTTTTAATCCTTTTATGAAAATTTTACAAGGCCAATGTTGCAACAGTATTACAGTATGTCTATTGTTCTTTTTTTTTTAAAAAAAGATTTATTTTTGGTGGGGTTTTTTTGCCTTAATGATGTAGGACAGTTTAAATCTTACACAAAGCGAAGTGGGGTGCGGGATTGAGAAAGGTCTGCGAGCCAGGATTCGAACTCGGGACGCCCATAGCGAAATGGTGATATATATCAGCACTGCCCACAAGGCTATAGGTTAAAGGAATAGTTCACTCAAAAAATTAAAATATTGCTTTGTGAAAAGTTGAAATGGTCATCTCATCTGAATCAGGTGAGAAATACACACAGATCAAGCACTGTTTACAAGTGAAAACAGTCCTTAAAATATGTTGATGGATTTTGATGTGAGGGACAACAGCAGATTGACTTTTTCACTAGAGGAAGTGCCTGAGGGTGAGTTTTCATTTTTGCGTGAATTATTCCTTTAATAGCCAACTGAAATCCTCAGATGTCATCTTCAATAGAATCTTCAAATGAGAAGCAAGATACCAGTTGCTGCATTTTTTTTAATGAAACAAAAGCAAGTGTCATATGAGAAACATGAAAGTAATGCTGGTTACCCAGAGCGGTGTGATATGCAGCGTTGCCTTGGACGACAGTGACTGCTGGGTGGCACGACTGACCAATCAGAATCAAGTTATCCAGTCAAATCAAGTTTTTGTAATAACAAATATTAATGTGAAACCTGAACTGCAGTTATGCTTTCTTTAGTGCAATCTGAGCGAAATGCCTTCTTGAATAAGAAGAAAATTAGAGTGGGACAGTTAAAAAGTTTTTGTTTGAAATTAAAGGACTGAAAAGATGAGATTTTTGAATGCCAAAACTTGTATTTTAGCAATTCTGGTTTCACGATCCTGGGTTTTTGGTCAAATGCTCAAAATAAGGTCTGTGGTGAACACAAGCTCTATATATTTTCACATTTTATTCTGTGACAAAATACCTCACTTGTGATTTTTTAAAGGCGTTTACTTGTCTTGAAAAATGTGGTTGACAAGTGGTTAAATAGGACTAAACATGATCACACCAAACAGATAAACTCATCTTCTCACTAGTTGCCTCATTGTGTTTATAATTGTGCTCTTGCAAACTATTCTTAAATAAAGACTGACAGATATGTTGAAATATTTGTTTATAGCGCCTTTTTTAACCTTTGTGCTCAGAAATTCAGAAAAGTTGTGTTCATTTGTGAAGATTATCATGATGAACAAAACGTGTAAGAAACATAAACGTTTATTGGTTACAGAGCTTAGATTTGCTTGTGCTAAAACCATTAACACATGTCTGCTACCCAGGCAGCTGAATGCAGTGTTTAGAACAGTCTCTGACAGCATGTATCATCCACAAGCGTATATAGTGATTGGTGTTACTGGATGACACCTGTGATCTACTGCCAACTTTGTTTCCACTTTCAGGCACATTCCGTTTTATTTTCCTCCATGGTGTCTACCTTTCCACCACTCTCTCTCTGTCTCACAGTCGTGTGTATTTTTGTGCTTGGCATCAACCGGAGTGAATAATACTTTACTTAATGGAGTGGGCTCATATTAGCTGCCTCAGACATTTACTCATTCCCCTCTTCCTCTAAGAATAACCTGAGATTCCCGTGCCAGAGTTCTTGTTTCACTCTGTCTCTCACTTTTATTTTCCTGCCGCTATTTAGAAGGACAGGGACAATGTTTGGAAGAGCATCAACCACTCAATGACTAGACGTCAGATGGCAGACCAGGACCATAACTGGTTAAGCAAGAGGAGTAATACAACTATGAAATAAAGAAGAAAAAAAAAGTTTGGATTAAAACATGGCTGTGATATTAAAATGCACCCTTGGGTTTCCTCAAACTTGACAAAAGCATGACTCTTGGTTAACCACTGCTGAATTATTTTGGCTGTTTGACCACAAAGAGTTAGAGTGAGGGAGAACAAGAAAGAAAACAAGCTCCTCACCCTGAACGTATTACATTGTTGTAGATGGTGTTTAAAAGCCATTAAATAAGACAGGGTCAAATAAAGGAGACACTGTGTTCTGTTATATATACAAATTATGGATTCCAGTTTAACAATTAGAAGGAGGCAGTTATGTCCAGTAAAAGTGACTAACAATAAAATAAACATACTGTACTGTGTGTAGATAAGAATAGGTCTGCAAGTCATGTGTTAAGGTGAGGTCTCAAAGCCAAGAAAACACAGAGAATAGTGAATAGTGAGTCAAGTCAGTGAATGTACTGCAGGATAAATTTGATTGTGGTCTTATGAGGTGACTTTTCCCACAATATATCATTATTTTGTGGAAAAACAATATATACAATTTGTAATATACTCAAGTAGGAAACGAGTCTAGTCAAAACATTTTTGTACATAAGGATAATTTTAGCTATAAAACAGCTGGGAAATCACATTTCTGTTAATTATGCTATATGTGTGTTATATTGTCAATAACAAATCTTGTAAAATCTTATCAATAAATTGAATGAAAATCAGTCAGGACATTTGAGTCATTTTGCCCTGAGTTAAATGAAGTTAGTAAATCTGCACCAAAGAGCTGCTCCAAAAGTTTCTCAAATGAGCACTGTCAGTGCTCTTGGCCTCAACATATTTTTATTGCAGAAACACATTAAAATCCAAGACATGACCTGAACAAACGTTTCCAATGCACAAATTCAGTTTAATATCTGAGAGAGGACCTGACTAACTAGTGCACTGAATCATTCCAGGTGGCAAAATCACCCGTGGCCGTCTCCCTCTGGATCTAATCAATCAGGTACATTCTCACCCTCTAAGCCAGCACACAGACTGATATGAGTGATTTACGGGATGGAATTAAAGCAATACCGATAATGACATTTTCTATGCTGCTTAGCAGCTGGTTTGTCGCTCCTATGTGTGCTCAAAGGTGTGAAAATGGTGCTTTTTGGGGTTTTGAGTCATGCATGGGAATTATAGACTCAGTTTGAAATTGGTGGTACTTGCAGTGATCCATGTTATGGTCATTGCAGTATATTGAAGGTTAGAGTGGAGAATGTGAAGAACAAAAATCCCACTAGCAGATGAAGACATCTCAAAATGTAATTGAGATACACTGATCCTCCAGGACCTTTACAGCTCTGTGACAGATCAGCATTGAATTTGCCTATGCATGCTGATTTTATTGCATATGTTGGGATCATGATATGAAATCGACAGATATACAATAATACATTTAATACATGTATCTGAACGGTCTAGATGCTTTGTTTTCTGGTGGATGAAATGTATTAAAGTTAACTAAGCTGTTAGGAGTATTTGACAGCACACATCTAGTCATTATATGTAAAGAACTCTGGTGGAGCATATATTACTTACACATGCAGTATGTGAATGAAAAAATAAAAACTGAGGTCACCACAAAGGCACAGTGAGGCAAAATCTTACAGGCAGCCAGGGAATAGCTTAATGTAGCTGTATATGTTCTGGAGTGGATATCAGAATATTTGCAATTTTCCCCTTTTCCTTGTGGGAGATTATTCTTTATTTTTATTTTTTAACAAAAGCTCCTATTGGAGGTTGGGTTATGTATTTCTTTGGTTTGAGCTAGTTGAGAGCCGTACTTCAACCAGTACTTGATGAGTATTAAGTCTGTCATGATTTCAGAATGTTATGCAGGTAACAACTATTGCCAAAACAAAAATTTAAAAAAAAAAAAAAAATCAGTGCATATATTCAATGATGAAGATTATTATTATATTTTTGTAGGAACTGTTAACCCTCTTTTAAATAACACTCTTTTAATCACTCCTTTAGTGAGCAAATGCACGTTAATCGTTGGATAGCTATATAAATGTTTTATTTCTTGCTAGAATTATAACTGGAAACAAATGACAATTTAAGTCACATTAGTATTTTTATTACTTTGGCAGTATGGAGGGGAAAGTTTCACTTTGTTTCATTTAATACTTTCATTTAATACAGGTTTTAATGTGAATTAATCATTTAATTAAAATTGGGCTCTGGCTTTGATTTCATGATGCATAGGCCTATATGAGACAGAGCGAACTTTATAATACAATACATTAATAATAGACCATTTAAATATTTAAATATCATAAAGTATGTCTTAAATAATTGTGTGTGCATTAAGACAAACTTAAAATTCATAAACTCTTTTCAGACTACTATTCAAATGTAAAGCTCCTTTGGGATTAAATGGGACAAAAGTTGTTTTAAAGTGTAAATTAAAGTTCCATCCTATTGATAATTACACGTGTGTGTAATTATCACACACACACACACACACACACACACACACACACACACAAACATGTAACATGTAGCTGTTTTATTGTTAAAACCATTGTGACTAAATAAGGGGTTAAATTCAGTCAGTTTTTTGAGCGTATTTTTTAATTTTATAAGCTCTTCTAGTACTGGTCAGGTTAAACGAAATGTCTTTCTCCCTCAGTGAAGGAGTTTAAATGTTGAGGGGTGGGATGGCGCTTCTGTGGAGGTAACGGGAGTCAGACTACACGTGAAGAGTGGGTTTGACATTGGGAGTTTGAAAGTGGAGAGAGACACAGTGAGGCTTCTGCTCTCAGCCTCTCGCCAGGGAAACATCACAGTTTATCAACCTACATGTGACTTCAGACTCTTCCAGTGACATTTACATCAGCGCTGGAGATACCGTGAGGAAACATAATGCAAAGCCTCAAGACGGGTGTGCGCACGCTGCCGGATGTTGTCTCTGATTTTCTATGAAGAATGTTTTATTTTTCGTATCTTCGCTGTAATCGGACATCGATCATGAATTAGGTTTGTGAGAACAGTCGCCTGTAAGGTGCTTGAACTCTAAGGAATAAAAGTTACGTGACGGATTAATTTGACATGGACTCAGTGGATGAATAAATCACTGTCGATAGCAGTCACTCAGTTTATTGTTATTTTTGCTAAAAGTCCGATGGACTGAGCATCTTCACACAATAATATACACGCACAGAGGAATTAATGAAGAACTTATTGTTTCGGATAATAATCAGACAGGGCTTGGAAATCTCACAATGAGGCTGAAATCATCGAGGTTAGGTTACCTGTAAGTAGGCTACACTTAATACAGACTTGTGCTGAAGAGTTGTTTTTATGTTTTTTTTTTTTTTTTAATTCCGTAATTAACTTTTTTCTTTTTTTTGTATTTCAGATTACTTCAATTTATGACTCTGTGTTTTTACACTCAGGTAAGTCTTCTGCATTTTGTGTTTGCAAACAAGTATTAAGTTAATAGGTAAACTGATGGGACTATGTTATGTGTAATAGTGTGTAATATAGGTTTAAACAATTAGAAATTAGTTAAGGGGTGAAATCACCATCATACATGACAACCAACCCCCTCAAGAGACTGTATCATTTGTAAGTGTCTCTGTAAAAAAGGAAGAAATGTTTAGATCTGGTTTATAAATTTAGCAACAGTGTGGATGTTAAAAGACAGAACTGGTTTCATCTGAACCAGCGGGCTGTTTTCTTTAATTATATACAGCCCTATAACTTTCACAACTTTTTACTTTCATGTTAAAAAAAAATAGCCTATTATGTCTGACCAGAGAAGGAGGATTGTGACACGACTTCCCAGTGTAAGAAAAATCAACAAAATAGGACAATGGGGTGATAACTGTGAGAGTGGCAAACACATCTCAAGAGTTGTTATCATATATGTTTAATGTTTATTTTATGTTTACCAAGTTTCCATCCATAGCAAAATCCAGTTTCTGTTTGTGTTACATCCTACCTGTGGTTCAGGTTGTAAAAGCGAGAGTCTGACAATAATATTTACAGTTTAGGAATAATTCATAAATTTATAAAATTAAATAAATATAGGAATAGTGCAATTAAATCAATACAAACCACCCTCAAAAAAGTGTTACAACACTACTCAGTCTTCTCATTCGAATATTTTCCAGTCAAACATAAGCAGGACACACTGGAAGCGATAAAACTTTTACTCACATTAATCTTGTGATGTTATATGTGTGCAGTAAATGTGTTATAACCGTGCAAACAACTCATTATTAATAGAGTCATTGGCAAATTGTCAAACATCTTGAAAAGACGTAAACCCCTCACTTTAAAGGTAATGGCTCTAACATGTGGGCACAGCGCATAGCTGACTTACAAAAGAAAATCGTTATGAGAACGTTCCCAAAGAGACGGGGTGAAAGATCAGTGTTGGTCAACCCCTCATTGGCATGTCATTCAAAGTGTGGACGGGACACTTGCCCTCAGAGTGCCAACCATCGCTGCAAAAAGAATGATTTGAATCTGATGAGAAACGGTGTCACCTTTATTGTCCCTAAACAGTGTTGTTCTTCTATACATCACCATAAATCTGTATGTTCTTGTCACATTTTTATAGATGACGATGCAGTCCGTCTCTGTACCCAATTTTAAGCACCATGTAACGGAGCAGAGTCGTCTGTCGGACAGGATGAGCCGGAGATTAACAAGGACTTATCAGCTCTATAGTCGGACGAGTGGTAAACATGTACAAGTCCTGGGCAATAAGAGGGTCAACGCCAACGGCGAGGATGGAGATATTCATGGCAAGTCACAGTCTTTGCACACTTTGAACACTTTTCTGCATTATTTGACTTTGTCAGGCAGGACAAAACAAGTCAGTTGAAGGTATTGAATATCCAGTAAATGTCATTGCCAAAAACTAACCTGCATAGTTTGAAATGGATTCTATATTGTTGAGTTTGGGATTCTCAAGAGAAACCCGTTTTGGTTCTGGAAAACACATCAGTACTCATCTTACCTCGGCCGTCTTAACATTTCCTGAATAGTTCTCCATATAATAAAGAGTTGTAGGACAGAAATATGACATGCAATTTTCTAACCTTTTCTAACATCATTAGTTTTCATCTTTCATCTCTTCCAAAACAAATATGTTTATTGCAAATGTTCCTATATTATGTGTGAGGCAGGATGATGATCTGAAGTTTCAGTCACTTGTCGAGAGCTATTCGTTCCAAGATTACATGTGTATTTTTTTCTTTGCTAAATGGACGTTTGACATATGATTCATAGTGTGCATTGATGCTGCAAATAGGCAATGAAAAGTCAATTTTGTTTTTATTTGAACTCAATGTAATTTTAAAGCTATACAGTAAGGCACCTGTTTTAAGTGAGCTGCGGCACTTCTTCTCCAAACAAAACAGTGGTTAGAATCCCGTCCGCTGGGAACGAATTCCTGTCACTGAAGTATTTCTGCGTGTCTAGCCATCTTTCCACTCGTGCAGTCCATCCACTTTGCCCACTTTTTTGGAGGGTCATTTTATGAGGAATTTTCATAGCTTTACAACTCAACGTATGAGTCAGTTTATGAAGAGAGGTGAGGTCAGCATCATCAGTTTATACCCTTCTTTGTTACTCTTATTCTTTGTAGTCTTGGCCTAACTCACACACATTTGCACATCTAGACTGTGTATTGGCTTTTCAGCACGGGCTACTTTACAGCAACGCAAATCTCAAAACTCTCCAATATGCAATCAAAAGCATCATTCATTTGTACACATCACCTGAAAGTGGAAAATTAACAGACTTTGTAATGGTTTAACAATTCCAGCTAAACTTGTTGTGGAAACCGACACATTTGGAAGCCGGGTTCGAATCAGAGGAGCGAAAACAGGATACTACATCTGCATGAACAAGAGAGGCAAGCTTATTGGACGGGTGAGTTTCAGTAATTAAACATCTTGTGTGTTTATGTTTAATTATTCTGCAAAATGATGTTGTTGAAATCATACTTTGAGAAATATAGACAACTAAATTGGTTCAATTGGCACTAATGATATCCCAGGTAAACCCATCATGCCCTGAGAACAAAATTGAGCCTCATAAATCTCTCAGGCTTGAATAGCAGATTTCCGAGTTTGTCATTTCAGTCCTCCGCTGTCTGTCTCTTTTTGTTGCCAGAGGAAGGGCCGTGGAAGGGATTGCATATTCACCGAGATTGTTCTGGAAAATAACTACACGGCTTTGCAGAACGCCAAGTACAAAGGCTGGTACATGGCTTTTACACGCAAGGGTCGACCCAGGAAAGCCACGCAGACCCAGCAGCATCAGCGAGAGGCCCATTTCATGAAACGTCTTCCTCGAGGACACCTGTTAACAGAACAGAAGCCTTTTGATTTAATCCCATATCCCCCCAACAAGAGGACTAAGCACCATCAGCGCACAAACGTCAATTGAGGACAGGATCGTATCTTATACCGGAGTGCTATCTTAATTCGAGTTTATCTAATCTGTGTGCATCCAGAGTTACTGGACATCACGTCGAACTGTTGTGTAAAAATGAAGGAGTTTGCATGGGCTCAGATCTGAGATGAATCACAGTATTAAGAACAGTTTGTTCTAGGACAATTACTGAACTGTTGACTGAACAGGGGACACTGTAAGCCTTGTAATAATGAGCAACACAGTCATCTCTGGGAATGAAGCAAGACAACAGAACAAGACACAAAAACACTCAGAAAAATGGGCAAAAATTCTATCTTTAGGGGAACAACAGCTTGGCACTGGGGCAGAAACTACAGGCAAAACCATTGTTTTTTCAGGCACTGGTCAATTTTGAGATTTTTGGGCTGTTTTGCATATTTCAGACTGGTAGTAAAAAAAAAATCATAAAACATTCACATTTAAGTGTTTATTTTATTACAGTTTATCCATTTGCATCTGCAGACTTCATTTACAACACACATATTTAAAGCTGGTTTTCTCAAAACAAATTTTTCTCCACTTTCATACACCAAACTCGAGTTGTACTTTATACTTAGTTGTTACAGAGGGGTTTGTTCATACATCATTCTCCCAATGCATAAAAATATGTCTCAAATAGATATATTTTTGGCTGTTGATAGTATTTTCTGATTTATGTAAAAAAACAAAAAAAACAAATCCCCTCTATAAAAATCTTTAATGTGTCATCAAAACGAAACAAGAATTTTACACTTGGCTTTATCCAATATTCAGACTTCTATTCTAGAAATGAATGCAAATAATTGGATTTCATTGGATATGCCTAATTTGTATATCTAAACATAACATTTCAGAAAACTTAACATAACATTAATACAAAAGAATTGTCTTAATGTACAGTGATGGTGATTTCAAATTTATATTGCATAGCACCTTTAAAGGTAGGTAAGGTGCAAAGTTATCCCTGTAAGGATTTCTGCCCCGGTCACAAGCTGTTGTACAATTTTTGCACACTTTATTCTGACAGTGAACATGGCAGCTACCTACTGATGATCCCAAGCATATGCAGATACACATTCCATGACGATTCCATGATGTGTAGTGATATTATCAAAAAGCATCTTTATTGTTTGTACATGACTATATATTTTTATTGGAAGATTGTAAGATACTTCAAAATGAAAATATTTATTTTAGAGCGTGTATTAAATTCATGTAAAAGTATTGATTTAACAGGGTCTCGGGACGTGTGATTCATTGACTCCCTAACGCCTTTTGTGGGAACTTTAAATTCGGCCCGTGATTGATTCGACTCCTTTGAGATGCGCTTCTACGCCGAATTTGCTTTGAAGGAGTCAGCGATCATTAGCTGACAGGTCGAATTCTCACTCTCTCATAGATCACGCTGTATGTGTGTGGGCGCATCAAGAACACGAGCACGACAAGTGTGGGTTAAAGTCGAAGGCCTCCAGGAACAAGTCGGCCAAATTGGGAGCCAGTTTCTTTCAGAGTCAGGCTTATTCAGCTGACAACAACAGCAGCCTGAGAGAAACCTCAAGGGCATGATCGGGTCTATTCAAGAGGTATACTTCCAGGACCGTATAGCTGTTGTTATGTTTTTGGCCCAGCAGTCGAACTCCCAGAAAAAGAGGCCTGAGCCTCAGATAACTGTGAAGCAATATCTGTGACAGGCCGGTCTCGATTGAATGTGCTCAGCAAGTGAGACTGGGCCTTTGAATAGCTCGGGCCTTTCGCTTTAGAAGAGATGAGGTCAACCCACCATTGCCGTCCCAAACAAAGGTTACCACCGTGTAGTTGCATTTCTGCGACCCGCGCACCGTAACCCTCTGATCAAATGCTCCCTTTGTAGGCGCCGTAGAAAAGAAACATGTCATACAATGGTGGACCTGAATAATAACACAAGGAGGGGTCAGCAATCAAAAAAGGAAGCCCAGTCACACAGAGGGGGTGAGGGCGGGCGACAGAGAGAAACCAAGAGCGACTCGGGGGAAGAGAAAACGTTCGGGGGGTGTTATGGGTTGAGATGTGGGCGAGAGGGGCTGAAAGAGGGCAAATGGCTGGGAAGAGGCAAAGAGGGGCACAGACGAATGAAAAGGGCCAAAAAAGAGTGTCTCTCTGTTGAGGCAGTTGAGCATGACCATTGAGGCCTCAGGATGGGGAGGGAGAAAGGGAAGAAGAGACACTGAACAAAAATCACAGCGCTGCGCTCTTCCCCTGTCGCCTTTTTCCCAGGACTTCTGATTTGTCAGTTGGACCTTGGACTGCTTCCACGTGCACGGCCATGTTTCGCTAGAAAAGCATCTAGAAAAGCGTCTGATTGACCTACTAAAACTCTTTAAATTAGTGCTTTGTTCTGTTCGTGTCAAAAGACCGCATGGCTAACACTGCATCATTCAAGAAATTAGACTTTGTATTTTAAAAGGGTTTTTTGTATCTGAATATTGATCATGAATTTTGAAAGGATCAAACTGATAATAATACTACACACACTGGTATTCCTATCATTATAAGGATATTCCATCGTCTTTTGGTCCCCATAACAGAAGCATACACCTCATTGCTAAGAGATGCACGAGTCTGTGCTCATCATAGTCTACACTTTTAACAATTTTCTTTGAAACTCCGACTGCCCAATATCTGCATACCGGCTCTGACTTTCAGCAACGAGACTTGACTCCTCCAGACTGAAAAACCTGCAAAAATCTGGGCAAAAGTTGTGTAATCAACAGCAGTCAGTCTGACGCATACTGACTGGAAACCAGTTTCTGGGGCTACAGTAGTAAGACCCAATCTGATTTGCAGATTTTAAACAACATGAACGAACGGGTCTGCCTGGTCAAATGAAACATCTTTTAATGGTTACTCTGTTCAGTGCCTAATTAGAAATCACCCTTCCCTCATTAGTACCACAAATTGTTCCATTGGCTTTTAGATTACTGCAGAAAATAAGCTCTGCGATCAACAAAAGTTAAAGATTCTCACATGTTGTGCATCATAAGATAATCTTCCCAAATTAACATTTATGAACTTTTAAGCTAAATTCAAAATGGCAGAAGTAGCTAAATTTAGGCTATAAAAGAACTACACTGCTTCCGTGCCACCATCACTATGCTTCTGACAAATCTTTTCATCTTCATTTAAAATCTACAAGTTGGAATGTTTGAGTAAGTGAATAGATGACTTTACCAGTTTGGCGTGATAATGTTTATTGTCCCAGACAACCTCTGCTGTCCCATTGTGACAATTGTTTACAAGAAACGTAGTATTACTTATGTGTCTTAAGTCATAGAATGAAACGAGAACATATTTTGAGCTTGTGTTAAACACAAACCTTAGGCTAGAAACCTTTAGGCATCTAAAAAAAAAAAAAAAAACATTCAAAAAACCTACTGACTTCAGGGCGATAAAAAAATGTTAACTTGTTTCCGGGTTGAAAGGACTCATTCCTGCAGCACTGTATTTAACTGCACATAATTTACTTTTAAACTGTGATTGATCACTCTTCCTTTCTAAGTAGGCCTTTCTTTACCAGAGTAAACTATAATGTGGCCCAGACATCCAGGCTTGAGACAATGTAAAAACAAAACAATGCAAATGTCGACCACCACCCAGTTTTTTTTTTTTTTAAAGTATCAGAAATCAAGATCTCACTCAACAGATTGCTCATGTAGGACCCAATGACCTACAGATAACAGTCAACATCTGTCAAAAAGTCCAAACCAGTCTGTCAAAAAAATTCAGTAATTCTAAAAAAACAAGGACTGGAGGAACTATAAGAATCTCTCTCGGTAGCAGTTAACCCATAGACCTCTGATTCTTTCCATGTAAGACATTTCTAAATAATTTTTCACAGACCTCAGGCCAACAATCTCCCCCGGACATTAGATATTGGTTGAATCTGGAATCTCATATTGCTGTGAACTGGAGCGTACCATCTTTGGGCAGTGTGCGCCAGGACTCTTGCTCTGCTCCTAGAAGGTTTCAATGATGTGTGCAGATGTTTGGCTCGCAGCACTGCTTGTCAACACACGAGTGTAATGATGCACAATGGTTTCCGTCTCTCTGTAGTCAATACAAGGCCCTTACGATGAGAGGTTGCCACACTGCAAAAGCTGCAGATTCAGGGGAACGGTCAGTATGTTTTTAATCATTTTGACAACTCAAATCAAGGAATTCTTGCAGTTGCTACCATCAACAGAGCTAGAAGACTGATGCCAGAATTTAGGCTCCAAGATGCGTCACGGGATGTTGAATACATCAAGCAGGTCAGAGTTTACTGCTTTAAAAACCTTGAATCTTCACATGTATTCATTTTTGACTGCTTCTACAATTTAGTTAATTTAAGGTAGAATCTTTAGTCAAAAGATTGACCTTGATCAGTTTATATGACAAAACGATGCACAGATACGTGCTAAACCTAGACAGACTAAATTAGTCTCTCTGTCAGTCCGGGGCGTATATTGAAATGGGAAACAAGCATTAAAGCTTATGTAGCTGTTAAAGGCTTTTATAATATGTATATTATATATAATATATATATCGTGGTCAGAATTATTAGCACCCTTGGTAAATATGATCAGAGAAGTCTGTGAAAATTAATCTGCATTGTTAATCCTTTTGATCTGTTATTTAAAAATTTCACAAAAATCTAACCTTTCATTGGATAATACGAATTTAAAATGGGGGGGGAAATATCATTATGAAATAAATGTTTTTCTCTAATACACGTTGGACACAATTTTTGGTACCCCTAGAAATTCTTATGAGTAAAATATCCCCATTCATATTCACAATTTTGAGCACTCCAGGGTGATTATGAACATGTAATTATCCAGCCATGGCTTTCTGTTTCACAGAAATATAAATAGGAGGGAAAACAAAGCCCAAACTCCCTTAATCATCCATCACAATGAGAAAAACCAAAGAATATATTTCTGATGTGCAGCAAAAGATAATTGAGCTTCACAAATTAGTGAAGTGGCTTTAAGAAAAGAGCTAGAGCAGTGAAAATCCCCATTTCCACCTTCAGGGCAATAATTAAGAATTTCTAATCAACATAAAATGTTACGAAACTGCCTGGAAGAGGACGAGTGTCTATATCGTCCTAATACACGGTGAGAAGGAGAGTTTGAGCGGCTAAAGACTCTCCAAGGACCACAGCTGGAGAATTGCAGAAAATAGTTGAGTCTCGGGGTCAGAAAACCTTTAAAAAACAAAAATGATCAAACAGCACCTACATCACCACATGTTGTTTGGGAGGGTTTCTAGACAAATTCTCCTCGCTCATCCAAAAACAAACTCCAGCATATTCAGTTATCAGACACGACTGGAACTTCAAATGGGACTGACTTCTATGGTCAGATGAAACTAAAAAAATTTGACTTTTAGCAGCAAACACTCAAGATGGGTTTGGTGAACACAGGGATAAAAAGTACCCCATGTTTAAAATGAAATATGCATATAATATAATATAAATAAACATACAATGAAGGAATGGTCTCTGATCTCTTGTCAGGTGTTCTCTAACCTCATCAGGCATTATAGGAGAAAATTTAGAGCTGTTAAACTGGCAAATGGAGGTTTCAGAAAGTATTGAATAAAACGGTGCCTTTAATTGTGGCCAATGTGTATTAGAGAAAAACATTTCATGATATTTCCCACCATTTTAAATTCTTATTATCCAATTAATGGTTAGATTTTTGTGAATCAAAAGGATTAACAATGCAGATTAATTTTCACAGCCTTCTTTGATTATATTTACCAAGGGTGCCGATATTTTTGGCCATGACTGTATGTATGTATGTATGTATGTATGTATATATATATATATATATATATATATATATGTATATCAGGGGTGTCCAATCCTGCTCCTGGAGGTCAAATATACAGAGTTTAGCTACAACCAGCTCCAACACACTTGCCTGGAAGTTTCTAGGGAGTCTGAAGACCTTGATTACTTGGTTCAGGTGAGTTTAATTAGGGTTGGGGCGAAACTCAAGGACAGTGGCCCTCCATGGAACAGGTTTGGACACCCCCGATATATAGGCTAATATAATTTTAAGTAATATTATATTTTACATTAAAATGTCACACATCTTGGTAAAATGACAGACTTCTCTCATATCAAATACATTAGACTTCTCCAAATCATTTAGTCTGCTTAAACTCCGCCCTTTTCTTGTAATGATTGCAAACTCGCGTTCAGACATGCCTAACATGACCCAGAAAATGAGTTTTACTACTTAAATACAATGCAAGTTTTAACAAAATAATTATTATTACTTAAAGACATATCTAATCTGTGATATTTTCCACATTTGTTACTCTAAAATATTACATGTTCCATGTTAAAATCCAGAACAAGAGACTGCAGTGTCAGCCCTGAACGCTGGCTGGTGAATTCCAAGGCAGAAAACATCCTCCTCGGAGGTCGTTATACACAATAGTGAGAATGACTTGTGGTTTAGTGCCTGTTTTATGCATACAGTCTCTTGGTTTGGCACAAAAGCTGTGGAGTGGGAACTAGAAGCAAAGAATCACCAGAGTCAGAAACAGTATATTCACATGGTATTGTTGTCTTTGCCTTAAACCAACAAAGGGTTTGTGTTTGTAGTATTCTATTTACAGTAGAAACACAAACAGCACTGTGGTCCATGCCAAACATTGTACATAAACATGAGGTGAATACAGATAAAATTAAGGAACCCAGATGAAGGAAATGTTTAATTTTCCCACGGTGCACTTCAGGAAAACTGAGAAGTCGAGATGGCAGTAATTACAGCATACCGAGGCTCAAGGTTAGTGACCTTCATGTAATAGAAATTTGATGATGAATCTCTAATAATTATGCAACTGTACAACTGTTAGATGCATAAGTTGTCATTTTATGAATTTGTTTCAATTAATTGTCTTGAGCTGTACATTTACTGAATGTACATTTGCTGCATGCTACCGATTGTACTGTAACATTTTATTTATATATTTTTTCTCTTTTCTTTTTGTTTTTAATGTATTTTTTAAAGATTATTTCTCTTTCATCGTATTGTTATTTTAATTTCTTAGTTTTCTAATCTTAATTTTTTTTTTTGTAGCTATAGTGTGGAAAAAGCTGGAACAAAGCAAACTTCTAATAATAATTTTAATAATAACAATATTTTTTATTTTAACGTATTATTTAGACTCAAAGAACAATTGTACAGTAGGAACATCAATCAGCACAACATCTGAAATTTTACATTGAAAGAAAAAATAAGAACGCACTTTGAAAGAGAGTTGCTTGGACGCAAGGCTGACAGAAACATGTTAACGTGAGACTCTAAGTCTACATGAATGTGAAGAATAACAGCCAGACAAATACAATGATGCAAAGGCTCCAGATCTATGGCAGTTCACTGAGTTTTACAGTCAATATCTCCTTCACTTGTCCCCTTCAGTTTCTTCAGTTCCCCAAGCAGCTCCTGTTCCAATGTTAAAATCTCCTTGGGCTTCTTGTACTACAACAAAAGTGAGAGAAACTCCATATAAAATCCATTGCTGGATGAAATAGCTGAGTACTGGAGCAGACGACAGAGGTGAGAGCAGTTCAGTCCAACCTTCTCTACTTAGGTGAACCAACAAAAAGTGACGGCATAGTTGCCCTTTTGATGATCTGAGACCAGATTTGTGTGCTCTCTTAGTGAGGATTAGGACTTTGGCAACCTGGTCCCAGATCCACGCAAAAGGGAAAGTTCCTCTACATCGTGTGGAAAAAACTGTGAATACATACCATACACTACAGAAAGAGCTTAGAGAAAGTGATTAAGTGAGACTAGCGGTGAGAGTTCACTCACGCTGATGATTAAAGTGTTGTTGGCGTGGGTAAAACTCAAGGCTGCGCTCTCCAAAGGCAGCTGGCAACGGTCGAGATCTGGAATACTGAACTTCTTATAGTACCTGGGAAATGAGGAGATGAAGAATGAGAGACTGTTCCTCATGACTGGCCATCCATCTTCCATCTAGCTCAACAGTGCCACCTATAGGGTTATAGGGTTACAATTTGTTCATCAATACACTTTTCACTTGGTATGACAAAAAACAAAGATGATTTCTAAGCAGAAGTTGCCTTTTTAGACAAATTTGATTTGATATGTTTATTGTATTTTTCCAGTTTTAAGATCAATTTATAAACGTCTTGTGATGTGAAAAGCAAACCCATTATTAAGACATTTCAACTTTAAAACGTTACTTCTGGCCAAAAATCCATGATAGAGTTCATAATCCACAATAACACTTCCTCCAGTGAAAAAGTCCATCCCCTGTTGTCCTCTCACATCCAACCACATTTTTGTTTACAATTGTTTTGGATTACTTTGGCTTGTGACAACAAGATGACTTTTTAACTGGAGGAAGCGTTATTATGGATTATGGCCTCATAATTTAGCCAGAAGCGAATTAAAAACCTCTTAATGATGGATTTGTTTCTTATAAACATGCAGCTTTTTGCTTCACAAGATGTTAATCGACGGACTGGAGTCGTGTGCATTACTTGTGGATTATTGGGATGTTTTTATCAGCTGTTTGAACTTTCATTCTGACGGCACCCATTTACTGCAGAGGATCTATTGATGAGCAAGTGATGTGATGCTACATTTCTCCAAATCTGTTCCCATGAAGAAACAAACATATATACATCTTAGTTGGCATGAGGGTGACATTTTCAGCAAATTTTGATTTTTGGGTGAACTATTAACTGCTCACTTTAATAAAAAAAAGTGATTCTTTGTCCAGTTCAACCAGGCATCCCGATCACATACTATATAGTCAAATAAACACTAAATTAGCCTAAAACACAATGCATAAACCACAATTAACACTAGTGGAGGTTTTGAATGGTTTACATCAGTTTTAAATAACTAACTTTTTGTTTGAGGTTCGGATGACACAACATCTTTCCGTCGGCTCTGCTGACACACTGTAAACTTCTATAGGGTAAGAAATATTGCGGATCCTCCATTGGAAACTGGTCTTTGTGTCCTTACGCATGAACAATGGCTGTGGGTATGAAAAGAGACATCATTATAAACAGATTAAGAACATCACCATCTATTGTATAAGAAAGTGAAATAGTAACCATACATTTGAACTGCTCTCTTTTATTAAATCTGAGGTAACACTGTTTGGGTTTGTTTCACCAACTTCCAATGTCCACTGTGCCTGGCCTCCAAAAGTAGTTTTATGTCGCCACTTTCGCACTAAAGAAGCATGAAATAATTACAAAATACAAAACAGAATTCGCATGCGATTTAATTAGGTAAACCAGAGAAGAAAAATGACTTACAGACAAGTTCATCTGTTTTCAGGTCATACTCCTCAGCAATCTCACTGCCATCCTCAAACAGATAATGAGCTTTCCTTTTCCCTAATGAGAAAGGCATATGAAAGTGGCTCTCAATTTATACTTTAGCGTACATCGAACATTATTCAAGCCTTAAACTAAATAAAGAATTCGTTTAACTGGTAATTTTATGATGTTTTGCATAGGTCCCGACGTGCTATTAGCGTGTAGCAATTAACGTTATATACGACTTAAAAATCCTATTAGCACCACTGCCAGCATAAATACACACATAAATTTACTAATCTAAAAATAATAGAGAATATATATGCGCACCATCAGATATTAAGGCAGTTTTCTTGGCTTTCCTGAGAGTGTCTGCCCAGTGTTGAACAGCCATGCTTCACGCGGTTTCATTTCCTCAAACAATCCCCCGCCAGAGGTTGTCAAGGCAACCGCTGTTTCTCAAACAATATAATTCGTATTTTTAACGATTTACCAAATTTATATACAACAATATATGTAACTATAACAATTATAACAAACAAGAACGTATTCAAAATAAGTAAAAAGAATAATGTATCATTTTTAAAAACGTCCGTGCCAGCTCTGACTATGACCCGGAAGTTGATTTGTTTAAAAACACTCGTGAGTTGTTCTTAGAAAGAGGTGTTGGAAGAGGTACGTCTGTGGTGTTTTTAAGTTGCTATTATAATATGACTATGCATTTAAAGATATGTAATGTTGAATATACGTTCT
This sequence comes from Acrossocheilus fasciatus, assembly GCA_036784905.1. Taxonomy (NCBI): domain Eukaryota; kingdom Metazoa; phylum Chordata; class Actinopteri; order Cypriniformes; family Cyprinidae; genus Acrossocheilus; species Acrossocheilus fasciatus. Next base: position 22,885,460 of record CM071938.1, read on the forward strand.
AATGTAACGATCTGTTCAGTCGCTTCCTTATCTGGGACAGTACTGTTTGCCAATATTGGACTTCAGTCTTATGAAGCCTTCTGCTGTAGATCTCTGTATTTTAGTATTCTGAAGCTATGTGAAGCCTACTGATCACAGTCATTTTGTTTTTAAAGCTCCTCTGCTTTCCTGGACCGGTATGGAGGGTCATGGCATCCTGAAAGCCTTCCCCAAAGTAAAAAGACCCAGGCCTAATGAGCAGAAGGACGCGCCTCCCCTCAAGAAGACGCCTGCTGAACCAATAAAAGGTTCATATTTCTCCCTCTAAAACACACTTGAGTACAACAACAAGGGCCGTTTCAGAGAATAAAGCACCATATTTTACTGCATGCAATATTTTCAGATTTTAGATCCTCCTGTTGCACTTAATTATGCATTCTTGGACGAGTGGCGAAGTGCTGTTGCTTTTCAAAGGGGTCATGAACTTTTTTTTTAGTTTGTACTGTTCTTTAAGATCCACTTATAATGTGATCAAGATTTTTACTTCAGAAGACATCATGATTTATAAGTAATAATCTATTTTCTGTCAGTACTGAAATATACCGCTATTATGTAGTCATTCCTATGCAAATGGCATGTAAAATCAATGCCTATGATGCTCTTTGGAAATGCAGTCCTGTTCAGAAAACACAGTATTCAGATGCTTCCTGCATGTTAAACAATTTATGTGAACAACAGATTGTTTTCTGTGACTGAGGCACATTTCAAAACGTAAAGGAATATTCTTGGTTTAAAACTGCAATTTCTCAAATATATATGTGTGTATGTATATATATATATATATATATATATATATATATATACACACATTTTTTTTTTTACTTGTCTTTTTTTCTTAATTTTAGGATTATAATTTTATAGAACTTATTTTTGTCAACATTTCTATTATTTGAAAAGTAAATTTTTTTTTTTTTATAATTTTGAGGGTCATTTTATGGTTAGGTTGTTCATTTGAATGTGATGATCAACATTATACAGTCGATTGATTGTATATCAATAAATTCATTAATTTGACTGTCAGTCTCAACTGCTGAGTCCAATGCATTTAAAAAATGAATTTATAGAGTATTATTTGTCGTATTATAATTGATCTCCTCCTCCTTACAGTCTTCTTCATGCAGCCCAATCAAGTATGTATAGTACTAGTGGTTGTATTTTAAATGTCTTTGCTTTTTCTTAGGTACAGTTTTCCAAAGAACCACAATATACATAGTTCCAGCTGGTATAGGGAAAGCCAGGTGTGATATATTTCATCGGCAGATCACCCAGAATGGAGGACAGGTGGTTTCCACATTCTCTCCCAGCTGCACACATGTCGTTGTTGATGATTCAGTTGATTGTAAGAGAGCTTTGAGACTTCTGAAAGTGGAAAGATTGCCCTCTGCTGTTCAACTGGTCAAATGCACTTGGTTGAGTGCCTGCATCAGTGAGAAAAGTTTACTAGACCCTGAAGACTACAGCCTTCTTCCTCTTGAGAGGTAAGGCACTGAGACTTAATTCCCATGGCATTGCCTGATGTTTTATTTAAGAAATGTGCAAAACTGCATTGATATTTAGACACTTGTTTGACTTTTGAATAAATTCGTAATTCTTTATTCAGTGCAAAAGTGCATGGAAATAAATTCTTAATGAACCTCTCCTCAGTCCCACAGTTGCTCTTGCTGAGGAGTCAAATGAGACGGCAGTCAGCCCAGTTCCAGATGTAGCAGCAGCAGCAGCACAGGATCCTTTGAAAATCCTTGAAAATCAAGAAAACCCTCAAGAAAATCTCACAGAGACGGTAAGAAAGGTTGGAATTGGATGTAATTATCTCCTTCTGTAAAATCCATCAATTGTTTTTCCCCTCATGCAGTGCTTTTAATGTGACTCACAGGTGCCAGACGTTCAGGGAGAGGACCATGAAGAAGATGGTGTATCTCAAAACGATCTGGAGGCCTTGATCAGTGGCGTTCACCCATCTGAAAGCAGCCCGACTCAGAGTTTGGCAGAGAATCCAGTTTTGTCTGGGAAGTGGGTCTGTTCCCAGCCATCCACAACTAAAGGGGAGAACCATAACAAGCACATTACTGACAAACTGGAGCCGCTGGCCAAAGCCTATACGCACACGGGCGATAAATGGAGAGCTCTGGGCTACTCTAAAGCGATCAATGCCCTTAAGAGCTACCACAAGCCTATCACTTCATATGAGGTCAGTTCAGATACAAATATGAGTCCATAGAGGTTTTGGGGTTCACTGAGGTGCTTATTTGTAGAACACATATGGTTGTCGTTGCATGGCAGTTAGCATATTATGACTAGTTTCAAGCATGCATCAATGATTAAAAAAATAAATACTTAATAACAGACATTACCTCTTTTTTTTTTTTTTTTTTAAATATATATAATAAAATACATAAACATGTTTTCTTTTTAACCCCATCTATTTATAGGAAGCATGTAAGATCCCAGGCATTGGTAAACGCATGGCAGACAAGATCATGGAAATCATGGAAAGTGGGCACTTGCGTAAACTGGATCACATTGGGGAGGAGGTGCCTGTTCTTGAAATGTTCACTAACATCTGGGGCGCTGGGGCCAAGACTGCTCAGATGTGGTATCAACAAGTAAGACAGTTATACAGGGAATTGCAGTTGAATGTTTAATTTGAAAGATTAATATTAATTGTATGAAAATAAATAAATAAATTGTATGTGTCGGGTGCCACTGTACTGCAACATGATTTGTTAAACTATAAAGAGCCCCACACGTGAAATGCAGGGAGGGAAAAAAATAGATATTGTGGCCAGAAATTAAGAAGCTGTTTTAAGGAACGAGTTGGTACAATACAGCCATGATTAACTAAAACGAGGGAGTTAATTAATACAATGTGGCCATAATTTGACTAAAATGAGGGATTGAGTTAGTACAATGTGGCCACAGTATAGCTAAAACGAATGTTAAAATGAGGGATAGTTCACTCAAAAATGATTTTTATTTGCATTACATTTACTCACCCTTTTGTTGTTTGAAACCTGTATGAGTTTCTTTCTTATGCTGAATATAGAAGATATTTTGAAAAATGCTGGTAATGAAACAGTTGATGGTCCCCATTGACTTCTAAAGTATATCTTTCCCTACTATGGAAATGGGCGACCAATGGGGACCAATAACTGTTTGGTTCTTCAAAATATCTTATTTTGTATTCAAAAGAAAGTAACTAATACAGGTTTGGAATGACATGAGGGTGAGTAAATGACACTATTTTCATTTTTGGGTGAACTATTCCTTTAACTAAAACAAGATGACAAATTTAGTACATCTTGGCCACAACTTACCTAAATGAGGGAACAAATTAATGCAATATTCCCACAAATTAAGGTAAACACTAAAATGTGCCTTGAGAAACCATTTAGTCTAACAGCCCTAGACCCTGTAATTGGCAAAAAACAGAAACAACTGCAACCAATAATGTGAATGGGGCCTGTACCATGATGGTAGATGAACAAATTCAGAGTTACAGGATTAGTTTCGAGTTGACAAAACCAAACCACTCCAATCCGGCTTTGTTGGTACCATGATGCTGATCATCAACTTTCTTTGTTAACTCAGGCTTTGATCCTGAGTTTGTGGAGCACGTGCACATGAATGTGTGACATCAGTGCCGAACAGCCAATCACAAGCCTTGGTTAAAAGTTTTGCTAAAGGTTAAGAGATTGAAGAATATGATTAATTTAAATGCATTTATAATGAAAAAGTACTTGTTCATGAAAGAGGACAAATAAAATAAATTATCTTGCTTTATCAGTGCAGTCACAAGTGAAACTTAAGTTAGTTTATATTGTTGGAAATATATAGCATCTTACAGCTTATTTATATTATATACAATCTGATCTATTAACATTCATTTAAAATAAATGATTTATAATAACTGTTAAACTAAAATTGCTTGTGTAATGGATTAATAATAATATAAATCATATAATTAAATAAATCATATAAAATAATGTAATTATCATTAAAGCCAGACCATTTTGATTTAGTACTAGTGACCTTTAATTTGGAGCAAGATAAACTGGGGGAGTGACTTTTTGTGTCAGACATGTGTCAGTTTGCTCACATCTGATTGGTCCAATTTCAGTTTGAGATCTCTAACTCAGAACATAACCTGCCCCAGAGCAGGTTAGCTGTGGAGTGTAAGTTACTATGGTAATGAACGCAGCTAGAAGCCAAGCTACATTCATGGTACCTAAAACCTAGAGTTAAACTGAAACTTACCTGGCTAGCCAGCTAATCCGGCTTCATGGTACAGACCCCAGGACTACCTGTTTTTCTAAAACACTTCAAGGTTCTTAGAACTTAGTACTCAGGAGTGAAAATCTTTAGTAGACTCAGTACGTTCAAACCTATGCCAGATTCCCTCCCTTTTTAAACCTTCTTTCCAAGCTAAGATGGGAAACTTTTTTTTTGTGTGTGTGTAATTATGTTTGGTGCTATTAGTGGTGCAGAACATTTACAGCAGCTTTAAACTTTGTGGAACATACTCAGTAATATTAAACAACAACCATAATATTTTACAAGTTTAAACGGATGATTTGAGTTCTTTTACTATCAAAGGGATTTCGCACATTGGAGGATATTCGCACTAAGGCGGTTTTGAATCACACTCTAAGGATTGGACTAAAACACTACGATGACCTCCTTGAGCGGATGCCAAGAAGTGAAGCAAATGCCATCGAGAAAACGGTTTGTACAGACCTTTTTGTTTTTTAAATGGCCTGCAGCAAAGAAAATAGCCATAACCAAGCAATTAAACCAAGGGGTTTTCTTTGTTCTAACCATCCATAACTACATCGTCCGGTTGTGAAGAACAAGAATGCATCTACTTGATTTTCACAGCAGTAAATAATAAAACTGAATTTCAAAAAGACAAGCAATCAAAAAAACAAAAACAATTTTGTGTTGGCAGCAGCAAAACTGTCAATCTTCCTGGGTCAGCTGATGGACATAACAGAGATTGTTAGTGAGTCTGTCGTCCCATAGGAAGAGTGGGAGCTTTTGAAAGCTGGCGCTTCATAAGTCAGAAGCTACTGAGCTCCCTTAGAGTCTTGGGCCCAAGCCAGTTGTTTTCTTAGTTACTTGGAACGTCCCACTGTTTTCTTCTTAACAGACCTGATAGATAAAAAGGACAGATGAAGAAGATGAGTGCAACATGTGCTTTCCTAGCTTGACAGGAATGATATGTAGAGGATGTAAACTTATTACCTTAAGCATATCAGCTCTAAATTACTGGATTCATGCTAGGTATAAATTAGTTTAAAAATTAAATTAAAAAAAAAAACTTTAACTTTTCACTTTTTTTGACACACATAGTCATAAATGTACTTTTTTTTTTTCTTCTTTTTGAAAAAAAGAGGCTGCCAGAGGGGGAGAAAATATTATTAGTGCTGTAAAACAATATACACAGTACACACAAAATATGTAAACAAAAACTTATTTTGAATGCAATTTGACAGCACTAATTTATATACAAGTATATAATATACATTTATATAAATAGGTGTTTTTTTAAAATGGAGTTATTTATGCTCAGCAAGGCTACATTTATTTCATCAATAAATACAGACATATAATGTGAAATATTATTACAATTTAAAATAACTATTTTCTGTTGTAATATATTTTAAAATGTCATTTATTCCGGTGATGCAAAGCTGAATTTCATGAGTCACACAAGCCTTCACAAATCATTTTTAATCTAATTAATTGATTTTGAATTAATAGAAAGGACTAAACAACATTAAAGTTTTAACTATGCATTCATTTGATCAAATGTAATTCTTGTTATTAAAGTAGTAATTTAATAAAAGTAGTGCGTGTATATTATAATCAATTGTATAAAAAAAGTAAATTACATAACTAAAATGAGCCTATTATGTGAATGACAGGTGAAGGAGGCAACTCACAGTGTGGACACACAGCTGGTGGTTATGGCATGTGGTTCATACCGCAGGGGCAAGAGCACGTGTGGAGATGTGGACGTCCTCATCACTCACCCTGATGGAGAATCACACAAGGGTGTTTTCAGCAAAGTGTTGCACCTCCTCCATCAGAGTGGTATGCTGTTACATCACATAGACATTTAGAATCATTTGAATTTATGATTTAATAAATAATTTAATAGTTTCAGTGTTTTTCTTTGGAAAACTTTAACTTCACTACATTCCAAAGCATGTTGTCGTACATTTTTACTGCACTACATTTCATAAATAATTTTTTTTAAATTTTTTTTTACCTTTAATACTTAAGAACATTAAAAATGTAGTACTTTCTTGTACACAAGTAAGTCTTTGAATTACTTTTACTTGAGTAAAAGAAAGTACTAGATTTCTAATGCAAGTATTAATATGAAACAGTGCAGTAAAAAGTACAATATTATGCTTTGGAATGTAAAGTTTTCTAAAGAAAAACACTGTGATAAAGTACTTTTAAAGCAGAGTAAAAATACTTCACTACTGTCCGCCTCTGCAGTTAATGTAATTTTTTTTATGATATTATGTTCATGATGATTTTTTTATTTATTTTCTCATCCAGGTTTCCTGACAGATGACCTTGTTAGCCATGAGGAGAATGGTGAACAGAAGAAGTACATGGGCATCTGCCGGCTTCCAGGCCCTTCACAGCGCCACAGGCGCTTAGACATCATTGTAGTGCCCTATGCTGAATTTGCATGTGCTCTTTTGTACTTCACTGGCTCCGCCCACTTCAACAGATCAATGAGGGCATTGGCTAAGACCAAACACATGAGCCTATCAGAGCACTCGCTGAACTGTGCTGTGGTGCGGCAGCGTGGTGTGAAGCTGGTGGCGGGAACTCCTTTACACACACCTACAGAGAAGGATGTCTTCAAACACCTCAGCATACCGTACAGAGAACCACATGAGCGAGACTGGTGACAAGGCTACATTCATATGTTATATGACTATGCTTTGCATGAGAACACTATGATTTTAACTATATGCAATCATGCTGTTGTAATCACATTTCTGTGGGAGTGCACTGTAGAATTGTTTTAATTTGCATCATGTGGTATTAAAGTTCTTAAACTTTTTATTGGATGCATTTTTATGAGAAGTGTCATTACCTCTTGATGTATATTACTCAAAGTATGTAAATTATTAAAGCCTCCTCAAAAAGTGACTTTAATTGTTTCTTTTATCTTCAAAGCTTGGGAATAATATCACCCGTTACTTTTGCTTTCATTTAATTATAATAAACTCTTATAAAAGGTTGTTTTTCACACGCTCATGGAACAGTTTCAAACAGATCAACCCAACTCTGAAGTCTTGTCTGTCGATTGGCATGAACTGTTCTGTTAGTCTTTCTGAACAAATCATTTAAGATACGGAAAGAGTGATTCACTTAAGATCCAAAACACAAACAACATTTGAATGCTATACAAGATCATTTCATTATGATACAATCTTCACTGATGAGTTGGTGTTATGATTCTCATAACAGATCGGTGGATCATCTTCAGCTGTACTTCGTGATTTAGACAAGAGGGTTTAAAAGTACGTCTGATGGAGGTCGTTCACACTCTGGGGAGCCTGGGGGCTCTGGCTGGTTTTCTGACTGAAATCAACATCATCATCAGAAAGGTGCTCGATGCGCACAGCACTGGTCAGAGCTGAGACATGAGGCCGGATCGAGGAGACCAACGTGGTCTGAATTCATGTTAGAGGAGGGCACTTCGGCAGGTGTGTCTGTTTTAGACTTAAGGCTGCGCTTAACCCCGGGTTATCGTCGTACTAAACACCGCTTTTAACCCGGGTAAAAGAAAGACACGTTTCACACCTGTCATTTCACACCTCGCATTAATGCTATTCTTTTAAACTTCATATTCTAAGAATCCTGAAAAGTTCAGTTTAAAAATGTTAAGCAACACAACTGTTTTTAACATTGATAATAATAAGAAACTTTGTTTTTGTTTTTTTTGCATCAAATCAGCATACTAGAATAATTTTTGAAGGATCACGTGACACTGAAGACTGGACATTTTAAAATAGAATAAATAAAAATATTAAAATAGAAAAGAGTTTAAATTGTAATATTTCACAATATTGCTGTTTTTACTGTATTTTTTATTAAATAAAATCGCAGCCTTTTTTTCTCCGGCTCTTAATGCATGGTTTTTCCTTCTGGCGCATCAGTGAGGGTTTGAACCTTCTGTAATAGTTGCATACGAGTCCCTCAGTTGTCCTCAGTGTGAAAATATGGATCTCAAAATCATACAGGCATTGTTGGAAAGGGTTCAAATATGCAAAAATTAGTGCTACTTTTAGCCTTATGCTGGAGTTGGTTCACTTTCCGGCAATGTCAAAAATATCACAACATGCTAAATTAGTTCAGGTGGTCTTTTCAGTGGTATGACCCCAAAAATTATGAACGCATGAAGAGGTGGCAATATATTTAAGGTCTATTTTTTTTTTTTAATTTAGATTTTAAAAATACCTTCTTGGTTGTCTATATTTATAATTATTCCCTTATATATGAATTCATTTTTAAAGCACTACACACATCTGAACCAAGCGCGTATGGATTTTTATATAGTAATGTGGAAATGGGTTAGAGTCATACCTTATTTCTGAAGTACTGCCTAGCTCTTCACCTGTAGAACTGTCCTAGTTCTGATTAGTTTGGGAATCTTTGTCCACCTGCGGCCAAACTGCGTAGAAAACATAAAAACTAAATTCAATTTAAGTTTTATATATTACAATGTAATTTATTCCTGTGACAGCAGAGTTGAATTTTCAGCATTTACTACGAAAATGAAATGTCTGTAACAATGTAAAAGTCTTTACTGTCGTTTTTGATCAATTCTGTGTGTTTTTACTGGAATATTAGTGTTAATATATATATATATATATATATATATATATATATATATATATATCTTACACTCACCAAACTTTTGAACGGATGAGTAGGTGTTTACATATTCATGAACATAAACAGATAAAAGAAGGGAGTTCACTTTTTGACTCAAGTCTTCTCATTGGTCCATTCCACATTTGGTGCTTTTTTGCTGGCAAAATAATACCTTTTCTTTTAAGAAAAACAACCACATGCTTTTAATGAATGATCACATCCATTTATCATTATGGCACGTGAAAACCAAACGAAATAAGAATTAATCAGTGTGACGAATAAAGCGTGAAGGATACTGTTCCTCCAGCAGCATGCTCTCAATGGCCTGTCTGTTCTCGTCGCTGATGGAGCGGTCCAGCGTCCACGCCTGAACACACAACAACAACAACAACAACAACAACAACAACACATTACATCCATTTTCACAGTATCTTTACATAGTGTTAAAACAGCTATCATTTTAGGGTGAGCTAACCCTTAAAATCCATATTACTTTACCAGTATACTGCTGTTTATCTTTCAAGCAAACTAAGTATTGATCCTGGAGAATCTTAGCCCTGCTCAGGTCCCTGTTAAGAGAGCAGACAAATAACAAAAACATTCAATTCCAAAAGAATGTGTTTACAGAAATTAATTTATAGTGTGTACGTAACATTTAAAAAAAGTTTTACTGAATTTACACGTAAATGTATACGTTTTAGGTTTATACTTTTGAAACTGTGTGAATTTTAACGTTTATTCCAATGCAAAGTCTTGCCCTGCACAGTCTTCCATTGTAAATTAATATACACTCGATTTGTGTTTGTTTTTTTCACAAACTGAAGGATAGTTTTTTTAAATAATTGTCACCATTTTTATTTTTGTACTGAAGCATTTCTGTAAAGAGGAGTTTTAACACAATGATGTGAGTGATGAGCCATTAGTTACTGCTGAATAGACCATGCTATATGAGCCGATAGTGTGCACTGTGTGGCATCTTGGTAGCAGGTAACTGAAGCTCCAGTTACATCAAACTCATTTCCTAGATGATGTGAAAATAGTGTAATTATGTCCATAAACTAAAAGAAGTTCATTTTAATCCTGTCAGTTGTTTTTCTATTGCTTGTCTCACTGTAAACAATCCAAGTTTTTTTTTACCTTCATCGAAATCTTACCCATTCTATTCAAAGTCACCAATGATCTCCTATACTCACCTCTGAGTCGCCAGCGATCTCCTACACTCACCTGAGTCTCCAGCGATCTCCTACACTCATCTTCAAGTCTCCAGCGATCTCCTACACTCACCTCCGAGTCTCCAGCGATCTCCTACACTCACCCGAGTCTCCAGCGATCTCCTACACTCACCCGAGTCTCCAGCGATCTCCTACACTCACCTTCAAGTCTCCAGCGATCTCCTACACTCACCTTCAAGTCTCCAGCGATCTCCTACACTCACCCGAGTCTCCAGCGATCTCCTACACTCACCCGAGTCTCCAGCGATCTCCTACACTCACCCGAGTCTCCAGCGATCTCCTACACTCACCTTCAAGTCTCCAGCGATCTCCTACACTCACCTTCAAGTCTCCAGCGATCTCCTACACTCACCCGAGTCTCCAGCGATCTCCTACACTCACCCGAGTCTCCAGCGATCTCCTACACTCACCCGAGTCTCCAGCGATCTCCTACACTCACCTTCAAGTCTCCAGCGATCTCCTACACTCACCTTCAAGTCTCCAGCGATCTCCTACACTCACCCGAGTCTCCAGCGATCTCCTACACTCACCTCCGAGTCTCCAGCGATCTCCTACACTCACCTCCGAGTCTCCAGCGATCTCCTACACTCACCTCCGAGTCTCCAGCGATCTCCTACACTCACCTCCGAGTCTCCAGCGATCTCCTACACTCACCTCCGAGTCTCCAGCGATCTCCTACACTCACCTCCGAGTCTCCAGCGATCTCCTACACTCACCTCCGAATCTCCAGCGATCTCCTACACTCACCTTCAAGTCTCCAGTGATCTCCTATTAGGGCTGCAACAAACAAATATTTTGATAATAGATTAATCTAACGATTAATCAACTAATCGTCAATAATTTCACTGATAATTCAGTAGACATTGATTATTCAGCTTTTGCAATTAGTTCTGAAGGAGTGGATGCCGAGCTGCCCTATCCTTCATATTGAAAATACTTATATTATTTCTTGTTTGACTATTAATCAAGTTATGGCAAGAGTGAAATGTGTAACCTTATGTGCGCTTATGAGATATTAAAGAATCCTGCTTTATGCTGTACTTCTACTCTCTAAGATGATGACTTCATAGTGTGTGTGTAACGAAGTCAAGGCGGCCTTGAAGTTTTGATAAGTGCTCTGTGTGTATGTATGTGTGCTGGTAGCTCTCTCTCTGTACGTTAGAAGACTGTCTCTGTCAGCTGCCGCCATCCTGACCAAAAATAGGTGTCCGGAAGACACCTATCTTGTATGATCCCTGATCGCTGACGTCTGCCCAATCTGATGGAGATATGTTTGAAGCATTTACGGCCATATGTGGAGATTGTCTAAGTTGATCTAGGATTTGGAACCTATCAGAATTTTGATGACATATGCATTGACGTAATTAGCAACCTCTGTTAGGGTATAATTGCTGGTGTTTTTGACTTGTACGCGGAGCGGCCTACGAAACTCGATTGTGAGTCTTGAAGCCGACTTCTGCTGATGAAACTGCAAACTATCTTCAGTAAATTTTCTTCATTTTTGATCGAATCTCTTGACTTCTGGTCTTCATTCAACACACCTGGTCCGAGGGTCTTTACTGTAAATTCCCCTACAGTTCAAATGTTGAGTTATGCATATTCTAACAAATATATAAGTGTAATCACTTCAGCTTTTGAAAGTCATATTTAATTACAATTATACAATCAATTTATGCAAATATATATATATGGCACACAAAATAAATGACCGACAGAGAAACTCATTCACCATGTAATTAGCTATATGAAAAATTCACTGAATGACACATCATTCTGCCAAACATCCCTTTTGTAAGTCATATGGATAAGAAACAAAATAAAGGTAAGTGATAAGACATTTTATTTTTGGATAAACTATTCTATTCACAAAATAATCTCTCTTAAAATACCTTATGGGGTCATGATGATCAAAACAGTCCTGAGCTAGATCAAGCTTTGATCTTTGCAAACCAAACTATCACTTTAATGAAATAATTTTTTCCCCCTACTATCACTAGCTAGCTCCACACTGGAGAGCTGCTTTATAACAGAAAATTAAGTTGTAATTCTAACTGAAATCGAAAATTTTCATGTTTAATACTGTAAAGCTGCTTGATTTAAAGCAATTGCATAAAGTACTATATAAATAAACGTGACGTGACTGGACTTCACTGCAGAGCTTGTGCAAACATCCACATCGCTGTAATTAGATGCGTTTTTAACTGCTGCTTTCACACTGCTGTCAGCTGTGTGAAACGCCGCGCAGCAGCTTCAGGTTCGTTGGCTGTGTGCGTTTGTGCTGAAGCGCTGTCTTCTCTTGAATTGCATCCAGGAGGGCTGAATTACTGTATTGCACTACAGCGCCACACTGGACAAACCCCATTATTGCAGGCTCTTTCATTAGGTCATATGAGATCAAACAACTACTCAACAACAAAAATATTTGTTGACAATATTTATTGTCGACGTTGTCGATAATGTCGACTAATCGTTGCAGCCCTATCTCCTATATTCACCTTCAAGTCTCCAATGATGTTCTATACTCACCACTGAGTCTCCAGTGATTTCTGTCTGTATCCTGCTCACTACTGAATAAGACTGTTTATATGAACGCTTCACAGTCAGTTTGGTTTACTTGCCTCAGTTTATCAGCTTATTTATTTCCTTGTTCATCCCATCATTGTCCACACCTGCTGTGTTGTGTTTTCTTGCCTGATTTATTCATCTGCTGTGCCTTCCAATGTACAATTTCCGAAATCAGCATATCCAGCTGTCAATAAATATGCTTTGGGTTCTGTGAGGCAAAGACTACAAATTCTCTGAGATGATGGCTTCTGATAGGATGTCCTATCAGACACACGTAATGCATTTTTTCTTTTTGCACCCATGTTAACAGATTAGTGTGTTCATGCTGCACGTGGTTGTGGTCCAGCGGTGCAGTGATTGTTTCAACACAGTGTCTATTTTTGCTGTGCTACACACACTTAAAGTAATAGCACAATGTTTGAGGTAAAAATTAATATGGATTTACACGCAAGTGTAGTGATTTCACAATGAATAGATATAACTAAATCTACTGTGGTTCACAGTCAACACATGGCTTTTTGGTTAGGTTTCAAACAAGGAAAAGTGCACTTTTAGATAAACAAGTCAACATAATAGATGCACTTGTGGAGTTCTTTAAGATTCAGGGAATTACTTGAAATAAAGATTTGAGAGGCGACTGTTTCTGTCAGTTTTAATGCAAAATATTTGTGATAGCCGCTTGGATTTGAAATCAAAATAATGGATAACTGCACACGCACTGCAAATGGAGTATGTGTGAAACAGGCGCCACGTCAGGCTGATAGAGCAGGACTGGAGGGAACACACAAGACACACTCAAGACCACAAAACAACACTACTCAGCACAACGCAAAGACAAACAACATGATGTAATAAAAGGGGAAAAAGAACAAGAAATACAGAGCAGTAAGTCTGTCTCTATGGCACAAGACGAACCAGCCAACACGAGGAAAAAAATAGCACAATATAAAGAGAGGATAGTACACGAGGGCCAGGTGAGCACAATTAATGAAATGAGAAGACAAGATAAGGGTTAAACAAGAGGGTGTGACCAAGAGAAGAAAAGAGGTGGGACCAAAAGAACACATGGCAGACACAAACAAGGACAAAGCAATGTGTTAAGACACAAGACAGACAAAGCTGCTGGTGCAGAACCCTTACATGTACTAGTTACTACTATTAAATTATTATTATTTTAGTTCTCTCTATTATGCTTATTCTTTATTAGTTCTTTTTATTTGTCTTGTTTTTCTGTATCCAGCTGTATCAGGTGGAGGACCACTTTCTTTTCTCCCATTGGTAGTCACTGCATCACAGCTTATTTGTAGATACACTGTTATTATTGTTATTTCTCGTGCGTCACAGCACAGGAGGCTTTGACCTCCTTCTAGCTCCACCAAGTTCAGCACAACACCTCGCAAACAGGTGTCAGTCTCCCGCGAGAAGCTGAATCAGACCCCAACCGTCACCCACCGAGCGAAGCATTCACTATTGATCTTCACTGTCAGTGAGAGATATGAAGCAGGTATTCGCTATGGTAAGAGTGACTCAGCTGAGCAAGGGTGAGTGAGAGCGTCACACCACCTGACGCCCTGATTCCTTCCCATAGATAGGTGTGGAGGGACACCACTCAACATCACCATCCAAGACAGCGATCCCACAGGAAACTGAACACAGAGGCCCATCCGTCACCCACTGAGGTGCTGCAAACTCTGGGATGAGTGAAGCTGTGATGTAAAGACTACCAATTCTGAGATGTTGGCTTCTGATAGGATGTCCCATGTTAACGGATTAGAGCGTTCACACCGGATGCGGTTGCGGTCTGTCTGCAGCAGTGCAGCGATAGTTTTCACACCGAGTCTATTTTTGCTGTGCTGCACACACTGAATTAAAGTGACAGCACATTGTTCGCGGTAAAAATTTACATGTATTGACACGGAAATGTAGTAATTTCACAATGAACAGATATTAAAAAGTCTACTGTGTTTCACAGTCAACGCGTGGCTTTTTCGGCTAGGTTTAAAACAAGGAAAAATGCACTTTTAGATAAACAAGGCAACATAATAGATGCACTTGTGGAGGTAGAAAAACAAAGGTCTTTAAGACTCACGGAATTACTTGAAATAAATATTTAAATGCAAAGGAAAGTCATGAGAGCCGACTGTTTTTGTCTGTTTTAATAAAAAATATTCGTGATAGCCTACTTATGTAAGAAAAGTAAGCTATATGCTGCGTTAAAACTTGCTTGAGTAACTTAATACACAAATCTAGAAGTCAAATACAAGGAATAATACATTGTTTATATTTATTAACTTTAAACGTGAATGTGTCTATGAAAAATTGTATTACTGTACTGTGATTAAAGAGGATCACGATGCTGAAAAAGACACACTCAAGACCACAAAACAACACTATAAAATATAGGCAAGATAACTGAAGATCAAAACCAAGAACAAAAGAGAAATCAAAAGCAAAAACTACAGCAAGAATAAAGAATTACAGTAAATAACAGAGCAAGACTGAAATACAGAGCAGCAAGTAAGCAACTGTCTCTATGGCACAAGACGAACCAGCCAACACAAGAGGAAAAAACAGCACAATATAAAGAGAGGATAGTACACGAGGGCCAGGTGAGCACAATTAATGAAATGAGAACAAGATAAGGGTTAAACAAGAGGGTGTGACCAAGAGAAGAAAAGAGGTGGGACCAAAGGAACACATGGCAGACACAAACAGATGCCTTGTCCAAAAACCCACACTTGCAGTCTTAGCCACGTGACAGGAAGTAAGTGTGCAAGACTGTCCTAAGTCTTAAAAACGCCAAAGCGCAGTGCCCTTAAAGCACACTAAATCCACACTCTCTCGAATACCACTCCAGAGCGCTATTTGAGGCTTACTGTATCCCATCATGCATCATGTTTTGGAATAAATCGTGAGATTTTTGCTGAGATCTCATGGAATCCTTTACAATGCAAGTTAAATATTAATATAATTAGATATTATTACATGTAATTTGGTAGAAAAACAGAGTTGCACGTTTTATTGGTGCAGAGATGAGTAGTGGTGATATTTTGTACAACATTTGCAACTGCTTTTCATCACTTAATTAGAAGCACCACAAATTTAATTGTGTCATAGGGACGAGTGAACAGACATTTAGAAGTTGATTTTAAAATGCAAAGTATTTAAAATAAAAATATAAACCTATGTAAACACTTGCATTTTTACAACACTAAGTGTGTCCCATCAGGTAATGAAAAGTTCTACACACTGGTGGTCTTCATCCTCACTTGGACACTTGGGCCAAATACAGGAAATACGTCATATAGCTAAGTAGTCAAGTGGTTAACTATAAAGACTGCACGTGTGGGTATTTGGACAAGATGATTGGTTGACAAAGCAACGTGTTAAAGGACACAAGACAAACAAAGAAACATGAAACAAAGACAACAGACAAAGCTGCCGGTGCAGAACCCTCACACATGTACTATTTACTACTAGTACTATTAGCCCAAATTATTCATTATTATTTTATTTGTTTTCTCAAATATTCTTATTCTTTATTAGTTCTTATTATTTGTCTTGTTTTTCTGTATCCAGCTGTATCAGGTGGAGGACCACTTTCTTTTCTCCCATTGGTAGTCACTGCATCACAGCTTATTTGTAAAAACACTGTTATTATTAATTCTCGTGCGTCACAGCACAGGAGGCTTTGACCTCCTTCTAGCTCCACCAAGTTCAGCACAACACCTCGCAAACAGGTGTCAGTCTCCCGCAAGAAGCTGAATCAGACCCCAACCGTCACCCACCGAGCGAAGCATTCACTATTGATCTTCACTGTCAGTGAGAGATATGAAGCAGGTATTCGCTATGGTAAGAGTGACTCAGCTGAGCAAGGGTGAGTGAGAGCGTCACACCACCTGACGCCCTGATTCCTTCCCATAGATAGGTGTGGAGGGACACCACTCAACATCACCATCCAAGACAGCGATCCCACAGGAAACTGAACACAGAGGCCCATCCGTCACCCACTGAGGTGCTGCAAACTCTGGGATGAGTGAAGCTGTGATGTAAAGACTACCAATTCTGAGATGTTGGCTTCTGATAGGATGTCCCATGTTAACGGATTAGAGCGTTCACACCGGATGCGGTTGCGGTCTGTCTGCAGCAGTGCAGCGATAGTTTTCACACCGAGTCTATTTTTGCTGTGCTGCACACACTGGATTAAAGTGACAGCAAATTGTTCGCGGTAAAAATTTACATGTATTGACACGGAAATGTAGTAATTTCACAATGAACAGATATTAAAAAGTCTACTGTGTTTCACAGTCAACGCGTGGCTTTTTCGGCTAGGTTTAAAACAAGGAAAAATGCACTTTTAGATAAACAAGGCAACATAATAGATGCACTTGTGGAGGTAGAAAAACAAAGGTCTTTAAGACTCACGGAATTACTTGAAATAAATATTTAAATGCAAAGGAAAGTCATGAGAGCCGACTGTTTTTGTCTGTTTTAATAAAAAATATTCGTGATAGCCTACTTATGTAAGAAAAGTAAGCTATATGCTGCGTTAAAACTTGCTTGAGTAACTTAATACACAAATCTAGAAGTCAAATACAAGGAATAATACATTGTTTATATTTATTAACTTTAAACGTGAATGTGTCTATGAAAAATTGTATTACTGTACTGTGATTAAAGAGGATCACGATCCTGAAAAAGACACACTCAAGACCACAAAACAACACTATAAAATATAGGCAAGATAACTGAAGATCAA
The DNA here is from genome assembly GCA_036784905.1 of Acrossocheilus fasciatus. Lineage (NCBI taxonomy): Eukaryota > Metazoa > Chordata > Actinopteri > Cypriniformes > Cyprinidae > Acrossocheilus > Acrossocheilus fasciatus. The sequence continues at coordinate 22,902,962 of CM071938.1, forward strand.
AACCAAGAACAAAAGAGAAATCAAAAGCAAAAACTACAGCAAGAATAAAGAATTACAGTAAATAACAGAGCAAGACTGAAATACAGAGCAGCAAGTAAGCAACTGTCTCTATGGCACAAGACGAACCAGCCAACACAAGAGGAAAAAACAGCACAATATAAAGAGAGGATAGTACACGAGGGCCAGGTGAGCACAATTAATGAAATGAGAACAAGATAAGGGTTAAACAAGAGGGTGTGACCAAGAGAAGAAAAGAGGTGGGACCAAAGGAACACATGGCAGACACAAACAGATGCCTTGTCCAAAAACCCACACTTGCAGTCTTAGCCACGTGACAGGAAGTAAGTGTGCAAGACTGTCCTAAGTCTTAAAAACGCCAAAGCGCAGTGCCCTTAAAGCACACTAAATCCACACTCTCTCGAATACCACTCCAGAGCGCTATTTGAGGCTTACTGTATCCCATCATGCATCATGTTTTGGAATAAATCGTGAGATTTTTGCTGAGATCTCATGGAAACCTTTACAATGCAAGTTAAATATTAATATAATTAGATATTATTACATGTAATTTGGTAGAAAAACAGAGTTGCACGTTTTATTGGTGCAGAGATGAGTAGTGGTGATATTTTGTACAACATTTGCAACTGCTTTTCATCACTTAATTAGAAGCACCACAAATTTAATTGTGTCATAGGGACGAGTGAACAGACATTTAGAAGTTGATTTTAAAATGCAAAGTATTTAAAATAAAAATATAAACCTATGTAAACACTTGCATTTTTACAACACTAAGTGTGTCCCATCAGGTAATGAAAAGTTCTACACACTGGTGGTCTTCATCCTCACTTGGACACTTGGGCCAAATACAGGAAATACGTCATATAGCTAAGTAGTCAAGTGGTTAAGTATAAAGACTGCACGTGTGGGTATTTGGACAAGATGATTGGTTGACAAAGCAACGTGTTAAAGGACACAAGACAAACAAAGAAACATGAAACAAAGAAAACAGACAAAGCTGCCGGTGCAGAACCCTCACACATGTACTATTTACTACTAGTACTATTAGCCCAAATTATTCATTATTATTTTAGTTCTCTATTATTCTTATTCTTGATTAGTTCTTTTTATTTGTCTTGTTTTTCTGTATCCAGCTGTATCAGGTGGAGGACCACTTTCTTTTCTCCCATTGGTAGTCACTGCATCACAGCTTATTTGTAGATACACTGTTATTATTGTTATTTCTTGTGCGTCACAGCACAGGAGGCTTTGACCTCCTTCTAGCTCCACCAAGTTCAGCACAACACCTCGCAAACAGGTGTCAGTCTCCCGCGAGAAGCTGAATCAGACCCCAACCGTCACCCACCGAGCGAAGCATTCACTATTGATCTTCACTGTCAGTGAGAGATATGAAGCAGGTATTCGCTATGGTAAGAGTGACTCAGCTGAGCAAGGGTGAGTGAGAGCGTCACACCACCTGACGCCCTGATTCCTTCCCATAGATAGGTGTGGAGGGACACCACTCAACATCACCATCCAAGACAGCGATCCCACAGGAAACTGAACACAGAGGCCCATCCGTCACCCACTGAGGTGCTGCAAACTCTGGGATGAGTGAAGCTGTGATGTAAAGACTACCAATTCTATGAGATGGCTTCTGATAGGATGTCCTGCTTTTGTATTATTATACATCTTATTATCAGTAAATCACTGAATACTATCGATTTTGGAGTATTTCTACTACGGCTGTCAATCGTTAAAATTTTTTACTCCAATTACACAGTGTGGCAATTAATTAATCTAATTGATCACATATTAAATCAAACATCAAATTGAGAAATTACCCACAAAAGATATTTACATTACATTTAGTCATTTAGCAGATGCTTTTATCCAGGACAACAGAAGCAATCAAAATCAACAAAAGAGCAATTATACGCAAGTGCTATAACAAGTCTGTTAGCTTAACATAAGATATGAGCATGAAATCAATATTTCAAAAGTTTGATTTTTTCCCCCACTTTTTTCATTTTTGAGTGACCTATCCCCTTAATCAGTTTTTTATTAATATAGACTTTTTATAATACGTAAATATGATTTTTTTTTTTTTAAATGAAATTACACTGTAAAAAGAAACCAAAACGACCAGTAGGTGGAAGTAAAATGTCGCAATGAATAAGTTTATAAAGTTTATAAAGTCATTTATAAACTCGGCTGATTCATTCAGGAATGAAGTAAATCTTTATGAATGGGTAACTGAATCCTTGGTTCCCCCCAATTCGTTCAAAAAGCGGATTCATTCAGAAATTGCGTTTTGTGTGCTTGGAAATGTACAATGCTTGTGATGTGGTTTTAATAGGTAATATTTAAAGTTGGCAAACTGAGCAAAAACAAGCAATATTTTGTTCAAAATATAACACACTATTAACTTCTTGTTTACTTTACTGCTTTATGAAATCACTTTTGCATGATATTGGGAGACAAAAACAGCACTCGTGTGATATCGCTTATCATATAAATATGGGGAAAATTCATACAGCGGAATTTGTTTGGCCTAATGTCTTGAACATTGGGAGCACATGTCCTGCATCACGTAAGTTAGTCAACAGTCAACTGTATGAAATACAAGACGACGTACAGGTCTAGGTGCGGGGCGTTAACATATTTATTTTACCATAACTAATTAATTAAATTAAGATTTTTACAGTTCTTCCTGTGATCGCGCCTGACGCGTTACGTCACACAGAGGATTTAGAGCACGTCAGAAATGGCCTCTCTCTCTCGCGCGATGCTGATTGGTTGACGAGAATCGCATCTTTTAAACTCTCATGACTCTGATTTTTTTTTTTTGCAATAACTTAACGTTCCTTGAGTTCTTTGATTTTTGAAACCCTCATTCTGACTTTATGTCCAATATTATCACTTTTTAAGGGGTGGCTCCAGTAAGAGGCCACTGTTATGATTGTCTAACGTCATTCGATAGGAAAAGGTATCATCCATTATATAAATGTAATGAGTTCTCTTACAGATCTAACTAACGCCCCGTGAATAAGTATTTAAAAACATTAGCCATACAAAACAAGACAAAGCATTATGAAATTGTTTACTCACGGTTTGCAGCTGCTGTCAGATTCAGTACGGTGGGCTGCTTCATCTTTCAACGAATGTTTCTTTGTGTGAACTCTCCATTACACCGTACCTCGTTTACAAAACAATATGCAGTCAGTGCCCCGAACCAACATACGACGCGAACTGGGACGACCTAGGCAATAATAAAAAATGAAAAATAAAAAACAGCCATTCCTCCCAGATACTGAACCCTTCCGAAGTCGGCGCAGAAGCAGAAATGAACTCGCATGCAGGCGTAAAGCGCCTAAACGCGAGTGGGCATGGCCTATGAGGGGACAATCTGATAAAATGATTGGTCGATGCCTTGTCATATCCAAATATAGTCAAGACAAGTAGTTGTGTCTGATCTCGGTTTAGTTTTATTATTTAGTTTCAATTTTAAGTTAACAGATAGATGCTAATTAATTGTTATAATTGGCCTATTTACCAAACCCTGGGTGAGAGGACACAGTTAACAAGCACTATATATTATTAAAAGACTCTTCATATTTTATGGCATTTGATTATTTGTATATTTCATTCAATTGGTTACACTTTCTAGAAAACTTTTGTTTTATAAAAGTTGTTTTAAAAACTGATCTATAATAGAGAATATTTTATAGATCAGTGGTTAACCCACGCTTTGACTGTGTTTACGCTGCACGCCGTGTTTTGACCAGGGCCTATGAGAAAGCGTGAATCATTTTGTGAAGCAATTGGTTCAATTGATTCGGACTTCAGAAGCTTCATCACTATTCAATCCAGTTTGAGATGATCTTGATATAATGGTTGTTTTGTTTGGCACCGTTGAATGATGCTGCAAAGAATTGTAGGTCGTTATAGTTTTCTTTTATAAAGGCACAGTGATGTAGGATGGCTAATGAATTTTAGTAGGCTATGTAGGAACTTGAATACAACTAGCATAACAATATCTGTACAAAGACTGCAATAAACACTAAATAGGCAACTTATGTACTTTATATTTACACATAAACCTGGTCACAGCAGTTAGGCCATTTTCTGGGCTTTCCTCTACTTCCATTTCAAACATCCATAAGGTGATATGAGCTACCTGTGTTTCAGTAATAATAAAGATGCCAGACATTTTAAATCATTGATATTTTATTATGTTTCTCCTCAGACAGTCAGTCTGGTAGCTGAGCCTGTCTCTTACAGGAATGAGAAGTGTTTTTCCCCTAACATCTCTTCTCTCATGAATCTAGCACACCTTCTATCACGAACCGGTTAATGTGCATATATGACCACACTGTGTGACAATTACACATGATTATGGTGATCCACTCACATGAACATCTAATGTTTTTTTTTTTTTTTTTAAAGTTACAGTTATTGTGGCATGGACATCACAATTAGTTTGGCATGGCATCAGGGAAACTAGGAGAGCAGGATTTGAGCGGGCAGGAACCTGTGTGCTCTAGACTCTCTCTCTCTCTCTCTCCAGGCAGATCAGCAAGCACTAGTGACATCTGCAACAACAACTGCAAAACAACCACAAGTTACAGGCAATGGAAGACAGTGCGCTCTTTAAATTTTCGCGCTGTTGTGAAGACGCATGACACGTGACAACATCAACATGGCGGATGTAGTACGTCCGAATTCCATTCATACTACCCTCATTCATACTATATAGAACGTACTTTTTTAACGGTCGAGTAGTACGTTCGATTTCAAATGTAGTACCTACACAAATAGTATGCGATTTCGGACGCAGCCAAGGTTTTAATCGCTGAAAATGATCCCGCTCCGTTAACGCGCTCACATCTCATTCAAAAAGATACTACCGGGCCGTAGCATGACGCAATCGGTCACGAGACATACAAGAGCCAATAACCTGTCACAACAGCATGACGCAATCGATCACGAGACACGCAAGAGCCAATGGCATTTCACAACTAAAGCTGACGTAAAGCTTCTGGCGGCATCTTTTGAATTTACGCACTGACTGCAGCACAGCGGACGGAGACGGCGATCGCGTCTATTCCTCTCACAAATCAATCGTTTTGCCTCGGAAGACTTGGAATATTAATACTTTTTGAATAAATTATGACGGTAGTTGTGTGTGTCTGTCTGTTATATCTTGTGTTTTATTTACAAATGGTAGGTTTAGGGGCAGGGGTTGGGTTACGTGCTCATAAATGTGTAAATAATGTAATATAAATAAAACTGTTTTGACTGTTTACATTGAAAAATCACACCCCAACATATATGCAATAACGGCAATGTTACGACCCAATATATAATTTGCAACCTGGTCTCACAGAATTCCGTGTAATGGATCCGTGCGTGGACCACGGCTGATGCCTGTCACTGACTTACACTGATATCTCTTCTGTGAGCCCATCACGGGGTTTTCGGCGATTCCGTGATGCCTCCACAGATTCAGGGGTTAAGAGTCTGTGGTCATTACACGGAATTCTGTGAGATCAGGTTGCTTTTAAGAGTCCTCAACCTGATGTTTACACCGTGTAGACTTGACATCATGTCCACGATTAGAGCTTACGAGTGACCCTCGTTAAAATATTGAGCACACTGATGCAGTATGTCTGATGTTTCCGTCTGGTCCGTGTCCTTTAGAAACTCCAAACACCGACCACACGTAAAGCTTAAAAAAATTAAGCTGCTCATGTGTTTGCCACAAAACGGCCAAAACATCCCTCGGACGCAGTCCATGTTCGGTCACCATAAATTTACTCCACAACCACAACACGAATTTACCGCGCTCACCAACAACAACAACACCTTTCACCGCGTCACTTCCGGTACATTCCCTTTCCGTGAAGAATCTGTCATTGTAAATTTGTTTCGGGACTGGTAAAAGTGTTTTGCGTCTTGATAATTTGTTTTCTAAAATGTTAATTTGTTTCGTCCTTGGTAAAAGTGTTTTTCCCATGTAATTGTGTTTTATGATTGGTAAAAATGTTTTCCAAAATGTAAATTTGTCTCGAGATTTGTAGAAGTGTTTCACACTTTGTAATGTTGTTTTGCATAATGTTGTTTTGCACTTCCCGGCCACCGTACCAATGTACGGAGCCCCTTAAAGGACATTGTGGTGGGAAAAATTCGGGGTGAGTGGAAAAAAATAGGGTGGGAGGAAAAAATAATTTTCAAATGTTTTGCGTTCTCTCGCAAAACATTTGCGTTCCCTCGCAAAACATTTGCGTTCCCTCGCAAAACTTTTGCGTTCTCTCGCAAAACTTTTGCGTTCTCTCGCAAAACCAGTTCGGACAAACTCTTCCTGTTTACTTTACAGCTTGCAGTGGTTACAGCTCTGTATGTTCACAATGGAGCGGTTCATAGAGTTTTATTTTGAACTTCAAAGTAATACAGTCAGTGCTTATTTCGAGGCACGGATTTGGGACATTCTAAAACGCATGTGGCTTAATGTTTTAAAACAGTGACATTGGAGGACTAAATTCGATAATAATAAATCCTGATGAAAATTATTAGGCTAACATTAATAACCTTATTAATAATATTACTATTAATAAATCAGAATATGAACGCAACGACCTGCACGTTAAGCCTTTTCTTCCCTATAGAAAACGCTTAAGGTAGGCTGGAATGAAAGGTTCATGCAGCTCGTGTTCACAATGGAGCGGTTCATAGAGTTTTATTTTGAACTTGGATTCAAATAAATTAATAAGTCAGTGCTTAGTTCAAGGCACGGTTTTGGGACATAATAAAACGCTTAATGTGGCTTAATGTTTTAAAACGGTGACTTGGAGGACCAAATTCGATAATAATAAAAGCTTATAAAATTATTAGGCTAATATCAATAACCTTTTTAATAATATTACTAAGCAGAATAGCCCAGAATATGAACTCCCCCATAAACGCTTAAGGTAGGCTATAATGAAAATGGTGATTTAAAAATACCAAATCCGTTGCATTCATATTCTGGGCTATTCTCCTTTATTAATAGTAATATTATTAATAAGGTTATTAATATAAACCTAACAATTTTATTAGTATTTATTTTTATCGAATTTGGTCCTAATGTTTTAATACATTAAGCCACATTAAAGCGTTTTAGAATGTCTCAAAACCGTGCCTTGAACTAACCTGATTGTATTTCTTTATACTTGAGTCAAAGTTCAAAATAAAAACTTTATGAACCGCTCCATTGTGAACATACCAGCTGAACCTTTCATTACAGCCTACCTTAAGCGTTTTCTATAGGGAAGAAAAGGCTTAACGTGCAGGGCGTTGCGTTCATATTCTGCTTTATTAATAGTAATATTATTAATAAGGTTATTAATGTTAGCCTAATAATTTTCATCAGGATTTATTATTATCGAATTTAGTCCTCCAATGTCACTGTTTTAAAACATTAAGCCACATGCGTTTTAGAATGTCCCAAATCCGTGCCTCGAAATAAGCACTGACTGTATTACTTTGAAGTTCAAAATAAAACTCTATGAACCGCTCCATTGTGAACATACAGAGCTGTAACCACTGCAAGCTGCAAAGTAAACAGGAAGAGTTTGTCCGAACTCAAATGGTTTTGCGAGAGAACGCAAAAGTTTTGCGAGGGAACGCAAAAGTTTTGAAAAAAAAATTTCCTCCCACCCTGAATTTTTTCCACTCACCCCGAATTTTTCCCACCACAATGTCCCGTAAGGGGCTCCGTACCAATGAGAGCAGTTGTGGCATAATATTTTTCATGACTACAAAAATAATTTCCAATTGTTCCCCCTAGCAAAAATATGGGTTACAGCCACTGATCTACAGCCAGGCATTTACAATGGAAGTTAATATGGCCAATCCATTATTGTTAAAATACTCACTGATATAGACTCATTAATATAGACACAAGACATAATCAATATATGGAAGCCCGTTTCCGCCACTGAATAAAAAAATAAAAAAGGTTATTGCGACTTTTTATCTCAGAATTCTGACTTTTTTTCTCAGAATTCTGACTTTTTTTCTCAGAATTGTGAGATATAAACTCGCAATTCTGACTTTTTTTCTCAGAATTCTGAGATATAAAGTCGCAATTCTGACTTTTTTTCTCAGAATTCTGAGATATAAAGTCGCAATTCTGAGATATAAACTCGCAATTCTGAGATATAAACTCGCAATTCTGAGATATAAACTCGCAATTCTGAGATATAAACTCGCAATTCTGAGATATAAAGTCGCAATTCTGAGATATAAACTCGCAATTCTGAGATATAAAGTCGCAATTCTGACTTTTTTTCTCAGAATTCTGAGATATAAACTCGCAATTCTGACTTTTTTTCTCAGAATTCTGAGATATAAAGTCGCAATTCTGAGATATAAAGTCGCAATTCTGAGATATAAAGTCGCAATTCTGACTTTTTTTCTCAGAATTCTGAGATATAAACTCGCAATTGCGACTTTTTATCTCGCAATTCTGACTTTTTTTCTCGCAATTGCGAGTTTATATCTCACAACTCTGACTTTCTCGCACAATAGGAAACTCCGTGTGTAAGGCTTTGCAGTGCTTTGTTCGATTTGCACTATCAAAATGAACTAGATGAATGCTGCGGTCCGAGTATGATTTTTGAACAAACATACAAATGACTAATTATTCTCCATTTCCGTGTTGCGCTCGCGGTTGGACAGTACCATTACCGCCGGGCAGGGTGCGGGAGGGGGGACGGCGCGCACAGCTTTCAGACACAATATTCTTCATTTCTTTATATTTCTGAGTTTGAGGCAGCTTCTATCGCGTTATTTTAACAACAGCTGTCAAGTAAAGAGCGTATTATTGTAACATGAGAGTGAATATATGAATGCACGCAGGTGGATTTCCTTCACTCTCGCATAAAACGCGCTTTCATCTCTATGTTCTTGCTCTAGCATTATCTTATCTCCTGTATTTAATGTTGTAAGACATCGACCAAGCAAGGCATCTCCGATTAAAATTGTAAATAAATTAAGGATTCATTATTTATTAGTTAGTAGCCTATTAGTAATTATTTTAAGTATTTTTTAAAATTATTTAGTCAATTATATATGAAGATGCAAAAGCATCTAAGTGCCATCTGAAATTTTCTTCTAAAATGAGAGCATTTTTCTCAGGTACAGCTTCTTTTCATTGTCATTAAAGTGAAATAACTGAACATAAACATAGGAGCCTGAGAAAAATGCTCATTTTAGAAGAAAAATTCAGATAGCACTTAGATGCTTTTGCATCTTCATATATAATTGACTAAATAATTTAAAAAATATATTTAAAATAACTAATACTAACTAATAAAGAATCATTAATTTATGTACAATTTTCATCGGGGATCTCTTGCTTGGTCCATATCTTACAACATTAAATACAGGAGATAAGATAATGCTAGAGCAAGAACATCGAGATGAAAGCGCGTTTTATGCGAGAGTGAAGGAAATCCACCTGCGTGCATTCATATATTCACTCTCATGTTACAATAATACGCTCTTTACTTGACAGCTGTTGTTAAAATAACGCGATAGAAGCTGCCTCAAACTCAGAAATATAAAGAAATGAAGAATATTGTGTCTGAAAGCTGTGCGCGCCGTCCCCCCTCCCGCACCCTGCCCGGCGGTAATGGTACTGTCCAACCGCGAGCGTAAAACACGGAAATGGAGAATAATTAGTCATTTGTATGTTTGTTCAAAAATCATACTCGGACCGCAGCATTCATCTAGTTCATTTTGATAGTGCAAATCGAACAAAGCACTGAAAAGCCTTACACACGGAGTTTCCTATTGTGCGAGAAAGTCAGAGTTGTGAGATATAAACTCGCAATTGCGAGAAAAAAAGTCAGAATTGCGAGATAAAAAGTCGCAATTGCGAGTTTATATCTCAGAATTCTGAGAAAAAAAGTCAGAATTGCGAGTTTATATCTCAGAATTGCGACTTTATATCTCAGAATTCTGAGAAAAAAAGTCAGAATTGCGAGTTTATATCTCAGAATTGCGAGTTTATATCTCAGAATTCTGAGAAAAAAAGTCAGAATTGCGAGTTTATATCTCAGAATTGCTACTTTATATCTCAGAATTGCGAGTTTATATCTCAGAATTGCGACTTTATATCTCAGAATTGCGAGTTTATATCTCAGAATTGCGACTTTATATCTCAGAATTGCGAGTTTATATCTCAGAATTGCGACTTTATATCTCAGAATTGCGACTTTATATCTCAGAATTCTGAGAAAAAAAGTCAGAATTGCGACTTTATATCTCAGAATTGCGACTTTATATCTCAGAATTGCGAGTTTATATCTCAGAATTGCGACTTTATATCTCAGAATTGCGACTTTATATCTCAGAATTCTGAGAAAAAAAGTCAGAATTGCGACTTTATATCTCAGAATTGCGACTTTATATCTCAGAATTGCGAGTTTATATCTCAGAATTGCGACTTTATATCTCAGAATTGCGAGTTTATATCTCAGAATTGCGAGTTTATATCTCAGAATTGCGACTTTATATCTCAGAATTCTGAGAAAAAAAGTCAGAATTGCGACTTTATATCTCAGAATTGCGACTTTATATCTCAGAATTGCGACTTTATATCTCAGAATTCTGAGAAAAAAAGTCAGAATTGCGACTTTATATCTCACAATTCTGAGAAAAAAAGTCAGAATTCTGAGAAAAAAAGTCAGAATTCTGAGATAAAAAGTCGCAATAACCTTTTTTATTTTTTTATTCAGTGGCGGAAACGGGCTTCCATATCAATATGCATGTTAACATGATTTAAGTGCGAAAAATCTCTTATTATAAAACGGATAATTCCAGTCCTCGCTTCTGATTGGTCAACAGCTGTGTTTTATTCACGATAAAGCACCGCTATGACCGCCTCACCCAACCTGTAAATATCCTCCCATGAAATATGTTTTAAAAACATCCAGCATTTTTAAACAAACTGAAAAAAAAACTTTCTGTCCAGCATTTTATTTTTAAACACACTAAAAAAAATGTTCTGTATACTCTAGGCCTTGTTCTAATTCTCTGTCGTGTTATTGTTGGAGTACTTCAGCTCTTGCAAATGTGACCCTGAACCACAAAACCAGTCTTAAGTCACACTGGTATGTTTGTAGCAATAGCCGACAATACATTATATGGGTCAAAATGATCAATTTTTCTTTTACGCCAAAATCATTAGGGTATTATGTAAAGATATTTTGTAAATTTCCCACCACAAATATATCAAAACTTAATTTTTGATTAGTAATATGCATTGCTAAGGACTTCATGTGGACAACTTTAAAGGCGATTTTCTCAATATTTAGATTTTTTTTTTTTGCACCCTCAGATTCCAGATTTTCAAATAGTTGTATCTCAGCCAAATATTGTCCTATCCTAACAAACCATACATCAATGGAAAGTTTATTTATTTGAATTAAATCTAGTCTAGTTTTATGGAAGCCCGTTTCCGCCACTGAATAAAAAAATAAAAAATGTTATTGCGACTTTTTATCTCAGAATTCTGACTTTTTTTCTCAGAATTCTGACTTTTTTTCTCAGAATTGTGAGATATAAAGTCGCAATTCTGACTTTTTTTCTCAGAATTCTGAGATATAAACTCGCAATTCTGACTTTTTTTCTCAGAATTCTGAGATATAAAGTCGCAATTCTGAGATATAAAGTCGCAATTCTGAGATATAAACTCGCAATTCTGAGATATAAAGTCGCAATTCTGACTTTTTTTCTCAGAATTCTGAGATATAAAGTCGCAATTCTGAGATATAAACTCGCAATTCTGAGATATAAACTCGCAATTCTGAGATATAAACTCGCAATTCTGACTTTTTTTCTCAGAATTCTGAGATATAAACTCGCAATTGCGACTTTTTATCTCGCAATTCTGACTTTTTTTCTCGCAATTGCGAGTTTATATCTCACAACTCTGACTTTCTCGCACAATAGGAAACTCCGTGTGTAAGGCTTTGCAGTGCTTTGTTCGATTTGCACTATCAAAATGAACTAGATGAATGCTGCGGTCCGAGTATGATTTTTGAACAAACATACAAATGACTAATTATTCTCCATTTCCGTGTTTTACGCTCGCGGTTGGACAGTACCATTACCGCCGGGCAGAGTGCGGGAGGGGGGACGGCGCGCACAGCTTTCAGACACAATATTCTTCATTTCTTTATATTTCTGAGTTTGAGGCAGCTTCTATCGCGTTATTTTAACAACAGCTGTCAAGTAAAGAGCGTATTATTGTAACATGAGAGTGAATATATGAATGCACGCAGGTGGATTTCCTTCACTCTCGCATAAAACGCGCTTTCATCTGTTCTTGCTCTAGCATTATCTTATCTCCTGTATTTAATGTTGTAAGATATGGACCAAGCAAGAGATCCCCGATGAAAATTGTACATAAATTAATGATTCTTTATTAGTTAGTATTAGTTATTATTTTAAATATTTTTTTTTTAAATTATTTAGTCAATTATATATGAAGATGCAAAAGCATCTAAGTGCTATCTGAATTTTTCTTCTAAAATGAGCATTTTTCTCAGGCTCCTATGTTTATGTTCAGTTATTTCACTTTAATGACAATGAAAAGAAGCTGTACCTGAGAAAAATGCTCTCATTTTAGAAGAAAATTTCAGATGGCACTTAGATGCTTTTGCATCTTCATATATAATTGACTAAATAATTTTAAAAAATACTTAAAATAATTACTAATAGGCTACTAACTAATAAATAATGAATCCTTAATTTATTTACAATTTTAATCGGAGATGCCTTGCTTGGTCGATGTCTTACAACATTAAATACAGGAGATAAGATAATGCTAGAGCAAGAACATAGAGATGAAAGCGCGTTTTATGCGAGAGTGAAGGAAATCCACCTGCGTGCATTCATATATTCACTCTCATGTTACAATAATACGCTCTTTACTTGACAGCTGTTGTTAAAATAACGCGATAGAAGCTGCCTCAAACTCAGAAATATAAAGAAATGAAGAATATTGTGTCTGAAAGCTGTGCGCGCCGTCCCCCCTCCCGCACTCTGCCCGGCGGTAATGGTACTGTCCAACCGCGAGCGTAAAACACGGAAATGGAGAATAATTAGTCATTTGTATGTTTGTTCAAAAATCATACTCGGACCGCAGCATTCATCTAGTTCATTTTGATAGTGCAAATCGAACAAAGCACTGAAAAGCCTTACACACGGAGTTTCCTATTGTGCGAGAAAGTCAGAGTTGTGAGATATAAACTCGCAATTGCGAGAAAAAAAGTCAGAATTGCGAGATAAAAAGTCGCAATTGCGAGTTTATATCTCAGAATTCTGAGAAAAAAAGTCAGAATTGCGAGTTTATATCTCAGAATTGCGACTTTATATCTCAGAATTGCGACTTTATATCTCAGAATTCTGAGAAAAAAAGTCAGAATTGCGAGTTTATATCTCAGAATTCTGAGAAAAAAAGTCAGAATTGCGAGTTTATATCTCAGAATTGCGACTTTATATCTCAGAATTGCGACTTTATATCTCAGAATTCTGAGAAAAAAAGTCAGAATTGCGACTTTATATCTCAGAATTGCTACTTTATATCTCAGAATTGCGAGTTTATATCTCAGAATTGCGACTTTATATCTCAGAATTGCGACTTTATATCTCAGAATTCTGAGAAAAAAAGTCAGAATTGCGACTTTATATCTCAGAATTGCGACTTTATATCTCAGAATTGCGACTTTATATCTCAGAATTGCGAGTTTATATCTCAGAATTGCGACTTTATATCTCAGAATTCTGAGAAAAAAAGTCAGAATTGCGACTTTATATCTCACAATTCTGAGAAAAAAAGTCAGAATTCTGAGAAAAAAAGTCAGAATTCTGAGATAAAAAGTCGCAATAACCTTTTTTATTTTTTTATTCAGTGGCGGAAACGGGCTTCCATAACTCCGTGTGTAAGGCTTTGCAGTGCTTTGTTCGATTTGCACTATCAAAATGAACTAGATGAATGCTGCGGTCCGAGTATGATTTTTGAACAAACATACAAATGACTAATTATTCTCCATTTCCGTGTTTTGCGCTCGCGGTTGGACAGTACCATTACCGCCGGGCAGGGTGCGGGAGGGGGGACGGCGCGCACAGCTTTCAGACACAATATTCTTCATTTCTTTATATTTCTGAGTTTGAGGCAGCTTCTATCGCGTTATTTTAACAACAGCTGTCAAGTAAAGAGCGTATTATTGTAACATGAGAGTGAATATATGAATGCACGCAGGTGGATTTCCTTCACTCTCGCATAAAACGCGCTTTCATCTGTTCTTGCTCTAGCATTATCTTATCTCCTGTATTTAATGTTGTAAGACATCGACCAAGCAAGGCATCTCCGATTAAAATTGTAAATAAATTAAGGATTCATTATTTATTAGTTAGTACCCTATTAGTAATTATTTTAAGTATTTTTTAAAATTATTTAGTCAATTATATATGAAGATGCAAAAGCATCTAAGTGCTATCTGAAATTTTCTTCTAAAATGAGAGCATTTTTCTCAGGTACAGCTTCTTTTCATTGTCATTAAAGTGAAATAACTGAACATAAACATAGGAGCCTGAGAAAAATGCTCATTTTAGAAGAAAAATTCAGATAGCACTTAGATGCTTTTGCATCTTCATATATAATTGACTAAATAATTTTTAAAAAAAATATTTAAAATAATAACTAATACTAACTAATAAAGAATCATTAATTTATGTACAATTTTCATCGGAGATCTCTTGCTTGGTCCATATCTTACAACATTAAATACAGGAGATAAGATAATGCTAGAGCAAGAACATAGAGATGAAAGCGCGTTTTATGCGAGAGTGAAGGAAATCCACCTGCGTGCATTCATATATTCACTCTCATGTTACAATAATACGCTCTTTACTTGACAGCTGTTGTTAAAATAACGCGATAGAAGCTGCCTCAAACTCAGAAATATAAAGAAATGAAGAATATTGTGTCTGAAAGCTGTGCGCGCCGTCCCCCGGCCCTCCCGCACCCTGCCCGGCGGTAATGGTACTGTCCAACCGCGAGCGTAAAACACGGAAATGGAGAATAATTAGTCATTTGTATGTTTGTTCAAAAATCATACTCGGACGCAGCATTCATCTAAGTTCATTTTGATAGTGCAAATCGAACAAAGCACTGAAAAGCCTTACACACGGAGTTTCCTATTGTGCGAGAAAGTCAGAGTTGTGAGATATAAACTCGCAATTGCGAGAAAAAAAGTCAGAATTGCGAGATAAAAAGTCGCAATTGCGAGTTTATATCTCAGAATTCTGAGAAAAAAAGTCAGAATTGCGAGTTTATATCTCAGAATTGCGAGTTTATATCTCAGAATTGCGACTTTATATCTCAGAATTCTGAGAAAAAAAGTCAGAATTGCGAGTTTATATCTCAGAATTGCGAGTTTATATCTCAGAATTGCGACTTTATATCTCAGAATTGCGACTTTATATCTCAGAATTGCGACTTTATATCTCAGAATTCTGAGAAAAAAAGTCAGAATTGCGAGTTTATATCTCAGAATTGCGAGTTTATATCTCAGAATTGCGAGTTTATATCTCAGAATTGCGACTTTTTATCTCAGAATTCTGAGAAAAAAGTCAGAATTGCGACTTTATATCTCAGAATTGCGAGTTTATATCTCAGAATTGCGACTTTTTATCTCAGAATTCTGAGAAAAAAAGTCAGAATTGCGACTTTATATCTCAGAATTGCGAGTTTATATCTCAGAATTGCGACTTTATATCTCAGAATTCTGAGAAAAAAAGTCAGAATTGCGAGTTTATATCTCAGAATTCTGAGAAAAAAAGTCAGAATTGCGACTTTATATCTCACAATTCTGAGAAAAAAAGTCAGAATTCTGAGATAAAAAGTCGCAATAACCTTTTTTATTTTTTTATTCAGTGGCGGAAACGGGCTTCCATATAGTTTTGAGGTCCATGGTCACAAATTAAAAATGAATAAATAAATAAACAAACACCTTGTCGCCCCCTATTGGCGTTTCGATGTGATCTGTAGAATGGGTCAACGAACGTTTCAGTGAGTGATTCTTTTTCGTAAACTGATTCAAATGAGTCGACTGAGATGATTCACTACTGCTCTGAACGCTACCTCGGTGGGCGGATCGAAGCACAATTTGTCCCATCATCACGTTGCGCACATGGCGTAGGATGTGACTCCGCCACACCCAGCTGAGCCTGAACTGCAGTTCGCAGGGACTCGCTTGTATAATAGTTGGGGGCAACCAGTGGCACGGAGCTCATGCTGCTGCTCCACTGCTGTGCCTCCCCTCATGTCCCAATAACAGCAGAAGACGGGCGGCGCATGAGCGAGAGCCTTTTACGCGTTCGTACGATTAACGAACAAAAAAAACTCTTGCGCTGTGACCAAAGTAAACACTGAGACATTGTAATGTCCTATCAGCCTGTTTAAAATGGGCTTGTTTTTATATATCGCCGGATCTGCCAACCCCACCGATGCCACTGTCTATGAGGTGAGAAAAGTCTTGTTCAATGTCTTCTGCCAGTTGTTTGTGTCGGACTTCATTTATACTGTTGGGCTTTGTTTTGAATGCAGGCTGCAGGCTCTGCCACTTGTTGAGTCGGCGATTGAACATTTTGCATCTTTTATCCACAGTTTGTAGCGCATGCTGACGGGTTAAGTTCTTAACAGCGTTCAACTGGTGTTTTATTTCTTTTGCAATCTGATACATCTGTTTGTTACAAGTCTCGCGTGCTAACCAATGGTCTTGCGTCAGGTCACGGAAGTCTGGGACTGTGTCTCAAATCGTAGTTGGTTGCTTACTTGACAGCATTTTTGGACGTAACATGGTGGCCAAAATGCTGTCTAGATAGACACGTACGTAGGTTTTGAGACACGGCCTAAGAGTAAGTCTGGGCCAAGTTCAGTAAACAAAAGTTTACAGTGTTAGCAGTTGCTAACAATTAAACTGTCACACATTTCAATATTAAATGTGCTAAATTTAAATTAGAATGAACTATCAATAGTTTATGTTGTGAATATGAATCAGTGTGACTGAGTGCAAAATAACAATATAAGTTCAATATAACTGTTGATTCAAGTCAGTCAGATTGAATCAGTCACAAATCTACAAACGTAAACAGGCTACATCTGTCACAAGTTTCTCCTTAACAAAGGTCTATGGATTTTGTTATCACTGGTGAAGACAGTGCTAATCTCTCTGTCTGTCCTTCAAAGAAGTGAATTCATCAATAAAATGTGCTGAGTGATTTATTTTCCTCCTGATTGGCGGAGGAATTTTTCCTCCTGCTCAGAGTTAGTACAACGTAGGTTTTGCTTTCTGTTACAGCAAACTTAAGTTTGTGCCATACTCAGTTTTATTCAAATATATGTAAATATATATTTTAATAGTTGAAAGATGTCTAAAACATTTTCTATTCCATTTAGTACAAATACATCTCCTTCATATTAAAGTATTTTGTTTTGTGATGTTGTGATGTAATTTTCATTTTATAGAGCAGGATAAACATAATATTAATACAGTAGGCCCTATAGTTTGCATAATTACATAAACAATTATGTAGACTGTGTTGTGTATAGAGATACTGATTTTTATTTATTTTTTATTATTTTGTCATCTACTGGTTCTGAGGTCCAAATTGTAATTTAATTTAATTATTGAATGTAATTGAAGTTCAAAAAGAAACATACAATGTTAGGACACTTTTAGTGAAAGTAAAGAGTCGTTCCAAACGGACATGAGCAGGTTCTGATGGTCTTGTGGGCCTGTATCGGTTTGAAGTTCCTATAGGTAGAGGTTGCTGGGGTCAGTGATCCTCTTTGTCATTCAAGTTTTTTTTTTTTTTTTAATTTGTCTTTTTACATGGGTATCACTTTAGGGCTTGAGTTAGCTGTCAGTCTAGGGGTTTTCTCAGTGCATACAGTAAATGCAGAGTCAAGAAAAAGTGATTGGCTGGCACGTGTCTGCATCTGTGCAGGAGAGAACAATACACCCAAAAGAGGAAGAAGAAAAAAAAACTTCTTCATAATTAAAGAAGCTTCCAAACTGGTTTATGAAGTGGTATAACAAAACTGGCTTTTACCAAAAAGTGGTGGGTACATATAAAATGGCTTTTTTACTACTATATAAGAATAGTCAGCAAATATAATTGCTGTAGTTGCTATGCAGTTCCTTGAAATTTAATAGGCTATTGATGTTCAATCATATTGAAACGTGGTACAATAAAAACACCCCACAAAACCTGTAAATCACTCACAAGATAATGACAATACTGAAGTAGTTTAACTACAGACTGTCTGTAGTTCAATCAGACGACCACATAACCTGAAGATAAACCTCACTCCTCAGAATTCTGCTGAGGAGTGTATTGTGTAATACCGTGTGCTTCTGTTCCTCCCTCCAAATAACAATTAAAAGCTCATGTTTACCCAAAAGACTCTTGAGTTTTAGCTGACTTGGTGTTAGTATTCATATCTTGCGTTATTTATTGAGATATTTGACATTGCTGAAGGGAATTAAAGCTCGGATTAATATTACACACTGGTGGCCAAGTTAATCAACTGCTGTTAAGTGGCCATAGCCAGTTCAGATTATCATATCATATGCTGTCACTGATACTCCACTTCTCACTAAGACTGTGGAAGACTAGTCAAGTATCGTTATTAGACAGGCCAACATTATCTGCTGCTTTCAGCAGCTTCTCATTATAACCTATTAAACTTGAATTAGTTTCTAATATAATGTTTTCTGGCACCGAAACCGGATATGGACAGAGTGTCCACAGCTGCAAAGAATTAGTTCAATTTGCCAAGGTCTACGTGCCACTCTCAAATGTTACTCGCATGTTTTCGGAAACTTAAAAAAAAAAAAAAAAGGTAAACATAATGCATAAAACGAAATGCCATTTATTTGAAAGAAGGCACATTTTCAGGCAAAACCATGAAATAAAAAAAAAAGTAGGTGTACTACCTGAATGAGAAACTGTGTGTTCATATGGTTATGTGATGACCTTCACTCTTAAAATAAAGTTTACTTATTGGCATTCATGTTTCCATAAAGAACCTTTAACATCCAATGGACTCTTTCCATTGCACAAAAGGTTCTGGGAACACTTATTCACTATTAACTACAACTTTTCCCTCAATAAATTCCTAATTTGCTGCTTATTAATAGTTAGTAAGGTAGTTGTTAAGTTTAGGTATTGGGTAGGATTAGGGATGTAGAATAAGGTCATGCAGAATAAGGCATTAATATGTGCTTAATTACTACTAATAAATGGCTAATATTCTAGTAATATGCATGCTAATAAGCAACTAGTTAAGAGATCTTAAAATAAAGTGTTACCAAGGTTCTTTATAGTGGAAAAAGGTTCTTCTAATTAATAATTCACACTAAGAAAAAAAAGTACTATTATATTAAAACTATTATAATAGTACTATTATGTTCTGTTATTAAAAATGTACTATGAATTACTATTATTTTTCGGAATTATTTTTTATTTGGAGAATCCAAAATGGTTCTTCTGTGGCATCACTGCGAAAACCCTCTTTTGCAAGCTTGATTTTCAAGAGTGTGTCTGTGTGGTTACTCTGCTAGGACACTTGTGTGAACTTGAGACTTCATACATTGACTTAAAATGACCTTGACACCATTTAGTTGAGAGTAATTGCAAAACTGGGTCAGAAAAGCAGAATTGGTTCTGAGAAAAGGTCTTGCGTCATTTGTTTGCAGATTCCACATGGCTTGATATTTAGTATTCAGTGGAATGTGATTCATTGTGTTTGGCTTCCAAATAATTTTTTTGGGTCACTGTGTGCTTAATAATATCCAGAAACAGTATGTCCAGTCTCATGTTGCAGAGTCAGCATTGGTTAATTGTGGATATTTGTGGTTAATGATAAATGAAGCACTCAAAGTGCTGTGACGGTCCTCGAAAAGAATGTTCTCAAGGATGTGGCACAGGGTCATGGGGCTACACTTGACCTGCTCAGCTGAATGGAGACATTTCTGGAATTCTGTGTCTACTTTGGTCTTGAATCTGGACTTCTATGGCTATGGTTTGTGGTGGACAGCTTAGTAATGGCTGTGTTGTGTAAACTGTGTGGTAAAAACTGGCGGCGGGGGCTAGAAGCAGGCTAGAAAGTCTGTCTTAAAACAATATTTTGGCAATGTTTTGAGCATTATGGGAAGACATTTTGGTGCCTGCATATTTTATAGTTCATTTAACAACTTAAATGAACTACTTAAATCTACTACTTTTAATTTGCTGACTATACTGATACATCATTATAATATAAGATGTAAAATAGATGGTCATGCTGATTTAAAGTTTATCAAATTTGTGCTTTACATAAACAAAGTGAACTGACATATTCATTAACCAATGTTCACCACACAGAGGCAAATCACCATTACTAAATTAACACACAATATGCAACAAAATACCTTAATTTGCATCATTTAAAAATGATAAAAATGAACTATATTTACATAATGTTTTGTTAAATATATTCCGAACTTATATATATGAATGTAGTTTCACCATAAATTCTGTGGAATTTAACTGCCAAAAACCATATTTACAATAATTAAAAAAAAAAAAATCTATTTATTTCAATTATCTATATAATATATATATATATATATATATATATATATATATATATATATATATATATTCAATTAATAACAGGTTTTACTGGGGATGTGCTTGCCTTGCATTATGATAATTGTATATTAAACTCAAGTGTTAGCTACGGGTGGGTGATATGGAAAAAAATATCATATCACGATTTTTTTTTTTTTTTAGAAATACCACGATTCACAATTCACAATTTTATCATGATTCTTTGTCATGTTGGTTTTACTATTTTGCAAGCTGTCTTGAGCATTACAGCCAAACTAATTTCCCTATTATAAAGACAAAGCCTTTCAAAAAAAAAAAAAGAGTGGCAGATTTTTAGGTCAAAGTGGGCAAAGATAAAAATCTTTGTCATTATTTTATCTTTCTTATTTAAAAAAAATAAGAACAAAGATACACATAATATACTAATAAAACAAACAGTGCTTTATTTTCAGGTACCATGGGTGTTATACGGAGAATGTGCGCTGTAGCACGATACTACGATATTTCTTCAAAAGCAGGTCGTGGAGACATTTTTATCGCCCACGATAAAACCCCTAGCGTTGGCCAATATTGACATTTATTAAAATAAGCTAAATCAATAGGCAGTGCAGGACCAGTAAGTACAAACTCAATAGCCTATTATAAACATAATTCCTTAAATAAATGTTAGTCAGGCAAGCAAGTGTGCAAGGTATTGTTGTTTGTTACCACAGCAACAGCTTTTGTGTGTCCAGGTTTCGATGCACTATGAACAACTGTACCTTCATAACTAGTATAAGCTTGTTTAATTTGCTTGGGTAATGTTTTATTATTTTTTTAAAATGTAACATGAGTGATTTTAATGATTAAAAAAAAAAATAGATTTTATTATTTTGTATTCCTTTTTAATTTAGTTATTTTAGTACATGAATTTAAACTAAATGAGAAATGTTGCCTTGGAACCTAAATGAAATAAGTTTAAGTTTTGTATATTTTATTATTTTATTATATCTGTGAACTTTTATTTCAAGTAACACAAATGTTTGTTTTGTTTCTTAGTCCATCCTTATTATTTACTGTAGAGCAGCCCTTTACATTTATTTTCCTTACATTTATAGGCGGGCTAAACGGCAAAGAAAGAGAAGGATGTTTAAGTACGTTATAGGATCTAACAGAGACAGGACGAAACAGTATGACACTGGGCGATGTCTTTTTTGTTACCTCTTCGTGTTATTTTGAGCTGTCTACTCCCGTATTGAGGGAGCATCTCATTATAACGCAGCCCTCCTTACACTCCTCTGCTGCCTGTAATTTTCCGTAGACCAATCCCTGGCTCCTGAGTGAAGTGTGTGTGTGTGTGTGTGTGCACCCCTGTTCCTCTCTTGTGTATCATGACTGTTGTGCTGAAAGGACTTTCACAAGGCTGCTGAAGGACTGTGGAGTATCATGTCTATACTGCTGAAGGAGACAAGAATGGTAGAGAACTGGATCACCTAACTTTCTTATTTAATCATTAACTGATTCATGAAATGAAACAAACATGCCTTTTTGAAGGTTTCTGCTTGTTTTGTTCTGATCTAGCTGTAGGCTTTATATTCTTGATGGCAACTGGGTGTGCTTAATGTGTAACTGAATTTACTTTAGAAAGAGAAAGAAAGCTGATTGAAAAGGTTAGGTAATTGTTAGATTTTGCTGTGCACAACATTGACAATGTGACTATTAAATATGAAATGTTCAGGCAGCTTTTGTTCTTTTATGTTTGGATTTGACATGAAAAGTCTTTTTGGATTTTGAAGCCAGTGCTTTGTTCACTGACATGAGGCTTTTATCCCCAGATCTAACAAGGTTATTTCAGGTTGTAAACATCATGCGCTGCAAATATATTTGTAAAGTGTGTTTTTTTTTTTTTTTTATATGTTGGATAATGTATTTAAATCCTTTTTTTTAAATTAATGTATTTAAGGTGTAAGGAAAATATGTTTTGAAATTGACTCCACATGACATTTTTAAAGAATGGTATACAAATGGTATACATTCCTATTTGTCATTGTCCCACTTTTCTGGTAAAATGTTTGTTTGGTTCAGGGTTTTACCTGACAAATTTGTTGCTTTATTTCACACAGATATGAACACAGATTGCACCATAGCATTGTGTTCTAGAGTGAATAGTTTATCACTAGTTTAAGGAATAGTTAAACCAAAAATGAAAATTTGCTGATCAATTACTTTCCCTCAGGCCATGCAAGATGTTTAAAGAGTTTGTTTCTTCATTGGAACAGATTTGGAGAAATTTAGCTTCACATCACTTTCTCACCAATGGATCCTCTGCAGTGAGAAAACAATATTATAGAGAACTTGTATCTTAGTTTGAAGCATTGGTTTGACGTTAAAAATGTCTCAGCTTTTCACTTCTCAAGATGTTAATTGATGGACTTGAGTCGAGAGGATTACTTGTGGATTACTGTGATGTTTTTATGAGCTGTTTTTTGGACTCCATTATGACGGCACCCATTCACTGCAGAGGATCCAACGATGAGTAAGTCATATAATGCTAAATTTCTTTAAATCTGTTCCCATGAAGAAACAAATTCATCTACATCTTGAATGGCCTGAGGGTGAGCACATTTTCAACAAATATTCATTTTAGGGTGAACTGTTCCTTTACGATTTGCCGTTCTAGAGATAAATGGTGAATCCACAAAACATTTATCTTGTATCCTGTTTTTTTTCCCAGCAGGTTCTTCACTGTGAGGGTGTGAATAATAAAAGCTACGTGTGTGAGACGGGACACTGTTGTGGGGAGTCCCAGTGCTGCAGCTACTACTATGAACTCTGGTGTAAGTACATTGTGTTTATTATAAGATTACAGTGTTTGATAAGAATTCATAAAGGCTCGGTCATATTTACCCTACAATGGCAAAGAAGGAACTGCTTGATACAGGAATGATTCCAAAAATTCAATCAACTTGAATCAGATGTGACATTTCTTCTGATTGAATAAATAAGACCAAGCCTTAAGAGGCTCAGAAGAACTAAACAAAATATATGCCGAAACGAGGAGAAAAGCTTAAGATGCTTGACCCTCTGCAAAGTGTGGAGTAAAAATGACGAGACTCACAAATCCTTATGCAGAGGGTGTGACCATTTGCGCATTAGCTGTGGTTTTAGTCTAAGAGGAATTAGTCAGGATTTAAGTAGCAGTATAGAGTACAAAGACATATTTTAAATATTTTGCTGGTTTGTGTGTGGTATTATTTCTTTGTGGTTTATTTTTCTTCAGGGTTCTGGCTGGTGTGGGCCATCATCTTCATCCTGAGCTGCTGCTGCGTTTGTCATCATCGTCGCACCAAACACAGACTGCAACAACAACAACGACAGCATGAAATCAACCTCATTGCCTACAGAGAGGTTCACAACTACACCTCACTGCCCTTCTACTACAGTAATGTCATCCTTCTTATTTAAAGTTTTTTTTTTTTTTAGCTACATTTATTTATTTAGCATTTCTTCATTCTTCAACCCTGGAAAATAATAATAAAATAAGATTGACTTAAAGTCATTTCAAAGTAATTAGGAAATAGATGCCTTTTTATATACAGTATATGTATACTATGTAGAAGAAATATTTCATTTGCTAGATTATGTTGATTTTTATCAGTGCTTGTGTAGAGCAGCAATAAAGTGATTTGTACAAATTGGGGCTGTCGGTAAAAACATTTAATCTAATTACATAATGTGACTTACTTTAAATGAATCACATACATTCTATGTCAGTATATAATCTTAATATGTGTTTGTATTGAGAGTGAAAGGTTTTCTCAGAAAGATTTATTTGATGGGCTTGACCTGGTTTTGCTGAAAGATGAGACGATTCATAAACACCTACACCTCCTACTCTGCACCTGCTGCCTTTTGTTTGTTTACCCTCAGTGAGAGCACGTGTGAAACACAGTCTTATCAAACATTTAGTTTGAGGTTTTTTTTTTTATGCCATGGGATGGCAAGGTTTGATCAAAGTCCTTATTTAAGGCATGCTGGTTCACATGTCGAGCACCTTGAAAATGCCCCCCGGCAGTTATTTTCTGTGTAGACAATAGGCATGCAAATACAGCTGCTGTCTTCTCTCCAATCTTTAACCCTTGTTTGTCAAGAGTATATTACAGTACTGAGCCAAACCAGCAACAAATTTGGTTAATATTAGTGCTATCAAATAATTAATTGCGATTAATCGCATCCAAAATAAAAGTTTTTGTTTACATAATGTGTGTATATTTATTATGTATATGTAAAGACACACACATACAGCATATATTTTGAAAATATTTAGATGCATTTACATGTATATATTTATATTCATATAACTTATATCATATATAAATATATTTAATATATAAACGTTTCATTTTGTTACTTAAATATGTACATGCATGTGTGTGTATTCATATATACATAATAAATATACACAGTAAACACACACACACGTATATATTATGTAAACAAAAACTTATTTTGGATTAATCATGATTTAATCATTTGACAGCACTAGTTAATATTAAATTAATTTCTAATAGTAAAAATAATATTATAGTCAATAGTCCTTTTACAGCATTAAGCAGACTGAAATCAAACCTTAAGGACTGTGTGGACAACTAATTGCATTATTAATAATATCAGTATTCCTGTTCTCAGTGAAAATTCTTGTTGGCTGTGATCAAAAAAAGGCAAACAACATAAGTGCACAAAATTGATGAATTGAATAAAATGGAATGGATAAATATAGACGCACATTTGAGTGAGTCAGAGTACACTGTGTTAATCTAATCTGTTGTGATCACATGGTGAACTACATCAGTTGTTGAGTTATTTTGCTTTATCATTTTATGGCTTTTTATTATTAAATGTTGAGATAGTGTCATAAAAATGCTTGCTTACAATAGTTTTCAGTACCTAAAACTGAAGTGTACACAATGAACCTAGCCGAACATACATTACCTGCCCTATAGAAGAGATATAGAGCTTTACTTGGCTGTTAATTAACTGTATTTTCTTGGTCTGAGAATAGTAGACCTCCTGATTGGAGACCATTCAGCTTTTTACTGTACTGTACTAATCTGTGACTAGATTACTGCTTTTTACTGTACTGTACCCCCCCCCCCCCCCACACACACACACACACAGTGAATCTCAGCCGGACCATAAGCCGTGTGATGTTGTAAGATGGATTTTGGTCTGGTGGTTTGCACTGTTACATTATCAAAGCCTTGTTACTAAGTGGGTTTATAATGTTATATGAATATAATGAATGAAACTGGAGTGACCCATATTGATCAGTCTTCAGACAGATTTTAAAAATACAAAAAAGTTTCATAATTATTGGTACAGCCACGATGAAATCTTCATTTCATTTTTGGTAATTTATGTTAATGTTTAACCATAGAGACAGCGGATATATTTTGTTGTAACAATTGTCCTGGTCTCCCCTAATACTTGATTTAAAGCTATTACTACAAAACTGAACATGTCTGCTGTTCTCAGACATTTTCTCACCATTCTTTTTCTTTCAGGATTCCTACCCAACTATCTCCTTCCAGAGTACGAGGAGGTAGTGCATCGGCCCGCTACACCCCCTCCTCCATATAGTGCCTTAAACACCAGCCCTCCGACCTACACCAGCCCTTTAACCACTGACCAGCAGGATGCACACTGCACACCCGGACAGACCACTCCAGTGCCCCCTGCATCCGACACGCTTTGTTCCAGACCCAGCCTAGAGGAGATCCACACCTCTAACGGGTACCACCAGAAAGAAGACGGCAAGGGCGAGATGGAGTTAGAGCGGGGCAGATCTGCACAGAGCTCTCAGCAGCCTCCCAGCATGGAGATGCAGAACGAGTGCGGGAAGGAGCCGCTCAGGAATGTGGTGATACCTGACGAGAAAGAGAGGATTCTAGGAAGACACCGCAGATTCACGGGGGATTCTGGGATTGAGGTGTGTGTTTGTGGACGAGGCTTGGAGAGCCATGACCCCAAAGAATTCGAGGGGCTTTTGAGCGAGGAGGACCAGGAGGACTCAGAAGATTTCTGTGAGGAATGTGGCCTTCGCTCCTACGGAGAGGAAAATCAGGGACTTCTGTCCCCAGAAAACAGGGTGGAGTGTGGAGTATCGCCAGTGTCCCAATCTCAACCTCATCTGGTCTGCCTCTATTTGCATACTATTAATGAACAAGAGGGTCCACAACATGGTAACACAGAATCGTAAAGCTAAATGCTTGACGTTACTGGAAAAAAAAAAGTGAAAGGAGGACAGGCGCACAGGGAAGCTGCAGTCTGCAGTGCTGAGTAATCACACAATATATACATTTGCTTATAAGTATGTTATGGAAACAATAGAATGTTCTCTGCATCTTTGTTTTATGTACAGAGCATCTTTTTATGCGGTTAAAAAGCTCAAAAGTGCACAAAGAAGGGCTCTACTTGCTCCACTACACGATACATGTGGTGCTGTAATAGTGCGTTCAGGTATTCCTAGGAGATTCATATTTACGAGTCGAGTCATAATTATGAAATCAGATGCGATCAGATCACTGTGGTTGGAGAAAGATGGTGAGGTAACTTTTCTACACACAAAAAAATCCACAAAATGATGAATAAAGACTGCACATAAGGTTTCTTTTTACTTTTTAAAATATTTTTATTTAATGTATAAAGGTGCTGTAAATTGAATCATAGTCTATCGTAATTGTACAATACCTTTGTACATGCAACATAGCTAGTTTTATTGCAAATGAAAAAGAAAACAAATTTCAACACATTTACCATCAATACGTCCAGAACTCAGAAACTTTGTATGGCATATCCATAGTTTCCTACTTCATAATTACGACTTTGTGGTGGCAATCGTTTGCTTGTAAACTTGTAAACACGATCTTTCTGACATGGCTTGTATGCATAATAAGACATCCTCCAGGTGCGACCACATTTACTCTGATTTCAAATTAATTGCAATCCATGTGAACAGGAGTTTCGCAGATTCATGTTCAAGTCGGTAATGTGATTTTGTTGCATTCACCAACAGAAAGCTGCTTGGTTTGAAATTGACTTCTGTGTGAGCATTGCTTCATGCGTTGTGGACCATTTTTACCTTCGAAACCTCGCTCAGATTTTACTAATGTGCCAGACTTTAACTGTGCAGTCTTAGGACTGAGATTCTAAATACGTAAACACTAGTGTGCTGAATTCTCAGTGTCTCAGGACAGTCAAAGAGCAATCTAAAAACTGTCTGAACACCAAAAAACACCATGTGCTTTTAATATCCATGTTGACTTTCCCTAATGTGACGGGACAAATCTTATTGGTGTGTATTAAGTTTTTGTTTTGCACAATTACATTCTTCTGAATGAATCATATTCATGATTATTCATTTCAAATACAAAGTATTTACATACAGTCTTAATTCACATTTTGTCTGTTTATATTGCCGTCTTTTTGGCTGCTGTACGCTCTGAATTTTATAGCCAAAGTAGGCTATACAGATTATGGGGCAGATGTTAGAATTAAGCTTATAAATGCTGCTTTATTACTACTAATCAGTTTTTGATTGCAAGCAAACATTTCATAATGTATATTCCTTTGAATCTGTAGGGATAAAAGCCTTGCCAAAGGGAGGTGTCTTTAGTACACAAGCATTTACTGCATAAAGTCAGTTCTTCTAGGTGTTTAGTCATTGATATAAGCTACCAAGTAAAAAAAAAACTTTTTTTTTTTTTTCCGCTGGAACATATTCAAGTGAACTCCAAAGAGAGAAACATTTTGATGTTTTATAATGATAATATACATAAATCTATGTGTAAAGCATATCTTGTTGAACTTGATGTTAGATGACACATATGGGTACAGATTTGATTAAGCTAACATGGTGGTAACATGATTTTTTTTTTTTCAAGTGCCTTTTTTATAATTTTTGCACTGTTACAACCACTCTAAATACGGTTTCACATGCCAGTTGTCAAGTATCATCTTGAACATTAGCCTCATAGAATATAGTTTTATAAAAAAGCTCATGAATGCTCAAAAACTGTGCCTTGATTTTATATTCACATGCAAACTAATGAGCCATATATGTAATTATAAAATGATTTATTTTTGTATTTCTGCACCAAAGTAGCTTCAATTTCGAGTTGACCACTGAAGCACTCTTTCAAAGCTCTCCATGTTAACAAATTAATTTATTTCACTGCCCTAATGAATGTTATTAGTAAAGAGATTTGCTGCTCTTACTGGTGTCTCTGTGATGACAATCTATTCGTATTATTAGAGCTAGCTTGGAGACAGATACCTAATTAATCTCTTTCTCTGATATATTAACAAGATGCTGATTTTCAAAGTCTTAAATGCTCTGATGCATCCCAAGACTTAAAATATGATTTCATATTGTACAGCCTGCAGCTGTTTTATCTAACAATCTATGTAATCGTATGAGTTCTGGCGCAGTTCATATTTTTATCTGTTTATCTTGTGTTATGCAAAAAAAAAAAAAACTAATCGTGACACTGTCCATTAAATGCAAATCAAAACAACATGTGTAAGTGTTTTGTTTTGTTTCGTGTTTTTTTTTTTTTTTTTTTTTTTAACTGTAGGGATTCTGATTCATTCTAGTGACTCAACTTTGAATCGGTTCACTAACAAGATCCGTTCAGTGGCCTTTTTTTTTTCTTTTTTTTTTTGCAGTGAACGGATCTTTTTAGTGAACTGGTTTAAAGATTCCAGTGCATTCAGAGGCGGACAGGCCTATTAAAGTATTTTTACTCTGCTTTAAAAGTACTTTTCAAGTACTTTATCAGAGTGTTTTTCTTTAGAAAACTTCACATCACAACATTCCAAAGCATAATATTGTACTTTTTACTGCACTGTTTCATATCAAATATCATTTAATACTTAATTACATTAGAAATCTATTACTTTCTTACTTTTTCTCAAGTAAAAGTACTTCAAAGATTTACTTGAGTAGGCTACAAGAAAGTGCTACATTTTTAATGTTCTTAAAGGTAAAACAAACAACTTTTATTTATGAAATGAAGTGCAGTAAAAAGTATGACATTGCTTTGGAATGTAGTGAAGTAAAGCTTTTCAAAGAAAAACACTGATAAACTACACTTTTTAAATTTACTTTACCTTAGTAAAGTAAACAATACTTCACTGTCTGCCTCTGGCATTAGCTACATAGTGAGTCCAAATAAAACTTAAGAGTTAAATTGCTTGTCTACTTAAGAAACAAAAATACATTTGACAGCATGTTTATTTATTTATTTTTAAATCACTGTTGGTCAGCAGGCCTCGGTTCAAGAAGGAGATGTCACAAGAGCTGTTTTGTTCAGTCAGTGTCGCTTCGACTCTCGGTCAGAAACACCGCTTCGTTTAGTGAAGGGAAGATTCGTTCAGGTCCAACAACTAATGAAATGTTTTAAAACTCTCACTCGAATGACACTTGTCCTTGGTGTTTGAGATCAGAAGCAGCAACGAAACACAACTTATGCTTCGTGCCTTCATCTTGCTTCAAACGTTATAACCAAAAGCCTAAATGTGACTACGGTTATATTAACTAGAAAATAATTTGATCCAGATCGACTTTATACTTTATTTTAAGTAACCAAACTGGTTTTGTAAATATATATATATATATTTTTTAACATAACATAGCCTATATACATCTGGGGATAGGCCTACATCAGAAACACTGTTCAAAAGAACAAAATGCGACCCAAGTTGATGCAAAGCAGTAAAATACATATACAACCATAATACAAAACACAGTAAATACCTAAATAATAAAAAAAAATAAGTATTTGCACATAAAACTGTCAACTTCAAAGAATTATCAGGAGGTAACCCTTCATTTTTTAATCAATACGGTTGTTAAATATATTCATCTGAAACTCTGATCTCAACTTTGTGTAAGTAATCCCATAGTAATATTCTTTATTATATTATATTATCTTATTGTTCATTTACTGCAGTACTTTTTGGATAATCATCATGACCGCGGCATTTATGTGTGAGTTCCGTGGGCTGCAGCATATTGATCGCTGATTGGCTGGATGTGTTGCGGAAGTCGAGGAAGGTTAGAACACAACACATGTTCTAACACAACACAACACGAGTGTTCTGCGTTTAATCATGGCAGACAGACCTACAGCAGCCAGGTAAAACTTATTTTTATTGTTTATTTATTGTTGCTCGGTATTCGAATATTTTACATTTGATCTGCAATATGATTTAAGCTGGCAAAGTAACTGGGCTTTCATTTTGTAATAAATGAAAGATAATAATAAGATAAATAATAAGATTATTTATTACGTTACGAAGCGACTGGAGACGCCCAACATATAGGATATTCTGTTACAAAACAAAGTCAAGTATTCTCAGTACAATTTCTTATTATTGTTCACAGTAACACTGCAGTTGCAAGTGTCTACAATGACGTGAAGGTATGTTTTTCTCAAATTTTTTAAAAAGCGAAACTGAGTTGACTTTTAATGGTTGTATAACTTTTATAACAAAAGGGAAGTAATTTCATCAGTGCCTATTGTTATTTTCTATATCCCACGTCGCACCCAATACACCTAGTCACCATAATAACATTAATATTTTAAATATTTTAAAATTGTGTTAAACACGTTTAATGCTCACAATGGTGTAAAATTATGAATCTTTAATACAGGAATACTATGGAAAGACACTGAAGAAGTCATCTGATCTGAAAAGCAATGCCTGTGTTCCATCTGCCAAACCTGTTCCTGCATACGTGAGAAAAGTCATAGCTGAGATCCATCCAGATGTTGTTGCAAAGTGAGGTTTATTCGATGAATGTTGTGATGAATTAGATAATACATACACACATAAGATGTCTTTGAGTAAAACAGTGACATAATGAAATGGAACATACTGTAATGGCCTTAATAAGCTCATAAACCATATAAGCTCACTTGTAGTTTCAGTCTGAAAGAAAGACAAGTGATTTACTGAAATTAGAATTTATTTCCTTGGTATGTTTATGTATTTGGGTGAAAAACAGTTTGGGAAGTGTAAGATAGTTTGGGAACATTCGCGGCCTAATGGATAGAGAGTCGGACTTGTAACCCGAAGGTCACGGGTTTGAGTCTCAGGTCCGGCAGGAATTGTAAGTGGGGGGGAGTGAATGTACAGCACTCTCTTCCACCCTCAATTCCACGACTGAGGTGAGAACCTTGAGCAAGGCACCGGACCCCCAATTGCTCCCCAGGCGCTGCAGCATTGGCTGCTCACTGCTCCGGGTGTGTGTGTGTGTGTACTTGGATCATTTCTTTCAAAAGTCTTTACATAAATCTATACAATCTAAATACATACATATATTGCTATAAATTAGAGCGGTACCTAAACACCTACTTTATTGGAAAGCTGCTCTCATTAATAAGGAATAATCATAATAAATTAATATTTTGATTTCAGTGGGCTTAATAGGGTCACTTCCCCTGATGATATACTGCATCTGAAATATATGATATATCATATCTAAAAATGTAGCCAGTGATTGATATAAGATTGATTATGAATACAAGTTATATTGCTTTATTCTGATGATACTTCTGCTGACATTTAAAATTCTTTGCTGTTTTACATATTGATGATTCAGTACTGACTCCTTGGTGGCAGAGTAACTTGTGTCCCTCCTCTCAGGTACTATGGCTGTGGTCTGGTGGTCCCTGAGTGTCTGGAGTGCTGCAGGGTGCTTGATCTTGGATGTGGGAGTGGACGGGACTGCTACATGCTCAGCCAGCTTGTAGGAGAGAAGGGACATGTCACAGGCATCGACATGACTGAAGATCAGGTCAATTCATTTCAGGTTTTAGATAATACTGTAATGCTGCAATACAGGCTTTTGCTACAGGTTATTTTATATGACAGATTAGTAAACATGTACTTCTGTTTTGCTGATATTTCAGTTCTGCTCAATTACAAAAAGCAAACCTGAACATTTAAAAGCGTACTCTTTTATAATATACATTATTTACAAAATATACAGTTGTGGTGTTTGTTTTTTAAACAAAACATGAGATTAATAATTAGTTTTTAAATACTGTAATTGATCAACAGCACTAATAAATATATATATTTTTTTTATGTACTATCCTAAATGCATTTGACATAATGGCAGAAACAGTGTATGTGAACTGCTCAGATGTCTTTGTTTTACAGCTTGAGGTGGCAAGGAAATACATTGACTACCACACGCAAAGATTTGGTTATAAAAAGCCGAATGTGAATTTTGTTCAAGGCTACATTGAGGCCTTGGGAGAAGCAGGTCTGGAGGAGAAATCATATGATATCATCATGTAAGCTTTCACAGTTTCATAATAGTAGCCCATTTGTGAAGACAAATTACTTCTAAATTCTAACTGTTAGTTACTTTTTAGCATAAACAAGCAATTTATTGGCAGTTTTTGTTCTTTTATTTCAAAAGATCAAACTGTGTGGTGAACCTGTCACCAGATAAAGCCAGTGTCCTGAGGGAGGCTTACCGTGTACTGAAGGTACTTCGATTTCACGCTGAATTCAGTTGAATTCTTTATTTTTTAGATCTGATTTTTTTCCAACCCTGACTCTCAGATGCTATGATAATAGCCCAGAACATACAAACATCTTACTTTGAATGTTTGAAATATGAATATCTTTTGAATAATGGATATCTTTTGTGCCTTTAGCTGAATAACAAACAAAAAGGATGTTGATTTGCTCTGTCATTAGGATGGAGGGGAACTGTACTTTAGTGATGTTTATAGTGATGCTAGAATCCCTGAAGACCTCAAGGCCAACAAAGTATTATGGGGTAGGAAAGAACATAACTTTTTGTCCAAATTAGCCTGTTTTCTTCCTTAAAGTCTTTAGAAAAAGCTCTTAAAATTTCCTAATTTCCTTTCTACAAATTAAAGCTTTAAAGTGTTTTAAATCAGAGCAGATGGTCTTTAATTCATTAAGTCACAGCATTGCATGTATTGCTAAAAATTAATGTTTTTGTCTCATTTTCCAATACAAATATCTAAACATCTTTAAATCAAGATGCATTTATTGGCTAAAGAAGATATGAAGTCTTGTTTTCTGAGGAACTGGACACAATTAATTGAGTTTATGCCTTGATTTAACTATCTTGATTTAATCATCTTTAAACATTTGCATTGAAATATAAGCCAATAATACTGAGAAAGAACATCACTTTTTGTTGTTTACATACTCTAGTGGCTTAGATCAGAGTTATTCCAGCTTTAAGTTTATTTTCTTGTAAAACAAATCAGAAAGTAATGGTAAGTTAGTATTTTAAAACAGCTAATACAATTCATTTTGCTGCCTAGACATTTACATTTACAGAACTTGATGTGTTGTGTTTTATTCCTTACACTTTCTTTTCTTGGTCTTAAATGTAACATCATAAAACCTGCAGAAACCCTGCTTTCTAAACGTTGCAAGTTTGACTTTTCTTGTGTTAAATGTCACATATAATAAAATGACACTGATACAGGCTTCTGTGCATGTACTGATCAGGTGAATGCCTCAGTGGAGCATTATGGTGGGAAGACCTGATACGACTGGCTGAAGAGGTTGGGTTCTGTAAACCCAGACTGGTTACTGCTAGTATCATCACTGTGGGCAACAAGGAACTAGAGAAACTGCTTGGTGAGATGTTTGTGTTAAAATATGCCACCTTCTAATGGTAATAGTTAGCACTAGACTATATTGAACTAACTCCACTTGTCTGTGTTTGCTGCAAAGAGAAAAAGAAAAAAGAAAATCGGTGTTTGATTTTCTGAAACTTTTGTTGTTGACAGAGCAAAACGGAGCAGATTTTTTTGGTCAATTTGTGTCTGAGTTGGTGGGGGGGGGATGTAGCATTTTTTTTAAATATCATCTTTTATGTACCATAGAAGAAAGAAGGTCATACAGGTTTGGAATGACATGAGGATGAGTAAAGGACAACAGCCATGCTGATTTTCAGTCCAAAAACACTCAATGGTCTGGAGGAAATTACTGCTTTTATACCACGGTTACCACATATGTACCACATGTGGGTTTTTGTACCTAAAAAAATTCTTGTGTGTAGACCTATTGAGTTTCCGCCACCGAAAAAAAAGCCCAAGACTCCGTTGCTAATTTGAAAGTGATTCCTAGTTTAGAATTGTATTTAAACAAACAAAAAACTGATGCATTGATCATTTGAACTTTGAGAGGACTTTTTTTCCTTCATTTATTTATTTTTAAATGTAATTCTCATAACTGTGTAAGTTTATAATTTTACTTTGAATTGTACAATTTGTTTAGGAGACTACAAATTTGTGTCAGCCACATACCGGCTTTTCAAGTTACCAAAAGGTTCAGAGAAGAAGTC
The DNA here is from genome assembly GCA_036784905.1 of Acrossocheilus fasciatus. Classification (NCBI taxonomy): domain Eukaryota; kingdom Metazoa; phylum Chordata; class Actinopteri; order Cypriniformes; family Cyprinidae; genus Acrossocheilus; species Acrossocheilus fasciatus. The sequence goes on from CM071938.1 coordinate 22,938,066, forward strand.
CTGTCTGGTCATGTACAATGGAGAAATTACAGGTCTGGAGGAAAGTTTCGAGTTTGATGCCCAGTATACCTTTAAGGTGTGTAGCTACATCCAGGCCAACATTACTCCTTCAACAGAGCTCATAAAGCATATAAGGTCCAGCACATTTCCCCCTAATTTGTCCCAATAGTTATAATTAATGTTTTTGAATAAATTAACAGTAATGTTAGAATAACATCCAGCTTAGCTGTATTTGAATCATGACTAACTATACCTTTTGTTCCTGTTTGTTGTTGTTGTTGTTGTTGTTGTTGTTGCTTTGTCTCTTGGTTACATGGTTATATTCAAATGATCTGCATATGTATGTTGTGCACGGAATTACGTTAAATGTTACATGAAAGTCCTAGCACATACTGCTATTGAAACGTTTGGGGTCAGTAAGATTGTTTTTCTTAAGAAAAAGGTTGCATTAAATCAATCAAAAGTAATAGTAAAGCCATTTATAATGTTACAAAAGATTTCTATTTCAAATATAAAAAAAAGTTTCTTTTGAACTTCAAAGAATTCTGAAAAATTTTTTATGATTTCCACTAAAATATGAAGCAACAGAACTGTTTTTAACACTTACAATAATAGTAAATGTTTCTTGAGCAGCAAATCAGCATATTAGAATGATTTCTGAAGGATCATGTAAGACTGGAGTATTGGCTGCTGAAAATTCAGCTGCATTATAAGAATAAATTACATTTAAAAATGCTTTACAATAGAACAGTTTTTTTTTTTTTTTTTCTTGGACCAATAAATGGAAGACTTGGTAATCAGAAGAGACGTTTAAACAGTTGTGTATGTTGTGAACAAGCATGATCATGACACTTTAATGTGCTTCTCTAGGTGGATAAAGAGATGGAGGTGGATGGTGATGTGGCCAGCATCTTGAGCAACTCCAGATTTTCTGGAGAATTCACATTTCAGCATCAGGGGCTGAAAACTTCTGGCTCTGGAGGATGCTGGGACAAACCCAAGGTAAGTGACTCATTTCCTACCAGTGTGTTAACATTCCTCATTTTCTTAGTCTCTGTCTATATTCAGTAATACACTTAATAGTATATTACACCTGTGCATAATGGTCCAATTAGGTTTTAGTTGTAAAATCAGTTTTTGTTGCAATTTTAGACTAATCAGCTTTCAAAATACCTACTTACATTCAAAATATTTCTCATTGGACCACTAAGTTGCTTTAGTCTGATCAGCCACAGACACACAAGGTTATCCAGCTGTACCAAAAAGCCTTGGCCACAGAGGATTGCCCTCCCTTTCAAATAAAGAATGGCATCTTATCAGTGCTAGTGGTGATTCAGTCCCTTCAAACACAAGGAAGGATTATTTAGAACTACTTACAACAACATTGAAGCACAATTTTAGAAATGCTGACCTAAAGATATAGTTTTGATATAGTCTTAATGCTTTTAGATCTAAAAAGATTCTTGACACGCTTCAGCTGATTTTTACCTTTACACAAAAAGCCTATAAATATAGTCTCATAGCTATAAATCAGAGGCATATAAGTGCTGTATACTTCAAACCTTTTTTTAATATTATAATATAATAAGGACTCATTGCATCCAGATTGATGCTGTTTGTGTTGTTTTAGACCCGAGTTTTTCAAATTTTTTGATACCCTGGTGCCACAAAATGTGATGGTCCCCTTGCGAGGGACCCAGATAAATACAGCTATATGTCTTCAAGTATAAAAAAAATACTATGTATTATAATGTGAAAAATACTTTAGTAAAGTATACACACAATATATTTATTGAGATCTGGCTGGCCAGAAAAAAAAAAAAAGCAAATACTGAAGAGTTAAGGATTGGATCATTATTGTAGTGAGAAACTTGTTTCTGACATGTTAAAGGTGGGGTAAGCGATTTCTGGTAGCCAATGTTGATATTTGAAATCACCAAAACAAACACGCCCCTACCCCAAAAGGCTCTCGCCCCTATTTTGACAGCTCTGCCCCACACATACGTACGCAACGCAGGCAACGATTAATTCTGTGAAACAAAGCAAAACCAATGTTACTCACCGATCGAGAAAAAACAAAGCAAACTCGGCGTCCGATCACAGGCCTTCCCACTCCTTTAGTTCTCTCCAGCACTGGAAAGCTGATCCGATATTCACAAAGGTCCTACTTCTTGCCTTATTGTAACACAGTGTCTACACTGTATGCCGCGCCGCGACACGACAAATCCCCATCAGTAAACTGCTGCCACGTTCATTTCAAATGATTTTCAACAGTCGCTTTGTCGCGTCCAGTGTAGACAGACCATGACAGGACAACTGTGCATCCAGTGTAGACACGGTGTACGCCTTTCTTTTGTTCCTCAGACGTTTTCCTCTTTTGTTTTTTATCCATTTATCTCTATCATTCTGTCATCGCTCGGCTCGGCTGATGTCTGTCATGTGCACTGAGCGCGCTCTCTCTGCCACATCATGAGTAGACACGCCCCTTACTGCTGATTGGCTACAAGTTTGTTTTGGTACTCGGACCCGACTTGTTTTCTAAAGCGTTTTTGAAAAAATACATATCTCACCTTTAAATATGTTTAGCAACAATTCTTTTAACCCTAACTAATGCAGTGCATAGATGTTAAACAACCATATTGGAAGACATACTCGTGTACATATTCCAGGACAACAATGCCAAGATTCACCAGGCTTCATTTATGAAATTGTGATTCGATGAGCTTGAGGAATTGTTTAATTGTTGAATGTCTAAAAAGGGTAATATTTTATGTATTTGAGGTCTGAGATGTGGGAACGGTGAAGAGAGAGAGCAAACAATTTGCATGTTGGTCAGCATTGCCATCTAATTAGCCAATATTGTCTTAAGCCTGCACAGCACTTCATCTTTTATAACATGGGATTTTGAACAAATATATTCAATCTTGATTTTCGTTAAATGTTGCAACAAGATGTTAATTTTTAATTTTTTTTTAATTTTTTTTTTTTTGTGAAAAATTTGTTTTAAAAAAATACTTTAAAGTAACTACATTTATTTCCATCAAGAGTCTGATTAATTTTTGGCTGAGATCTTGTATTGACAATGGGAGAGTCAAACCACTGTCTAAAAAGTTGACAGTGGTTTGACTCTCATATTGTCAATACAAGATCTCAGCCAAAAATTAATCAGACTCTTGATGGAAATAAATGCTGTGTTATCGCATGACATTGTTGAAACTATGCCACAACGAATGCACAGTAAAATCAAAGTTAAAGGCAGTCCAACAAAATATTTGAGTGTGCAACTTTTTTTTGGACAAGCGACTCTAGCACATCCCATATGTTTTTTTGAGAAATAAAAAGCTACACACTGCATCAGTTAGTGTTAAACATACAACATGCAAAAAAACTTAAATCACTGCAATAATGATTCACATATGTGAATATGATTTAAATATGTGCTTATTTAAATCCAGATGGTAACTTTTTTTTTTTTTGGCCAGGCAGTGTACACACACACATTATTGTTTGAAAACCCTTGTTATAGACAACTCTGGTTGTGTTGATCAAAGATATCTGCCTGTAAGTTTTGATTCAAAATTGATTCCATCATATTATTCAGTTCCTGAATGCAATGAATTTGACCATGCCTATGATGTAATAGGATGCACCTGCGTAATAAATCAAGTATCGGTGAATACCAAAATGATGTAAATTATGAATATACTGTACATTGAACCACTGAGAATCTTCCTCTCTCTCCAGGCAGTGTCAGTGAATCCCTTTGAGCTGGTCCAGCAGTTGGGCAGTGCAAGCGTAACTCCTTCCACTGGGGGATGCTGTGGAGACCAGCAATCATGCTGCCAGTAAATCCCAGCAAATTTAAAAGCAGTATTGTTTGATTTTGACTGGAAAAGAACACATTTGTTGTTAATTGTGACCGTGATTTTGTAAAAATGTAATATTTCTGTATTTACTGTAATATAGTATTACATATAATTTGTGAAAGGCAACACAGAAAAACAAAAAGAAATCAATCAATCTAGTAATGTTTTAAATACATCTGTAATCATACTGATAAATGTATAGCATTGACCAGTAACTCACACAGGACTATATAGTTGCATAATCTAAAGCATTCACCTGCCAGGTTTAATCTTTATTGTAATCTTTATTGTATTGCCAAGTTAACTGAAAACACATATGGTTTATTGAACTTTTGTAATCAAATCACTTTTTCCATTGCTGTAATAAAAATATGTTTGAGCTGACTGCCTGGGTATTACTATCAGCTGTGATGTATTTTTAAATAAATCATTTAATGATAGTGACATGCAAATCACCTTTTATAAAATGTAATCTAGCCCCAGCTCTTAAAATTTCACAACAGGACCTTTGGGTGGGAAGGGGAAGTCATCCACCCTTTCTGTGTTCTTTTTGAAAAAGGACAGAATTTGAGGTTATATGAACTTATGGAAGCTTCTACAAAATACCAGTAAAAAGTGTTTTTCAACATAGATTTATTTCTTTTCTCTAATTTAGTGAACGTGAGAATTTTCACTGCCTGTTAAGATAGTAGGATTGTGAAATATAATTCACAATCAATCAACTTTCCTTTGGTCTGGACTGATCTCTGATCCCTGATAATGATAAAATGTTCACTATATGGAGATATGACTCCACGATTATTTTTACATCCTTTCGTAGGTTTTGCACGTCTTGCATTTCTTATAAGATCCTTCTAATCCCGTGCCTTATCTATGTAAGGTACATAGTTACCTATTATAAGTTTTTGTGTAGTCACAATAAATTTATAGCTTTGTTAATTTGATTTCTTTAGGATGACTGCATGAGGGCTGAGTTTCTGGGTTCAACTATGAACTACATTTTTCTACATTTATTTATTTTATTTTTATTATGTAAAGGTTTTGTTTTACTCTTGTCCCAGACCCAAACGTTCAATTTCAAGCTATTAAATTCCAGCATAAATGCATGAATTCTTGCATGATATGTGGTGCAGTGGGCTATGCACATTTTTTTGGACATGTGGGTCCCTGAGTCCCTAGATGTCTGGAAGTGTGCATCCCACTTCCCATTCTTACCCATACCTTTTATTTATTTATTTATTAGCGATATAGGATATAGTTAAATCTTGTGAAACTATACTGTGACCCTAACTATTCAGGTGATGTACTTTAGGATATATATATATATATTTAAATTCCACAGTGCCATTTGCACCATAGAGTGCTATCAGACACATTTAGACACAAGAATTCTCCTAAGATGCAAAAGTATCCACTTTTGGACATTGTAAGTAGCTAGATCAATTAAACTAGTGAAACGTGTGATTTAATTTGATTTTCAGGAAGTCCACAGGTCGTATACCCCGTTGAAGAAACACTCTCTAATCTTGTTAGTTATTTACTACATTTCGTGAGCGTATCTTGGCACTATTCAAAGATGCTGTCAGCAAAGATCCCTCTCAAAACCCCAAAAACAGTCACGAGGAAACTTCTGTTTGCGCTCATTTGCATTAAGTGCGACTATTTACGGAGCTTATTGGCTGTTCGCGCAGCGCAAGCCCCGCCCCCCGCCCAGCTGCGCCTCTGGATTGGCTGCTCCGCTCGCCTGTCAGCGAAACATCAGCGGAGGCACGAGTTCGCGCTGCTCTCGCTGGAGTGTGATCAGTTTCAGCCGCGTAGCGGGACTCAGCGAGACCTGATGCACAAGTCAAGGCGACGCGCAGCGGAGATGAAGCCGGATTGGCTCTGATTTTTAAAAGCCCTTTCATTCAAGAGGCTGTCCATTATCAACATGGCAGAACCGTCGGTTCCAGTACCCCCTCAAAAAATGGCGTCACTTAGCCGGGTCCGAGCCTTTACTCTGATTTTCTTAACTGCAAGCAGTTATTTAATTACTCCCACAAGTGGCAAGGAAGGAGGGGGAGAGGAGACAGTCATCATCGGGCTGAGACTGGAGGACACGAACGACATTTCCTTCATGGACAGGGGCTATCTGCGGGTCAGCGAGAGGTCTGTGGTGAGATTGAGGGTGTACGGGCAAAACATCAACAACGAGACGTGGTCCAAAATCGCCTTCACGGAGCACGAGAGGAGCCGAGTGATTGGCACCATCGACAGCTCCTCAGGGGACAACAAGAGTCAGGAGGACACGTCGGGCTTGCACCCCTGTGGCATCAGGACTTCCGACATACTCATCCTGCCCAACATCATTCTAAACCGCAAGACGTCTGGCATCGTGGAGATCGAGGTCAAGCCTCTGCGAAAGACTGAGAGGAGCAAAGCGTACTACCTGTGCATCGCCACCTCCACACCTGCCGCGGCGGGCGCGCACGACCCGTGGACGGAGAACACGTGGATCTATCACGATGGAGAGGACACCAAAGTGATCGTGGTGGAGGAGAAGAAGTTCCTGCTCCCTTTCTGGCTCCAGGTCATCTTCATTTCCATGTTGCTCTGCCTCTCGGGCATGTTCAGCGGCTTGAACTTGGGTCTGATGGCACTGGATCCCATGGAGCTGCAGATCGTTCAGAACTGCGGGACGGAGAAGGAGAAGAACTACGCCAGGAAGATCGAGCCCGTCAGGAGCCAGGGGAACTACCTGCTTTGCTCGCTTCTTCTGGGGAATGTTCTGGTCAACACCACCTTGACCATCCTGTTGGATGATATCGCCGGTTCTGGATTGTTAGCTGTAGTGATGTCCACCATCGGCATCGTCATATTTGGAGAGATTGTGCCTCAAGCGATATGTTCACGACACGGTCTTGCTGTGGGTGCGAATACAATCTTCTTGACCAAATTCTTCATGCTGCTCACTTTCCCCGCGTCCTATCCGGTAAGTAAACTGCTCGACTATCTCCTCGGACAGGAGATTGGCACGGTGTACAACCGAGAGAAGCTCTTGGAGATGTTGAGGGTCACGGATCCCTATAATGACTTGGTGAAAGAGGAGTTGAACATCATTCAGGGCGCGCTGGAGCTCAGGACTAAGACCGTGGAAGATGTCATGACCCCTTTGCGCGATTGCTTCATGATCGCCGGAGACGCCACGCTCGATTTCAACACCATGAGCGAGATCATGGAGAGCGGCTACACACGCATTCCGGTGTTCGAGGGCGACAGGTCAAACATCGTGGACCTGCTGTTCGTCAAGGACCTTGCCTTTGTGGACCCCGACGACTGCACCCCGCTGAAGACGATAACCAAGTTCTACAGCCATCCCTTACATTTCGTCTTCAACGACACTAAACTCGACGCTATGCTGGAGGAGTTCAAGAAAGGTGAGAGAGTCTTTGGTTTGCGCGGGCTGACAGTGTTGCTTGCATTGAATGTTTTCTTACTAGGCTATAATTAGGCAACGTTGCATAAAAGTTTTATTGTTATTTGAACATCTTGTCATATTTCAAAGCAGTCGCGTGCCTTTTACGCACCGGCTATTACGCACGACTAAAAGAGTTAGATTTCAATGAATTTGACCTGTTTTTGACTAATTTATGTTTATTCAGATATCTAAACATTGATTTGGCAGGCAACCTACGTAGTTCATTCTTTCAGTTCAATAAGGAAAGGTACTCTTATATTTAGGTTTACTGATTAAAATAGTAATGAGTACACACATGATATGTCCCCCATCGTCATGTTCATCCCTTATCTTCCCACTTTTTATCACCTATTATAATTTAAACCGCCTAAAATTGGGATAAAACGTAACGTTTAAATGTTGCCTTAACTTTTTGAGGAAAATCAGTGGTGCCAAACATACAGTAGCCTAGCCTACAACTTGCAGTAATATATACATTGCATTTTGAATTGAATTTCAAATTATTATGTCAAACTCATGGAAATAATGTGAACTTTAGACAGGGTCTAGTTTATCCATTTCAGAGTTTGCTAAATGCTTCCTCTCCATACCCATTGTTTGCTCCTTCTCGAGTGTTCCTACACTATTTAAAACTATTTGGAGCTTTATTTGACCCTCACTTGCTGCCCCCAGGACCCTGCAAACACATTATAATATGCCTGAGTGCAGGGAAGTACTTGCACTAAGTGTGGTATCTTGATGTGCCCTCACATAGCTAAGGGTTAATGCTTGCGGCAGAGGTGAGAATGTAGTGATGCAATGGAAATACACTGCAGGTGTACTCACAGTTGCTAAAGGATGACTCGGGGGGGTTATTAGGTGTAATACTTCATAATGCATGAAATAACATGCCACTTCAACAATCTGTATTTTGTGTTATGTAGGTAAAATGGGGAGAATCTTGATGCACATTTTCTAAGTAGTCGAAAAAGAATTTAGAATTTAGAAAATAGTTTTAAAAGGTCATTATTTCGGTGTAAAGAAAATAAGGGACACTGCATTTAACAGCATGTGCCCCCAAACGTAGAACATAAGAGTAAATTTGCAGTTGTATGGAGTGAATCAGACTGTAATGTACAGACTAAACTTAAGAGCCACTTACATTATCATTTTGCATTAGAAGTAGGTTTTATGGCAGCATGCCCACCTGTGCAAGTCTGATGTTTTATTTAAAGTTAAACCATATCAAAGTGAACAATATTAGTGTACTTGATCATATCATATCATATATATCATTTTCAATTTTTTATTTTGACTGTTCTTGGAAAAGTCAAGAATACTTGGACATTATAAGAATTTTAGCAGCCTTGGCTATGATTGTGACTCTTTTGTTCTTGGCTGCTCTCCAGAGGAAACTCACCATTGGCTGTTGGTATTCTAGTGACTGATTAGGGGAGTGGGCACAAAGTTTCACGTCAATCTGGCTGTGGTTCGAGCACTCTCTCAGTTCAAAGTACTTTGTATTGTAAGTCAGTGTTAATTAATCTAATGCCTCTTGTGGAGCTGCACAGCCATCCAAAGTAGGAACAAAATACATCACTCCTGCCAAGCACACCTTCAAACTGTAATTTGTTTCTCTTTGATGTTGCTTTTCGAGTGGCAAAAGTTGCTTTTTTATTATTTCTGCTGCTGACTTACATGATAACTTTGAAACATGAGGTAGATGCTACTCAATACTGACAGAGGAAAATTGACTCAGTTGTCTTGTAATGGTCAACTAATTGGGGGTCCAAATGAGAAGGGCTTCTGACTGCAATCATGACCTTGAAGGTCAGCCTTAAAATTCCTGGAGCTACAGACTAGTTCCTTTATGATTGAAATAATTAGTGTGTCATAAAGGGACCCCTGCCAAACAGCAGTTTTGTGTTTAATGAGAATGGCATTGTTCATCATCTGGGCTAAACCCAAAGTGGTGTTGTTCAGGAGGCATTTGTTGCTGCAAAGATTCTTAAATGTTGAGTCGAGTGTGTATTTTTGCTCTCATGGTTTGCTAGTAGATGATGTTTATTTGTAGGAATATTTCCTATGGTAAACAGAGGTGTTTTTTGTATTTGTGGGAAATTGGGATAAAATATTTAGATAAATTAAAGGCTATAAGGATGGCCTGCTGGCCCAGGATCAATGTGAGACCAATTATAAAAATGCCTTTCTTAAAGAACAAAACAAAGCATCAATATTTTGGGGTCAGGCCAGTGAGTTGACAGGGCAAGTAAAAACTATCGGCCCAACTAGTCAACCTAAAAATAAAAATCCAGCCCGATCTCTAGGCAATTCATGCATGTGTGATGAGGTGACTAATTTGTATGAATTTGTACGTTTTGTGAACAATCATACGTAAATTAGCCACCTTGTAAAATACGTACGAATTGGTCATGAGAGCGTTGAAAAATCAGTATTGTTACATTTTGTTCCAACTTTTGTCTCAGGGTCCAACTGACTCCCATTGATAATCATACAGTTTGCTAAAAAATTAACAGTCTGAAAAACACTAAACAATCAAGAAAAAAAGGAAAATCTTTATTGTAAGCAGTCTAACGCTAAAGTATATAATACATGAGAACTTTTCAAATTTAAGAATCAAAGTTTATTCGAAATTGAGATTCAGAAAGGAAAGGAAAGGTTCACTCTTCTTTTGAGTTTCACAGTAAAAAAAAACAAAACATTTCACCCTCAATAAGGGTTTAAGCAAAAGACAACATATAGCCAGAGTAAGCACCACTAGCAATAAATACTGCTTACACTAAGTACAAATAATGTAAAATGCTATTTATACTTGCACCTCTGACAAGCTGCAATAGAGGATCCAAGTAAGGAGTCAGGTATGTTCGTTTAGTGCATGCTTACATTAAAAACTGCGCACATGTATGCAAAACTGCATCCCGATCGACGAGCACTTTTGATGCATTTGTCTTGTTTTATCAAATTTCATCAAGCATCCTGTTAATTCCTTTAGTGCAGGAACACAGTACTGTCTTCTTTGTAGCACTTGCCTCATCAAACTCATTCAGCTGCAGAAGGATGTAGAAACCATTTTCACTGCAAACAGACAGAACAAAGTACATAAAGACAAAGGTCATGAAATTAGAGCCCAATTATCCTGAACTCACTAACCCTTATGACCTAGTTCAGTACCAGCATCGTTATCACCTGCTTGAAGTGATCAATCCGTTAATTTATGCGCGATAGGAAGATCTGTTATCTTCTTAAATCATGCAGATGAACTCTTGGCCTTCAGCTCTTTCTTAGCGAGAGACTCCACGCTCATCTGTATCAGCATTTTTTTTGCAATTATGTTTCTATCATTATGGCTATCTATAATAAAGACTAACTTCATCTTATCACATATTTATGCTGTTATATATTCAAAATATATCACAAATGTCCAGTACTCCATTAAAAAGATCAAAATCAGCCTGCATATCACTTATCACTGGGCACGTTATCGGTGGTGACATCTATAGATGTCATAATCCACTATAATTCATTTACAGTACAGCAATTGCTGTATTTTTATAACGCAGAGCCACTGAAGGTGGTTGGCCTTCACATGAGTTCTTGCACGTATTGAATCAATCCACTCGCTAATGTAGGCCAATCTATGCTTAATTCAGATTCAGCAACCTCCTTTCCTTCTTGTTTTAACATGGGAATTCTTTTTCAAGTCACTTGGCCTAGTTAAGGCTGCATTATATATCATAATAGAGGACATCCCTGCTTCTTTAAACAACTTTCTCTTCAATGAAATCAGATTCATTTTTGTGGCATTTGTGGCATCTTCGAGTTTGATAAGCATCTGATAAGCAATCGACCAGTAATTTCTGCTGAGATGCTGGAGCGTATTCTTGGTAAGACCTGCTTCTGCTTGTAGGGATTATGTGGCGTCATATTGGCAGGAACTGTGCTGGATGCAGTGTGTGGGATCCCCCTTTGAACACACTATAGTTTCACACTTAGACTCTTACAGATATACTGCATTACTAGGGGTGTACAATATGTTATACCAATATATTGCAATACAGAAATGCAATAATATGTATCATGGATAGCAACAAAACATAGTGTGTACAGTTCGCCCTACAGTTTTAAGGCAGTTAAAGCAGTTGTAATTCAGCATTAAATAAGGTAGTAGTGGCACATCAAATATGATAAACTCGAAAAGTCACACATTTGAGCTTCCATGTGTATTAATTATTATCAATAAATTGTAGTCAGGGACAGAGTGCAAGCATTTGTATCTAATGTAATTCTGTATTTTTATCTAAGCAGAATTGCTAATTCATCATTGCCCTGTGCATTAGAGAACAGAACCAAGTCCAAGCTTATTCAAGTTCACCTCGATGTAATACTAAATTTTGCATTTAATGAACAGTACTTTTTGTACTGTTTACCATATGTGTTAGGAGTAATGATTAAAAAAAACATTATATTTTGGCTTTGTTCACAGTATTGTGAGATCGGCATCATGCATCAAACCAAATCACGGCACTATTACATATTATGGGCCCTATTTTCACGATCTAAGTGCATGGTCTGAAGTGCATGGCGCAGGTGCACTTAGGGCGTGTATGAATCCACTTTTGCTAGATTAACGATGGGAAAAATTGTTGGTGCACATGGCCTAAAAGGGTTGTCCCTATTCTCTTAATGAGTAATGGGTGTGTTTGGGGCATAACCTGCAATAAACCAATCAGAGTCTCATCTCCCATTCTCTTTAAGAGCCAGTTGCGCTCATGCCATGGCAGATTTGCTATTTACTCAGCGGAATTTGCAAGCGCAAAGACTGAACATGTCTCCAGGGTGGAAATGGAGCTGCTCCTGAACGAGCAAATAGGTAGCCTAATTCATACATGCAATGACTATCCATTATGTCATGTAGGCATTGTAAACCTTTCATTTTTAATATTTGGCATGTTTGTATGCTGCTGCGCGTCCCTGTGTTTGTAATATGCAGAGTGTACGCGCACTGTGGATCCTCCTATAGGAACATATTACTAACGCGCTCTTTAAATAACAAAAAATACTGCACCATTGACTTTAGACCAGGTTTTAGTTGGTCAATGGCGCAGTCTATTTCAGTTGCCTCTAAATAGCAAAGCGCCAGCAATGCGCCTGAACGCACTTTCAGACCAGCACGCCCATAGGAGCACAAATGGGTGCAAATGCATTTGCTATTTAAACAATGTGGCGCAGGACATGAAAATGATAACTGTGTCAGGCTGAAACTAGCAAAAAAACACTTGCGTCGCACCTGGCGCCGCATTGCACTAGTCCCGCTGGATGTATGATAGGGCCCATAATTTCTACTGTTACATTACGGCTGGGCAGTATGACAGATATATAACAACTTAAAGGGATAGTTCACCCAAAATTGAAAAATTTGCATTGATTACCCTCCTATCGTTCCAAACCCGTAAGACCTCCATTCATCTTCGGAACACAAATGAAGGTATGTTTGATGAAATCCGAGAGCTTTCTGACCCTCCATAGAAAGCAAGGATCCTAACACATTTGAGGCCCAGAAAGGTAGTAAGGCTAGGGCTGCACGATAAATCGCAATTAGGCAGAAGCTGCGATTGTCATGCGTATCTTTCAGTGAAACATGGTTCTGTGATCAGCAGTAAATCTCCATCCGAAGGCCAGAGGGCGCTCTTGTGCAGAAACTCCAAATACGGCCCGCAGAAGAAACCCAGGAAATGCCTATAGCGGTTGCTGAATAAACAGATGATTTAAATGCTTTAAACACACGACTACGGCAATATATGGTTTATCTGAGTTCTTATTATTATAATTTTCATAATAAAGCATATCTATAATGCAATTCTAATCAACATAGCCTTTATCACTGCTTAGAATACTATGAAATATGTTGCATGCCTGAATAAGAGGTCACATCTCACAGAAGGATTTATTTCAAACACTCGACTGACGTTATGAAGTGAGTTTGGAGTAAAAACATAATGTGGTATTTTCATGTGCTTTCAGATGGAGCAGCATTTAATACACAGAGCCGCGGTTCATTGAGAAGTTACGCAAACAGCTGTCATTATCGCAAAAGATTTATTCGATTTCATAATCATACGATTATATAATCTGCAATTTTTATTTATTTATTTTTTTGCATAGCTTGTTAGAGAACTACGGCTCTGTGTAGTAAATGCTGCTCCATCTGAAAGCAGGCGATGGAGATTTACTACTAATCACAGAACCGGCTTTAATGACAAGATGTGCACGACAGTCGCATTTGATTAAAGGGGTGGTTTACTGTTTTTTTTCTAGGCTTGGTTGTGTTTATGGGGTGCAGTCTAACATGTGTTCATGCTTCATTTTTTAAAAAACGCATTATTTTTCATATAATTTACCTTTATTCCACACCGCTCTGTCCCTTCTCTGACAAACGCCTCGATTACTTCCTGTTTTTATGAAGCCCCTCCCTCAGAAATACGTGATGGGCTCTGATTGGTTAGCTGGCTCAGTGTGTTGTGATTCGCTAAACCGCCGAGCGTGCGTCTAAACGTCCCGCCCCTCAGCTTAGCGGCATGTGCTCCGGTTGTATTGTAAACATTGATTTATAACAATATAGAAACGTCTATATTGCTTATCAATTTGAGCCCGATTGAGAAGCAGAGGATATTAGTGAAGAGGATCGCGCAGAACCTGTGCAAGCACGGCTTTTAATGGTATGTTTGTTTGTTAGTTGTCTCATACTTTTATATATGCTGTTATTATGCTACTGCTTATGTTAGCTTTTAATATACGGTTTTATTCTGATTAAAGCTTTAATACAGTACGGCAACCGCACACGCGTCCATGTATAACGTTTCTCATTGCTATGTGAAAATGTATAATTGGAACAGTTTGTTGGAGCTGATCTGAACGAGAGACAGAGAGAGAGAGAGATGCAGAGCAGGGCGACGCTGAGGAACAGTATTAAGAACCGCTGTTTTAGAACACTGATTTTGAAACTTGTGAATCCATTAGAATAGTTAGAAGACAGAATCGCGATTCATATATGAATAGATTTTTACGTGCACCCCTAGTTTTCTCTTCCTCTTCTCTAAAGCAGCTCAGCATGGCCCCGCCCCCTTCTTACATGTTCCCGAGGGCGGGGTTTATATGGGTCTGTGACGTATCAGACCCGGGAAGTAGTTCGTTGTAGTCCCTTACCAGCCGTTTTTGTAGGCATTAAACTTCCAGAATTTTAAAAGATATCTCTGTTTGCATTGAACTTTCAGCGCTGCAACTTTGCAGATATTTTTTATGCTCAAACAGCAACATTACACACTAACTAACTTTAAAAAAGTGAAATTGCAATAAACCACCCCTTTAATCATGCAGCCCTAGTAAGGACATTGTTAAGATAGTCCATGTGACATCAGGGGTTCAACTGTAATTTTATGAAGCTATGCGAATACTTTTTGAAAACAAAATTAACTTAATTCAAAAATGTCTTCCCTTTGTGTCAGTTTGTGCAACGATGCATGCATTGTTATGCTGCTGATGCAGGAGCTAGCGTTCTGACGTAGAACGACCATCATTATCTGTATATTCTGGTTCAAATAAGTAAGGCTCTGCAAAAAATTGCAAGTCATCCTCTCTGTCAAAATCTTTAGACATGTTTAGGAAGACTGTTTTATGTACAGCATGCGTCTTTCTATGTTTATAAACAAGGTACAGCACATCTGCGTTATAAGTCAGAACGCCGGCTCTTGTGAACGCTCAGCAAAGACCGACACGTAAGAGAAGAAATTGTTGAATGAAGTTATTTTTGTTTTCTTTCCGCACAAAAAAGTCTTCTCGTAGCTTCATAAAATTACAGTTGAACCACTGATGTCACATGGACTCTTTTAACGATGTCCTTACTACCTTTCTGAGCCTTGAACGTGTCAGTTGCAAGGTCAGAAAGCTCTTGGATTTCAGCAAAAATATCTTAATTTGCATTCTGAAGATGAACAAAGATCTTACAATTTTGGAATGATTTGGAATGATATTTCCATTTTTGGCTGAACTATACCTTTAAAGCACTGTTTATGTCATTTGTAGCTTTGATTTATGTTATTTGTACCATTATTTGTGATTTGCTACTTTATTTACATTTTTAATAACTTTTAAGATTTTTTTTTTTTTAAAGTGAAATTGAAAAAAAAAGGTTACATAAATAACATTTGAATAACGTTAGTGTGAAATTGTGTGTGTGTGTTTGTAAGTATAATATATGTATGTGTATGGTATGTTTAAAAGGTTTTGACTGCTAAATTCATATATTCAGAATATGAGTGCTAGAATTAAATAAGAAAGAACTGAAGTGCTGTAGTGATGCATTATTTTGATTTTGTCAGGCTATCGGCATTAGTAGGCAGTTCTGTCAGGGTTAAATGTTAGTGAGCATTTACTCCATTGTCATTCCATGTGTGCAGCGCAAAGCGCATGCTAAGACGTGGCTTTTCAAATGGCCTACATTCCTCAAATTCTGGTACATGAACATGAAATGGCCTTAAAACCGATTAGTAAAACAATTGAGTAGTGCCAGTGCAGCCAGAGTACCTCCACAAAGTCCATCTGAACTAAAATTTCTAGCCTCTGCTGTGACTTGCTCATTTCAGCAAAGATAACAAGCATATATTGATGTTGCACTCAATGGATGAGTGTTTAAAACAAATCTTTATTTAGAAGTTTATTGGCAAAATCATTACTAATAGAGTTAGGCTGAGTCTTTGTCAAATCAAACACTGAGTGCTGAGTAATGGTCTTTTATGTTTCCTGACTATTATGCAATCAGATTGTTCTCTGATTCAGACATCTGCTCGTATCCTCACTCATTAATCTGTCTCTGCTTGGAAACTGGAAACCCTTCAGAATCAAACAAACAAATACAAAAATGGAAACATGTGCTTTCCAGAAATACGTTTTGGATGTTAGAATTTGTAAAAAGACTGATATTTTGGGAGACAAATTGGACAAATTGTTGTAAGTGCTAGGGTTTAGGTTATAAGGATTTTGTGTAGCTATTTTGAGATTTTAACCAATTTTATTTTAGTTTTCACATATCATTAATCTTTGCGAAGATCAGAGGAATATTATTATGTCACTAATGCAGTCTTTTGAGACTCCTTTAAGGTTCTGCCTAAATTCAGCTTAAATTCTGCCATTGTACTTAAATTCTTGGCAAGAAAATTTGGATCCAGCTCACCTTCTTTACTGTAATTAAAGATCAAGCAAATTCAGCATAACACTTCTCTTTCAAGCATTAACTCTCGTTCCTCTGCCTTTCTCCCTCTTTCTCTCTACCATCTACTTCACAACACATTCAGAGCCGCAGAACCCACTTGGGTTTCAAAACTGCCCCCTGGCATTCCCAAGCCTTCCGTGCCATGCCCCCTCCCCCCATATTGTCCTTTTGCCCGTTTCCCTCAATGTCGTAAATTACAAGCGACACAAACCCTTGCCTAATGCTCTGGCATGGAAGTCTTCCAACCAGTGGAGCTCTGGGCTGGCATCACTGATTGCAGTAAGTAGTTCACTCTCTTAGTGAGAGGAAAAACAGCCATGCCAAAACGGGTGCTGCCATGGAGGTTTATAAAATACAGCGCTAGTGACAGCTAAAGACATGACTAAACTTAAATTACTCACATTAAGCGGTTTATCATATGAGGCCCAAAAATGCATGATTGTGGTAGGATTACTTTTGCATTTATTATATTTACAGCCAGTTCTTGCCTGTAGTTATAAAGGCTGAGGCAAGATCATGAAAATGGTCCCCAACATTATTGACCATATTAAAACTCTAACCACTACAAAAAAAAAAAAAATAATTAAAAAAAACACACTGTAGGTTGTTAACAAATAACATGTCCAAGTCTAGCCGACAAACTAGTGGCGACGAAAGCAGACTGCAGGGTCGGCTCACGTTGGCAGCATCTGGGTCCAAAGTTGCCTTGACACACCAAGCCGATGCTCGACACCCAATGGCCAAGTAGCACGTCGGTTCTGCGCCTTTCTCGCGCACTGGTTCACCAGCTGAGCAGCCAATCAGAACGATCATATGGCCCGACTGACCGACGAGCTCCAACGCCAATTCAACATGTCGGCTGAAAAAAAGCCGACGAGGACCAACTTCAGCCGACGGCGCAGAACACACCGAGAAAACTTAGTCGGCCGACGAACAAAAACTGCCTGACGGCTGACCGTCGGCTTGGTGTGTACCAGGCTTAAGAGCTTCCCGGATCCAATATAATGTTACGCTTGTTTTCTGTCTCAGATGTTTGCTTTCACTTAAGACCTTAATTGATGTGTTTACAAGGATACTTGCAAAGACAGGTATTTTGACACGTACAAGTGTGTGTATTTAACCGTTCAAGGCCTATAAAGTAGGGATGCAACGATATCATATTTTCAGAACCGATCTGATACCAAAAATTCTGAGAATCGGCCGATTCCGATCCGATACCAGCGCAGCTTTTTTTAAAATCAATGTAGAATTTCTATACTTCTGTGTGTTGACCTGATTATCACTCTTGTGTGTGTTAAACACAATCTGCTAAATATACAGACAACTTTATTTTAATGAAAAATAACAAATGAAAAAAATATATTATCATAATTTATGACAAAAAATACTATTATAAACTAGGTTAGTGGATAATTCAGCAGCAAAAGTTATTCTAGAAAAATCATGACTGCACAATAATTTGATAAAAACATTAAACTAAACTAAACATTTAGTGAAACAACATTATTTACTGGGGAACAAATACAAGTTAATAAGTGTAGGACTAAATCTGGTAAAATGTTACACATTGCTCTTTGTATTGTTGTAAAATACATTCATGAAAAACAAGTAGCCTAAATATATATAAAATATATAGTATAAAATTAAAAGACATTTCTTTTAAATGCATAGCACAGTAATGAAGGCAGCAACATATGATAGATAGAACAGAACAAAAAAAGACTATTAATAATCTTTCATTGTGCAAAAGTATAACAAGAAAGTCACAGTTCTTCACATTAAACTATAGAACAACTTCAGAACACTTAACATATCGTGCACAAAAACTTTATGGTGCTTTATAATGTTTATGTGCCTTTCGTGGGGCTTAACAATAACACAGAATAGCATACACACAATATCGGGTTTGGATCGGTCTCGTCTGATTGACCCCCGATCCGGCAGAAAATGCCAGTATCGGAGCCGATACCGATACTGAGTATCGGATCGATGCATCCCTACTATAAAGCAGCTCCCTGAGCACCGTCTTCATGTGCACATGTAGTGAACCGAGTTCTCTTTCACTGCTGATTGCATTTCAATGGCTTAAAATCACGTTTTTAAACAGCATCGCTTAAAAACGTGTGCAAACAATGTTTTTGTGACCATGTAACACAGCAACATCACGTGAGCGTGTAACCGCCAAGTCTCTACTAGTTGATTTCTACCGGTTAATTGTGTTTACTGGTACATCGCCCACCTCTAGTTGAGGCATAAGGAATTATGCTGCACATTTCATCACGGGGTCAGTGATGGTTACACTTACACTTACACTTTTTTCCATGGCTGGGTTTGTCTTGTGACAAGGATGTATCTAATTCAGAGCAG
This sequence comes from Acrossocheilus fasciatus, assembly GCA_036784905.1. NCBI lineage: Eukaryota > Metazoa > Chordata > Actinopteri > Cypriniformes > Cyprinidae > Acrossocheilus > Acrossocheilus fasciatus. The sequence continues at coordinate 22,957,021 of CM071938.1, forward strand.
ACATTTGTCATTTTGTTTATGTGGATGAATGGTATGTCAGTGCTGAAGTTTGTCGTCTTTGCTGTGTAGTTGATGGAAAGAGAGAGCGACAGTGTTCTGTCCAACACAGATACCTTCAGATGTCTTCTCCACTCTGTTGCTTTTCTGTGGATTCCGTTCTGTTATAGTGAAATCATGTTACATAGTTTTGCATGATCTATTTTATATTCTTAAGATAAAATTGTAAAGTATGACGCATACAACAAAATGACATGATGACATCTAAGGTTGGGAACTGGTCCTTATTCAGAACCGATTCCAATTGAAAATAAATAAATGCTGAATCTTAATGATATTCATAATATTTAGTTCTGTTATCTAGTGTCAATATGCAGACTGGACAGTAACTCTGACAGTTTCCTGATCTGTATCTTGGCTTCACTGGCAGTGAACTATATCGCCACAGCAAAACAACGGTTTTAGTAGAGTTGTGAGCTTGCAGTTCGCACTGAATGTGATGAGAGAGTAAGTGAAGTAAACAGACAAGACAAGACATCTTTCTGTTTGTTATTCTCACTGTCTGTATGCAACAACAAACACAACCAAGTCTAATTCACAAATAAGTGACTCTCATGAGAAGGTTTTGTAACAAATCGCTCAAAAATACTTAATTTCTAACATGAGTTATCTGTTTGTGTATTGAAGTTGCATGATCAGTGTAATAGCTGACCATGGTTTTAAAAATTTGTTGATGAAGCTGGAGAATTCCTTTTTAGCAGAGCAATGAAAGACATGAAAAATAAATATCCTAAAATATATTTGAAATACATTTATTTCATTCTAAGTATACTATACAGTGCCGTGAAAAGGTTTTTGCCCCCTTCCTGTTTTTTTTTCTTTTTTTTTTTTTTTTGCATATTATTTGTCACACTTAATAAGATTCAGATCATCAAGCAAATTTCAATATTACACAAAGATAATGCAAGTAAATACAAAATGAAGTTTTTAAATGATGATTTCATTTATTAAGTGGAAAAAGCTGTCCAAACCTTCCTGGCCCCACGTGAAAAATTAATTGCAATTCCTGTTAAATCATGAAAGAACTGTGATTAACCACATTATTTTAGAAAGCTGAGTTAAATTTCACCAGTCAAACCCAGGCCTGATTACTGCCAGATCTGTTGAATCAAGAAATCACTTAAATAGAACCTGTCTGACAAAGTGAAGCATGTTTAAAGAGCAACACATCATTCCGCGATCTTAAGAAATTCATAAACAGATGAGAAACAAAATAGTTTACATGTATCAGTCTGGAAAGGGTTATAAAGCCATTTCTAAGGCTTTGGGACTCCAGCAAACCACAGTCAGAGCCATTATCCACAAATGGAGAAAACTTGGAACAGTGGTGAACCTTCCCAGGAGTGGTCGGCCTACCAAAATTACTCCAAGAGCACAAAGACGACTCATCCAGGAGGTCATAAAAGAACCCAGAACAACATATAAAACACTGCAGGCCTCACTTGCCTCTATTAAGGTCAGTGTTCATGATTCAACAATAAGAAAGAGACTGGGCAAAAACAGCATCCATGGGAGAGTTCCAAGGCAAAAGCCATTGCTGACCAAAAAGAACACAAAGGCTCGTCTCACATTTGCCAAAAAAATATCTTGATTATCCCCAATAATTTTGGGCAAATATTCTGTGGACTGATGAGACAAAAGTTGAACTTTTTGGAAGGTATGTGTCCCGTTACATCTGGCGTAAAACCAATACAGCATTTCATAAAAATAAAATCCTACCACCAGTCAAACATGGTGGTGGTAGTGTGATGATCTGGGGCTGCTTTGCAGCTTCAGAACCTGGAGGACTTGCCATAATTGGTGGAACCATGAATTCTGCACTCTATCAGAAAATCCTGAAGGAGAATGTCTGGCCATCAGTTTGTGACCTCAAGCTCAAACATACTTGGGCTATGCAGCAGGACAATGATCCCAAACAAACCAGCAAGTCCACCTCTGAATGTCTCAAGAAAAACAAAATTAAGGTTTTGGAGTGGCCAAATCAAAGTCCGGACTTAAATCTGTGGCATGACCTTAAACAGTCCATTCATGCTCAAACTCTCCAATGTGGCTGAATTAAAACAATTCTACAAAGAAGAGTGGGCCAAATTTCCTCCACAGTGATGTGAAAGACTCATTGCCAGTTTTCGCAAAACGCTTGATTGCAGTTGTTGCTGCTGCAAACCACAACCAGTTATTAGATTTAGGGGGCAATTCATTTTTCACATGGTGTCAGTCAGGTATGGACAGCTTTTTTTACCTTAATAAATGAAATCATTATTTCAAAACTGCATTTTGTATTTACTCGGGTTATCTTTGTGTAGTATTAAAATTGGTTTGATCTGAATCATTCAAGTATAACACACACACAAAAAAAAAAAAACAGGAACAGGCAAAAACTTTTTCACACCACTGTAAATATATTTACAGATTTTTGTGCTAAATAAAAATAACATGCGGTTGTACTTTTAGTATACTAAACTGGTACACTTAAAGTCTGCTAATGATCTATGCTAAGCTATGCTAAAAGTGCTATTGCCAGATCCGGAGATCGGCTGAATAGATTCAAAAACGGTAAAACTCAACTTATTAACTCTGTGGGAGTTGGAGAATGAGACTATTTCCAAAAAAAGTGGAGTGTTCCTTAAAGAAAAGTCATTTTAAGGGTTTCAAACACACAGTATGCTAAAATGCTGTACGAGGAGTTGTATCTTTCAGTTATTTTAGAATTTCGTCTGCGGGTAAATGCACCACAGCAAAGGAATAACTCACTTTTCAAGTTCATTAATCCACACAGCATACTAAATAGAGTTTGTAAATATTATTTGTAGCAACTTTGCATCATCTTCATTCACTTTGCCAGTTTTATCTGTACCTCCTTATAGTGCATCATTCCGGCAGACTGCCACTAGATAAGTGCTCCAAGGACACCTATTAGGATGTTGCTTCCTGAATTAGCCCATCCAAAGTCCTGCAAATCCTGGGAATGGAATGAGGGAGTCAAACCCATGGTGATAAAATGTTAAGGGGGTAGTATTTTTTTTACTATGTTGTGAAATGCAACTTATGAATCCATCCAGTGTTTTTTGAAAATGTTGCTTTGTTAGTGTTATCTCCTCTGTAACAATAGTATGGCATTGCTCCATTATTCATTTTTGTTGATCAGTCCGAAAAATGTTGAGTAGAAATATACTGAATCAAGCATTATCTAAAATATTTGCTGAAAGAAACTCACTTATTGTGTAGTGCACTGCTTGCTGGTTAACAATACCAGGTCGGTGTTTAAAATAGTGGAGAGGTCTTGTGACTGTGTCTGTCTGTGCTCAAATGGCCCCTTAATGATGCTGAATCTGTAAGCAGCATTAACCCGGAGCACAAGCTCCAGTAACACAATGCTCACAGACAGATCACTGGTTTTCATGTTGGTTGGTTTAGTTACAGAGAGAAGAAATGAGTCATTTTTAACAAAGGTCCTTGGAGGTCAGTGTAGCAAGTAAACTGACTGTTGCACTCTGTTGTAGTTTGGTTTACATCAACAAAGCCATGAGATGAAATTTCTAAATTTGTTTTCTTCAGATGATATCAGTCTTATTTGAAGTCCATTTGTATTTGTCAGGAAGAAAGGAAAAAGTTTAGTGACATGCTCTGAGGAGCTTATATTTAGAAAATAGGCTGATTTGCAGCAGTGTTATCTGGAGGTTGTTTTGGCTGGAGTTCATAGTCACTGTGGGGGTTTGTACTGGGACTTAAAAATTACTTAAAAAAAGAATCTATAGTAGACTTGACCTGATTTCTTCAGCGTTTCTGGGGGTTAAAGAGTTTGTTTTGATTTTTAAAAAAAATATTTTTTATAGTTGGCGTTGGATTTGGTTTACAGCTTAGTATGTTACTTAACGTAGCATTAGTCTTTGATTAGTAATCAACAGCACATTAGTTTCAGTGTTTTTTATTTTTATTTTTTTATTAAGTTAGCAGATGATTTTTTCATCCAGAACAGCAGTATACCAGTTGCAGGACAGTCCCCATTGGAATATCCAGAGGTTGGGAGTCTTGCTCCAGGGCGCATTAATACCAGAGTAACTCTAGTTTCTTCTAGCTGTGTTTTTTCTGAATGTGCAAGATGCTTAAAAATTTCTCTACTACAACTACTGTATGTTGAACCTTTCTAATGAATCAGCGTTTATTGTGGCCTGTGATTGCTCATTGTAAATAAATCTAATCACTGTGTGAGTTTTAGTGTATCTTGAGGGCAAGAAAAGAGTTGATGATAAAGAAATAATCTTTAGAAAATCTAGCTTAAGTATATGTGTGTACGCATCTATATTTTATTATTTTAAGGTTAAAGTGTTTTTTTAACAATATAATTATTATTAATTCATAAATATCATGAATATTTGGGGAGTTGCACCATATGCTATTTTGCAGTCTGAACTAACCTTACCTTGTCATAAAACGGTCAAATTGCCTGATATTTTAAGATTATTATTTATCTAATATTATTTACTGACCTTGTCTGTCAGTCAGTGATATCATACCGACCTTGACACATACTCGATGATATCATAGTTCTATTTTTCTGTATATTTGTAGCAGCACATGACTTTGATTTAGCAGACAAAAGCAAATATTAATGGGCATGAAGCAGTTTTACTAATTCTTGTTTTTCTGATTTAAATGCTTACAACTTTTCTACCAAAAAAATAGTTTTTTACAATTTATACCATCCAAAAAAAAAAAAAAAAAAAAAAAAAATATATATATATATATATATATAGGTCAATGACGTGATACCTACATTTTCTGTCCAATTGCATTTTTTTCAGTTAAAAATTGGTTATAAGATGTACCTATATAAGACGTACCGTATGTGGGTAGTTGACAAATAAAAATTGGCCTGTGTCCTATGGTGTGACATAGCAAAAATGTAGAAAAAAAAACTTAACATACAAATAACATGATAAAAATGTATCTTCATTCTTAGAGTTACAAATAGCATGAGAGGTTTATCTTCAACATTAGAGTTTTTTTTATTTTTATTTTTTATTTATTATCATTTTTCCGTCACGCCATAGGACACATTGATACGTCAACTACCCATGTACAAACTTTAACTTTAAAAAAAAAAACATTAGTTAGTTCTAATTTTTCTGTTATTCAAAGTGTCAAAACATCATGTGGTCCGACCGTCCGGCCATAACTGTTGTTTTGGAAACATCTTTGAAATTACCCTAAATTTATTCAGTTTAATTTTCTGTACTTCTTGGCATGATTTCCAAAGTGTTCTGTAATCATGTATAAAATTGCAAAGCATTTGTATTTATGTTTCATCATAATATTCAAACAAACTTTGTCCGATAATCTCCATTTTATGAAATATCATGTGGTGCGACCATCATTAAACTACCATTTTGGGACTTTTATGTTGAAATCTCAAAGACAGGACATTGCATCATATACCAATTTGCCAAGGACCCATAGAAGGTTTGTAACTCTCTCAAATTTGGAGAAAAAAAAAATTAATGGCTGGTATGTAGTTATCACATTTGGATATCATGTGGTATGACCTCAAAAAAACAAGTTATTTCTACAAACATTTATTTTTATTATAAATTTCATAGTGACCTTTCATGGGAAGCTAGCTTGTTTTGTTTAGGTCGCTAATTCTGTGCTTGTAAATTTTGACTGAATTTGAAAATGTCATGTGGTGCGACCAAATATCATGTGGTGCGACCACTGCAGTGTTTTACATTATAGATATATGTCCTATTTTGTCCTATTTTATATATATATTCTATTAATGGTTTATTTACACAAAATACTTTATTTTAGTATAATTTGAAATTGTTATTTTTTGGCATTTTTTCTCATATTGTACAAAGATTAAACATAAACCACCTAAAATGAACCAAATTGCATAAAAATCTATTTCAAATTATACTAAAATAAAGTATTTTGTGTAAATAAACCATTAATAGAAATATATATATATATATATATATATATATATATATATATATATATATATATATATATATATATATATATATATATATATATATATATATATATATATATATATATATATATATATATATATATATATATATATATTCAGTCCATCGACGTTAATCTACTCTCCTCTCTGGTTTGTTGGTTGGACAAAAATGGCAGATTTGGCATTCTGATTGCTCAGATTGCCTATTAATCAAACTCCCAGTGAAGGGTCAATTGAGCTGCCAAGATTGGACAAAGTTTAGAAAACTGGGTCTCAAAAAATGACTTCAGTTAATGCCATGTGCTGCACTTTTCACACGTTTCTTTAAATAGATTTTTAATTATATAAGGTCTTTGTGTCATTTGGAGCGACCACTCATCATGTGGTGAGACCAATAATAGCAATAACTGTATTAAATTACTACATTATCAAATGAAATATGATTCACTGCTACAGTATGCTTAAGTGAATGGTATTTTTTAAATATTTTTTATCAGTTTTATGTAATTTACAGAAAAAAATAAATCTGCTAACTACATTTAAGAAAGCAACAAAAATATGAGCTCATTTACAAAAGCTCAAAAGAAATGCAAATACTTTTTCTAAACACCTTTAATTACTGAGAGCATCTAAAAAAATGTTAAGCATGTTAAGGAAATTAATTAATTTGAATATAAATCATGGTCGCACCACATGACATTTTTTATGGCTACGGCTGATTCATCTAGATGAAAAAAAAAATAAAATCACTTAATTTTAACACTTTAATGTTTTTTTGTGTACACAACATTCTTAATGTTTGCACAACTAACTAATGTTTTGCACAACTATAATATATATATATATATATATATATATATATATATATATATATATATATATATATATATGATTTGAAGTCACCCAGATATTTTTGTCATTTATTTAAATCTATTCTTATAGATCTGAGCTATTTATAGGCTATGGCTACAAAGTTATAAATGCAACCCAGGGTCAAACATTTGGATAGCAATACACAAGGTCCTATTATGAAACATGTCACTTATTCTGTGATGTCCCACTGCTCATTACCATGGTCCCAGTAGTTGTCAAAACTAAAATATTTTCTGAGAAGGCTGATTGCTGTCTGTCTGAGACAGTGTCCCTGTTGCCTTACGTGACTATTTATGGTGGGAATTACGCTATGGAAAAATATGACAAACTGCATTCCAAGACTTAAACTGGAAATGGTGGAAAAGAGCACACAGCGAGTCTCAGAAGAGCTGAGGGGGAGCAAAAGATGTTCTCATGAAAGGTTGTGGAGCCATCTCATTCACTCATTACTGCTGAGCTATTATCTGAGCTATTAACAATATATGTGTAATGTTGTCTTATGAGAATGTTGATGATCTTATTAATCATCTTTGTGAATTAGGTTGTCTGATGCTTAATGTACAGTTAGGATGAGTGTTAATTGGATATTGTACAGTGAGTGCTACAGTGAGTGGGATGCGATAAATAAATTGTCAGATACCCTAATAAAATACTACACCAGTAAAAGTACTACAAAGTGCCTTGATGTTCATTTACAGTAATCAATAATAAAAATTCAGCATTAGTAACTTACTTTTTGTGGAATCAGTTGCATGCACATTCAAGCTCTGACAATGTCCTAGTTTTTGGCTGATTTTAAGCAGATAGCTGAATCAGTGAGTTGTTGACTCAAGAGCAGCTGATATTGGATCAGTCCAATTTGCAGTGTTATATGTGAGCCATTTCATCAGGTTCATTTGAAAAAATCAGGTTGTGCACGAATTGGACATCACAAATCAAGGTGGCAATTTCTTCAGTTCAAAAAACAAAGAACAATATAATTTTGAAATGTAGTGGAGTAAAAAGTACAATATTATGCTTCGGAATGTAGTGAAGTGAAAGTTTCCCAAAATAAAAATAGTCTGAATTATAAAAAACTTGAAAATGTAGCTTACAGTAATGAGGTAAAAATACCTCAATACTGTCCACCGCTGTATACAAAGCACACATATTATAAAAGCCTGTTTCTGCCTCAGAGTAAGAAATAAAACAGGTAATTCTGAGATAAAGATTGAAATAAGTCATACTGTAAGATACAAAGTCACAGTTATGAGGAATGAAGTTGCATTTACTGGATATGAACTTGCAATTGAGATATAAATTTGAAATTAAAAAAAAAATTGAAAAAAAGTAAAAAAAAAAAAAAAAATATATATATATATATATATATATATATATATATATATTTGAAAATGACTTCTGTGTGAGCAATTTACAAATCCCTACACTCTTAACAAGCGACCTTTTTGCCCATCAAATTTTGCTAATGTTCCGCACCTTCAGAATGTACAATATAATAAGCCTCAAAGCAATATTAAATCTGCTGTGTATAAATTTTGCAGCAGAAATTATGGAATTGGCATCCGATAGAATTTTGTATATAATGACTGTCTATGTTTTCCTGTCTTCGATTATTTAAACAAATATTAATTAGATATTATTAACCCCTGCAGTGATTTTCTGGAAAAGCATACCAATCCTCAGAATTCTAAAATGCACTGTTTCTAAAAATGGTAGTAGCTTCAAATCAGTGAGTTTTCTTTTATTCAAGCTGTGACTTCACAAATAAATTGTAATCTTTTCTTTTTTTCTCTACCTTGGGATAGAAATAATCCCCGCAGAGAACAGAGGAGAAGCTAATATCCTTGTTTCCTTGAAGGGGTGAGATATGGTGTACTCAAGGGAACCTATGAGGGAAAATACATAAAGTAAACATGTTTTTTTCCACTGTGGCCTGAATAAACCCCTCTTTTTGTGCAGAGATTTAATGCTTGAGCACTTATTTATTTAGTCTTGTGGCTTCTACTACCCCTTGACCCTTGCCCTTACGTCCTCTCTTCAAGGGTGATTCATTTCCACTTGCATACAAAGGGTTGACTGATGTTATTAAAACACTGTCTTGTGGAGTTGTTTTCTGTGGTAACACTGGTAACCCTTGCTATCAAGTAACTTCACTGTCACATATCACATAATCACCCTTAAGAACTAGTGTAACTCAGGTTCCTTTTGAGATTTAGTTGTTTAATTTTTGTCTGACCTTGAATGAGATTTGTAGATTTAGATTATAGTGTTGTGGTCTTAGTACACGATATAACTACAGAAGAGTCGAGTTTTAAATAGGAAAACTATCGAAACTCTTTGATCGTTTTTGAACGCGATGCTACTGGTCTAATAGGATTCAATGATCTATGCTAAGCTATGCTAAAAGTGTTATCGCCAGATCCGGAGATCGGCTGAATGGATTCAAAAACGGTAAAACTCAACTTATTAACTCTGGGGGAGTTGGAGAATGAGCCTATTTCCAAAAAAAGTGGAGTGTTCCTTTAACATATATTTAGTCCATACAAATATGTATGTTTATGTATTTTTTTTTTTGCATTTTTGGACGTATGTCATGTATATTGCATATATAAATAAATGTTGATATATATAATACCATACAAATATCATCATTTCGATTATATTAACATATGTACATATACAAATTTAATTTACTAAGTGGATTTTATATATGCTATAAACATATAAACATCTTCATCAACCCAGAGAATGTACTTGTGTGGAAAATGTGTGTTGTTCTATGGGTATATGCCATGTGTTAAATTTCCGTATGGGATAATAAGACACTGCATCTATTTTTAATAATTTCATTAATTCCAAACTTTGGTGATGTAAAAAATATAAGATTGCAAACTTAAAGTACACTTCTCCCATGCTACATGCTTTGTTCACTGAAGTCATTGTAGAGGCAAAATAAGGAAAAGAAGATACACACACTCAAGTTAATGCCACACTCCTTAAGCAGAGATTTATACCCAATCATTGTTTGTGTGTTGTCATGGGGTTTGCCACAAGTGCGTCCCAGGCTTCCTAGTATTTCAGCAAATGGCCATCTGCATGTAAACGACCAGCTCTGAGACAGATCAGATCACCCAGCAGTCGCTTTGGTGAGAATATTGCCCAAGTGGAATGGAAACTTCATTTCAGGGCTAATATTAGCCTGGCTCTCTGGAAAATTCCTTCTAAAAGTTCACAAGCTGAGAAAAGGCGAAGAATTTGTTTGGTGTTTTGCTTGACGGTATACACAAAAAGAGTTTGCGCTTTTGTCTTTGGGATATGTATTAAAGCTTCACCCTTGTCCTTTTACCGGCTTTCAGTGTTTATTTAGCTGAAATAAACACCAATTATCAGAAACAGGAGCTTGTTCGATCCTTCTTCGAAAGTCTTTTTTAGAAAGCACAAGGCTTATGACATGTTTGTCCACTCCAGTGGAGATTTCTCACCAAGACTGGACTACTTTTGTTCAAAGACACAATAGACACTGTTTTGAGTCTGAACCCAGTTACTGTAGACCTCTAGACCTTCAATATCAAAGACAAAACACTTCAGTGTTTTGGGAAACAGGGTCTGACTTTTGAACTTAGTAAAGAGAGCGTGGCTTCATGCCAGAGACGCTCTGAGACACTGTAGAGTGTTGCTTGTACAGGTACAGAGTGTAATGAAATAACGAGTAAGTGTAGGATTTGTTAAGATTTGGTGTAGAAACCACAGTAGGCTTGTTGCTGCTGTCAAACATTTTGATGCTAATACCATTATCAGACTGCCAACAGCCGTTACACACTGTAGGATCTGTGCGTGTGGCCAAAAATGAGAAGTGTGTCATCATTTACTCCCCCTCATGTTGTTCCAAACCTGTTTGATTGACTTTCTTCTGTGGAACACAATAAAATACCTCAGCGTTTTGAAAGGAAATCGGGTCCAGTGTTATTTTGTGATGTGAACAGAAAATAAAGTCACACAGGTTTGAGATGACATGAAGTGGGTTAGAGCAAATTATGACAATTTTATTTTTGAGTACCTTTAACCATACCTTTAAGCTTGATTACATTTCGATACAGTTAGAAAACACATTTCACGTGTGTAAATATTCCTTTTTACCAGTGGTGGAGGTAACAAATTACAATTACTCACGTTACTGTAATTAGGCTAAGTGGTTTTTTTCAGGTACTTGTAATTTTTTGAGTATATTTTAAAGCTGTACTTTTACTTCGTTACTTTTAAATCATAGTTTGTTACCGAGTACGCCCAGAATTTGAATTGATATTTAGGAATGGGCGGATCGATCCTTAAGTATATCGATACTGATTTTTTTTAACCATTAATTTTATTTATTTATCAAGAAATTTGGTGCATAAAATAAGCTTCTAAGTAGAAAAATAGACTATATTAGCAAATAACTGGGTTGGATAGAACCATTTCTCCTGCTTATCGGAACACACGCAAATGCTGAAAGACAGAACCAATCAATCACAGACAGCGTTCACTGCTGACGCATGGCTCACAGTGCTTGTTCAAATAGGGCTACATTTCCCAAAAGCATCAGAAGCATAAGTAGCCACATTATTACATTACATAACATTGTTACTATATATAAAATTAATTCTGAAAAATGCATCATGGTTTCCACACAAATATGAAGCAGCAATAATAATCAGAAATATTTCTTTAGCAGAAAATGATTTTAGAATTATTTCTGAAGGATCATGTGACATTTAAGACTGGAGTAATGATGCTAAAATTCAGCTTTGATCTCAGATGCATTTTAAATTACATTTGAAAATATATTAAAATTATATTTCACAATATTGCAGTTTTTACTGTATTTTTGTTCAAATAAATGCAGCCTTAGTGAGCATGAGAAAAAAAAATATTACAAAATCTTACTGACCCCAAACTTTTGTGTACATTTAATATTTATTTTAAGTTTGTGCAAGTAAATTTATTTAAACTGGTTGTTAAAAGTTCAAATGGATTGTGTTATGTTCTGTAATTGCTGTTAATAAATCTGTCAGAAAAAAAAAATGCTAAAGTTTCACCTAGGGATGGGCGATATCTTATCGCTTGCGATATACCGTTGAAAATTCTCCTCACGATAAAAAATTGTCTCCTCGCGATAATAACGATAAGTCTAGTTGATGACGTAGTTTTGTGCGCGACCGATTCACTGTTAACGTGCGGAGTGAAAACAAGCATGGCGGAAGGCGGACGTGAGGCTGAGGAGGAGCTTGTTGTTAAGCAAGGAGCTACCTCCACAATTTGGAACTGGTTTGGTTATAGAAAATCAGATGTGGAGTAGAGGCTGACATTTTTTCGGGAATCCCGCGGGATGGGAAACAAAATCGCTACGAATCACATGATTGGGACGGTACAGGAAAAAATGTCATCGGGAGTGGGCGGGACTGGGAATAGTAATGATACCCAACTTTATACACAAATATACCTTTTATATAAATAAACTATGAATTGTATATTTTAATTCGGAACTAGTTGCCCTGTCTCGCTCTCCTCCTGTTTGCTTTGGTGTGGCTGGTTAAGTGAATGATGTACGCAGTCCATGACGGACAGATCGTTAACGGCTGGTCTATGTGGTAATGCACACTATCGTTCATCGACCTCAAATATGGCTTTTCATCTGAAAGATGCATGTAGTAGCAACTTTACATGGCCGCTCAATATAATGTTAACCTAGAGAAATGTGCGCTATTGAAGTGTCTGTGTGGAGAGTGGAAGCTGAATAGCGCGCTCGCTGCAGGACAGGCGCCGGTGCGCTCACTTGCTCTTAAAATCTCCGTAGTTTTTGGTCATACAGATAAAAGTAGCCTAATACATCTTTCGAATCTGTAAAGACTCTACGTTTATTTGTATACACTCAGAATAACAACGAAACGGTGCGCTTTAGGTCTCTGAGCGAGAAACTTCCGTCTTTGAAAAATATATCTATAGAGAGTGAAATGTCTACTTTCAAATGAAAAAACAAAATTCAAATAGAAAACGTGTGTGTTAGCATGGATGATTTACATAAAATGTAATGTGTGCAACGTAGCCTACACTTTGCATAAACTGGCTTTCAGTTCAATATAATAACAAAAAACTACATTTTGGGTTTTTATTTATTTTAGGTGGGCACGCTGTGATCTGTACTATATTTTTAGTGTAACTGACAGATTTCGGCCAAAAATAAATTAATAAAAAAAATAAATAAAAAATAAAAACAACTGGAGTGGGAGGGAATGGGAGTAATTCTTCCGGGAGTGGAACGGAACCGGATTTTCCCCCAGTTAGTGTGTATATATATATATATATAAATAAATATATAAATAATCGTCATTGGTATCGTTATCGCAATAAATACCTGAAATTATCGTGATAAATTTTTTAGGCCATATCGCCCATCCCTAGTTTCACCTTTAGGGGGTGCAACAGCCTGGCAGCCTTTTACCATTACCATGGCAAATTTGTGGTTACTGCAGTTTTACTACAAATACTGTGGTATACTGACTGCACTGTAAAAAAAAATGTAATTTAATTGAATTTACAAAAAAAGACAAGTACACACACTGTAAAAAAAAAAAAAAAAAAAAAAAAAAAAGTTGAGCCAACTTAAAATTTTAAGGTAACCAGCTTCAGCAGATTTTTGAGTTTGCTCAACTTATTTTTGTGGGAGATTCTCACATTTTTGTTGTATAAACTTAAAACGGCAAGTTGAGAAAACTCAAAAATCTGCTGAAGCTGGTTGCCTTAAAATTTTAAGTCGGCTCAACTTTTTTTTTTTTTTTTTTTTTTTTTTTTTTTTTTTTACGGTGTCTGTACTTGTCTTTTTTTGTAAATTCAATTCAGTTTGAAATCAAATGTGTAATTATGCTTCCTTGCGCTGTAAGCTTTTGCAACAAAGTTACCCTATTTTAGACACACATGCACAGAATGAGCAAATGTTTAAGATTGACATTTTTGTAATGTAATTGATCAATGTTAATATATATGTAAATAAAAGCCTATATGAAAATCTGTTCATCATATAAAGCAAACATGTCTTTTTAGAAGACTTGGATTAAACCACCCAAAGCTTGAAATAATGATTGCCTTGAAAAAAAAATGGATGAACAAAAAGAAAATTGAAATATTAAAATATATATATGGCAGTATATATGTGGTAGTTTTGCCAATGGTATTGAAAATGATTAAAATCATCATGAAATCAAAAATGACCCTACTTACTTTTTTAGTGCACATTACCTTATGGGGAACAATTAAACCGTGCGAGTCAATACAAAATTTTGGGAAAAAATTGTCTGCCGTCGTAATCTTTAATCAAAAACTTTGCTTTGTTTGCGCTCTGGAATGGCATTCTCGCTCTGATAAGTTTGACTGCTTGGGGAGAATCCTCTTGTTAAGTCATGACGCAAGGACTGCTGTTTCCAGGTCCAAGCCTCTACTCATTTCACTTGAGAATACTATCTCAACAGCCATTTATGAGCACTATTTAATTAATACTACATATTTAAGCTAAGCATATAAACATTTTCTGTGCACACTACAGTCTCCGTTCACTGAATCACTGTCTGGCCATTTGGGATTTCAGTATGGAGATAAGGTTAAGATTATCATTTTTCAGTATTACCTGACATTGTGGGTGTATATTAGCACAGTTTATTGTTGTCTTGGGGCATCTGGCAGAGCGTTATGACCCAGAAGCGGTGAAGCGTGATGTCAGACGTAGCAAGCAGCTATTCTTAACCACTTAACTGTGAATCTGCTAAGAGCAAGAGGTGGAGTGGAGGTGCACCACAATACATTTATTCAATATTCTGTTTCACTTGAAAATGCATCACAACACTGGAGTCAGTTGCAACTTCTAGAAATTAGTTAGTTAATTCTAGTTAGAAATTCCTGTATCATGACCACTAATTCACATACTTTGTCAATAAGATAAAAGTGAATGAATGAATGAATATTTTTTGGTAAATCATTAAATATTAAATAACTAGTAACTAGTACTCTGAGTAGTTTTTGAGAAGAGTACTTTGTACTTTTACTTAAGTACTGTTTTGACACCAGTACTTTTACTTGTATTTGAGTATTATTTCAGCAATGTAACAGTACTTATACTTTCCACCACTGCTTTTTACCCATACACAAATGTAACATATATATCCATACAGTATATGAAATATGTTGCCATATGAAGTAAAAATTTTGGAGATATATATCATGTACATGCATATCCACCCTAAAACCCACAATCAATGTTAATGTTACATAAGGAAATATAAAAGATAGACATGTATTATTACAAAAACATACAGATTTGTGTATATAAGACGTTTTAACAAAGTTTCATATATAAATAAAATGTATATTGTTGACACATACAATAGCATATAAAAATCATCATATGAATATTAACATATGCGCATATACATATTTTAATAGGGGGATTTTGAATATGTTATAAACTTAAATCTTCATCTACACAGAGAATTATAATATTTTACATTATAAAAGAAAATGATATATTGCCTTAGTAACATATAAGGCAATATCACTATTAATATAGGGCGATATATGTCATGTATTACAGTTCCTTTATGTTTGCAAACCATAATGTGTTAGAATTTTTTTTTTTTTGATATGTAAACAGTTTACATCTTTAAAACCAGAATGATTCGCGACTAAACCGACATCTAAACAACTCTATTACTTCCTAGGTAAATCTCACCTGGCAATAGTCCAGCGGGTTAACAACGAAGGAGAAGGCGACCCGTTCTATGAAGTGCTTGGCATTGTCACCCTAGAGGACGTCATTGAAGAAATCATCAAGTCTGAAATCCTGGATGAGACAGACTTATATAGTATGTGCCATGAAAGTCTTGTGTTTTCTTTACAAAGCAGTTTAAATGGTACATTGTAAAATAAAGTGTCTAATGTCGTATGAATGAGTTATACAATAACTCATGTTAATGTTAAACTACCTCACAGTTTCCCCGGTCTCTTGCTATGGCATGGTTTTAAGTAGTGAAATTTCTTTTAGCTTTCAATTTTAAATTTCACTTAACATAACAGAAACTTTTTTAGGTATCATTGTAAATATACACTTGCAAACATACGAGGAACAGCGTTTTACACAGCACTGAACTTTCTTCCCGTCATCCCACTTTTCCAACAGCCGACAACAAAACAAAAAAGAAAATCACCCATCGAGAGAGGAAGCAGGATTTCTCGGCTTTCAAGCACATGGACAATGAAATGAAGGTTAAAATATCACCTCAGCTTCTACTGGCTACTCTACGTTTCCTAGCAACAGGCAAGTGTACTGCATTGCTGCTTGATTTACCCCAGTGTGTCCTGTGACTGTAGTATGGTTAGGCTGCTCACAAAGAGGAGGAGCTTGGCCTCTGGGTTCTGGTGAAAGTTGTGCTATGATGTTGATTTGCTTTATTTTTTTGTTTGTTTGCATTCTAAGGTTTTGCATTGAAAGAGGGGCAGCTTGTTTGGGTTACCTTATAAAAGAATGTATTTGAGCAAACAGCTAAGAGAAAGAATTAAAAACATCTTTGAAACTGGCAAGAGAGCTTTCTCTTTCACTTTTCAGTTTCATAATGTGTTTCTCTAAGAAAGGAAAAAAAGGTTTTGTGTAGAAGCCTCAGAAGGATTGTTGTTATGGTTTTCTTTTGTCAAAGGTTATGTTGCTGTTCAGCTTTGACAGATTTTTTTTTTTTTTTAAAGCCAGGCTGTGGAAACAATTTGATTAAACATGAAATATCATATTAGATAAATAACATACGCTACAGTTCAAAAGTTTAGGGTTGGTAGGGTCGGTCTCTTCACCATGGCTGCATTTATACAATAGAAATACAGTAAAAGCAGTAATACTGCAAAATATTATTACAATTTTAAAGAAGTGTTTTCTATTGTAATATATGGTAAAATGTAATTAATTCTTGCGATGCAAAGCTGAATTTTCACATGATCCTTCAGAAATCATTCTAATATGCTGATTTGCTGCTCAATAAACTTTTTATTATCTGCTTTTTAAAGTGCCTCTATTATGGATTTTTGAAACTTACTTTTCATGCAGTGTGTAACACAGCTCTAAGTGAATGAAAACATCCTGCAAAGTTTTAAATCTGAAAGTGCAGCGTGTGTAAAGTTATTGTCTCTCAAAAGAAAGAGTCGACTCAGAATCATTGAAACGAGTCGTTTTAACGAATCCCAAGCCGTTTCATGTTAAGGTCAACATGAAACATTAGCATATTGCCCGCCCACTTGTTAATCTTTTCTTGTTGGTCTGAATGAAAATGCAAATTCATTCTTTGCCACTAGGTGCTGCTTTTGTAGTGGATCTATCTATCTATCTATCTATCTATCTATCTATCTATCTATCTATCTATCTATCTATCTATCTATCTATCTATCTATCTATCTATCTATCTATCTATCTATCTATCTATGATTTCCACACAAATATGAAGCAGCACAACTGTTTTCAACATTAATAATGTTTTTACTGTATTTTTAATCAAATAAATGCAGGCTTGAAGAGCATAGGCGAAAACTTATTAATAGTAATGTACATTTATATTTTTGTATAACTGCTGATTCTTGCATTCTTGCCGAATTGTTCAGGCACTTGGCACAACCTCCTACGAGTCATTTCCCTTTGCTTTACTGTCGATCAAGCCGCTGCTAAAAGGTCCCAAGGGTGGTTGTGTATAATAGAGACAAAAAGGGCATGCCAAACATATTCTGACTGGAGTTCCCCTTTAAACCTAATACCAGGATTTGGTGAGAACTTTCCCGTTGTGGCTTACGCTAATCATTGATTAACAAATACAATACTATTAGCGTTTCCTGGTCAAGGAGGGACCAGCTGCCAGATTACACAGATACTTATAAACAGAACAATGTTACAATCAGTTATTTAGCAACAGACAACCATCATAATGGACAAAACACTGCATACATCATTAAATATTCACAGAAACGTTCATGCACACAACTGAAGACATTAAGTGGAATAATAATAATAATAAAAAAGTTTGCTCTGTATGTTTTAGAAGACTTAAAACGTCTGAGAACATTCATAAGGCAATATTTTCACAGATGGATAAGCGGTTATTGAAACTTATTATTTGTCCAAAAAATGCTAGAATGCCATTATCCCAAGGTTTACTAATATACCGTGTGATGTTTTGAAACCAGAAAATGTGATATTACCTTTACCCATGGTTTAAAATGGCCCCGAGTTAATATTTTCAAGGGCAAACAACCCACAGGAGCAGAAAGATGATGATCATGTCTCCTTTTGCTTTACAGAAGTAGAAGCATTTAGTCCAAGCCAGATGTCCGAGAAGATCCTTCTACGTCTCCTCAAGCACCCCAACGTCATCCAGGAGCTCAAATATAATGAGAAGAATAAGAAGGCCATCGAACATTACCTCTTCCACCGCAACAAGCCTGTGGACTATTTCATCCTCATTCTTCAGGTCAGCTTGGTTGTTTGGTCCAGGGCATAGAGAGAAGGGATTGAGCTTATTAGCCTAGAACAAGCTGGGATTTTCGCAAGTATTTAACACGCCCTGTATGAAACGTTTCAACTAATGTCCCTATGTGAAAGAAAAATATTGTAGTGAGTATTGCGAAAGACAACCTTCCTTCTAAAGGGAAAAACCGAAACTAAAAATCTCTTACAGTATCTACTTGAAGTCGCTTAAAAGCAGTTTCTAGCTATATTGAACGTCTGGTTTTCAATGTAATCTGTTCTCTTAGGGGAAGGTGGAAGTTGAGGCAGGGAAGGAGGGAATGAAGTTTGAAGCTGGAGCTTTCTCCTCGTATGGGATGATGGCTCTCACCGCTTCTCCAGGTAAGCACAACTAAATACAAATATCGTTTTTTGTTTTAAAGAAATAGTTCACCCAAAAATGAAAATGCACACATCCTCAGGCCATCCAAGATTTAGATGAGTTTGTTTCTTCATGGAACTGAATTTGGAGAAATTTAGCATTACATCACTTCCTCACTAATGGGTCCTCTGCAGTGAATGGGTGCCGTCAGAATGAGAGTCCAAACAGCTGATAAAAACATCACTATAACCCACAAGTAATGCACATGAAAATGCACGTTCCAGTTGAAGTCATCTATCCATAATATTGCTTTTATGTTGTTTGAATTAGGAGATAAATATGCACTGATCATGCATCATTTACAAGTTCATAACAGTTCTAAACAAATATGTTGGTGGATTTTGATGTGAGAGGACAAGAGAGATTGGACTTTTTCATTGGAGGAAGCTCGTATTTTTGCCAAAAGCAATGGTTTGAAGTTAAAACAACTTTTATGATTAATTTGTTTCTTACAAACACAGTTTTTAGCATCTGGACTGGAGTCATGTGGATTACTGTTTTTATCACCTGTTTGGATTTTCATTCTGATGGCACCCATTCACTTCAGAGGATCCATTGGTGAGCAACAAGCTTAACTATGTACATTTTGGATGGGTACATTTTCAGCAAATTAAAATTTTTGAGTGAACTGTTCCTTTAAGAAATAATACTGCAATGCAAAATTATCTTGATACCACATGATACACCCACATACCCTGCAATAGTGCAGAAGGTTGTAGGCTGTATTAGTCCAAAAAGTATGCGGTGATACATACTTTGAAAATAGTATGTCAAAGGTGCAAGAATGAGGCTCCGCTTCCTGTAGATCTTCAACCTACTTTGCACTATTCCCAGTCAGGCATTATTGTATGAAGATTGTGATTCAAACATTCCAAAAAATAACAGCATATTTCAGGAAGTCTCATTCCAGAGGTCAGATGGCAAGAGAATTTAGGATTGTTATTGGTATCTTTTTAAAAGTACTGATACTGTAATCACCAGCAATACAGAGTGAGATGTCTTTTTTTATGCTTTAAAAAAAAAAAAAAAAAAGTGGTGTGACAAGATGGATGGAATTTTTGTCGCTATTAATCATAATAAACCATTATTTTGCTAACTATTATAGTTTATTAGACATACTCTATATTGTCAAGCAACTTGCAGTATATCTGTATCAAATGTGGTCCATCTTGTGCATCTGATATATATATATATATATATATATAATATAAAACTAACTAAAAAAAAACCTATACTAATATACTGCCAAAATATGTTGACATGATATAAAATTGCTCCTGTGACTGCTGACTTTTTGCTATTATAAATCATAGTTATATTATATACTAGTTATATTATAAAAGTTACAATAGAAACCATAATATTTCATTTATCCGACAGAACATAAAAATGCATGAAAGTCTTTGGGGAGAGGCATCCACTGATTATTTTGAAATGATGCTGGAGTCTTTTCAAATGATTATGAACAGTTTTAGATCAATCCGAAATTTGCAGGAGTTGAATCTTCTACCCAAGTGTAACCATGTGCTAGTTTAGGGGAATACCACAGAACATAGGTGACCTCTGGTGGTGACAACATGGGCCTACAGTAAAACGAAGAGTGCCTTATTATTTTTTCAGATGAAAATAAGCGATATTTAGTGATTTTTCTCTTTCAGTCCTTTTCCCTTCAGTTCTACCTTTTAGTTTTGTTTCCCACCTTTTTCGATGCTTTCCTCTTCCTCCTACTCTTTATTCTTCTCTGCAGTTCCTCTCTCCCTGTCTCGTACCTTTGTGGTCAGTAGGGCTGAGTCTGTTGCTGGATCTCCAGGTATAGTTAAACCAACATGCTTGACAAGTCATATCGTCCTAAATTCAGTTTCGGTGCTTATTGTCCTGTTGAAGCAATGACTGAATCGTTTGTGACTGACTAATCAAACATTGTGAAGGTCAGACATCTGTCTGTGACTCATTGTAAACCGTGCCGTATGTTACAGTAAACCCACAGAATCCCTCCCACACATTCTTACTTCACAGGCCTCCTGGAGTAAAGGGCGACAGCGAGGCCATACACACACACACACACACACCTCTGTACATAGTCACCCACACACACATGCACACACATACTGTTCCCTGTTCTCACATACCTCATGCTGACTACCAGCATGTAGGGTTCATAGTTGGGCCCCTTCAGGCCAGCATTGGAGCCTTGAACTAAAGACGCGGTGGCTCCCTCACTCCGCTCACACATCCAAACACGGATTACATACATTCCAACCAAATTGTGGCATTAACACACCCCCGCTTTTGAAACCAGTGTGTGTATACATGTGTATGCGTGTTTAGAGCAAGAAAGAAAGAACAAATGTGTGTACTGAAGTGTGAAAGTGTGGAAAATTAAATGTCTGTTAGCAAGCGTTAGTGTGTGCGAGTTAAGAGAATGTTTGTGTGTGTGAACTTGTAAATTTCCCCCCTCTTTATGAAGTGGAAAACATAAGCTGTGTTTAATTAAAAACAAAGCCAGTCTTCACTTTGAAAGCTCTTAGGCTTTTTATCATACTCTTGCCAGCGGCAACACTTTACATACATGAAACACCCCCTTCATAACTAGCGACGCTATTATTGAGTTGTAAAAAGCTGTTACAAGCTATTATAAAATAATAATATACCATGTGCTACTTAGTGTCTCTATAAAGTTTGATTTGAGGGTCTAGTCACTGAAGGATTTATTGTACTAAAAAAATCCATGAATATCTACAAACATACACTACTGTTCAAATGTTTTTGGTCATGTTGCGATTTTTGAATATTTTTGAAAGAAGTCCATTATGCTCACCAAATGCATTTATCTGATCTAAAATACAGTACTATTGTGAAATATTATTCTATCTATTTTCTGAATATATTTGAATATGCTGATTTGTAGATCAAGAAACATTTTATCATCAATGTTGAAAACAGTTCATATTTTTGTGGAAGCCATGACACTATTTTTTCAGGATTCTTTTATGAATAGACAGTTCAGAATAACTGTGTGTGTGTGTGTGTAACATTATAAATGTGTTTACTGTCACTTTTGATTAATTAAGTGCATACTTGCTGAATAAAAGTAAAGTATTACTTTAAAAAAAGACCCCAAAATTTTGAACCAAATAGTGTACTTTTAAACAGGTTCGAAACACACCTCTTTAGTTTGTACAAACAGATAGTCCCGCCACTGGTTGAAACATTGTTGCTACATCAGGCTATTCAAACAAGTCAGATAATTAATATTCATGAGCAAGTGGGATAAGTTTTTCATTGCCTTTCGAGATCATTTCTGCACCCCTCATTGTATGTGTTTGTTTTTCATAGTTAATAAAATTATGCTTTTCTTTTTCCTGTGTAGAAAACAAATCCCCGCCTCGGTCATTTGGACTGAACCATTCTGACTCGTTAAATCGTAGCGAGCGGATTGAAGCCATCACACCATCACTGGGCAGCAGTAACCACCAGCTCAATGCCTTCCTGCAGATATATGTGCCGGACTATTCTGTCAGAGTTTTGTCAGACGTACAGTATATTAAGGTAAACAGAATTGCATAAATATGCCAGCTCACTTGCAGTTTCTGCACATTTTCTTGTCATTACAACCAAAATACCCAAAACAAAGTCATGTAATTCTACAGAAGCCATTAATTGCACATTTTTGATACCATTGTGGCACCCATTGTGTGGCTTGGGGTTCAGACTTTAAACCATGGCTCCTCAACTCTGGACCTCAAGATCCACTTTCATCAAACACACCTGAACAAGCTGATCAAAGTTGCAGATAGGTGTGTTTAATCCAGTCTGGAACTAAATTCTGCAGGAAACTGGATCTTGAGGTCCAGAGTTGAGGACTCCAGGTCTATACTGTGGCCCAATGGCTGTAGTCCAGTGGCAGACTGTGGCTATGGCTGAGTGGTGAACATGGACTGTGGCTCAGTTACAAACCAATGGCTTTGGCTCAAAGACAAATGTGGATTTGAGTGTTAGCACTGGGATAGATATGGACTTGGGCACTGGATAGGTGTCTGTGGCAGATGGAGACATGGGTTCTTGGTGTGGCAATGGAATGAACGTTTTTTGCACAGCGATTGCATAAAAGAACCATTTTAGGCTCCCCAAAGAACCTTTCAGTGCAAAAAAAATTAGTATTTTTTCTTAGTGTGTAGAACACTTTAATAATCTGAAGAATCCTTCCCCTCTATCGAACCTTTTGTGCTATGGAAAGGTTCTATGGATGTTAAAAGTTATTCATGGAAACCTGGTATTAAGATGCACTTTGGTTGATAGGATCACAAGTTGACGAGGGTGACACATTCTCCTTTACTTTTGCTGTTTTAATCCAGACTGCTTGCTTAAAATGATATAAATATCACTTGTCACTCTATATCTCCAAATAATATCTTAGTAAGATGATATTTAAATGATTAGTTGGATCAGAAACATGGCATAAAGTGGCTTTACAGAGGCACGATGTAGTTTATTTTTAATAAGGCCCTTTATAATTTCAGTCTGATATGCAGCAAACACTTTATGTGGTTATGAGGGAGTAAAAAAAAACTACACTGGGCATGTTTCTTTTTGAGGGTAAAAGAGAAGAGTGGACGATGAACAGATCATTTTGAAATTCCAAAATAAAAGACCAGTGGGCCTATTTCATATTTCCAGGTTCAAGTGCGAGTCATCATATTTCGGTAAACTTCTATAGTGGTGAATGGAAACTACAACAAATATAATTTTTGCGTTTCCAATTGTCCCAATAGCAAATGAAAAAAAAATCCATAATAGTATTTCTATGGCTTTGCAAAAGAGGGAAAAATGCATTGCGAGAATGGCTACATTGTAGAATCTACAATCTAAATTTTTTTTTCTGTGTGTTATTGACAGGTAACGCGCCAGCAGTATCAGAACGCCATCATGGCGTCACGCATGGACAAGACGCCACAGTCCTCAGAGAGCGAGTACACCAAAATCGAAATGACTTTGACAGACCTCCATGACGGAGTGACCGATGAAACCACCACTCTGTTCAACCAGACACAAAACTGCGTGGCCCACAACAAGACGAACCACACAGGCCACAGCGAGGGGGCCATCTAGCCCTCAGTGGGGTGGTGGAGCAAAGCGGATAGCAGAACCCTGGAGCTGCTCCCCACCCCAAACCACTCCACTCTGGTAGTGCAGTACTACTACAAGGACCTGAGCTTGGGCTGACCCAAGGCAAAATGGGATACTCCAGTGACCCGGTCTGGTCCCATTAATTCAGATAAACCACGGCGTTTATGTCCCCCAGACCAAAGAGTTTGGAGGATGGACGTTTTTGTGCTCTGACGAGCCCCTCCAGCTACACTCCAGCTTCACAAACACAAAAGAAATACTCCAGGCAGATGCTGTGATAGGGTAAATCGAAGACTGTTCCAAATACTGCTTTGAAGGAAGACGTGAACCAAGAGCATTCTACTCACATATTTATTTATTTTGTATGCATTTGTACATACGTGCATGTCTGAGGATATAATTGTCGGCACATGCAAACACCAGTCTGTAAATTTTGCATGTGTATGTGTGTGCCTCTATGAGTGTCACTGATATCATGCACATGCTATATCTATATATATGTATATCTATATCTATATAGATATATAGATATAGAGATATATAGATATATATTAGTTAAAAATACATCATTGTATATGTACCGGTGAGGGTCTTTTACGTGTATATTTCAGAAATGGTTATTTTTATTGTTCTAAATCTGGTATATCCCATAGTACCTTTTACAACTTTTAAAAAAAAAAATGAATCACTATATTGCCTTTAAAAAAATCATATTAATTTTTTAACAAGTGCAATGAACACACATTTTATTTAAAAGATGATTTATCATGATTACTGTATTGTAAATTATAGTTCTATTTGTATGCATGTATTGTATCACATTTGTATATTTGTTCTGAGATATTTTGGATTCACTTTCAAGGATGAACAGGTCCTATTTGTCTGCTTTAAAATTTTAATTCTATCAAAGGCACAATAATTTAACATTTAAAGCTGAAGGCAGTCTTATTTAAATTAAACGACAGACCTGTCAGGATTTTATGCAAGGGAGAATCAATATGCATCCGTGCGATTCCTAACTGAATACCACATCATTAAAACAACTACTACATTACATTGTTCTACCCACCATGCATCTGTAAGAAAGGTGTCATAGTATTTAAATGGCTGTACTTGTGTGTATCACCTTTATGTATATAATGTTGACTTTAATTTTTATTTATATGAATGCTGGAAACTCCTGCTATGCATATGTATTTAGAATTATACACATTTATACACTCACAATGAAAATTTGCTGAAAATATACTTACCCTCAGGCCATCAAAGGATGTAGATGAGTTTATTTCTTTATGGAACAGATTTAAAGAAATTGTCCAATGGATTCTCTGCAGTGAATGGGTGCCGTCAGAATGAGAGTCCAAAATATTATTCGTATAATATAACATTACTTTCTCCAGTAAAAAAAAAAAAAAAAAATCTTGTCTGAATCAGGAGAGAAATATGCACAGATCAAGCAATGTTATGGATTATAAACAAATATTTTGGCCAGAAGCAGTGGTTTAAAGTAAAAAAAAAACAAAAAAAACATCTTGATGGATTTGTTTCTTACAAACATGCAGTTTGCAGTTCACAAGATGTGGATAATTGTGGATGTAGACATACTTGTGGATTATTGTGATGTTTTTATCAGCTGTTTGGACTGACGGCACCCATTCACTGCAGAGGATCAGTTTGATGTAAAACTTCATTTCTCCAAATCTGTACTCGGGAAGAAAACAAACTCATTTACATCTTGGATGGCCTGAGGGTACGTACATTTTCAGTAAACTTTTATCTGGGGTGGGGTTGGGGGGGGGGATTATGAATTATGAACTACTTGTATTTTCTCCCTTGCCATACTTTTTTTTTTTTTTTGACCCAACCGCCAAGATCATCAAACAGCATATTTATTAACCTATAACTATTGCTATATGTTGTTATAGGTGGCAGCTGCGTGACCCTGTTTCTACAATGTCAGACTTTGTGGTAAATCTGATTCAGGCAGCTTTTAAGACATTGCCCTAGATGTTTTCATGTGTTCAAATGCTTATTTGAGCCACAATAGATAAACAACAGTAAAGCATTACTTGCATTATTTATACATGGGTCAGTACCACAGGCAGCCACTGCTTGGCACTACGGTCTAACAATTTAGCCTAAACCTTGACAAGGTTGAAATCTTAAAACTGATGCTCTTTATACCAAAGATTTTACTTAAGAGGTGAGATCAGAGAATGTTGGGCTTTATTTAGTAAATTAAAGCCAACTTTGATTATTATTATTTTTTCCTAGACAGATGCTCTTGTGGGTTTAAATACAGGTTCTGGCTTTTTACATTTTTTTTCTAATTTGCTTTGTTAATGAATTGTAGCTACTTTGCAACTAAAATGTAAACCCTAGGGAGAAAAACGGTTCTAGAAAGTGCTATTAAACATTCATCAGTTTCACTGTGGTACTGTGTTCTTTGTGTTGTTCTTTCATAAAAATCTACTGTTTGCCTTTTTTTTTTTTTTTTAAGAAATCTGTGTCCTGACAACAGGATATTTCGGTCATCACATCACACTGGTAACTGTCCATTATTTGATCTGCATATTAAATATCAATTATGTTCTGACTTACTGTGATTGTTAGATCACATTTTTGACTGATCTGTCAGGACTGGTTAGGATAGTGTACGGCTCATGTTGCTCAAGAAACTGGTTTGTTTGAATGTTTCACATCATGTTCCAACATATTTATTTTGTAATATGCAGCATACGTATGTGAAGTGGTATTTTAGACAAATGTCACTGTGGAAATCAGAAATAGAATCTTAATGGTTAGGTATCATCCTGGTTTAGGCTAGTTAGGATACCATGTTCTTCTTTATACTAAAACAAAAAACTTGCTATGGCGTATAAATATAGTTAAATGCTAATTAAAAGTAAACAAGACAGGAGACCAATAGTTATGGAAAATTATTTTTATTTGACATTGCAATGCAATTTCCCATATGTATAAGTTTAGAACTCTATAAATCAGAAGCTATCATAATTCAGGGAACAATGAAATCGGAGACATGAAATCACATGCCCTAAACAAACAACAAAACGAAACAAAACAAAAAATTGGATTAATAAATGCCATGTCTATTTTGCTAGATCTCTTTTACAGACAGAACAGTTTTGCACCTTTCCTTTTCCTAAACTGAAAACTAATAAAAGTCACAAAAAATAGCGTTTGTATTAAACATGAACTAAAAAAAAAAAAAAAAAAATCTGAAATTAGGAAAAAGGTAAAAAAAACAAAAAAAAAACAGAAAGGAACAGATATTCAGTATATTAGTAAGTTATTGGCACGCTACTGCTGTATACTGTAAACTATGCCAAAATATAATATGAAAACACTGGTTCAAACAGAGATATATGCAATGCTACCTATGACTATACGGATGAGGCCTTCACCCCTTAAAGATGTATCTAGGATACACTACTGGGAAAATTGGACGAATACTGTTTAAACTCAAAGCATTTTCTATTATATTATTTTGAAATATAATCTAAGCCAGTTTCCCTTGCATAGACAACTAAAAAGGACAACTGCCAACACTAGTGCAAATTGGCCCAGGACTAGTTTTAATCCATGTCCAGGGAGCTGGCTTTATTATGCATATGTACACACACCCACCACACTGAGTTTTTATATAAAAGCTAATGAAAACAGAGGAAAGAGAGATACTGGATCTTTTTAGGACATAAAAAGACACTTTCTCTATACTGTGGTCTCTAAAGAACCAAGAACAAGTATATTTTGAAAGAGCTGCCCCGTTTTAGGATGTCCAGTTAATTTTAAATCAAAAACTGACATAAAATATGCACTGTATGTTTAAAAATATCTCTTTAACCGATTCCTTGGAAACAGACTTCTGAAAACCTAGAAACCGTCATCCCTTTTAAAAACTGACAGTCAGACCCATGGAAAAAAACAAAACTACATTCTCATAAAATAAAAAACAACATACAGTTACAATATGCATATGAGTAATACGTTGCGCTATGGATTGGGTAGCTTTATTCAATCAGATCCTACATACTATCTTTGAGTAATGCATATAAAAGTCACACTAACCGTCCTAATCTACATGTTTCATGCACTTGAAACACTTCCCACAGCTAAAACTGCTTCCTCTCTAAACCGTGAACCACCATTATACTCAAAAATAAAGTTTGTTTCTTTAAAAACTCCACATAGTTGCTGTGGAGACACCTAAAAGTCTCTAACAGGATCCTTGAAGCTAAATCGAACACAATTTCTCAACACCGTTTGGTCCACATGAGAGTAAACCATCAACAGAGTTCAAACATTATCCAGGACTACATTAATTTCCA
Organism: Acrossocheilus fasciatus; assembly: GCA_036784905.1. NCBI lineage: Eukaryota > Metazoa > Chordata > Actinopteri > Cypriniformes > Cyprinidae > Acrossocheilus > Acrossocheilus fasciatus. Next base: position 22,985,340 of record CM071938.1, read on the forward strand.
TAAAAACATTTACCAAAGCAACAGCACTTTCTTTCTCAACCTATCAGCTTTACAATGTCCAGCTGTTTACTTCACTGTACTTTTTCTCTCAGTGACTTTTTCAGCTGCTCAGGCCATAAAACACAGTTTTATAAATATTTTTTTGCATATCAAGGTCACTTACTGTATGATATTTGAATAGTTTTCTTACGCGAGGCAGATATTAATGGCACGCAATGTTTGAGACAAAATTAGAGCGTTCTGTTTAGCTTATGTAAGAGTATAAAAATACAGTATGTCATTGTTCAATGTGACATGGTTGCCAAAATTAGAGCAGGTACTGATATGATGTCTCTGTGTGTGTTTGGACTCATTTTGCGCCCGAATACACGAGGCATCTGTTTGCTACTCTGTAGCATTAGCGCTAACCAAAACGTCTGCAATAAAAAAGATGAAAACCAAGAGGTTAACAACAAACCTCTAAAAAAAGCAGCTGCATGCTGTTGCCAAGTAACTGGATTCTTGTGTTGGCTGCACTTCCATGCGCACGTCATGAACCGTGCTTCGGTTTTCTGTGCTTCATTCAGATTCCCAACACACGCAGGACTTCAACACAAACACCCTGCCAACATACACAGCTTTAACACACACACAAGAGTTTTTTTTTAAAGCAACAGTCTTTGCAGGAGGTAGTAACCAAGCAAATCTTAGTGAATGGACTGGCTACTTTAAAAGTTACTGTTAAAAACTGTAAAACAATAGTAGATATGACTATAATGTGTATCTGTAAGGATCCAATAACCGATTTCAACACTTGTCCTAACAGGTTTTCATTTTCTTAGTCTTTGCCAGCATACCGCCTGAATGATGCACGTAAACTCATGAGTTTTACCATCAGTTCACAGTAAAGTAAGTATCCCTTCCACTGTTTCCATTGGATGTTTATCACATGCCATTATGTGCTTTTATAGTGACTGAAAAACAATTCCAGATCCCAGTTTTTTTTTTTTTTTTTTAAACAAACTTATGCATTAATTTAGCTTTCTTTAATGGAGGAAACTGTCAGTTTGGGTGAACTGAAGTCTGGTAAGCTTTTTGAGCTTGGTTTGGCAATTATGGTCTACTTCATACATCCACCTCACACGATATCCTCATCACTCTATCACCATCACCCTACAGATCTTTACCCTAGAATAGGTCAAAAACATCTACTCTTCCTCCTCTTCCTCCTCCTCTTCGTCGTCGTCTTCGTCGTGGCAGTGTGTGATTTCCTGTGGCGGATGAGCGAACAGGTGGGGCGGTTTGATTTCGCTGATGGAGCGTGTGAGCTGGTTTCTTTTACAGTCGATGTCCTTGCAGTCCACACAGTGGCGGTTGCGTGTGGCCAGAGGAGACTCGGTCTCTGTGTCTACGTGAGTGTGCTCCACTGTGGACTCATGGGGCATCTGGGACATAGAGAAGAGGAGACAGAAACAAATATGTAAACAGGTATGTTAAATAGGGCACCTGGTACAGAAGAGAGAACCAAATGAACAGGACAAATGTGGGTGTGTATGGGTGTGTATCTTGCAGGTAGTATTTTGGTACTCATTTTAAAAGAATGTCACAACACTAATCTTTTGTTAGTACCGAGTACTCGATTTGGCTCTTGCAATCTCGCCAAGTGCTTGGGTTTGGTGATATTTTTTTTGTTTTTGTTTGTGAAAGAAGTCTCTTATGCTCACCAGGGCTGCATTTACGTGATCAAAATACAGTAAAATCAGTAATATTGTGGAATATTATAACAATTTAAAATAAACCTTTTTTTTTGTGAATATATAGTAAAAATGTAATGTATTCCTGTGATGCAGTCAAATTTTCAGCAGCCAGTCTTCAGTGACATGATCCTTCGTAAATCATTCTAATGTGATTAAGCAGTTGTGCTGCTTAATATTTTTGTGGAAAAGTTTTTTTTTTTTTTTTTTTTGATTAACAGAATGTTCAAAAGAACAGAAAATGACTGTAATAATGTAAAAGTCTTGTTTGATGCATCCTCGCTGAATAAAGGAATTAATTTCTAACCAAAAAAAAAAACTTAAATGCATATTCATGGTCAAAAATGGCAAAAGATATTAACATAAACAGTCAGTCTGGTGAAACAGGAATAAAAATCAAATAAAAATCACTGCACTGAAAAATATCAATATATCTAGCCATGTTTTGTATTAAATCATTGTATTTAAAATATCAACATATCTAGCCATGTTTAACTGATTGAGAAATATAACATTTTAAAAATAAAAAAAATATTTTAAGGTGTCCTTGTTACACAAGTTGCATGTACTTACTATTATAATAACAATAAATTATGCATAATTGCATGCGAGTGACCCTAAACCAAACCCTCATCCTAACCCTAACCATACAGTAAGCACATTAATATTAGTGGTAGCTAATTAATATTACTCAGTACTTAAATGTATAATTACACCGTAACAAGGACACCTTAAAATAAAGTGAAACCCATTTATATTTAACCTTTTAAATACATGAATTGTTTCTATAATATTTTGAAATTGGTATCAGCTATTGTGAACTTGCACTGGTATTTGTATCAGTCCAGCCCTGTGTTTATGGCTGTGTGTCCTCACCAGCACGTGAGCGGCTCTGAACAGGTAGCTGAAGGGGTAGTAGAGCAGGTTGATGAATGACGCAGCATACAGGTCAGCGTAACGCATCACCTGAGACGCAAACAGAGTCTGTCGAGAGCCGCTGCGGAACAGACTTCCCATCATCCCGTAGCACATGTCCATGTCATGAGTCACTTTCTGATGACAGAGAAAATCACTAAATCAACATGTCAGTGTTACTTTAAGGTGTTGGTTTTATTTTTAGTTGACACTAATAACCCTGTAACATTTAATACACAGTACAACATCACTCTAGTAGCCTATTAATGTTATGTACAGCCTATGTGGTGGGCTGTTGATTACCATGGAATTCAATTTAAAAGACTTATAAGCTACCATTACAAGCTTATTTACTGTAAACACATTTCTCGAGAGCATGTCACATATGCTGTTCATAAAAATAAACTAACCCAGAATATTTCTAAACTTTAAACTCCATACTGTAAACTCTAGTTTTTCACATCTAGTAAAATCAGACATAACTGAAATGTTAGGAATGCAAGGGTGTGATTTAGTGTGTGTACCTTCATTCTTCTCTGGATGGCACTGATATCTGGCCTCTCATTGCTGCTGCTGTCCAAATGCCTAAAGGAAGAAAGAATGCGAGTCAGAGAAAAGCAGATTTGATGGATTTAAAATGAAAAAGAAGTGAAGAGGGAGAAGGGACAGACATCAGCTGGAGTCAGACATGGAGAGGTCACTGAGTTAAAGTCTTTGCTTATCAACAGGTGAACTCTCTCAATCTGTACTCTGTACAGCGGGCTTGTGCACCAATCAGAATTGAGCAAACTGTGAAACCCTTTTATATTCTAATTGAATTCTTAAATTTGACTTTAAAGGTGCACTAGGAGACCTTGGAAAATGCTAACTTTAGCCTGATAGCACTGAAAGCGAACGTCCCATCCTCCCTGCAATCGCCGTCCAAAGCCACGCCTCCTGAACGCATACGCTCATTACTACATCAGCAGTCCCCAATTCCAGTCCTCGCACCCCCCACCTCACCTCACCTTTCACATTTCATATCAGGGTTTTTTTTAAGACCTTCACAAATAAAATGAATACCATACGAGCAGGGTAGGACAATGTCTATAGTACCATATTAAAAGATAAAATGACTGTAAAAAGCATAATGTACAATTCAGATACAAGTTTTCACAAAAACAAAAAGTTTTATAAAATGATAAACTTTACATTTCAGCCTTTAAACCATTTTTAAGAAAAGTATTAATTATTATATTGATTTAAACAATTATTATCAATAAATTATTATACAGATTAAATAACAGGAATTAGGGGTGTGCGATATTGTCAAAAAACTATATCTTGATATTTTCTGGGATTTTATCGATAACGATATTTTGCTGAGTGTGTTATTGTGCTGGTATCTTAAAGATTACCGTGGACAGCTGACTCCTGAATTTTTTGATATTCTTCATATTCTGTGCGGTCAGTTCACAGCAGTGATAGAAATTCATCTTTTCCAATAAGTTTTATGAGCATTTTTCCCTTTAAGCCATTTTTTCATAAAAGTGTGCATCATCTTTTGAGTCAAATTCTTGCATTTGGGCTGTTACCAAGCAAATGAAATCAGTATCAACAAAACGTATCTTTGCAAAGCATCTGAAGTAGCATTTAGAAGTATTTACACACTGTACACTGTTACACACTAAGCAGCTCATAGGGACGTAGAATGCTAACCTGCAGTTACAAATGCATAAATAATGTTTTGATATTTGAAATATAAAACGTTGAAAACTGATGTTTGAAAATGAAGATACTTTAAATGTGAAATTAAATCCGCCAGCAGGTGGCAGCAAGTCACTGTTAATAAGTGAGTCATTGCGATTGAAACGAATCATTTAAACAGTTGATTCATTCAGGAACGAAACACCGTTTGGAACTGTGTTTGGAATGATTTTTGTTGGCAAAATAGAGCAAAAGCAGGAAATATGGTGTCTAAAACTTAACTTCTTGTTTATTTAACTGTTGCATAAAATCAATATCACATTTGTAATCATGCTGACATTTGGAGAAAAAAATGGCACTCTTCGTGTGATATTAACTATATGAAATGATATAAATATAGGCTATACATTTTCTGCCCCTGTATCTTAAATTATGTGATCATTCTAAACGCATTTTAATAATAGACTGAATCATGCAGTGAAAGAAGGCACTCATACGTGCACTAGTTTAACCCATGTTAACTGATTCATTCTCTGCCAGCTGATGTCGCGTTTGGCAGAAATATAACGGTTTCCCGGTAACGGCAGTACACAAAGCAGCGCAGCACCGGACTTTGAACCTGCAGCGCTCATGTTTATTTAATGAAATCATAGCCTTTTGAAGTGTAATCATCACATTCAGCCATATCGCAATTCTGGTCTTTCCATCTCCAAATTTAAGACCTCTTTAAATCATAATTAAGACTTTCTTGTACAATTTAAGACTTTTTAAGGCTTTAAATTTGATACAACTAAATGTAAGACTTTTTAAGACCCCTGCGGAAACCCTGCATATGTATCTATTACATTTCATATGTATCTATTATCACGTGCGACGTTTGATCTATTCAACCGTAAGTGCCCTGCAAAGTGGACATGTGTGAGACGTGAATTTAAATAGTTTTTATTTACAGAGGTATATTATATCACACTTCTCTAGTAAGTTTCGTCTGTGTGTGAAGATGCTGCACAGCGCAAATCTGTGAATGAATGTTTCGAAGTGAACTAAACTACAACGGATTTCCCTGCTCAGGGAGTAGAGAGCAATGAACACTGTGTAGGGAGCATGTCAATCAGAACACAGTTCATGCATGTAGCTCTCTTCTAACGAGCTGGTTATCTGATTCAGGTGTGTTAACTAAGCGAGACATGCAAAATATACAGAGATGGGGGGAGCGAGGACTGGAATTGGGAACCGCTGGGCTACATCATGCGTCATTCACCGGTGAGAAAACTTTATAGCACAGTTAGTAAAAGTACTACAATACCAGGAAAGAAGATCGGGTTGTTGATGTTTGCCTGCCATTCTGGCTCTGTCTGCAATAGTGTGCGTGATCGAGCTGATGACGTATCCTGTCTGCGCGAACCGGGTGCGCAGAGGTATGCAAATACATACGTTGACAGGCAGGTAGGAGAGACAAATAAAACGCTCGGACCGAGCGTTTTGATTGGACCAACATTTCTTGGTCCTACGCCTTCCACAGAATATATAAATACAGATAAATACATTTAGACCACTTAATGACTGCTATCGGGATGTGAAGAGACTTTCAACCAGCATAACAAAAAATGTTTCGGAAGAAAATCACCTATTGCACCAATTTGAACTGATGTAGAAATACAATGAAAATGGAATTAAATGAATACAGCTGCTGTAAGTGTAAGTGATGTAACTTGTCACTAATGTCCCATATACATTATTACACACACAACAAATGGATCATTTCTAGAAACATTAGATTATATTAATTATCAGTATTTAAAAAAAAAACACCTATAGAACCTTATACTATTTTTTAATTAAAAACTTTTGTTGTTCATTATGACAGAAGGAAACTTAATTTCCCAGAATCCTCTAATTTAGTGAATACTATTAAGGTGTGTTATGGTGTATAATTGCTGTAATTACTGGATGACTCAAAAAGTCTACTCAGAGCTGTTCACGTAGTCTACTCTGACTCAGAATTATGCATTTCTATGTCAACACTATTAACGCCAATATGAATATCAAAACCCCAAAATAACACATAACAGTCTATATGGAAATGACTTTTTTATATTTAGTTTCATTAGTTTATCATGCAGGACATTATGCATTAGTTATCCAGCTCTGTGCTAGCTATTTTAAAACTGCACTGTATGCGTTTTATTTTCAGATTAATCTTGCATTATTAAAACATCAGAATTGACAATTATACAGTCAGACAATTCTAGGAATTATTACCCTGATATATTAAGAGATAACTACTCAACCACATTTTACTGCTGAACCTTTATTATAATCAATATTCAAACTGTGAAGTCAACATTTATTTTTATAAAGTCATCTAAAAACAGCATGATGGACATTTTGTGAATGGTAAATCTGTATTGATGGCTGTGTGACTTGATTTTTTTAAGTCCACTTCATGCCAAAACCTAGCAGGGCATGGCCAATGAAATAAAAGGGAGTCCATTTTTAATTCTGAATGTACACACACATACTGTACACACACACACACACACACCTGTGCTGAGGAAGGAACAGAGGCAGCTTTACTCACTTGTATAGTTCTGCCAAGAAAATGTCCAAGCCCTGCAGTTCCTCGAACAGAGCTGTGAATGAGAGGGCAGAACCCTGTCATGATTGGGTTTCACATCTCTTTTCCTTAGCCTTTCAAGTGTGACATCTCATCTCATTCTTTCTCTTTCTCTGTGTGAGCATTCATTTCTTTACTGAGATTCTCACAAGGCGGCCTTTTTCACACCACACACACACACAAGCGTAACTGTGACAGCAGGCACATACAGTATTGTGCTTTCACAGTGACAGAACTGCAGCTCTATCCAGAATATCAAGAAAGTTAATAGGTTACAACAGTAATATTTCCTGTAGTAATGGCCATACTTTATAAAATGGTTATTGGATATTGGCCATTTATAATTCTAAATTATATTTTATTATCACTAGTTTTGTAATATGTGAAAATGGATTACATTTACATCGAAATGGTAATAAATCTACATGGAACACCATAAACTGCTATAAAAGCCTATGTTGCGAAAGACTGCATTGATGAATAGGTTTACACAGAATATTCACCATATTTTCTGCATATATTTTCAGCACCTACTTGCAGGCAGTTATGCATCACCAGTGTGCTTATAGCAACAATGCTGTAACCTGTTATTATGGGCACCCAAAATAAATGTGTGCTGCTTACGTGCAGTGTGAAACAGGCCAATGGCTGATTTTACTGATATATGGCAACACTCACAGCTTTTGTCCGTCCACACATGCAGCTCCTGAGCCAATTCAGGAATCACCAGGAACGTCCGCCAACCCTGACGCTTCTTGGACTTAAGAATATCTCCAAAAATGTGATCCCCAATGTACAAAATATCCTTCCCTTTTGCTCCAAGCAGGTCACACACAATGTCAGAAGAACCTGGGAGGAGATGAAAACACATTTGTCAGAAATAACTGATTTTCACATACACATAAGGCATGCTCAATATACAGAAAAAGCTACATAACGAACTCCTTTTATTACAATATTTGCTCTTCAAATGTGACGTTATACTTTCGTTCTTTCAGCCTTGATGTCCAAGCAACAGCAATTTGAGATGTTAAATATTTATCATAGCACAACTTAAATCGGTATGACTTGTTTTATTATGAATATCAATGCTATTGCTGATTTTAGTGAAACAGAACTAAGGTTAACACGTTACACTAATCATATTCATTCTAGTTTGATGCATCAACTAACGAGGATCAATTCATTTGTTACAGTAATTATAAATATCGGAAGCACTTTACAGTCATGTTCTGCATGTACATACAATGTTATAGTAATTATAATAACTGGGTAATATCTAGGTACTAGCCATAAACCTTTATTGACCAATAAAGTCTTTATTGTTAATTCATGCCAGCTGAGCTTTATTAAATAATGTTAAGAGAACTTTGTATGTTTATGTTGAAATGAATATTAACTAAGATTATTCAGTGCTTCAGAAGTATTTTTCATGTTAACTAATGTGAGTATTACTGGACTAAGTGACTACCACATGGTTTTTCACTGCAGGTGTACAAAGTATAGTAAACCAGATGTCCTTGTGATCTGTGTTTCAAGGCCTTGAGGAGATACATCTGTGTGTGTATGTCCATACGAGTGTGTCATTTGCATCTTTATTCAATAATTTCCAGTACCTCCAGAGTAAACAATGCCATGTTGTAAAGGTCCAGTGTATGTTCCTATTTTCAGCCGCCCTGTAGTCTGTGACAGAGAATATATTGATTAATAATCAGACTGTCTGAATAATCATTCCATGTACTTCAGTGGTTCTCAACCAGGGGTACAGGGCTCCAGCGCCCACTCAACACACTTCCAAGGGGCCCACAACATGGAAAAATAAAATAGGAAAAACAAGCTTTAAAATAAGTAAAAACATGAAAGGTTGTGCAATTTAAAATAATAATAATAAAAAGTAAAGAAAGCTCTAAAATATTTTATTGTGTAGAAATACCAAACAAATCTCCGGTGACCTATATTGAATATTGTCTTAAAAGATGGGGGTCTTGGAGTCAAAAAAGGTTGAGAAACACTGAAAAACATCATTACTGTTGGCTATTTTTGCCAGCACAAATAAATAACAACTCACAAAGAATAAATTGTGCCTGTCCGTCTCACTAAATTAACTATGCAAATCAGGGAAAGGTTCCACCCACAAGAACTTAGAGCAATTTTGCATTTTGCACTGCTCGTTTTGCATCTTGGTGGTTAAACTGGATTGTGGGGTTACAGACAGGTTTTAGCTCTAAAATATCTTTCTTAGAAGTGGCAAAACTCTTCAGTGAACTGTTTAGCTGCTTTACACTGCAAAGGGAATTTTCCTCTCTAATTAGTTCTATTGTGCTCAGCAGACTTCAGTATAGCGCTGACTAACCTTCTGTTTGATCGTGTTGTTCAGCAGGATAAAATGTTCCAGAACGTGCAATACTGCACCTGCTGACTTTGAGATTCTGCTTCTGTTTTTGTAATAGTAGAGCTTTTCGTTTGATGTACTCACCGTATCCACCTGTCTTAGAACAGTTCCCTCTCCAAAAAATAAAGGCTTTCGAGCATCAACTAGGATGAGGTCGAAGTATGACTGCCATGGACGGTGTGGAGTGCCATGCTATGAAATAAAACATTATTATGAGCAACACTATATGACAGGAAACTCTTCTGAAAGGTTTAATGACAGGCTGGAAAAACAAACCTTTGGGCCATGGGGGAAGTCAAACAAGTATGTCATAATTTTCTGTAAAACAAATCAAAACACAAAGATGATGGTTTGTATGTGTCCAAGTTTTAAACAAACAAGTTGTGTGTGCTATTGCTCCGATTTTTTTTTAACCTAGTGAGCTCCATACAAAGGGATTTTTAAAGGCACAAACTGTTCAGAAATCATAGCTTAACTATGCTGCTTACTTAGATTTAGATATATTTAGCAAATGTTTTAATATTTTAGATTTATTTAGCAAATTTCTAAAAATTTAAAATCAAGATGTAAGTGTACAGTTTTTCTCATTTTATTTTGCAACCCCCCCCCAAAAAAACTCTTATTTTTTCAACAATTATTATTTTTTAGTTCTCAAAGTTTAAAAGTGTGTTTTGTAGACAAGAAAAAATAATTGAAATTAAAAAAGAAGCTCTAAAAATTGTATTGGGTAGATATTGAGAAATCTCTATTTGTGGGTTAAAAAAAAAAAAAAAGATTTATCAAACTGCTAATAGCTAAAAATTGTAATGCAAGCGGACACTGTATTTCTTATTTTATTTTGTTCCCAACAAACAACTGTCAGTTTTATTTATGAACCAGCGTCAGAATATGTGAAAATATGAAAATATAAGGACATTTTAAAAGTGTATTTTCTAGAAGAAAAAAAAAATATTCATCTTCAAAAATTATACAAAGCTATAAAAAATTCTAATAATGAATAAATTAATTTAGTAGTTTTTTTTTTTTTTTTTTTTTTTAGTAAATTGCTATTTTTAACAAAAAAAAAAAAAAAAAAAAAAAGCCAGAAATTTTGATTAAAAAGTTAGTTGAGCGTAGCACCATATTTAAAATTTGACAGGAATGAAAACAAGGCTTAGGGACAGAAGTACAATGTATTTAATGGATTATTTAACAAGAGACTGATTATTCAGCTTATGAAACCTTTCAGTAGACCAAGAGTTTTGAAAGCTGTTGTTGTAAGAATGACATAATCTGTCAACGCTGATTAAGGTCTATTAAAATGTATTATCTTAACCAACCTTTGTGTGTGGTATGTTATTGGAGTGCTGAACTGTTCGCTTACGCAAATCAGCCAGTGTAAAGCGATCCAAATCTCTGGATCATGTTTCATATTCATGCTCATGATTCATGTTCTCAATATGCAGCTAGTCCTGAAACAAATCTTATGTATGCATCAGTAAACTCACGTCTGTGTATTTGTAGTCACTGTTGGTGGCTAAGAAAACTTTAGAGACTTCATTCATGCGGCTCAGCAGCAAAGGCAACTTGGCCTTTAAATAATAATAAAAAAAACAGTTATTCTCAGAAATACAACACAAACACACGTCAGTAACTTCAGAAATTAAAAGACAAACTTACATCTTTCACAACATACTTCTCCAGGTTTTCCACGGTTTTCTCCTTCAACGTTCCCTGAGAAAATAAATAAAACCTTTAACACCAGAGCAAGTTTATGATACACATCTAAAACACTTAAATCAGGAATCCAGTACCTACCTGTAGCATTTACATCCATTTCACAGTTAATCATAGCTTCCTGCTATTAATGTACACAGCAATGTTCCTTTGGCAGATTTCTCTGATAGAAAGAGAAACAGAGAACCTTTTTACCTTAAAATGTACCCAGTCTACAGCATCTCGGACATCTTGGAACATGCTCTTGAAGGACATGAAGAGGTCTCCATCCTTAAAGCCTGTTTCACAGCTAAAGGTTTAAAAAGAACAAAGGGACAGCAGAGTAAGAGGCCGAGCTCCAGCTCTGACACACTTTATCGACAGTCAGACATGTTTAAATGGGACAGTCTTCCCTTGTTTGAGGTTGTCCGAGCCAAACAGGAAAGCTCTCTCCCCCTAAAAGGACCAACAGGTGTTTCAGAGGACATGCATCCATACCAAAACACAAATCACAGACTATTACGTTTTAACAGATTTTGTCTAGACTAAATAGGACTGGCTGTTTTTTTTTTTTTTTTTTTTCAGAGTATGAGTAGAATTATTTCCATGCCATTTAAAAGTTATAAATTTAAACTTTTTATTTTACATGCATTATGGTTAGTCATTAGCCAGTTACAGTAAACGGATGATAAATTACGTCATGCACGAACATGAATCCAACCACAGGCTAATATCTGCTTGTGTCATCCTGTTTTATAGCATAGTTGTAAAATTTTTTATGCTGTATTAGGATTTTCTAATCAAGACATAACGTGTTTGCTGGTGAACTGATATAGAGAGCTTCAAATAGTCCTCACCCAGTAAATGATACTGATTTACTGATACTGAATCAGTGGTATGGCTGTATGCAGTGTCCAAGGCAACAGAGTAATAGAATCATAGTCACTGGAACTCCTACCTTGAATATCGGTCACAGTTTGAGAAGAAGTCAACCAGGCAGGCTAAAAGGTATGTTTCTGTGTAGAGAGAGAGAGAGAGAGAGAGAGAGAGAGAGAGAGAGAGAGAGAGAGAGAGAGAGAGAGAGAGAGAGAGATAGAAAGATGGAGAGTGTGAAATTTGTTCTCAGATCCAGATTATTTTTGTATATAAATTTAATTATATACAATTTAATTTAATTTAATAAATACAAATATTTGGGGTCAGTAAGAATTTGTAAAAATTTATTTGAAAGACCAATGACAGTAAAAAACATTGAAAAAAATGTCCACTTTAAATACATCTAATACATTAGATTCATTTAAAGAATTCTTAAAAAAAAAAAGGTAAATAATACAAAAAAATATTATGGTTTGTACAAAAACATTAATTCGCAAAAATCTATTTTCAACATTGGTAATAATAATAAATGTTTATTGAGCAACAAATCAAAATAGTATAATGATTTCTGAAGGACCATGTGACACTGAAGATTGGAGTAATGGCTGCTGAAAGTTCCACTTCACATCAGGAATTAATTACATTTTAAAATATAATCAAATAGAGAACAGTTATTTTAAATTGTAATAATATTTAACACAATATGACTGTTTTCACTATATTTTGATCAAATAAATGCAGCCTTGGTGAGCATTAGAGCCTTCTTTTAGAAACATTAAAAAATCTTACTGACCCAGAATAGTAGTATATATGTTTGTAACTGACAGCAATCACAAGCATTTTTGATGAAAGTGCATTTGAAAAAGCAACAGAACATTAGCTATGTATTCTTGAAAACAATGCACTTATTGCAGGTAAGAAGGAATTTGTCTAAAACTCTCACGTCATTTGATCAGTTCAAGTCACAATCTGGTTTAAATGGAAAATTCTGGTAATATCTACTCACCTAATGTCATTCCAAAAACATGGCCTTTTTTCTAAACGAAATAGCAAAGCTGCTTTTTTCCATATGTTCTCATATTGCTTAATGATTATGGATCAAGTTCAGTTGGATCGTAACAGTTTATTAAAAGCTACATTTCAAATTATGAATGGAAAAAAACCTGCTTTAAATGTAAATAATGTGTTACAAATATGACCTTAAATTTCAAACCAAAATGAATCTCTGAATTAATCACATCATTACTCACTCTTTTCTACAATATACCAAAAAATATACAAAAAATACAAAATCCGGAGAATAACTGCACACAAATACAACTGGAACCTGTTTCTGATGAATATATACATTATGGCAGTTAGTCAATTAGAACAAAGATTCTCAGGTAGTTACTCCTCATGCGTAAGTATTACGAATAAAAAAAGCCACTGTTAATGCGTCTCTGAATAGCAGCCAGTGACAGGGCTATGTAGGACAGTGATTAAGTGCCTACCTGGAAGGTTAAAGAGTGTGTTGAGGATGTAGAAGCGTTCTGTGTCATCACGCTGGATAAACTTGTTGGGATAGAGCTCTCGGGTGTCAGGGCTGGCAGGGAACACAGGAACATTATGAGCATACTCCATAGGTTTCATCAGAGTTCAGTGACCAAGACCATCCAGGCAGGGCTTGATGGTGGCCAGGATTACTCACCCTCGCAGGAAGTTAAAGCCATGGACACAGACCAGGATGTTTCCATAAGCATCTACCTTCAGGAGGTTGCCATACATGGTGTCAAACACCAGACCTCTGTAAATACAAGAAGGAAATAAAGGGTTAAATGTGTTATTTATCCTATAAACATAATATAAAATGACAGTCTTGGTACTGACAACTGTCTCAAATATGGTCTGTCAATGAGAGTTCATTACCTTGTAGGGAAAGTGGGGTCATAAACAAATCCGAGCAGTTCCTGCGGGTAGCCGATGGAGACCAGCCGCTCCACAGTCAGATCAAAGCCCAAAGATTCGTATTCAGGTGACTTGTATACTATTGATAGAGAGATAATCAGTAAGATATATTGAAACAGAACAGTTAAAATAAACAGACTACTATAAAATTACATCTGTTAGATCATGTAGGGTCTTGTAAAATTAACATTTTGTTCCCCATTTTAGTTCAATTGTGGCCACATTGTTCTAATTAGTTCCCTCATTTTTTATTTTCATTGTGGCCCCTTTTTAACTAATTAATTCCTTAGGTTTAATTTACCTCAGTTGTGGCTCTTGAATTAGTATAAAAGGGAATACAAGGCAATAAATTACTGCAACATGGCCATTGTTTAAAGCTGCAGTCTGTAACCTTTTTGTGTTAAAAATTTACAAAATGTAAACAATAGGCGAGTGCACCATAAATCCATTTTCCAAACCGTGTTTTTGGCTTGTCCTAAATCACTTTGGTACACCTATAATAAGTGTTTATATTCTGACTATTTTAGACTGGTTCGGGTGGGTACCGCTGCGGAGTAGCCCAAAACCTGCGTGACTCGTCATAGAGATAAACAGAGAGAAGCAGCTCCAGCTACAATGTTCTTCCTCAAGACGCACGCAGTTCCGTTTATTAACCGCTAGAGTGCCAAAAGTTATGGACTGCAGCTTTAACTAAAACAAGAATCCCCTTTGTGATCCCCCATGTTTCCCTGCATGCCAAGTACACTCCAAAAGCACAAAACCTAAAAGGCACATTTTAAGTTTACCATTAAATGGTACATATTAGTACTTTAAAGGTGCATATTAGTACCTTTTCGAAAGGTACCCTCCCAGAGTTTTGTACCTTATTTTCCTCAAAGTGTGCGGGGCTCTATATTTTGTTACATGCTAAAATATTTGTTACCCAAACAATTATCCCATTTACAAACTGTTGGCGCAATGATTAATATTTTTGGCTGAAATTACTGTAAAATCCCTCCAAGCTAAGTTTATTCTGGAAGGGATCTCAATAACAACTGACCCAAAATAAAATGTAAAGATGCATACATGGCGGCGTAAGTGTTGTATTTAAAGACACTCTGGGAGTGCTCTCTGATCCGTGTCGACCCCAACCTTGTCCTTTCACAGAGCAAGCAAAGGGTACCAGAACATTCACATTACAAAGGCTTAGCAGGGCCATGTATGCTCCGTGATCTAATCCAATATGAAACCAGACCCACTTGCCCTAAAAGATTTAAACCCAATTAGATCCCAAGCCTCTGCAAAGGGATTTGGGTGGTATTTCAGCAACAAAAGGCATTTCGTGAGACCCTAACCACAAAATCTGTTGTTCCATCCTGACACCCAACTGAAGAAGAAACTAAAATTAGACAGACGTGTATAGAACAACGGCTTCCGCAAAGATGGGGGTTACTAAACTGTATACAGACACGCTTAAGCTCACGTCACATGTTGTTGTGGAAGAGCTGGAAATGTGTTATGCTTGTTGTTGATGAGGTGGCAGGTCAAAGGGCAGAAACCAAGAAGGATTTCTTGAGAGTAAGGAATGAGAAGGAGAGGAGTGCCTCAGGGTGAACTCCTAGATCCATTGCTAATGAAGGCTGAGACATGTTTGACCACAACAACCTGCTTGTTTTTTTTTTTTTGCCGGAATGTTGTTTTTCTGTAATAGGCTTGTGTTTGTGCAAGTCTGAACATTGTTTGTAAAGATAAGTTCACTAAAAGGACTAGCTTTATTCTGTTAGGGTACTTGAGAACACCTTTGTATCTGCGATTGTTCTATTTTGTGCAGTTTCTCTCTTTCAAAGCCATTACTCTCAATAAACAAATTCCATGATGGTCACGGACAGGTGTGACACATTTGATATAACAGAAAAATAGCAACGGTTCCACACTGTCAAAGACCTTTGTTGACCTTTGACCAAAATGCTGTGTTATTTTGTATAAGCCGCAGCAGTGTAAGAGTTTTTCTATTTTTTCCACAGCTACTAATTTCTTTGGTATTTTACTAATCCATACAGCCTATCAAAGCCTAGTTTTTCCAGTTCTATCTAAATGACTTCACAATTTACCAATCTTTGAGTTATATGAGACTTGTGTGTAGGATTGCCTCCAGTGAGTTTCACGGTCTGTTTAAGGCTTGTATCTCTACAGATGTATGATAGACAGGCTGTGGAGGGGGAGGCGGATAGAAATGAATTCCCCACAGAGCCATGGCCAGAAGTGCAGGCACATACAGGCAAGCAAACCCCAACAGAGTCACTAACTCAGGCCAGATTCTTCCACCCAGATAGCAGCTGTACACAAACTCAACTGCCCCTTCCCTTTCTGTCTCTCTCTCCTCTCCACGATGTTCCACGAAGCTACAGTGAAACCTATTTTGAGCCTCTTTTTCCCTCTCAGTCACTATTCCCATCATCACTCTTTGCTTAACTGCATACACCAGTGTTGACCTTGGACAATGTTGGCCTTGAGCTAGCATACTCTTGCTAGGGTGAAAAGAAAATATTTTTGGCAGTTTTACTGAGGCCTGCAGACAGAAAATCTATACCCCATTATATAGCCTACATTAAGAATAGGTAAAGGTTTGAGAGGTGAAATTAGTTTACAAACATATTGACAAAAAGATAGGTATGCATTGCTGTGAAATACAGGTCAAACTTCAGTTAACATGACCATTAATGTATTTACAGTTCAAGTGAAGTAAAAGAGCCTCAGAAAGATTTGATCAACTATTAGCCAACAGCTAGTCAACATTATGAAATCCGTTTCTCCTTATACATAAAATATCTACTTGAAGTGGCACTTGAGATTTCAATAATTTAACAACATACTTAACGCTAATGTAAATAGTTACTTTTAAGGATGTTCACATTTGGGTTCACTCTTTACAAAAACCATCTGACACTTCCCAATTCAAACGTCTTCAAACGTTCAAATCCTCAAGCATTTATTTTAGTAGGAAATTGGTTAAAAGCTGCAAATTTCTTTGCACAAACATGTTAAAAATTATGTAAATATGAATGTTAATTAAGTGAACCTATAGAGCGCATTACACTCCCAAATGCACATTAAGCTAAAAGTTTGTGAGAAGTGGCATTTATCGAGCAAAAACATGGCAAACTGCAAAAGTGTAAATGACAGTGCCGCTCTTCACTCTTAAACACGCAGTGCAACAGACTATATAGTTCTTTAATTACATTACAACCTTTTATTAAATAATTGTAGTTATTCCTCAGATTCCTCAGTAGTTTTCAATCCCTGGGATCTAAAAACACATCTTGAGAGTCCAAAAGCATTCACTGTGTGATGAAGCCTATTAGAATGCAGTTAGAGTGCTATTATAATTCAAGGTTTGAAAGAAAAAATATCCCTGTATGGGTTTTTGCGTTGTTATATTTACAAGATATGGAATAGTTAAAGTGCCTCTATTATGGGTTCTGAAAGGTTCGTATTTTGGTTTTGGGAGTCCCCAACAACAGGTTGGCATGCATGCAAGGTCAAAAAAAACTTTCATTTTCTTATAATATGCATTTATTTTTACCTTATTTGTTCAACGACTCCCAAACGATTCGCTCAACGATTCATTTTTCCAAACCCCTCCTTTGTGTGACGCTAATCTAAGGTGATTGGTCGATTTCATTTAAAGCAGGGTATGCGAGCTTTTAACTCTCCAAAATCGGCACCTAGTGGCAAAGAATGAATTTGCATTTTCATGCAGACCAACGTGAAAATCAAGTTTTCCCAGATCTGCGCATGCAACAAGTGGGCGGGCAATATGCTAATATTTCATGTTGACGTCATTTCATTTTAAAAACAACTCGTTTCAATGATTCAGAGTCAACTCTTTCTTTTGAGAGACAATAACTTTATACACAGTGAACTTTCAGATTTAAAACTTTGCAGGATGTTTTCATTCACTTAGAGCTGTGTTTCACACTGCTTGAAAGGTAATTTTCAAAAAGCCATAATAGGGGCACTTTAAGTAATAAATTTAAGAATTTAAAATTCATTCCTGAATTAATCTGTTTTTGAACAAATTGTTTGAGTCACTGATTCAGTGACTCATTCGTTTGAATCAGCCATTTTGAACAAATCGTTTGAATGAACGATTCAATGAATCGCTCATTAAGACAGGGACTTGCTGACACCTACTGGTGGCTTTAGTGTCATATATATTTATCCATGACAGCTCTAAACCAGCCAAGGTACAAGCACAAAAACACACTCAGGAAAATATCGCTTAATTACCATATATATATATATATATATATATATATATATATATATATATATATATATATATATATATATATATATATAAAAAATCCCAATAAATATTGAGATATCATTTTTTGTCAATATCGCACACCCCTACTGGGAACCCTGCCCTAAACCAAACATGGTTTGCTAACTAGGGATGTGCGGGTCTAGTCGATTAAACGGTACAGCTCCTGCTAGTCGACACTGAAAACAATAGTCGATTACACGAGAGAGAAAAAATTACCATAATTTTAACGTTACATTTAAAACATTTTAACAACAAGCTAAAATAAAACTTTTGAAAAATTATAAATATTTAAATATATAAATATTTTTAAAAGCGTATCTGGGCGGAAACTACATTTTTACCTCAGACCTAGCATGCGTTTTCTTTATGTCAGTTGCGGCGAGCTCAAAATGACCACGCAAAGAACCAGCAAGGTGTGAGATTATTTTGAATTAGAAGGAAACTGAAAAGTTGTGTGTAAACTGCGTAATGTCAAATTGGCTTTCAATAACAAATGTCAATCATGTCATACACTACAACCCGCCGCTGCGGTCCGTGATCCCATCTGCGTCGTCTATTTCTCGAAGACCCACTTCGGTGGTGCTGCGAGATTTCCAGGCTCTGTTCGAAACTGTCTGCTTGCTTGTAGTTATCTCTGCGTGCCTGTGACTTCAGTTCCTGCCGAGCGCGTTTTTTTTTTTTCAAGTGCAGAATCACCTCTAGTCCGTCTTTCGCCAGACCACGTTAACATGTTAAATTCACTGAACAAATGCGCATGGTCTGAGCATGTAAACCGAGCATTGTTTTGTTTTTAGACAATATAGCCAACATGAAGTACATTTTTAAAAGCCATTAATGCTATTCCTTGATAAACTTTCCTATTGTTTTTGACTTGTGTTTTAATATGTTGGCTAATGTTATATGAAAATGAAGAATTCTGTCAGTCTATTTTCCATTTCTGCACTGCTCCAGCTGATCTGAATAAATAAGCTATGCACTGGTTTATGTTGAGTGTATGATCTTCCTTATTTTCTGTTTAACGACCGTCTCAAATTAAATGATGATAACGTGAGGCAAGCATACGGCATAATCATGACCTGTTTTTAGCAGATTTCATTGAGGGATTTGACAGTGTGATGCAAAGATTAAGTATTTCAAGTGTAGGCTGTTATACACGCACAGTTTTTTTTCTTTTGCCATTTTTTTGGGGGTTTCTAGCTTTTAGACTAGTCGACTAGTCGGAT
This sequence comes from Acrossocheilus fasciatus, assembly GCA_036784905.1. Classification (NCBI taxonomy): domain Eukaryota; kingdom Metazoa; phylum Chordata; class Actinopteri; order Cypriniformes; family Cyprinidae; genus Acrossocheilus; species Acrossocheilus fasciatus. The sequence continues at coordinate 23,004,733 of CM071938.1, forward strand.
ACAAAACTTCTGTTTAAACGACAGTCAAATTAGTCATAGCGCACATCCCTATTGCTAACCTGGCAAAGCTGTTGTTCAGCTGGTTTATCTGGTCTGTGACCAAAACCTTTCCTGGTGATCAGCTAAGATCAGTAAACTCCCTTTTCAACAGGGATATGAGTTTCTATGGGCAAGATCGAATCTTCATCATCACCAATTTAAGCTGATGCCAGAGAGCTTTCATCTCCAGTATTACTGAAGGCAGTAAGATGACACCAGCTTAATTATGCCTTAGTCTTCTGTATACATGACACAAACAAGCGTTCTACTTGTCCACTCTATTACATTGAGGCAAACTGATTATTAGTCAATAGTGAAGAAAACTTATTTTTCACGACTATGTTAAACTTCTGTATTTTTCTGCAGCTCCGAACGTGTTTGCATTGACCTGTGTGTCAGCATAGAGCCACCAAGGCCATGTAGATCAATGTTTCTTTCACTATACACTCCTGGACAGATTATTACATATGCATGAGTGTTCAGAAGGAGGGTATGATGTCAGGCTGGAGTTCATAGATCAGGTTACCTTCAGCAAGAAAATAAAATTTGTATCATCTTGCAAGGTAAACAAACTCCCCCAACCCCTCAGTCCATTTATCAAGCTCTCCCTAACTAACATGCTTTAGCTGCATTAAGGCTCTGGTTGACTTTGGATTATTCTGTCAGGTTTTGCAGATGCACCCTTAAAGATTGTCTTTAATTTACTAAATTGATTAAAAAATCTGAAGCGTTCTGAAATTGCTCTGCCATTTAAACAGCGTCTTTTTTTCTCTGTCCTGTGAAAAACCATCTGGTCTATACAAAGAATGCAGAGGTGGTGGATTTCATCAGTGATATAATGGACTGTCAGTTTGAAGAGCTGTCAACACCAAGCTTAGATGGAGAGTTTGTGCCACAGCTCTTTCCACGTGCAGGGTATTATCTTGCACGCTGGTCCCAATCACAATGGGGATTTGGTTATGGAATGGACTCAATAAGCAACAGGAAATATTAATCAGGGTTTGGAAAGTGGTCTTAAAACCCTGCATGGTTTGATTTAATGCATTCTTGATCTCAAAGCCTGGATTTAATATCAACAATAAATGCTAACATCTATTAATATTCTATTGTATAGCCACAGAAAAAGAAAATTGGTCTCCACCAAGAGAGAAAAGTGAAAATTTTTCTCAAGAGTCTCATGAGCATAACATAATTATGGAATAAATAAAAGATTGCTGATAATTAAAGAATGTTGTGTAATTTATTATACCTTTTTTATAAAGTTATGCGAGGGAGTAAATGATGACAAAATTTAAATTTTTGCTATCTATCAAGAATGACATATTGCAAGATTGTAAGCATTTGTGACCCAAAGCATTTGTGTCTGTTTCCTCTTATTGATTGTTATGGATCTTTGAGGACCTCAAACTGTGGTTGCAACTTGATCAGAGGATAAGAAGCAATATAGCTTCGTACTTGTAAACATTTGCACTTGGTTACAGCTGGCTGTAATGTGGAGGATGTCAACAGCTGAGCAGCCTCAGAATTTAGCTTAAGCCATATTAGCTGCTGGCCACGATACATGCTATCCACATCTAAAGAGTTATCCATTCTAACTGTCAAAGAGCTGATCTGCTTTCACAGGGCCCACAGCCCGGATTTAGTGAGGACCTTATCCACCACTAGCAGCTGAGTTCCTGGGACCAATAACAGAAAGCAAAGGGATTTCAGAAACCCAATGCATCTGATCCATGTTAAACTGTTGCACCATAAGAATCAAACCCTCTCTTATTTCAGGTTCTTGGCTGACCTAAATGTCATAAATAAATTAAGCTGTAAATAAGGTGGCTTGTTTATGTTGATGGTCGTTCCAACAAACTAAGCCCCTAGCCAAAGACAAACTCTAGGGTTTAGATCATATAAAATGAGGCAGTTTGTGTATACGAGACATCACCTCAATTTTCCAGATTCCAAAACCAGACGAGGAGTGGCTAAATATACCCAAGAATTCTACTGTATGTTTACCCTGAGATTCTAAGCAAGAGTGTTACTTGCTCCAAGAAACGCCCAAACATAAGGACAAATATTATGTTTTTTTTTTTTTGTTAGAAATTGGTACGTTCCTAGGGTTGTAGAAGCAAAGGGAGATTTGGACTGTGAACATTTAAGCATAATCATCAAAGGAAGTAGGAAACAACTTACCTGCTAAAGTGTAGTCCATGTCAAAGCCGAAGCATTTAATCTTCTCCATGGCCAGACTTCTGTTCACAAACACTCTGGGGAAGAAGGTGAAACAGTCAGAGGTGTGTTTGATGGCAATAGTCTGCAATTCTCAATAAAATAAAATAAAATGGCTTGCGTTCAGAAAACAAAGTTTACAAAAAAAAAAAAAAAACCCTACAGTATGGCATTCCCAGCAATAAATAAAGTCCCGTCCCTGGGCCAACATGCTAAGAGTGATCTGAATTTATTTTGAACACTGACAGCTCTATGCTTTAGTCCACAAGCCATGATATCTAATGTCGGGATATGAATACAAAGGAAATTCTGAATCACTCTCTGTGTATGCATATAATCTCACACTGACAAAGATAAACCACAAACAATAACTGACAGATATTTGCACAACTATTGTATCCATAGTTTTACAAGAGATTCAAGGTGTATATTGCAGCCAGAAACAATTTCAACAACATAAAATAGCGTTTTTAAACAGCAGCTGAATACATGTAAAGTACTATATTTTTATTACGTAAAACAAAGATAAAAAGTAGAAATGCTAAACAGTGACGTCAGAACAGTATTAAACGCATTTGTAACCCTATAAAAATTTACAAAACTTTAAAAAGAAAATCATTACGACCAAAATAAAGTTATTTTGATCAACCCTACCTTGTGGTGGCATAACACTGGACTACATCCCATGATTCACTTTTCCAGGTAGAACCTGCGCACTGCATTCTGAGTGGATGTCACTGCTCTAGCTGGTCTGTCAAGCCCATTTCTCTGTTCACCCTGTTACCCCACAGCAAACAATAGCCCCCTCTCTCTGCTTTCTTGTCATTGAATTTCTGACTTGTTGCAAAAATGATTGTGCCAGTTCTATAGCATTCTCTGTTGTTGTGCCAGTTGTTGAGTTAGGGGTTGTTTGCTTCCCTTCAAAGACATCTAGAACAATCAACAACAGCAGGAAGAACCAGGCGGGTGCAGCGGCTCAGACAACAGAGTGTGCATCACTAGTTAGAGACAGCTGGTAAACAGATTACTCTCGTATCTCCAATGGATCCTCATTGTTGCACTATTCTGTAATAGGCTACTTATACTGTACCAGAGACACTATAAAGGGGAGGAGACAAACCTCTCGTATAAAAATAAATGGAAGAAATATGGTGACTGTAAAAATGGGAAGTCCCACCTTTCAGCTAAAAGTATTATAAAACTTTATAAACACGCGTGAGTTTGAGCTTGTCTACTTAGAAAAATGCATGTGAAAATGATTAAGTAATATTTGTTTACCAATGTTTTGTTGAAAATAGGGACTTACCCAAATGAATAATTAAACAAAACTATCGAAACTAAGCCAACAAACAAAACCTAAAATAATATATTTGGGTAGTTCAATTTGTTTAATTGAGTAACTGAGTAATTGAACTTGGTATGCTGTATTGAGTGTCATGTTTTCAGGTCATAAACTAAACGAAGTTCAACAACGAGCTGTCTCTTGATATTCCAGCTGAATAAACTTAACATATTGCTGTTTTAGCATCCTTTTGGTCAATCATCATCCACCAAAACTATTTTGGACAAATATTGTCTTTTTTTTTTTTTTAGCTGATTATTTTTGGTGCGGAAATTGAGTATCACTAGTTGAAATGTCATCTTCATAAACAGATTGGAAGTTTTCAGTCCCGTGTAGCCTTGTATACCAAGATGGCTGCCAAGTAAAAAGGACTTTGATTGTTCTCTACAGCGATAAAGGTCACAGATTTTGTGTCATTAATAAAAGATATAGAAGATATTGACAAGTTGGATGAATTCCACCTTTGTTCTTGATCATTCGAGTGGTAGTTTTCAGTTTCTTGCTTTTTACCAACAGTACATAAATAGCCTGGATGGAAGTGTTACTAAGATGAACGTTGCAAAAACAGACTTACTTAAAAGAAACATGATTTTTTTTTCTACACAGCAATGAGAGTCACAGATTTTGTAGTCATTAATGTACATCAAGACCATATTCTTTTTATGTTCTTCTATTTTTTACAGCTTCACCACTGACTGTTACACAGAGTTAGCAAATTTTTCACTGCACATCTCACACACCAGATAACACCACTGCCTTTGGACCTCAAATAGACTGAACAGAGAGTGGAATCCCTGCCATGACGCTCACATTTACTTTTCCTTATCTACACCCACTTATCTGGGTAATGGAACAAGGCAGTGAACTTTTAGCTTCAGCACGGAGAAATGTAAAGTCAAAGTTCACGTATAGCAGAAAGAGTAAACTACGCTCTATTTCAGACGTGACCTTTGGTTGGATTAATGCCACAAGTGACGGTGTGCTACAGGGGCAGATTATTGAGAAGAACCGAATGGCACACCTCTTATCTACAGAAGATTGCATAATGCTACTGCATGGCAAATTCCATACTTGTGGGGTTGCACAAGCTCCTCTATATTCCCTAGTCACATGTTCCATGTGCCCGTTTTCTCTATGTAGTTTGAAACATCGCTGCAGGGTTTGGCCTATAATTAGGAACTCCATTCTTTATTTTAATTTAAAATTCCAATTTACCAGCTGTCTAAATAATAGGATCTTTTCCTGACAGAGTTGCTTACATTCTTAACGCGACTCATAAAATGTAAAATCATGGAGTACGGTGTGCTCAGAGAAAACTATTATAAACTCAGACTCAAACGGCTCTTCTAAAATGAGTGGACTGCAAACAAATGAAACTTTATCTAAATAGAAAGAATTAAAGATTAAGCACAAAATGGAATTTCCTTTTAAGGAGATGATGTCTCTGAATTCTAACTGACAAATATATCTTTCTAAGCCACCCAAACACAGTCATTATACAGTCAATTTATTCTATACCTATGATAGGCCTCTCTCCTGTATTTCTTCATCGCCAGGCCATCCATGTTTGCCGGGAGATCTGCATAGTCCTGAAGTCGATCGCTCCATGACGTCGTCATCATTAAATCTCTCAGTTGTGAATCTGTAAAAACATTGAAAAATCTCTTAAATACTTTGAGAAAAGAGAAAGAAACTTATTAATGTTTTTTAAGTGGCACCATTAAAGTATGAATGCACTCAGATTTCCTAGATTGGATTAGTAATTTTCTGTAGATTTTATCACCTACTTAAACAAGCCAATACACAACTGCTGCCTGTTTATGTGCTAACTTCTAATCTAATTGCATCAGAATCAAGAAAGACAAACGTAACAACTTGATTTGATTATCTGAGTAATTTAAACAGATAGTCTTTAAACACTTTGTCTGATTGTTTCTCATCCAAGAAAAGCCCACCCAGGCATTGTGAAACCAATTTCGTACCCCTGACTGAAATGTTTGACAAACATTAAGTCCTCTATTACATTTTCACAACTCCTGGTAAAGATACTATGCGTTCCAAATGAGCTTGCCAACTCAGACAACCTCTGTATTTGAAATACTTGGTTTTTGGTATGGAAATGGTTCAAGTATGTGAACAAAATAAAGGCAAGCAACCAGAAAACAGAAAAACCTCTCTTCCTCTTGAAAGAAGTTAAATTACACCTTACAAAAAATGTAAGCACCATCCAAACTATTGAAGCAAGATGAATGACATGCAGCATAAAAGCTTGAGTCAGCAAACTGGGGCCAGTGGCCTTCACAAAGGCTGACTTGCACAAACAAGCTGGAGACCTTAAGGGCAAAGGAAGGAGATTTTCCCACCAGCCGTCTATTTTATGATCGGTATGCTGAGGGAAAAGGGGATGTGAGACAGTAGAGTTTGAAAAGAACTTCAGGCAGTGCTGACATCATTCTCTTCTGTAATATAATAATAATAATAAATATAAAAAACACTCTCACTCTTTTTGAAATATTCAGACATGCCCTCTAGGACAAACAACAGAAAAAAACAGGCCTCCTTTAAAAAAAAAAAAACGCTTTCATTTAATACGCAAATAAATACCCCAAGCAGGCAGATATAATGGTTCACTCACTGTGGTCTGTCAGGCTGATTTGCATCTAAATTTTTGGGAAAACCAGAAAGAGAAAAGGTTTTTCTTTCTTTTGAGTGCATTTGGTCCTTGAACACCAAATAGACACACACACACACACATCAAAAAAATAAATAAATAAAAATCTTTGTTTATATTGGCAGGATGTTCAGCTATCATGGGAGAAGTTGAAGGTTGATGGGTTTTGGTAACTTTTCAGCATGTGTCTCTATATTTAGCAATATTTAACACTATATACACTACACAAACAGTGGAAATTAGATATTAACTAATACTTACCTAAACATGGTTTGAACCTAGCTTCAAAATCTTACAAGCCATTGCCTCCCCGCAATAACTTGACAGCAGCAGTAAGAGACTAAACGCTGGTGACTAAAACGTACTCCTATAAACTGAACTAATTTGTTGACTTGCACTATTTAGATGCCTATTCCAGGTCATAACCACAAAAAGTTACATTCAGCTGTTGAAAAACAAGGACAAAGCCCCGAAGACGGTAGAAGAGCTCGCTGGTAAGCAGCTACAGAATTTCCCACGAAAATGGCTGAAACAGAGCTTGACAATCCAGCATTTTTAGACAGTTTTGATATGTAAAGGATGTATTAGCATTAAGCATCCACGGTGTTCAGTATCGCGCCTGGTAGGCTATCTTGTTTATTTACGCTAACGTTAGTGTAAAATATATTTTCACTGGAGTTCGTCAGAGCCTGGCTGAACACAGCGTATTGATGAATATCATTGTAAGCTTCGCGCAAAACATCAAACATCACCAATCTATTCAAGCTGAACACAGGCAAAGAGACAAGCAAGCAAACAAACAAACCAATGACACCAACAACAACTGTAAGTTCAACCATATTCGCTCACTTACCTTGCTTCCGTCAATACACAAAAGCTCAAGTGCACAGGCAGCGCTTTGTATATATATATACAGTATCAGTATATCAGATATCAATAAGACTGAATGCACTGCAGTAGCTACTCAAGTGAAGCAGCAAGTCTTACTGTTAACGAGAATCAAAAGCTCGTCTTTTCATAACCGTGCTGTAAGCAGTTGTTGAGGGGGCAGGACGAGGCGGTGCTTGCGATGTGGCTACATCCAGAGGAGGTGGAGCAAAACCTGTCATCACATCAGAGACGGAGAAATGTGAAGGCGGGACCGTCTCAGCCTCTTGAAGATGGTTGGTCTACTGACAGCTCATTGTTTACAGGGTTTTTTTTTTTTTTTTTGTCAGATTCTACACAGTAGCACTTTGCCGTAAGGTATTGCAGTATTTGTTAACATTAGTTAATGCAACAGTTAAAATGAACTAACAAACATGTTCCAGCATTTTGACCAATGCAGTCTATTGAAAGTTTAGAGACAAAATGTGTAAAAAAGAAATAAAATATATGACTGAACATTTAATTGAACATACACATTGAACATTGTGTGTTGAACTGTTATGAACTAATTAATTATTTAGAAATTAACATTAACCAAGTTTGTGTAAAAAAATATTGTTCATTATTTCATGACTAATTTTAGAACTATAGAAATTTAGGTAACACTTGTTGACAAATTTCGGTCTCTTTTGTTAACATTGGTTTATGAACTAGCTAATGAACTAATAATGATCAATATTTGTTAATCTTTGTTAAAGTTGGTTACAGTTTTTTTCAACTGTTTACACACATTTTCAAAACTCTACACTTTAAACTTGTTTAAAACTTTACACACAAATCCAAGAATTGCACACACAAAGTGCAAAATGCCTCACATCTCTTGAAAAATGAAGCACTGCATTCAAAATATCACAAACACATCTCAAAAGCAAACATTTGCAAACACCTTTGCCATAATATCAATTCCTGTTAGATTTTTGTGTGTTGCATAGAAAATTGTGAGTTGTGTTTTGCAAAAAGTTTTATGAAAGTCAAAGGCTGAGAATTATAGTTGTGCAGATTCAGTGTGTAGTTCTGGTGTTCTGGTGTGTAGTGTCAGGTTTCAGAAACTGTGACGAGTAAAGTTTTTGTGTGTAAGCAGCTGAAAAAAAAACTGTAATAAAAATACAGCTTTTCATAGACCTACAGTTTTCACAAGCAAGTGATACATTTTCAAAACTCTTAGTACTAATTTAAGACTATCAAAAAATGCACTCTTTTCAAACATTTCAGCATATTTTTGATTATATTAGTGCAAAACACAAAATCATTTTCATTTAATTTTCACTAAACATCATGTTTTATCTACATAAGACTTTCATTCACAGTAATTGCCTTTCATAATGCTATTACTATCAAACTTTCCATTTGCATCTCTTTTCTGTGTTTTATTTAACCTATCACATCATACAACCTGTCTGATCTTGTTAGTCAATGAATCATTGGTACAGCCATAGATTTCTAGATTCTATAGATTATTTGGAACTTGTTTGGAGTTTCTGAAATGGTTAACAATATAATGAATTCTCATAAAAAGCTTAAGCAATTTTTCTCAGATGAAAACCACAATATTCAAAGCGTGTGTGTGTGTGTGTGTGTGTGTGTGTGTGTGTGTGTGTGTGTGTGTGTGTGTGTGTGTGAGTGTGTGAGTGTGAGTGAGTGCATGCGTGTGTGTGTGTTTGCGATAGAAAGAGAGTAAGAGAGAGAGAAAAAAAACATTTGCATTTTGTGAACATTGAACCAGACAGAGTAAAGGAGAATAAACAATGACTGTGAATCTAGATTGATCAGAGATGCTTGGGTAAAGACTGTCAAATTACCGTAACTCACCCTTCATCTGAGAAGTCAGTAGATTCAGTCATATTGCACATTGAGTACATCTACTGTATTGGTAACAAACTCTGTTCTAGTGTCCCCTGTCCCCTTCATCACACCTTTTGATAACACACTGAATAGATACTGTTATACAGACATTATAGAGTTTATGTTAGTTACGTATACTTTGAGTGTATTTTGTAACAACTGTAATCTGTATTACTGAAACATCTTTCATTCACTAACAAAGGTGATTTGAAACATGTATTACACATTGTTTGCCAGTGAATTGACTGATTGTTAAAAGTACTAAATTGAAAGAAGATTATAGGCCTACTATTGTGTTTCGGTGATTAAGCCAAATGTTCTAATCACATATTGAAATAATCCTGTGTTTTGAAACAATGGCTGTGTGGACTGAAATTCTGTATAACTTGAGTCTTGAAAGATTGTGTGATCAGTTTGGATATTTGCACCAATAGTTTTGAAAATGTCTTTCATGTGCAAATATCACCAAAGTGGAAAAAAGTAAACGTTATAGTAAAAAAATAATATTAATTAAAATGAATAAATGCTGTTGAAGCATTGTTGATCGTTAGTTCATGTTAACTAAAATATCTAACATTATGGTTGTTTGAGTTATCAATTTAGTGTTTCATAGTGGTTTTTGAATATGATTTCAAAATGTAAAGCTATCCAAATGCTAACCGTTTATACAATACCACCAACATGTTCCAAGATGTGGGTCTTGTTATCTTTTCTGCCTGCTGCTACAATGTTTGCTCCTCAGAATATACCACATTTACAGAATACCAGTTCACCATCTGCCGTGCATTATATGTTCACCACATATTTAGATATTTATATAATCCTCAATGCTCTTGAATATTGTATGTCATTAAACTGTAAATTGCGCTGTCTCCATTTAGTAAGTTGTTACACAAAAATGTCTCTTCAGGGATCAATAAAGTAAGCCCTACATCTAATTAATATAGCTGCTATCTCTCTTTTTTTTAAAAAAGAGGGAGAAACATTATGCCTAAACCTTTTTTTTATCTGATTTGATGAATGATGTGAATCGATATAGTGAGGTTGGTTTAATCAAATTAAGCTGTAAAAATTATTAAAATAATAATATTTATTATTTTAGTAAAACCAGTTATTTTGGATGTTTTAGAGTGTATTAAACTAAAAATGTATCTCATGGTACAAAGCTGTCATTGGGGTGGTATATTATAGGTAAAAAAGCTAAAAGGTACATTTTTGTACCATTATTTACCCCTAAGTGGTACATATTAGTACTTTAAAGTACATATTCATACTTATTCATATTTGTAAGTATTTATATACCTTTTGAAAAGGTACCCCCACAGTGACAGTTCTAAACTTTTGTTCTCATATTGTATCTCATGTATTAGTGTATTAGTTCACGTGGTGCATTTAAACAAAACGCCTGTCAGCCAAAGTTTCCTGTCCCAAAAAAAACAAAACAAAACAAAAAAACTATAAAATAAAAATAAATAAATAAGGTAGAAAAGAAAAGAAAAGAAAAGAAAAGAAAAGAAAAGAAAAGGTATCACAAACATCAGTTACAGTTGAATCTGAAGGCCACATAGTAGGCCTACATGGAAATTGGGCTAAACCTTGCTTTGCTTGTTTGCCTGCACTCTGTTAGGATCTCAAAGCGCCCAACAGATGGCAGCACTGTATAACTGTCTCCTTGTCATAGACATAGGCCTATATTTACTGTGTAACCCTGTTTTACAGAGCTTTTACAGTCATGTCAAATTTAACATATTATTATGACTGTATTACATTCACGGATTATAGAAAAACAATTCTACGATAGGGTGTTTGTGATTTTTGTTTGATATGTGAGAAACTAGCCTAAGGCAAGTTAGTGTAGACACTAAGTTCCTTTGGCATTAATATTTTTATAACTCAAAACGGACAAAATTAATTTATTACTAGGCTGACACTGTACACATGTTAATAATTTAGTAGTAAATAAGCTAAATAAAAAAGAATAATTCCACAGTAATAGAAGCTATGAATTACCTACAGATTTACAGATAAAGATTTATATTAACCTATTGGCCATTCAAAAAAAAAAAAAAAAAAAAAAAAAATGCTACAAATCCTTAGTTTGTACATTTACAGAAAAAGGAGCATTCCCAGAATTCCCTGCACCATTGGGTTGAACCCAATGAACTCGTCATTACACTTATTTGGCATTTCACACAATCAGATTTTATGAGCAGATCTTAATAGCAAATTTAACATAACTTAACTGTATAACTTAATCACTACATGTGCAGAATTGTTAAATATAACTGCCATACGTAATGTTCGTAACACCATCACTTAATTATATTTTAACACCATCACAGCAAAAACTTTTACTTTATTATTTTTTTCTAATAATAATAATAATAATAATAATAATAATACAAAGTTGAATAATAATAATAATACAAACAATGATATGTGTTCTTGACAGAGTTGTGTGTTATTTTCAGAGGTGGGGTGGCAGTAGGTAGGCCTATTTTTCACAGATGTGACGTGATGGTGTATGAGAGAGTAAATAAACGATATGATATTTTGCTGACATCAGCACTGCGCCAAAAAGGACAGTTCCATCCGCTCGCTGCTGCCGACCCGAGTCTCCAGTGAACACAACACCTTCCACGGGCAAAAAGCACTCTTTGCGCCTTTAAAAGTTAAAATAACCTATAGATCAGCTTATTTGTCGTATTTTTTTCAGGGTCTGTCCATCTGAAACATCTGCAGTAAGGAAGGTTGAATGCGAGGAGCAGCACGGGTAAATTATTGATTGGGACAGTCCTGCTATAAAAGGAGACGCCGCCTGGGTTCTGCTCCTTGTCTTCAAAACGCCAAGATGAGCTACGGATCCGACATCTACTCCGCCTCTTCCTACCGGAAGATCTTCGGGGACTCCACCCGCTACTCAGCCTCTCCATCCCGGCTGAGCAGCTCCCGGAGCGGCTTTAAGTCCCAGCCCACGACCCGCTCCAGCACCCCAAGCTCCTACAAGCGCACCACCCGATCTGCCTTCCCATCTTCATCCTTGACTCTGGAAAGCTTCGACTTCACCCAGAGCACAGCGCTTAATAATGAGTTCAAAATCATCCGCACCAATGAGAAGGAGCAGATGCAAGGGCTCAATGATCGTTTCGCGATGTTCATCGAGAAAGTTCGCAATTTGGAGCAGCACAACAAAGTGCTGGAAACCGAGCTCGTGACCCTGCGCCAGCGCCAGACAGAACCGTCCCGTCTGGCCGAGCTCTACCAGCAGGAGATCCGAGAACTGCGCTCCCAGCTCGAGGAACTTAACGCGGAGAAGAACCAGATGATGTTCGAGCGCGACAACATTGAGGAAGACCTCCAGAAACTCCAGGAGAAGTTCGAGGAGGAGATGAGAATGCGCGAGGAGGCTGAGCAAACGCTTAGAGCTTTCAAGAAGGACGTGGACAACGCCACCATGGTGCGCCTAGACCTGGAGAAGAAGGTCGAAGCCCTTCTGGACGAGATCAACTTTATGAGAAAGGTGCACGAGGAGGAGGTGACTGAGCTCATGAACATGATCCAGGCTGCCCAGGTGTCCGTGGAGATGGAAGTGGCCAAACCCGACCTCACCTCCGCCCTCAAGGAGATCCGCGGTCAGTACGAGGTCATGGCGAACAAGAACTTGCAGTCCGCCGAAGAGTGGTACAAGTCCAAGTTCGCCGATCTCAGCGATCAGGCCACCAAGAGCAACGAGGTCATTCGCGCCAGCAGGGAAGAGCTCAACGAGTTCAGGAGGCAGCTGCAGTCCAAGACCATCGAGATCGAGAGCCTTAAGGGCACCAACGAATCGCTGGAAAGGCAGATTCATGAGATGGAGGACAGGCACAACGCTGAGGCCATGGGCTACCAGGTTGGTTCCCTCAATTTTGATCAACTAAGTTAAAAAGAATGGATGTGGGTAAAGAGATTCACTTCTTTAAATTGATCACCATTATTGAGAATTTCCGCGTTTTATTTATTTTGTTAAAAATATAATAACTAGTGTTTGAAACTTGTGTTTCTGTTAACCAGACAGCAGACAAAAGAGCCCCGTGAAATGGGCGTGACCACAGCAAGCGACTGTGAATTACTGCTCCTCTGTCCATGGTGCTAAAATTACTTTTTGACAGTTAAATGAACAGGCTATATTCGATATTTTATTCATAAGGTTTTCCAAACCTTTTAATAAATCAGCTGCCATCAAATAATGATGACAACGTGTCACTAAATAAGGAATGTAAGTGTTTCCTTTGTTCATGGTTTCAAAAATAAATGCTATTTTGTTTTCTTTCTTTCTTTGTGCAGGGTTTCAAAAATAAAAGTTCTTTATTGGCATAAATGTTTTCATGAAGAACCTTTAACATCCATGAAAACTTTCCATTCCACAAAAGGTTCTTAATAGTGGGAAAAGGGTTCTTTATATTTTTAAGGATTATTAGATTTTAGTTCTTTACATTAAGAAAAAAATGGTTCTTATAAGATTTGTTCTTTGGGGAACAGAGAATGGTTCTTTTATTGCATTGTTACGAATATCCTTTATTTTTAAGAGTGTATGGAAACATTTCTAGTGTCAAATCAAACAATTCAGTCTAAGTGCAGCAGTTTTGTATCATAACTATATCTTGTAACATCACCCAGGATACAATTGGGCAGATGGAGAATGAGCTGAGGACCACTAAGAATGAGATGGCCCGTCACCTTAGGGAGTACCAAGACCTGCTGAATGTCAAGATGGCGCTTGACATAGAGATAGCTGCTTACAGGTAATGAACAATGTTTGTTATTGATATGTGAAGGTGAATGCTAGTGAAATGTGCATTTTGTCTATTCTTTGTCAACATAACTGACTTGACTAACTAAAATGAAAATCATAAGAACTGCTTTAATGGAATTAGGTGATGTTATGGAAATGTATTCCATTCTTCTCTCTATTCATTCTGTTTAACACCACAAATCCACCACACCCTGCCTCGCCACCTTCTCTTTGTTCACCCTCTCATTTATTATCCGTCTCAGGAAACTGTTGGAAGGGGAGGAGACACGTATCACCACTGGGATCAGCTACCCCACCCCCGCCTCAATGTCCAGCTACAGCTACCAGTCCCGTATGTACGGCAGCTCTAGCGTTAGTGGAAAGAAGGAGGTCAAGGATGATGACGACAAACATCAGCAGAGCAGCAAACCCGGCAAAGGCTCGTCCCAGTCCGACGACTCCAAGAAGAGTGACAAGATCGACTCTGGAGACGTGAACCCCACCAACCAGAAAAACTAAACATCTCAACCCTCTTTCTTTCTTCCTCTCCTCCCTCTGCCTTCTCCATTACCCTCTTTTCCCTTTTCCCAAGCAACCCCCCTCCACAAAGGGGGTATCAGAGAGGAATCTAGCATATTTCAACTTATTCTCCACTAAAGCCCCGTTCACACCAAGCACGACAGCTATAAAGATAATGATAAAGATATAGTTCTAAAAATCGTTCTCAATATTAAAGAATAGCAGAGTCCAAACCACAACTATAACGATGAAAGCACAGAGAAACGATATTGTTGGAATCACTTTCAGAAGCACTTTTTCCAGCTGATGAACGATAAAAACATTGACACCCAATCAGAATCCATCCTGCTATAACAAGCTCGCGAATTTAAAGCGGCAGATGCGCGAGTTCATAGAATAAACAGACGATATCGTTCGCTGGTGTGGACGCTGATATCGTTATCTTTATAGTTATCGTTCACCTCCCACTCAGTCACAGGCAGCAGTTCTTCTGTAGCAAACCACTTACTACTCAATACACACTCTTCGATGCATACTGTATGTTCTCTATTTCCAGGGCTGCACTGTGAGTCTTACCGCCACTTTTAACTGCACTAAAACAGGCTTCTCTCAGCACATTGTGTTAAACAAAATGTCTGTGTGTTTAGCTTTGGTGAAGGTAGCTTATTGTGCTGCAGTGCAAAGTCTGCACAAAACTTGACTTGCAATAATATTTTCTGTTTTACAATATAAGCTGAAAACAAAGCAGTTATTGTTGTTTTTGAATCATGCCAGCCCTAGTAATAATGGCATCTGGGAGTATCTCTGCATCAGAATTGCATCTCCAGTTAACTTCTCGGCATGCTCATAATGCATTCTTGCCAAAAAATATATGAATAAAAATATGAAACTAGACATGCATAGTTTCGAAAACACTCCACCCAGCCAAATTCCTCTCCAAGACTGCTACTGATTCCATTTTTAAACACATTCTACCCACTTGCCCTTAAAAAGCAACAAGGATTTGAGCCTAATAGCAAGTCCTCACTGCATGAGGTGTTTCTGCTGTTTGCATGGTGACTGTATGTGGGTCCAAGAGAAGTTTACCTATACTTTCATAGCGGTGTGCCTGCCATTCCTCTCAGTACTTAAGGCTGCATTAGTTCACCAGCCAATGGGCAAGACTGAGAGCAAAATGTTACACAGTACTGCTGAAGCCTTTCACATGCTGCTAAATGCTTGTGATTAATACAAATTCTGACAAATACTTTATAGCCAATCAAGTCAGGGCACTTAAATGTATGTAAACAGCATCTCATCCATATCAACTGTCAGAATGAAGGAATATGGAATGATTGGGAAGACATTGTAAAAACATGGTCAATAGAAATATAGTGTGAGTGTGAAACAAGAAATAGAAAGAAAGGGCTTGTTTGAGCCAGCATTAAGTTCAGTTTACCTTGCTGCTTCTGAGTCCAGAATTGGTTGTGTTTGGGCGGCTGATACAAATATTATGGATTTGTTAAGAAAAGTAACAGTATATACTTAGAAGTTAGAAAATGCATTAATATTTCAACATTTTACTTGTGGATGCCTGAAGCACATTTACAGAGTGGAAACACTATCACTAGCACAACTATTCACAATGCATCTCAAACACCTAAACATCATACTTGAATCTAGTGTACTCTCATACAAAGAAGTGCACTGTCACAGTGAACCTCCGTTAACCATGGGTCAACAATGAATCCCTTTGGTAAACCTACATATATTAAAAGGTAATGCTAGTGAAATATCTTCATAACACTTCTGCTACACTGCCAGGTTTTGATACCACTTGCCTCTATGTCATGGCTTTGTTAAGCCTGACTTGCTGCACTCTTTCTATAGACAGTTTGAACAGATTGATAAAGTTGGGCTCACTTTAAGTACTATATGATGGGAAATGAAGTGAATGGATTTCTTTGTCTATCGGAATTCATTTTTCCGATGAACACTGTGACATTGGCATGCTTAGCTGCGAGGGAATGTCAGGCAAATCTGGAATTTTGTCTTTACGTTCTCACAGATGCTCCTTAGGCCTGGTACCCTGGTAAATCTGAACCTTTTGGGATTGCTCTGCCAGTTTTGGGAGAGCAAAAGATGATTGCAGAAAGCATAGTGACACAATGCAGTTTGAAGAATGAGAATTTCAAACATGCACTGCCAAACTTTTTTAATGCATGTGCAATCAACATCCCACCATAAAAAGGCAACTGCTTTTACACCAATATAAAACAATCCATCTTAAACATGCTACTGTTTATGTATGAATGCTCTCGGTTAAAAAAAAAATGCCTTAAGCCACCAGCAGCTTTCTGAATCTGGCAGGGTGTGCATTAACCTGTTATTTCTGCTAAGAATGTGACTTTGTTTGCTATTTAGTGTGTAGGGGCCACTGTGTACTGGATGACTGAAAACTTTAGGAGCTGAATGTAGTTGATGTAATTTCTATTTAGTCATTATCTTACTGCTGTATGGCACATGACCAATAAAGACTTGACATTACGAAGCCCACCTTAATGTTTCTGTCCTTGTTAAATTTAATGTGATTTCTGAAATCTCTCCCAAAATGGCTGGTGAAACTGTTACCAAATTAATGACAGACATGTGTTCTGTATCAAGCATTATAGCAATTAATTTGCTTTTGCAGTAGAGCTCAAGACATTAACTGTCAATATCCATAATATTTGAAGATTTTGTGGTTTAAAACTAAACAGCTGATGCATTTCTATTGAGGTAGGCCACTTGAAATATGAGCAATAATAAATTTGGCCAACTTTCCAGTCTACCTGAAAGGTGATGAGATATTACTGTCTTTTCTTGACCTAAGTGCACTGGGGAAAAAAAAAGGTAACCTATATAACTATCCATAACTTGTTATTTAATATCACTGAATCTAGATATGTTAAGTAATACAGGTTGAATCAAGTAGAAAAAGATTGTTAAGGTAACAAGTACAGGTTATTACTATTTGCAATGTGTGGTGGATGTAATGTTATTGATATAGCCAGCAGCTAATGCAAAGTACTGTAAAACCGAACAGTGAAAATCTAAATATTGAGAAAATCTCCTTTAAAGTTGTCCAAATGAAGTCCTTAGAAATTCATATTACTAATCAAAAATTAAGTCTTCATATATTTACGGTAAGAAATTCACAAAATATCTTCATATAACATGATCTTTACTTAAAATCCTAATGATTTTTGGCAAAAAAGAAAAATTTTAACCCATTTGTATTTTTGGCTATTGCTACAAATATACCCATGCGACTTAAGACTGGTTTTGTGGGTCACAGTTTTTCTCCAGGTTATCCTTCAAACGTCGGTCTAGCTTGGAGGTGTCTCTTCTTCAGAAATGGAGTTTTTCTTGGTTGGCAACCTCGCAGTTCATTCCTGTGTGGGCCTCTAGTGACTGTCTTTGTTGAAACATCAGTCCTAAATCTAGCTAAATCATTCACTAGTGTCTTTGCAGTTGTTCTTGGGTCTTTAGAATCCTCTCTCACTAGTTTTCTTTCCAACGTTTTTGAAATCTTTCACTTCCTGCCTTTATTCTCCACTGTGTGGGTCTCTTCAAACTTCTTGGTAATACTTCTCACACCAATTCTTGACACTTGAAAAAGCTTAGATAAACGTGTATATGTATTTTTTTTTTTTTTTTTTTAAATAATTATTTTATTCAAGGCAAATTGAAATTCAAGGCTTTCTCCAGATGAAAAATATAATAAGAATACTGTGTTAAAATTCCCTTGCTCTGTTAAACATCGCTTGGGAAATATCTGAAAAAGAATTGAAATTTTATAGGGGGGCTAATAATTTTGTCTTCAACTGTATATCAGTGTTGATTTAGTACCACTGAGATACTATTATATATGAAGATTTTCTGATTTCATTTCAGTTTTAGTTAAAGTTTTTTTTAATGTTTTGTGTTTTTGTTAGTTTTATTAGTTTTATCAATATTTATGTTATTTTTTTCATCACATACATGTCTATATAGATTTTATTCATTTTTATTTCAGCTTTAGTTTTAGTTGTTTTTGTACATCAAGCTAAACTAAATGGTAACACTTTACAATTAGCTCTCATTAACACTGGTTAATGCATAACAAACTAACAATGAGAAATATATTTTTACAGCATTTATTAAACTTTGTTAATGTTAGTAAAAATATTCAGGTTCAAGTTAATTAACAGTGCATTAACTAATGATAACAAATACAACTTTTGATCTTAAAAATGTGTTAGCAAATGTCTTAACAATGTTAATCTGAACAATGTACCCTTTTTTTGGATGTAGGGATCCCCCTGGTAAAAAAAAAATCATATTCTGGGGGGTAAAATACACATTTTTTGGTGGGGTTCCCCTGATAAAAGTCGTTATTGGGATCACTTCAACCCATTGCCATGAAACCTTCCCACAGATAGAGTGTTAAAGTAGCCCAATTCCACGGGAAAACCATGGACTTGGCAACACTGGATCCAGCCCATAATCCATCATGTTCTAGTTTATGTGAGTCTTTAGGGATCAGGAGTCAAGAGGACAAGGACAATTACATTGTGTGTTTTTTTTTCTCAGTGAAAAGCAATGGAGATGTTGTATGGTATGAATTCTAAAATAATTGTAAACAATTTTGTTGTACAAAGGACACACAGAAATAAGCTACATTACTGTTGTAAGTGAACACACACACACACACACACACACACACACACACACACACACACACACACACACACACACACACACACACACACACACACACACACACACACACACACACACACACACACACACACACACACACACACACACACACACACACACACACACACACACACGTACGTCTGGTTTGCTATCCTTGTGGGGACTTTCCATAGGCGTAATGGTTTTTATACTGTACTTAAGCTACCCCTTACAGGACACTTTCTGCATTTTTACTTTCTCAAAAAAAAAAAAACTCACTCTGTATGATTTTTAAGCTTGTTTCCTCATGGGGACCTACAAAATGTCCCCATAAGGTCAATGTTTACTGGTTTTACTATCCTTGTGGGGACATTTGGTCCCCTCAATGTAGCATAAACAAAGACACACACAGACACACACAGACACACACAGACACACACACACACACACACACACACACACACACACACACACACACACACACACACACACACACACACACACACACAGACACACAGACACACACACACACACACACACACACACACACACACACACACACACACACACACACACACACACACACACACACACACACACACACACACACACACACACACACACACACACACACACACACCAACCAACCTTTGCCTGTACCAAGCCCACATACGGTGTGTGGTAGGTAACACTCGTGACTGGACCTCTGTGCTGTGTGGGCAATAACATACACTGCAGTTATACACAGATTTATGTCCCTGCAATGCTGCCAACAAGCTGTAAACATCCCATTGTGACAAATGCGCATTGAGAGCCACATCTCACACCCCAAGCCTAAACAGAGACTTTATTTAGCTCATATTCCATTGCCATTCTCTGTATCATCTGGTACATTGGTCTCTACCACACTAACATCATTAGAGACTGTAATTTTGATGCTATTACTGATTTCATACTGTATAGTGTCAGAATGGACAGGCATACAGTTGTTTATCTTGGACACGCATCTCTATTTAGTTTTCCTTCCTGTGACAGAGATAAAGTAGAAATAGACTTACTTGAAGTTACTTGGATGTGTTATCCACTCCTCAGTGCACATAGACTCTAAATAACCTCCTCAACTATCCTGTAGAGACCAGACTGACATGAGCAGCCAGACATCACAAGATAAGAGACATGCTCTACAGTAAGAATGATAGACGTTGTGTGAAAGCATGTGTATGTGTTAGATTTATTTCAGGTATACCTAGATTACCTACACTTAATTTGTCAAGTGGAAATGCTTCTATAAAAAAGGGAATTCTGTTATTCAGTCAGCAATGGATGGCGTCTGAAATGTTTAGCTATCCACAGGGTGCAAAACAGGTTGTGACATGTATGCACGACACAGGACAAAATTAATTAGAATTTTTGGAATCGTTTATTGCACTTAACTATAAAACAAAGCCCCATAAATATGATGAGACATCATTTTTATTAATATAGCAACTGCAAACCAACAAAGAACTCGTTTTCACTATGAAGCATGTAATATATACCTGAAATAAAGACAGGATTTATAAAAACTAGCAAGACTTAAATTTTATTACACTTCACACAAAATACATCTACATGGCCATACAGAACAGTTTAACCTTACTTTTATTTACGTTTATGCATTTAGCATTTATACATTTATAAATCTAACAACAATCATAAAAAAAACTGGGATGAAAATGCATCAAAAAATTCCTTATCTGTATACCTGCCATCCTTACTTTCTAATTGAGTAAAAATTGCACACCCAAAGCTTCTCCACAAAGACGTTAACCCCCAGTTTCACAGACAAGGTTTAAGCCTAGTCCCAGACTAAAATGTAAATCTGAGCTGTTTCAACTGAAAGAGCCTTGCACTGATTGATCTTAAAATATATCAGTGCCTTTATTTTGTCTCAAGATGGAAACCAGTAATGCTTTTTCTAAGGCACGATTATAAATATTACTTAAAGGCAGCGGCTATTTGCACTAGGTGCAAATAGCAATAGATGGTATTTACACTAAGTGCAAATAGCAAATTTTCTTAACGATAGATACTATTTGCACTAAGTGAAAATAGCAGTATTTTTTAACGATATGCTATTTACACTAAGTGCAAATAGCTAGATTCTAGCAAGATTTTCTGCTATTTATACAACTTATTGTAAATAGTAGCAATTATCTGCACCTCAGTATTGTAGTAGGCTATATAAATCAGTATGCAACAAGAACGTATTGAGTGTAAATTATAGTTTTAAATTAGGCTAATAAATGGATGCCACCTTATTGGGACAATAAAGCCCTCCCTACACCCTAACCCTACCAGATACTTTATTTTAAACTTTTTGATTATTTCCTTCATTTTTATTGAAAATAAATGCCTTTCCGATGCGATATGAGATTTGAAAAGGGAGAAAAACAGTTTGGCAAAAGGCGGGCTCGAATTTGGGTCGATTGCATCAAAAAGCACGAGCCTTACCATCAACGCCACTGAAACTGATGTTGAACAAACGTCTTTTTATAGTGTTGACTAACCCAATCACATGTTGGTGGGCAGAGTTAGTGTAAATAGCCTTTGCCAGCAAGGCGGGCTATTTGCACTTAGTGTAAATAGACACTCCGTTACTTAAATGTCCTAATTGAACTATGGCCTAATCCTGGTTTAGTCTAAGCCCTGTCTGTGAAACCAGCCCATGATGTTGTCGATGTCCAATCTACTCCACATATGTAATTTAAGAGCTGCAGTGGAGGAGAAGATGATCAGAGAATAATGCCTTTTATATGACTGTCATTACACAAACCTGTATGAAAAACCTGGACTATTAGAGCACAAGTGGTATAAAAGTCAGAGAAGATGATCAGATAATAATGACTTTTGTATATGTCATTATATAAAGCTATCCTGTAAGAAAAATCTGGACTATAGCGCACAAGTGGTTTAAAAGTCACACTTTTATGGTGCTTTTTTGGTCCATGTTTCACTCTGGTCATCACTGTGTGAGAAAAATTCTTGTGAGAGAGAAAAAAAAATGTTGGGTTCCACAGAAATAACATGTAGGTTTGGTATGACGTGAAGTTTCGGTTCCTTTTGACTTTTATTGTGTGGACAAAAAATACAATGGAAGTCAACAGTCACCAAAACTGTTTGGATATCAACATTCTTCAAAATATCTTCCTTTGTGTTCCACAGAAAAAAGGGATATTGTACAGGTATGGAACGACATGAGGGTGAGTAAATAATGACAGGATTTTCATTTTTGGATGAACTGTCCCTTTAACATAATCAAGCATGCATATGCACACAGACACTGCTGAATTATTCATGTTTTTCTCCTGGTGAAAGGACAATGACTGGATGAGGCAACAGAGGGAAAATCTCAGTGGTGTCCTCACCATGACCTTCTCCTATCAGAGAGCGGTCATCTTGCACATGGTCAGAACAATTTTATCAAACAAAAGAGATTTTATTATTACATTTTGCACATAATGGCAATCTGTTCTTGAAGTTCTTAAGGAAAAAGGCTGCTGATAACAATCCAGCTGATGCCACCTAATCTAATCACCACTTATATCAAAAAAAAAAAAAAAAAAAAAGTAACTGTCTATACGATAAGACACAATCTAAAACATCAGTCATTAAATAAGAGCTGACTTTATCAGTTCTTCAGTCATGCCCACAGGCTCACTGAACCAATCAATTTGATCTTTATAAATGTCCCTCAAAATGACAGAGAGATGAAACAGAAGGTCAGTGATGCTACCTGTCAGTAAAGTGTTAACCGGCCTGCTGCAGCAGCTGTTGCCGTGGATACTGTTGCCAAGCCCCAACCCACTGTGCCCTCGCAGCAGTGAGAGATGCTTGTGGGAATCCGCACGCACACTTCACAAGCCCACCCTACAGACACTGAGTAATCAACAGAAAATGGATTTATAAAGAGACAGATGAAAGAACAGCCTGAAGTTCTGCACAAAATAAGACTTTCAATTGTTCTCAATAAGTACATCATAGTCACTTAAAGTGCTTCCAGTGATGCGTTCCAGTGTCACCCCTAAAAACGGTTTCAAATGTGGTTAGAAATGGATCTTAAAAATAGGACGAGGGAAATGGACGTGTTTTAATCCTACAAGCTATTCTCTGTAGACCACAGGGTGGATACTATTGCTATTATTGTACATTAAACAATCTTTTCAATTTTCAAATGGAACAAACAAAAAACAAACAAACAAACAAACAAAAAAAAACAGATCGAATCTGGTTAGTTTAGGTTAGTTAGGTCTGGTTAGTTAGGTCTGGTTAGTTTAGACTAGTTAGTTTAGGTTAGTTAGGTCTGGTTAGTTAAGGTTAGTGCTGAAAATCCTAATTTGGTGTCCCTGGTAAAAAAATGACTGGTATAAAAATAATTGCTTGTAAATTCATTATGCTATATTATTAACAAAGCTTGGATTCAATCTTTTTATCAACTTCTTTTTTTGGAACTGATCGGTTGTAGACAATACATTAACTTGTGCTAACTGAAAGAAAACAAGTTTCCAAAGAGACTGAATCCCATATTTGGCAATAATATAGCATAACAAGAAATTTATTAGCAATTTTTTTTCTTTTTTTTTTTGTAGGCCAGTCATTTTTTGTCCTGTTGCCTGAACATAGCCACTAAAAGGTAATTTGACCAACTAGCAGTAAGCCCAATATTAATCAGTCTTTTTTTTTTTTTTTTTACAGATTCAAAATAGACCAAG
Organism: Acrossocheilus fasciatus; assembly: GCA_036784905.1. Lineage (NCBI taxonomy): Eukaryota > Metazoa > Chordata > Actinopteri > Cypriniformes > Cyprinidae > Acrossocheilus > Acrossocheilus fasciatus. The sequence goes on from CM071938.1 coordinate 23,028,513, forward strand.
ACTAGTCTAAGCAGTATAATGTAGTTTATGCCATGGTCTGTCTGAATACTGGATTCTGATTGGCTGGCAGGCGTTGATTAAATTCTTTAACTGCACAGGTAGTTCCAGGTCAGTTTAATCACGTTCTATATTAATGCGCTTCCTATAAACACTGGTAACCATAGTAACATGCAGTTACAGTTGAATAGTAATACAGATGAAAATAACCATCATTTTTATCGCTCCGGTCAAATATTGCAGCGCAAATATTATTAACATATTTAATATGTGAATGCTGGCAAATGACCATGACATAATGAGATAATCAACGGCTAGCTGTGCATTAAACGATTTGAATGCACACTGCGCGTCGGGTGGTTCTTCGCCTCCACGTCCTGCATTCAAATCGTTTAATGCACAGCTAGCCGTTGATTATCCCTTACATATAGTATAAGCAGTTTATGCAACCGACCCCAGGAACACCACAAGTGTAACACCTGCGTCCTATCTTATCCGCTGGAATGCCACTCTATTGTGAACTCACGTACGACAGTTAGCGGAAGCTAGAGATTATGGTTTATAAATTTTTAAATAAATATGGAAATTATTCTTACACAAACACATTGCTTCACTTCATGAGGCCTTTATTCATGAGCACTTTTCATGATGAATGGATGCACTTTTTTGGCCTTAAAAATCTTGACCATCATTCACTGCCTATATAAAGCTTGGAAGAGCCAGGACATTTTTTTTAAATAGAACTCCTACTGTGTTCATGTGAAAGAAGAAAGTCGTGTACACCATGGCTTGAGGGTGATTAAATCATGGGGTATTTTTTTTATTTTTGAGTGAACTATTCCCTTTAACTAGCATTTTTTGGGAAAAAGGAAATCCTCTCCAGGTCAAAATGACTGGAACACAAAAGGGTTGTGTGAGGGTTATGTAGCATCCTTATGGATGATAAATAATACAGGCCCCATGATGCAGCTGAACTGAGTTCTCATCAGCATTAGTAACCTGCAGGGCTTTCCTGAGGGAAATCACTGAATACAGTGAAATGAGGCTGTATGGAGTCTACCATGAGTCATCAGCTTATGGGTATCCTGGGGAGAGAGGGAAGGAGAGTTCTTCAACAGAAATATCTGTTGTATGCAAAAATACTGAAAAAACTGAGGTGAAACAAAGCTATTGTTCAATGATACTGGGAGTTATGAAGGAAACGTATTGGAAATGTGGAAATGCACTTTGCTTTGGAAGAATGCAAGATGATGCTACGTTTTTTTCTAGATTGGCTGTATGTGTGTGAACGTGAGAGAAAGTAGGCTAAAAATAGAACAGACACAACAGTGTGAGACAGACACAGCGACTGTATACAGAGAGACACTGACACCAGTCTACTTGATGCCTCACACAATACTGCGCGCGCACACACACACACACACACACACACACACACACACACACACACACACACACACACACACACACACACACACACACACACAAACACACACACAAACACACACACACACACACACACACACACACACACACACACACACACACACACACACACACACACACACACACACACACACACACACACACATGTGTGTGTGTGTGTGTGTGTTAGTAGGCTATGTATATTATAATTATATGAGCCATCTAAAAAAAAAAAATCAAAGATGCCCCAGTAGGACTTTTTGGTGGAAAAAAAAGGGTGTAGAGTTTAGATCTGACATTCCTTGCAGCAACAGAAATTGTACTTTACATTCATGCTGCAATTCTAGAGAGATTTGCAAGTTTTCTTCTCTCTCCAAACTATTCAAGCTTTGCGTGTTGTTGAAACAAGCCTTTGACAGTTAAGCCTTTTAGATAATGGCTTTCAAAGGTACTTGTCTATTCAGAGGAGGCTCATTATTTTGGCTGCAGTGGCACCAGACAACAAGCTTTTCCTTTGTGACCTCTCCTCAAATGCACTATGGTTGTGGGTGCGTCCTTTAGTGAAAACATTCACTCACAACAGATGGTCTCCATATCCTCAAGCTGCATATATTTTAAGCTATACAGAGAAATTTCACACCTTTACTTCTGCTAATAGCATCTTGCAGGAAGGTGACAATTGAAAAACTGTACCAGAGAAAGCTACAGTAACACCTTAATAAAACACCAGAAATACAGAGTAAAAAAGTGCAGTAAGACACTAACCATAACTGACATGTTGCACTGCAAAAATCAGGAGTCATATCTTTGTTGTGTCCAAAACCTAAGGCAGCTGCCTTACTGCATCACTGCCCAGTCACTCAATGACTTACCAGACTGCATTTTAGTCTGAAGACACTGCCAAAGGAAACTAGTTTCAGACAATCAAGGCACCATAATTATGTCATGTCTGATGGTCCAAAACAATTTCAAGTGAAGTTTAGATAACAAAATGGAAAGAAGCACCAGACACCATAACACAGTTACTGCAATAGCTTACATGAAAGAACATTGAACAATACTTTTACAGCACTTACCAATATTGCTTAATGTTCATTTCTCCCTACTACTGCATTTGAATGTTCACATTATTAAGTTAACAGTAAGTTAACATTATTAAATGTATGATGAATAAATAATGTAACCTATAACCTATCAGTAAATGAGCTGTAAAATATGATTGGTTTTTAATATAATATGCATTTACTATGTTAAAAAAGGAATTTTTATTGTAAAGCAGGGTTATTGTCAACTAAAACTGTTAAAAACATTTTTGTTAATTTAAATAAAATAAAACATAAATATTAGATAAAACTAAACTAAAATAAATAAAAAATATGTAAAAGGTTGCCTTGGCAACTAACTGAAGTTCAAGCACTAAAAGTATTAACTGGAAATCAATGAAAACTTAAAAAAAAGAGAAAGAATTACAAACCATAATATTTTAAAATAGCAAAAACAAATAAAAATGGCACATATCAAAAGGACTAAACAACTGAAAAAAAAAGAATAAAATGAATGAATAAAAATGAATAAAAATAATTGCTAATTTAAAATAATAATAAAAACTATAATGGTATAGAAATATTATTAAAACAACACTGTTAACTATTTATGTTGATTCAGTGATGTTAAATAATATTGTTGACTTGAATAAAACCAGTTAATATAGATGCTATTGTTTTAGGTTACCAATTTTCAGTGTATTTGAATAAATGTTAGATTTAAAAACAATCCTGATTGCTGTTTGGGTGGCACAGCTCAGCCCCACATCCTCTATCAAGGATTTTTTTTTTTTATGTGAGGAATATTTATGAATGCTAATAGGGTGAAAAAATGTGGCAGAGACGAAGATAAGGTTGGGAAAAGCAACACAGGCTAGACAGGATCAGAGATTAAGATGGTAATGTGGTGACAAAAGTGTTGGAGTGCCACACCCTGTGAAATGTGTGATTGTGTGTGTGTGTGTGTGTGTGTGTGTGTGTGTGTGTGTGTGTGTGTGTGTGTGTGTCTGTGTGTGTGTGTGTGTGTCTGTGTGTGTGTGTGTGTGTGTGTGTGTGTGTGTGTGTGTGTGGTTGGGGGATGTGATGTGATGCATGAAGGGAGCAGGGCAGAGAGTGTTTAGCACACACCAGCACATCCCACCCGTGATGCATACATGTCACACCGCAGCAGAGAGGGAGGGGAGAGCGGCAGCCCTTCACTGCAGGTGCTCATAGACACACATGAATCCTTTACACTTTATTTGCTGCAGTGGATATATATATATGTGGGCAGAATGTTATACTCAATCATGAACATTTGCTGAAAACATACTCACCCTCAGGCCACCCAAGATGTAGATGAGTTTGTTTCCTCTTGGGAACAGATTTGCAGAAATTTTACAGAGATGTTTCATTTTTGGGCTAACTATTGCTTTAACATGGCACAGACATGCCATCTAATATTTAAATCAACAGGAAAAAAATGATGGATGTTGTTGTTATCATGTGTGACACTGTGAATTTTAAATATTAACTTAGTCCTG